>CM032463.1:17878327-19223326 GCA_019059595.1 Marasmia exigua
ACATATTTGATTCTGTATTTTTATCAATATGTTTAAGCAGGACTTAAAATTATACAGCTGTTTTATTTTGTGGGTGCGAAGATTAAGTTTAATTAACCCCCTGTTGCCTAGAAAGCTAACCAAAGGTAAACGATGTTTACTTGGGTCCCGTTGTTGCAGAAGTCATTTAATTTCAAGTAGCTACTACGGTTAGTGATGTAACTCGAGTTAAATGCCTCTCGAGTAACAGATGGATATTATTTATTATACAGAAATAAAATACAAGTATAATATAACAACAACAACGAGTAATGTTACAATTTCACTGAGCGTAGTGGTTACTGAGTATTCAAGAAAATCCCGAACACTTGAGTTGTATCACCCATGGGCATCTTATGGGTTAAAATAACAGAAATAAGTTTTCCCATTCAATAAAAAATGGAACTACACTCTTTCCCTTACAAATTTGACTATTGAACATGTTAAGGTTGTTTTTTTTTATTCATATCTCTCACTCCTCTTAAGATGGCTTGCGTGAATTGTTACACCGCAGTGTCAGCGATCCGAACAAAGTCTTGACCTCCGATTCTACTCCGATTTTGTTGTTATTTATTTATTTAATGTTAGGAAAACACACAGTTCATACATATAGAGTTTACATAAAAATGTATGTATGTATTTTTTTAAAGTGATATGAGAGTTTAGAGACGTAAAATAAGATCCTTAACCTTATGCTTACTCAAATGGCAGTAAACTTAAGTAACAATAATTCACCTAGTCACTCAAGCAGGTTGACTAAAAAGTCGATACTCTGCAGGTCGCCTCCCTATCTTGGGTTTACTAGGTGAATGTTATAAGCATATAAATTAAGTTTACTTTTTAAGTTTGCCCCTTATTTATACCATTAACGCCTACGCTAAAGGTGAGAAAACGATTAGATAAAATTCCAATTAAGGTGACGGGTATTAAACCGGTAATACCGGCAATTAGGTACTAAACCGGATCTGTTTTAAACTATTTCGGGGTTACAACCTCTCGGCAAATACTTATACTATTTTTTAAATAACCATGCACAAATGTTGGGTTCGTTTTTGTGCGCGAAAAATGGATTCACGCCACTTTTGGCGTGAATCAATTTTTCGCGTAAACGTACAAGTGTTTCCCCAAAGGTTTTAACCCCGAAATAATTTAAAATAGATCAGGTTTAGTAGCTATAAATTAAAATCGATTGGCGTCGCTAGTGTGCTCTAACCTTTACCTTAAGGACCTTTCTCGTAACTTCTATGTAAGTTTCAAAAAATTTAACTGACAGATATTTAATGATATCAAACGCGTGGAAGATTTACCAGACATCAGTAACAAAAGTTAGATCAATTCTGTGGATGGATACCGTACCGTATGCGTACCGTATATGATTAATAATAATAACACCTAATATAACGAACTAAACAACAAAAATTTGCAGGCAAAAAAATATTTTAAGTTTTGACCGCTTTGGCATTTTTGTGAGGCTGTGGTATCACTCCGGTCAATCCAGCCCGGATTGACCGGAGTGATACCACAGCCTCACAGAAAACCGGCATGAAGCAGCGCTGTGCTATGATTCGCTGCGTGAGTACCGGAGGGTACCGGAGACCGATGCGGGGCAAAGGGTCACTTGTGACTCCACTGGTGTCACGGGTGTCCTTGGGCGGCGGAAATCGCTTACCATCAGGTGATCCGTCTGCTTGTCTACCACCTATGACATAAAAAAAATTCAAAGTCTTTGTGGTTCGTTATACGATCAACTTTTTAATATCATCACATTTGGTTCTGTATTTTCTTCAGCGAGTAGGTCAAAACATTAAGATTTCCATAAACAAGGATGCCATTGCGAGGTCTCATCTGTATATTCAGATTTTGTGCCATTACACGCAAGCATTGCAATCATAGCGGTTGAATCAGGTCGAATAGACTTGCACAAACCCATTCACTCAATCGACAAGATTCGATTCAGCTCAGTAGTTCATTGAGATCAAGGTAGATTTTACTGTCATTGACTCACTGCTGACTGTTTCATTAAGGTGACGGGTAGGGCACTAGCGACGCCAATAGATTTTAATTTTTAGCTACTAAACCGGATCTATTTTAAACAATTTCGAGAATACAATCTCTCGGCAAACACTAATACTATTTATTAAATAACCATGCACAAATGTTGGATCCGTTTTTGTACGCGAAAAATTTATTCACGCCAAAAGCGGCCACTTTTTGAGGTAATCCAAAATTTGAGTGCACAAACAGACCAAACAGTTTACTATAAGTATAAAGCTCTTACAAATCGTCATACATGAAAAATATAAATTATAACTATGTATATTATACACGTAATTACACATATATGTCGATACAAAATATATACTAAGAAATGAATATATATATAATGTGATTCTACCACCGGAATCGGAAAGTTGATTCTGACGAGAAGATCCGGCAAGAAACTCGGCAGTTACTCTTTTGAATCGCCAAAATTTTTACAAGTAAAGTATCATAGGTGTAGGCGAACAGTTTATCATTTCCACAAATTCTTGTCATTTAAGTAATCATTAACTGTATAATAGGCTTGTGCCATTTAATAATTTTTAACATGTATTATAAATTTAGGCATTGGTAAATGAACAAGCTTTTGTGGTAACTTAATAAAATATTTTAATACTCATTCCTACAAATGAATTACCAATCTTATGAAGCCTGAGATGTGGAACAGCAAGCTTGTGTTTATTTCTAGTATTTAGGTTATGGTTGTCGGATTTTTGAGGGAAGTTTTCTACATTTTTATAAACATACATAATACAGTCAAAGATGTAGGAATTGTATGTTTAATGATAATGGTAATGTTAATTTAGGTTTACACATGGCGATAATTCAAGGCACATTTTATGATTGATCTACTTATAACTAAGAATCTTCCATATTGTGCTAATCTAGTAGGTATCATAATTAAACATATTTGAGAGAATATTGATGCTGCTAACTAAAATTTTTAAAAATACTTATAAGTATTGGCCTTTATACTATGCCACTGCAGGGCAAAGGCTTCCATAACAGAAATCAAGTCATCGCTACTATGATGGGATTAGGCTTAATCACCACTCTTGTCTAATGCAGATTGGTGATCTAGCTATGTTCGAAAAATTCTAAACATACCTTTGCTCGATTCGGATCGTACCCAGGACCCCGAGATCACAGCCTGGTACTTAAACCACTAGACCAACGGGGCGATAAATAAATATTTATCGAATCTAAATTATTTTCACTATAACTTTCAACACATTAGTTTAGTTAGGCGTCTTTCAAGTGTCTCTCTGTCTCATTTTAGCTTGAAAATGACCTTGATCGCGTCATTCATCTTCGTAAGTAGCCGCTATTAACACGTTTTAAGCAAATATATCTTGCTGACATTTTTTCCTATGTATTTGATTTCAAGGATGGGTAATCATGGGATGGGCAACAAAACTACTGCAAAAAGTCTTGCAGTGGTTTTGTTGGGTTGGAAATTTACTAGCAAGTAGGTACATATTTATATCTATACTTACTTAAGATAGCTTTTATTTGTCGACTCATACTACCGATTTATTTCGATAAGTGAACGTGGAGGCGCCTTATATTTTTCAACAAAACTTTTTACGATAACGGTGAAATAGTCACTATTAATACATAATAAGATACAAGATTCAAGATCCCGTTAAAATAAAACCCAGACTACGGTGAGTGAACTGGTTCATTTGAACCACTCACTTAAAAACTGCGCAGTTACAGGTGAATCGTATCTCTGCGTATGTAGCATTCGCTCGCTCCGAGCTATCAACACTAAATGAACGTTAGGCGATTACTATAACGAGATACGCGCTTCAGACAGCCGCCGTTGAAATTATACTCACGGTTGACAAGCCTCGAATTAATTAAAGTCAAACAACGCAACCATTCTGCAAAATTATCTCCTTGGCAAACGGAATTAATAATTTCATTTGGCTTTAGCTTCTCCCGGATTGAAATTAGTGGAGCATCTATGATTGAACGGTCGTATTCTGTTTCTTGGATTTCAACTGTAGATTCTGGTTTCTATATTCCGTCTATGTCTAAATCCCGTTTATATAATGAAGTAAATAAATAAATAACTATTTCACAACTTTTATACGAATAATGCTGAACTTCGCAATCTCTAGACAGCGAAACCTTACTAACAGAATCATGATCAAATGTTTGAAAACCTATTTTCATCATATTTGAGAGACTGTTCAAGCGTGAGTTGTTCCTTATCATGTGAAATCCTGTTAACATGCTAATGGTATCAAATACACTAATATTTGATATTTCAGTCGTCAATGCACTCGGACGTGTGACCAAGTTAATGTTATAATATAAACAATAATTTGCAACATCGTGACCTAGTCCTACGCGGAAGAGTAATAAGTGTGTCAATCTGTACATTTGTAGTAATTAGTGCCATGTTTTGTGTCAGTTAAAAAAAATTGGGATACAAACATTCCTAGACTAAGTATAATGGAAGGGAGCCCGTTTAATCGGAGTGGGCTCACGCGCCGCAGCCCTCCACCTACCCCCGCGCCCCGACCGTCAGCAGAGCCCGCCGCGCCCAGCAAACAAGAAGACGACCCCCCGGAAACAATATCTACATCTGACCTTCAGAACTGGATGTCTTTCATCGAGACCTGCCTCAAGGAAGTATGTACAGTTTCTACGGAGGGAAAGTTGAATTCGGACCAAAAGTTGCGAATAAGTAACCTTTGCAGAAAGGTGAGCAATGGAACCTCACAAATAGCCGTCCACTATCAGTCCCTAAAACAAAAAGCCATTCAGACCCACATCTCCCTCCAAGCCCTCAAAGAAAAAGTAGACCTGTCACAGCGCCTCCAGGACCTCAAGAAAACCATTGAAGTTTCCTCGATACCTGCTAGTGGAGCTAGCTCGTTTGCCGACATGGTTAAAAATAATCCAAACAGGTTTGTCCAGCCCAATAAAGTTAGCTCGGTAGCCATTTACCCTACCGACAAGCAGAAATCGAGCGAGGACACCAAAAACCTAGTCCAAAAACTTATAAGACCTGAGGAAATGAAGCTGCACGTGAGAGGCCTACGCAAAACCAGGAACGGTGGAGTTATCATTATCATCAGCACCGAGACCAAAGACGATATTGATAAGCTCAAACATTCTTCGCAACTTGCCACTTCTGGCCTTACAATAAATAAAACGCAGAAGCGAAAACCGAGAGTCGTTATCGTCGGAGTGCCTGCGGCTATGCAAGAGGCGGAAGTGCTAAACTGTTTGTATCAACAGAATCTAGCTGGAAATCAGGAGGCGACACTTGAGTCATTTTTGTCCAGCGTCACGCTGAGCCACAAATCGGGCAAAAAAGAGACCGAGACCTGCAATTACATTATAGAAGTTCCTGCTCAGATACGCAAGGCTCTTATCACAAAGAACAGAGTATTCGTGAACTGGTCCTCGTGCCCCGTAAGAGATTTTACTCTCGTGACAAGGTGCTACAAGTACCAACAGTATGGCCACGCGGCCAAGACCTGCCGAGAGGAGTCCAGCACCTGCGGCCACTGCGGTGAAGTAGGCCATGTTCTAAAAGACTGCACAAAGAAGTCCGAACCACCCAAATGTGCGACATGTATGCGTTTTAAAAAACCCTGTAACCACAAAACCGGTGGTGACGAGTGCCCCGCCAAAAAGATAGACTATGACGGCGCCTAATAGAAATATTACCTAATTATGTACTTACATTAAGTAGTACCAGTCTCCCGTCTCACTCGGCTGCGAGCGGGCGCGTTTACACTGCTGTGTTAATCGTGACTCATCAACGTAAAATATGTCTACAATTGTTAAGTGCACTAACTGTAATATAGTGATAAACGAACTGCTGGCTTTCTTAACCAATGTGCTTGATTATATGGATGAAGAAAGTATTCATCAGCTAGTGAATTCCTCGTTCAATGCTGAGAAGATTTCACAGGCGAAGTCACTGCTAAATGACTCGCTTCCCGGGGTAAAAAAGATGCCTAGAAGACGAGGAGATGGGAAGAAAAGGATGTCAAAGGACCTTGACGACATCATCTGGCGCATGAAAAGTGTGGATCCTGAGTTAATCCCTATATTTGTGGCAAAAGATTTGCACCTAGTCCCGAGTGTAGGTTTTGACCACATTGATTGTACACGTCTCCTGAAAGATATTACGAAGCTACAGAGACAAGTCTGTGAATTGCAAGAAAAATTAGTAACAACAGAGATGTTTGACATTTTAAAACTCGAGATTGACAACATGAAGCAAGCCTCTATTATTGATAATTTCCAGACTCTTAACTGCGTTAACAAGCGTCGGGGAGCATGTCTACAGGAAAGTGTTAATAACTATAGCATGAATAGTGGCCCTATGGGATTACATTATGTGCCTATAACGTCAACATCTGTTCAGTCAATTCAAAATAATGCATCACCAACTGACAAAATAAACGGTCACTCGACTCCGACTGCTCCGGCGCGGCCAGCGGTGGTGACGCACGACGAGGCAAACGAGTCTACGTCTATCTCCCTTCAACGTGTGCAACAAGAAGTGACGGAACATCTTCGTGATTCGACGGGGGCCTCACGTACCGTGGTTTCTAACAGTGCGAGCGAGAAGCCCAGCGAGGAGCGGCCGGCAGGCACAATGGTAGCTAGCGTGAGGGAGACGGGGCATCGTGTCGGGCGCGTGGAGGCTTCAAGTGACACCGAGGTTTCGAACACACAAACCGGATTGTTATCGGCTAGCGCGAGCGGCGAAGGTAGTGCAAAGCAAAGCATTATCTCTGTTAGTCGGACAGCTGTTTCAAATAACTATCAAGTTACACATAATAATGTCCGAGCTCTGGCTAAGGATGGTAGGAGTGATCTGGTAGTGTCTTTGTGCGCGGGTATCTCTAATAAAACCAATGGTCGAGTGGAATCAGACTCGGAATGGCAGCTGGTGCGCAGAAAATCTCCCAAAAAATACAAACTTATTGGTCAGAAAGGGTGTGCTCCAACCGTGCCTGAGGGTAATTTTAAAGCGGCTGACGTGAAAGTGCCACTTCTTATCTCTAATGTTAGTAAAGAAGCAAGCGTGAGCGACATTACTAGCTACATAAAAGAGAAAACGAATGAGAATGTATCTCTAAAAATGATAAAAATGCAAAAAACGAAACCGTATAATTCCTACAAGGTATTTGTTTCAAAGAACAAATTAGACACATTTTTAAAAGAGGATTTTTGGCCTAGTGGCATAACATTTAGGCGTTTTGTTCATTTTTTGTATAAAACTAAACAAGAGTTAGGAAATCGTCAAAGTTAATTTACTACCTTTATGACTGTAGAACTTAAAAAATATCTAAGATTAACTAGTTATAACTGCTTTTTTGTCAAAAGGTCAATTAATGATGTACAAAATATCTGTAAAATATCAGATCTAGTTGCTCTGCCAAGAGACTTGCCTACTTCCCCATGATGTGCCATTTTTGGGAGTGATATCGAATGATTTTGAGTATCACGGTAAATCCGCTGTTGATGTATCGATCTTATTAAAGGGTAGGCCTCATGGTGGTGTGGGGATCCTCTGGAGAAAAGGTATCTTTGACTGTGTAGAAGTGATAAAGTGTAATAGTACTCGTCTGGTGGCAATTAAAGCTACGGTTGGAGGGCGTTCTATTATTGTTTTGTCAGTTTATATGCCAACAAATTCCCCAGAAAATTTGCCTATTTTTACGGAAGTACTGAGTGAAATAAGTGCTGTGGTGGAGGGTGAAAATGTTGAGTCTGTTTTTATTTTAGGCGATTTTAACGCTCATCCTCATGAGTTATTTTTTAACGAACTAGCTAGTTTTTGCTCGGATCAGAGTTGGATCTGCGCGGACGTAGAGAAACTTGGTATGAATTCAAACACATATACATATGTAAGTGCAGCTCATGGCTGCAGACGGTGGCTAGACCACTGTGTGGTATCTAATTCTGCCTGGCAGACTGTAGTCGATGTGGAGGTGATTGAAGATATTTTCGTGTCGGATCACCTACCCCTAACAGTAAAATGTGATCTTAATGCTGTCAGACCCAAATTGATTAATCGAGATTTACACGTTAATCCAGTTATATGGGGCGTGAGAGATGAAACTCAAATAACAAACTACCATGACCTATGTCATAGTATGCTACGTGAGATTGATTTTCCCTCTGAGTTTATTCATTGCAGTCGTGGGTCCTGCAATTTGGACGAGCACAAACTAGTTTTAAATAGTCTATACAATAAAATTGTAAGCGCCCTGCGTGATGCAGCTAGCCAAACTAGGAAACGGATGTGTATTAAGCCCAACAAAAATGTGCATCTTTGTGGCTGGAATAAGCATATTCGTGAGGCTCACAGGGTGGCCAGGCTTAATTTTAAAGTTTGGATACTACATGGTCGTCCGTCAGATGGCAAAGTCCATGATGACATGAAGGAGTCTAAAAAAATTTTTAAAAGTCGTTTAAAGTGGTGTCAACGAAACCAAGACCAGCTAAAAATGGACGTTTTAGCTAAACACAAATCTAGGAAACATTTTAAAGATTTTTGGAAGGCAACCAGAAAATGCGATGTTAAGCCTGGCCTGCCGGTGAGTGTGGGTGGTTTGAGTGAACCAGCGCAGATTGCCAATTCTTTTATGCAACATTTTAAAGGCAACGCTTCACTGGGTCCATCGGCCTCCCCCCAGGGCACTGGACACTCGGCGGGAGAGAAGTTACCGATGCGTATCACGGCAAAACAAATAAGAGAGGTGCTTAAAAAGATGAGTGGCGGTAAATCTCCCGGCCACGATGGCATAAGCGTGGAGCACTTGCGGCATGCGGGGGTTCACCTGCCGAGGGTTCTGGCCCTGTTCCTCTCAATGTGTATAAGTCATGCATATTTACCGCTTGATTTAATGAAAACCATCGTTGTACCCATTGTCAAGAGCGGGACCGGCGACATCTCTGACAGGAAGAACTATCGTCCTATCTCTCTAGCCACGACGATTGCTAAGGTGTTGGACAGTGTGCTTAACTCTGAATTGGATAAATACGCGAATATACATGACGCACAGTTCGGATTTCGACCCGGACTTTCCACTGAAAGTGCAATAGTAAGTCTTAAGCATACTGTCCAATATTATACTGATCGTGGAACTCAGGGTATATGCCTGTTTCCTGGATCTCTCCAGGGCTTTCGACCTGGTATCATATGATGTGCTATGGAAGAAGCTGGGGGACAGAAGTGTACCGAAAGAAATTATAAATGTGCTGAGATTTTGGTATTCTAATCAAACTAACTATGTAAAGTGGCTCGATACTGTATCGGATGCGTATGTGCTGGGGAGCGGGGTGAGACAGGGGGGCTTGTCTTCTCCCAAGCTCTTCAATATATATGTAGACGAACTCATCGTGGAGCTGAGCAGCATGCGTGTTGGCTGTAGTATAGATGGTACTAGTATAAACAATATAAGCTACGCAGACGACATGGTGCTGCTCAGTCCCACGTTGAGAGGCCTAAATGCGATGCTGAGGGTGTGCGAGTCATATGCAGTTAAACATGGGCTGACATATAATGTTAGTAAGACTGAATATATGGTCTTTGATGTGGCTGGTGTGCGTCCCATTGATGAAATCAATATAACCCTAAATGGCTTAAAGGTAAAACGCGTATCGAAATTTAAATATCTTGGGCATGTCATTACCAGTGACCTCAAAGACGATGAAGATATGGAAAGGGAGCGAAGGGCTCTAGCGGTTCGGGGTAATATGTTGGCTCGCAGATTTTCCCTATGTACAGAAGATGTTAAAGTGTCGCTTTTTAAAGCCTATTGTCAGAACCTGTACACTGGGAACCTGTGGGTCAAACACACCAAAAGATCGCTGGAGGTCTTGAGGATCCAATATAATAATGTCTTCAGGATGATGCTGGGTCTACCACGTTTTTGCAGTGCATCAGGGATGTTCGCTGAGTATCAAACTAGTGGCTTTGATGCCATCATTCGTAAGAAAACGTACTCCCTGATCAACCGAGTCAGGAACAGTCCCAATATCATTCTGAAGACATTGGCGGATCGCCTTAATTCGCCACTGTGGAGATCTTTTGTAAACAGAATGACAGTCACGGGAACTTACGATTTCTCGTGATTGGAAATAATATAAATAAAAATCTATAAAAAAATTGTTACTCCTACTAACATTAGCTTATTAAGACCTATACTAACACATATGGACCTGAGTTATCCGAAATAAAAGTTTATTTATTTATTATTTATATATTAAGTTACGTTAATTAGCTCATATTTTAAAATCATATGTTTTCGTATTTTTATTTCGTAATTATAAATGTAATGTAAGATGTTCTTATTAATGCTAGCTAAACGATTTTTTTAGTAAAGAGGTATGTATGTCATGATATTATCAGAATCATCAAATTGGCTAACTGGGTCAATGTTCATGTCATAGGCAAGCAGGTTTATTTGTATTTATTTAGTTAGTCTACATTATTTACATGCGCGTAAGATTAGTTAGGTGATTTGGCATTTATTATTAGTTCCTATCTATATTTGAAATGGTATATTTATTTATAGCTGAAAAATGATCGTCATCTTAGTTATTTTTATTCCCAAATAACTATTAATTTATATACCTAATTATTAGCATAGCGTAGAGGAATATTAAGTTTAAGTTGTAATTTATTGTTTTTACCAATACAGTTTTCTAGGACCTATAGATAGATAGATAGATAGATACACTTTATTGCACAAAATTTACAGATCTTAGCCTAAGTTATTATACCAAAACAATGACCTATTTTTTAGCCTGAAACACAGGGTATCCTAGTTCAGGCAAAATGTCAAATATAAGTACTAATATGTAAGATTATGCCCATAAGTTTGTAATAGATTTAAGTTATTTGCAATAAATATTTTATTATTATTATTATTATTATTATTATATATTATTTGAGAAATGCATCCATGGATTCGAACTTGTCGTACTTTCTTATCCACATAGCTCACTATTACCTATAATATCGAATATGATTATGTAATGAGAATAATAATAAAATCCTCCAACCGATTTCGGCTACGGCAGTTACGCAGGATATATTATTATAGTGTACAAGTGTGGGCGCAAACACAAATGCACTCCCTTTTCCCTTACCCTTATAATCCGATGGGACACTAGCGTGACATGACCGGAGAGCGATCATTGGCTTAACGTCCGAGGCACGGGGGTACAAGACCGCCACCTTCCAGACTCCGGGCTGACACTGAGAATTTCTTTATAGAAAAACTCAGGTACAAATTTTGGCCCGACCCGGGGATCGAACCTGGGACCCTAAGTGCGACGCACTACCCACTACGCCAACGAGACAGTCATGAGAGATATGAGGTCAATAAGGCCAATAAGATTATGCAATAAACAAATATGAATATCCAACTGGATTCTGGCTTCTATTATTTTTTTTTTCGCAGCGGTCAAAGATGAGACTGCAGAATCCATTAAATACGTCACTAACCTCCAGGTATCTGCGAAAAGTAGGATAAAAACCTGGTGGATGAAAATATGACACAGATGGATTACAGTTTAGAAATCGAATAACCATTGTTTTCACCGAGAATATTGCAGAATCCGTTGAAAGCTTTCCAATGTTTCGTTGTAACAAAATATAGCTTGGTTTCATTACATACCTAGTTAATTTTTTGTTACAAAATGTTGTGTCCTTACTCATCATCAGACTCAATTTAAGTCCCAACTTCTGGGGCACGGGCCTCCCTCAATCACATGAAGGGTAATTGCCATACTCGCCACGCTTGGCAGACGGGTTGGCGAGGGTTTTGATATAAATGCAGAGTTTTTCTTCTCTGGGTGCTGATGATCATTCCAGCAGCTTTACCTTAGTCGCCTTTTACGACACCTCGGTAAGAGTGAGAGGTGGCCTATTCTACTCTGCCGGGGACCACACGGCACCTTACTGTCCTTACTGTTAATTATTAATTGATATATGTGGTTTTTCTCATACTTTCATTGCAAAATTATCTAAGTACGTACGTACATAACTGTTTTCGTAATCACCTTTGTCTGTAGTTTTAATGTGTGAATGTAGACTATGTTTTCTAATGAGTGTTTATTGTTAAATTATTTATTGTGATGATCAATAAAATGTTTCTTTCTTTCTTTCAAGTATGGATGTTATCCATTAATTTTCCATCCATTTCGAAAGTTTTCCTGAAATTCAGACCATCAAATTTTGAATTTTAAAAGCTCATTCATTGTACTTAGTTTTTTTTACCTAGTTAGGATTATGTTTGAGTAAAGTAAAAAAATAGTCCATCCATTAATTCATAACCCATTTCAGAATATAAAATGTCCATAAATATCAAATTCACAAATAATTTTAATCAGGACAACAATTAATTAGGTATTGAAATTTTATGTTGAAATAGACATATGTAATTAAGTTTTGAACATAAATATTTAATGCATGATCACTAAACTAAATAGTTAAATGAGAATCTCGTAACTTAAATATAAAAATAAGTTTAGTTTGTATGTTTTGGTTTAATCAGGTAGAGTTTCATTTTTGTAACTTTTTTTTATATGTATTAGGTGGCAGACGAGCAGACGGATCACCTGATGGTAAGCGGTTGCCGCCGCCCCTGGACACCCGCGTCACCAGCGGAGTCACAAGTGCGCTGCCAACCTCTAAACTCCCCTTTCCCCTGGATTGGGCCTCCGGTACCCTCTAGAGAAACACAGCACAGTGCTGCTTCACGCTGGTTTTCTGTGAGGCCGTAGTATTAATCCGGTCGAGCCGGCCCATTCATGCCGAAGCGTGGCTCTCCCACGGTACAACGGTTACTAAGTATCTATATCAACTATAAGCAAAAACTCGAGGCTGTTAGTGTGATTCATCATCATCATCAACATCATCATCAGGCCATTTAAGTCCCCACTGCTGGGGCACGGGCCTCCCTCAATCACATGAGGGGTAATTGCCATACTCACCACGCTTAGCAGACGGGTTGGCGAGGGTTTTGATATAAATGCAGAGTTTTCCTTCTCTGGGTGCTGATGATCATGCCAGCAGCTTTACCATAGTCGCCTTTTACGACACCTCGGTAAGAGTGAGGGTGGCCTATTCTACTCTGCCGGGGACCACACGGCATCGGCATTAGGTTAGTTTGATTATGAATTATTTATATCGACCTTAATTTGGCTCGAGTATGTTTTACTTAGTCTACGTTTAAACTCAGAGGTCATTTTGAACAAAATTGTCATAGCCGACTGTTGCATTTAGTGTAACCTCAACCTAACCAACTCTAGCCAAAGAATGCAACGGAATTGAATTTCAAACGTTCTCGTGTAAAATCTAGACACAGCTGCATAACAAAAGGCTGTTGAGATCTGCACTACTATTCTCATCAGGGGGCGAGAGAATACTCGACTTTTCAAGTATTAAGGGGCATG
Organism: Marasmia exigua; assembly: GCA_019059595.1. Lineage (NCBI taxonomy): Eukaryota > Metazoa > Arthropoda > Insecta > Lepidoptera > Crambidae > Marasmia > Marasmia exigua. The sequence goes on from CM032463.1 coordinate 17,891,837, forward strand.
GCACATGACAATCTTGCCCAGTTAGACGTAACGCACACACAGACATTTTTAGTTACGTAAGCGCAAGGACTCGTGGCAGACGATAGAGTATTCATTGTTTTTTTTATTCTCATAGGTGGCAGACGAGGAGACGAATCACCTGATGGTTAGTGATTGCCGCCGCCCATGGACACCCGCGACACCAGTGGAGTCACAAGTGCGCTGCCAATCATTAACCCCCCTTTCCCCAGGATTGGGCCTCCGCGACCCTCACTCACGCAGCGAAACACAACACAGTGCTACTTTACGACAATTTTCTGTAAGACCGTGGTATCACTCCGGTCGAGCCGGCCTATTCATGCCGAAGTGTGGCTCTCCCGGGGTCATTGATAAAATAATGATATAATACGACAGTTAAGTTCTTCAATATGGTCAGTAGGTTTCTAGTATCTTTTATACTCGAGCCAAAGACTCATTGTAGGCGGTGTTATCATAAGTTTTACCACCGTACTATAAATCGCGATCTAAATTTATTACCATACTAAAGCTCATGTCATCCCACTCCAACACAAAATGTTAAAAGAGGCCAGCACGAATTTTGTTCCGGGACTCTTCGGCATGAATGGGCCGGCTCGACCGTAGTGATACCACGGCTCACAGAAAACCGGCCTGAAGTAGCACTGTGCTGTGTGGTAAGGTACCGGAGGCAATATCCGGGGGAAGGGGGGTTTGAAGGTTGGCAGCGCACTAGTGTTTCTACTGGTGTTGCGAGTGTCCATGGGCGGCGGCGGTCGCTTACCATCGTGGCGTACCAGGCGTTCCGTCAGTTCGTCTGCCACTTATATCATAATAAAAGCTCAGCTGTTCACCGTTCCTCAGAAACACTTGCTTGTTTCGAATAGTTCCTTAAAAACAGTCTAAAGCTAGAAAGAGTCTACGTGTGCGCAGCGCCTTCTTCAGTGACGAAGACGTTTCCCCCGTCATTTAAAACAAAGGATGAAATTGCCCGAGGCATGCGTTCTCAGCGGTTATGTTCATTGACCGCTCTTAGGGCGGGTCCACATGTGATGAATAAATAAATGATAAATAAACATAAATAAAATATTTTTTATTGACTATTAACAGCGAAGCAGTTAAAATATAGTACATCAGTGTCCCCTTTCAAGCATAATAATAGCTTGTGTCAGGGTGCACTGCTCTTCCATTAAAAAAATATTTTACTATTTGCTTATTTTTAACAGTAGAATTAAACTTATGAACAAAAACCAAACTAAAAAACTTAGGATAAAATAGGTACGGTAAATCAGAAGTGACTCAGTACAATCGTAAGTTTTTGATAATAGGTCTTAAAAAGCTTTTTTACCCGACTACGGCGAAGCAAAAAGTAGGGTTATGATTTTGACCAGTATGTATGTATGTATGGTTGTTCATCTGTTCCCTCATAACTTCTAAATCCAGTTATTTTATTTGAACAAATGTGCGTTCGTTTGAAGCGTCTTGATTTTTTTCTGGTTATAGGTGACATGACGTTACGTTAAAATGACTACAGCGCCCTCTAGGGTACTTAGAGTAAGGAACTAAAAAAAAAAATTGCTTGAAGGTACCGTGTGTGGCATCAAATGATAGAACTTTTTCAGCACATTTCAAATATGTAATTTTATTTACATTACTATAAATATGTTAAATAAGAATAAAGTTTAAAAACTAAAACCCGATAATATAATAAAATATAATAAAATAAAATCAATGGAGCATACGACCACGGCGATAAGGCATAATAATTTCAGCAGAGACTATTTTATTGTTTTGCACTTTTTAGAACGTGCTTTTTGGTAGTCGGGTTTTAGTTTTTAAACTTTATTTTTATACATTCATAGAATAGAAGCTGCTGGCATGATCATCAGCACGTCAGCAGAGATGGAAAACTCTGCATTTATATCAAAACCCTCGCCAACCCGTCTGCCAAGCGTGGTGAGTATGGCAATTACCCCTCATGTGATTGAGGGAGGCCCGTGCCCCAGCAGTGGGGACTTAAATGGGCTGATGATGATGATGATGATGATTCATAGAATGTTTTATTGCTTATGTCCATTCCCTTGTCAAATGCGTTGTACAAATGAATTGATTTACTATTATATTGATTTTTATCAAATTCTGTATTGACGCTATATTTTGTTTGGATAGCTATTTGTTTTCTTCGTTTGTCAGTGACCATATTTGTATTTGATGGAATTGTTTTGTGTCTTAACGAATGTGCCGCGAATGTACAACATTCGCTCGCCACTTGCATGCGGCACGCAGCTTTGGTGCGGGCGGCACATTCGTCAGATGTGGACGCACCCTTAGGTAAGTGAGCGATGTGCTGTTGTAACTGGATTTTTTGTTGCAGAGTTTTTACATTACCTTATTTTCTAACCTTCCTGATTGAACTAAGAGCTTTAAGGCGCTCGACTTCTACTTCTTCCAGAAATTGGATGACTTCTTAGCGGGAAAAAAATCAATACCCGAGAGGCTGTACAAAATGCTTTTGAAAAATTTGTTGCCTCCCGTCCAGCTAATTTCTTAAAGAAGGACATCAATATACTGCTACATGCATTGATTGCATGGGTGATTACTTTTATTACTACACATATTTTTTTGTACGCTAGAGGCGGACAAACGAGCAATCGAGTCACAAGATGGAAAGTAATCAACGCCGCCCATAAACATCCGCAAAATCAGAGAGATCGCTAATGTGATGCCGGCCTTTTTAAAAAAGAGTACGATCTGCTCTTGAAGGTCCCTACATGACAAAAAGTTGTAAAAATATGTAATATAAATCGACAATTTCATAGGTAAACTTATATTAGGTACCTACTCAGGTTAGATAGATAACACTTTAGTCCAAAAATGTACAATAAAGGGACATTATATACAAATACACATTGAATCATAGTTATTGTAACAAAGCCTGCAACATTTACGTAGTTAGGGTACCTAAAATATGTGTCACAAAGTGACACAACGTTTTATAATAGTATCGAGTAAAATATTCATTTATACAAACATAAAGTAAGAAGGTCTCACACAAAATATAAAGTATGCATACCAACTCATATTTTTTTTAAATTGTAAGTATATAAAGTGTCCCACATTTATTCTTTATCACACCTATAATGTTAAGGTAATTTAGGTTTCAGTTTGAAATAAATATGTGAGTATAATTTGGTCACATTTTCTTGAGTGACTCCTATCTTTTATTTGAAAAAGTGATAAAATTTAAGCAGGTATATTTAAATGTAAATAAAAATGTAATGATAAGAACCAACAAGTCATTTGCGTTGTTTTCGTAGTACGTACCTATGCTGTAGCATTCGTAGTGCTTAAAGTAAAACCGTAGCGGAAACTGCTACGAAATTCGTAGATTTTACTTAAGGCGACACCGAGACGATACTGATTTATGTTGATTGTGGCGAATAGGAGATTTTTTTAATGTGAGCAACTATATAGTTTACGGAAAGTATTAACAATTTTTTGCGACCCACCTATGTAATAATTTCTTTCTGCATAATTACTGAAAGTGGCCACTCTTAGCTAATTATGAAGATTATTGAGATCATTGTTGCAAAAAACTGTTAAGTTTTTGTTGCTCACTTTTTGAAAAAAATCTACAGTTCGCCATTATCAATATAAATCACTTGGCAGCGTTTGTATCGTCGCGAAGTGACCTTTTAAGCAACATAACGTTACACTTTGTGGCTACACAAAAAAAATGTATTTCTATTAGTAGTTTAAATTTGGTTAATTGTTGGTAGACATTTTTAATACATTTGTAGAACTTTAATTTTAAGTGGGCATGTAATAAAGATTACTGAAAATATAGTCAGTAAGTAGGTACTTGCTTTATTCCATAAATAAAAAATCTTTTGTGAAGAAATCCTGAAAAACATTTACAACTCCAGTATTCTTGGAAAGATCCTTGAACTATTTGATTAAAATATACTGACCCATATAGCTTTATATAAGTACTTGGGTAGGTAGGTTTTGGATGTTCTTTTTAATTAACAAACTCACAAAAAACTAGGGAGCAATCAAGTTTTCAATTTGTAGAGGACCTGGACCTTGTTGGGCGCTAGAGAGAACACGGATGAACTAAGAGACATTGTTTCTAGGACCTTGACCGTGGGAGAGGCACACTTCGGCGTGAATGGGCAGGCTCGACCGGAGATATAGCATAACATACCACGGCCTCACAGGATACCGACGTGAAGCAGCACTGTGCTCAGTTTCGCTGCGTTAGTGAGGATACCGGAGGCCCAATCCAGGCGAAAAGGGGGATTTGGGACCCCACTGGTGTCGCGGATGTCAATAGGCGGTGACAATCGCAACATTATTAAAAAAAAACTTATTAAGAGCCTTTTACAGGATCAATGGTGCCACTACCAGTTTTAAATATTATAATGAAATTAAGACACTAACTGCCAAACTCAGAGTCGTTGATTAACTTAGTTAGCTACTTAAGAAAAAATATTGACCCTTATTTTGATACGCATACAGACTACCGATACTAAAGTTAACGAACATTAGCTTAAATGACGTCTCTGAGTGCGGCCGTACTTGATATTTTTTTTAGTGACCACTTCATTACTCTTGCTAGAGAGGATTGTGACATGTATGGCGCGTGCAAAATAAGCTTGACATATCGTAAATCCTTATTTGTTTAAAATGTTTTGATCAATGTTTCATTTAGTGTCTTAATTTCATTGCAATCAATTAAAAACTGGTGGATCAATGATCCGTAAAATGGCTCTGAAAAACAATTTTTCTTCACAAGGTATGGTATGTTTATACCACCATCGTTATAAAGGCTATGTTGTTTCCTCTTTCTTGTTATCAAACCTACAAATGGCCGCCGGCTATTTTGTTTTGCTCTAATATTTTGTTCTAGTTTCTTTTTCAATATTTGAATACATAATATTAACTTTGTTATTCAGGGCTAAGAAAAAGTCTTAAAATCGTTTTATAGTCCATGGGCGGCGACAATCACATACCATAAGGTGATCCGTCTGCTCGTCTGCCACCTATCACATTAAAAAAACTCTTCGTCTTCATCAGCCCATTTCAGTCCCCATTGCTGGGGCACGGGCCTCCCTCAATCACATGAGGGGTAGCTGCCATACTCACCACGCTTGGCAGACGGGTTGGCGAGGGTTTTGATATACATTGTAATGCAGAGTTTTCCTTCTCTGGGTGCTGATGATCATGCCAGCAGCTTTACCTTAGTCGCCTTTTACGACACCTCGGTAAGAGTGAGGGTGGCCTATTCTACTCTGCCGGGGACCACACGGCTGATCATCTTCATTTCAGTCAATAGACGTCCACTGCTCGACATATGCCTCCCCCAATGTTCTCCACACAGATCGGTCCTCCAATGGATTCACGCGATCTTCCACTTTATGTGTGTGATCTACATTGGACAAAAAGTCCAGATTGGTAAGCCCAACTTCCAGAAAGAGGTCGATCGACGAATCCAGCTCGGCTGGGCAGCGTTCGGGAAGCTACGCAGCATATTTTAGGACCATCTACCGCAGTGTCTCAAGACGAAAGTCTTCGATGCGTGTGTGTTGCCAGTGATGACATACGGAACCGAAACGTGGCCACTTACAATGTGCCGATTAAGAAAGTTCAAAGTCACCCAAAGAGCAATGGAGAGGGCTATGCTCGGAGTCTCCCTGCGTGATCGTATTAGAAATGATGAGATCCGCAGGAGAACTAAGGTCACAGACATAGCCCAAAGGATTGCATGCCTCAAGTGGCAATGGGCAGGGCACATAGCGAGGAGAACAGACGGCCATTGGGGCGGAAAGGTCCTCGAGTGGAGGCCACGTACAGGAAGTCGCAGCCGTGGCAGGCCCCCCACAAAAAATTCTTAAAAACAAATAATAGAACATTGAACTTTTCACTGCAATTTTTGTTCTGGTTTAAATTTAAAATTAAATAAAATTAGAAATAATCGTACCCTGGGGTCTAAAACGATAGCTTTGGACACAACCAAGAACTACATGCTAAGGTGAGGAGACATTTTCGAAATAAGGATTTTATTTACTTAGAGTTCACTTACTTTAGTTTTAGTCATTTAGTAATTGGTTATTTAAATTAATTAATATTATTCAGGAATATATTATTTACATTTCAATCATTGAAAGTACGTAAGAATGCGTAATAATAAAATAATTATATTCATCATTACCTACGCATTAAAATTTTCAACGTCGCTATTAATTGGTCCAGTTAATAAAATTCAATACCCACCACAACGAGTTGAAGCCAAATAAATAATTGAAAGGGGAAACATGCTAACCAATTACATTTATTTAACAGGCAACGAGTTAATTATCTCTATAAGCTCTTGGACTGCAAAATATGGAACTCATTGTATTTCTCTGCACACAGTGGTGTAAAGCTCAACATAGAAAACATAGCTTAACAAAATGTTCAAAACCTTATTCAAGAAACCCACAAACAATGTCGGACTGCCTCCATCATGCAGGAGCTTGTGGGTTAGCTCTTCAAATCGACGGCTGCGGGTCCCGGGCCAAAATTTGTGCCTTTGGTTAAAAAAAAATCAGTATCAGAGTCTGGAAGTTGGTGGTCTTGTAATCCCGTGCCTCGGAAAGCATGTTAAGCCGTTTTCCAGCACTTGATCCCTCATAGTCGTGTCACATGAAAATATGAGGGTAAGGGAATTAAGAGTGCACTTATGTCGGCGCTACGGACTATAATATGTATTACTGCGTCGATGTCTGATCGATGAGATTGGCCACCATTGCCGAAATATCGGTTAGGAGAACATTATTATTACAATGTGATCTTATGTTGTGTAGGCCGGTCTTATTAGCCGAAAACCGTCTTCACAAACATGAGGTATCAGATTAAGTGATGTGACAATTTGTCCATGATAGCTGGCAGGAGCTGGATGCGATTAGCCGAAAAACAAGCAAAATGACGAACATTTTAAAAGGCCTAGTTATTGTCGATCCAAAATAGTTGCTTACTTAATACTTGATTCGATTGGCTGGAAAATATATTTCAGAACACTTTTGTTACCTACTGGGTGAGAAAGATTAGAGAAAATAGCATTAAAATCTTAGATTAAATTGTTTTAATCTAAGATTAAAATGAATTCAAAGTAACAACCGAATTCCTATAAAATCAGAATGATTAAATAATGCATTCATGAAATAGATCGTTTTGCCACACCTTAAGATGTGTGGACCAGCCGTGTGGTCCCGGCAGAGTAGAATAGGCCACCCTCACTCTTACCGAGGTGTCGTAAAAGGGCGACTAAGGTAAAGCTGCTGGTATGATCATCAGCACCCAGAGAAGGAAAACTCTGCATTTATATCAAAACCCTCGCCAACCCGTCTGCCAAGCGTGGTGAGTATGGCAATTACCCCTCATGTGATTGAGGGAGGCCCGTGCCCCAGCAGTGGGGACTTAAATGGGCTGACGATGATGATGACGAACCTTAACATAAGACAAAAGGGTTTTAGCTTGCAAATCCAAAAGTTTTCTATAAGTACAGCAAAAACACAACAGTAGGTACTTGCATACTTAAACGATAAATGACTTATCGACCCGAGATTATCACATACCTACAGTATTATTTGCCAATCGCTTGCTCAGGGCCACAAAATATGTAATTAATTATTTCCCAGAGCACGTGACATCACGTTGCGGCTATAAATATTCCGACGTTTATCCCAAAGTTGACGTTTCATTTAAAGACCGCCCGATGACTTGGTAATTTTTTTGGAAAACGTTAAGTAATATTAACGTCAACAAAAAGGTCTGAAGTGACCCAGCATTAAAGTCAGCTTATGACTGCGGCGTGATAGATTGCCGGGCGGTGGCGTTCCCGTTTATTTTTTATTAAATGCCCCCCGCATCTGGCTTCAATTGCGGTAACAGCTTTTTATAGCTCCCGCCCTGCGTGATGTTTATGCGGGAATACCTCTATTATGTTAAATTTTAATCTACTGTTAGCAGTGTTGGTGATGGTAGAGGTATCATTGTGATTTTGGCTTCAACAACTTTTCTGCCGTATATATATCCACATAAGTACGTAAGTGTACCTACCTCGGCCTCGCAAGCGACGGCTTTGGACACAGTCGGGAATGATAACTGTGATGAGTAAGAAGAACAATATATGTACGTCCATAAGTAAATATACATTTTACTACTACAACTATTATAGGGATTCTAATTTTAAGATCAAAACCTGGACTTCTATTTATAATTACTCATGCGTTTGGTCGTCCGTCTGTCTAACATACAAGAATCATATCAGCTAAAACACTATATATTTCATCAATAGAGCTAAATACACTCATATGCCCACGCAAAAAAGATTCAATGATGGACGTGGAATATACGAGTATTCATTTATTTACAAAACTTTGACCACAATTTAAACTAGGTACTATTTGGACCACAGAAACTACTATATAATATAGAAAAAAAAACATGATAATAACTAATTTATGTCTTAAATAAAGCATAAATCATCTACTGTGTTTAAAATGAACTTCTATTATTAAGTATCATTATCTTTGCTACTTAAAAGTAAACATGGTCCACTTTTTAGATCGGCTCACCAACATCTTTAGCTTTATAAAAATTCTGGGAGCCACGGCACGTCTGTTTTATTGCCCTCATAAGTTCTACAGATCTTTACCAGACATCTACGGAATTTACCAGAAATATTCTACGGAATAACTTTTGACCTTTATCTACCCTTTATATTATCTGGACCAGACTGGATCTGAGTGGTTTATTCCTGCTATCCACCCTCTGCCAGTCCACCCCGGGTGGAAACCGAAACGAGTGGTATTTAAAAAAATCCCGTTGTCCACACCTTCTCGGTTGAAAGAGGGAGTGGACAGATGTAATATTTTAAATAATTGTTCCACTGTCCACCCGGGGTGTACGAGCAGGGAATAAATGATCTGAGCTGTGATATCTTCACCACCGCAGACATAATGAAGTAAAAATACTAGTCATGAATAAAATACCTATTATTTGCAAGCTATAATTTTATTTTTATGTATTGTGAATGTTGTGATGGCCATTCATTTTTTTTCTTCTTATTTTCTGTTCACTGTACACAACCCAATCTTATGTGAAATTAATTGATTATATATATTCAATAACATTATTTTGTTAATTTAGTGTAGTGTACACTAATCTAACAAAATAATGTGAATTTGTTTACTTTTAATAATGTAATATTTGTTTATTGTGTAAACGATTATCTGTATTGTGCTCACATTTTGTAAATATTAATCTGGTGCTAAGCTAAAATTTCTGCATTCGTTTGTAATTTATCATTGATTTTGTCTGTTGTGTAGCCTAAATAAATAAATAAGTTAAACTTATTATACATTCTCTTAATCTTTATGTTATTTAAAAAGGTAACTCCTTCACGCCACCAAATAATGTAAGCGGCATTCTGTTATTCGGAAAATCGCCTTTCCCTCCAGACGCTAGCACGTCCGCGGAAAGATTTCTATCAGACCAAATTCCCTGCGGGGTGAAACCGTGAGTGATCTTGCTTATTATCAACGCGGAGACTTTGGATTTCATAACCGACAAGCGTACAAAGCGATTCGCTTCCACATTCATAACTGTCCAGTTAAATAATGGAACTCCTTGCTGCGGTCTGTTTTTTCAGACCCCTAAAATCTGAACATCTTTAAGGCAAGAGTGAACAGGTATCTTCTAGGTAAACGTGTTACATCCTAGACGTCATAATAGAAAGTGTTCCATCAGGTGAGATTGTGGTCAAGCGTAAGCCTATAGAACATAAAAAAACAACACCAATATTGTTATTAACGGCAGGTGTATCATTCATTTTCAGATCAAAATCAAAAAGAAATAACAAAATGACGTAAAACCGTTACGATTCTGACAGAGTCACGCTTCGGCATGAACGGCCGGCTTGACTAGAGTGATGTCACAGACTCACAGACTTTTGTGTTTCGTCGAGTGAATGAGGTTGCCAGAGGCCGAACTCGGACGATCAGGGGAAGGGCTGGCAGTGCACTTGTTACTTCACTGGTATTGCGGGTGTCCTTCGGTGGCGGCAATCGCTTACGATCAGGTCATCCGTCTCGTCATGACACAAAAAAAAGTTCATCGTTCTGAAAAGGCAAAGAACTGATTCTGCACTAGGATTCCCTGTGTAGCGGGATCAATTTGTTCCATCTAATATAAAAACAATAAATAAGAAAAAAATAATTAAAGAATCCTTTATTTGTTTGCGAACGCATGTTTGTATGTCTACTTTAAACCAACTAAATTAGAAAATCATACAAAGTTAAACTAAGGATCACCAAAGAAAACATATTCCTTAAATCCTATTCTTGTCCTATTCCAACATTGATTGTGACCTTTTTATACTTAACCCAACCTACTAAAACTCAAACTAAGCCATTAACAAAGCACGACCTCTGCCAGATCGGGGCCCGGGCAGTAAAAATTAGTGTCCTTAAACGTGTCCATTGTTCAAGCATTCCCGCAAATTCTTCCACTTAAGTCGGGCCGTGACAAATGCGGGGCGCCTCCCAACTGTTACATTTCGTTTTAACCCGGCGACCGTAAAGCGACGTTGATAAGTGTCCGATGCCCGGCGTTGCCAGTTGTCCCGATTTGCGAAAGACGTCCCGATTACCACTCTCTCTATGAGCTGATCTCTGTTATTTACCGATGAACGGGCATAGTTACAAACCTTCCTCCCCCTTTCATAAATTATTTTACAGAATAATTATTAGACTATAGTCGATTCAGTATCGGAAGGTAAATAGGACAGTTCAAACGTTTCGTATTATGCGTCCACATTATCATCTCTGATCAAGAACTGAAAATAGTTATTACTAATAAAATTTGTAAAAAATATTTTATGAATTGCATACTGCGCTATCGGAATTTTGCTCATAGGGATTGACACAAACAATCGCAATAAATCAGTAATCGGAATGGCGACCATCTTACCATCGAGTCACGATTATGGTCTTGTGCAAAATATGCCCGCATACATTGCATTAGGGACTAAGAACTAGCAATTTCTTTTGGTGACGAAGGTGGTTCCGACACGTCAAGCGAGTGTTTATTATAAGCCCATAGATTCGACTATTTGGCAGTCCGTCCCGTTTAAATTACGTAAGCCTAGCAGCACTATCAATGCTCCACGTCTCTATTTGGTCCGAATTGAGGATAAGCTGCTGTACGGATTTTAGATACTATTTGCATTAATTGACGTGGAATTTACAGGATCAATGCAGTTGTATTAATGTTTTGTTTTAGTTACTGACAATACAAATGTGATTTGGATATTTGTTTGTAGAAAACAGTATTTTAACATAAATTGTTTTTTATGTGATAGACAGACGGATCGCCTGGTGGTAAGCGATTGCTGCCGCCGATAGACACCAGCCGCAACACCAATGGAGTCACAAGTGCGCTGCCAACCTTTAAACCCCATTTCCCGCTTCCTTTCCTTTTTTGCTTGAGAAAACTCTTGCTTCCTTGTTTTTTTATGTAATAGGTGGCAAAATTTTTGATCGTGTCAATAAACTAAAGAAATAAGATTTTCCTTAGCCAAGATATGATATAATATATAATGTTATTGCCTACGTGAACATTTTTTTTTCAAATTATTGCTGAAATTACCAAAATACTACCCACACATAAGAAACAATTTATGTAACACTATTTAAGAACTGTCCATGGTGTCGAGGACAGGCAAGGAAGTATCTTTATCTATAATAATATTTTAGATTTCTTCTGCTTTGATATCTGGCCTAACGTAAATGTTCATGATTTTTTATTTTATTACGCAAACACAGTTGTTTTTATCCCTTCTGTGTTTCTTTCCTGTTTGCGACAAGGATTGTTCAAGGAACTTGCTTTATCATTATACACTGCTATTTTTTATCGTTTATATCCCGAAAACCATAACCATATAGGTATCATAAATATAGTATATTTAGCATGTTGGATGAACAAAATGATCGGAAAAATAAAACAGCTGTGTGTTCCATGCATTATCGCCGGGTGGAAATTCAATATTATTTGGAACAGCTGATTTTTTTTCGCTTATTTTGTTGATCTAACAAGCTAAATGATTTATTTTCTATGCTAGAGGTGACAAACGAGCAAGCGAGTCACCTGATGTAAAGCAATCATCGCCGCCATTTACCATCCGCGAAATCAGAGAAATCGCTAATGCGTTGCCGGCCTTTTCAAAAAGGAGTACGCTCTTCTCTTGATAGTCAAAATAATACAAGTTCGATCAACTTGAGACCACTTTCTTAGTCTTAATCTGACACTTATGAGAAGGAAACAGAACGTGTCAGAAAACGGTCCCAATGCGGCCATCAAACCTATGAGTGCAGCACAAATGTTTGCACGAGTCTGAAGTCGCGCGGTACGTAGCTCCGGAAAACCACAGTAGGGAATTATTGTAGTAAGTATTTTTGGCTCATCATGATCATTATAACTTCTGCGAAGATGCCTCCTGTTGGACAAGCCCACTTTTGTCCAGCAGTGGCAAGGTTCTCTACACATATCGCTCCGATGCCGCCCTATCCAAAAAATTCCCGGACATTCACGAAGTCGTCGGTCCACATTGCGGGAGGCGTGCTACGGCTGACATATGCGGTCTCCACGCAAGGACCTTATTGACTAGGAATAGTTAATTTATTGTACAGTAATTTACAATCAACATGTGTGATGTATTTTAAATCATGTATTTTTTATATTACAATCCGTCACACCGATCTGAGCAAATGTCACATTTAAAGGTTAGTTATCACCCCTGTTCATGGATCAGCAACACCCTAGATAACACACATTTTGGCTCTTAAGGAAGAAATAAGCTGTGTTCTTGAAGGTCACCAGATTGTATGTATTCGAGAAGATCGTATTCGGGAAGATTACCGTTGGCAGATGGGTTCACTCTAGTAGTAGTTCCTTAATTGGCCAAATATGGGGGAAAGGGGGGTTTAAAGGTTGGTTGCACACTTGTGTCTTCACTGGCGTCACAGGTATCCATGGGTGACGGTAATCGCTTACCATCAGATGATCCGTCTGCTCGTCTGCCACCTATCATATAAAAAAAATGTTTTGCGATTTATAGTTTTAGCGGATGGATAGTTGTATTCAAGTAAAAGTGCACCTACTGTGTCGCATTTACTCTATGCTGTAACTATACGAGTGCGGCGCCTCCGAGTCTGCGCGACGTGTCCAAGCCACTGGGCTGGAAACATTTACTCGATTAGACGGAAGGCATACGCTTTAGTGGTGACGGAATTCTGAGCTTGCCCACTGGGTTCCTAGATTCGTATTCAGGATAGCGCCAAGACTATATTTAGAACCACTCGATTGAGAAAATACGATAATTTTAATTACGACTCCGGATAGTTCAGCGGCTTTGAACTTGTGATATTACTTAGCTTTAACAAAGCGAGCTTGGGCAACAACTATCCGATGTCGGTTTAGAATAGTTGAAGTAAATTAATCAAAAGCTTTACTTTATGTTACATCGTGAAATAACAATCCACTAAAAGTTTTTGACGGGTGATGGAATGGGCTATTTTACTCCATTTTTTTGCCTTGTATTTCCAATACGCTGTTCCTAACACCGGTAATGCTATAACGTATATAAGGTTTACCTTACGTACGTAACGTAAGGTATACCTTATACATCATCCATATTCATACATAGCACGGTCCACTCATTTGCCACATAGCATTCTATCTGACTCAAATAAAAAAAAAACACATTAGGGTTTCGCAATTGCCATTTGCACCAGATAAAAAGTGACCTTAACTTTACAACAATGAACTGGTCTGAAACAAATGCATTCCTTGAACGATGACCCTAGCCGGTGCATGTCACATCTAGACCATCAATAAAAAATAATTTTCTCATTATTGAGGTATGAAACCCGGACACTAAAAGTTATTTTAGCGCAATAAGGATTTTGTATTCAACTTCCAAAGGCACGTAATTACGGCTATCTATTTTGAATTCGGTAACGTTAGATACACTTTTAGCTTTGATATTTCTAGTGCCTATTCCTTTCGGAGTATTCCTTAGTCAACCTAAGTAGTAAAAATCAATAAGGATAAATTAAAGATCCCCGTAGAAGATTTTCTTAAGAATGGTTTTCTTAGAAATTTATTATTTTTATTCATTATTCAGGAAGGCAGTTCAGGAACTGATTATTGCCTGTATCCAGTTACATTACAAGTATATCTTATTTTCCATTTTATAAGTAGTTGTCTAGTCTATTCTTAAATATATTTGTGTTTTTGGCTGAGACTACTTCTTGTGGTAACTTGTTCCACTGCTCGACCACTCGGTTGCTAAAGAAGTATTTATGCGGGTTGTTGTTTAACCTCGTTTTTGCCAGCTTAAGGCTGTGCCCTCGCAGGTGTGGATTTTTGTTTCGGGTGAGCATGTTGTCAAAGCCCTGCACGTCATAATGGTCTGTTGTAGTCGATCTTGTACGATCTTGTACATTTCAATCATGTCCCCTCGCACTCTTAGGTCCCTCAAGGTAGACAAGCCTCGCATCCTCAGCCTTTCTTCATAATCAAGGCTCTATAGAATCATGTAAACCTTATTTTAGAAAGTATAATGTATTAACTTTAGCATCTTTGTACATTTACGAAGTTGCTACATTTGTAAAGACAAACCCAAAGTTGTTTTTGAAAAAGATCGATGCCAATAATCGTAGACAACGAGATGACTCCCAACTTTGTTTTTGTACAGCAAAAACAACATTTAAGCAAAGAAGTGTACTATGCATGGGTCCAAAAATATTTAATAATTATCAAAAGATCTAAAAGATCTACCTGTTGCTCATTTTAAGAAAAATCTTAAATTTATTTTAAATGAAAAATGCTATTATAATATTAATGAATTTTTATTAGATAAATTTTAATTCTTATTATAAGTTATATTTTAATAATTTAATTGTATGACATAATTAATTACTAATCCATTATTTTATCTGTTGACATGTAATATTTTAAGAACCGTTTTCTATAATGTTTGATTGCCGGACATAACATACACATTGATTAGTGTTACAAACTCGCCTCCTATATTTGTATGCCTGAATGGCGAAACATGTAGATCTAAGCTAAATATTTTTCCAACTTTTGTAATTTACACATGTTCTTGACAAATAAAAATCTTTATCTTTATCTAAGTCGTCTTGGAATTTTGGTGACCTTTCTTTGAACCCTTTCCAGCAATTTAAGTTAGATGTTTCTTTACGTATTTAGTCATAAGTTGTACAGTCAACTCCAAAAATATGTATACATTTTTGGACGTTGTCACAATATATAATATAAGAAAGAAAACCTCTACTTTCTTATAGGTAAGTATTGTGACAAGGTCCTAAAGTGTATACATATTTTTGGAGTTGACTGTACCTAACGTGAAATGTAAAGTACCTAACCGTAACGTGAAAAGCGTTAGCGTTCTGCTCTTGAAAACAAAATCATTTTTTTTTAATGATATAGGTGGCAGACGAGCCGACGTATCACCTGATGCTAAGCGATTACCGCCGCCCATGGACACCTGCAACACTAGTAGTGTCACAAGTGCGCTGCTCACAAGTGCGCTGCTTCTCGCGGATTGGGCCCCCGGTAGCCTCACTCACGCAGCAAAACACAGCGTATGCACTGCTTCACGCCGGTTTTCTTCTGGTCCGTTAATCCACTAATAGATTTATCCAAAACTCGGACACATTTGGGATTCAATTGGGCAATTATGTTTTGTTTTTAATCAATGGGCGCCAATTCCTACGAACACAAAGCCAAAATTGATGTCACCATTAAGTGATTAACGTTATGTATGAAAACGCTTTGGAATTGGAGTTTTACACCAATTATTCCAGTGCAAATATGGTTGCTGGAATTAGCCACTGTCACGCAATGTATCAACAAAATGATGATTGCAAACACATGCTAATTAAACATTAAAATTTAATAAAACGCAAAGTTGCAAAATGTCTTTAAATTTTTATTACTATTGTAATATTAATTGGTTAAATTAAAATAGTAATAACGAACTTGTATGGCTTTTATTAGCAAGATTTCGGTTATGATTGCCAATTGTCGTCAGTTTGTATTATAAAATAAAACACTAATAAAAAAGAATTAGCCCTCCCAAATGGATAGGTGGTTGGTGGTTTTTTGCTATTTTGGTTATGAGAAGATTTGTTCATGTATGAAAATACATGAACAAATCTTCTCATAACCAAAATTAATACCTTCGTACTTCTCATCTTCTCAGGACTACGAGGAATAATGCTGCCAGCATTTTGGGGACACTGCCACGGGGACCTACCAGTGAAGTCACTAATGCGCTGCCAAACTTTAAACTCCCCCCAACCTCTCGGATTGGGCCTCCTTGTAGCTTTATTTTATTACTCAGTTTTTTTTTTTGTGTTTTTGTTCAATAAATAATGTATAGATGTTTGTTATGTTTTTTTTTCATATAAGTAATCATAACAAATCCTTGCCAAATAAATGTACACTTTCTTTAAACTATACAAAATGACAAGTAGTAAGTATTAATTTGTTTATTTCTCCACAGATTATAAAAATTACTAATGTAAATTTTAACATTTTTTTGCTATTTTGCTTATAATTATAACAAGTTCTATACGAGTACCATACACATCTCCTTTGCACTTTACAAAATGATAAAATTTATTTCGTAGTCTTGTTCAAACCTATTTTCATACAATTAACTCATCACTAGCATCTTATGTTTTGTCCCTGTTGCATCCCAAGCTGTCGCTTCGGAGACCGGAGTCTGCTTTCCTGCTATTTTCTACTCCTCCACTTCGTACGGTGTTAAATAATAATGATAAATAATAATAATAATAATCGCCGGCTGGTGTCACATCACATTGTAGTAAAACTGTCATTCGAACGGGCCTCTACGTGTTGGCTTCAGCCCTACACACGCCTTCCAAAAGTCCGGAACATACTTGCCCATGGTTATGGAACAACTGACATAATAATAATAATATCCTCCGACCGATTTCGGTTAAGGCGGCCAATCTCAACAATCAGCCACATACGCAGGATATATTATAGTGCTCAAGTGTGTGCGCAAACACAAGTGCACTCTCTATTCCCTTCATTTGTTTACCCGTGTAGCTGGGAACAGATCTGAGCAGTTAACTACTACACTATTTAGTTTTCGCCCGTCAGGGAAAATTTGTTCAAGTTTTTTTCCGTATTTTTATTTCAGAGGTTTACGTCACCGTGCATTCATTTTCAATCCAGCGGAAAAATATTAAAATCTGCGCTACGCCACGTCACCGAACGTTAACCGTTCCGATAAAGTTTTTTGATATTACTCAGCAGCCGCTGCACGTAAATCTACCCTTACATTGGTCCCAGCAACTTTTTCAATTTAACAGGTAAGGATAAATCGTTCATTCTTTTTATTTGAACATAGAACTGATATAAACTCCCGAAGTTCAGGAGGTGGGGCCGATATTGTTTGCTTCCTGTTAACTTGGAAAATCTTTTACTGTAGAGATTTAACTGTTGACTTTATTTTTGGTGAGAATTTATGGCTAGTAACAATTTTGTATCCTGTACCAAAATTTGATTTTATTCAGATTTAACTTTATTACTAAACTACATAATGTTGGGTGTATTGATAAAGTTATTTGAAATATGTAACTTAAAACAAAAAAAAAACTTGAAATTGACTCACTTTACAATGAGCTCTAGTACAGTACAGATAAGTACCTGCCTATTTGATTCTGATATCCGTAACACAGGTGCTTGAGCTACCTATCTCGGAGTCAGATCAATGTATGTGATGTTGTGATTTTTTTTAAGTACAGTACATCCCTGCGATCATAGCACAGCAGCACTCTTTATTTCAGCTTGATAACTAGAAGAAGTATCAAGATAAATTATTATAACCTTTTATATTCCTTTATTGATATAATGCCAAGACGCTTTTTATTCAGCTAGTCTCAGAACCGATTTTCTATTATCATATTTCAAAATAGTATGTCAGCTAGGTGATTATCGCTTGCACGCAGCGGGTGAGTGAAGCTAAACTCTGCGCTCACGCATAGCCCAGTACAAGCTATTGTACCGCAAACTAGTACATAGCTACATTCGCTGACTGTACATGTTGAAATTCACACAGTTGTTAAAAATTCAAATGACTTATTAAAAATGAAACGTCTTGGCCGGAGGTACAGCGGTATGAGCCCATTGGCTAACAAAAATTGCCAGTGTCGTGCGAATAGTGCTAAATTAGAATGAAAATAAACTATCGCATCGCAAAGCTAATTATGAAATATACTTTTCCTACAGAAAAGTAAGATTTATTTCTTCTGACCTATCAATTACCACAGCAAAGCAAGCTGCAATTTTTCAAAGAAAATGATCGGACTTATTACGGGTAGGTGTTCGTTTCTATTTCAATCCTAGAATGCAGCTTTGAAACACCGACAACTTGGTTCTATAATTACTTTAAAGGAATGTATTTTTATATTTTACTTAAATGAAAGACCCAGAGAGGAAAAAAAACTGTTGTTAAAGGTGGGTCCTCAAATGCGGACGTCCGAAAACACGCCCGTGTGCGTGTGAAAGTACTCGTGACACGAGTGTAGAGCAAAGCAAACGTTTTTGAACACGTTCAAATGCGTTCATACAAAGAACAAGCTAAGGTAAATTGAGTTACCGGTGGTCACTTGACGCAACCAGTAGTTACTCAGTCGCCGCGAATAGTCACTCAGTAGCTGCCAGTGGCTTAGACACAGTCCCTCCACCAGCCCATGGTCCTTCCTATCGTCTCGGCATACGGACCGAATCTTGGGAGACGCTCACCAGGTACTTGCTAAGGGCTCTTTCCCCGGTGCGTTTCTTCACTCCCTACAAAGTCTGTGTCTGTGTCCCATCTCAATATCACTTCTGCCCGGATGGGGCTTGAAACACCACAACACAAGCGACTCGCGCTCGGGTAGTTCCTAATATCAAGCCCTTTGTGTGCAAACGCACGCAACCGTCGAAAACCTTCTGCAGAGTTGACCATCTCTTGATGGTATACTGGTCCTATCTCGTTTCTGTTCCAGTCATTCAGCATCTGTTGCCGCTCTTCTTCATACAACTGACATTCCCACAGCAACAGCAGCACAGCACTGCTGTGCTGTGCCAGTGGCTTAGTGGTAGCATACTTTTGGTTGTATAAATCAATGGGGCAGGAAAAAGCTGACAAGAAGTGACAAATCGCAATCACTAAGAACGAGCGCCGTGGACTTGTGGCTTGAACGCCGCCTCCCAAATTCTCAGTTTAAAATGTATGAGATAAATCGTCTGCAGCTTGTAGTGTTGTAGCGTTGTAGCGCCTAATGGTCGCCACCGCTCATGTCCAGTTGCCCTGCACGGACAGTTCTAAGCGTGGTATTTCAGTAGAGTGTGAACACAGCTTTACATTTACGAACTAAATTACCCATCGCCGATCTAGCACAAAACGAGCACTTACCAACAAAAAAGCGAACCATAACCATTCTGTTACAAAGTATCTAATGAATCGAACAAATCGGTGCAATTAGGAGCACTAGTCGTAACAAATAAATTTTTCTTTGGTAACCGGAACAAATAAATGCAAGTGCATGCAATTTCAACGTAATTTTCTTCGCACGCGAAGCGCAAGAAATACAAATAAAGTGAAACATTGTTCCTTAAATAGGTAGTAGCTAAACACTCGAGTACGTAATTGAAAACCTAGTATTTTCCGTAATAGAATGCTAGAAACTTTTAACAATTACGTTTGTGAAACGGCTATGCTTAACACAAATTTTAAACAGCAATATTTTTGGGCATTCAAAGCTGCACTCTATACACACTAGCCCATTTTTTTAATGTTAGAATCGAAAAACGAACAAGTGGGTTACCCGAAGTAATCCACGCCGCCCATGAACATCTGCGAAAAAATCGTTAATGCGTGGAGTACGCTCATCTCTTGAATGTCACTAAGTCGTAGCAATGATAAGTATTATATTGATTATGTAGCTGTGTATTTTTAAGCATGGCATTATTAGTTAAATCGGGCCCATTCGGCATGGCTGTTAAAATCTATAACAACATTCCCAATTACAACCTGTGCGGATAAAGATCGGGATCAGAACAATTTTGGGTCCAACGCGTACGCGAAAAATTGATTCACGCCAAAAGCGGCCACTTTTGGCGGTAATCAATTTTTCACGTACAAAAACGGACCCAACATTTGTGCATGGTTATTTAATAAATAGTATAAGTGTTTGCCGAGAGGTTGTAATCCCGAAATTGTTTAAGATAGATCCGGTTTAGTAGCTAAAAATTACAATTGATTAGCGTCGCTAGTGTGTCCTACCCGTCACCTTAAGCATCGATCAACATAGGACCTGTTTTAATTACTTACATACATGGCGCTACATTTATTTGTATATATTCATTTGTACCTAATAATAAAATTAATCAGGATGATGGCAACGATGGGAGCTCAATGGATACGAACGCGCCTTCCACGCAGGTGGTCGAGGTTCGAATCCGAGCATGCACCAATGGTTTTTTCATATCTATGTGCGTATTTCTACCACTACCATCTGCTCGGATGTGAGGGAAAAACATCGTGAGGAAACCTGTAAGTTTCAAAAAAAGTTTCTGAAACGTGCAACCATGATTCAGTTGGTCTGGTTCCCCTGTTAAAGGGTTGCAAAGATCAGACGGCATTCGCTTCAATGTAATTACCCCACCCCCCAATCCGGACTCGTGGTCTATGCGTACCCTGGGCTCCAAAGCGACAGCTTTGGATGCAACCGGGAATAACACGCCAAGATTAAGAAGAAAAAGAAGAAAATTAATCAGGACCTCAAATTTAATGCGAATATAAATTCTTGAGTGTTGTAGATGTCCATGTGCGGCGGTGAGCACTCACCATTAGAAGTCTGTTTGTTTGTCCGTTACAATATAAAAAATATATAAAAATGTTTGTATTGTGCTATTATTTTTCACACAGTCGAAAGTAGTACATAGTATACATAGAAGACCTGCCGATGGTTTACACAAAATTTCTGTAATGCCTAGTACTTACCTTGTATTTTGTGCAAAATCCATAGTCAAGTTAAGCCTATTACTTTGTAATAATTGCCTGTCATTAAAATACGACGTTCATTTAATTTTGAACACTGATCTTGGCACAAACAACGTCGTTTGAGCCAGGATTGTTAATTTTGACACCGATACATCAAAGTGGGTAAATTGCCAGTACCTGGCACATTACGGCCGATCATAGGGCTTCGACGCCAAACTGTTTGGCAAACCGCCGCCAAGGGTTTAGTTTCCTATAGTCAAGTGGCAATGGATCTTTGTACACTACTAGCTACACTTTGTCTGAATACTTGTGACTACATTTAGCTACTAAGTATTTTAAAAGGGTATTTGTATTGGGAAAAGATGAAAAACTTAAACCGTTTGGAACAGTGGTAGTAAACGCTGCCTTTGGTCCAACAAACATTTGTATGCATTTGAGTGCTGGGTGTTTTCTATGTAATATAAGTATGTATTTACAAAAGAAAAGTATTGTATGTATACATTTGTAATTCCACTGTCAATTCTGATATCTGTAACACAGGTATTTGAGCTACCTATTTAGGAGTCAGATCAATGTATGTGATGTTGCGAAATATTTTTGAAAAAATATTTTTCAAGGTTTGTTCAGTACCCGTACTGGAAGGACCGACTATGTCTCTACTAGAAGATAAAGATGGACTGGTGGATGAAAGGGTTTACACGTATTTTTGAATTCATCTGTATGCTAAGGTCAGACAGCAGTCAGTTCATTGTAATGACCAGATTCCCCAAATCTTGGAGCACAATCCAAGCATTCTTCGGGCTCTGAAGCATCGCCTTTGGACGCAACTAGGAATGACACAATGAGATGATAATTTATAAAGGCTGAATTTAGGAGCTCACATTATGAGATTAATATTAACGGTACACATTTTATAATAATATTATTATTGAATACCTGCATACAATGTACATTCTAGGCTCGTACCTAATTGATGCATCCGTGATGTGTGGAATAAAACCACAGCGTACAGAGGCCGGTCGATCACAGAGTCGGCGGTATGTAAACAATGGTTCGGCCGAGCGTCGTCGAAACGCTTCATCAGGGGCCTGAAAGCGGCCTATGCAACGCCCGCCCATTGTGGATTTTACTGTTAGACCAGTTACGGACAGGCTATCACACCGTTCCGAATAACATTGCATTGCGTTCGTACAAGATAACAGCAACAATTGATCTTCAAATTTTAATTCAATCAACCAACAATTATTATTGATTTGAGATTTAAAGACCAATACAGTTTCATTTTGATAAATGCGCTAAATGGCCACCTGTTAACAGAATTGATAGATATGAACAATGGATTGAACGAACGTCGTTGAAACCTTTCATCAGAGGAGGCATGAAAGCGACCTATGCAACGCAAATAGGCAGACGGTTACAAGTTCGACGAATGTGAACTATAGTTCAGCCCAACGTTGTTGAAAGGATTCATCGGGGGCCTAGAACTGTTAAATCTGACAAAGCGTAAAATAAACACACATTTTGAAAACGTTTATTGTTTGTGAATATTTAATACTAATACAACAATTTTCTTTTGTCTCGGGAAGAAAACACACTATCCCGACTGGCTGGCTGATGCCCAGTTGGCCAACTTAGGTATCGCTGGAAAGACGTCATCAAGGCTGATATGGGGTAGCTTTAGGAAAGTGACTGATAATAAATGTGATGGATTGATTGAGGTGGCAATCTTGGAGGGAAATCCCTATTCTCGACCACTCGACAATCAAGTAGCATTTAGAGATTTCATACATTTTCCCATTCAAATCTTGAATTCGATTTTAATGTCGAGTGCTCGAGAATAGGCCATCTGGTCACAGAGTCAGTGGAGTAAGTAGGTATGTAGGTTATATTTAGCGCCGCGATAGACCAATTGCACACACCACAAATCATTATCATCATCATTCTTTTACTGTCAATGACCAAGTAGCTTGTAGCCGCACTTTAAAGCAACAACAGTGCTTGTGGTACCTGATTTTTTCTGTAAAGAAATTCTCAGTGTAAGCCCGGAGTCTGGAATTTGGGGGTACTTGTGCTCCCTTGCCTGGGAAATCACGTTAAGCAGTTGCGCCTGATCAATCTCTAGTCGTGTCACACTGGTGTCCGAAACATGAGGGTCTGACTACCATAACCGAAATATTGTTAAGAAGAGTTCACTATTTTACTTTCAGTAACGTACTATTTTACTTCAGGTTTCGGTGTAAAAGCTCCCTGCAGTATGTAGGACAGTCATCACGTAGCTTGACTCAAGTCATTTGCATCACAACAACGCCGAGCTGGCTCTCATTAATCATGAGACCGGAACGTTCATCGCGTGTTCACATTTCGCACCATTTCTATCGACGTAATAAGGGCAATGAAAAAGTGTTAAGTGTTGACAGGTAAAAATTACTTGATAAGATGAAATTAAAAAAAAATCTAAATCAAATTGATTTATTTCAGGCTTCGTCCATTATAATATTAGTAAAAAACTATGTTAGTAGAACTAATTAACTGCCGCGCGCTGCCAGCCCATGCAAGCGCACATGCACTTGGACCCAGTGCCCAGCGCGGGGCTGTCCGGCTTCTGGCTAAGCACGCTCAGGATGGTGTTGGGTGCATCGGCGAGGCGATGCGGCGCTGCACCACGGTGTGGAAGCCGTCAGTGTTCGCGTTACTAATGCTTTTTTCCACTGTGATATCATTTGGTAATTTAAATTCAAAACTATATATGTGTTTTTACACCAGTAATTTGGTGGTGAGGGAAAACAAAATCTACATTGTCTTGGATAATTTTTAGGTCTCAAAACTTATAGTGGGTATAATTTTGAAATAATGATTTTGAGAGTACCAATTTCAGTAATTTTAGATTTCAGATTGTGGATACCAAACGATATTTTAGATATGAAAATACCAAAAAAGGCTGTTTCTTTGGTAGAATAACGAGTTTTCCAATTTTTTTTTGGTCTCACTAATGAAACATTTATAAAAATCTAGTTTTTAATCACATTTTTATTGTGTAACAAAGATTGTAGGTGGTATAACATGTTTTATATATAAGATATAATATGTTAAATGCTTTGACATATGGCTGAATAATACATTAATTACTACTACCAAACAATAAAATATCAAATTAAATAAAACTATATTTTTAGCGTCACGTAACGTTAAAATTATTTTTCAATGTCCATCTTACTAAATTCAGTTAAATGAATAATTAATGTATCATCACACTCATGCCATTTGTCACCCCATACATCGAAGACTGCTAAAATCATAACGCTTCCTTTTTAGGCTTTGCCGTAGTCTCGGTAAAAAGACACAACTGATGGTTTGCAATTTGTTAATTAACCATAACAATCTTTATAAGTCTAGCTCCTTTGTGGCACTTGGCAAAGTGAATTTTCTTGTCTCTCTTAACTATACCCACACAATTATTATACCGCTTGTAAATACTTTCCTAAGGGTAATGTCAAACGACATTATCAATGAGTTATTGCTGTTTACAACAAAATGTTTTCAATAAATAGTAAAAGAACATTTAAGATCTTTAATGGTTCTGTGTACTTACGCAATTTTTGGAAACATTTTAAATTTATTGGAATAACTTATATCTAAAAATAATATTATTTGCTATTATAACCATAATATTTTTTACCTTAATGTACCTAAGTATATTTCGGAGATTTATCTATTTTGCCTATAATCGAACCTTTTAGATATTTTAATCTCTCTCTAATTTCTATAAGATAAATTTCTCTCTTTAAGCGTTTCCATTATTGTTGAACATTGTGACTCTTTCGAACTCTGTCAACCAGCAGTCTCTATAGTTGCGTTCGATTGCTTGGTGTAGGGCAATGCTTACCGTGCCCTGTGGCTAGGGGCGTATAACAATACTGCCAACTTGGATTAAACCAAAAAGAAACTGCCCAGGTGTACCCGGCCTGTCGTAAGAGGCGACTAAATGGGGGTTCGCAGTTCGTGAGCTTACCCACTGCTGGAGAGTGGCTAGCTTAGCATACGACCCCGCGGGGGACGACATTACGGGTGTCCTAGTGTAGGTCGTATAGTTATGAAGGGCTGCATTGCGCCAGCTAGGGGTAAAGCGGCGTGCGCGATCAGTGGTGCAGTCTAGTCCCGGTTGTAGGGTTTCCAATCGCTATTGCGCGGAGATGGACACCCCAGGTGTTTTGGTTAGGGTTAGAGTCCCATACACCAAGTTGTTCCCTACATGTAGCAAAGTGACGACCCTGATGATTTCCCCTGGAAAAAAAGAGCAGTGCTTACTAGCATCTCCAGTCTCCAGAATGTCTTCTAGATCTTTTCCCTTCAACATTCTCTTTTACAATCAGTCGCTCTAAATTGTTCCCACATATAATTGGTTCTGAAAGTCTCATAAATTATTAAATCACTTAGCTCCCTCAGGATCTCTAAAAATATTTCATAGCCCTTTGAATAATGTCAATAACGGCTTCCCGAATATAACAATAGGGTCCCGTCCACGAGAAGCATTGTCAGTGGCATTCAATAGCTGCTAGGGTTACCAAAACTAATATAATGTTCAATATAAATAAATTCGCTCATGTAAATTCATTATTATAAATCAGCAGGAGTAGAAGACTTAGAACATAATTTTTTAATGAAATTAATTATCGTCGTTAAATAACATTTATAAATTACCCAACATCCCGCTACAAATTGATGATAGTATCAATTATTCCTAGCGATGGTAGCTGACTAGATATGATCGTGCCATCCATACAATCCCCGTGGTCCGAATCCGAGCATTTACCTCTGGATTTTCCAAATCTATGTCCGTATTTATACTATTAGATGGTGAAAACATCGTGAGGAAACTTCAAAAACGTTTCGGATGGTTTCTAAAAAATTATACCTACCTACAATATTTGAGATAATGATATTGTACGTGTAACGGAGATCCAGATGGTCTGGCTCCCCTGTCTAAGGGTTGCGAAGGTCAGACGCCAGTAGCTTCATTGTAATTACCAGACTTCTTGATTCCTGGAACATGGTCTACAGCTATGAGAAGTATTAAAATTTTCCATCGTAGTTATAAGTATATTCAAGACTTCTGTTTCAAACTTTCAATCCAAAAATTAGGTTAGTAAATTTAACTAATATTTTTCATTACTCTAATATAATAAATAAAAAGAAATACAAAAATCTATTTAAATACACTGGGCCGCGATTTCAACAGCGTCGAAGTAGGGCAATTTGAATGCGCTTCTCGCACATGTTTGAAATTTCAATATAAATCTGATTATGTCACCTACACACCTTGAGCGTCCGTTTATGGAATTCACGTAGGTACTTGTTGTGTGTAAAAAAAGCCGTGTGCATAGGTATTTGTGTAACTGGAAATGGTTAAAAAGAGAATAACTTTTCACCGACAGGCCTTTTTAGATCTATTAATCTAGGGATCCTTAACATAAAAAAAATCACATTCTTTAAAAATGTATCTATTATAAACCACATTATAATTTTTCAACATAGCATAAAAGGTAGTAAAATCATTTCATTTAGTTTGCTGTTTACAACAATAATTATTTTAATGAAATAATTATTTTAATAAAATGTTGTAATAAAACCCATCGTTTCACTACACTTTGTGTTTTGGTAACCCTAGATTATCTTCCCACTGGAAAATGGCCCCACGAATCATTTGCCTTACGTTGGAAAATGACAGTTTCCTTTGAAATCCCACGTCAAGTAATTGAAACCCCATCTTGAAGTCTCACTTTGTTTGCGTGAAGCAGCCTGAACTGTTCTGATTTAAAAGTTCTGCAAAATGGAGTTGGAGATCTTTCTTGACCTCTTCTTTTAAATTAAATAGATGAAATATTTGTTTTTTAATGTGTGTAACTCGAAGCTATTGGATGATTTAGAAAATTAAATTGCAATATGTGAAAAGTACATTGTCCGTCGATTAAAAAAAAACCGGCCAAGTGCGAGTCGGACTCGCCCATGAAGGGTTCCGTAGCAGCAAGTAAGATATATGGAAGGTAAATTGCGGTTAACGGTTTATAACGTATTAAAAAAGTACTCACTATATCTAGTTGTTAGTTTTCATGTTTATGTACATCATATATTTTTTTTTAATTTTATAATTCATTTATTCTAGAAGTTAGAGGGGGGGGGGGGGGGGGGACACACAATTTACCACTTTGGGAGCGTCTCTTGCGCAAAGTATTGTGTTTAGAAAAAAATGATGTTGAAAACCTCAACATCTTTTTTAAAGACCTATCCATAGATAAGTACCCCACACGTAAAGGTTTCATGAAAAAAAATATTTTTGAATTTCATTTTCACGTATCACGGAGACCCCCCCCCCCCCTCAAGTTTTTAATTTTTCCAATTTTTGTGAAAAAATCGTAATGCGGTTAACAAAATACATCTATTTACCAAGTTTCAATAGTATAGTTCTTATAGTTTCGGAGATAAGTGGTTATGACATACGGACGGACGGACGGACAGACGGACAGATGGACAGACATGACAAGTCTATAAGGGTTCCATTTTCCGTCATTTTGGCTACGGAACCCTAAAAAGTAGTGGATGCCAACACCCGTACAAAAGGGTCTTTATACAGTCGAAACCGCCATATACTTCTTTAGCGGTTTCGACTGTAACTTGAATTTAACAAACTAATAGCACCCATCTTCAGCTATTCAAACCGAATTAAAGGAAGTGGCAAAGTGCCCTGAATTGATGTCACGCAAGTACAAAAGGTTATCATCGGAGGCGCTGCTCAATTATTTTAATCAGCAAGACAAATCTAAGATCAAAGTAGGAAGTGAACGGAACAATCGACTTCAGTCCATTAGAAATGAATGGGAAAAGAGGATTAATTTGCGCTGATTGGATCATTTCCATTTTTCCTTATATTTTATTGAGACATTGATCATTAGTGGTATTCAATCAATCGTAACAATATAATGATTTGTTTTTATTTGACCATTTTTAAGATTCCGTAGAGAAATGCACTCGTGAGCAAAAATCTCTAGGTACCTAAACGTAATTTTAATGTAAACATTCTCAGTTCAGAAGCTTAATAAAACAAAGTAATTTGGGTATTTTTTTATATCATAGGTGGCAGACGAGCAGACGGATCACCTGATGGTGAGCGATTACCGCCGCCCATTGACACCCGTGATACCATTGGAATCACAAGTGCGCTGCCAACCATTAAAACCCCCTTTCCTCCGGATTGTACCCTAATTTACGTAGCGAAACACAGTATAGTGCTGCTTCACGGCGGTTCTCTGTGAGGCCGTGGTATCTCTCCGGTTGAGCCGGCCCGTTCATGCCGAAGTGTGGCTCTCCCACAGTCATTCTTTTATTGTTAATATCAGATGTTAGATTTTAATGATTTTGGTGGCAGAACCACGCTTCGGCATGAATGGGCCGGCTCGACCGGAGTAATACCACGTCCTCACAGAAAACCGGCGTGAAGCAGTGCATTCGCTTTGTTTCGCTGCAAGGTAAGCAGCGCACTTGTAACACCACTGGTGTTGCAGGTGTCCATGGGTGGCGGTAATCGCTTACCATCAGGTGATTCGTCGGCTCGTCTGCCAACTATATCATAAAAAAAAATGATGCAAAAATATGCCTAATGCTAAAAACAACTTAAATTACATACGTATAGAGTTTTTTTTTTATTTTGGTATTTCGTATAAATTATAATTTCGTTATAGTTTTTTCTGTAGAAACTACTAAGAACACAGCATTAGTTCCACGAACCAAATCAAACTTTTCATCATGTATCTCAATAGCCATTTTTTAGAAAATATGACAAAAACTGTGAACAATTCGTTTACAAAGAATTGATTGCAGAAATGGCCTTTTAATGGTAGAATTTGTAGCTTTCAGTCGTAACTCGTCGATTAATAGATTGGTAGATAAAACTTTTTCAATCGAGAAGTTTTCTTATTGATTGGCCAGTCGACATTAGGAAGAAATACTGTGCTAGGAGATAGCGAACCACTTAACTAAGTGAAATTGAAAATGACGTTGGCATTTTCGAGGAAAGTGCCTTCAATATTTTGAAATATTTTTTTAGTCCATAGGCTAACGCTGATCGCACTTGATGGAAAGCGACAATGAGGTCTAGAATGCGTGTTTGCCTAAAAGATGCCTGTCCACTCTTGCCTTAAAGATGTCCAGATTTTAAAGTGGTCATTAAAAACAAACCTCGCCAGGGAGTTCTTTAAGAACGTTTCAGAATTCACGTGGCGTAAAAAAGGATTTACATTTTGCGTTGAATGTTATGTTATACACTGCACTCAGGTTCAATTCCCTAGTCTAGCCTCGCCTAGTCGGGTCTAAAATTTGTTCACTCATTTTACTCTATACCTATCACTTTGGTCATTCAAAGTCTACAATAGCTGCCGGACTTTTACGAGTATTCCAATCCATGCATTAAAAAGCAAGGTTATGTCATTGATCCCTAAACACCCGCCGGTCGAGTCACACCTGATGACCTATCGGAATATGATGGTAATGGAATAAAGGTTTCAAGTGTGTGAACGCACACACTTTTGGAAATATAATCCTATCTACCTGCATAGGTAGTACAAGTAAGGCTGATCGTAAAATTTGTATTCTGTTTTTATAGTGCCTACTATGAGGTTTATTAGGCTTAATCATCACGCTTGCCTAATGCGAATTGGTGATCACAAACCCGAGCAATGTTCGAAAAATTCGAAACATACTTTTTGCTCGACCTGGGTATCGAACGAAGGATCCCGAGGTCACAGCTCAGTACTCAAAGCTAGACCAACAGGGCGTTATCATAGTTGCGATTACTTGATTTCTATGATGGAGGCCTTTGCCCTGCCGTGGGACAATATATTGGCTGATACTTTACTTTACACTTTTTTATAATTCCCTCTTTCTTTTGTGACAGTTTAAAAAAGGTCTTATCTGTTATGTATGCACCAATCTATATTATATAAAAGAGTAGAAGAAGAATAGTTATAGATATTTACCTACACACTCACTCGCAACCAGGTCCCATCAGAATACCAGCGCTGCTGCGGTACTGCAGATAATGCCGTAGCAGCAAATGCTGAGGTCGGGACCTGATAGACCACACAGAATTGAGTTATGATGGTCAATAAATGCATTTTATATCTTTTCTTTCTATCTGAAAATTTACCCTTGTAGCTGAAATGAAATAAACAGACCAAATGGGATAAAACTCGATAATTTTTTGATGTCAGATACCTATTTTATGAAGTTTATTGTTGTCAATGGCAATCTGCCGTCTCATTTGATCCTCTCAAAAAAGGAAGGACAAAATAGAGATATTCGAAAACAAACGAGACTTATTGGCACATTGGGTACCGTGCTCAATCTCAACTGAGACAATTTTGACGAGAGTTATGGGGTGCCGTTTGACCCTTTTGAGAGCTGCTATAAATAGCAGAGCAAGAGTTGGGTGCACTTCATTATCATTGTAAACTTAAATATCGGTTATAGGGGTGATATGTCCAATAACAATAATTTAACCGCTTATTTCTCGTACTATGAAACTGGTGAACTAAGACAAATTGTAAAAAAAAACACTGGAGGAAAGGTGAGTTAAAGGTTGGAAGCGCACGTATTCCTTCAGGTAGGATATATTTTATTTAACAAACACGTTTTCCATTTCAATGATTTGCTTAATAAACCATTGATATGGAGGTTGCCAACAAAGGTTGGCCGTTGAAAGGATAGCCTGTCCAGGTAGGGCTGGAGTTTCATAGGCCAAAGCAGCAACTCTATAAGTGCAGCAGTGTCTTCCCTCAAACTATGCGCATCTCAAGACATATCCCAGTGTCTGAACATCTGCACTCACAATGACCTAATGTAGGCCACAAACAACGTGGCAAAATAATAGGCTGCGAAAATTTTAATTTACATTTCGACAAGAAGAAATCGAACGTTTGTGTTTTCCAAACGTAAGATAGCTTCTTACAAATAGAGTGTATCGTGTTCAAAGGAAAGTTCAATTGTATATCCTTTTCTATACCTAGTCATTAAAACTTCTCTCAAGCAAAATGCACCCGTGCTGTAGCTTTGTTGCTTCGAAATGTATTCAGAGCTCGGACAGCATTTGTATGAAGATTAGATTCAATCGAATGTTTCCTTATTTCCTATGAAAAGGATTTCGTTATAAAGCTTAATACATTTTAAATGTGTTCCAATAGAATTAATCATACTTTGTTAAGAAGATTAGATAATACAAAAAAAAACATTTATACACACAAACGCATAATTGTCCCTCTTCCCACCTACCCTTTTCCGTCACAGAACTACACGCGCCGGACAACGCTGTCACCGCTTCACAGTGGAAAACGTTCCATCACGGACTTAACAATTTGTCAGTTTCTTTTTCTGCCACACCATCAAGAAATGGAACTCGTTGCCGGCACATGTATTTTCTCCTTCCTACAATATCATCATATCAGCCCACATCCACCCACTGCTGAGTATAGGCCTCTTCTTAATAAAACGCCATTCCCTTCGGTCCCTTGCCAGCCTTATCCATGTTTTCCCCACTGCCGTCACAATATCATCGGACCATCGTGCAGGGGGTCTACCCACAGGACGTCATCCCATTCTTGGCTGCCATTCGGTAAGCTTTATAGTCCTATCATCTTTACGCCTTTGCCAGGTGTCCTGCCCATCTCCACTTTAGCTCACACACTCGCGTGCCAACGTCTACTACCCTGGTTATCTTTCGAATTTTATATCCTACAATATGCATTCCTTCAAACGAAGCGTAAAGAAGCATCTCGCGGGCCAGTATGGCAGTCCCAACGGAGATGATGCCTTGACATCGCGTCTGTTGTAATTGCAACTTGGGCTCCTCTCTTACTTACCATCAAGCTGAGGAGAGGCAATTTACTGTGTCGCTATAAAAAAATAATGTACAACCCATGCGGATAAAGAATGGGATCAGAAATGGCGGCGCATCTATTCACTTCTCGCTCGCACGCTATTTGCGTCTATACTCGCACTCGTGGGGTGCGAGTATAGACGCAAATAGTGTGCGAGCGAGAAGTGAATATTTGCGTCTATACTCGCACCCCACGAGTGCGAGTATAGACGCAAATAGCGTGCGAGCGAGAAGTGAATAGATGCGCCGCCATTTCTGATCCCATTCTTTATCCGCACAGGTTGTATATATTTAAGTTTTTATGGGTTTCCTTGTTTGAAGTACATTTTATTTTCGTCATGTTATATGGGTGGGTACTAAATTAATTAGTATGTTTAAGTTTTATTTGCAACTGATGAAGCCCGCTTATATTCATAATATGGACGAAAATAGATATATTATGTTGCTTTTCTAGGCACTTAAGAGAATGTGATCTAGGCTAAAGGTGTATGTAAAAGTTACTCTTAAACGTCGTTAGTGGGTCTCAAATATGTTAGAGTATAAATCACAATTTTCTGAGGTAAATGGGCTGGCTATGCGATCACACCTCAAGCTAATACACCCGGAGCTGACTTCATTTCGTAGGATAATATTGGCTCTATGACAAAATAGAAAGTTAAAAATAAACGTTCGCTATGATGATGATGTTACATAGTCCATAATTTGCAAGATCAGCAGGCAGATGGTCTGCCTTCTCTTTTTTAGTTACCATTCGGTAAATATGGGATTTTTATTTTGGGTACGCGGTCGGTAATGCAAAACCAAGTGGCTTAATTCGAAGCCACTTTATATATACCTGTCGCATCCAAACAAAGGAGACACACAGCGCGTGTGAAAGAGAGGGAAACTCCGATTCGATCGTATCGCTTGCTTCAAATTAGGCCCTTAAGCATGAAACGCTCCGTAACAAGTACTAATGTACATTGTATGGTGCCATTTAGTCCGATGATATTATAACTACGTCAGGGAAATCATGGATGAGGTGGTTAGGTGACCGATGAAGATGAGAACAGTAGGTGGATGTGAACTGACGATTCGTATTCCATGAATGTTAGTATGGAAAACAGCTTTTAAAAAAAAATCCTTACAAATCGGCAATTTCATACTTTAAGGTGACGGGTAGGGCACACTAGCGACACCAATCGACTTTAATTTTTTGCTACTAAAACGGATCTATTTTAAACAATTTCAGGGTTACAACCTCTCGGCAAACACTTACTTACAGTATTATTACTTACACTTACTTAAACTTATACTATTTATTAAAAATTATGC
The DNA here is from genome assembly GCA_019059595.1 of Marasmia exigua. Lineage (NCBI taxonomy): Eukaryota > Metazoa > Arthropoda > Insecta > Lepidoptera > Crambidae > Marasmia > Marasmia exigua. The sequence goes on from CM032463.1 coordinate 17,925,223, forward strand.
AAAAATGTTGCGTCCAACGCGTACGCGAAAAATTTATTCGCGTCAAAAGCGGGCACTTTTGACGTAAATCAATTGTTCGCGTACCTACAAAAACGGACCCAACATTTGTGCACGGTTATTTAATAAATAGTATAAGTGTTTGCCGAAAGATTGTAACCCCGAAATAGTTTAAAATAGATCCGGTTTAGTAGCTAAATATTTAAATCGATTGACGTCGCTAGTGTGCCCTAGCCGTCACCTTAAGAGGGTTTTTTCGGTTCAGTAGCGCCGCCAACAGATTTTTATTGATTGTAATGAAATTAAGACAAAAAACCAAAATTTGTTCAAGACATTAAAAAAAAAGATTTGTGATTTTTCAAGATTATTTGCACACACTTTTCATGTCACAATTATTTTTAATATAATTTAAATATTTAATGGCAACTTTTTTCGAAGTCATGTTAGAAAATATTTTGACATTATAATTATGCAAAATAAGCTTGCATAATATTATTCTACATATCTTGAACAATATTTCATTTATTGTCTTAATTAATTATTATTAATTCTGTTGGTGCCACTGATCCGTTAAAAACCTTAATGACACAGCTGAAAATTCTAATCATGGCAATCACTGTCAATTTCCAGATAATCACTCTTAGAGCTAAAGATGCAGCAATCAAAACACGTTTTGTCTTGATTCCCATATGGTCAGACGGACAACAAAGTGTAATACTTTTCTATGTAATAGGTGGCAGACAAGCAGACGGATCACCTGATGGTAAGCGATTTCCGCTGCCCATGGACACCAGTGGAGTCACGAAGTGCGCCGCGAACCTTTAAACCGCCATTTCTCCCGGATTGAGTCTCCGGTACCTTCACGCAGCGAAACACATCACAGTGCTACTTCACGCCCGTTTTCTGTGAGGCTGTGGTATCACTCCAGTAGAGCAGGCCCATTCATACCGAAGCATGGTTCTGACACGGTCATAATAGGGGTTTTCCAGATATACATACACCCGAGGGTACAAACATAGATCCAGTGTCTAATCTCTCGGCAGAAGCACACAATCAATGACCGCGCATAGTTCGCATTCAAGCAACATGCATTGCTGTGTTCCTACGTGTTATGATAAAGCAACTGAACATGAATACGGGTAAACCAGCACGTTGCATTGTTATTGCTAGGTACGACGTCTACCGCGTTTAGACTGCTGCCCGATGTACTAATATATCGATCTGTGTGGATATGTCATAACCGTGCTCTGGCTATTATGCCGTTAAGTACCACTCCAAGTCAGAGAAAAATGGACTTAAAGAGCACTCTTTAAGAAGGCAATTTTTTCCGAATGTGGTTTTGGTACTTAACGGCATTATAGATAGAGCACGGCAGCATTGTTGTAGTAAAATACTCTTTTTGACTTCTACATGTAGGTATAGATAACATTAGACGACGCGTTTAGATCAGTGGTAGTGAACGCTGCCTCTAGTGTATGGTTTGCGGGTTTGATGCTTGCACATTACAAATATTTGTGTGTATGAATATGCCTGTTTGTATTGTTCTGGATGTTTTCTATGTATCATATATGTATGTGTCCTGCAAACCTTCAATAAAAGAGCGTACTCCTTTTTAACAGGGCCGACAGCGCATCTGTGACATCTTGGACGTGGAAGGTGTCCATGGGCGGCGATAATCGCTTACCATCAGGTGATACGTCTACTCGTCAGCCCGCTATATCATAAAAAAAATCTCGCACTCGCACTCGTGGGGTGCGAGTATAGACGCAAATAGTGTGCGAGCGAGAAGTGAATAGATGCGCCGCCATTTCTGATCCCATTCTTTATCCGCACAGGTTGTACTATTATTTGATTATACTTTAGTAGAGAACATGTAAGTGGTCTTTTAGATAAACAAATAGGGAGATACTACTTCTGACCTACAACATTTTTGTATTCTGATATATACATTATTGCAAATCATGCATCTTATCAACCAAAAATTTTGTTGGAACAAACTGTTTAGAAGCAAGTCATTTCTAGTAAATTAGTAGTAGTAGTTTGGTGTGAAGCCAAGATCAAGCTAATCTCCATTTAAAAGAAATATAAATAAGTCAGCAAAAATGGTATTTCAAAGAAGGTAATGTATTATAACAAGTCATGATTTGAGTTAACTATTGTCACCATAGTACTAATGACTAGCAAAGGTCGACCGAGACCTCTTACTCTCTAATATAGAGAGATCTATATCAGCGAGTGAGGATGCCTGGAACTCCTGGAAGGCCTTTGCTGCATATTGCGAGCATGTGATAGCGGCGGAAGAGGCGGCGTAGCGCGAGCTGAACCTCTCGCCCCCGCGCTCCGCAAGCCACGTAGAGGGAGCAGACGACGCCAATACTAACGCCTCCTTCCCCTGCGAGGAGCAGGTCCGCTGGTGATTGGGGCAGGGGCCCTACCACTGGCATTGCACGGACCTTCCTCCTACGCCTGGTAGGGACGACACGACTCTCTCGGCTGTCCCCATCCCTCCCGCCGATCCCGGAGGGAGAATCGCCGTGCCCGCCATATAGGCGAGGTTCCCTGTCTAGGGGTGCCGTGTTTTTTTTAATGATATAGGAGGCTGACGAGCCGACAGGATCACCTGATGGTAAGCGATTACCGCCGCCCATGGCCACCTATAACATTAGTAGTGTCACAAGTGCGCTGCTTACCTTTTAACCCCCCTTCCCCTGGATTGGGCCTCTGGTACCTCACTCACGCAGCGAAACACAGCGCATGCACTGCTTCACGCCGGTTTTCTGTGAGGACGTGGTATTACTCCGGTCGAGTCCAGCCCATTAATGCCGAAGCGTGGCTCTTCCACTGTAAAAATTAAAAACTGGTGCCAGGCTCCAAGCTATGGTCCCACAACACACTCACCCACTCATGGACAGATGAGGCAGAGTCCCAGGAGTTTTAGTCGGTATGCCTCTGGCCGGCTTCTCATTAAGAGAAGCCGTCGCCAGAAGAGAGTCCGACATAATGCGTAACACATTTCTCCTCAGTCATCAAAAAAAGTACTGATGACTAAATTTGAATACCATGTCCTTCCAAATTCTGTGTTTGTACATCTTAGTTCCCACATCGCTTCATATGCCACGGTCCACATTGTCCACAAAGCGAGGCGGTCAGAAGCTAAAGTATGTTTTGCCAAGTTCTTCACACCGCAGTTACAAAGGGGAACTCATTACTGCATGCTGTTTCCGTTTAATCGTTTCAAAATATCAAACTTACGTTTTTAGGTATTACATGTTTTACTCAACAGCCATTAGTCTTAATAATAATATCCTCTAACCGACTCCAGCCTTAGCCGACTAAGACGGCCAATCTCAACGATCAGCCACTTAAACAGGATATATTATAGTACTCAAGTGTGTGCGCAAACACAAGTGTTGCGCTCACTCTCTATTCCATTGCTCTCATATTCCGATGGGACACCAGTGTGACACGACCGAAGAGGGATCGGGCGTAGGACCAACGGTTTAACGTGATTTCCGAGACAGAGGGTACAAGACCGCCGACTTCCAGACTCCGGGCTGAAACTAAGAACTTAAGAGAAAAACTCTGGTACAAATTTTGGGCCGACCCAGGAATCAAACCCATCCCAAGGAAGGGATCCCAAGCGCAGCCGTCGCTTTAAAGTGCGACGAACTACCCACTGCGCCAACGAGGCAGTTGTAGATTTAGTCTTTTGGAATTGCCCTATGGCGTCTTTTGCAGTGATGTAACAATCCAAGAGGGTGCGATTCAAATTCTCAAAAATTATTTGTAAGATCAAAATTTGTATTTATTGTTCTGTTTCTAGATGATTCATTCGTGTTATCTTCTTTGATTAGGAGTGATGGTAGCTAAGTTGTTCTGAACACGCCTTCCATACTGGTGCTCGTGGTTCGAATCCAAGCATACATCTTTGGATTTTTCAAATTTATGTGCAGTTTTCTACCATTAGCTCGGCAGTGAGGGGAGACATCGGGAGGAAACCTGCTGGTTTTGGATTGTTTCTGAAACGTGTAACCTTGATTTAGTTGGTCTGAATGCCCTGTAAAGGGTTGCCAAAGTCAGACCACATTCGCTTCATTGTAATTACCAGACACCCCAAATCTTGAATCATGATCTCTACCGTACCCCGGGCTCCAGAGCGACAGCTTTGGATGCAACCGGGAATTACACGCTAAGATGAGATGAATCTTTGTTTACTTTGGTACCCATCTTGTCATACCTATCATCACTTGTGTCATACAAGTGCTATTGGGTAACAGTGTTAGGGCCTTAGGGTTCAAAACTATATTACCAGAAGCCCAATTCTCGGCTTCATGATATTTTGTAAGCATGTCGGATATCGCCTGAAAACCATACAAAAAAACTATGTTCGGGTGATATATGTCATGTGAAAATAAATGTCACGAGCAGGAGAATTGGGCTCCCGGTTTATCTCCCCACACAGTGAGAAATGGCCAGCATCCTTTGTCATATTTAGATATTTTTATACGATAATAACAATGTAATTATTTGTCAGTAAATAAAACTACGCCTGAATGCGTTTTTAAGTGGAATTCGACCTTCTTTCTAACCGGGTGACTGCTCTTTCCAATTGAAATACCGAGGACATTAGTAACTCAACTTTGACGTAGCTCTTAATGGATTTTGTTGAATTAAGGGCCACGTAAAGTTATATATATTTGTCACTCAGAGTTTAGTGCCTTTCAAAGGTTTTTTTTTTCATATTTTACGCTCGTATACGCACGAGCTTGCTCACGCGCTTAATTTTATGCCTCAATAAACCTAACGTGTGTACTCATAACGTTTTCTCGTGTTTTCTCAAAGTTTTTGTAAAACACGCTTCATCGCACGACGCTTTATGCACTTTGTTCATATTAAGCTTCGATCATAAAATCATTATTAACAAACAAACTGCACCTTGAACATCGCAGAAGCTGCATGACGCATTAAAAGAGTATTGAAAAAGAGGAAGAGGAGGAGGAGAGCGATCAATTCGTGATCCACTCAAATTATTAAGTCTTATAATGTCAGTGGTGATAAATTAGATTTATCCAACTCAATGCAAAGGCTAGTAGACTGCGCTGTCGGCAGCCTGTAAAAGTTCGTCATACGTCCAGCTGTTTGGACACAAAGGGCTGGTAGGAGATGGTCATACGATACACGTACAAGTTGATGCACACTTTTCGCATCTAGTAACTCTTTTGCTCCTCGGAATAAGAACTACAAACTGCGAAATATGTACAGTTACTTCTCCTGTTGACTGTACTTGATAATACTAATTTATTTTGCAAGTCAGCTGACTACCACAAACTATACGTGATAACAACGAAGCTGGAAGAGCACTAACTGCAACACTCAAAGAAGTCTAATTAACTTTAATCGTTATTTAAGAAAAAATATTGTCACCTATTTTATACACATACAAAAATATATGTTATAAAGTAAATACAATGTATGAGTACATTCAACTTAATTGACATCTCTGAGTGCGGCAGTTAAATACAAATGTGGGAAACAAAATTGAAATAAACGGCCTAGGCAGCCGCTACGTATCACTCGAGGAATAATAAAATATTTTAGCAATTCAGTTCAGTTTTATGGTTACCCCATATGCATAAAAAACTGGTATAAGATCACCAAGTTATTTGTGCTGTTTATCTAACCACCACGTTTCTTCGAAGATGTGCCTAGGCAGATCATTATTGTTCCTAAATTATTTTAGGTCCATATCTATCTATCTATATTCTGTACTCATCTCTTTATCTTATCTCTGCGTGCAATTAATCCCGGTTGCGCCCAAAGCTATCGCTCTGAAGCCCGAGGTATGCTTACACCACGATTCAGGATTTGGGGAGTCTGGTAATTACAATGGAGCGACTTCTGTCTGACCTTTGCGACCCTTTACAGGGGAACGAAACCACCTGAATCATGATTAAACGTTTCAGAAACTATCTGTAACGCGTTCAGAACTACTTAGCTACCATCGCTCTTATCTATATTCTATAATCTAAAGAGGTAAATCTGTAGAATTTACCTCTTTATGACAGTGGCAACGAAAACATGAAACTCTTGCGTGATGTAATTAATACGTAGCACTATTTATTGGTATGAAGTGGAACTAATGTCCCAAAATAAAGTGAGGGCGGGCCACTTCTATACTATTTAAAAAGAAATAGATCTATAGACATAGGTAATTTCTACAGATAGTTGCCGCATTCTAGGTACTACATACTTCTAGGTATTAGGTGAAATAAAATATTGTATTAATAATAGATATTAAGTAGTAGAAGTAATCTGTCATAAAATTTATTGTAACTAATACCCACATAACTCTTGCCATATCCTTACATTACAGGGTCCATGTATTACGATAGTTATGTATGATATGTAACTTGTAAACTGTATGTATATCATCATCATCATCAGCAACCCACACTCGTCCACTGCTGGACATAGGTCTCCCCTAATGCACGCCACTGCTCCCGATTTTCGGCCACTCTCATCCAGCCCACACCAGCCAGCCTTCGAATGTCATCATCCCATCTTGTCGCAGGGCGTCCTACACTACGCTTACCGAGTCGCGGTCTCCACTCAAGGACTTTACGGCTCCAACGGCTGTCAGTTCTGCGGCTAATATGACCAGCCCACTGCCACTGTATGTATATGGTGCAAGTAATAAATGAATAAATAAATTCTGTAGAAATTACCTATTTATACAGATAGCGGCAACGCTTATATGTAATCTGAAAATACGAAACGCTTGCGCGATGTAATCGTCACCTAGCGCCATATTTTAGCATAAAATGGAACTAATGTCCCGAAACGAAGTGAGGGCGGGCCACTAGTATCGTATAAAGTGGTATTTTCTATTAGCTCGATGAAGTAAGCAGACGCGCAGTGGCCGCCCAGACCAATATAACATCAATGGTTGTAAGTGGTTGCGGAACTTTATACCGAGTCATCCTCGACAACGGCTGTAAGGTTAAGTAGTCCCGTTTCAATCAATCAAACAGGTCGATGTATACTCATGTATAGAGCAGATAAGGCGTCTCGGTATAGCCAATGAATCTATCATCGCCTAAGTTGATACTGCCCTTAGTGTTGCCAATGTCAAGCAAAAAAGTTCTTCTTCATTTTATCTTGTAATTCCCAGTTGCATCCAAAGCTGTCGCTATGGAGCCCAGGATATGCTTGGATCATCATCCTGGATTCGGGAAGTCTGGTTGATACAATGAAGCGACTGCCGTCTGAATCATCGTTACACGTGTCAAAAACTATCTGAAACGTACAGGTTTCCCCACGACGTTTTCTCTCAAGGCCGAGCTAATGTAAAAAAAAATGCACATAGATGTAAAAAATCTACAGGTACACGCTCGGACCATAAAAGTTAGACAGAAAAAAATATGTTCAAAAGTTGCTATAATTTTTGATCTAGGTATTAAGTGTAACCCCATGAGCGATGGTGGATAAGAAAATCCTTCTCAACTGGAAGTTGTTTGTTTATATTCAAGCTATGAATGGGCCGACTCGACTGGAGTGATACCACGGCCTCACAGAAAACCGGCGTAGAGCACCACTGTGCTGTTTCGCTACGTGAGTGAGGGTACCGAAGCACCAATCTGGGGGAAAGGGGGTGTTATGGTTGGTAGCGCACTTGTGACTACACTTGTGTCGCGGGCGGCGGCAATCACTTAACATCAGGTGATCCGTCTGCCACCTATTACATAAAAAAGGCATCTCTATATTTTTTTATCTATGTAATAATATATGGAAAACATATACGTACCTCGGCAAAAAAATTGTAGAAAATTATTTTACGTTATTTTATTTACCTACATCATAACAACATAAAATAGTAGGCATGAAAACCAACTCATTGTATATGAGACTGTCGGTTGCGTAAACTGTCAGCACAGACTAGGCAGGAGATATTTACATATTGTCAGTTTCTAGGAACATGTTCTATTGCTACTTACATTTTTCAAAGCTTTACAAAAAAAAAGATGGCTGGACCCAAAAATAAATATAATAACAACTTTTCTCAAGAATAAATCTCTAAGCTGGTAACACAGAGTGTTCTCTGAACTGGGCGTCCAGGGATTGCGGCTTCGTTCAACTGATTGGTCATCTTGTTAGCCAGATTAATTGTTATCTTAGACCCTGGTGCTCCAATAAATAACTGATATCGGTAACAGATTGAAGCCTTAGATAACAATAAGATAAATTGGCACTTTAGAAGTGTAGCTTGTTAGTTAGGCACTGAATTTTCTTATCTGTAATGCTACCTACCATGAACAATCCTTTTGCATTTTATTCTGTTAGCAAAGACCACTAAACTTTTTAGCAAATAGTAAAAAACGGAACCCTTATAGATTCGTCATGTCTGTCCGTCCGTCTGTATGTCAAAGCCACTTATTTCCTAAACTATAAGAACTTGGTAAGGTCAACTCGGTGAAGACCGGCATAGTTTATTAAAAAAAAATCTTAATTAAATTCTTAATTCGATGTATTTTGTCAACCGCATTACGATGTTAATGCAAAAAAAGGAAAATTAATATTTTTCCATTAAACCAGCTGTGTCGCACACTAGGGCAGATGGGCCTTTAAACGTGCATTGTTGTATGTGTTACTATGTTGACTTAGAAATATGAACAGATTAGGGTAGGTAACGGATAACAAAATTGAGTCCTAAAACTATTTTATCTGATTTACTCATTAGACAATTTGTTTAGGAAGATAGCCGATTTTAGCAAAACGTAAAAATAATATTTGGTATAGTGTAGGCTCTCAGTAACAAATTAAAAATGTTTGCTGTTTTTTCCTACTTTTTGATTTATATCTATTTTAGTAGGTGAAGATTTAGTACTCGGAAAACCTCATAAGTAAAAATATTTATTTTGTTATAGATACGGCTTCTAGTACATTGTTTATAACCAGAAAGAAACTTATTAATGTGATGAATAGTTCTAGAAATCAAAATTTTGAAGTAAAATACAATTTTTTGTTAAATTACCTGAAAACCAAAACTTGTAGTGAGCTCAAAGTTTTGAAGACCAAATTTCAAGTATCAGTACCGATCAAAATGGATGAAAGCTACTAGAATAAAACAAAACTTTTTTTTTGTTTATTTTTCTTATTTCAAAATTTTATTGATTTAAAAAATGTATTTATACATTTGCACGAAAACAGTGTTCAATTATATTAACAAACACATCGCTCATCTAGTACCACAAAGACGCAACTGTCAAAAATTGCAAATTTGAGTTAATGATGCCAAAATGTTCCAAAATGGTCAATACGTATGGTGCTACAAAGTCATTTTTATTGTTCAACAAATATGTGTAAGATTGCGCCTATGTCTTTGTTGCAACGGTAAAAAAATAGACTCGCCCTGAGTGAAACAACGCCATAACGGTCAGTTACGCGGGACGTCCCGCAACTATGCTGGACGAAGGGACACAAGGACACCTGTGATTTATGTGCATTTAATCATTGTTAACAATTCATTATTTTATTTTACTGTTTGTAATAAATAAGTACTTACCGCAAATTAAGTGTTTTAGATAAAAAAAATGAACTACCATTTTAATGCCACAACTTACAAATTAAAACATTTTCAATGCAACAATGACACAAATGTATGATTTAAATCACTATATGTGTTTTTTTAATACTTACCCTTGCGATTTTTACACATTTGTGATAATATACTCTAGTTATACAATCAAACATTCAAAATTACCTACAAATAATATAAAATAAAATAATCAAACCAAAAAGAACTGTAAAAAAACTTTAAAACGCTGTCCTGTAAAATATGCAAAATTACAGTTACGACTTTGCAGTACTAGATGAGCGTCATATAACTGAACATATAGAAACCATCAAACATGATCTATGCCCATGGGTTTATTTTAAGGCACCATTAAAGTCTCTTGCCCCAGTGTCGATGCGTAATCGATAACGTATAATCGTTTAAATAAGATATGATTGATATGATATGATTATAAATTTAAAAAGTCTTTTATATAAATAAGGTGCTATATTTCTCATGACTAACGTCATAGGTAACATATTCGTTAAATTCTTTTATAAAAATGATCCTTTACAAATTATATTATTATTCCCGACCCCAATCCACCCTCGCTTAGACATTTACAAAAGATCAACGGTAACTTCTACTTACCACGGTCTTACCGCAGTCACGTATCACATATTTCTCACTAATGCCCATACACGGCTATTGCGCATCACGGATGTTCCGTGGTTACGCAGAATTGATATAAACTGAAACAAACCCATCTTTGGCGTATATTGTCTGGGAACATTTGATATATGATTGAGTAACGAATGAGGTAGATCAGTGGCCAAGTTTAGCAATGCCTCAAATGATGATGGAATTGTCACTGTGTGACTCGCTTCTTAAATAAGATTGAGAGAGAGAGAGATGGAGAAACCAATCAAGGTCAAGACTGGTGTTACAATGCGGTCATATATGTTTGCATTTGTCTGTTTCTAAAAGATCAAATGATTAAATTAAACTCTTAAAATATACCTAAGAATATGGAAATTTGTAGAAGCATTTTTATATGTGTTTGGTGGCAGACGGATCGCCTGATGGTTAGCAATTGCCGCCGCCCATTGACACCCGCGATTCCAGTCGAGTCACAAGTGCGCTGCCAACCTTTACACCTCGCGCTGTGCGCTGGCACCCTCACTCTCGCAGCGAAACACGGCACAGTGCTGCTTCACGTCGGTTTTCTGCGAGATGAAAATTAAGACAATAACTGAAAAATAAAAATAAGCTAAAATTAAATAAAAAGCAAAGTTAAAACAAAGAGGTCCCCGTGGCAGTGTCCCCAAAATGCTGGCAGCATTACCCCACTGGATCGAGATGGAAATTTGCTGGGTGAAATAGCTGCCAGCCTTTGACTCTCCCGTGACTTCGACTAGACGCTTAGCTAAGTTACGGAAGAAAGAGAGAGCGTTGGAACCCCACGGGCCCAGTGTTTCAACACCGAAAGCTACAAAGTGGTAGGTACCAGATAGATGCCTATACTTCGTAGCTTTCAGTCTCTATGTGGTAGCATAGTTTCATAATTTTAATAAAGACATTTTTACATATGTTAGGATCATAATAAAGAAACAAATAGGACTTCGATGGTCTAACACGAATGAAATGTAAAATCTGATCCAAAATCTTGTGACTTCACTGGTACTGCGGGTGTCCATGGGCAGCGGCAATCGCTTAACATCAGGTGATCCGTCTGCTCGTATGCTACCGATCACATAAAAAACCTTTTTAGTTGGAACTCGCTATGAAGTAATTTTTCGTTTATTATTCTAATCAGCATAAAAACAATACCAAAAAAAATTAATGAATTACTTCTACCAATATGTTTGTGTCACGAAGATCTCATTGTTCAATCACCGATGCGGACAGACTTAAGACCTGTTATTTTTTGCAATAAATAATTGCTACAGTAATTCGTGACCTATTCTAATCTGCGGAAGTGACTTTACTGGGTCACTGTGCTTGTGCTACGGAGATAGAGTTATTTTTGTAGTAATATGTAATTGATAGTGAACAATAATCCACTTATTAAAAATGGACGGAAGTCCATTTCATAAGAGTGGAAAAACGGTCCGAAGCCCTCCATATACCCCTGCACCCCAGCCCTCGCCACGGGCGCAAGCCCCCCCTCAGCAACAGCAGCACCAGCAGGATGGCGGCCCTGGAGTAATCAGTACTCCTGAGCTACAGGAATGGATGACTAAAATTGAAAAGTGCCTAAACGAGGTATGCGTGATTTCATGCAAAGGAAAATTGAACTCAGACCAGAAACTGAGAATAAACCACTTATGCCGTAATGTTAGCCTGGGAACTTCACAATTAGTCGTGCAGTGCCAATCGCTGAAGGTCAAAGCCATCGATTACCATAACCACCTACACACACTCAAGGACAATCAAGACCTCTCGCAAGAGCTACAAAGCTAAAAACAAATCATCGCAGCATCTTCAAGCCCAGCCCCTGGAACAGTCACCTTTACCGATATCGTAAAGAAAGGTGAATAAAAATTTATAAGTCCGATAAACGTTAGCTTAGTAGCGATTTATCCCGCGGACAAATCTAAATCAAGTGAGGACACCAAAATCCTCATACAAAAAATTATCCTCCCTGAAAAACTGAAGCTACAGGTCAGAAGTCTTTGAAAAACCAAGAACGGTGGCATAATCATCAGCACTGACTCATAGGGTGACATCGAAAAACTGAAGAAATCAGAGCAGCTGACATCTGGCCTTACTGTAGACGAACCACAAAAACGTAGGCCCACTTCCATGACTGAACTAGAGGTAACCAATTGCATCTGGCACCAAAACTTAGCCGACAAGCTGAAGGACATGACCACTGAGAAATTCGTGAGCTCTATCAACTCAGTCATAAATCAGGAAGGAAAGATGCTGCGACTTGTAACTACGTGATTGAGGTTCCTGCAGAGATCCGTAAGGCCTTAATTACAAACGACAGAGTCTTTGTTAATTGGTCGTCCTACCCTGTCAGAGACTTCACGCTGGTAACCAGATGCTATAAGTGCCATCAGTACGGTCATGCCGCTAAGACATGTCGGGCGGAGAACACCATCTGCGGACATTGTAGAGAAAAAGAACACGATATTAAGGATTGCCCTAAGAAGACTGAACCACCCAAATGCGCCACTTGTTTGCATTACAAAAAACCGTGCAACCACAAGACTGGTGACCTTGAGTGTCCGGCCAGAAATATGGCCGAAAATTGTTTTATAAGGTCTATAGACTATGATGGCGTCAAATAGCGCCACTTGTTAGATACTTTTAGTTATGTTAATTATGTAGTTTGTTTGTAATGTAAGTTATGCTAGATAAACGATTTTAACTGTAGAGGTATTTATGTCACGATTTTATTAGTGTCATCAAAAATAATTACTGGGCCAATGTTCACAAATCATAATCACGTTCACTAGTAGGTATTTGTATTATGCACATTCACGCTAGATTAGGTAATTTCGAGATTTAGTGTAATGATTAGTTATTTTAATGTTGTTCTGTTTTATTTTATTGCTAAAATTAATTTGTTAATTTAAGTCCTTTTTCTTTTCGTTTCTGTCTAAGATATAGGAAATTCCTAGTTTAGGCTAGTAAACTTAAATTTGTTCCCTTAGTTTAAGTAGATTATAAGTCTTTTATGTTCTAACGATTTTTCAATAAAATTGTATTATTATTATCTAAATTAGGTACTCTTCCGACCTACCGAGCTTTCAAATAATAAAGGTTATCATAGTACTATAAATACAGAACACAGAATTCTCGAGCCGAGAATTCGAGATCAATTGGAGATCTTACTCAACAGTACAAGCTTGTTCAATTTACTTTAATCTATTTTAGGTTCTGGCTCGATAATTCTCTAAGAGCTCATATTATAACTGTGATTTCTTAACCTAAGCTAAAATGTCTCTCCGAATAAGCTGTAAAAGTGGGCAGATAAGTAACATTTACGCATGACCGGCTTTTATGAACCGATGATAAAAGTTCCTTCAGCCAAAGTCTCGGCTGAGAAAATGCAAGGGTGGACCATTTTTCTGTGTCACAGTACAAATAGCTGTGGGGGATGACACGAATCTTAGAAGTCAGTGGGTGCTCTTTCTATTTGCGGGTCACAGTAAAGAAAAATATATTCCAATTTAAAGAGATAGTGTGCCCCGGAATGTTTTATTCCAGAAGTTTCCATTAGGTGCCGAGAAACTTGGATGGTACGACTGCACACCGGTGGTTTAACGTGTTCGTACGAGTATGTTCTTTTAAAGTTATTTTTCTTGTTTAGACTGTATTGAAACAAATGCTTAGTTGGTCATGTTGTTGCTCCCATATATGTGCTTTATATTATAGTTGAAAAGATCTGAAGTTCTTTTCGTATATTACGCTAAGAACATAGTTGGTCAATTAAAACTTAACAAATTGGGCAGCCTTATTACCAGAACCCACTTTTATAATACTTATGATGAACCATAAACATACCTATTATAATTATTCTTATTATTTTTTCATATATCGTAGCAGTTGTATTTTACTGTACGTATTTTTTATAGAGATAATTCCTCAAAACGAATAAAGATTGGTTCAGGTAGTTAAAGTGACTAAACCTGAAGAATGTCTGATTTTATTTGAGATAAAAAACATTACCTTTCTAATATTTTGATCAGAAAAAAGAATAAACAAGTCAAGAACATTATTTAATCGACCAAAGCATCTAAACGACCATCATCAGAAATATCCTTATAAAATAACCTTTATCTGCCATTGGCGGAAATATTAAAAAATAGGCACTTATCTCGATTTAGTCTTTTCCAGTACCATCAATCATACTTTCAAATGAGACGAGAGGATTTTTTTGAATAAGACATTTCTTGAATGCCGTGTGGGGAAGTGCTTATTACTGCCTTGCAGGGTACATAAGCTGGCGGGCATTACCTATATATTTTTCTACTACACGGGTATTTATCTAGGGTGGGCCCTAGTAGGTAGATCAGTGGATAATAACGCTCCTCAATAGAAGGGGGGTCGAGGTTCTAATTCGAGCCATTCATGCCACGCTGCCACGCTTTTGCATGAATGGGCCGGCTCGACCAGAGTGATACCACGGCCTCGTAGAAAACCGACGTGCAGCAGCATTGTGCTGTTTCTCTGCGTGAGTGAAGCCCAATCCGAGGGAAAGGAGGGTTTAAAGGTTGGCTGCGCACTTGTGATTCCACTAGTGTCACGGGTGGCCATGGGCGGCGGCAATCGCTTACCATCCATCAGGTGATCCGTCTGCTCGTATGCTACCGATCACATAAAAAACCTTTTTAGTTGGAACTCGCTATGAAGTAATTTTTCGTTTATTATTCTAATCAGCATAAAAACAATACCAAAAAAATTAATGAATTACTTCTACCAATATGTTTGTGTCACGAAGATCTCATTGTTCAATCACCGATGCGGACAGACTTAAGACCTGTTATTTTTTGCAATAAATAATTGCTACAGTAATTCGTGACCTATTCTAATCTGCGGAAGTGACTTTACTGGGTCACTGTGCTTGTGCTACGGAGATAGAGTTATTTTTATAGTAATATGTAATTAATAGTTAACAATAATCCACTTATTAAAAATGGACGGAAGTCCATTTCATAAGAGTGGAAAAACGGTCCGAAGCCCTCCATATACCCCTGCACCCCAGCCCTTCGCCACGGGCGCAAGCCCCCCCTCAGCAACAGCAGCACCAGCAGGATGACGGCCCTGGAGTAATCAGTACTCCTGAGCTACAGGAATGGATGACTAAAATTGAAAAGTGCCTAAACGAGGTATGCGTGATTTCATGCAAAGGAAAATTGAACTCAGACCAGAAACTGAGAATAAACAAGTTATGCCGTAATGTTAGCCTGGGAACTTCGCAATTAGTCGTCCAGTACCAATCGCTGAAGGTCAAAGCCATCGGTTACCATAACCACCTACACACACTCAAGGACAATCAAGACACCTCGCAAGAGCTACAAAGCTTAAAACAAGTCATCGCAGCATCTTCAAGCCCAGCCCCTGAAACAGTCACCTTTGCCGATATGGTACCTCATACAAAAAATTATCCGCACTGAAAAACTGAAGCTACAGGTCGAAAAATCATGAATGGTGGCATAATCATCAGCACTGACTCAAAGGGTGACATCGAAAAACTGAAGAAATCAGAGCAGCTGACTACATCTGGCCTTACTGTAAACAAACCACAAAAACGTAGGCCCAGAATTGTCATTATCGGAGTGCCCACTTCCATGACTGAACTAGAGGTATTCAATTGCATCTGGCACCAAAACTTAGCCGACAAGCTGAAGGGCTGAGCTGACCACTGAGAAATTCGTGAGCTCTATCAACTCAGTCATAAATCAGGAAGGAATGATGCTGAGACTTGTAACTACGTGATTGAGGTCCTGCAGAGATCCGTAAGGCCTTAATTACAAACGACAGAGTCTTTGTTAATTGGTCGTCCTACCCTGTCAGAGACTTCGCTATAAGTGCCATCAGTACGGTCATGCCGCTAAGACATGTCGGGCGGAGAACACCATCTGCGGACATTGTAGAGAAAAAGAACACGATATTAAGGATTGCCTTAAGAAGACTGAACCACCCAAATGCGCCACTTGTTTGCATTACAAAAAACCGTGCAACCACAAGACTGGTGACCTTGAGTGTCCGGCCAGAAAAATGGCCGAAAATCGTTTTATAAGGTCTATAGACTATGATGGCGCCAAATAGCGCCACTTGTTAGATACTTTTAGTTATGTTAATTATGTAGTTTGTTTGTAATGTAAGTTATGCTAGATAGACGATTTTAACTGTAGAGGTATTTATGTCACGATTTTATTAGTGTCATCAAAAATAATTACTGGGCCAATGTTCACAAATCATAATCACGTTCACTAGTAGGTATTTGTATTATTCACATTCACGCTAGATTAGGTAATTTCGAGATTTAGTGTAATGATTAGTTATTTTAATGTTGTTCTGTTTTGTTTTATTGCTAAAATTAATTTGTTAATTTAAGTCCTTTTTCTTTTCGTTTCTGTCTAAGATACAGGAAATTCCTAGTTTAGGCAGTAAACTTAAATTTGTTCCCTTAGTTTAAGTAGATTATAAGTCTTTTATGTTCTAACGATTTTTCAATAACATTTTATTATTATTATCTAAATTAGGTACTCTTCCGACCTACCGAGCTTTCAAATAATAAAGGTTATCATAGTACTATAAATACAGAACACAGAATTCTCGAGCCGAGAATTCGAGATCAATTGGAGATCTTACTCAACAGTACAAGCTTGTTCAATTTACTTTAATCTATTTTAGGTTCTGGCTCGATAATTCTCTAAGAGCTCATATTATAACTGTGATTTCTTAACCTAAGCTAAAATGTCTCTCCGAATAAGCTGTAAAAGTGGGCAGATAAGTAACATTTACGCATGACCGGCTTTTATGAACCGATGATAAAAGTTCCTTCAGCCAAAGTCTCGGCTGAGAAAATGCAAGGGTGGACCATTTTTCTGTGTCACAGTACAAATAGCTGTGGGGGATGACACGAATCTTAGAAGTCAGTGGGTGCTCTTTCTATTTGCGGGTCACAGTAAAGAAAAATATATTCCAATTTAAAGAGATAGTGTGCCCCGGAATGTTTTATTCCAGAAGTTTCCATTAGGTGCCGAGAAACTTGGATGGTACGACTGCACACCGGTGGTTTAACGTGTTCGTACGAGTATGTTCTTTTAAAGTTATTTTTCTTGTTTAGACTGTATTGAAACAAATGCTTAGTTGGTCATGTTGTTGCTCCCATATATGTGCTTTATATTATAGTTGAAAAGATCTGAAGTTCTTTTCGTATATTACGCTAAGAACATAGTTGGTCAATTAAAACTTAACAAATTGGACAGCCTTATTACCAGAATCCACTTTTATAATACTTATGATGAACCATAAACAAACCTATTATAAGTATTCTTATTATTTTTTTCATATATCGTAGCAGTTGTATTTTACTGTACGTATTTTTTATAGAGATAATTCCTCAAAACTAATAAGATTGGTTCGGTAGTTAAAGTGATTAAACCTGAAGAATGTCTGATTTTATTTGAGATAAAAAAACATTACCTTTCTAATATTTTGATCAGAAAAAATAATAAACAAGTCAAGAACATTATTTAATCGACCAAAGCATCTAAACGACCATCATCAGAAATATCCTTATAAAATAACCTTTATCTGCCATTGGTGGAAATATTAAAAAATAGGCACTTATCTCGATTTAGTCTTTTCCAGTACCATCAATCATACTTTCAAATGAGACGAGAGGATTTTTTTGAATAAGACATTTCTTGAATGCCGTGTGGGGAAGTGCTTATTACTGCCTTGCAGGGTACATAAGCTGGCGGGCATTACCTATATATTTTTCTACTACACGGGTACTTATCTAGGGTGGGCCCTAGTAGGTAGATCAATGGATAATAACGCTCCTCAATAGAGGGGGGGGGTCGTGGTTCTAATTCGAGCCATTCATGCCACGCTGTCACGCTTTGGCATGAATGGGCCGGCTCGACCAGAGTGATACCACAGCCTCGTAGAAAACCGACGTGCAGCAGCATTGTGCTGTTTCTCTGCGTGAGTGAAGCCCAATCCGAGGGGAAGGAGGGTTTAAAGGTTGGCAGCGCACTTGTGATTCCACTAGTGTCGCGGGTGGCCATGGGCGGCGGCAATCGCTTACCATCCATCAGGTGATCCGTCTGCTCATCTGCCACGTATCACATAAAAATACCTCTGAATTTTTAAATCTATGTGCATTTCTACCATTCGATCGGAGGTGAGGGAAAACATCGTGAAAATCTGCGGTGCCTCATGTGTTACAGATGTCTATGGGCGGCGTTTGTCCGAATTTTGTAAGGTATAATTAAAAAAAAAACCTGCATATTTTGGATTTTTTCTGAAACTTGTAACCATGATTCTGATGGTCTGGTCCCCGTTTAAAATCAGACGTTAGTCAATTGATTGTAAATTTGAGACTTCACAAATCCTAAATCATGGTCTAAGCGTATCCTGGGCTCTAAAGCGGCATCTTTAGACGCAACCACAACGCAATTAGACGCTAAAATGAGGAAAAAAACCATATTTTAAGCTTTATTATCATTACCAGACTTCCCAAATCCTAAATTCGAGTTCAACCGAGTTCGCGAGCGGCGCTTCCACATGTCGTGCGCGGGACCGCGTAGTTAATTGCAATTTATTATTATTTATTATGTTTACTATGTCATTATCATAATTTTATTTAAATTTATTATACTTATAGAATCGTATATTTTATTTTCATTACTAACTGCCGCACTCAGAGACGTCAATGAAGCAAAATGCTCATTAATTAAATCATGAAAAGTGCTTATGCGTATTCAAATAAGTGTCAATATTTTTTCTTAAGTAAACATTAAAGTTAATTTGACGTCTCTGAGTGCGGCAGTAAGTGTTCCTTGTTCTTGTAGACTATTATTATTTTACTTTATGCTATTAATATATTTTTTTCTTTGTTTTTCTTCCTGTTGCATGTATGTGTTCGCGTAGGTACGTCACCCAAGGATCCGCCTGAAAACCAGCGCTGCAGCGGAATCGGCCACTGCAGCAAATGCTGAGCTTGGGCCTTGTTAGCTACAGAATGACAATAAAAAGTGACATAAAGATACAAATATGACGAGTTGTGTGTTTATGTCACTTGTATTTAAATATGTGTTCTGTGGTCAATGAAGAAATCTTTCAGAAATCAGAAATGATTTATTTGTTTAAACATGGTTACATATAAGGTGTCAAATACAATTCTATTAGAACAATCATGCTTCACCTATCTCGTCGGTATGCAAACATTTTATTAATATAATTAATAGAGTCAGTCTAATTTTAGAGTCAAACTGGAATTACATACATATTGCAATGAAATTAAAATAAAAATGTCAAAATTATATTAGTTATAAAATGTCTAAGTTTGGATTGTAATTACAATTATTATAATAGATACAGAGTACAATTAAAATGTCAAAATTAATGTTTGATAAAATTTCATAAAATTTGCAAATCATTCAATTATCAAGCCTCAAATTTATTGCTATATATAAATCATGGTCTAAGAGTACCCTATGGGCTCTAATGCTACAATTAATGCAACTGGCAATGAAACGCTAAAGTTAAGAAGAATACCATTTTTGTAAGGTATACTTCGTTTTATGTATATCACTGAAATAACAGTACCATCACAACATTTTTCGCTTCCGCTCGTTCCCTGCAATAAGGCTGAAAGCTGAAGCGCACATTTTCGTATCCCTCGATGCCACTGAAAGGAAAATACATTAAATACTACTTTGCAAGACGTTGTTTCGAGGAAAACTATATCGTTTAGTCATGAAGATCTAATTTAACTCTGTTTTGCTATAAAATAGTACTTAAGCATAAAATAGTAATTCTCATAATTTAACACTCCATCAGAATATTTTGGTAAATCTTGATTCATTAAAACATGATAAACGTGAGTGGGGGACCGGAGGCCTAATCCGGGGCAAAGGGGGGTTTAAAGGTTGGCAGCACACTTGTGACACCACTGGTGTCACCGGTGTCTATGGGCGGCGGCAATCGCTTATCAGACGATCCTTCCACTCGGCACCTATCACATAAAAAAAAACATTGTAATTTATTACGTTATCTGCATCGTGATAACTAGTTAATATAAGTAGATTGGCCTACTTTCAAAATAAGTTAGTTGTTCTATTTCATACTAATTAGGTATAATCATAGAGGGTATGAAACAATCATTATTATTATTAATTAGTTATTAAAATTTCGTATTCACTGACACGGCTGTAGGCTCTTTTTCACGCCGGTTTTCTGTGAAACCTTGGTATCACTCCACTTGTGCTGATACATTCATGCAGTACCGTGGCAATCACGGATCAAAGTGAAAAAAAAAATTGACAAACTTAAAACGCAGCTGATGGAAAGAGTTTAACGCTTTAAAACTTTCTCCTAAAGTTACTCAATAATGAAAATTCTTATAAAACGTTCATGAATTGCATCAATGAATTTTTTATACGTTTATGAATTACAATAACAAAAGAAATAAAAGCTATAATTACGAAAATCTTGTTCCCATTTTCGAGACTGCCTAAACAAGAAACATTACAGCGGCAAATGAACACAATTAGTCCCACAAATAAACAAGAAGGTTTTTATATCAAGCATGATAGGAGTTCATCAAGCTTAATAGCTCCACTCGGAGATATAACAAACAAAATCTGATATCAGAGCGTCGACATAAATGAGTGAAATAAAGGTGAAATGAAGGCATTACCTACATTTATATTTAGAAACCGGAGCATCTTGAGAGCGCATTTTTGCCTCATTTGTCTTCTATATGGCCATTACTGTAATGTTTCCCCAGAGGGGAGCACTTCTCAAAAGATATTAAATAATGGCGGAAATGAATGTTCCGATAAATTATATTGAATTTTTCGCATTAGGGTTTGTGCTCGGTGAAGCATGCGGAGTTCGTTAAGATAGACACAAGTGTCACTTGTAACATGTAAACTCGATTCAGCCTAGCGTGAAATCCATTATCTACCCATGCGGTGTATTAAACTCGTGAATATTGAATCGGTTCAATGTTCGTCCCATGATTGGTGGATGTATCCATATTATTGTATTGTTTCCTACAAATTGATAAAAATGAACACTTTATTAAATTGATCAGTTCGTTGTTCAATTCTTTGGGCATATTTCCAGAATCGAGGATTCGATGGAGAGGCTAGTAGTGCAAAGGCACGCTGAAGGGAAGAGAGCGCGAGGCCGGTTTCCGACACGCTGGATCGACTTCATTGGAAAATCTCTGCAGTCAACAGCAGTACACTGTACTGGCTACGCACGTGCGGCTACAATGGAACCCAGCGGCGACGGCGAGGCCAGGGTTGCGTCTCGCAACCCTGACCATCAGTAGCCACGACCACTCTGCCAATAGTGCCCGACTAAGAAAAGAAATCAACCATTACCTCGACCTCGAATGGCATCGTGTCTGTGTAGCTGTGGTTTGTGCCCAAGGACGAAAGGGACAAGAAGTCTTTGGTTAGATTTGTGTGCGACTCAACAACCAAACTATTCTAAATTTGTCTTCAGGAACTAAATTTTTCCAAATTGCCTCGAGTCTGAGTGTGCTGAGGAATGCCCCCGGCTATTATCAGCTGGCAATCAGAATACAAGGAATCCTTCTGTTTGAGACTCAATTGATCGGTGTGTTTATTCTTTAGTGGAAATTAAAATTGTTCTAGTCACTTTAAATACAAAATAATGATACCTGTAAAACATAGTTATGATTATATTACTAATAAGGAAATAAATTCCCAAAACTTCCTCCATGTATGCCATAGATTACGTAATATCTTACACATTATCTGTACCTATGTATGCTAAACACTATCCCAACAAAACACATTAGGCATTAAGTTGACAGTATGAGGTAAACTACACAGTGGACACAATTTCGCCCGTAAAACGAGAGTCTTAAAGTGCATTATGAAAAAAGGGGTAGTTTACCGGGTACTTTTACTGCAAATTTAATGCTTCACTGGTCTTGAAGGGTACATACAAAATTAGAGCAGTGAAAATCCCCCAAAGCACGTCGTTTAATAAGGTCCATCATATAAAGCAGAAATATCACGTATAAAACTTTACTGCCACTCCACCCTGTGGCACTTTTTATGTTACTTTTCTCTCGTTAATCTTTGCTACAAATGCCCACCTCTTGTTTGCTTGTAACATCTGGCCGGGACATAATTTACAAGTACTAGGACATTAATTTTTTTCTAATAACTGAGGAAGTTTGTTTCATGTTTCTCACCGTAAATACGGACGGCTGTCGACGAGATTTAATCGGCTGCCAAAAATTAAATTATGTTTTATAACTCCGCTTTTTTACTTCAGAACATTTTCAAGGGTACAGCTGCTGAAGATTGATTTATTATTATAAAACGAATTGAACAATTTTTCGGATCGTAATTGTTAATTGCTTTCATTCCAAATTAAAAGGAAAACTGTATTAATACCTATCTAATAGGGTTTGAAATATTACGTTAAAATTAGGACCATTTTAACGAAAAAATACTTAAAAGGGCTTTTTCTTAAACGCTCAGCAAACATTTGTTAGCTAAAACGATGTTATAGAGCATTTCTGACGTTTGAAACAAAAAAAAACATGCAAATATTTCGAAAAAATAATGAAAACTGCTTTACATACTTTTAGTCATAAAGGTTCAACTAACATTTATAACCTAATTATTCTTGCATTGACGGGCAACCGTCTAAAATTGTATCTATTTCTTCTAACTAAGCTACTAGTAAGCTGTTTCTTAGTATAATTAACACTAACACTAACAGTATGTTTCCTGTTTGCATTTGTAAATTGAATGGCCGGTACAAATGGACGATCCAATCGGCAATATGGAGTTGTCTTCAGTTTGTCTATGGGACTATATGCAAAGGACTGAGCACTTAGCATACAAAGGGGACTGACAGTCAACGTTTTCATGTTGTCAACTAAATGGTCCACTAATCCGACTTAATACCCAAGTCTCTATACAACACAGAGAGGAGAGCGAGTAATTGCAAGTATCCCAGCCAGAATAGAATTGGACTTGGCGACTACGACTGTACGAATGGCTCGTTTTTATATCACCACAAACGATAGCCTCACCACAGTGCCATTGTAATAAATAGATCAAATAGCATTTTTGACAAAGGGTATTATTTGTTGTAATCCACATTACATTGTGAAAAACAAAAATGATTTCATTAGTCCAATTGAAACAACAAAACAAATAGTCTTTTTTATGTAATAGGTAGGCAGACGAACAGACGGATCACCTGAAGGTAAGCAATTGCCGCCGCCCATGGATACCTGCAACACCAGTGGAGTGAAGTCACTTAAATTCGAAAATTCAACTAACTTACACCTTACTTGGTAAGGACTCTCATGTCCGTGCTAAATTTTCTCAAAATGATTACCTCACCGCCGAACTAGTGGTATGAATGCGCACATTGAAAAACCTACACTACCTTACCGTGGGGATATACGACGCAAAGAGAGTTGGTAGCTTAGTGCATAAGATTTCTATGTCGAGCATGCAATTCTGGATTGTCTTTTTGAACCGACGAGAGATTCACTAATATCGCATCTGCACTGAACATTTTTTAAGCGTATTATTCCTTACCACCCACTGGTGACCTGTATTCTGTGGCTCCACTAATTGGTCTAAGACCGCCATCCCTAGCCATAAATCCGGAAAATTAACGTGAGATGATGAAACCCGTTGTAAGCCACGGCTCCGCTGGTGGCTGACCCAATTTCTGCCACTTAACCACTCTTCATTTAGGTCTTATCTGCATGTATAATAGAATCTTAACGAAGCTTTGTGCAGCAGTGCTCCAAAGTGATTGCTTTTTGGCAACAAAAAGGTTTTATAGTATAAGCTTAGTTTCGTTATCAATTTCTTTACAATAATGGCACTTCATGTTACTAGTCATTTATTAAAGAAACTTAACAGCAATAAAACTTAGAATAAAAATATTATCAGCCTGTATACTGTCCCACTGGAGGGCAAAAGGCCTCCAATCATAGAAATCAAGTCATCGCTGCTTTACCGCGATTAGCCTTAAATCACCACGATTTTGATTGTTAATACTCTTACTGTCCCTTTTTTGATGAACCGACAACCTTATGCCTTATGCATACCAGACCACCGGGGGGCGGCCTGGTTATGTGGGGCTCTCCTTTGGCGGGGGCCTTCTCCCAAAGAGAAGCCGAGCAAAGGCATGCCCACTAAGCCCCCTGCGGTCTCTCCTCATCGCCCATATTGGGGAATATCATGGTGATACAGCCGAAGCCTCCCTCCACTAGGCGGTTCCTCCCTCGGACGTGCCGGGAGAAGGGATAGGGACAGCCGGGAGAACTGAGCCGTCCCTATCGGGCAGCAGAGGGAGCCTGTGCAATGCTGGTGCTGGTGCCCCCGTACCACGCACCAGCGGGCTCCCTCCACGGAGAGAGTGGAGACGCGCATCTGCTCGGCGTCTCCTCCTCCTCCTCACCCTTCGGAGCGCGCTAGCGAGGGGATCTCGCTCTGGCTTGCGCTTCGCTGCCTCCTTCGCTACCATAACGTGCTCGCAGAAGGCAGCGAAGACTCCTACTGTCCCTAACTTAAGGTCCCTAAATCACGCCAATAAAATAAAACACAGGAAATAAAGGGATGTGATGGAAATTACGTTTTACTCACCGACCGACCGCAATAGTGATCACAAACCCGAGCTACATTAAAAATAATCGAAAAATTATTTTTTGCTCGACCCGAGAATTGAACCCCGAGATCACAGCCCGGTACTTAAACTACTAGACCGGTAGGTAACTCTGGTTAAATATGTATGTACCTACATGAGAGTATTTTTGCTGGCCTAATTATGGGCATATCTAACTGTAAAAAAATACACAAAAAGTACTAGACTCAAAAATTTGGCAGACCCAATAAGATTTGGCTTGTCGTAGTAAGATAACATGTGGGTCAATAAACTCACCATCTTGGATATCAAAGACCATGCAAAGTAGAAGACGTGAATCTGGAAAGCATACCTCGACCTCCGAAGTGTCAGTTTTCGATGCAACCGAATAAGATGCAAAAATGATAATGATGAGTCTAATCAAACTAAAAATTCCGTCGCAAATGTTTATATGCTATACGTAGCCCCTACTTACAAGGTGCATGCTCAAATAAACTTACTTGCTGAATGCGTAGGCATGGCAAAAGAATATAGATACTCTCATCCTTTCATACACCAATAACTATTTAATTTCAAATTGGGTAGTGTCCCACAAAATGCTTCGTCATATCTACAAAGTTTCTTACTGTTGAAGGTTCCCTCGCACCTGTTTGTATGCTACACGTAACCACGTCCTAGGAGCGTCCTCGTTAGCCGCGAGCCGTGCCAACGACACGTAAATTACACTTGAACCACACTTTTACAATCTATGTCGGTGCCAAATGTAACGTCTTTTTAAAAAAAAGAAAAGGCTTGTAAAACACGCTAAGCTTAGAGGTAACACCAGACGTGTGTCAGAAGCAAGTTATGTTTTGCTAAAGTAATAAAAAGTGACTTAGGTCTCTTTTATGTTTGTTTTAGACCTGGCAAAAGTATATCTTTCAAAAGATTGGAACATTTGTATCTGGCTCAGTGCAAAGATTCGGACCAGTGAAACGCTTTATTTGGAACATAAACTCTCTCTCAGATAGATCCGTGATTAATTGATTTTGTTACGAATGAATAATCGATCCCCTCCTGTTGTGCTATGTTATATACCTTTTTTTTCGTTTTTTTTTTGTTGACCCAGGAGAAAAGCGTTACGCATACCCATCCGTCTGTAAATGGATGGGTTATGTCGGACTCTCCCCTGGCGACGGCTTCTCTTAACGAGAATCCGGACAGAGGCATACCGACTAAAACTCCTGGGACTCTCCCTCATCTATCCATGGGAGTGACAAGGGCCAAAGCTCGGAGCCTTTCACCACGTCACACCCCGGACAGGGACGCCCGCCTACACGGCGGGCACGGCGCTTCTCACAGCGAACAGTCACCAGGCGTAGGAGGAGGTCCGTGCAATGCCGTTGGTGTGAACCAGCGGACCTGCTCCTCGCAGGGGAAGGAGACGCAAGTATTGGCGTCGTCTCCTCCCTCTACGTGTACGTACGTACAAATCGGAAATGTGTGAAATTCACAAATTTCCTAGAAAAGTATATATACAATTACTAAAGAGCAATCAGGAATGTATTAAGATCGTAATAATTGTTATCAGTTCTTTGTTCTTTTGCATAAGTCAAGTTTAGCCAGAGCCCTTTATATGAAGGTTTGGGTTACAAATTAAAGTCACGCACTGTATGTTCACACAAAAATGAAACCTTTTATTTTTATAAATAAAGAAAATAAATAAAACAGAGTACAAAAGGATAACCAATTTATCACCATTTTTTTTTTTTGATAAAACAGACATTGAATAAAAATGTCGTAAGTAGGCTCTATTCAAATGACTGAGTTTTATTTACTTGAAAAGCATCATTTATCAAGCTTTGAAATACGAGTAAGTACCTCTCGGATGGTAAAATAATATCAATGGTAGGTAGGGTAATATTTATCTTGTCTTGTACAAATATACATATTTCATACCATCAGATATTAGTAATGGTTTCAATATCACTTATACAAACATTAGCATTTGAAAGCAATATTTTGGGAGGCGTATTATCGTAACAACGTTTAATATAGAAACACCTAATACTAATTTAAGGTAAAGCTGCTGGTATGATCATCAGCACCCAAAGAAGGAAAACTCTGCATTTATATCAAAACCCTCGCCAACCCGTCTGCCAAGCGTGGTGAGTATGGCAATTACCCCTCATGTGATTGAGGGAGGCCCGTGCCCCAGCAGTGGGAACTTAAATGGGCTGACGATGATGAATACTAATTTCTCTACAATACTCAGCGTAAGGACTAGCGACAGACGGCAAAATATTCCATTTCTCAATATTTATTATTTATTCTCATCTAGTACAGCCACATGATACATATTATTACAATCACAAGCCACATATTAATAAGGTCACAGTTCTGATATGCAATATGACAGCGACACACGAGTCTTTGTCTCGAGCATAAAAGTTACTTTCCTTCTAACCTACTATTTAGAAAAACTTAACTGTCGTAAGTAACCGTCTACCGTTGCCGCCTTGCGTTGACTATAAATATAAGGTTAGGTTAGTAAGGTTGTCTGGTAGAAATTGCTTCCAGCGATAAGACCGCCGAAATTGTACAATTAAGTTTCTGTAATCCGACAGAGAACCAGAGTCACCGACATAGCCCACCGAATCGGCAAACTGAAGTGGCAGTGGGCTGGTCATATTAGCCGCAGAACTGACAGCCGTTGGAGCCGTAAAGTCCTTGAGTGGAGACCGCGACTCGGTAAGCGTAGTGTAGGACGCCTGCGACAAGATGGGATGATGACATTCGAAGGCTGGCTGGTGTGGATTGGATGAGAGTGGCCGAAAATCGGGAGCAGTGGCGTGCATTAGGGGAGACCTATGTCCAGCAGTGGACGAGTGTGGGTTGCTGATGATGATGATGATGAATGCCTAGCTTTTTAAGTTGTATTTTTTGTGCAATAAAATCTATAAGTCTATTTATCTATAAGTGCTGACTAATAACTATACCTATAGCTAAAAATGTGTTGTCAGTCAAACTTTATATTGAATCCACTTTGCAGGGACCAGCAAGATACAGGCTACGCCTAGTTTGGGGACCATCAACTTTCCTAATAAAATATATGGCTTAAAAATTGTACCATGTTATATATCAATATAATGTTATATATGGCAAGATCTGGATGCGAGAGCCATGGATAGAGCACGATGGCGAACAATTGGAGAGGCCTAAGTCCAGCAGTGGACTGCGATAGGCTGATGATGATAATGATGATGTCATATATCAGGAAAATGTAACTGTGTGTGTTAACACATTGAATGCCAAATATATTTTCAAGTCATTATTGGTTCCCACCATACAAATGGTTCTCTACGTAATACTACGTACTCGGCTCCCCGTTTAAAATTGGTATGTGTGGTGCCTACTACGCAATATTACGTATACGCAACATTGCGTAGATTGGCACCCTTAATCATTTAATTATTCCAGACGCCTACTCTACGCAATACTGCGTATGCACAATCTATCGACTACTATCTCATTTTCTGTCCCTGGAAGGACAAACGAGAGGTTTTGGTGATTTCAAATAAACATCAACTTCAGCTTGTGAACGTTAGGAACAGAAACGGAAAAGTCTCACTGAAACCTAACATTATTGCGGACTATAATCTAGGCATGTCTGGTATTGACAGAGGGGACCAGATGGTCTCGTCTTACTCTTGCCTGAGAAAGACACTGAGATGGCACAAAAAATTAGCACTGCATGTTTTTGAGGTTTACGTACAAAACGCACATAGGTTGCTACGTTTGAAAGACCGCGCATCCAAAATACGGCTCTTGAAGTTTCGGGAAGATTTCGTAAAATATCTACTGGGACTGAACTGTGGATCACAACAGTGTGAAGCACCTGGACCACAAATACCGCCAGTACAGCCTGAACAAGATCAAGCAGACCCACAGCCGTTACTGCCTGGGCCATCTGTACCACCCGCATCGCCAGCTGTTCATAAAAGTCGTGTCCCGTTGAACAATTTTCATTACTTAGAAAGGCTCCCACCTACTGCCAAAAAGGCTGTTCCAACGAAGCCTTGTCGTGTCTGCACCAAAAATAAAAAACGAAAAGAGTCATCTTTCGTATGTGTCACTTGTCCGGAAAAGCCTGCCTTGTGTGTTGTAAACTGTTTTACACTTACCACACTGATCCTCGTTTTGCATAATTTTATCTTGAAATTCTATTGTTGTTATTAGAAGTTCCTGTTTTTTTTTATATGAGTAAACTAAACGATCCTATTAGTTATAAAACTAATTTTTGATCTCAACATCAAACTAATTTTTTACCTAAGAAATATAATTAGAGTCTAAGAAATATTATGATTTGAAAAGTTTAAAAATAATAAAGTTACTTTTTTTCCATGTCATGTCTTATTTAAGATGCCAATAAATCTAAAATCGTCCTTTGAAGGATGCCGTATAACACAAGTCGCCATATAAACTGTAAGAAAGTACTACGTTGTATTACGTAGTTGGCTCCTAGCATCCCTAGCACCTACGCAATATTGCGTAGTAGGCATTCAATGTGTTAAGTAAACTTTTTTTATATGATAGGTGGCAGACGAGCAGACGGATCACCTGATGGTAAGCGAGTGCCGCCGCCCATAGACACCCGCGGAGTCACAAGTGCGCTGCCAACCTTTAAACCGCCCTTTCCCCCACATTGGGCCTCCGGTACCCTCACTCACGTAGCGAAACACAGCACAATGCTTTACGCCGGTTTTCTGTGGGGCCGTGGTATCACTCCGGTCGACCCTGGCCTTTCGTGCGCAAGCGTGGCTCTCCCACGGTCAAAACGTAAACGATTGATTTTAAAAAAAAATGTTATTTGATGAACTCTAAATGCAAATAAATAATGTACACGGGACAAAACGCAGCAGACGACGTCGTACACCTCCAGTCCGCTTGTGACCACGACCGTTGTAACGCGGTCGAAACGTCAAGCTGTGAGTATATGCTACTACGAGTATGTAGTACATACTATGTACTTACATTTAATAATAACCGCGTGTACAGTAATTATTTGTATAATGCAACGCGAAAGTTTAAGAACTTTAAATGGTCTGAATAGTTAAATTTCACCCCAATCCGATCTCAGCAACTGTTTTTCCTCCAAAACTTCATTAGAAACCCTGAAACAAACTATTTGCTACAAAACTGTAGAACCCGTCGAATCCTTTCTCAGCCTTCATCTTCCAACCGGTTTGCAATTAGATTAACCCCACGGGCAGCCCAAGTTGTAGATTCTGCTCTATAACTATATTACAAGTGGCCCATTCATAGTCGCCACTCATTGGTTAATTAAGCCAACACAAACAATAGTGTTAGTGTTATTGTGGTGGTATATTGATGTTATATTGTCAGATTAAATTTTGGACAAACAAGAGGGTTTCGGCGACGCAGCTGCAAGAGTTGAACTAATTTCGTCTCAACATGACAAGGGTATTAGTTGGGTCGAGACCCTTTTTATAACTCAGGTTACTAGCGCACATGCAAAATTTCCGGAATAATTGTCGCTCCGAAATATGGGTTGGCATAATGCGGATCTAATTTCGAAAACCCGTTGAGTGTACCGATTAGTAAACGACAATAATGGATTTGGATTTTGAAGATGAATTTAAGAGTAGCTTTTATAACACTATTGTAAGGTTAGGGACTTTCCAAAACCTTACACTGTTTATAAATAATGAACAAATTACAACGTCAAATTGTATAGTCAAATATTTCCCTTCCAGCTGCCTTTTCAACATTGCTACAGCAGAGCGGTGAGCGAATGTGTTTGTCAAGAGCCAATAGCATCGCTACACTGACTGCCACACTCGGAGTCGTTGATTAACTTATTGGCTACTTAAGAAAAAATATTGACACTTATTTTGATACGCTTAAAGACTACCGATACTAAAGTTAAGAACATTAGTTAAAATGACGTCTCTGAGAGCGACCGTGAGAGAACCTAGATAAATTAAGCGATTCTATTGGCTGTTGAAAGTACATTCCTCGCAACATATCCTCGCTCATCTCTGATGGAAACGCAGCCTGAATCTGTTCTCCGAAGGCAGGTCTGTTAGAGGATTTACATCATGCTTATCAACCATCATCATGCCACGTGTCCCAGTGGCTTTTAAAGTCGTTACTTTAGATCCAGGGGTGCGCTTGGACCATGATCCAGGACTTAGGAAGTCCGGTAATACGGTATTTGACTAATTTTTTTTTATTTTTGTACTCAAAAGACCTCTCAATGATGAAAACATCGTTGAAAGAATCACTTGATTCTCATTTAAACTACCTGAGATATCACAACTTTAAAATCACATTATTTTGGGCAAACCCAAAACGCTCCATACAAATGACTACTGAGATGTGACGTCACACGACAGTATTTTCCATGCATTTCATTTGAATTTTGTATGGTAGCTATATCAAAAGTTTCGTTTATGTCAATGGTTCTATTATAATAGTCAGTGCAAATTGTATGGGTTATTCAATGGTATAATTATTTTTTAATAATTTCATACTTTTAAAATGGACTTGCCCATGAATCTTTGAATGACCATAAAACGGACTAGACATTATATTTTTAACAGAGAATTTTTGCTATAGGCACATTTTTACCTATATTTTGATAAAATATTTATTATTTGTATAATCTCGAGCTTAGTCAAATACCCTATTACAATGAAGCGACTGCCGTCTGACTTTCACAGCACTTAATCAGGGCAACGAGACTAACTGCGTTATGACTACATGTTCTCAACAATTGAAAATCTATCTGAAACGTGCAGCAGCAACTTGTTCTTAGTTTGTGCGTGCAGCTTTCCTCGCGATGTTTTCAGTCAACAGTGAGTGAATGGTAAAAATACTCTTTGGTTTGAAATTCATAGGCGCATGCTCAGATTTGATCCTACAACCTCCCCTTAAAAATGAGCACGTTCATATCCACTGAGCTACCATCGCTCATGAGTCAAGAGCAAAAAAAAATACGGTGTTTATTCGAAATGTTTTTGAGTAAAATTGTAAATCGTATTTTTACTTGTGATTTCTAAATAAAATTGGATATTTCATAATGATTTACAATATCCAGGTACGAGTTCAATTTATAAATAAATAATCCAAAACCACATCACCAACATAAAGGACTTTTCCTGCCATGTTGCATATAACTGTGACACCATTTCGATCACCAAGCTTTAAGCTTATCCAAACAATTTAATCCTGCAACAAACGTAGCTCATTGCAAACGCTAATCCTGATTTAAAACTGCTAAATTATGCATTAATTTGTCTCGAATTAAAGGCTTGTAAGTGTTCCTGAGTGTAGTATTCGAGACTCGGCAAGATTTAAGAGCGTCGTCGCTCGCAACTGAAAGAGATAAGAGTGGATCGCGCTAAGCCTGTGAATTACCGCGTTTCTTTGTGCGACAGACACCGCCCCGGCTCGTCTGCCGGAATGGGGATAACTCGCCGTATGTGCCCGAATTTATTTAAATTCGCAGCATACCTCGCCTCGGCGCGAATAAGTGAAGTCACTACGACATCATTAACTCGGCAATAATCGTAATGAAATGTTCTCCCGCCGTGACCCAGCTGCGCCGCCGTGGAAGACAATATTACCGGCTTTATCACAATTTAGGAGTGTTAAGCCGCTCTGAATTTCTTCATTACTCACAGTGAATACGGCGGAAAAGAAACACAGAACGTCTGACTAAAAGCAATAAAGAACGATGTCAGTTTTGTCTTATCTGCTCGGAGTCGAGAGGCACGTAGGCTCAAACCTAATATACATATAGATTTTTGTGACAAATACGCGACGGCCTCATAAGAAATTCACCCTAGTCGCTGGCGCCGGGCGGGTTCTTGTGAATTATAACATCAAGAAAGCGCCAAGTTTTTGTGCCGAGATTAACTGCGTATTACAAGCCGAAAGTATGCCAATGAGCCGGTGTTTCCCAAACTTCTTAATTACTTACGAAGGGTTTTTTGTTACGAGCGCCTTTTTAAAACGAATTGTTTTCACGTTTCTAAGTGGAGTGACGACAGAAGAAGTTTGCATAGTTAACGCCCACAGTAAAAAGTTGGAGGTGAAAACTCCGTTTTTTCTTTAGATGTCTGACGTCTTTCGACTAATTAGAGCCGATTCTTCTTGTTTTTAGCTGTTCAAAGAAAAATTGATTTAGAAAAATCCCAAAAGTTTTACGACAATGTTTTTACAATGAAGACTACTTATTTAAATTAACTTTGATTGTGGTAGTAACAAGAAAAACTGGCTTATATTTTGTAGATGTGATGTACATTTATTTGTCCGAAATTAGTCTAAATGGACCGACGACCTATTTTTTCACATTCTTTCCAAAACTCAAAACCTTTGCGGCACAATCGAAGGACTAAACTAATTAGCCAATTGTTTCGTTTAAATGCAGGTATTTCGATGTGTTGTGATAGGTGGCATACTAGCAAACGCGACTCCAGTGGAGTCATAAGTGCCCTGCCAATCTTTAGACTCCATTTCCCTTGGAATGGGCCTCCAGTACTTTTACTTGAGGAAGCACAGCGCATGCGCTAAATGTCATTCCATGATAAAGTTATGAGGGCACTTACAGCAGTCCCAAAACAGCGCAGTCATAACAACTCAAAATCGATTTACACCGCCCCGATTTCCATAACCGCGACATTTTGACGTGACGATTCCTCGATCAGCCGAAACGTCTGAATCATTCTCGTGTGGCTGAAGCCATTCACCACCATTCTGGAGTTTCGCTACTAGTGATTAATGGTCTCGCGTTCCCTCGACATTGTGTTTTTGTGATGCAAATAACTCGAGCCGTCGGAACAAGGGAAATTGAGTGGGGGACGGAACACTACCGCAGTTTCAATTGCTACGCCGCTGAATACTGATGAACCGTTTCGGTTAAAGGTATTATCTCAAATGCAACGTTTAAGGCGTAAAGTGGGCAAGACCCGATTTGTGATCTTGCCGAGTTGATCAGCTGTTCAGCTAAAGACAAATAATAATATAGGTTCGAATATTAAACGAAAGGGTTCTGCGAGGAATAAGTTGAACCAAAATGACCAAACGTGAAATATTATCAAATTTAGTTCTACACAGCAAAGATGACCATTCAATTATGTATATTTATAAAAAATATAAAATGTATGCCAAGAATGTAAAAAAAATTGTGAGCGAATTAGTCTGTGCCACTCAAAGTAAATAAAAAAACATAATCTTTATGGTAGGTACAGTTGCTTGCAATAAAATAAAAATAAAATGTGAGTGAATAGGCAGTTACGCAGGTATGATCCATCCTCGACCACATCATCACTTACCATTAGGTGAGATTGTGGCCAAATGTCTGGCTATTATAAGTTTCATATCTGAATGAGGGTGTATACTTATTAGTGCACGTCACTGTACATGAATATTTTATAAAAAGTTAAGTTACTTGACAAAGTAAGAAATGTAAGAAGTATTTATCCAACATAGCGAAAACATCTCTGACACGTTCTGTTTATTTCGATACCCGGAATTCCAGGAAATGTTGACATAACAAAAAGTCAGTTTATTCGAAAGAAAGTATCTAAGCTACTTATTGGTCGTGAATAACGCTTCGGTTTAGTTTAAAGGTAGCGAAAAATCCTCACCGTTATTATGATACTGCCATGATATTCCCCGCAATGTTGTTTATCTTGCTTGTGAGCAGGTTGTCATGCGTGCATTTTCCTCATCTACGTCACTGCGAGAAATGGCGTGGATATATTCATATATAGACATTTTCTAAATGAACCACTAGGGTGGCACAAGACCGTGCGAAGTGGAGAAGTCGAAGCAGGAAGGCATACCTCGGACTCCGAAGTCAATGCTTAGGGACGCAAACGGGACAAACTGCTAAAAGAATAATGTTGACTTGTTACTATACGAACAAGATAAACTTAATTCTGGATTCCTTCCTATTGGTTTAACTACTTTACAAATCATAATTTTGCAAAAGTCCATTATTAAAAAAGCTGCCTCCAATGTGGGTCAGAGAGTGATACACACAATATAATGGTACTCGTATTATTATTTTGTTAGTTGTCTGACTGTCTGAGAACATCTTTTATTTCTTATCTTCTTTTGTTTGTGATGTCTCAAAGCTTCACACATCCCACGCGACGGGATGGTTGGATACAATCGTCATGGGAGTCGCAGCCGTGGCAGGTTAGACCGACGACTTGGTGATGGTCGCGAGAATTCCTTCGATGCGGAAGGTACAGAATCTAACTGTGCGGAAACTGTACCAATACAGCCCTTAGTAGATATGGGGATTCGGGAGGCGTCTGTTGGCTAAAATCATTATGATGAAGCACCGATGAACCCAGGTTAATTTCGATGTAGGAAGCGAACTTTTCTAAATCAGTTCTGCTCTGTGTGTGCTGGGAGACATACTAGGAATGCTTTAGTTTGAGAACTATCTGATCTGTGTAAATCGTCTAGTATAATGCACTAGTGGCCCGCCCTCACTCGGTTTTCGGGACATTAGTTCCATTGTATACCAATAGATGGCGTTAAGTATCGACTACTTCGCGCAAACGTTGAAAACACGAAACGTTTGCGCGAAGTTTACCCGTAAGAGTTGCCGCTGTCTGAAAGATTTACCTCTTTATAAAATATAATATTATAGAAATATATATTTAGAAGTAGAGATACTATTCATAATCTCTAGGTATCTTATTGTTATGTTTATAGTTACAAGTAATTATCTGAATAAATAAAATGTAACTTGAATTAGCGGTTAAACATATCCGCCTGTTTACCGATATCCTAAAAGCATTATTGCAATTATTCTCTGTTGCAACGTTTAAGCTCTGTCATTTCACATAATCTGCGGTTTTTGTCTCTGTTATAGCCGCCATTAGTTGTAGTGTCACATTAATACAGGTGACATTGTTTTGGTTTGCTCTGTTTTGTAATTAAGTTGTGCTGGAATGTTTATAGGTTGCTATAATCGCATTTAGGAGTAACACGCTAACTTTTTGGGAATGAAATATTCTATACTAGCAACGCTTCTAATATTATGCATCTATTATGTATATAACCGATGTCTCCAAAAAGGCTGCTCTTCTCAAATGGGACTGGGCCGGTCATGTTTGTCGCATGCCGGATGATATTTGGGCCAAAATAGCCACAGAATGGATGTCCCAAAATGTTATACGCCCCCGCGGCAGACCGAGGCTAGTCTGGTCTGGTTTCAAGATTGGTATACAGCAGCCCAGGACCGGGAGAGATGGAAAAAGGATAGGGAGGCCTTTGCCCTGCAGTACGATACTATGAGCTCTTAATAATAAATAATTATATTATTATATTTATTATATAAACCTGCCTCTTGAATTACTCTATCTTTTAGATACGACCGCATCAAAATACATGGCGCAGTTTTAAATATCTACATATACATATGGACATAGTGTATATGATGATAGTGATACCTACTTAAGTACGTACTCACATACATTATGCAAAAATTTAGCAGTTTATGTAATTTCCATATGACAAGGTATATTAAGAAAGCTTTTACGGTCCAGTGAAATATAGTGCAAACACTCGCGAATGGTATTAAAAAACTCGCTAAGGCTCGTTTTCTAAAATCTCGCTTGTATTTTAATAACACTTATATGTCACATAAAGTACTAATATTTGGTAGATATCCTAAAATAATTTGCTACAATCAACTACGAGAAAGTGAAAGACACGATCAGGTTTTTCAATTGCAAAAGTTTTTCATTCGTGGCGGACTTTTTTGTAGGGACAGAAAAAATAATTACCAAAATATAATGTTAGAATAAATTTTGCAATCTATCACGCCACTACCCCAAAGCCCTGTTGGTCTAGTTGTTTAAGTATCGGCCCGTAATCTCCGAGTCCTGGGTTCGATTTCTCGGTCAAGCAAAAAGGATGTTTAGAATTTTTCAAACATAGCTCGGGTTTATGATCACCAATTCTCATTATGCATGCGTGGTGATTAAGCCTCCCATCAAAAAGCGATGATTTGCTATGATGAAGGCCTTTGCAGCGGGACAATATAGACTGATACTTTATTTTAACAAAGGCACGGATCTCCAGTCTATGGATATAACTTTTCTGTGGTTTATTTATATCTTTCTAATAGATTTATGGAACTCTACTCACATCATACATATAAATAAAAGTCGTTAGCAGTAATTAAGTGAGTTCTCAACTTCAACATCAAATGAATTCGCATGAAAAACAATAATCTAACCGTTAAACTGCTGTCAACATTTTCTTAATAAATATATATATTTAGTTGTTCATTTAGATGTTTTTTTTTACAAAACCAGATACCATCAGACTCTCTAATCATTATTGAAATATTTTATTTCTTTATTTTTACTAAATAAATTTAGTTTAATTCGGAAAAACAATACCTGTCTTAATACATAACTTTATTATACAAAACCAGTGATCAATAAAAGTCACACAACAGTTATGTTATTGCACATTCATTTATTTTGCTCACCATACATCGAATTAATAACCATAACGATCGCTCGGTACACTATTGAAGTTTTTCACAAATGAAATTATTTCGAGTTCATTCGAGATGCGCGATTCATTATGCCCACCGAACAGAGTGGGGCGCCGAGTAAGAGGCAACTTTTAATAATGTAGGGCCGTTGGAAGGCACTGCCCGTTTCCTTCCATTCATCTCTCCCCTTTCCGGTTGGTGCAATTAAAACGACCGTCTGTTCCGGCACTTAAAAAACTTTTAAAGCATAGGCACAGACAATTTGAGCAGCCTCGTATATTGTTGCGAATGATGGAATGGATTCTTTATTTTTTTCGAAAGTGTTCGTTGTTGCTTTGAAATAGGTTTTTAAGTTAACGTTAAGTTTATGGCATTCGCAACTTATCTTTTGACCGTGAATGTTGATGTTGGGTTTGTAACTTAATGACTTATGTTTGTGCTTAATCTTTTTTTATGGTTTTCGACTATTGACCTGTATACAGAACGTCCCAAGACTATGGGACTTGAAGGGAAAGTACCTGAAATCATTAAGTTAGCAGTTTATACTTCAAGGAAACCTCATTTTATATTTTAAAAGAAAATAAAACTGCCCTATCATCAAGGCACACTAGCGACGCCATTTGATTTAAATGTTAGAAATTGTTAAAAATAGATTCGGTTTAGTAGGTAACAATGTGCTCTACCTGTCGCATTAAGATAAAAATAAATCTTTTGTAAGCTTGAAAATATTCAATATAACAACAGGATTAATTACAAGAAGAAAAAAAAACATAATTAAACTGGTCTCAAACACTGTAGTTAAAACCTATTTCATGATTTAAAGACGTCTATTTCCACTCGCAACTGGCATGGGGTATGCGTAGTCCGGAGTTAGTTCTACAATAGAATTATGAACTTTCATATGCAGTCAAGATGCATTCACTGCTCTTTTGGCGAAAATCTACGGCCGAAGTTAGTTCCTATTGTTAAAATGATACGACCGTCTAAAAGTGAGGTGCAGTAGAAGTCTACTACAAGTTCTTGAGACGAATTTTTATATCCTTTTTGTATTCATAGGAATATCGTATTTATGACGTAAGTACTAAATTGACGCCCTGTTGGTCGAGTGTTTTAAGTACCGGGCCATAATCTCGGGGTCCGATTCCCGGGTCGGGCAAAAAGTATGTCACGAGTTTTTTGAACATAGCTCGGGTTTGTGATCACCAATCCGCATTAGCCAAGCGTGGTGATTAAGCCTTATCCCATCATAGTAGTAATGACTTGAATTCTATGATGGAGACCTTTGCCCTGCAGTGGGACAGTTTATAGGCTAATACTTTACTTTACTTTATACTAAATTGGAATAAGTAGCTTGGCTCTATTTACTAACTTGATTTTTCTTACGTAATTCTCAGTCAACTGTTTTCGACAAAAGCAATGCCTGTAACATGAAATCACTGGTCGTAATAAAATTAACAAGAGCCTTGACTTACGCACCTCATGTCCCATGTAACAAGAACAAGATTATGGACCATCATGATCCATGAATTATGGGATCCTAAAAAGAAAGAGAAAAAATTAACTTATTAGTATTCACCTTAGCAGGAGTCCTACGGATTCTATTCCAGCAACTATACAAAGTGTTTTTGATGTAACAGATATTTATGTTGGTTGGTTGTTGCTATTTCTCCATTTTTTAGTTTCCATAGTAGATGAACTTAGTGGAGGACAAGACGATGTGATGTGGTCTCAGTTTACTTATATAAATTGACTTACTAAAGTAGTCAATTTATATAAATAAAGCAGTCCTTTAGAATCTCCTTACAAAAGGCTTAAAATACTACTTTAAAAATATCAACCTTATATTTACCCGCGAATCATGTACCTACACAAACTAATTGCATTCTCAAAGGGAGACGCATAAACATTGTTTGTAAAAGGTACGCATAGCCCGGTATTACCGCGACCGCCTTATTACACCGCGAGTGCCCACAATGTAGAGATGTGATTTGAGTCAAACGCCGCTTGAGTTACATAAAATCCTCCAACCGATTCGGGTACGGTGGCTGATCCCAGCGATCAACCACAAAAGCTGGATATATTATAGTGCTTAAGTGTGTGCGCAAACACAAGTGCATTCTCCTATTCCTTACCCTGCATATTTCGGCGGGACACCATAGTACCAAGACCAAAGTAGGGCACTGAGGGTACAAGACCGCCAACTTTCAAACTTCGGGTTAAAATTGACACTGATATTTTTTTTAACAATACATAGGTTTCAAAGTGCGACCTACAAGCCACTAAGGCACCTTTGAATTTATAAAGAAAAATTGAAAAAAGATGCCTCTATGTGAACTTTTTTTAAAATTTTTGGGGTAAGTATTTTACAAAATTAAGCTAATGTAAACACAATTTCAACATAATACCATTCGACTGGAGTGGCAAGGGTGATTTGCTTATTTAAGATGTATATGGGGAAAAATAAATGTCACTCGAGC
Source organism: Marasmia exigua (assembly GCA_019059595.1). NCBI lineage: Eukaryota > Metazoa > Arthropoda > Insecta > Lepidoptera > Crambidae > Marasmia > Marasmia exigua. The sequence continues at coordinate 17,965,148 of CM032463.1, forward strand.
TTAAATCTCAAAATCACAATATCTGCGAATTAGAAGGGCGTCATAACTAAGGTTCGTAAGAGACATTTCAAGTCGACAATCCTTTCCGGTGTAACTGACTCGAATTGCGAGTCCTGTTGCAGTAGTCGCATCCCTAGCATAAAGCCTCCGCATGCCTTATCAGCGCACCAGGAGGGCGTCGTTAGCTAGGTTGTTACCTCCGAAGACATTGTAGGACATCAGAACTATGTATTGGCGACCTAAAGAGATATTAGGCATTTTCTACTTCCCCGCTACGACTCTAAGACGATTCACTCAATTGAACTCAAGCCGGAAATCTCGAGTCGACAACTTCCTACAGCTGAATTCATACATCGAAAAGACTATCCTCATAATCTAGATAGATGGCGATCCAGTACTGTACGTTTCTCATGGAACTTTCTCCCACATACGTCAATTTGATGGAACAGTTTAACTTAAACTATAATTTTTGACAGTTATGACATAGAGTTCAAGAGAAGAACATATTCCTTTCTACAAGGCGGGCCTCAGGGACCTCTCTGATTTCGCAATGTTCATGGCGACGGTGATCACCTATCATCAGGTGATCGACTTGCTCGTTATCGGCTTTAGTATGAAAAATCCTTTCTGAGGTAACTCGAGTGACAAGTCCTGTTATAGTTGGCGCATCTCTAGCACAAAGCCTCCGCGTGCCTTATCTGCGGACCAGGAGGCCATCGTAAGCCAGGTTGTTACCTCCGAACACATTGTAGCACATTATGCGCTAGCGACCTAACGCCCTCCTCACCTCATAACTGTGTGTTATATCTCGCGACAATATCCCCTTGGAGATTTTCTCGTGCATAATCTTGAGATAATATTATGAATGCAGCGTAAGAATAATTTAATTATTTTTGCATCGCCATGTTGGCAATATACTGTTTAATTTAAATACAAGTAGTTCAAAATCTTGCAATTTGCAAACCCACGCTACACCACTTCATCCGCATCACTTTGACGTTTCAAATATGAATGGAGCGTAAAATGAATTTAACCACTTTTTCATCGCCATGTTCATAATATATTGTTTAATTTAAATACAAGTAGCTCAAAATATTGCAATTTGCAAACCCACGCTACACCACTTCGTCCGCATCACTTTAACGTTTCAAATATGAATGCAGCGTAAGATGAATTTAACCACTTTTTCATCGCCAAGTTGGTAATATATATATTTATATTATTTTTTTTTTCACAACAACTCTTACGTTGACCTGATTCCGTACTAAATAGCTTAAGCAATTGTTTTACAGATATCAGACAACAGAGGAACACAAATTAATTTAATTTATATTGTTTAATTTAAATACAAGTAGTTCAAAATCTCGCAATTTGCAAATCCACGCTACACCACTTCATCCGCATCACTTTGACGTCTTAAATATGAATGCAGCGTAAGATGAATTTAACCACTTTTTCATCGTCCATGTTGGTAATATATTGTTTAATGTAAATACAAGTAGTTCAAAATCTTGCAATTTGCAAATCTTTGCTACACCACTTCTTCCGCATCACTTTGGCGTTTCAAATATGAATGCAGCATAAGATGAATTTAACCACTTTTTCATCGCCTATGTTGGTAATATATTGTTTAATGTAAATACAAGTAGTTCAAATCTTGCACTTTGCAAACCTTCGCTACACCACTTCATCCGCATCACTTTGACGTTTCAAATATGAATGGAGCGTAAAATGAATTTAACCACTTTTTCATCGCCATGTTCATAATATATTGTTTAATTTAAATACAAGTAGCTCAAAATCTTGCAATTTACAAACCCACGCTACACCAATTCGTCCGCATCACTTTAACGTTTCAAATATGAATGCAGCGTAAGATGAATTTAATAATAATAATAATAATTCTCACAACATCTCATACGTTGACCTGATTCCGTACTAAGTAGCTTAAGCACTTGTGTTACAGATATCAGACAACAGAGAAACACAAAAATATACTTAAATACATATATTACACCAAGACACCGAACAAACACAAGTGTTCATCGCACCCATGTTTGTCCAGGGTGGGGATCGAACCCACGACCTTTGGCGTAGGAGGCAGGGTCACTACCAATTGCGCCCATCCGGTCAGTCAAATTTTAGAATTCAAATTTAATCACGTTTTCATCAACATGTTGGTAATATTTTGTATAATTTAAAAACAAGTAGTTCAAAATATTGCAAACCCATGCTACACAACTTCATCCGCATCGCTGACGTTTCAAATTCTTGTTTTAGAAAAAAAAGCTTCATGCATTTTACTTTAAAAAGTAATATCCTTTCCAGAGGTGTAATTAATGTCAGTCTATAAAATAATCCTGGTTAAGTTCATCATCTCCCTAACATTGTTTGGGTTCTAACAGCATCCAGGAGGAAGATGAATCCAGGGAAATTACAAGACGTCTCGGTAAACAACCACTGTCTACCAATCAATACGGTATTTATCAATTTTCTTTTATCATTTAATCAAAAGAGCCCTAAATACCAGAACAATATCGTTGAAAGAATTACTTGATTACTCGTTTAAACTATCTGAGATATTACAACAATTTAAAAAAAAATCTTGGGCAAACCCAAAACAAAACAACGTTCTATCAAATGACGACAGGCGTGTGACGTCACAAGTTAGTATTTTCTAAACATTTATTGTGAATTTTGTTTGATAGCTAAGATATCAAAAGATATGATAAATGAAGTAGAATTGGCGTTAGCCAATATACTTTCAAGCTAGTATTTTGATTGTTTTATATGAAACATGGTAAAACAAAAATATAAAGGTATTATTTTTTATTTTTATCTGATAGGTGGCAGACGAGCAGAGGGATCACCCGATGGCAAGCAACCGCCGCCACCCATGGACACCCGCAACACCAATGGAGTCACAAGTGTGCTGCCAACCTTTTGACCCCCCTTTCCCCCAGAATGGGCCTCCGGTACCCTCACACACGCAGCGAAACACAGCACATTGCTACTTCACGCCGGTTTTCTGTGAGGTTGTGGTATCACTCCGGTCGATCCTGCCCGTTCATGCCGAAGCGTGGCTCTCCCACTTTCTTTGTATTACGCTTTATTCATCATTTATGAATATTAAGCTCGGCGTGAAAATTGAACTCATAATCCGTGCGGCACTTGCTATGAAAAGTCATCGGATCGATAATAGAACCTAAACTTGTATTTTCAAATTCCAAAGCAAAATCCACACAAGAATCTTCCGCTTACTAAAGCGTAAACTCCCTTTAAAACAATGTTTACGCGCCACCTCTCCTCCCAAGGACGCAATTAGTTTGTTCTCATGGTAAAGCGATTTGCGGTTGAAATATTACATTAACATTCTCTAGACGCGAGCTACGACTTTATGAGAAAACTTGCTTGCTACCGCGGCTTCTTTCACGCGAATTCCTAGTAAATATAGCTGTCACAATATGAGTAAAAGAATTCAGCACATTATTTATTGTAGCTTATTGCTTTCATCCATACTATGGGTTATGGAGGAACTTCAAAAAAAAAGAACTTCTTATAAGATAACTGGCGAGTTTCTTGCCGGATCTTCTCGACCAGAAACAACTTTCCGAGCCGGTGGTAGAATCGTATTTTTTTTAGTTTATTTTAATTATCAACATATTTATGTATTAACATGTAAATTATACATAGATAAGTGCTTTTAAATAGTTTTAAATAATTCAAATATAGATAAATAAATAAATATAAAGATAGATATTCTTTATTGCACGAAAATAAAATACAAGCATGATACAACAATAGCAACAGACGGAGAAATAAGGCTGTCTAATCGCTTGTAGCGATTTCTTCCAGACAACCTTTTAGTAGAGGAAAGAAATATCGTATTCGTAATAAGGGAAGTGCAAAGTAGTTTAACAAATGAAATTGAGAATGGCAGAAATATACATATTTTATATATTAATAATATTACATAACATAAATAATAATAAACATTACAAACATACCCAATAATGTATACATTGATAATTTATAACAAAAATTCAATAAAAAATTAAATGTATGACGATTTGTAAGTGCTGTGTACAAGCATATGCAAATAAAGAATTATTTGACTTTGATTTTGACTTTTGATAAAGTTTAATAACTAAAACCCGACTGCAAAAAAACACGCTCTAAAATGTACAAAACAAGAAAAGTGTCTTTGCTGAATTATTATGCCGTATCGCCGTGGTCGTATCCCACATTGATTTTATTTTATTATTTATTATTATAATGAATCTGTTTTGCTACAGTAGGTGGCATATGGCGACCACGGCGATACGGCATCATAATTTCAGCAGAAACAAATTTCTTGTTTCCTACATTTTAGAACGTGTTGTAGTCGGGTTTTAAAGAAAGAAGAAAGAAACATTTCATTGACCATCCCAATAAATAATTTAACAATGAACACTCATAGAACACTTTAGTTTTTAAACTTTATATTTATTTAAAATATTTTTAGTTATGCAAATAAAATGACATATTTGAAATGGATTAAAAACGCTCTTTTATTTAATACTCCGCACGGTACCGTCAGGCAAATTTTTTTTGTACTTTACTCTAAGTCCCATAGAGGGCGGTCTAGTCAATTTAACGTGACGTCATGTCGCTTATAACTAGAAGACAATCAAGACGCTACTAACAACACCTCATTTGTTCAAATATGATAACTAGTTTGAGAGTTATGAGGGAACAGATGAACAACTATACATACATACAGGTCAAAATCATAACCCTCATTTTTGCTTCGCCGTAGTCGGGTAAAAATGGAGAACCCCGTCCAAAAACGTACGCTTAGGGTACTCACTAAGTTACTTGTTTAACGTCTATCTATATTTGTCTACTTTAATTTAGCTAGTTAAAGTTGTTCCTGCGGTGCCGTCACGCGCATCCCTCAATACTGGCAATGGCAGAAAATCAGTGATTTGCTCGTCGACTAAACAAATCGCTGAGCCATTGCCATTTCGCACCAATACTGCACACATGCCTCATTATAAGGCCTTCTGGGGTTTTTTGTACTTACATTTATACTGCTCTGAATGTGTGCTTTTTGATGCGAATAAACGTTTTTTATCTATCTATGTAATAATCAGCCTATTGCACCCCGAGGTTGGGTGGCTTCCTCCCGACTAAATCAGATAAGATAAGAAACAATTTATTGGCTACAACACATTATCATCATCATCATCATCATTTCAGCCAATAGACGTCCACTGCTGGACATAGGCCTCCCCCAATGTTCTCCACACAGATTGGTCCTGTGCCGCCTGCATCCAATGGATTCCCGCGATCTTCACCAGATCGCGATCTTCAATGCGTGTGTGTTGCCAGTGATGACATACGGAACCGAAACGTGGCCGCTTACAATGTGCCGATTAAGGAGGCTCAAAGTCACCCAGAGAGCAATGGAGAGAGCTATGCTCGGAGTCTCCCTGCGTGATCGTATCAGAAATGATGAGATCCGCAGGAGAACTAAGGTTACAGACATAGAACAAAGGATTGCATGCCTCAAGTGGCAATGGGCAGGGCACATAGCGAGGAGAACAGACGGCCGTTGGGGCAGAAAGGTCCTGGAGTGGAGGCCACGCACAGGAAGTCGCAGCCGTGGCAGGCCCACCACAAGGTAGACAACACATTATACATAGAACAAAACAGAAGAGCATATACCTGCCGCAAGCACAATTGAAGCGCTGGTTTTAGGGCTGGACCTTGGCATTAGAGAGAATATAGAATAGTTTGGCATGCATTATACTGTATGTATGTACAAAACAAGTAAAACAAAATGAAAGCTGACAGATACAAAAACAAAGACAAAGAGGTATAAAAACAGAATGTAATGGAATGATGAGTAGGCTTCTTACTAAGTAGTAAGAACTACTCATCATTTAGGATCATTGGATACATCCAATATTGTTCAACTGTTTTCGACATTGAAGGCTTGAATGGAATCATCTGACTGTCAAAAATATCAACAGCTCTATGTTTTGGAAGACACGTCGGGTAGTACCCGATTAGCCATATAGCGAGAGTATCAAATGCTACGGGCCCCCCGCATTTCGGCGGCCCGCATCTCCAACTAATGATGGTAAGCTATCAACGTCGCCCATACACAGAAATAGAGTCACAAGTACACGCCAGCTTATAAACTCCCCTTCCCCCCGGATATGGCTTCCGGTACCCTCATTCACTCGACGAAGCACAAACTTTAAGCAACCCATGACAGATTCTGCTACAGGCCCTGAACTGACATCAGGTGGTCAGTTCCAGCCACTATAATAGCCGTCATTATTATTAATTAAGGTGATGCATCGATGAAACTAGCGCCGCCAATAGACTTTTTTTTTAATTACAATGGTGAATATATAAAGGATTGAAACAAAATTATGTCATAATTTCAACGTAACCATATTTTTTTATAATTTTTCATAATAAGAATTATATTTACTTGTAGGAAGAAAATATTATACAAGTACATCTCAAAAAATTATTAATGATTTTTTTTTATAGATTCATCGTTGTATTTTTCTGAAAAATGTCTCATAATCGCCACAGTTAATACAATTCTATTGGCAGCGCTAGTTTTTGTAAAAAAAATGCGTTTTTCGCGTACGCGTGGACCCAAAATTTGTGCATGGTTCGTTAATAAATAGTATAAGTGTTTTCCGAGAGATTGTAACCATTGTTAACCCAAAATTGTTGAAAATAGATCCGGTTTAGTAGCTAAAAATTTAAATCGATTGGCGTCGCTAGTGTGCTCTACCCGTCATCTTAAGGATATTACGGATTATATGGACACGGATACAGATGTGACACTTCAATGTGAATACGAATACGGATATGATTACGATTATAATTTTGGTTATGTAGGTATTTACAATTATTTAGAAATACCAGTAAGTTCCGTAATTTAACGGTTACCGAACCAATGAGGCCAGAAGTTTCCCCCTCTGAATGGTTATATTTTTTTCTGTGGCATATAAACTAATCTACAAACTGGTATGGAACCTTCCATGCGCAAGTTGCTGATTGCTGATTCTCCGAGATCAAAACTTCTCGTGTAATTTCTGTGGATTCAAAAATATTGTTCAAATTAAAGTTTATATCGAAACATGAACACAGTTACTTTGGTGAATACTCATATTGTAATTTAAATAATATTTTTGTGGCCACGGATGGAAGATGACGTCCCGATCTCGGAGAATCACCCAATTCCGATCGGACGTAATCCGGATTTTGGCCCATACTCATTATCTACCGAAAACGTACGTTTTCACGCCACTTGTATGAATTTCACACAAAACCTTTTGCCTGACGAGCACAATCAAGTCGCGTCCCTGACTACACGTTACGCCTAACAAAACCCACTAATCTGCGGGCTGGTGTTAACGTTTCATTTGTTTAAAATGTGTAAAAACACGATGTGGAAAAACACTTTTCACACCTGCGCTGTTAGCGGAATAAACGAGACAGCAGTATAGTCAATTCTTGGCGCTAGTAGATACAATTTCGCTAGTATTCTCATACGTCATAGCGGACCAAGCAATATGGTTCGTAGAGCGTTCCGCGACGGAGAAGCACCAAGAGTGCAAACTTGCAAACGTGGGAGACGTTTAATCGTGGAGAACCACAAACCGGAGAGATAAAAAGAGTAACTGGCGAGTTTCTTGCCGGATCTTCTCGACCAGAAACAACTTTCCGAGCCAGTGGTAGAATCGCATTATGTTTATTTACTTTTTTTAGTATATTTTATGTATCACTCGACTGACCGGATGGCACAATTGGTAGTGACCCTGCCTTTTAAGCCAAAGGTCGTGGGTTCGATCCCCACCCTGCACAAACATTCGTGCGATGAACACTTGTGTTTGTTCAGTGTCTGGGTGTAATATATGTATTTAAGTATATATTTGTGTTCCTCTGTTGTCTGATATCTGTAACATAAGTGCTTAAGCTACTTAGTATGGAATCATGTCAACGTATGAGATGTTTTGTGAATTATATTATATTATATTATATATTATATATCAACATATATGTATTAACATGTAAATTATTACATAAGTACTTATAAATAGTTTTAAATCATTCAAGTGTATGACGATTTGTAAGTGCTGTGTACAAGCCTATGCAAATAAAGAATTATTTGATTTTGATTTTGATACCACAGCCTCAAAACTAGCGTGAAGCAGCACTGTGCTGTGTTTTGCTGCGTGAGTGAGGGTATCGGAGGGCCAATTTGGGGGAAGGAGAGTTTAAAGGTTGGCGGCACACTTGTGACTCCACTGGTGTCACGGGTGTCCATGGGCGGCGGCAATCGCTCACCATCAGGCGATCAGTCCGCTCATTTACCACCTATCACATAAAAAAAGTAGCAAAGAAATGTTTTTAGTTACCTCGAATCACTGTCGGCACATACACAACCACGCCTACGCTTGTGATTCCGGGTTTGACTTTCGGATCGGGCTGGAAAATGTACACACGGCGTCACGTCGAGTTATCCTTGTTGACCTTTGAACCGTCCTTATGCTTATGAAACACAAGTGCTACTTTTCCGCTGCAGGGGGGTAACTTGATCTGATGCCGACTGTACTTGAGTTTTAGTTGTAACATGAACTAATTAGTAAAATTTTAGTTTCAGCTCGAACTCTGAAAGCTGGTGGCATAGACCATTTACAAATACAAATAGTTTTATTTTTCAAAAAATGTGATACATGATGATGCATTACAGAGGGTCCCGCACTAGGAAAAATCCTGTATCGTGGGCATATGGGGACCTATATAAGGTACAATACCAAGAGAGCGACATTATTTTCTGTACTTCAACTATTTGAAAAACACATACTAACTACAAACAAAATAAATTAAATTAATAAGAAGGAAAAGAAAAAAAAGAACATGAAAATATTATGTGCTTTCTATCAGGTGTGTGTATGAATAAATTGTATTTTAATTGCCTTAGTAGGTCTTCAGTCTGTTGATAGGTCAGAGACAATAGAAGGGAGAAGGTCGAGGATTTACCTTGCCTAACACTAAGTTCCTTTAGATAGCAATGTTTTGCAATTCTATTGTAGATGGATTGGTTGGTGATCTCGTACCTCGGAAAGTACTTTAAGCCATCTGACCCGTCCTGCGTCTGGTCCCTCTCCGGTCATGTCATACTAGCGCCCCAACGAGATAATAAAAGGGTAAGGGAATAGAGAGGGCACTTGTGTATGGTACGCTTGCGTATAATATTATATTTTCACGTGACTTGTATGAGTTTCACACAAAACCTCGCTTTTGAAGCACACAATTAGCGCATCCCTAGCTACACGTTACGCTTAACAAAAGCCACTAATCTGTGGGATGGTGTTAAAAGTTGCATTTGTTTACATGCCACGGTGTTGAAGAACATTATTCAGTAACATGAACGTTAAGGTGACGGGTAGGAGACACTAGGGACGCCAATCGATTTTAATTTTTAGCTAATAAACCGGATCTATTTTAAACAATTTCGGGGTACCCGACTGGGAAGAGGACAAGAAAACCCATCTTTTTGTCTCTCCCCTAGCTTTATGATATAAGGAACATGCTATATACCACCAGATTAGCAAACAACTTCGCTGAATCAAGTAGATACATATCCTAGATATTTATACTTCTTAGGGCCGATTCGACCAATAATCTGATGCAAATCCATAGAATAGCGTTGCCATTTTATACAAATCTGACGTTATACCATAGATTTATCCACGGATAAAGATTTTTTTACGTGATAGGTGGCAGACGAGCAGCCGGATCACCTGATGATTAGCGATTGCCGCCGCCCATGGACATCCGCGACACCAGTGGAGTCACAAGTGTCCAAAGATTGGTCGAATCAAGCCTTAGCATCATGTTTTCACGACTTCACTCGAGTCTGGTATGCAGATAAGTTGTATTTATTTATTATTCTTACACCTCTACATTGCTACGCTATCTTCTTGTTTCCTACTACCACCTCACCTGCTAACAAAGTACTTCGTAAGTTATTTGCGGAAAACATAAAATAAGAGTCGCGTGTCGACTACGCCGCCCTGGGTAATTCCTGATTCATATTGGCCCGGAAAATATAGGGTGGTATTATAAATTAAGGTAAGAACGGAAAGAATTAAAAGTGAATGCAATTTTATTTTAAAACGCTCGTACACTTTTCTTTTTCGAACTGCGAAAGAAATACCTGAATTTGTAAAACAACCGTTATGATAATGATGTAGGACGAGGGTTGATATTTTAATTTTTTTTACAATGGGGTTGAGACTGTGGAAGAACGGCCGGGAATTTTGAACAGTGGAGTTCTGGATGTAACATACATTTGTCGTGTTTAAAAAAAGAAAAGATTCTTCAACAAAACCAAATGATGTTAACGTTATGTAATGCGCTATATTATTATGGCCATAGAATGAATGTTAAAATAGGAAATCTGCTTGAAATCTATAGAAAAGTACACTTACATAGCTTAATGAGCTACTAGTACAGCAATAGCATCATCATAATGTAATAAAACTTAATACTGGCTTGACAAAAAATACCTAATGATTTTTTTCTACTTTTTAAATCTCTAATCCAGGTAAAGATCAATCCTTGCCGGCACTTCTTGTATGTAATCCTTGGATACGTAAAATATGCATCAATTTTGATTAGATATAATTATTGCATGATCATAATATTATTTATGTAGAGCAAAACATAGATAATTAGATAATAGAGGATAGTCTCTCAATTAATCGCGTCAATGGTTAGTAAACTGATTTAATTTGGCGGTTATAGCTTTCTGATTGGTTCGTTATTTCGATGGACTATGATATTGAGTTTAAGTACAAAGCTTTTTATAATTATTCATGTCCCTAGCTTAAGGTCCCTAGTTAACACGCAAATACAAGAAAGCGCACCTTTTAACTTATTTTGCACCACTACGTATAATGAAACTTAAGCAACTGTTTTTAATAGACAATATCGATGTATTAAAAGGAAAAGAAGTATAAAACACATAGACAATACATCGAAAATAATGATTGTGGGTGTTGCCAACAGTTTGGTTAGACTTATAATAATAAGTTAGTTAATTATAGAAAAACTGTTTCGAAAAATTTGCAACGTTTCTTTTATGTAGACGAGCAGATGGATCATCTGATGGTAAGCAATTCCGGCGGCAAAATGCGCAATTGTGACTCTACTGGTATCATGGGTGTTCATGGGCCGCCGTGTACCAGTAGATTCACAAGTGCACTGCCAACCTTTCCCATGGATTGGGCCTCCGGTACCCTCAATCGGGCGAAACACAGCACAATGCTGCTTCACGCTGGTTTTCTGTTACTCATCACTCTGGTTGAGCCGGCCCATTCAAGGCCAAAGCGTGGCTCTCCCACGGTCAAATACGGCACAGGATCGATCTGTGTGGAGAATATTGGGGGAGGCCTATGTCCAGCAGTAGACGTCTATTGGCTGAAATGATGACATATTTACATCCTACACACATTCAACATAAATCAATTATTATACTACAATAAATTAAAATACATTAATATAAAATATAAATAATAATCGCCAAATTTTTCCTATATTTGAATGGTTTCCCTATCTTAAACTGTGTTGTGGGCACAATCTATCAGGGTCTATAATTTGGATCCTAGCATATACATTAAGTTAACAAAGCATGTAACTACAAATCATAGAAAGCAATAAAATATTGATTATTGAATTGAGAAGAAACTTATTGTGGAGCGAGCTTACAAAGTAGTAAACTTTTCATTAAGTCAAGCTTCCAATTCCAGTGTGCATTACTAAATTAAGTAGTACATTAAAAACTTTATACTAAATATACCTCTTATGAATCGCGATCTAAAATATTACCGTATTAAGTCATAAGTCATAAGTATTTATTCCATAAGTAACAATATACATTGTATTGAAAATCACATCTTAAATCTAATATTTAAAAATTAATCAAATAAAGCACAAATCCTAGTTACTGAGATAAAGAAATATATTATTATTATGTTACAACAAAAAAGATATAATTGAAGAATGTCAAAATTGAATAATTTTAAATTTATGTAATATTAAATTTATGTCATCCCTTTCCAACCCGCAACGTTAAAAGGGGCTGGCATGAATTTTGTTCCGGGACTATCCTTAGTTCACGATTTGTAATAAGAAGCCTGTAATCAAAAACGTACGAAATTGCTACGAAATCTATACGGTTTATTAAGAGTTGAATAAAATTCTAAAGACAATTTTTTGGTTAAAATATGTTAACCAAAAAGTTAAACACTAGCGTGATGTAATCAACGCCCACCGCCCTCTATCGGTAAAGCTTGTAACTAATGTTCCGAGGCGAAGCGATGGCGGGCCACTAGAAAAAAAGAAAGAAATTGCATTTATTGACCATCGCAATTCAGAAAAAATAAATACAGTAGGCATATCACGACACGACACAGATATAAAGAGGAGAGGCGATACAAGAAAAGATTGTGTAGCTGGGTGTGGTTAATCCGAGGAGGTGATGCGATTATCTATCTATCTACTAATCAGCCAATGTAGAATCGCATTATGTTTATTTACTTTTTTTTAGTATATTTTATGTATCACTCGACTGACCGGATGGCACAATTGGTAGTGACCCTGCCTTTTAAGCCAAAGGTCGTGGGTTCGATCCCCACCCTGCACAAACATTCGTGCGATGAACACTTGTGTTTGTTCAGTGTCTGGGTGTAATATATGTATTTAAGTATATATTTGTGTTCCTCTGTTGTCTGATATCTGTAACACAAGTGCTTAAGCTACTTAGTATGGAATCAGGTCAACGTATGAGATGTTTTGTGAATTATATTATATTTTATTATATATTATATATCAACATATATATGTATTAACATGTAAATTATTACATAAGTACTTATAAATAGTTTTAAATCATTCAAGTGTATGACGATTTGTAAGTGCTGTGTACAAGCCTATGCAAATAAAGAATTATTTGATTTTGATTTTGATACCACAGCCTCAAAACTAGCGTGAAGCAGCACTGTGCTGTGTTTTGCTGCGTGAGTGAGGGTATCGGAGGGCCAATTTGGGGGAAGGAGAGTTTAAAGGTTGGCGGCACACTTGTGACTGTGTTGGTGTCGGGTGTCCATGGGCGGCGGCAATCGCTCACCATCAGGCGATCAGTCAGCTCATTAACCACCTATCACATAAAAAAAAGTAGCAAAGAAATGTTTTTAGTTACCTCGAATCACTGTCGTCACACACACAACCACGCCTACGCTTGTGATTCCGAGTTTGACTTTCGGATCGGGCTGGAAAATGTACACACGGCGTCACGTCGAGTTATCCTTGTTGACCTTTGAACCGTCCTTATGCTTATGAAACACAAGTGCTACTTTTCCGCTGCAGGGGGGTAACTTGATCTGATGCCGACTGTACTTGAGTTTTAGTTGTAACATGAACTAATTAGTAAAATTTTAGTTTCAGCTCGAACTCTGAAAGCTGGTGGCATAGACCATTTACAAATACAAATAGTTTTATTTTTCAAAAAATGTGATACATGATGATGCATTACAGAGGGTCCCTAGGAAAAATCCTGTATCGTGGGCATATGGGGACCTATATAAGGTACAATACCAAGAGAGCGACATTATTTTCTGTACTTCAACTATTCGAAAAACACATACTAACTACAAACAAAATAAATTAAATTAATAAGAAGGAAAAGAAAAAAAGAACATGAAAATATTATGTGCTTTCTATCAGGTGTGTGTATGAATAAATTGTATTTTAATTGCCTTAGTAGGTCTTCAGTCTGTTGATAGGTCAGAGACAATAGAAGGGAGAAGGTCGAGGATTTACCTTGCCTAACACTAAGTTCCTTTAGATAGCAATGTTTTGCAATTCTATTGTAGATGGATTGGTTGGTGATCTCGTACCTCGGAAAGTACTTTAAGCCATCTGACCCGTCCTGCGTCTGGTCCCTCTCCGGTCATGTCATACTAGCGCCCCAACGAGATAATAAAAGGGTAAGGGAATAGAGAGGGCACTTGTGTATGGTACGCTTGCGTATAATAATTATATTTTCACGTGACTTGTATGAGTTTCACACAAAACCTCGCTTTTGAAGCACACAATTAGCGCATCCCTAGCTACACGTTACGCTTAACAAAAGCCACTAATCTGTGGGATGGTGTTAAAAGTTGCATTTGTTTACATGCCACGGTGTTGAAGAACATTATTCAGTAACATGAACGTTAAGGTGACGGGTAGGAGACACTAGGGACGCCAATCGATTTTAATTTTTAGCTAATAAACCGGATCTATTTTAAACAATTTCGGGGTACCCGACTGGGAAGAGGACAAGAAAACCCATCTTTTTGTCTCTCCCCTAGCTTTATGATATAAGGAACATGCTATATACCACCAGATTAGCAAACAACTTCGCTGAATCAAGTAGATACATATCCTAGATATTTATACTTCTTAGGGCCGATTCGACCAATAATCTGATGCAAATCCATAGAATAGCGTTGCCATTTTATACAAATCTGACGTTATACCATAGATTTATCCACGGATAAAGATTTTTTTACGTGATAGGTGGCAGACGAGCAGCCGGATCACCTGATGATAAGCAATTGCCGCCGCCCATGGACATCCGCGACACCAGTGGAGTCACAAGTGTCCAAAGATTGGTCGAATCGAGCCTTAGCATCATGTTTTCACGACTTCACTCGAGTCTGGTATGCAGATAAGTTGTATTTATTTATTATTCTTACACCTCTACATTGCTACGCTATCTTCTTGTTTCCTACTACCACCTCACCAGTGCTAACAAAGTACTTCGTAAGTTATTTGCGGAAAACATAAAATAAGAGTCGCGTGTCGACTACGCCGCCCTGGGTAATTCCTGATTCATATTGGCCCGGAAAATATAGGGTGGTATTATAAATTAAGGTAAGAACGGAAAGAATTAAAAGTGAATGCAATTTTATTTTAAAACGCTCGTACACTTTTCTTTTTCGAACTGCGAAAGAAATACCTGAATTTGTAAAACAACCGTTATGATAATAATGTAGGACGAGGGTTGATATTTTAATTTTTTTTTACAATGGGGTTGAGACTGTGGAAGAACGGCCGGGAATTTTGAACAGTGGAGTTCTGGATGTAACATACATTTGTCGTGTTTAAAAAAAGAAAAGATTCTTCAACAAACCAAATGATGTTAACGTTATGTAATGCGCTATATTATTATGGCCATAGAATGAATGTTAAAATAGGAAATCTGCTTGAAATCTATAGAAAAGTACACTTACATAGCTTAATGAGCTACTAGTACAGCAATAGCATCATCATAATGTAAGTAAACTTAATACTGGCTTGACAAAAATACCTAATGATTTTTTCTACTTTTTAAATCTCTAATCCAGGTAAAGATCAATCCTTGCCGGCACTTCTTGTATGTAATCCTTTGATACGTAAAATATGCATCAATTTTGATTAGATATAATTATTGCATGATCATAATATTATTTATGTAGAGCAAAACATAGATAATTAGATAATAGAGGATAGTCTCTCAATTAATCGCGTCAATGGTTAGTAAACTGATTCAATATGGCGGTTATAGCTTTCTGATTGGTTCGTTATTTCGATGGACTATGATATTGAGTTTAAGTACAAAGCTTTTTATAATTATTCATGTCCCTAGCTTAAGGTCCCTAGTTAACACGCAAATACAAGAAAGCGCACCTTTTAACTTATTTTGCACCACTACGTATAATGAAACTTAGCAAACAATATTGATGTATTAAAAGGAAAAGAAATATAAAACACATAGACAATACATCGAAAATAATGATTGTGGGCTGTTGCCAACAGTTTGGTTAGACTTATAATAATAAGTTAGTTAATTATAGAAAAACTGTTTCGAAAAATTTGCAACGTTTCTTTTATGTAGACGAGCAGATGGATCATCTGATGGTAAGCAATTCCGGCGGCAAAATGCGCAATTGTGACTCTACTGGTATCATGGGTGTTCATGGGCCGCCGTGTACCAGTAGATTCACAAGTGCACTGCCAACCTTCCCATGGATTGGGCCTCCGGTACCCTCAATCGGGCGAAAAACACAGCACAATGCTTGCTTCACGCTGGTTTTCTGTTACTCATCACTCTGGTTGAGCCGGCCCATTCAAGGCCAAAGCGTGGCTCTCCCACGGTCAAATACGGCCAGGATCGATTCATCTGATTGTTAAAAATAACTGTATCTATAAAGACAAGTTTTTTTTTTATTGACGATGATGGGTTTGTAAGAGCAAACCCATCTCGTGAACCTAAGAAGGTTCACACTGAATTCTAATTTACCTTTGACTCATATTTTACACCAGATCGTCGGTCCACCTTCTAGGATTCGAGGACCTTTAAAGCAAAAACGCCCCAACGGCCGTCTGGTTCTCCTCGCTCATGTCATGTGCACCTGCCCATTGTTGAGATCGCGGAGATCCATTGGATCGGTGGCAACAGATGCGATATGTGTGGAGAATTTGGGGGAGGCTATGTCCAGCAGTAGACGTCTATTGGCTGAAATGATGACATATTTACATCCTACACACATTGAACATAAATCAATTATTATACTACAATAAAATAAAAATATATAACTATAAAATATAAATAATAATCGCCAAATTTTTCCTATATTTGAATGGTTTCCCTATCTTAAACTGTGTTGTGCCCATCAGGGTCCATGATTTGGATCCTAGCATATACATTAAGTTAACAAAGCATGTAACTACAAATCATAGAAAGCAATAAAATATTGATTATTGAATTGAGAAGAAACTTATTGTGGAGCGAGCTTACAAAGAAGTAACCTTTTCATTAAGTCAAGCTTCCAATTCCAGTGTGCATTACTAAAATAAGTAGTACATTAAAAACTTTATACTAAATATACCTCTTATGAATCGCGATCTAAAATATTACCGTATTAAGTCATAAGTCATAAGTATTTATTCCATAAGTAACAATATACATTGTATTGAAAATCACATCTTAAATCTAATATTTAAAAATTAATCAAATAAAGCACAAATCCTAGTTACTGAGATAAAGAAATATATTATTATTATGTTACAACAAAAAAGATATAATTGAAGAATGTCAAAATTGAATAATTTTAAATTTATGTAATATTAAATTTATGTCATCCCTTTCCAACCCGCAACGTTAAAAGGGGCTGGCATGAATTTTGTTCCGGGACTATCCTTAGTTCACGATTTGTAATAAGAAGCCTGTATATCAAATCGAAACGTACGAAATTGCTACGAAATCTATACGGTTTATTAAGAGTTGAATAAAATTCTAAAGACAATTTTTTGGTTAAAATATGTTAACCAAAAAGTTAAACACTAGCGTGATGTAATCAACGCCCACCGCCCTCTATCGGTAAAGCTTGTAACTAATGTTCCGAGGCGAAGCGATGGCGGGCCACTAGAAAAAAAGAAAGAAATTGCATTTATTGACCATCGCAATTCAGAAAAAATAAATACAGTAGGCATATCACGACACGACACAGATATAAAGAGGAGAGGCGATACAAGAAAAGATTGTGTAGCTGGGTGTGGTTAATCCGAGGAGGTGGTGGCAGGAAAGGAAGCGACGGAGCGCGCGCGGGAGAAAGATCCTTCCGCCGACGCGCTCCGAAGAGCGAGGAGGGGTCGGAGACGCCGACAATATGCGCGTCTCCTTCCTCTCCTTGGAGGTGGCCAGCCAGCGCACGGTACTGGGGTACCCGCGCCGACATTGCACCAGTCACCTCCAGTGCTCGTTAGGGACAGCTGCTCACCCTCGGCTGTCCTTAACACCCCCCCTAACTCACCCGGGGGGGGTGGGGGGGGGGGGAGGGCAGCGTCCTGCCCGCCGTTTAAGTGGGCACCGTCCGGGGGGTCGTGCATATGGCTTCGTGCCCGTCATCACGACCCCCTACTATAGACAATGAGAGGGTGCCCAGGGGTCCGACATAACGCGTCCGCCCCTAGGCGGACGGGTATGCGTAACGCATTTCCCTTGGGAAAACAAAAAAAAAAGTCTCGACCTCAAAATTTGCTGCAACGGCATTATCTGCGGTACCGCAGCAGCGCTGGTATTCTGGTAGGACCTGGTTGCGAGTGAGTGTAAAGGTAAATAAATAGCTATAAATATATAAACGTATAATACATATTAACAAATGTGTGGACTATGTGGCAGATATACAATATATATTCGTAAATATATGACATATTCAAGCTTTTTAAACACACACAAAAGAAAGTGTTATTTTAATACGACACACCACAAAATTAACTTCATCTGAGGGCAAATATTAACAACTCTTGTCACGATCTAAACATGATGCTTGTGGACACAGTTAGTTACCTCGTCTTTGAACCATAATCCGATGTGAAAAGTTTGCGGTTATAAGCTGGGATCTACTAGCCACAAAGGGCCTAGAAATCTGCCAAAAGAGAGTTACACGACCGTTGGACTTTTTAATCATCTTACAGTAGGAGGCAAAAACATAGACTACACCCGAGAATTAGTAAAAGCCGTATGACATGCAATGGTAAAGCAAGTAACTAGCGACGTTGTGAAAGAGGTATTAGTACATGATCTGCCCTAAAATTTTATTGTAGCTTCAATAGAAGCAGACTTGGTTACTATAAGATAGTAATAAAGAAATTTTATTAAACCATTTATAATCTAAATGACATAAAGTATCATCATCATTTCAGCCAATAGACGTCCACTGCTGGACATAGACCTCCCCCAATGTTCTCCACCATATCGGTCCTGATCCGCCCGCATCCAATAGATTCCCGCGAAACTCTCCAGATCGTCTGTCCACCTTGTGGGGGGCCTGTCACGGCTGCGACTTCCTGTACGTTGCTTCCACTCGAGGACCTTTGCGCCCCAATGGCCGTCTGATCTCCTCGCTATGTGCCCTGCCCATTACCAGTTGAGACATGCAATCCTTTGGGCTATGTCTGTGACCTTAGTTATCCTGCGGATCTCATCATTTCTGATACGATCACGCAAAGAGACTCCGAGCTTAGCTCTCTCCATTGCTCTCTGGGTGACTTTCAGCCTCCGTGATCGGCACATTGTAAGCGGCCACGTAAAGTATAATTGAAAGATAATAGTAGTAAATAATAAAAACAACATACAAAATCTCATAGCACTTTATGTTTCGAATATAAGACAACATAGGAACAGAACCCAGTCAGTGGACAAACACAAATGTTTAATCCTTTTTTTTATGAATTTATGGCCAACGCTTGACCCCAATCTCACCTCACCTGATGGAAAATGACGATGAGATCTAGGATGTAGCGCGTTCGCCTAGAAGATGCCGTTTTACTCTTTCCTTAAAGATGTCCAGATTGTAGAGGTCCAGACAAACAGGCCTTCGCAAGGAGTTGGCAGGCCTTGGCATTATGAATGTGGAAGCGAATCGCTTCGTGCGGATAAAGCCGGTAAGCCAACAACGTATGAATGAAACCCCTCGCCACGCCTTGTTTTAATTGTGAGTAGTGGTAAGTGAAAACAGCCGCATGGATATCTGTAACACATGAGGCATCCTGTGATACCTATTAAATGTGTTACATATTAAAACAATTAATTCCCTTAAGAGCCACCAACGCATCTGTATGCGTTGCCGGCTCTTAAGGGAATTAATTGTTTTAATTACCACTAGGCTGGTCATCAATTTTTACTGATCAAGTCACGAAAAACCTAGGGATTACATACAATTTTATGACTTGGCTTTAAAATATGTAGGTAAACATAGTCGACAAGAGCTGATTGTCTTGTTCAAACAACCTGATTGTCATTTTAATAAATTTATCACCCAGAAAATGTGTTCACAGAGTGTCGGATTTGTCGGTCAAATTGTATGTTTTTATTTATTTATTTAAACTTTTATTGCACAAATTTTGTGACAATGAGGCGAACTTAATGCCACGAAGCATTCTCTACCAGTCAACCTTTGGGTCATGCAGAAAGTGCATATAAGTAAGTAGAAAATATGTTGTTCCTACTAGAACTATTAATACGTTGGATTACTACAAACTGTCAAATTTCTTCATCCATTCCTTCTCATCCTACCATCATAAGAATGTCCTGCACCTGGGGTCGACGGCGTTTCACCTGAGTCACCAAAAAAACGCTTGTCACGATCTGACCAATGCTTACTTTGGCCCACGTCATGCGCTTACGCAAAATACCCGGGTCATGTGGACTCGTCTTTGCCCGCGTCTCTCACTAATCCGTAGCTAAAAGTTCGCGGTCATAATCTGAGCGGTCACATAAACCCTACAATAATCGCCGCTGAGACGTCAATCACAGAGGTTGAACCAAGGATTGAACTGAAGGGTTGGATTATAAGGGTCTAATTCTCTGAGGCAACAGGATTATTAATATTCAGGGCCACGGATGATGGCTTTAATTTACTTTTATTTAATATTCAATTACTGGTTGGTTTTTGTAAGCCTATTAGGGCTTAAATTATTCGGGATTATTACGGTATTGCTGCGCTACGGATATGTTTTATGTTTGTTATGAGCACGCTTACAGAGTTAATGAGCAGGATTTGTCGCGATAAGGGCTAAGGGCGGAATTACGGCTTTGATGTTTTGAGGTTGCAAGGAAGTGTGAAATTACGCTTAAAGCGTACGAGGTAAAACTGGAACACTTAACGTTTTTAATAACCAGGTGATATCTCGTAGGGGGGCTTGTACCTAAGTATCGTCTTGAATATCGTCTTGAATACGTCCTATTTATATGTATATGCTGGAATAGTATTATTAACGGAGTTAGTTCCTCCAAAAAATATTAAGAGAATCAAAATCCGTAATCTAAGCGGTTTTTATAATTAGGATCGTAAACCTATGTGTTATTATTTATTTAAAATAGCAATTGCATTAGTAGATAGATAGATATTAATTATTGTACAAAAAAAAATGGCGTCACAACAGGTCGTAGTGCATTGAAGATTCTTTGTCATTGTCATCCTTACTAATATTATAAAGGCGAAAGTTTGTTTGGATGGATGTATGGATGGATGTTTGTTCCTCTTTCACGCAAAAACTACTAAACGGATTTTAATGAAACTTTACAGTAATGTAGCTTATAGATCAGAATAACACATAGGCTATAATTTATAAAGATACCAGTTATTGATACATAAAGACCTTGCTTTTATTCGAATTACACGCAGACGAAGTCGCGGGCAAAAGCTAGTTTAAAATAAAATATAAAGTCTGGATTATAATTTTTGACACGTTTAGTATACATCTGCTAACTATTTATTGATTAGCTGCAAGTTTCCCAAAAAAATGTAAAATAAAATAATATACAGACGTTGGGTCACAGTTTTTTTTATAAAGATAAAAGATTTGGATAAAGATTTCTTTGTTGGCAACAGAACACACATTTAAACACGAGTGACATAAATACACCAACAGAACAAATTTTGTAGCCAACAAGGCCCAACCTCAACATTTGCTGCAGTGGCCGAAGGCGCTGCAGCGCTGGTTTTCAGGCGGAGCCTTGGCGACGTACGTGCACACATACATGGACAAAAAAAGATAAAACAAAGAAAAAAATAAGAGTAAAAATGTTGTTAATAGCATAAAGTAAGAAAATATAAGTCTACGAGTAAGATAAAAACAGAGGAACACATAGAACACACATCAAAGCATAATAGTATAATATAAAAGTATAATTTTACCGTGGGAGAGCCAATTTTCGGCATGAATGGGCTGGCTCGACCGGAATGATACCACGGCCTCACAGAAAACCGGCGTGAAGCAGCACTGTGCTGTGTTTCGCTGCGTGAGTGAGGGTACCGGAGGCCCAATCCGGGGGATAGAGGGGGTTTAAAGGTTGGCAGCGCACTTGTGACTCCACTGGTGTCGCGGGTGTCCATGGGCGGCGGCAATTGCTTACCATCAGGTGATCCGTCTGTTAGTCTGCCTACCTATTACATAAAAAAAAATAGCACATAGTAATGTGCTTGACATTAAAGTTCCTCAAGTTAATTGAAGAAATCTGATAGATTTATCCTCCACATCAATAATAAAACTAAATAAAAATCGTCTCATTTTCCTAGAAAGAAAATAGACATCCATTTTATTTGTAATAAAGAACCCATGAAGTGCTTAATTACAGACAAGAAATGAGAGATGCTTCCATTAACGAAATGGCGTTGAATATAATCGTGGGGCCGTACAAATTTGGCAGAGCCACGGTAAATCATACTGCGGTATTAATCTCATTTTGGGAGCACAGCCACATACACGAATATGCCAAAACGCAAATAGCCAGAGTCTAATTAACACGCCTCAAAAGGTGTGCTTAGCTAATTTCGTTAATACAAAATTATGCAATTTTGGCGAAATGAGTGCTTCAAACCAGTCAAGAACGTGTCGAGTATATTTTGAGGAAGCCCAGTGTTAGGGTTATTTGTTCAGTCCACCTGTTTAAAATAATAAAAATCATAATGGCGGCGTAAGTATAGTGAGGAGAGGGCCTACAACAAAACGGAATTAATGGCAAGTCTTTATTCGCATTCCTTTCACACTCCCTGCGCGTCTCTTTTGTTTATGCTCCGTGATTTTTTTTATCCTTCCTCCCTTCTTTCCTGGATAATTATATCATAAGTAATGGTATCAATTTCAAGTATCTCAAGGTGTAGAGCCGCGGCACGGACGAGGTGAAGGCGGGGCGATGTCGAGGCGGCGGTGGTAAAGATGCGCAGAACAACTCATTTAAAAGACATAGGAGTTATAACTCTTTTGAAGAAAAGAGTTATATCGCTCTTTTACATCTTTAACTCGCAATTAACTCCGTAACTCAAAAGACTAAAAAGACTTGAATGGTGTGATTGATGCGAATTGCGATGAGTTGTCTCATCGACGTGTTTATCCAATCTAATAAATTCAATACAAATAAATAATTTTGAACTTTATTGCAACAGTGGTAGAGTCAGTTTTCTCCTCCGGATATTTTTTTACGTACAGATTAATGCGCGACGCGTTCCAATCATGCTCCATCCCTTTTCGACTCACAAAATCCCGCTGTAGCGATTTCACTCACTCCTTTACGATCCGTGGTACCAGTCTCGCTCACTACCTAACTCTTTTAATATCTTTAACTCCTTAATAACTCTGTAACTCTAAGACTGAAAAGATTTAAAGACGCATTGATAAAGAAATAAATATTTATTTGCTTAAAACATGGTATAAACGGTCTTACGATAAATAATACAATGTGCTCATGTTTTGCTACTTAAAAATAGCATGCATGATGTGATTGGATTGATGCACATTTTCACAGATTTATTTATAAAATAAAAATATCAATATGCAATTTCATAGACAGTTTTTCTTATTTTTATTGAATTAATCATATCCTCTAAAATATTAGTCAAAATGAGTTAATATTGGTTCGGACTTCGTCCTTCTAAAATCAATATTCACATCAGAGATTTAGGTGTAAAGAGTTATAAAGGAAGCAAAGGAGTTACGGAGTTATTAACTATTTTGCAATGATGTACATCTTTTAGTCCCAATCACTCCTGAGTTACACATGTCTAGGCGTCGGAGTGTTTAAGTGTGCTCACGCCACGACTCCGCCGCCATTCTGTCAATTCATATAGTGCATGTGGATGAATTAAAATGAGAAGGAAACATAGCCGCCTGCGCCTCAACTCTACATAAGGACCAATCCTTAAATGCGCCTCTACTCCAAGCCACAGCCCCGCCGCCTTGACTGTCGTGTGGGCGACGCGTCTAACGGGAACCTAGAGTCAAGACAAATTACGATGATGTTTCGGAGGATGGCAACAAATGGAAATAATGCTGTTTTTTTTTGAAAAAATATTCCCATGACTCATGATTAAAATAATTTTTAACATTTGTCTAATAATAATAATAAATATTTCACAACATCACATGCATTGATCTGACTGCGAGATAGGTAGCTCAAGCACCTGTGCTACGGATATCAGAATCAACAGTGGGATTACAAATATATACATTTATAATACTTTTCTTTTGTAAATACATACTTATAATACATAGATAACGCCTAGATCAATACAAACAGATATGTTCATGCACACAAATGTTTGTACTGTGCGGGGATCGAACCCGCAACCCTTGCACCAGAGGCAGCGTTCACTACCACTGTTCCAAACGGGTCGTCTAATGAAAACGCTACCTTGACAATGACCTCAATCTTTTTAAAGCTAATGGATAGGTTTCTTCTGGATAAGCTCGCTCCATCGTAGGCTTTGTCTCAAAAGTCAAGAGCATCATCTATCGATCCTCAAAATATCCTCGCACGTACAGACACCAACACGTCCGGTTTTTATCTGTCGAAATTGAAATTGAATAATATTAGTTACCTATGTAACTATGTTGTATAGTATATAACTATGTTCGTCCTAACTTGGCCGTGTGGTCCCCGGCAGAGTAGAATAGGCCACCCTCACTCTTACCGAGGTGTCGTAAAAGGCGACTAAGGTTAAGCTGCTGGCATGATCATCAGCACCCAGAGAAGGAAAACTCTGCATTTATATCAAAACCCTCGCCAACCCGTCTGCCAAGCGTGGTGAGTATGGCAATTACCCCTCATGTGATTGAGGGAGGCCCGTGCCCCAGCAGTGGGGGTGTTTTTCAAAAAACTGGCTTTTGGGACTTTTTATCATAATTTCATAATCCTCAACCACTTACCTACCTTAATTTTTTGAAAACCATACTGTGTTTATTTAGTATTTTTATAAGAACGTTTAATTTTACGAAAGTGTTAATTAAACAAATCGTAGTTAAATTGAAACGGTCATTTAGTTGTACCTGCTTAACATTAAAATAACATTATACAGTATTTATCCGTTCTTCGTTATGTGAATTGTAAATTGAGCGAGAATTGTATTTACGCGAAATTACTCTAGCAAATCTTCCCTTAACGAATTGTTTGCTTTCTCCAAACTTTTGCAATACGAAAATATTAAATTTTGGAACACTTTGTTCAATGAATTTTATTACAAAAACTTTCCTTAATTAAAACAGTTTCTGCAAATCTGACGGATTGTTGGTGTGACCCTCTAAATTATTCCAACGTTCAAAATGAATACGAGTCGTTTACATAAGTGTTTACAAAGTATTTTTTTAAACATACATTATCGCCACATATGGATGTCCGATTATTTTACATACTCAATAAGTACTCAATTATTTATTACTTTCATAACATCATCCAACCGCAGCAACAGCTACGGCGGCTAATCTGAACGATCAGCCACGTACACAGCATATATTATTGTGCTCATGTGTGTGCGCACACACAAGTGCACTCTTCATTCCCATACCCTCATATTCCGATGGGACACCACTGTGACACGACCTGAGAGGGATCGGGTGCAGGACCAGCAGCTTAATGTGCTTTTCGAGGCGCAAGGGTACAAGACGGCCAACTTCCAGACTCCGGGCTGCCACCAAAAATCCCTTACCGAAAAATTAGGTACAAATTTTTGGCCCGACCCGGGGTCGAACCCCGGGTCCTCTTGCGCAGCCGTCGCTTTAAGGTGCGGCCCACTAACCACTAACTGCGCCACCGAGGCCGTAAAAAAAAATACTTCCACTACATACATTTTGACTGACCGGATGGCGCAATTGGTAGTGACCCTGCCTTTCACGCCAAAGGTCGTGGGTTCGATCCCCACCCTGGACAAACATTCGTGCGATGAACACTTGTGTTTGTTCAGTGTCTGGGTGTAATATATGTATTTAAGTATATATTTGTGTTCCTCTGTTGTCTGATATCTGTAACACAAGTGCTTAAGCTACTTAGTACGGAATCAGGTCAACGTATGAGATGTTGTGAGAAAATTATTATTATTATTATACATAACAGATGGTGAATGTACCAAGCGACCATCATAACTAGACCGTATTAGACATAATTATCTATTTCTATAACCTGTGCGGATAAATAATGGGATCAGAAATGGCGGCGCATCTATTCACTTCTCGCTCGCACACTATTTGCGTCTATACTTGCACCCCACGAGTGCTAGCACTAGCAGTGAATAGATGCGCCGCCATTTCTGATCCCATTCTTTATCCGCACAGGTTGTAAGTACAATATACAATTTTGAGATAATGCCCTATATATAGTCGTATATCTGTTACGTTTAGTTCTTATTGTACACTAATACTACATACACAACATGTAAATAGTATAATACAAGTGTGTATCACAACACTTTTTTATTTCGATTTCATGTGCAACTTTAATAATTTTATAAATACCTAGAACAAAACTTGATCACCCGTTGCCAATTTATTAACGAGTACGAAAACATTTCGATTGATGAAATTTGCTTGATTTGGTTGTTTGTACTTATTTCCCAACTTTTCACGGGAAAATACTTTTAGACGAAAATAAAATTCCACGCTTGGGGTTATGAGGATCGTATCGGGAGATCGAGTGATACACAAGAATGATGAGTAAATACTGTCTTTATTGATCTAAAACATTCGGTTATATTTAGAATCATTCATACACATAATACATTATATAGACATACCGTACATCTTCCCGGTAAAAATGAAATAAAATAAAATTGTACAATTTTTATTTTTATTTCGTAATATTCTTTAATTTATTGATAATTCTTAAAAATAACACATTGAAATGGTACCATAAAAATAACAAGTATTTGATTTAAGCTTAAGTAATTTAAAGTAATACAATGAGTGCATCTAAAGATAGCCTGAGCAAGTAACATGATGCTCCACATCATTATAACACATACAACGCATGATAATAAGGCTTACTTCTATTTTTATGTATTACATCTATTTTTCCATTTATATCTACCTCAACATTCGGAGCTAAGTCTCTAACGACCTTATAAGGTCCTGAATACAAGTCTGAGAGCTTGTTGCCAGTTTCATTTTTGATTAATATTAAATCACCCTTTTTATATCTAATAGGATTCGTATATTTGTCATACCTACACTTTCTATTAAATTTATCTGTAATCAAATTTTCACGAGCTTCAGATTGCGAAACCTGTAACCTATACTTGAGTTCAAAAGGGTAGTTGTCGTGGTTATAAAGTGGTTCAATTGAATTGCTAAGATTACTAGGTAATTTGCATTTTTTGCCAAATACCAGTTCAAACGGCGTAAATTTTGTAGAAGCATGAACAGATGTGTTGTATGCGAAGCACCAGAATGGCAGCCATGTACTCCATGTATCGGGTTTCCCTTCGACTTGTATACGTAGAAAAGCACCCAAACTCTTATGCGAGTTTTCGAGAGCCCCGATGCTCTGATGGTGGTAAGCTGTAGAGTTAAGTTTATTTATTTTAAGAAGTTTACATACCTCTTGCATAGTGTCTGCCATGAATTCAGTGCCCCGATCTGTCGCTATCTCATTAGGAACTCCGTACTGAAGAATGAAATTATTTACAAATGCACGTGCGACTTCTGTAGATGTTTTTGTAATCAGCGGATAAGCACAGACATACTTTGACAGTTCACATTGAATTGTGAGTATATATGTATAATTATTATAATAATCTTTGTCTAGTGGACCTACCAAGTCCATGAAAACTTTTTCGAAGGCCGAATGGGCCGTCGAGGTGATGGCCATGGGCTCCTTCACCTGAATAGTATATTTTTGCTTTTGACACAAAGAGCAATTTTTTACATAATTAGTCACATCAGACTCTAGGCCTGGCCATAAATAATATTTTTTAATATTATTAAACATTCGCCTTTTGCCTGCGTGGCCGCTTGTAGGTAGAATGTGAAAATCATTTAAAATGATTTTTTTATCATTCTTATTCTCGATCCTCTCTACATCTTTTAAAATACATAACCGCGGTCCTTTCCAATTCTTATCATTTTTTATTTCGTTAGCCAACTTATTCACAAATATGTTATTATTTTTATTTTTTATAAAGTAAACATCCTCTATATTTATTTTAGTACATAAAATAGTCAGCTGCCTCGCAAATTCGGCTCGCGTAATTTGGGATTGGCAAACTGGATTTATGTATACAGTTGACTTTTCAGCAATGTAAATAAACACTTCTGTTTCATAAGTGACTTTAAAACATTTCCTAATTTTTGTTAGGTTAGGTTAAATTTACTAACATTTCCGATAATTCTCTACCATACTCATCTATTGACAGATTGTTTTGTCGAAAATTAATTAATCGGCGTTGTATGGCTGTTGCCGACTTTTTCGGCAAAAGCTGCGTTTTCATATCTTGGACAAGAGACTTAACATCATTGTAGGTAGGACAAAGTTTCAGTTTTGCCGCCCGTGATAGTCTATTTTTCAACACAAAATTTATTAATTTTGATTGCGACGCTTCCTTAATCTCAGATGAATAATATTCGATACCATCGATTAAAGTCAATATACTTGCTTCGTCATCAGATGCAACTGGCAACAAACTCATAGCAATTTTTAACTCAAAGTCCGCCATTTTAGTTTCTTTTTGATCAATAGATGCGGAAGAACATAAATCTATAATTTCCTCATATAAAGAATTAAAATTATAGCTAACTTCCTCGATTACTGAACATTGGTCTTTACTAAAGTCGTTTTTTTGTAAATTAAAATTATTTAAAAATATATTAAATTTACTTACTAGTAGATCTGCTGCCTGTATCTTGTTTACAACAGTAGTCCCTTTTCTTCTACTGGGACCGATTTTAATTAGGTACTTTCGTATCTCTAGCAACTCATTGTATACATCTATAAAATGTTGTTCCATACCATAATACGTAAGATTCAAGTTTTAAGATCTAATGCATATTAAAATACATATTAAAAGAACATATTAAGCGGCGATAAATGCGATTAAATGAATACGATACAATTTGTTAGTCTTATACTACGTATACTTATACCTTTTACATATATATCTATTTTTTTTACTTATAGTCTCTACATATCATTATACACCGTAGGACGTAATATATATTTTTTTACACACAACACCAATTTCACTACACTTCACACTTTAGTTACTGGTGTAATTTCGCGTTTATTTTGCTCGCGACGCAGAATGGACAAGGATCGTTGCACGGCGTGTAGCTGTATAGCATTTTCTATCCACTTTCCGTGGCATCTCCGGTAGAACACAAATAAGAGTACAAGCCCACCGATCAGCAGGAACACGCAGATTGCACCCAGGATATAATTGTTGTAGGCGGTGTGCGATTTTATTTCTGCAAGTACAGAAGCATGGTTTTCTCCGCCAGCACCCGCGTTTTGAGCGATAATAACGCCTTGACCTTTAGATGATTTTCCGCCCATGGTTGCTCCTTCTAACTAATGATTTACTTATTCCGACGTCAATCGCGCAGCTCCCAAAAGTAACGAAAGTCATGTTTATTAGATCGGAGAACGCTGTTCGTGAACAATGTTTATTCGCGTGCGCCTTATTTGGGAGTACGGTTTCACTTTACTTGGACCGGTGGCGCCGAGTCCTCTGGCAGGATCGCCATATGAGGATCGTATCGGGAGATCGAGTGATACACAAGAATGATGAGTAAATACTGTCTTTATTGATCTAAAACATTCGGTTATATTTAGAATCATTCATACACATAATACATTATATAGACATACCGTACAGGGTATTGCGTACACTAACCGCTAGAGAATATAAATAAAATATTTAGTTAAAATCCTTTTTATATCTATAAATGCCAGCAAATACATTTAGTGCGTTTTATTCCAAACTTGTTCTAAAGGCAAAATGCACTGGAATGCTCAGTTAAACACAAAGCAGAGATGTTATTCGTATTTTGCTAGATTCGCATGAATCTCGGGATTCTAGAGGGTTTGGGGTCTGGCTCTCGTCGCGGCTCGCCTGTTGCTGGCTACAGAATAACAATAAATTATTTACTTGTAGAGTAACCCAGTTTTACTGAGGTTTTCCTAAACTACGATACTTTCTACTAAAATAAAAGTAAAACTAAATTATCTATGAAAATATTTTTTTATGTGCTATGTGGTAGACGAGCACACGGATCTCCTGATGGTAAGCGATTGCCGCCGCCCATGGACACCCGTGATACCAAATGAGTTAAAAGTGCGCTGCCAACCTTTAAACCCTCTTTCCTCCGGATAAGGCCTCCGGTACCCTTACTTACGCTGCGAAACACAGAACGGTGCTGCTTCAAGCCAGTTTTCTGTTGAGCCGTGGTATCACTCCGGTCGAGCCGGCCCATTTATTCTAAAACTTGGCTCTCCCATGGTTGGTTTAATTTTGTTTTGTATACAAGTTTTATTTCAAAATAATATTCGAATAGAAATCTTATTACGGTTTTGTGATGCGTATTTGATTTTATATGATAATTTATTAACTATTATTTATAGCATTCGCTCAGCGGTGATACAGAGGGAGAATATGGAGAGGTAACTTAACGATTCGATTAAGTCGCTTAAAAAAATAAAATAAAAATAAAATAAAATATTGTTTATTTCAATAAAAGTGTACAAACATATATCTTTGTGGCAGGTTACTCCTTGTAAGGAAAAGATGCCTGTATCAGGAGCCACCGCTCTTCCTTTCTTTACATACATTTTAGGGATAGGTACACATAGCTTCATTGTTATCATGGTCCAAGTGTCCCGGGGTGCGAAGCAACGGATTTGGATGCAACTGGGATGATATGAGACAATGCACTACCTATTTACTTAAATTAGACCTATACTTAAATTAGACCTATCTTTCTTTTAGAAAAACGTATCTTTCAAAGATTGGAACATTTGAATCTGGATCAGTGCAGAGATGCGAAACAGTGAAACGCTTCATTTGGAACATCGACTCTCAGATAGATCCGTGACTCATTACGGCTCATTCGGATCATTCGGCTCATTCGGATCATTCGGCTCATCGGATAATTCCGCTTGATCGGATCATTCGGCTCACTCGGACCATTCAGCTCCTTCGGATCATTCGGCTCATCGGGTCGTTTAGCTCATTTGGATCATTCGGTTCACTCGAATTCGAGATCGATTTGAGTCTAACGATATATTCGAAGTGAACATAAGAGATTCGGAACAGTGTATCATTTAGCTGAGTCATATCACTGAGTCGTTTTAGTAAAGAGTTACACTCGTCTATTAAATAGTAGTAATATAATCCTCCAACCGATTACGGCTACGGTGGCCAACTCAACGATCAGCCACGTACGCAGGATATATTATAGTGCTCAAGTATGTGCGCAAACAAAAGTGTACTGTCTATTCCCTTACCCTCATATTCCGATGGTACACTACTGTGATACAACCGGAGAGGGATCGGGCGCAGGACCAACGGCTTAACGTGCTTTCCGAGGCACGAGGGTACAAGACCATCAACTTCTAGACTCCGGGCTGCCACTAAGAATTTCTTACCTAAAGCTTAGGTACAATTTTTTGTCCCGACCCGGGGATACTATCTAACTATTTTAACTATTATATTAATACTAAACACTCAAATTGTATAAATAAGAACGAATTATTGCATCAACATACCTACATAACGCTAACATTTCTGTACGAGAAGACAAAAAATCTTCAAAGCGGTTCCGATACCTTTAAAGGCCGATTTTTTGACCCGTAGTATTAACCACTAAACGCATTTTTAGTATGATTACAGTTTTTCTTAAAGAAAACCATTAACAAATACTTTTTTTTAAATATGGCTCAACCAGAAGATAATTCGCCAATGTCAAGTAACTTATTGAAAATAATAAGGTAGTCAACAGTCGAAGTCAGATAAAGTCACAGTCATTAAATGAAACGCCGATGTTTTACGTTTTATCGACCTACGGATTCAGGGGATATCACTCTAAAAGCAATCACGGGTTTTAAGACACTAAAAGGTCCAAGCAAGTTGTCAGGAGACAACTCATTCGACAGTGTTAAAAACAATACAATCCAACGATTCTTATTATTAGGCTAATTTTGCGGCACTTCACTGCACAAATAAATACCAAATTTTTTACACTAAAAACCACTAGACACTAATTTAATACCTTTGAATTCCATCAGCCCACGCGGCATGCTTTAGCCATAGCCGAATCCAACAATACGTGCGAATTTTATGGAAAAAATCTGACAGAAAAAGATGACGGGTAGGGCACACTAGCGACAATCGATTTTAAATTTTAGCTACTGAACCGGATCTGTCCGGTTCCGGTTGACTGCATTTAATTCTATAAATATCTAAAATATTTCATCTTGCAAATAGTGATCAAGTTAGTTTAGGTAATTCACATAAAGTAATTGGCTGGTTTAAATATTTATGTGTCAACGATCAACCTAGCCATTAACCTAAACATTAATATGATTTAGCAGATTTGTATAAAGGTTATTTTGAAGCCGACTGGCTTATTTGATGATAATAAGTGCCCAATGCTAAAAAGCTTTTCTAGCGGCCAATCAATAAAGTTGTGAAGCCCAGGTTTGGTTATGCAAAGATATGCAGTAGCAGCTGTCCAGATACGGACCATGGGAGAGACACGCTTCAGCAAAAATGGGACAGACAGCCAGAAACCCAGCGTGAAGCAGCACTGTGCGTGAGTGAGGGTACCAGAGGACAATTCCGGGGGAAAAGAGGGTTTAACTCCACTGTCGCATGTCGCGGGTATCCATGGGCGGCGGCAATCGCTTACCATCAGCTGATCCATTTGCTCGTCTGCCACTTATCCGATAAAAAAATACCCCTTTAGTGCAAATTGTGTTGAATTGTAGTAGTTTGATTTTGATTTGACAGGCCTGTTTGATGCCACCCTGCCTCATACGCCAGGATGTGGGTTCTGTATTGTATTACCTATCTCGAGCACACATGCCGAGAGTAGGCAACATTGGTCCATACAGTAAATGTCAGTCGACGCTAGTCAACGGCGAACAATAAAGTGAAAGGGATATGCCAAAACGGTGCCCAACGGTGATGAGTGTGTTGGCGAGCCAGGCTCATTACAACAAAATAACACCAACATTACAGGTTCGATCCTCATCCTCGACATTCGTGTAATGACCGACCCGAGTGATACCACGGCCTCACAGAAAACTGGCCCGGCGTGATGCTGCGTGAGTGAGGATACCGGATTCCCAATCCGGGGGAAAGGGGCTAAAAGGTTGGCAGCACACTTGTGACTCCACTGGTGTCGCGGGTGTCCATGGGCGGCGGCAATTGCTTACCATCCGGTGATCAATCTGCTCGTCTGCCGCCTATCACATAAAAAAAGTTTCATTACAACCATATAACAGTAGCATTATATGTTCGATCCTCACCCTCGACATTCGTGTGATGAACACTTTCGTTTGTTCATTGTCTACTTGTAATTTTATTTATTGTAATACTTTTCTTATTTAATATCTATACCACAAGTGATTTGGGAAGAGATAAGTACCTATGTGAGTGATGCTGCCTTTCAAATGTCAACAAAATTACCACAAACACCCAGACTTATGTAATTTATTAACATAAGTCTGAGTTTTTGTATTGAATTCAATCAACATCTCATTCATCGACCTGATTCGGTATGAAGTAGCTCAAGCACTTGTGTTGTTTCGGATGTCAGACTACAGAAATAACAATTATAATATTTATACATACCTACATTACCCAGACAGCGCGATAGGCGCGGGGTGTTCAATCCACTGAGTCACCTACTAGCACAAAAGCGATGTACCTCAGTAGGTAAAAAACGCGCTTTCTACACGGGTTGTGTCCAGAGCTGACGATTTGGAGTCCAGGGTTGGTACCCAGAGTATAAAGGATTTGGGGAGTTTACTGGTAATTACAAAGAAGGAAATGTCGCCTGACCTTCACAACCCTTTGATAGGGAAACCACACCAACTGAATCATGATTACACGTTTCAGAAACTATCGAGAACTTGCAGGTTTCCTCACGATGTTTTCATCACCGCCGAAGTAATGGTAGAAATATTCGCATATTTTTGAAACGACCTACAACCTCCCGTTTAATAGACACGCGTTATTATTCGCTGAGCCAACATCTCATCATCCTCATCAGCCCATTTAAGTCCCCACTGCTGGGGCACGGGCCTCCCTCAATCACATGAGGGGTAATTGCCATACTCACCACGCTTGGCAGACCATCCCTTTTAATTGAAATTCACATCGCTTGTGCATTAACTAATGTAGGCACTTACTTACCTACATGGACCCTACCCTAACTGTCTCAGATTAAAATATCATTTCATCCAGTAAAAATGTTAAAAAAGTAAATTTAAATATTTCACAAATGCCAGCTTTTTTACATTCCTCCATTTTACTTTCTACCGTGTTACACTCAGCCTCAAATTGTTTTATGGCAACTTTTTTAGAATGTGGATTTTTAGCATAGCTCCGTTTTGTTTCGTGAATCATGAATTCACAAAAGGCAAGTTTTACGTTTAAATGTAAGAAGTTGTTATTCACCAAATATATACGTATTCTTTTTACTTTTGGGGTGGTGTTAGGATCTTTGGTAGTGTGTTTTATTTAACAGTTAATTAAAATAGATACCCAGCTAAAAAAATACGTGATATTTTATTGTGTCATCCTACAACTTTTCACGAAATCTACACATTATAGTCTTTCAAAATTTCATGACAAAAGACGAAAATACGAGCAGATGTACCTCTTGATGGTAAGTTCAGAGGAGCTCTTTTCTTGAAGGTTTGCGGGTCGTATCGATCCGGAAACACCGCAAGTGATACAAGTAGCTTATTTCATAGTTCTATCGTATGAATAAAATGAAATTGTAATGAGTCTTGAGAACGTAAAAATAGGCAGTCAAACAGTTTTTACAGTGTGTAAAAAAACAAACGACAAAAATTGCTACAACCGATTTCCCCAGGTACAACCTAAATAAATTTATTTTAATAACAGGCACCGCCATTCATCACCTCCCCACATGCAACGCCATCGTGACTCCGAACTATTTCCCTCGTTACACTTTGTGCAAATTAATTCAGTTCGCTCCGCAGAGATCTAATCTATTCAAAAGTTGGATACGTTTATGGCGGTGTCACTCAATGTGTTCCAATTTCACCTTTTTCTAGTGATGTGATTAAATAATCGGTTAAATATAAAAAAACCATTAAGTTCTTACAAACGATCTACTTTTATATTTAAAAAAAGAATATTTATTTTCAGTTAATAAAACGCTGATAGTGCAGCATTCTCAGAAGTTTTTTTATGATATAGGGGCAGACGAGCGGACGGATCACCTGACGGTAAGCGATTACCGCCACCCAAGGAACACGTGCAACACCAGTGGTGTCACAAGTGCGCTGCTGACCTTTTAACCTCCTTCCCAATGATTATGAGCCTCAGGTACCTCACGCAGTTAAACATAGCGCATTTATAGAACCAAACTTAAACCAGGTTATAAGGTTTGCTTTTTTCAACCCCCGTTCTTTTGATACAGGTATATATGTCATATGTCATGTCATACTGTGGTGGGATTTTACAAAACTAACTAGTTTCAATGAAACATAGCAGCCACTAGACCAACAGGGCGTTATGACCCTAACTATATAAAAAAATATATTATTGTGACAAAGCCAAAACCGTTGTTATCCTTAGACAATTTAAAATTGTCTAACTGACACACTCAGAGTCGTTGATTAACTTAGTTGGCTACTTAAAAAAATATTGACACTTATTTTGATACGCATAAAGACTACCGATACTAAAGTTAATGAACATTAGCTTAAATGACGTCTCTGAGTGCGGCCGTAAGTTGTTATTAATCCAACATTATTTATTTTTAAAAACATTGTGGCTTCGCACTAACGAAAGTTTTTACTTTATCTATTAAATATATAACGAAGGCTGGTCGCTGTTCGTTATCAGATTGATTATGCAAGATGGCAATATTGAAATTAGAGTCCACAAATCACAAAGCGAAGTCAATTCGGAAGTTACAAGCGTCTATTGAACAAACAATCAACATGCAATGCGAAAGAATACAAAGGAAACGCGGCAGGTTCTGCATAGCGATGATTATTCTACATTCGTCTGCATTTGTTCACTGCGCGATCTGATATCACCACCATCAAATCCCATCACAAAATCAAAGCAACCATTTTTTAGTAAGGAAACACACACCGAATACCTCTAGCGATTCTAGCGAGACCAAACGTCAAACTGACAGCTCGCTAAAATCAAAGTAAAATTGCAATGGAATAACCAAAAAGTACCAATCATCGCTATGCTGACTCTGCCCAAGGAAGTTCCTTGACGTTTCCAAACATAATAGAGGGCGCCACTGTGCTGACGCTCCGACATAATTATATATTAAAATAATCGATGCTCATGTATAACGTCACTTCTCTACGTTTTTCGTACGTAACCTTAAGGGAAATTTAGTGATTGATGAGACTTTATAATAGGATTTGTTCTGATTCGTATTTAATTTCCTGTTCGGATATTTAGCTGTCGCTTATTGTAAATTTAACCAAATTGTGTCCTTCACCTTTTTCAAGGTATTTTTACAAATTCGAAAGGGTTAAAGCACTCGTACCCACAAATAATCTCTGTTTTGTTACCTTATAAATTATAGTGTTGTTTCGATAACGATAATTTCACTTACGATAGTTAACTACTGATGATGTGTGTATTGGAAAACTATGTAATTATCATCTGTTTTTCTGTAAAGATTGCAATGGCATCATAAAGTGTTCGGTTATCAATAGGGCAAAACTAAACTTTCTGAACAGTAGCAGTACCGAGATCTTAAGCAATTAGTATTGCTTATTGATAGGAACATTAAATAGTACCTATTAAGATCTCAATCAGGGCCACAGGCAGTATCGATAATCAGTGTAACCATCACTTGACCGTGGGACAGCCACACTTCGGCATGAATGGCCCGGCTCGACCGGAGTAATACTACGGCCTCACAGAAAACCGGCTTGAAGCAGCACTGTGTTGTGTTTCGCTGCGTGAGTGAGGGTACCGGAGGCCCAATGCGGGGGAAAGGGGGGTTTAAAGGTTGGCAGCGCACTTGTGACTACTGGTGACACGGGTGTTTATGGGCGGAGGCAATTGCTTACCATCAGGGGTTCGGTCTGCTCATCTGCCACCTATCACATAAAAAAACTTCTACACCATTCTAAACAACATTTGCTCTAAGACTTTTGGAAATTCGTCTTTAAACATTTTTCGATTCCACACACAAATTGAAGTCACGTGCCTGGCTTTGTAAAAAAGAGTTTTTTTTTGCACAAAATACAAATATTATCTAGATTGTTTGGTAGAAGAAGTGTTTAAAATGATGTATCTTCTTCTTCTTCAGCAGCATGTGTTTGCCCACTGCAGAGCATATGCCTTTCCAATTTCTCTCCACTTTCTTCTGTCGTTGGTTTTCCTGGACCACGCTACTCCAGCTTGAGCCTTGATGTCATCGGATAATCTGACAGTTTGTCCACCAACACTCCTCTTTTCATCTCTTGGTATCCATTCAAGGACATCCTGGCTCCACCTTTCATCACCCCTTCTGCACACAAACTAACTGTATATCAACACCCACACCCATAATATAATATCATGCTTATTAGCATATTGAAGATTAATATTATAGATTTTTGAGGTCATAAATCGTACGATGAGACTATCGATATCACAACAACACTAATCAATTGGCAATGCAATGGCATTATTGAACAGCAAAAACACTTGGGCGAATCATATTGAATTATGCTGTCAGTTATTGCTTAACTAATTATTGGCGTATCTTAATTTAAGATATTATCTAAACAATTGGCTTTTAATCCATTAAATTCATATCATATCACAATCGTAGTCACATTTGAGACACAAGGTACATCTGTAGATCTAACAATTCTTTCACCACCCTTACTCCCAAAAACTAAATTAGATTGCAATGAAATAAAACTTTTAACACATCAAAAGAGAACCAATACAGAGAACTGAACAATCCAGCCAGTAACAATAAAACCACTGTAATAAAAATAGCAAAATATATTCAAAGGTTCAGGAATGCTAAAGATAAAAATAACCAATGCATTCCCAGACTTGAACAAATGTAAATATTTATGTCATGTTACGACTTATAAAAATATAAATTTTCCCTCCTTCTCATAATACAAATTAATTTTCAATTACTTGCTAACAAACTCACTCGCCCACATGTGAAAAAACAAAACGCTTTTAAAAAATAATAATTCATTCTGTGATGGCCTAAAATCCAACAATCAATATTGCTTTACATATTATTCAACGAGTCCAATATAAAGAAAGGATTGATTTTAATTAACAGATATCAAAAATTGGGTCTATTGTGTTTTTCGCTGACTTGATTAGATTTTCATGAAACAATATGTAAGGGACAGATAACAAATTGAATTGCACGTTTTATTAAAATTTGTTCGTGCCTTACAGCTACATTATTCTTTTGTCCTAATTGACAACAGAATTTTAATAAAAAAATGTTCTATAAGCTCGCATGTAATAAACTAAAAATGATGGTTCCATTTCATATTGAATTATAAGAATAGCTTTATTAAACATTTCAAAATAATATATATGACATTTAATTGTATGTCCAAGAAGAACTCATATTTGATATTTGAAATGCCAAACGAAAGATTTTTTTATGTCATTGGTGGCAGATGAGCAGACGGATTAGAATAATGGTAAAAAATCTTCTAGGTATAATACATAGAAACGCAATTAGCAAAGAGTCCACGTACTATCCTTTGTTGAAGATCTAGAAAGAATTAATACCAGTCTCATTATTACCCTTTCTTATGGCTTTTGTAACTAAACGAGAGCTGTTAAATTGCACATTTTCCATTTCGCCCCGAGCAAAAACAAAGAAAAGGCTTACAGACTTGCGCTTGATCTTGGAGCTCTACGATTGCCCATTTTGTTTGGTTTATGCAACAATTAGAAGGGGAAGGAGAGAGGTGTTCGGGCGCGTAATGCAGGGTCGTTTCTGAACCAAAATTAAGCCCGACCACGACTTCCGTGCGGTGGGCATTACCGTTTGTTTTCCAGGCTCTGAACAAGGATTAAGATTCGCTGGTTTCTTACGTGTTACGGCTTGCGTGTGCGGTGTGGATACGTGAGTAAATTTTGGTTAAGTGAATCAGTGCTTTTTCAAATTCAGATGTTTCCACTTACTATCATATGAGATACATAAGTGGGTCCGCATTAAAGAGTAAAATATAACTCTAATCGGCTTCATAATGTCGTTCGGAGTTATCTTTATATAAGAAAACCGGCGGGAAGCAGCACTGTGCTGTTTTTCGCTGCGTGAGTGAGGGTACCGGAGGCCCAATTCGGGGAAAAGGGAGTTTAAGGATTGCAGCGCACTTGTGACTCCAATGGTATCGCGGATGTCCATGGGCGGCGGCAATTGCTTACCATCAGGTGATCTGTCTGCTCGTCTGCCACCTATCACATTGAAAAAATACACAGTGTTCAATCATTAAAAATGTACGATATACATATTTAAAATTATTATTTCACTATTATAAACAAACAAACTATTAAGCTGTTCAGGACAGACGTAGGTATAATAAAACCCTCACTCATGTAATCAAGTAAATTAAAACACGTATTTTCTTACATTCAGCTAAAAGCACTCAAGTAATTCAAAAACATTTTTCGCCCTTTAAGTGCAAATTAAACTGTAAAACGTTCAAAGTTAATTACCAATCCAAACAATGTCTATAAGTAAAGGATGTAATACACCTAACTCAATTTGTCTCATAGCATTCCCCCTAAGTGTAATTGCGTTTCGTAATAAGTAATTTGGGAAATTCTCTTCGCCGGGCTTGCTCTACGATGGTATAATTAGATACGTCGTTAATTAGAAGCCAGCTCAACAAGAGTACTCTAGGGTCGCTTTCGTTTACTTTCGTAAGCACTAGGTGGGCCTCTGCTAGCTTAAAATTAAATAACGTTACTTTAATTCAATATGCAAAGTTTTTGGATATTATTTTCTTTAAAATTCGCTGTAAGAAATTGTATGTACAGTAAGGTTAGATTTTGGAGCACCGTGCATTTATTTGCAGTGTTGTTTTTTATATTTCGGTTTAGTTTTAAAATACTGTGCATTTTAATATTTTTAAGTTTAGTTAGGGTGATTATTTTGTACTTAAAGTTTTTTTTTAAATATGGCTCTACTCGAAGATAATTTGACAATGTCAAGGAACTTATTGAGAATAAGAAGGTAGTCAACACTCGAAGTCAGTCAAAGTCAGTCACTTAATAAAACTCCGGTGTTTTACGTTTTATCAACCTACGGATTCAGCGGATATCACTCATAAAGCAATCGCAGGTTTTAAGATTCTATTAAGTCCAAGCAAGTTGTCACGAGACAACGCACTCGACACACAATATCAGTATTAAAAACGATACAATCCAACGATTTTTATTATTAGGATCACTTTACAGCACTTCACTGCACAAATAAACACCAAATTTGTACACTAAAAACCACTAGACACTAATTTAAAACCTTTGAATTGCATCAGCCCCTGCGGCTTGTTTTAGCCCTAACCGCCGAATCCTCGCCGAATCTAAACAATTGTTGTTTAAAGGATACAGATGACACGACTTTTTATGTTTATATTTGTCATATATAAGTTTTGAAATGTGTGGGTAATATTATACTTTCTACAACTTAGCTCTTTTTATGAAATGGTAAAGTGATATAAGCACATACCCGTACTAGAGATTTTGAAAATCTAGAGTACGAGCTTAATTTTTAAATTACACACCTCAACTGTGTCTAGAGATATTGAAAAAATGACCATTTTGACATTCTGAGTATAAATATAATATACAAAAACTACCTGAGAGATTTCAAAAATGTTTTCACCACGACAATGATACATTATCCTCTGTTAACTAAATCTATAGTTACTACGGGAAAACGTCTCATTTCTACGGGAAAACATTAATTGGCCCAGGTGGGCCACGCTGTTAAGGGGTAAGTTTAGGGCCCTAAAAATTGAAGAAAAGGCTAATGATTGTTGTCTCACTAGCCAGATAATGAAATGTTTTAACTGAATTTATGCCCAAATCTAGCAACGAATAACCAATTTCAAAAGCAGAGCAATATCCCTAGACAAAGGTTAGGTAGTGTACAATCTACCATTTGGCAGGCGCATGTTTTATCTCCTCAGCTTCCATCACCCTGTTTAAAAATGTATTTTCATTACAAAATTAATCCCCGGATTAACAAACGATCAGCGCTCAGAAGAACAAACCCGGTTTAGATTGACGCCATCAACTAACAGAGAATGCGGCAGTTCTCTCCCCAAACCATTTCATCTCGTGTCACACGAGGCTTACCCGGACAGCTGGTCACGACAACACCTATTAAACGCGCGACGTAGAATGTTGGACTCTCAGAATTTTTCCACTAACGCCAAACGCGGACATGGATGTTAGGACTAAGTGACGCGTTTTTTTATATGTACGTACAGTCAGCATCAAAAATATCTTAGTGTTCAAACCTAGTATAAATATCTGAGCGTTTGACAAAAGTATTTTTTAGCACAATACCTTAAGACATACTTTTATTTGTTGTCATTTGTTCTCAAATAACAAATGAAAATGCACCTTGGAGTAAACTATCATCATTATCATCATCATTATTTCAGCCAATAGACGTCCACTGCCCGAGGACGTGTTTAAACTTCTGGACTGGGATGGACTTGGCATCAATATAAATGGCGAGTACGCCCCTTCGATTCGTGGACGATATCGTAGTAAACCTTAAAAAACTTAGACACATTCCTCGACGACCTCAGGAGAGTCTCCCATGAAGTGGGTCTGAAAATGAACATGGACAAGGCGAAAAATATGTCAGATTCCCATGTTGTACCCTCATTTGTAAAGGCTAGAAGCTCTACACTGAAAGTTGTGGAGGCCACGTTCAGATAGTCGGAACCGTGGCAAGCCCCCCACAAGGTGGACCGACGATCTTGCTAAGGTCGCAGGAATCCATTGGACGCAGGCGGCACAAGACCGATCTGTGTGGAGAACATTGGGGGAGGCCTATGTCCTGCAGTGGACGTCTATTTACTGAAACGAACATACAATTATTGTCATGTTATCTTATCAAATGCTCAGATATTAATTATAAGAAAGAAATAAAATGCTTTCAAAGATTTTAACCTATTACTGCTAGCGAGCTGTCATGCCTTTATGACTTGCAATCGTTTTTAACCGACCTCAAAAAAAGAGGGTCTCAATTCGACATGTATATATATATTTTTGTTTTTATGTTTGTTCGCCGATTACTTTGCCATTTATGAACCGATTTAGATGGTTCTTTTTTAGTTAGAAAGTAGATAGTCCCGGATTGGTACATGATCAGGATATCAGGATCTGACGATGGGATCCTGGAAAAATTGAGGGGTACTTTCAAATTTTATAGGGACACGTATCTTTTTTCAAAACTGCAGCAGTATTTTCGCTTGACTGTATTAATTTTGTAGCTCTGCTGATGATGGAAGGTCAACTTCTTAACGGTAAGGAGTTAAAGGATAACTCTTTCAATACTGTACTCACAATTACTGTGTTAGTCATTTGGCGTGGGTGGAAGGGGGAAGGGAGGGGGGTTAGGTTAGGGACACTAAAAAGCTTGAAAAAAACCGCCTTCAAAAACTACGAACTAAAAAGTGTAAAATAGTATTTTTATCACTTTATACACTTCAAATAACATTTTATAACAGCACACTCGAGAAAAGGTTTTACCGAAGTCGGTACCCCTCTCATATTTGTTGAATAATTGATTGTTGTAATAAATTACAAGATAGTATTGGGCGCCGACTTCGGTAACACCTTTTCTCGAGTGTACTGTTATAAAATGTTATTTGAATTGTATAAATTGATAAAAAGATTGTTTTACACTTTTTAGTTCGTGGTTTTTGAAGGCGGTTTTTTTTCGCAAATTTTTTTTTTTGATAGCAACTTCCTATATAAATAAATCGAGTTTGTTACAAATCACTTAATGTTACAACTAAAACTTACTCAGTTGATTTGTAACACTAGGTGAATTGTCACTCAATTCGGTACTCCTTTTCATACCCTAATCACAATCAATATTCATTAAATTGTTATTATGAATAACATTTTTGCATCTAACAAAACTG
This sequence comes from Marasmia exigua, assembly GCA_019059595.1. Taxonomy (NCBI): domain Eukaryota; kingdom Metazoa; phylum Arthropoda; class Insecta; order Lepidoptera; family Crambidae; genus Marasmia; species Marasmia exigua. The sequence goes on from CM032463.1 coordinate 18,008,406, forward strand.
TTTTTTTATGTGATAAGTGGCAGACGGACGGATGGATTATGACATGATTGACGCAATACAATATTAAACCTCCAAAACTAGAGTGCGTTAGCACAAAACCATAAAGCAAATCGGTGGCTGTTAGTCCATCGCGGCAAGAAAGAAAAATGGCTGATATAATTTTCCGCGAACACATGGCGTCCGCTGAGAACATGGGGGAGAAAGCTATTCTGTTAATGGAGGCACAATGGAAAAGAAAACTCAATCAAGCGCACGAGTCGTCGTGATTTCTGCACCTAACTAGGTACAGCTACCCCTAAGTGCACGCTAAAACATTCCATTATGATCTTTATTACCGATGATTAAGGTGCTAAGGATATACTTTTGCATGGGGTCGTGCGTACCAGAGATATATTGTGGGTTGGAGTCGTCATTAGCCAGGGAACGCTACATCGCCCGCAGAGCGCCGAGAAATTCTTCTAAATAACCTTTCGTAACTTTTCATATGTGAGCCTGATTTAGCGGTCGACATTATGAGTTGGGTTGGGATTTTTTGTGGTTACGAGTATGCTGTTAATTGGACATTAAATATCTTGGTGGAAGTTTTTTAGATAAGAACTTATTTTATGTATAGAGTACAAAACAGATAAGTTTTATAGTTATATATCAGTGCGTCCTATGTAAAGTGGTACAATTCGACTTATATCGAATTTTATTTTCTTCTTGCTACTTAATCACCAAAAAAATCCTTTATTATTTTGTCTGATCAGACAGAAAAATTGGGGATTTTTTTGTGATGAATAGCAAGAAGAAAATAAAATTCGATTTATGTCGAATTGTACCACTTTACATAGGACGCACAGAAATATAACTATAAAACTTATCTGTTTTGTACTCTATACATAAAATAAGCACTTGTGTTACAGATATCAGACAACAGAGGAACACAAATATATACTTAAATACATATATTACACCCAGACACCGGGATGGGGATCGAACCCACGACCTTTGGCGTAAGATGCAGGGTCACTACCAATTGCGCCATCCGGTCAGTCAGTCAATTGCCATATAAGAGCTCAAAAAATACAACGCATAAGCCACTTCAAGTGTTCAACATTAAAACGCTTTAAAATTAATATCTTTATTTATTTTTTTATGTAATAATATTAATATATAAAATAATGTATAATTCTGCCATTCTCAATTTCATTTGTTAAACTACTTTGCACTGCCTTCCCTTATTATTACGAATACGATATCTCTTTCCTCTACCCAAAGGTTGTCTGGAAGAAATCGCTACAAGCGATAAGACCGCCTTATTGTACTGTCTGTTGCTGTTGTATCATGCTTGTATTTTATTTTTGTGCAATAAAGAATATCTATCTATCTATCTATCTATCTTTAAAATGCATGGTTTCAAAATATTCCGCATCTTTTCAACTTAATTTTAAAAATAATTATTTTCAGTCAGTTTTACTACTTACTTTATCTTTAAAATCCTAAGGATAAGACTGATACAAGAATTTGTAGTTGATTCTAAAAATATAGTAAGTTACTAATACACTCATATGTTGTAAGTTAAGACGACATTGGGTCCTGAATATTTATTCAGGACCCAATGTCTAAGCATTATGTCCTAAATTAATCCTAAGCATTGTCTCCAATTCTAAGCGTTGAGTCCTAAGTTAATTGCTTAAATTGTACCCCTTTTGGTTAGAAAATAGAGACTGAAATCAAACACCCTGGCAGTGATTGCAATGTGATGCTTACCATCAAATAACCGTGAGCATTTATCACTTCAAGTACAGGAGCAGTTTGGGCATATTATAATGCCGTCGTTACGGCTTGCGCACAGAGTATACATATTTATAGGGGTTGTAACATATAACAGTGTTACCTTTTTATCGATAGAGTAACGATATTCGAAAAATTATCAGTCTATCGATACAAATACCGATAGTATCTACCATAGATTATACATGTATCTATAGCACAAACTAGAAATTACATATATCACCAGTGCAGGGCTTGCTCTAACGACTATCGACAGTCACTTTGGTTCAATATTAATGGCGTGAAAATTTTAACGAACTATTTGTTATCGTATTTTCACGAGTTATGCTATGAATTAGTATCAATTACTCATTTTAGACCTAAATATAGATGACAAATAAATCCGTTGGCAGTGGTACACTAAAGACAAAATTAGCGACGTTACGAGTTTCAGTCCGTTATCAATCAACCTATTCATACATTTTTTTCTACATATAGTGTAAATATATACTTTTACTCAACAATTTCGAATCAAGCGCGAATCGAAAGAATACGCTCTCTACTTTTCTTAAAATGACATGACACCAAGCCGAGACTAAGGGTTGATTGGACCAACCATATTTCGATACTAAGTTTGGTATAGAGCTGTCCTTCAATACAAATCTGACGTTATACCGTAGATCTGGGGGAAAGGGGGTTTTGAAGGTTGGCAGCGCACTTGTGACTCCACAGGTGTCGCGGGTGTCTATGGGCGGCGGCAATTGCTTACCATCAGGTGATCCGTCTGCTCGTCTGCCACCAATCACATAAAAAAATATTTATTTACGGAAAAAGATTGGTCGAATTGGGCCTTAAATCAAATCAAATAACAAAGACTATATGGATATTTAACTATGACAGTCTAAAAATAGACTATCGGTAGTCCATTGATATTAGGCATACAGAAACAACACTAGCATCAACCGGTTGTCAGGCGCACCATGTACCTATGATGTGCGTGCCCGGATAAATTGAGGAATACGAAGCCCACGTAGTGTGGTCTGACATTCAAAAGTAAATACAAAATTGTTTCTAAGGATATCTAAATAATAGTCTAAAGATTTACTACCGGTAGTTCATCGATATAAGGCATAGATAAACAACACTAGCCCCAACCGGTTGTCAGGCGCGGCACGTATGTCGAGCGTGCCTGGATGAATTGAAGGGATTCGTAGCCTACCGCTCATGGCTCGACATGACACCCAGAATTAAATACAAAAAGTTTTTGCGCGGAGCAAAATAAGCGTTTAGTTGACAAATGCCATATGAAACTAGGTTAGCTATGAAAAAGAAGAAGGAAAACTCTGCATTTATATCAAAACCCTCGCCAATCCGTCTGCCAAGCGTGGTGAGTATGGCAATTACCCCTCATGTGATTGAGGGAGGCCCGTGCCCCAGCAGTGGGGACTTAAATGGGCTGACGATGATGATGATGATAGCTATGAATGGAAGGGGCATTCCCCCTTACCTAATAGTGAAACTTACATTAAAATAAAATTAAAAAGATACGCTTTTGCTTTGCAGTGGGATGCAAAAAAGGTCAGCTGTTCCATACAGTATTGCCGGGTAGATAAAAAAAGGAGTAGCAGATTTTTTTTCTCAGTTTGTTGATCTAACATGCTAAATATCCTTTATTCACGATACCTCATATGAGGTTTTCAGAGTGTAAGCGCAGATACTTTACTTAAAGTTACGTGCGCATTTTAGTTTATTATTTTAGCTATTAGATGAACTTAATCTAATATTTATAAAGAGATTTTATATTTATTTAAAGATAAGATGATACGATTATGAACAGCAAAAATTAAATATGAAACTAGTCTTTTGACTGAATAGCATTATTTTTTATCAAAAGAGAAAAAATGCATTAGGTTCACCAGTACAAAACTACTTGAAAAAAACAACCAATTGCACATTATAGTCCCAATATAAATTACATTTCGGTAAATCATTACCGGTTCAAAGTCGCTCAAAGAGCTATATGGAAAGGGCTATGCTCGGAGTATCTCTGAAGGACCGCATCAGAAATGATGTAATCCGACAGAGAACCAGAGTCACCGACATAGCCCACCGAATTAGCAAACTGAAGTGGCAGTGAAGTGGAGACCGCGACTCGGTAAGCGTAGTTAGGACGCCCTGCGACAAGATGGGATGATGACATTCGAAGGCTGGCTGGTGTGGGCTAGATGAGACTGGCCGAAAATCGGGAGCAGTGGCATGCATTAGGGGAGACCTATGTCCAGCAGAGGACGAGTGTGGGTTACTGATGATGAAAGCATTACCTACACTTCAGTTAAACGTTTACCCTGTTACGTTAAACCGTTCTACTAAATCTAACCAATCCAATTCGCCGGCGACAAAGTAAAAAAACGGCACACTGTAAGTTGTTACAAAACTCGTAATCCTAAAAACGTCTGTTCCTAATTTCTTTTCCGATTTTAAAAGAGCCATCTTTCATTTACGACGACATTTAGAACAAGAAAATTTCAGGTTTCGACACGAAGTTTTGGCAATTTCCGCACTTTGCGACGCTTTTTTGTGACCCACACTTTGTCGTTAATCTTTCGTACAAAACCTTGCCTATGCGTCGTTACTCCAACTGTTTAAGTCCACAGATTTAAACGGCCGATTCCAGGCGGACGATTAACCTTTTTCGGCCAAATATAATTGGCTATTAAACACAGGCATTACTTACGTGTAACTTAGCAAAAAGTTTTCACCATGTCCCAAATTTGTTACGTTTGGAAGTTATAGTCAAACCCAATTCATTTTTGTTTTTAGATGAAATTCTGCATACTTATTATGTCCATATCTATTCAATATTGTAAAAGAGGTTTTCACTGGATTTTATATTACGGTTGTAAGGGATCGTTCAGTCTCTCCATTTGGGTTATATTCGACCCAAATTTGTCCAAATGCGGCCACATTTTCAACATCTCTCAGAACACTTTTCTTTTTATTGGAATGTATATTTCAGAAATTTCATCGGTACACTACGCAACGGTCTAGAGTGTTATTGCAAATGAAAAAGTACGTTGAGCTATTTTCCCTATCTCATTGTGTGAGGTGTATAAATATTAGGCGGCTTCTTTGAACATAGGTATTTTACGTTTGTCATAGATATGTGATATGATTTCTGAGAACTACGGTAAACTCCACATGAAGTGATTCACTTGTTTGCAATAAAGTAAAAAGATAACAGGTTATTTAATGCTAAATTGGCCGATATTGTTGTTGTTTTTGGCATACGTTTTAAAGTTACAAAAAATGACCGGTCATGAAACGATATAAGCATCTACATTGGCTCCCATAACGGAAATGCTGATATATTAGGTACTGCAAATTTTATGTTTCCGTGGTTTTTATAGACCCATATATTGGGTTTATTCCATGCTGAAAACATTTTTATGGCTTTCACGTTTATAAGTAGGTGTTTTATAGAAGTTTAGTTCAGAAGTTTGCCGAAGTCGAAACTATGTGTATATTTTATTAGGATTGCGACTGTTGCTTGGATATCAATTCTAAAACGTAAATAATGTGCTCAATATGTTATAGAGCCGCTAGTTTATTACCATATGCCTTGGAAGAGCCACGCTTCGGCATGATTGGGACGTATCGACCGGGCCTCACAGAAAACCAGCGTGAAACAGCGCTGTGCTGTGTTTCGCTGCGTGAGTGAGGGTACCGGAGGCCTAATCCGGGGGGAAGAGGGGGTTTAAAGGTTGACAGCGCACTTGTGACTCCACTAGTGCCGCGGGTGTATATGGGCGGCGTCAAACGCTTACCATCAGGTCTCTCGTCCGTCCCTCGTCCGTCTGCTCGTCTGTCAACCATCACATAAAGAAAAAACCATATTAACAAAAGGGACGTTTTATAAATGGGTTTCTAGTATTAATATCTTTATGAATTTTGCATGGTACAAGTAAGCGTTCTGGAAACTAATAGGTATGTTACTATACATATAGACTGGATACTACTACATATATAGAAAGTACGCTATTCGATTGTAATAAATAATATCACATTTGTATTAATCCGCAAAAATGATGCTACACATAAAATATTTTGATTTAATGCTGTTATGGGTTCTTATTTGTAATGAAATTCGAATAGATTTTCTAGGCTTAGGTATTGTAAATAAATAATATAATGCTCTTAGTGAATTCAATAAACCTTATAAATCAAAATCATTTCGTGTGAAGTAACAAAAATACACAACATACACACACTTATAAACTAGTCGCTTTTATAATATGCGTGATAATCGATATAACTTTAAAGTAGTTTTTGACTAAAGCTATGGCTGGGCTTGGGGCCCGGGTTCGATCCCCGGGTCGGGCCAAAATTTGTACCTGAGTTTTCCAGTCCAGAAATTCTCAATGGCAGCCCGGAGTCCTGTGCCCGATCCCTCTTCGGTCGTGTCACACTTGTGTCCCATCGGAATAAGAAGGCAAGGGAATAGAGAGTGCACTTGTGTTTGCGTAGGGACTTGATAACTATGTATATATCTTATGTAAGTGGATGATAGATATCAGATTGGCTGCCTTAGTCTAAATTGGTTGGAGGATGTTGATAGATGATTATTATAGTAGTTTTGAGCTATAAGAAAAGTAAGGATAAAATTATATGAACACAATATCTAAAATGTACAATTAAGTAGACTACCGGCAAACTTAAATCAAAACTTAAACTATGCACACTTAAAATACCCGTGCGATATTCACGAATACTTTGACTAAAATTTAACAACGAATTCCTCCCAGGTATTTTCCATATATCTATCAACAGGGTAAGGGGAGAGTGCCGGCAATATATCAAATTTTATTATTGACATGAGCGTATTTACATTCAGCTCAAACAGCTAAGTGTAAGTACAATATTTGCAAAAATAATATAAAAAGAGTGCTCTTGTCACGGGCAGACGCTTTTGCGTCCCTTGGTTTATTGGATTGTACTCTGCTAAAAAAATGAGGATGCATGAAGGGAAGGGCAGGTGCTCAACTTAAAATAGCAGACCAGTGTTGGAAAAACCAGGATTTCAACATATTTATTCTCAAGTGTCAAAGCTCGGACAATCGCGGTATAATAATGGTATCTATATATATAAAAGAAGAACCTGACTAAGGTATTAAGTGACTAGGTATGCACCCACAGCCCTAACTACTGACCCTAGAAACTTGAAATTTGGGAAGGGGGTTTCTTTAATAGTGAAAGGGTTAATTTTCAAAAATCCTTTCTTAGTGCTCAAAGAAGGGATTTTTGAAAATTAACCCTTAAGGAGGTAAAAAGGGGGTTAAAAGTTTGTATGAAAGTCCGCCATCTTTGGTGTTAGAAATGTGAAAAATTGTATTTAGACTAACAATTTGAAATAAAAAGTAACCCATTTAACATTTTTCAAAAATTACCCTTAAAGGGGGTAAAATATGGTATTAAATGTCAGTATGAGGATTTAGCCATTTAAAGTAGGAATCTCAAAAACCGTTCTCCTTATTTTAAACCAAGAACAAGTTGTTTTAACGTTTTTATAAGTTCAACCTAAGGGGGGTGAAAAGGAGGCTTGAAGTTTGTATGGAAGTCCGCCATCTTTGATGTTAGGAAAATGAAAAATTGTATACATACGTATAATTAAAATAAAAAGTAATTCACTTAAACGTTTTTGGAAAATCATCCTTTGATGGGGTAAATTAGGGGATGAAATTCAGTATGGGGGATTAGACAGTTTAAAAGTTGGAATCTTAAAATTGATGTGAGGCCACCGGTTTTGTATAAAAAAGTGAATTTTGAATTTTTAACCCCTAAGGGGTAGTTTCGCGGGTTTGAAGTTGAAATGAAGATTTTCGTAATAAAGACTTAAACTGCGTGTTTAACGCCGGGCCGCAGTCTAGTAATGCATAAAAAAACAAACGATCTAAACACGCTGTCTTAAAAGAACAGCTGTAGCAACGCGGACGCCCGTGTTTTCTGCGCTGCAGTTTTTTTTAAACAACAGAAACTTTAGCTGGTTTCTCTCCATTACAGTGTAATAATGATTTTATCTTAATTTCTTGCTTTATTTTATTTACTTTACACAAGACATCACGTGGGGTTAGCCTTGTTGGACGGTCTGAGATCGCGTTATTTTTACACTGCGGGAGCGTAACGTGACCTGACGCCGTCTATATGATTTAATATAAATTAAATCTATCTGCGGTAGTAAGAATAAAATTATGCTTACTTTTCAGGCTGACTAAGTAAATGTGAAATATTAAAATACCATTGCGAAATAAGATAAACAAAACGCACAGTGAATGCAAACATATTTTAATCCTAAATTAACGCCCTGTTGGTCTAGTCGTCTAAGTACCGGACCGTGAATTCGGGGTCCTGGGTTAGATTCCCGGGTCGAACGAAGTATGTTTCGAATTTTTCGAACATAGCTCGGGTTTGTGATCACCAATCCGCAATTAGCAAGCGTGGTGATTAAGCCTAATCCCATCATAGTAGCGATGACTTGATTCCTATGATGGAGGCCTTTGCCCAGTGTAGGACAGTTTATAGGCTGATACTTTACTTTACTTTTTAAGAAGAAAGGAAGAAAGTAAGAAAAAAACAAATAAGGAAAGAAAGAAAGAAAGAAAGAAAGAAAGAAAGAAAGAAAGAAAGAAAGATGGAAAGAAAATACATTTATCGACCATCACAACACAGAGAAGACAAAAACTACTGTATGTTATGGCTACTAGCATAACAAGATACAGTTACAAATAAGAGAGACGATATGAGAAGAGATGGTGTGCTTGTGTATGGTCAATCAGGTCCTGACCTCAGCATTTGCTGCTACGGCACTAAATATGTATATGGCAAATAAGCTTAAGGTGACGGTTAGGGCACGCTAGCGACGCCAATCGATTTTAATTTCTAGCTACTAAACCGGATCTATTTTAAACAATTACAGGGTACAACCTCTCGGCAAACACTTATACTATTTATCAAATAACCATGAAAAAATGTTGGGTCCAACGCGTACGCGAAAAATAACAAAAACGGACCCAACATTGGTTCATGGTCAGTTAATAAATAGTATAAGTATTTGCTGAGAGGTTGTAACCCCGAATTTGTTGAAAAGCTAAAAATTAAAATCGATTGGCGTCGCTAGTGTGCCCTACCCATCACCTTAAACTTATTTTCCACATACATATTTAGAGCCGTAGCAGCAAATGCTGAGGTCAGGACCTGATTGACCATACACAAACACACCATCTCTTCTCGTATCGCCCGTCACCTTAAATTTAGAAAATCTAAACACAAGTTTTAACTTTATTCCTCCAGAAAAACGTTTATCTACAATGTATGGTCTTTTAGCCTTTAATGTTGTTTCACCGGTGAATAGGTCGTAAGTTTCAAGGCACGCCGCCGGCTGTCGGAGAGCAACGGGCAGTGAGCCGATTGCGATCAATCACTCTGGAGCGTCTTCGGCTTATATCACTTTGCGAAATCGAGCGAAAATTTCGCACGGTCAGCTCGTTTAAACGAATAAGGTTTGTGACTTCTTAAGAGGCCAGAATAGGTTAGTATACATTGTTTGGGGTCAAATGTATTATATTCCTTTTCCTAATATCTAGTTTAATTACATTATACAATTACAGCAAGAGGTAGGATACAAAGATACATTATGTTACTGTACTTACTGTGTGTGTTCGAAAGAAGAGTTTTTTTTTTTATGTGATAGGTGGCAGATGAGCAGACGGATCTCCTGATGGTAAGCAATTGCCGCCGCCCATGGACACTCACGACACCAGTGGAATCACAAGTGCGCTGCCAACCTTTACACCCCCCCTTCCCCCGGATTAGGACTCCGGTACCCTCATTCACGCAGCGAAACAGCACAATGCTGCTTCACGCTGGTTTCCTGAGGCCGTGATATCACTCCGGTCAAGCCGGCCCATTCATGCCGAAGCGTGGCTCTGCCACTGTAATAATTCCTACTGTTTACAAATAATACATTGCATTTTATCATAATCATGATGATAGCGTTTAATTCCCGGTTGCATCCAAAGCTGACGCTTTAGAACCCAGGGTATACTTACAATGTTTCAGGATTTGGTGAGTCTGGTAATTACAATGAAGCGACTGCCGTCTGACTTTCGCAGCCCTTAACATGGTTGGTTACAGGTTTCAGGAACTAGCCTAAGCGTGCTGGTTTTCTCGCCAAGTTTTCCCTCACCGCCAAATTAATGCCAGAAATACGCACATCATCATCATCAGCCCATTGAAGTCCCCACTGCTGGGGCACGGGCCTCCCTCAATCACATGAGGGGTAATTGCCATACTCACCACGCTTGGCTGACGGGTTGGCGAGGGTTTTGATATAAATGCAGAGTTTTCCTTCTCTGGGTGCTGATGATCATGCCAGCAGCTTTACCTTAGTCGCCTTTTACGACACCTCGGTAAGAGTGAGGGTGGCCTATTCTACTCTGCCGGGGACTATACGCACATAAATTTTAAAATCCAGAGGAATGCTCGTTATCGAACCACGACCTCCCACATGGGAGGCGACTTCTAATCCACTCAGCTACCATTGCTCTTTATCTTTGTTTCAGTTATTTTAACTTAGAATTTTAATACAGTAACAAAGGAAACATAACATTATGATAAGTAAACCCTCATTTAAAATTCCAGATTGAAAATTACACGTTCAAAGTCATATTTGCTTAGGACGATACTCGTAACGTTGTTAAATCTACTGAATAATGTTCATTAAATCCCAATGACGGGTGTTTTTATTCAATTTGCGGTACCTATTCGACTTTAAAGGGAGTTTGGTTCAAATCTTGATTGATAGCTCGCACGCGGGCCCATCAATTTATACCAGAGAGGAGTTGAGATAGTGGCACAAGAAGTTGTTCATGCAAAATTTTTGCATGCAAATATTCGTGTTGTATTAAAAGCGACTAAGCCCCGATTCGACCAATATTTATCCCAGAATTAATACCCATACGGAATAAATAAAACACTTAAAAATTTCATCTCGTGTTCAGGTGGGACACGATCCCACACCTTCCACAATCCGACATTTTTAAGTGTGTTATTTACTGTGACGGGTAGGGCACACTAGCGATGGCAATCGATTTTAATTTTTAGCTACTAAACCTGATATATTTTAAACAATTTCGGGGTCACAACCTCTCGGCAAACATTTATACTATTTATTAAATAGCCATGCAAAAATGTTGAGTCCAAAACGTGGCTGCTTTTGGCGGTAATCTATTTTTAGCGTACAAAACCGGGCCCAACATTTGTGAAAGGTTATTTAATAAATAGTATAAGTGTATGCCCAGATTAAATTATTCGTTAAAGATTGTTCGAATCAATATTCGTGTTGTATTAAAAAACGATTAAGCCGATGATTCGATCAATCTTTATCCTGGAATAAGTCTATGGAATAACTCTGTCGAACTATACGATTCATAGCATTATTATACTAGGTATAGTCTTATAAGAAGCATCCTAGAATATACCTTGCCTGTGTCATCTGGTCACCTCGTTATACTGTGCACTCTGATAGCCTTGAATCTGTTCAGAAAAAAACATTAAAAAATCTTGAGTTACAAATGCGGCTTTGGGCGCAAACTTGCGGCGCTGAAAGACTGGATAGATTCAGGGTTACCTCTTTGCTCAGCCGTCGTAACCAGCAAGATCTTATACATTTGCATAAGTTACTTCATAATCAATTCGATTACTCTTACCTTCTCAATATGATAAAACTAAATATTAAACATCCCCGTCTACATTTCAAGAACTTTTATTTACAGACTTATAAAAATAATACATCTTACTACAACCCCTTGACAAGAATGTGTCGTCTTTACAACGAGGTATCAATTAATAATCCCAATCTTGATATGTTCGACTCCAGATTTTACGTCTTTAAAAATGGTGTTAAATTGCTTTCAAGGATATAATCCACCGAATACTCCTACTATTGATAAGATTTACATAATCACTGCCACTTATAAAAGTATTGTTTGTTTAAAATTTTATAACTACGTAATAAAATGATGTGTAACAATTAGTTGATATCAATCTAGCTCGAAACTTACCTAAACGTATACATATTCATAATTTACTGATTGTTATCTGTTTTTCGAATAAATAAATAAATAAATAAAAATACCCATATATTATTATCGGTGAGATCGGTCGATCAATATTCGTGTTGTATTAAAAAACGATTAAGCCGATGATTCGATCATCTTTATCCTGTAATAAGTCTATGTGAATAACTCTGTCGAACTATACGATTCATAGCATTATTATACTAGGTAATCGGTCCCCCTTATAAGAAGCATCCTAGAATATACCTTGCCTGTGTCATCTGTCCCCTCTTATAACTGTGCGCACTCTGATAGCCTTGAATTGTTCAGAAAAAAAACAATAAAAATCTAATCTTGAGTTACAAATGCGGCTTTGGGCGCAAACTTGCGGCGCTGAAAGACTGGATAGATTCAGGGTTACCTCTTTGCTTAGCCGTCGTAACCAGCAAGATCTTATACATTTGCATAAGTTACTTCATAATCAATTTGATTACTCTTACCTTCTCAATATGATAAAACTAAATATTAAACATAATCCCCGTCTACATTTCAAGAACTTTTATTTACAGACTTATAAAAATAATACATCTTACTACAACCCCTTGACAAGAATGTGTCGTCTTTACAACGAGGTATCAATTAATAATCCCAATCCTGATATGTTCGACTCCAGATTTTACGTCTTTAAAAATGGTGTTAAATTGCTTTCAAGGATATAATCCACCGAATACTCCTACTGTTGATAAGATTTACATAATCACTGCCACTTTATAAAAGTATTGTTTGTTTAAAATTTTATAACTACGTAATAAAATGATGTGTAAACAATAGATTGATATCAATCTAGCTCTAAACTTACCTAAAAGTATACACATTCATAATTTACTGATTGTTATCTGTTTTCCGAATAATAAATAAATAAATAATAACCATATATTATTATCGGTTGAAGATCGGTCGAATCAATATTCGTGTTGTATTAAAAACGGTTAAGCCTCGATTGAACCAATCTTTATGCCAGAATTAATCTATGGAATAACTAACCATATGATTCATAGCGTTATTATTATAACCAAATATTAACCTCGGTTAAAGATTGTTCGAATCAGGCCTAAGTAAGCTAAGAATTCATTGTTATTATTTTCATAGAGAAATAATTCTAGCGCAAAGTTTTTAAGTCCCGGTTGAGATTTAATTTATATGGTTCCGATTTTATAAATAAATAAATAATACATTTTTCACAACAATCACATACATTGATTTGACTCCGAGATAGGTAGCTCAAGCACCTGTGTTACGGATATCAGAATCAACAGTGGGATTACAAATAGATAGATAGATAGATATACTTTATTGCACAAAAAAAACACAACATTAAAATCTAGGCATTACAGAAACTTAATTGTACAATTTCGGCGGTCTGATCGCTGGAAGCGATTTCTACCAGACAACCTTCAGGCAAAGGACATTTGATAGTAGAGGAATATATACATATAATACTTTTCTTTTGTAAATACATACTTGTAATACATAGACCCAGACCAAAACACCCTAGATCAATACAAAGAGACATGTTCATGCACACAATTTTTGTACTGTACGGGGATCGAACCCGCAACCCTTGGACCAAAGGCAGCGTTCACTACCACTGTTTTGCCAATATTTGTCAAAATTTTGCTCTAGTAGAAAATAAAAGTATGTTTCGAATATTTTCCATGATTGAGGCCCGTAACCTTTTTTTTGGTAACGCAGAGAGAATGCGTTACCAAAAAATGTCGGCTCCTTCTGGGCGGCGCCCAGAAGAAGCCGACGTCGGCGCCGTTGGTTGGCGCCGCCTTATGCACACCCGGCTGCTGGGAGTCGGCCGGTGTGCTCTCGCTTGAGGTGCTCCCAAGGGCATACTCACTAAACTAATCTCACCTGGGGGTCGACAGAATGACTCCAGGAGCCCACACGGGAGGGCGTGAGTGAGAGTGCAGCTGTTAGCCGTCGGGTGGCAATGGGTGGCCAAGCCAATTACTACCCGCCGTTGCCCAGGGACGCCAGGACCCTTTCGGTAGCAGCTCCAAACAGATCAAAATACTACCGAAAGGGCCACACGAGGAGGCCGCCGCATCGTTATCCACGAGGCTGGTAACCTGTAGTAGGATACGTAGGTTCAGAACCCTTAGTGAGCGAGCCCAACTCACACATAACCTTGTTTTTTCTTTACCCGTGATTCTGTTCCAAAAAATATAAAAACCATAATAAAGTAACTCATATATTCTGAAAATCATTACCTTCTTAAATTCCGGGCATAATTTGTACGGACAGCTACAAACGTGTTATATTTTGCTATCAATAAGTGTCTTAATTAACGAAATACCTACACCCTATTAAAACATCGTTACTCTTGTTATCTAACTATGGTTTTGTTTGACCCGCACCCTCGTATTACAAATTATGACAGTGAATTTAGTACGAAAACTATTGTTTATACCTCGTCTAAAGATAGACAACGGATCCCTTTCATCAAATATGGACGGACATGTGTACCCAACAGTGAAGCGACTAACGACCTCAGGGGAAATGGCCCAACTGTCCTACAATCAGGCATAAATGTACACACATACACAAATACTGAAGCGCTGTTACCAAATGCTCTGTGAATCAAGTGACGCACGAACATTTATAGAACATGAAATCGTACTACGATGCATAATGAGATTTTTAATAATACATGAAACGAAATGTTCGGCCGCTTTACCGAAAAGTTTATTCCATGTACAAAAAAGTTCGGCGACCGTCGTTACTGTATCGTTTTGAAGCACATTTTGAACTTCCATTTTTATAGCAACCACAAGTATGGCCACTTACAATACTTAGGGCCGAGTTTACCAACTTTTCAAATAACTTTCACCATGCAAGCAGGTGTTATTGCTATTGGTATAGCAAGCACGGTTAAAGTGTGAATTTGTTAGTGAGTTTATTTTAAAGTTGGTGAACTCGGCCCTATAAAGATCTTTCAAGCAATTTGATCAAGCGGTATCAGCTGACCTCCTTATCATCTTAATTGAGTCATTCGTGGATACGTTCAAACCCGTAGCAGTCGACCATAAAAACTAAAGTCTACTTGACCATCTAACGGTTCTATTATAGAAGAACATAAATTGACACAAAAATAAACCGTGCGTAATAAAACTATGGACTACCAACGATGGTGTTTCCGAACAGATACGACCTGGTGATCTTCAAGAAGAGCTTACTCCTCCCTTAAGAGCCGGCAACGCATCTGTGATGCCCCGTGTGTTGCAAATGTCCATGAGCGGCGGTAATCACTTACCATCAGGTGAGCCGTCTGCTCATATGTCTGCCATAATGTAAAAAAATATATTTTAGGTACACTTTTCAATCTGGAAGTTACGGGTTCAAGCCCGACTTGATCCCCACATTCTTACCACTTGGTTTAAATAGCCTAGTTTATGCTAAGATAATTCAGGTTAAATTACTCTGTCTCTTATGAAAAATGTTCCGACTGCTGTGGTTACATAACCGTATTACAAGTACTTTGGGTAGTTACAACATAGTAGATGGTCTTTAGAGCATAAAGAACAAAAAATATTAATTAAATTAAATATCATTTATTTCAACCAGGTTATAAGCAAAATAGAATAGATAATAAAAATAGCAATACAATATTTGACATTCATACATTGTAATAAATAAATAAATGTCAAGTTAATGTCCATGGGTGGCGGTAATCACTTACCATCAGGTGAGCCGTCTGCTCGTTTGCCTGCCTTAATGTAAAAAAACAAATATAACCACAGACATAATAATTTCATTAAAAAAAATACAAACATGTGACGAGTTCATTAGTATTAGAAAGTAATTTCGCAGCATGTTCCTTTTCCTAGTTTTCTGAAATATTTTTACAGCTTTATATCTAACCACCCTTACTTCGTTTCAGGACATGAGTTCCACTTTATACCAAAAGATAGCGCCATGTGTCGATAACATCTCGCAAGCGTTTTGTGTTTTCGGATTACTTATAAGCGTTGACGCTGTCTGTAGGATTTACCTCTTTAAGAATAGATTAGTTAGCATGTTTCTTTTTCGTAATCCTGGAACCGAATATTTATATAGACTTTGCGAAAAAATTACAAAAGCGGTACAAACCTGATCGAAATTCCAATTAGCCGTCCAAATATTGGTAGTTTTATGGCAACTTTTTTATTAATGAAACTGGAATATCCGTAATATAAATACATATGTTTACACAGTAAAAAAATACTTGATACTATGTGTATATTGATACTAGGAAACGCAGATTTTTAGGAAATCATTGAGTAAACTACATCCAACATGGCTTTACTCCGCTTTTAAATAAATTCTGCCATTTTTTTATAAGTAAGATACATATCACTGATTTTTGACATACTAGCACTACGGGCTTTGACTTTGATGTGACGTGCTTCAGGTGACTTAGTTTTACTTAACATGCATATCTAGCTGACTAAGGTGTTCATATCTTTCATCTTACATATCAAAATAACAATAAATACTATACAAGCAATGCCGGATAGTAGATCAGTGGATTAAAACGCGAAGTCGTAGGTATCCGAGCATGTTTTTAGAAATATACCCAACACCGGGCTATGCTATCTTAATCATCGAAATAGTTATGAATTGTTTCTGAAACGTGTAAACGTGATTCACTTAGTCCGGTGCCCCTGTTAAAGGGTTGCGAAGGTCAGATGGCTGTTGTTTCATTATAATTATCGGATCCTAAAAATTCTGGATCATGGTCCAAGCTTACTCCAGGACGAAAGTGGGAAATACACGCTAAGATGATAAGGACAATACAACTAATGCGTTTTATCATTTGATCTGCACCCTAAAGGTACTGTTACACATGCTTATTCTCATGCTTAAAGCATACTACTTTTGAGCAAGTGCTACTTAGTAGCATATGTGGACAGACGTGCTACTAATATGCATGTTAACTTTGAGCATGCTCAAAAATCGCACACCGATCTATTACAAATGAGCTTTAAGCTATCTACTGTTACACATGCTGATTTGTAGCATGATTGAAAATCATGCCAAATATGAGAATGCTTAATGAACTGTCCACATTTGCTATCAATAATCACGCTTTTAGCCATCTATTAGCATGCTTAATAAGCAAACTTGTTTGTGCACGTGCTAAAGCACTGCTCCACACTCCCCCTTCCACCTGGTAGCATGCTGAAAAATCGACAGGCGTGCGATTTTGGAGCATGCTAAAATTAGCAGGCGTATTAGAAGCACACATGCTACTAAGTAGCACTTGCACAAAAGTAGCCTGCTTTACTTACTTTGACTTAATGTTCTATATCCCCTAGGTGGGGCAAAGGGCGTCCACAGTGCTCCGCCATCTCGAACGGTCTTGAGCTTCACGTTTTATCGAGATGCAGCTGAGCTGAGGGTGCAGGGCGAAAGGCGAATCTTCTGCGCCTTAAAACAGAACGAAACTCACTAGGGAGGAAACCCGAAACAAAACCGAGCACGCCTGTAGGCTCCAAGGTGGCAGCCCCACCAGCAAGCTAGGGTATAGTGGGCTAATCACTCGCTCGTGAACCCTGCTTTAGGCATGAAAATAAGCATGTCTAACAATACCTTAAATGAAAATATAGTCTCGAGTTGGTTTAATGTAAATATGCTGCTGGAGCGCTCGCTGAAACTGCACATTTTCAGTCACAAATTATTACAGGAATAATTCCATACATATTTGGAACAATAGCGGTGTTTACCTAAATTTTTATCGGTCGAACGCCGAACATGCCGGCCGCATGTCGACTACACTTGCCGCACGTAAATTATGGGCCCGGCAGAAGCGACGCCTAACTTGCTGTTTTTGTTTCCAAGATTAACGATGAACAACGTCCCTCGAAAAAACGTGTCACAGAAAACGGATATTGCCCAAAAGTTTACGGTATAAATTTCCTTTTGTTCACTTTTATGGCGTTTATGTAAATAATGAAGCAGTCCTTTTATGGTTTCGTCGCTTTCTTTGCCTGCCACTCGTAGAAAGTTCGGTGTAAAAGTTTCAATCTTTTGTAAAAGAAAATGCAATCTTTGAAAGTCTGCAAAATAATTTCTGGAACTTCGGCATTGCGCGGACAAAGTAAACAAAAGGGTGCTTGAGTGCTTTTATACTATTGTAGTGACTTCTTCATAATATTTGTATCACAAATATGCAAGTTCTTAAGAACTTTCTAAAACTTTGCCATTAAAGGCCTCTTTTATCTTTTACCAAACAAAGTTAGGTTGCAAAGAATTCGACAGCTGAAAAGCTCACAAATTTTAAAAAATAATTATTTTTTTGTTTGTCAATCTGTTGTTGTCCATCCTATTCTTATTAATTGTAGTGATAGACGCGAGTTTAATATTTGAAAAAAATATTTAATTTTACACGTAAAGATTTAGTTTTTCAGATAGTCTTAATTAAAAGTTCTTTTATTTACAAGTTTTAATTTGAATACTTGCTATATTACTTCTCAAAAGTCCTTTACTTCTGAACAAGCTGAATTGATCAATTAAAATGTTTAAAGTTTCCAGGCAAGACACTGCAAAATATTAAAAGGCTTCTTAAATTAATCGGTTTACTATTAACTAGAAACATGACAATAGCTAGAGCGATCAGTTTTAGTAACCGATACCCTTACTGACGTTAAACCGGCGCTTGTTAACTAAAATCAGGTTTAGTTGGGAATTTCAGGTCTGTCGGATAACAAGCTATGCACTTCTGAAGCTTAGTCATAATTACCAAGAAATAATCGATCTGGTAATTCAATTTTGTGTTTTAGTCTAATAATCTTTGTTAATCCATCAAAAATTTCACTATAACATGAATAAATAACCGAAAATATGTCATTTTACTACTTCGTCCGTTTCTAATATAATAAAAGCAAACACTGAATGCATTTAAAATATTCAATGCAAACATTTTCCTAAAAGACATTGGCTGAAATTAAAAAAAAAAATCATATAAAATTACAATTTTTTTGAAATTTGTTATAAAATTGGAAGTTAAGGTAATTTTCTTTTCATTTGACTGTATGTTCCACAAAAATAGGTACGTTTAAGAGAAAAGGCGTTTAAGCTTTTAATTTGCAAGGTTAAGAATAAAACTCAACAAAAACGAATTTTCGGATATTTTAAGTCACCAAAATCAATCACGAGTTCACTAAAATGTAAAATCAAAGTTGACACTTTTTTTTTCCTTTTTGTGGAGAAGCGGGTAAGTACCTAAACATTTCGACGCAACGCGAGAATTGAACCCTTTGAGGCTGTTGGTCCCGCCCTTTATCCCTCTCCTGTATCAAGACCCACCGGACTATTAAGGGTAAGGAAGTAGGGCCACTTGTGTGTGCACTTGTGTTTGTGTAGGCTTTGATATGCCTTACCTTGGTATATCAAACTTGACTGCTTCGATAGAGTAGTGGGTTAGCTAATGGGTCGCACTTTAAAGGGTTGTGATACTGGTTCGATTCCTGGGTTTGGTTCAGTCTCAACTAGAGTTTCTCTGTTAAGAAACTTTCAGTGTCAATCTGGAGTTTTGATGTGTCTTATGGTCACTCAAATGCATCATCTAAATATTAAAATAAATAAATACATTTGTCCAATATAATATGCCCGGGGTTCTTTAAAATATGGTCAGAAAAACAGTATTAAAACCAAAAGTAATCCATAGAAAAATAAAAAATCCTCATAATATATGCAAAAGGGCGTCATTCCCCATCAAGAGAGGGAATCACAATTGGAAGGGACTATTATAGCATTTTTGTTTTCCATTTGTACGTTTTACGGTTACGACTCTGGTCTGGTGGTTGGCCTCGGGCTTTGCAAAGATGGCTGTACATTACAACGTGGCGTACCAAACAATTTCGATTCACAATAAAACCCCCGCACAGAAACGGGGTATTGTTTGATAAACCTGTGGACTTATGACTCCCAAACTAATTAACAAGCTGTATCAGACTGCTCCTCCAATGTTCTATTTTGGCCAATTTTATTGTTTGTTATTGTTTCTTTTTTATTTGAAAACTGACGAGATCAAAAAGTATTATCATAGTAATGTTGTCGAGGACTAAAACCTCGATGCGTGAAGCCTCTTTGGTCACTTTTATGGCGCGAAGAAAACTTTATTCTTTATTTCAATAGTAATATTGTTCTATGATTTAAATATCGGCGCTCATTTGTTTTTATATGTCACTAATTGTCTCACCTATGGACAATGAGCGTACTTTTGTAATGTTTACGCATTAAATACCTAATTATTTTTATACAATTTTACATTTTCCGTCATTTTACCAATACCGCATATACGTTCCCACATCCCGACGGCAGAGGCCTGCCGGCACAAATGTTTTAAAATAATGAGCTCCTTTTTGAAAGACTGAAGGGATGTAAACTGCAACTTTTTTACTGGTATTTCATTTAGTACTCTTTCATGCCTTATCATTTTACAATGATAATACTATTTTAATGCGTAAGTATCATTTATTATTCACAAAAGAGGTTTGTGTTGAGCTTATAGGTAATTTTAATAACAAACTTATAATTATTAAAGTCCTCCAATAAGTATAAAACACCCTTGCAAATTATTATATAACAAAAATTATATGATGTATAAAAACACTAATTTGACTATCTTTTCTAAAGCCTATTTTTGTATTTACACCTCATAAGGTACAGACCACATCAGGTAATATACACACTATAATATTTCTAATTTATTAATTTAAATTGAACCAAATGTGCTCGATATTAAGGTGACAATTGATTGATTTTATACATTTTAATAATAAATTGGTTAATATTTTTATTTCGAACCATAACCTCGGGCAATTACGTCGCGGATTTTCGGAAGGCTTGCGTGGAGCCGAAGCCAACACGTAGAGGCCCTTTCTATAGACAATTTACTCTAAAACTAATGTATTATTATTATTAGAAGTACAAAAAGCAAATTAAAATATTCAAACAGTGGACAATATTAAATTAAGTTATAGATAGGGTTGATAATACATGCGACCGTACAATACCGACAGTTCCATTACAGATAGCGTAGCTGCTACGGACTACGTCGTAGTGATATATTATGTTCGTAGCAGCGCGTGCCACGCTGCGCAATTGTAATATATCTCACAAAGTGATTTCATTGAGTAGCATACCGTTGACGAAAACTATATAGATTTTCAGAAGCAAATTAACATGTGATGAATTTAGCAGTACTCTATGTACCTGTAACTGATTATTATCTGTAATATTCGGATAGGCATTCACTAAATAGCGAGTCATTAGTTACGGAAAGACATAAAGGTCATGAATAAAGCCATCATATATGATGACAGGGTTTAAAGTATACTTCATGCGAAATTCTCTTTGGGACTTGTGACTCTCGGAACATAGCCATTCCATAGTTGTAAAACATATCCAATATTAATCAAAGATATTCTAGTGATAAAAGATCTTTTGAAACCAGTTCAGAGACTTCTGATTTTAAACGTTCCATACATTATGTACAAATCTTGCATATTTATATTATAAAGTATAGTATAGATTTATATGTACTCTATTTGTGTTTTATTTCATGTTTTTAAAAAAGTTTTACAAAATCATAAAAAAAGTTTATAGAAGTTACTCAAATTGAGTATTGTATACTCCGATTTGAAATGCAACCGCGCCTCAAACTCAAATATCAGTAAATAAATAAAAAAATAATCACAACATCACATACGTTGATCTGACTCCATGATAGGCTGCTCAAGCACCTGTGTAATTGATATCAGAATCAACAGTGGGATTACAAATATTTTATAAACATATAATACCTACTTTTTTTAAATTCACATAGATTCTTCGAATGTTATGTTTTTCATACATGCCTTACTAAGTTACATGACGTCTTCGAGAGCTACGCTTCTGCATGAATACACCGGCTTGACCGGAATGATACCTCGGCCTCACAGAAAATCGACGTGAAACGTGACGTGAAGATGGTGTTTCGCCGAGTGAATGGAAGCAGAGTTCGTAGGGAAGGCGAAAAGGTTGGCAGCGCACTTATGACACCATAGGTGCTGGGTTTTCCCTAGGTGGTAGAAATAGCTTACCATAAGATGGCTTATAACGAAGCCATCCCGTAACAAAAGAGAATATATCTGTTGCATTCAAACACAGGAGATCCACTGCGCATATGAAAGGGAGGGGAATTTGGATTCTATCGTAACGTCCAGTTCTTTTCAGGTCCTCTGATGATCCGTCACTGGCCTGCCTACTCCTCCTCATGTTCATCTTAGCGTGTCATTCCTGGTTACATCCTAAGCTGTCGTTCTGGAGTGTGGAGTACACTTAGACCATGATACAGGATTTGGGGAGTTTGGTTATTACAATGAACCATACAAACTTTTGTTTTTATTTTAGAATAGTCAGTCATTTGGCCAAAATCTCACCTGATGGTAAGTGAAGATGTGGCTGAGGATGGATCATGTCTGTCTAGTAACAGCCTATTCACTCTTCTCTTGAATATGTTCAGATCATATCGTTCAGGGAACACATCTTCCGGCAGAGAGTTCCATTCCTTCACAATCATGGTTACACGTTTCAGTCATCATCATCATCATCAGCCCATTTAAGTCCCCACTGCTGGGGCACGGGCCTCCCTCAATCACATGAGGGGTAATTGCCATACCCACCACGCTTGGCAGACGGGTTGGCGAGGGTTTTGATATAAATGCAGAGTTTTCCTTCTCTGGATGCTGATGATCATGCCAGCAGCTTTACTTTAGTCGCCTTTTACGACACCTCGGTAAGAGTGAGGGTGGCCTATTCTTCTCTGCCGGGGACCACACGGCGTTTCAGTAACTATCCGAAACGTGCAGGTTTCTTTACGCTGTTCCATCACCGCCAAGCTAATGGTAGAAATAAGCACATAGGTTTGAAAAATCCAGAGGATTGGGATTTGATCGCTCATTCACATCTTCTGCCATCTATCACATCAAAAAATCATAAATGTTACATTATCCTCCAACCGATAACGGCTACGGCGGCAAATCTGAACAGCCACGTACGCAGAATATATTATGGTGCTCAAGTGTGCGCGCAAACACAATTGCACAATCTATTCCCTTTCCATCATATTCCGATGGGACACCAGCGTGACACGACCGGAGAGGGATTGGGCGCATGGCCATCGGCTTAACGTGCTTTCCGAGCCACGGGGGTTACATGAGCGCCGACTTCCAGACTCCGGGCTGACAATAAGAATTTCTTATCCAAAACTTAGGTACAATTTTTTGGCCCAAACGGACATCGAACCCGGGACCTCCTGCGCAGCCGTCGCTTTAAAGTGCGACCCAGTAAACGCTGCGCCACCGAGACAGTCAAATGTTACATTACGGTGAATACAAAAAAAATGTCTGATGTTACATTACGGTGTATACAACGGCATACCAAAGCAATAACAACAGCCACGACGTCCGGTCGCGCCATTAACTACTGCATTATCTCCTTCCTCCTCTTCCCAAATATTTGGACGTTTTATTTGCCATCAGTGAGCAGTAACTGAAATTGTGTTATGATTAAACTTTATTCATTTTAAAATAAGGGTTACATTACGTGCATGCTAGCGTTTGGTATAAAATATGTGATGCAGCATAAGTGATATGGTTCACCAAGAGTTACCGTATTTTACGTTTTTGCAAAACAAATTGAATTATTACGTAACTAGCTTAATCAGTGGGCGCCGTACTACGAAAACTTTTTTTATTTTGACAATATCTCGACGAAATCAGCGTGGCCAATTTTTGTGGAGACATCAACAAAGTAGGTACTAGTACTATTCAGAATGCCTTTCAGATACCAAAATCTGCAGGTTCTGTCGCGAGGACGAGGAAACGATTATCCACGTCCTCGGCGAGTATATAGCGCTGCACCGCTGCAGAAACCGTCACCTAGGAGCACACATGATCTCGGCAGACGAGATCAAAAGCTCCCCCATCAGCTCCATTCTCGGGTTTATCCTGGAACTGGAGCTATATGAGGTGCTGTAATAGGTTATGGGGCTGCCACAATAGATCATCTACTGGTCGCAGTGGCAATGGGACGCAGGGCTCACCCCATTTCTATCAAATAATAATAATAACTTATTTATTTATTTATTATTATTCACACAAAACAAATTACAACCGTTACAGAGATATGGTCGTTACAAAATAAACAGTTTTGATCTGGATTGTAATTTAAAAACATGTGTACACAGAAAAATCAAACGTATTAAACTATAAGTAAAGGTAAATCAAGTTAAAAAAAAACAGAACGAACATAGACACTAAACAAACAAAGATCTACAATCAGATTACTATCCGCGTCCTTCATATTATTAAAGTCAGACGTATATAAGACATGTGCAGGTGAAATTAGTTATCCATACCACTAGTTAATAATAATATGGATAGGGCAGTCAGATTCAGCACGGATACTTGACTGCCACAGTTCCTCGGCCAGGTTCGGCCGGTGTGGGTTCAGTGGCGTAGAGGATGAATTTAAGTATTTTTATATAATAGGATAGTTTGGGAGTAAAAATATCAAGATTAGGGTTGGCATTTGCCACCTCGTTGTACTGACGAGCCATTCTAACCAGGGGGCTGTAAAAAGAGGTATTATTTTTAAAAACTATTCAGAATAGTTCACTTTTTACCCGACTGCCAAAGAAGGAGGGTAATGTTTTTCGAGTGTATGTAAGTATGTATGTATGTCTTTTCCTTTGTGACCTCCTGTAGCCTAAACGGCTTGATGGATTTTGATGTATGAGGTATCGTTAGATTTGTCTTGATTACGGGAGTGTCATAGGATACATTTTATCCTAAAAGTCCCACGGGATAAAGACATAATAATATTTTTTCTAAATTTCCCTTTAAAAAAATATGTATGCGGTATCATTAGATTCATTTCAATCACGGGAGTAATTAATATAGGATACGTTTTTTCTCAAAATTCCCACGGGAACATGTTAATTCTGCGTCAACGCAAAGCAACTCATGCGTTAGCAAGCAAAAAGATAGGGCGTGGCCTGGCATGCGGCGCGCGGCGCGGTGCGGAGGGGGATATGCTCGAGTATACAGCCCGAATGCGGCAAATGTGGTCGAAATAATTTAAAATGGTACTTACATATACATAGTCTTCTACATCTACAACATTTTCGTTAAATAAAAACAGCTAAAAAGTTATAAATAAAAAAATTTATTATTAAAAAAACAAAATACCCGACTGCACACTAAAAAAAGAGTAAAACAAGCCCCACAATAATATTGATCAATCAAATGCTAAAAACTAATTATGTAATACCGTTTAAACAATACCTATATTAAAATACACTACAATATGTGTTCGTAATCGATAGTTAAATAAACAGAAACTTATTTTGAATACAAATTTACTGAATATAATTTATAAATGTTGATGGAAAGCATCGCAGGCGGGGACCACCTTGACCGCCACCAACGAAAATTCTGCTAAATGGTGCACAACCGAAATGACTATAAATAAGCCTCTGTTGGTAAGCCTCTGTTGGTCCCCGCCTGCGATGCTTTCCATCAACATTTATAAATTATATTCAGTAAATTTGTATTCAAAATAAGTTTCTGTTTATTTAACTATCGATTACGAACACATATTGTAGTGTATTTTAATATAGGTATTGTTTAAACGGTATTACATAATTAGTTTTTAGCATTTGATTGATCAATATTATTGTAGGGCTTGTTTTACTCTTTTTTTAGTGTGCAGTCGGGTATTTTTCAATAACTATTCAGAATAGTTCACTTTTTTTAGGACTTCATTTTATAAAACTCGGTTTCTTTTCTAGTTGCATTTGTTCTAAACTGTACTAATAGAGGTGAATTGCGCAAGTGTTACATATTGTGCCAGTTGTTAATAATATTCGTCTGTTTTTAACAGATCTACAATTTTCTCAATTAATAAAATAATAAATATCTTTTATATACAACAAATACAATAACCTATGAGACAACTATAAACTATAAAAGTATCAGCTATAAATTGTCCCACTGCAGAACAAAGGCCTCCATCGTCACTGTCTGCTCGTCTGCCACTATGACATAAAAAAAGAAAATTAAGACTCATATTTATAAAAAAATAAGTAACTAAAGTTGTATTTGCAGTAAATAACAAGCCACAATGATGTATGAAAATTCCTTAAATAATATTGTAGGCCACTGAACGTTTCATTGAAAATTAACCCCAAATTTAACACGACGAAAGCAAAAAGGAAATAAATGCTCGCGTCCAAAATATCTCATTCAATAGCGTAAAGTTTTCATAAAAGTCGCAAAAAATAAAAAACGTAAAAGCCTTCTTTCCAAGTAACGTCGAAATCAGTTTAACATGCAGGTAAGGGAAATTCAATTATGTGGAATAATGGTCGACGTCGCAAATACAAATTTCCTCTACAGAGATTTAAATTGAGCAAATATGGGCTGTTTCCGAAAATTTGACTCTTTATTGTCGTCCAATAGTTCTGGGTACAATGTTGTTCCTTACGATATTTTGTAGGATAAAATAAAAATACTATTCGTATTTCTTCATAACAATACCAGTAATGTTATTGTTCAGTAGACATAGAATGAGTCCTACGTAGTAATTTCAATAGCATGTAATATTCCTATTCTTTTACTTACCTACTTACTATTAATTGCTAAAATTCATAGAAATTACCAACAATTTAATATATTTGCGTTAAATAGTACTATTTATGATAACTCATTGAATTATCAAACCAGATAGTAAACAAACTCGTAAAATTTAAAATTTAAAAAACCCCCCGACGGCAGCCATTTTGGATTTGAAATTTATCTCAATAATTGCATTTTTCTACTCAAGCCCTTTTATATGATACCCATATTGTGGGAGTTTTGTTAAAACATACAATCCATATCTTTGTAACGGCGGCCATCTTGGATCGATTTTATAAGAACACTCCCCCTTATTCATCTCTTTAAAACAAATCAAAATCGGTTCATTTGTTCGGGAGCTACGATGCCATAGACAGGCACACACACACACACACGCTCAGACACGTCAAACTTATAACACCCCGTCATTTTTGCGTCGCGGTTAAAAATATTAAACAATAACAGATTAGATACATTATTTAGAACAAATTGTTGATATATCACATCTTTTGTTAAAAAAGCCCTATGAGGTATTTTACTTTTTATAAATCTAGTCAAAATTTTGTGTAAGTACATAAGTAAAAATTTACTGACCACATACACGAATACAATTACAGCAAGACATAATACATTAAGAGACATTTAACAATAAGACAAGAAGGAACGTTCTACCTAAGGGTCCTAATCTGGAGTTTCCGATGTCCGGCGCATTTCAGCGGTGGTTCGGCCCGATTACCGGTTATGTGGTGTGACGCACTCCGATAGAGCAGTCGCCACGGACCCTGTCGTATTTTGAACTCGAAGGAACTCTAAGGGGTCCTGTCCGTGTTCACCTGGGCTAACACCCAGACATGTGAATGCAACTTGACGTGGACCCCTGCAACTGGCAGCTCCTCTTCCCGAGAGCAGGTCGCCGCCACATCATTCGCATTGGATGCCCGCACCGCAATCCAGCGGTGTGGGCACCGCTCGTCGGGAGTTTTGCGGAGGGCATTGGGAGCTGCCCGGGGGGCTTTTAAACGCCAGACGACTGGACGAGGCTGCGCTGGCGTGCCTCCTGCTCGTGAGTGGGGTGTGGTGCTCGGCTTCGAGCTACGAGCCTATGCCCCACTCGGACTTGCAGCTCGCCGCCACATCCCGCAAGCCAGTGAGATGTGGCGGCGACCTGCAACTCCTGCTTTTCCCATCCCATCGACTGCCTCCGCAGTCCAACGGAACTGGTCGCATGGGACGGTTTTCCGATGGGTACCCTTTCCTCTCCTTGCCCTGCAACCAGCAGGGTGCGGGTCGGCGAGGGGGTCCTGCAGGAACCCTTTCTAGCGACGTCCACACCGCAATCCAGCGGTGTGGGCAACGCTCGGTGGGAGTTTTGCGAAGGGGGAATTGGGAGCTGCCCGGGGGGTTTTAAACGCCGGACGACTGGACGAGGCTGCGCTGGCGTGCCTCCTGCCTGTGAGTGGGGTGTGGTGCTCGGCTTCGAGCTACGAGTATAATGGCACTCGGACTTCCAGAGCACGGAAGGAAAAGCCCCAGGTGTTTTAGTTAGTAGGCCTCTGAGATTCTCCCAGGGGAGAGCCCAACACTACCTGTCGGTCTCCCAGCCTGCGAGTGTGCATAAGGCGGCGACGTCGGCCCATTGTTTTCCAGGCCGGCGGCATTTCACCTGGGTAAAAAAAAAGGTACCGGAGGCCCGATCCGGGGGAAAGGGGGTTCAAAGGTTGGCAGCGCACTTGTGACTCTACTGGTGTTGCGGGTATCCATGGGCGGCCATTGCTTATCATCAGGGGATCTCGTCTGCCACCTATCACATAAAATAAAAACTCACAATTAGACTGCTGGCATCTAACTCGCAGAATCAACATTTTAGGATTGCTAAGTCAAACTACGATTTAGAAATCTAATAACCAATTTTCAGTATGATTAATAAAGTAATGCAACAATAAAAAGATCTTCTCCCACTATAATGACGAGCGATTTTATCAATAAGCCGTACAAGCAACTTGGCGTTTATAATTAAGGATGAAGGGAGGTTAAGAGACATAAATCCTCTAGGCCCGCGGTATCCGATGTCCCCCCGGGAGGATCGTCGTTCTTAATCTACTAGTTGGGCAATAAGAGCCGATATTATCCACGCCGCTACCTAACTTTAATTATGGGTGAAAACAATATACAGTTCATATTATTAACAATGAAAAGCATTTGTAGGATTACGGTTTTACTCAAAGTAATTAATTAACATATACGATAACCTACAATACGCGTGAATCTAATAGAAAAAATCTGACCACACGAATGAGTGACGTTACTAGGGTTGTGCGTATATCGCGTAGTGATGTACTCAATTTCCTGCCACGAGTGCGGCACTGTTGAAGACACGGCGGATCCGATGACCACGATGGATTAAGGAGACACGATGGAGCGACCGCAGAGATCTTTCTTATGTGAACTTCCTTAAAATTCAAAACATTTTCAAGCTTCTTCATCTAAGTATGTCATTACCCGTTGCATCCAAAGTTGTCACTTTGGTTGGAGCCCATGGTACGCTTTGACCATGATTCAAAAGTAGGAGAGTCTGGTAATTACAATGAAGTTTTAGAATTCATTTCCGGCTAAATTGTAAATTTTATTTAATTTTTCGGTAACGATGAAGTCTAAGATGTAACTCGTTTCAGTACGAGTAGAAATATCAACCTCTTTACTTATCAAGTTGTTGCAATCAAAAGTAGTTAAAACTATAAAAAGTATACCATCTTATTGCCTTGTATACTATTATTTTCATACCCTTGTTCGTGACTTTCATTCATTAGCATTTGACACTGGAAAAGGCAGTTTAGAGTAAATGGCAAAACAATGACTTTCCAGAAAAAATAAATACCAATGAACGAAAAAGTTGCTCTTTAATAAAACCACAACATCAGGTACACGCAGGTTTAGCCGTGACGGCATTTTTAACAGAAAATTAAATATTTTACCAACGTTTTAATATCCTGTCAGAAAAACGACAGCATAAAATTCCAATTTTCCACTTGAGACGCGGCGCCGTAAAACACGACGGAAGAATGTATAATTAGCATTAGATGATACTTGGATCAGAGGGACAATGTTAAGTAGGGTTGCATAACTATCGATTGTTTGTGTATCGATAGTTAATCTTGTAACAGTCACAATAACACTCGCATATAACGCAACTATGAATGCTTAATTATTTTAACTTAATCATAGATAGTGCGTATTAAAATAAAAGGTTTCTTAAGTAACCGTTTAAGTTAATTTGAGATGTCTGAAACATTTTGAGGTTAGATCGATGTATGATATGTTATCTGATATTGTATATAGATAAAGCTTAAATATTGAATTATTTATATACCATCCACAGTAAAACCATCTATAATGTAAGTACACAAATTTCATAGCATATTCGTTTTACTTTTGCTCAATACGGTTACAACAATTATTTATTTATACAATTAATGATTTTATTAGTATCGAAGAATATCGATATTATATTGATATATACTGATATAAATATAATATCGATATTCTTAATATTTATGTTGCAAGAAACAATATATCGATATATATCGTTCCTTGCAACATTAATTTAAGTGAGGAACGTAACAAAGAAGCGATACTTACTCCTTAAGTTTATATCTAAGGAGGTCTTAAGTTCAAGTTCAGCAAACAACTTTTGTAATGGACGTGAAATTGAAACTGCTTTCACGAAACAATATAAATAGGGTTGAGTAATCAATGCTAAGGCGTTGAGTGTCTTCAATTTGGAGCTTAGGCTTTTGTTAGTTTTAAAATAAGTATGAAAAAATATCCCACTATTTCGGCACTCGAAACAAAATATTATGTGAAGAAACTAATTTATTTTCAAAATCTTTTTTTCTACAACATAATTTAATTTTATATGTAAGGTTTGTCCAGATCTAAAGAACACACTGCGAATACGCTGTTGCCACCAACTGATTCCGAGCACATAACGTATGCAGTCATGATGACCAAAAGGTCTCAAATGCCATCATACCTACAGCAAAAGAAAGCCAGGACCGCCTCTCAGCACTTGAAGCTAGAAGCACCTAAAGCGGCCGTAAAGAATCGGAAACAGTTATTCAAACATTTTAAGAGCCCCTAATATAGGACTACTGGATGTCAACACTATCATGACTATAGAAGACCAGGAATGGTTGGTTATAGAAGTAGGTTGACTAACGAAATACCTTTGCTAACTTGGAAGGCACGATAGTCCGTCACTTCCTCGCTTCCGCTTAGCTTGATGCCTCATTAGAGCCAAAGCACGCTACTTTTAGCATCGGCGATCGGCGTTTTTGCAACTGCATGCACGTAATTTTGCTAAAATCGACGAGCGTGCGCGCATTGTGGTGTTGATAGATAGTCGACCTACCTCTTTAATCAACAATCCCCAACCTCTCCTATAAAATTTACGCGTGCGGCACGCAGTAGCAGTTGTCAAATTCTCGGTGTGTCATTAGATCTGAATGGACCCTAAGATAAATATCTTTAATCCATTTTCAACGTAGAGATTGGCAACCAAATCCTGGAGGAGGTGGATGCTCTAACAAAGTAGTCAGTCCACATATCGGTTCAGCGGCAAATCTTCCGTTCCTGTAATGAGAGAACCTAAACTCCAGCAAACTGCAATTCGATACATTAATCCTTGCTTACGCTTGATTTAAGAAACTAGCGGGAGGCATCAAAGGGATGTCCAGGGAGGATTCCGACATAAAAATCATTATTTATTGGTTCTGATGTAGATATATCCGATACCTAACCGCCCAGTTGGGCGACCTAGGCCGCTGGAAAGACGTTGTCGAGTGTGATCGAGTGAGAAAGACAAGCCATTTGCTTAGTGCAGGGATCGCCTGATAAAATATTGTACCTTGTATTTGTTTTTGGTAAATAAAGATTTTTGTTTTTTGTTTGTTTTTTTATCTGCGATAACTTCAGGTCAATGACTGGCAAGAAGTACATAGTGCAGGATCGACCACAGTGGCGTTCTCTTGTTTTGAAGGCCTACTCGGTTCGGGTCGTTGAACCAGAGGAATAAGTATTAAATGGGTGCTTTTGTTATTTTACATATGCATTTCCCTTAACAGAAAAAGCACTTTCATAAGTAAATATCTAGAGGGCAACAGCCAGTGAATGAGCTCACTCTACAGTAAGCTTCTTCGGAACTCCAGTGTTCAGGTGAAGCCAAGAGAAAGGTCAGCTACAATAGGTAACAAAAAATCATGACTTACTGTGGTCCAGCTGGTGGTATTTTTCCGCACCTCAAAGCTGATATAATGTTGTAAACATCGCATACGTTGACATCCTCCTAAAACCCAAGTAATCCAAATTAAAGTGAACTCAAATCAAAAAATCTTTATTTGCATTGGCTTGTACACAGCACTTACAAATCGTCATACATTTGAGTAATTTAAAACTATTTATTATGTATAATTTACATGTTAATACATAATATACTACATACATTTACTTATATATAATTTACGTGTTAGTACATAAAATATGCTGAAACTTAGCTAAAAATCATCTATGTAATATAAAAAGATATATTAGCAGATTGAATATTTAGGACTAATAGGTAAATTGAAATCATAAATTGAACTTAGGTATTTCTCACTTCTTTTTTTATCAAAATATAGAAAGTTGATATCGAAACATTTTTTTTTCAATTATATTGATCTCTAGAAACAAGAGAGTAACGATGAAAACATAACTGTCCTATCTGTCCTCACCTTCACATACTGAATGGACTATGGTAGAGTAATATTTTATGTGATAGGTATGTATCTTAGCTTTACCAGTGATACCCCTTACTGTTTAACCAATTCATTTATAAAATAACTTACATAATAGTCATCATCGACCACAAGCACCGGAGCGTTGACGCAAGCTCCCTGGCACTCCACTGTGTCAACACCGAACATGCCGTCCTTGGACAATCCACCGACGGTACAGCAGCAGGCCTCTTCAGCGGCTTTGAGGATTATGTCGCCGCCCCGCAGCATGCATGGTGTGGTGATGCAGACTTTCACGTTGAACTTTCCACGGAAACGCCTGAGAATAAATTTACCAATATAAAGGTATTTGTTTTTTTTTTTAGTGATAGGTGGCAGACGAGCAGACGGATCACCTGATGGTAACACAGCACAGTACTGCTTTACGCCGGTTTTCTGTGAGCCTGTGGTATCACTCCGATTGAGCCGGCCCATGTTTCTCCCATGGTCGTTCGTCCATTATGTTAGAATCTGAATCACCATCCGTATGCAGTATATTTATAAATTAAGTTCAGGAATAATAGAATAGCGCAATTTTGACAAAATATTTCAGTTTCTAAATCAACAGGAAGTAGTTTGAATTTCAATACCCTTAAGAATGTTCGTACATGCTTTTTATGCCGATTATACGCCCGTATTTATCTTTTTAGCTTAGAGGTAAAAAACAAATTAACCGAAGATATAAGTACCTATCTATATTGTTTCAATTCGTTATGTTCACGTCTGTTAGACACACAGACGAACAGATATAATAGACTGGATCCAGTAATTAACAAGTGCAAACCCCGTGTTAGGCCGTTACTAACGCAAACAAACACCGATACTGTTAGTGTAGTGTGTCGGAGTAGCTCACTGACAATCATCTATTGGCGAATTAATATCAAAAAATGTGAGGGTGTCCGAAGATTTAACAGCCTGGCCCCAGCAGCGACGCCCGTGCTCCGCCAGTTCCGCTCGTGACAACGGCGCTGTAACGTTCGTAGCCGAAACGTCGAGCCAAATATGTGAGTTCACATAATAAATATCGTGGTTAAATCACCGTATTGATACATTTTAGTTATAATGCAACGCGCAAAAAATCTAAAAACTAGAATAATAGTATTCTTATAAATGTCCCATTTTCTTCGTGAGTTAGGGCTTCGTGACCGTGGGAGAGTCACCCACGACATAAATGGGCCAGCTCGACCTGAGTGATATCACGGCCTCAAAGAAAACCGGCGTAAAGCAGTACTGAGTTGTGTTTCGTTATGTGAGTGAAGTACCGGAGGCCCAATCCGGGGGAAAGGGGGGGTTTAATGTGAGCTGCAGCGCACTTTTGACTCCACTAGTGTCGATTCCCGATCGCCCATGAACCTGGTGTCCATGGGCAGCGGCAATCGCTTACCATCAGATGATCTGTCTGCTCGTCTGTCACCTATCAAATAAAAAAAGTTAGGGAACGCTAAAAACCGACTTGTGTGATACCGATAACGGACAAACTCCGTACATGCGTCGTGATCTCCTGGTTGCGCTACAAATGCAAAAAACCTTACGAGCACACGCACAGGTTTGTAATTACTCACGCTGCGTTTACGCGCCACGAAAGCCTCATCTAAATTGCATTAAAGGGAATGCATCAAAGAGGAGAAACTTCATTAAGGCGACGGGTAGCCCTAACTAGCGACACCATTCGTTTTTAATTGTTAGCTACTAAACCGGATCTATTTTAAACAATTTCGGGGCTACAACCTCTCGGCATACACTTTTACTATTTATTAAATAACCATGCACAAATGCTGGGTCCGTTTATGTTCGCGAAAAATTTATTACCGCCAAAAGCGGCCACTTTTAGCGTGAATCAATTTTTCGCGTACAAATGTTGGGTCCGCATTTGTGCGTGGTAATTTAATAAATAGTATAAGTGTTTGCGGAGAGGTTGTAGCCCCGAAATTGTTTAAAATAGATCCGGTTTAGTAGCTAAAAATTAAAATCAATTGGCGTCGCTAGTGTGCGCTACCCGTCACCTTAAGTGGTTACCCGCGCGGTTCCATACAAAAGTTATGGAATTTTTTCCTAGGCACGTAATGCGTTATCCATCCTTCCATACAATTTACTTTAACCAGCATACCACCTTCTTGTAAAGAAAATCGATTTGAATATCACCAATGCTTTCTCATCGTGTTATTGCGGACTGCCTCGGTGACGCAGTGGTTAATGTGTCGCACTTTCAAGCAACGGCTGCGTAAGAGGTCCCGCGTTCGATCCACGGGTCTGGCTAAAATGTGTACCTAAATTTTCGGTAAGAAATTCTTTGTTCCAACCAGGAGTCTGGAAGTCGGCAGTCGGGCAAGTACCCCCGTGCCTCGGAAAGCACGTTCCCTCAATCTCAATCCCTCTCCGGTCGTGCCACACTGGTATCCCATCGGAATATGAGGGTAAGGGATAGAGAGTCCACTTGTGTTTGCGCACACACTTGAGCACTATAATATATCCTGCGTACGTGGCTGATCGTTGAGATTGGCCGCCGTAGCCGTAATCGGTTGGAGGATTATTGCCGGTTGAGTCCAAAGCCATCTTTTAGATCATATTTTCATATTTTCTACAGTAGTAAAAGTTGTTTTTTTTATTTAGTTACTTAGTTGATTTTGTTGTATGAATATTTATTAATAATGGACCATAATTAAAATCCATACAAATAAATGATCTCCTTTGTTTTATTTTGTTGAACCAATTGCGAATTGGACCAATCGCGAATTGGATCAATTGCGAATTGGACCAATAGCGAATTGGACCAATAGCGAATTGGACAAATCGCGAATTGGACGAATAGCGAATTGGACCAATCGCGAATTGGACTAATCGCGAATTTGTAAATTTTTGACGATTGGACCAATCGCGAATTGGACCAATCGCGCCTAAATGAGAGAAAAAAGCAATCATAATATACTTCAAACATACCGCTTATTCATGGTGTAGAACGTCGCCCACTCATAAACTCTCACCCTGGGTATGTTCAATATCTCTGCAACTTTGTGCATGGCTGCTATGGGTATCCATCCAATTTGCCTTTGAACAATGTCCATAGCGGGACCTAGTGCTGACCTTTGTGCTCCTATGGGATAATTTTGGATGAGGGCTGCAATACGCTAAAAATAAAACGACGCCTTTAAATAGATACCTATATAAGTGGGACGACAAGCGTGTCCACTATATGATATATTATTAACCATTTATTATATTTTATGACATAGGTGGCAGACGAGCAGACGGATCATCTGATGGTAAGCGATTACCACCGCCCATGGAAACCCGCAACACCAGTGGATTCACAAGTGCGCTGGCAGTGCAACCTTTAAACCCCTTTCCCCTTAGATTGGGTCTCCGGTACCCTCACTCACGCAGCGAAACACAGCACGGTACTGCTTTACGCCGGTTTTCTGTGAGGCCGTAGTACCACTCCGGTCGAGCCGACCCATTCATGCCGAAGCGTGGCTCTCCCACAGTGAACTATGTAGCATTCTCTTACTTATGAAAAAAAATGTGTTCCAATTTTTAGCGACTTTTTAGCGCGAAACGATGCCAGCAATGTTGTATCGCAGCCGGTACCAAAGGTGTTGTTTAGTCCCAAATAAACAAGGCAAAAGGGTTGGGACCCCCATGTCCAAACTAGCCAAGAAAATATTTCCCATTCCGTTAGTACGAGTAACAGTTGCATTTTCTCCCCAAACTTCCATCGCACTTATTCAATAAGTTTCAAACTCCAAAGTGGGTTACCAAAACTTTCAGCCACGTTTTAAAATGAACCGCATTTTGCTGGTTTTTCAATTTGGAGGTAATATCCAATTGGATTTGGTGATAATGTTTTCAATTATCTGGCAAATTGTAAACATACGAAACGTTTAACAGTGTAATGTGTCCGTGCTGCATGGGTTGTTTATCATAAATCAAATATATTTGATAGCATATTAGGCCAGTATTTGCTTTCAATTACTGCTGGAGAACAATAAGTTTGTGTTTTGTAATTGTTATCAAAAAAATAAACTGCATATACACTGACCAAAAAATAGCATGGTATGATTGAAGTTGGCTAAACAAGTGTATAATTGTATTGTAGTGAATAGTGTACTTAATAGAGCCACCGCCGCATAGATTTATTGATATAGTGAAATAGCATCAACTAGACTAAAACTACTGGTTTTTTTTTGTACGAGTAATAGGTGGCAGATGAGCAGACGGATCACCTGATGGAAAGCGATTGCCGCCTCTCATGGATACTCCCGATACCAGTGGAGTCACAAGTGCGCCGGCAATCTTTAACCGGATCGGGCCTGCGGAATAGCACAATGCTGCTTCACGCCGGTTAAAAAGCGCCGGGCTGTGGTATCACTCCGGTCGAGCCGGCCCATTCATGAGGAAGCGTGGTTCTCCCACGGTTAATTTATTTTGCCTAAAGCACAATAAATAAAGAAGGACCATGACGCATAGACAATGCATAGACTTTAATTTAAAGAATCGTCATTAGTGTTGGAAATAGTCGTCGACCAAGAGGTAGTCCCAAAAAGAGATGGAATGACTACCTGGACAAATATTTGTGAAATTGGCAAACTATGGTGGTGAATAGGGATCATTGGAAGAAATCAGGGGAGGCCTTTCCCAGCAGTGCGATAATAATATCGGCTAACACAAAAAAATGTTTTATCAATACTTACAGCCATGTTAGGTTCAGTGAATTCAAAGGGAGTATTAGAATTATTGTCTTTTGTATCTCTGTGAACGAATAGTTCTTCAGCACACAGCCTCGAAGAACTAGAGAAAGTTCTCCAAAGTGGCACCTTAAAGTACATAAATATTGTTAGAAAAAAAAACAAAATACTTATCTACAACATAATCTTTATTAAGACTTGTATATCATGCACCTTAAAAAAATCCTCTACTCAGCATTCGGATGGGATTTAAGTGCATTATTTATTTAAGAAAAATTGCAACTCGATAAATAATAATAAAACGTGTCGATTGAAACTTCTAGAGTTGCTTTTTCTAAACTCTACAAATCTTAATAAAGATTTTCTTGGACTTTGATCAAAATAAAGTTTAATTTAATTTGGGATAGTCAATAAAAATATATCTTAAATGCCGCAAAAAAAGTGGTGTAGCATTGACTCAGAATACCTAAAGATTAATCTTTATAAAAAATCTACCGCAAAAGAACTTCATGAGTGGAAGCCAATATTTTGTTTGTGTAAAGAGAAAAGGAAAAAAGTTTTGTTTTACATTGCATTCCGTGACTTAGCGCCACTTGCGGAGATGGATGGATGCAAACACTCTCATGATTGTTTCAACGTACATACATGAACCCTTGGGATGCGAGCGTGACGTTGACGATGAAGGAACAGACTACGATACACTGTCCAATTGCAACCAGTAAATGTATAAATAAATTAACAGTATCATAAACATTGACCTAAATTCAGCAAGCTTGTATTATAAGTCTCAGAATAAACGGAGATAAAGGCCTGAAATACTAGCAAATGAAGCTATATTTTAAAAAAAACTTGGTTCAAATTAGCGCAATAATACAAATACCAACTCACTTTCTGCAGACATCTTTTGACTGCGATCATTATATTAAATTTCTTAGATTTAAGCAAAAAATTAAACAAGAAATACAAAAACCCAAGTCCACGTTTTTATGACAGCTGTCCTTAAAAGTCAAGTTTGATTTCTGCTACGTAATCTTGTCATGATAAAAAACTTCACTTGCAAAAAGGAAGTTCCATGAAAAATAAAATGGGCCTTTTTTATGAGATAGAGGGCAGACGAGCAAAAGGATCACCTGATGATAAGCGATTATCGCCGTCCATGTACACCTGCAACACCAGAGGAGTCACAAGTACGCTGCCGGGGCTTTAAAAGGAATACGCTCTTTTCTTGAAGGTTTGCTGCATAAAGTAAGGCAACTCAAGGTTTGCTAGTTGTATCGAGCCTTGGATAGAAGTTCTTTACAAACTATATTACGTAGAGTAAGATATGAATAGTTGGATAGTACATTCTAAATTGTTTGATGAACGTTTCGCAAATATTAGAAAAAATAAACGATGATTTATTTCATATGGCAATACAGTCAATATAAAAATTTAACTTCTTAGTTTGTGTTTTACGATCCAATCAGAGGATTTTAGACAGATGCATAGAATTTTTACGGATAGAT
This sequence comes from Marasmia exigua, assembly GCA_019059595.1. Taxonomy (NCBI): domain Eukaryota; kingdom Metazoa; phylum Arthropoda; class Insecta; order Lepidoptera; family Crambidae; genus Marasmia; species Marasmia exigua. The sequence goes on from CM032463.1 coordinate 18,046,978, forward strand.
GGTGCTTTGCGGTTTGTGCCATATAGCGAGGTTTTTTCATGGAACAAGAAAATGCGCGACGTATGTAGGTTTTTTAAAGATTTTTTTATTTATTTTGTCAGTCGATTTGTCAATAAAATTGATGGTAGTAGGACACCGATCTCTGGACACACTCTGTAATTGACCAACCTATTCTTCGAATACGTACTCGTAAACATATAAAATTTGGTACTAGAAGTAAAGCTGGAGAGCGCACTCAAAAGAGATAAAGCGATTTAATTAAAAGTATACATATAGTTATATATGTAGGATTCGATTGTTTCGTGCCCTTCAAACCCTTTGAACACATCCTTGGGTCAAAAGGAGCGGATACTTAATTTTGTATTGGTATTTTCAACCAATTAGGCAATCACTTTGTCACGGGAGTTCTGAGGATCTGGTCCGGGAGGAAGGATGGATTGTGGTGTGAGAGATGGGATTTTTCCTTGATCATTTTTAAAACCACGGAAAGGCGTTTACTCATTAATCCGTTAATTAACTAAGTCAACAACCTGCTTATCGGATAACTTTTAAGGGCTGATTCGAGCAATTTTAATCCAATACTGAATCTATGGTAGGTAAAGCGCTGACATTCTATACAAAAATGACGCTATACCATAGATTTATCCACAGATAAAAATAGGTCGAATTGGGCCTAAGTTAACTTCAAAAAAATTAACGTTAAATTAACAAAGTCTTCGTTTTATAATAACTGTAGTATTAGATTTAGATTTTTATTTCTAATTGAATCATAATATTTGATCATAAGTTTGTATTTTTTTTATAACTACGTCCGTGGCAAATAAGCTTGCGGCTCACCTGATGGTAAGTGACTACCAGAGCCAATGGACGTGTGCAACTCCAGAAGACCTGCATACGCGCTGCTGACCCCTTTCGACAAGCATAGTAACTAACACTAACTGAACGAACCATAACGAACCCGTATGAAAATCGGCTCCACAACTCTACAGAGTACATTCCATAGAGACACCAAATAATCCCCAGCAATCTAGCCAGACAGTTCATTTTTCAAAGAAAACAATTTTATTCAAAATAAGCTTACTCAATAAAGACACGGGCAGCCTCAAGAAGGCTCGTGAAAACATTAAGGAAAGTGTTTCCAACGATCTCGAAGTTGTTACCGAGCATCGACCAATATTAACGGATATTGGAAAAAGATGGTAAAAGATGGCAGTTGCCGGATCAAGACTAGTAGGCACTAATATTCTCTGGTGCAATATCGGGGTTCATTGCCATAAAACCGCTTCAGGCGAATATCTGGGGTACGTTATTGGTCTCACAGCATATTGCTGAGGAGGCTGATATCTGAGGCAATTTCAACATCGTAAATGATGTTTATCGGTGTAATCCGCTGACCCTCCCGAGAACACGGCATGCTTACCTTTGTTCACAACTACATTATGGAGAGAATAAAGTATGATCGGATAAATAGCTAGTTTGCCAAGGGTAAAATTTGGTTTGTTTATACAAATATGAATACTAGTGGCCCGCCCACGCTTCGCTTCAGGTTATTTAATTTTAAAACAAAACATTTAGAAATTGTATTTTTCTATACGAACTTGATTTGTAGTAAAGCCATTCTGAGATTATAGGTAATAAGGTAAGTATTAAACGGAGACCTCAAATACCAAAAATACTGATACCAAAGATACTTGGGTCACCAGGAATTCTACGTCTGACGTCGCCAAATACTCGAGTGTTTGCTTCGGCGGTGTGCGGCGAGGCGTTGTCGTGGTGAAGGAGGATCCTACTGCGAGGTCTTTTTTCCCGTACCTTTTCCAAGATAAGTGGCAAACAGTTGTCAGTGTACCACTCTGTGGTAACTGTTTTTCGATCCTCTAAACAAACTGTTGCGATATGACCTGTCCTTCCGAAGAACTAGGCGACCATCTTCTTTTCCACGATGCGACCTATTTTCACTTTAGTTGACAACTCCTCGAATGGAAACACCCATTCAACAGATTGTCTTTTAGTTTCAGGATCATAACAATAAATCCAGCTTTCATCACCTGTTAGTACGTCAAACACAGCATTTGAGTCACCTCCGTTAAATCTTTGAACCATTTCGCGGCACCGATCAACACGACGTAGTTTTTGGGCCTCTGTCAAATTATGAGGTATCCACCGGGCACAAAGCTTCCTGGCCCCTAAATGTTCATGAATGATTTTGTGTACTTGACTCATACAAATGCCTTAACTTGTCCGAATCTGCTAATTCACTCTTTTGTCGGCCTCTATCATACGTCGCACAACACTGCTGTTATCTTCGGTAGTCGCCGTACATGGCCGTCCCTCACGCAAAACATCGGTGAGATTAGTGCGACCACGTTTAAACTCATTAAACCAGTTGTAAACAGTGACACGAGATGAAGCTTTATCCTGAAAGTCCAATCGAAGTCTATCATAACTTTATTGTTGACTGATTTGACATCAAAAGTCATGGAAAATCATTGCACGGAAATTTTCTCGAGTTAAATTCATGCTCACTTACAAAGATTATTTTCAATTTGCCGCCAAATCGGAAAAAAAAGAGTATCGCCTTATATGCATAGACAATAATATAGATTTGCCCGAAACAGCCATGTTGTATTGTAGACATACATGGGTACTGGTTTGTTAGGTGTATGAATAATTAATTTGCAATGTTCCAAATTAGCAAGTTGGTGATAATATAAATCTTGAAACCCACTTCTCGGACTTAATTACATTATTAGTAATTTACTGGTAAAGTTAATACAAGAGTGTTAAAATAATACAACCGTTTCAAACCTCCTAACAATGGATACAAAGTCATTACAGCTGATCGTAGGATAGCATTATACTCAGGAAGTAGTTTGAAGTGATTAACTCGCCCAGCTAATTCTAGTTAAGTGAGTATTTTTCAAAACACCGCCTGTATACTGTATGTATACCATTTATTTTTTAGGTTGCATCTCGGTGAGCTCCACTGTAGGCTACTTCTTAACTCTAGGGTTCAATGTGAAGCTAAGAGAAAACTTATCAATCATGAAAAATGAAGCAACGAATTATTAATACTTGCATGATTTTATATTTGAAACGGCATTTCTTAAACAAGAAGAATGTGAAGACATTAATATTTGATGAGAAGTTCAAAGGACTGGACCTTAGGAGCTCCAGCATTATTACCAAGTCCGATTGATGAATATGATAGTGATATTTAAAAACCAGATTAAAATTGCAGACAAAGCTCTCCCTTCCACTTGAAAGATACTGACGATGGAATTTTGCTGCAAGTCTCGAGTCCAAAAGTTGTTCGCATCACAGTATACGTAATATATAGTAGTTTACCTAGGGCCACTCGCTGTAACTCTCGCTTACGTTTAGGGTTTTGACTTTAGAGCAAGTGGGCGGTGTAGGTACATATGAATGAATGTGCGACAGCGCGATACAGTCCGCACGTGGATTTCCCCATGCGTACCCATATTTTTGATAGTGTCCTCCAAACCGATATTTCGGTAATGGCGGCCAATCTCAGCGATCGGCCATCGACGCAGGACATATTATAGTGCACAAGTGTTTGCGCAGACACAAGTGCACTCTCTATTCCGTTACCCTCATATTTTGATGGGATATCAGTGTGACACGACCGAAGAGAGATCAGGCGCAGGAACAACGGCTTAACGTGCTTTCCGAGGTACGGGGGTCCAAACCGCCAACTTCCAGACTCCAGGTTGACACTGAGAATTTCTTAACAGAAAAACTCAGGTACAAATTTTGGCCCGACCCGGGGATCAATCCCGGGACTCCAAGCGCAGCCGTCGCTTTAGAGTGCAACGCACTAACCACGCCACCGAGCGAGGCAATCAGATTTTTTTGATAGTGTGTGCGTGGTAGTGCATACGTTGGTACACAGCGCGTCATTCTATGCAAATGAACTAGGTACTGGATAGATTGTGCTCGCATCTAGATGCAAAGTAAGACTTGTTTTAGCTGACTTCAGGTAACATTATACATAAAGTGCAGACAACGAGCCACTTTCCTCAATCGGAACGCAATAACAGCGCTTCCTTTAACAGGAAAAATCGGCGCAAATATGAGAGATGTGACTAGAGCTGAAAAGCACTTAAGCAACTTGAGTTGCTTAGTGTTGATTTTTATGGTCTGGTTTACTAAAATATTTTTTTGCTTGGCACCAACTTTAAAACAACGGTGATCACACGTTAACCATGCTGTAATCACTGATTAGTATTGTTGAATCGGTCAATGTGTGATAACCGATTCAACAATACTAATCAAACTCTTGTCAACGTCAACGAACTGATCTTGGTCGGTCTTTATGTATTCGATAATTTTGTATCTGTTTTGTTATCTTCTGTATTGCATGTCAATATTTATATTTCTTCTAATTTAAAGGCGTCACCCAAGGTCCAGCCTGAAAACCAGCTGCTGCTTACGGCAGTTGCAGCATATGCTGAGGCTGAGCCTTGTTGGCCACAACTCTTATTCTCTGTACCGTTTTTTTTATTATTTATTTTATGTATTATGTGTTGTGGTCAATAACTAGTTTTTCTTTTTTTCTTTCTCTCTATCTTTCTTTGATAACCGTTGTTTGAAAAGTTGGTGAACTCACTATAACTTTAACAGTGGAAGAGCCACGCTTCGGCATGAATAGACCGGCTCAACCGGAGTAATACCACGTCCTCACAGAGAACCGGCGTGAAGCAGTACATGCGCTGTGTTTCGCTGCGTGAGTGAGGGTACCGGAGGCCCAACCCAGGGGATGGGGGTTAAAAGGTAAGCAGCGCACTTGTGACCCTACTAGTGTATGCAGGTGTCCATGGGCGGCGGTAATCGCTTACCATCAGGTGATCCGTCAGCTCGTCTGCCTCCTAAATCATTAAAAAAAAAAGGAAATTAGTATTTTAACTGAAATCTGTAACTTATATAATTTCCAGTCGCTAACATTAGTAGGTAACACAAGTTAATATATCATTTGAAGTCGCTACCATGTTTGTATTATCGTCTGATTTAGCTTGCTCAATAAGTAACTTCAAAGATGATTATATTCTATATAGTTAAATACTAACTCGAATTGAAACATCACTAGCAAAAATTTCATCAGAAAATTTAATTTCTTGTTGACTGTGGGTGCCCGCTCGTTAGATTGAAACAAATTTTCAATCAAGCCCCGGATTATTCAGCCACGGTTTACGCAGCCGTCGACAGATTCATCATCGTTCATCGACATCGGCGAAAACAAGAATTCTGAGTGTTTGTGACGATCGAATGTGTAGGCTACCTAATCTTTTTTCCTGAATCACAGTCTAAGGGTACCCCGGGCTAAAAAGTGATTAAGTTTATTCATTGTCGATAAAAATACTCACATTCTAATAATTTGTAATTGTGTGTAATGGGCTATTTTAAATTATAAAGTACTTACGTACCAAATGGAATTATATTTTAAAATGTAAAAGCATTGTACCAACGCAAATTTAGTGATTCACAATAGAATTCAACACTCTATAACACGGGTCAATATTATGTACAGTCAGTAGGTGCACTACAGACGGCGCGATGGCTACTTATGCTCGAGGGCTCGAAGCACTACACTTGAGGACTAATATATCACAGCCCAGTATCGACCTCAAATATTAGGGAACTCTGTGGAGGTTATTCTTTGTCAATGAAAGCTGAGTACGATTTTAGTACATTTCTTTTATGTAGGTGTTGAAATTTCTGGAACAGATTTTTATGACTAACATTTTTACAAAAGTCACATTTTTTTTTTATTTCTTTATTTTCGGTCGAGTAAAAAGTATGCATTCCGCATTTCATAATAGTAGCGGACATGATTTCTATGACGGAAGCTTTTGCACTGCAGTAGGACAGCTATGCTAAAATAGGCTACAATGAATTAAGACTGAGATTAACACGAAATTAGCTCAAATATCTAAGTACAAAATATATAACACTAGGGGCGTACAAAATATATAACACGGGGATTAACTCAAATATGTGAGTACAAAATTATGTATCTCATAATACAATTCGTGTTTATCCCTGTCTTAATTAATTACAGTTATAATGCAACGCGTAAATCGAAAGAACTAGCTATATGCTGATATTTTACTTTATTATATTTATATCAAAAATTGAATTTGTTAAATTTTGTACTTAGCTTTTGAAATGAAAATTTAGTCCAAATCTCAGCTAAAATTATTTATATCAGGGATTAAGCTGATGCCGCGTAATGAAAGAGAATCTCATAAAAGAGCTGACATCAAAATCTTTCCAATGGACTTATCCGTTTCAACCCTTGAATGAATGTTCTTAAGAATTTTGAGCAAATGTTGGTAAACAGATTTAGTCTAATGTAAGTAATTTAAAAGTTGCAAATTAATTCAGATGGTAGAGAAATTGAAAGAGAAAAGCGAAAATAAAATTATAGGTTCAAATTCAAGCATGCATCTCTGATTCTTTTGTACGGTCAGATTCAAAAGTAGCTTAACACTTCAGTACCATGTCAAAGTAACTGTTCTGCCTATTTAGTCAGTTTCTAAGAGGTATGTAAAAATGTTTTTTTTATAGTGGCACAGTATATTGGCTCTCCTCAGCCTGAGCCCGAGTTGTAATTACAACGGAAGCGATGTTAAGGCATCACCTCCGTTGGCACCGCCATACTGGCCCGCGAGATGCTTTCGACATGGTACTAAAATGTTAATCTACTTTTGATGCTGACCGTACCTAGGTACATACATAATGCGTATGCCTACCATAAAGGCGACGGGTAGCCCTAACTAGCGACACCATTCGTTTTTATTTGTTAGCTGCTAAACCGGATCTATTTTAAACAATTTCGGGGTTACAACCTCTCGGCAAACACTTATCCTATTTATTAATTAACCATGCACAAATGTAGGATCCGTTTTTGTACACGAAAAATTGATTACCGCCAAAAGCAGCCACTTTTAGCGTGAATCATTTTTTTGCGTACAAATGTTGGGTCCGCATTTGTGCATGGTTATTTAATAAATAGTATAAGTGTTTGCCAAGAGATTGTAACCCCGAAATTGTTTAAAATTGTTGCGGTTTAGTAGCTAAAAATTAAAATCGTTTGGCGTCGCTAGTGTGCCCTACCCGTCACCTTAACTCAGCGGTGAGAGAAAACATCATGTGAAACACTGCACGTATCGGATAGTTTCTTAAACATATAAATGATTCAGTTGGTATGGGTTCTATGGATGCAAAGTTAATTCAGACTCACCAAACCTACGCCCTGGCTAGGGGCGTTTAAAAATACTGCCAAGGTTTTCCGGGCCTGTCGTAAGAGGCGACTAAACGGGCTTTCGGAGTACGTGAGCGTATCCACTACTGGGGAGTGGCTTGCTCAGCATACGACTCCGCGGGGGACGATGACTTTACTGGGTGTCCTGGTAGGTCGTACAGCGTTGAAGGGCTGTATTGCGCCAGATAGGGGTGAAGCGGCGAGCGCGATTAGCGGTACTGTTTCGTCCCGGCTGTGGGGTTTCCGACCGCGACTGCGCGGAGATGGACACCCCAGGGGTTTTAGTTAGGGTTTGAGTCCCACACACCACCTTGTTCCCTACATGTAGCAAGGTGACGGCCATGATGGTTTCCCCTGGAAAAAAAAAGACTCGCCAAACCTGGATCATGTTTCAAGCGTAACCTGGGCTTTGACTTGAAACGCAATAAGAAATAATACGCTAGGATGATTGCTGCAGTGATTTTTTACTAAAACCAAAACCATGCCAAGCAATTAAACGAAGCGCCAAAAGCAAACCCATTTGATTTCTTACGCAACCTTTGTTTACCTCCAATTGCGGGTGATAGGTAAACAAAAACACTCCATTTAAACGGTTGAATGTGAAGTTATGGAACGGGAGAAAGGGACAGAACGGTTCATTCCCTTTGTTTTATGTGACAATTAAGAGCCGAAGGGACCCGTCGGTGTGAAGTGTAAATTTTTGCCTAACGCAATAAAAGAAGAGCAAGTATTTATATAGCAGATTGAAAACTCCTAACGATCTCTGTTAATTCCCCGAACAAAAGATTTTTATGGACATTGGGCTCTACAAATTGTATTAACTATCACAAAATTAACCCTTTTAACGACGGTACATTTTCCTTTGAGAAACTGTTTGCTTGCTTAAAAAAATGTTAAACAATTTAACAGAGCACTCCGGCAGTGTTGCTTGGAACTAAAACTTTTCCATTTAAACTTAGGGATAGCCTCGTTTCATTGTACAACCGCTGTAGATTATAGCTGTTATTTTATTTCTTTTTATTTACCTACATGATCAGGGAAAAATCTTTAGCGGTTTGGTAGGTACAATTTGTAAAGAACTTTCGATATTTAAACATCTGCTCTATTATACACAAAGGAATAAAATTTGTACGTTATTTGCAGATGAATTTGTGTTTTAATTTTTCATTTTTTTTAATACATGATGGCCTAAACTAGACTGAACTGAATTAAAAGATGAAAATAAGGGAGTGAAATTTATGAACAGAATGATAGGGATATGCTGATTGATTGAGCAATCAAGGTTCGTGGATAAGAATGTGGTTCTTAGGTTCAAATCCTAGCTTGCACCTCTGGATTTTTCAAATCTATGTGCGTATTTCTACTATCGCACGGCGATGAGGGAAAACATCGTGAGGAAACATGCACATTTTGGATGGTTTCTTAGTTGTGGTGATAATTACTTTGAACGTTTAATTACGATGAAGTTGGTCTGCTGCAATCTCTGTTTAAGGAATGCAACTGCCTCAGTGGCGCAGTGGTTAGTGGGTCGCACTTTGAAGCAACGGCTGCGCTTTGGGTCCCGGGTTCGATCCCCGGGTCGGGCGAAAATTTGTACGTGAGTGTATCTGTTAAGAAATTCTCAGTGTCAGCCCGGAGTTAGGAATTTGGCGGTCTTATACCGTGCTTCGGAAAGCACGTTAAGCCGTTGGTCTTGCGCCTGATCCCTCTTCGGTCGTGTCGCAGTCCCATCGAAGTATGAGGATAAGGGAATCGAGAGCGCACTTGTGTCTGTGCAAACACTTGTGCACTATAATATGTCCTGCGTCGATGGGCGATCTCTGAGATTGGCTGCGATGGTCGAAATATCTGTTTGGAGGACATTATTATTATTTATTATAGCAATGCAAAGGCAGTAGCTTCATTGTAATTACGAAACTCCCCAAATATTGGAACATGGTTTAAGCGTACCCCGAAGCTCCAAAGCAATGGCTTATGACGCAACTGGAAATGATACTCTAAGATGACTCTCCACCATAATGATAACTTAAACCAACACATCACGGCACTGTACATGAGATAAATATTGACAACAAAGCAATTGATAGTTGATATTTTATAGCAATCTTTTGCGGTTTATTCTTAAGTAAATAACTCACTTAAAAATTTCATCTCGAGATGAAATTTTTAAGTGTGTTATTTGCTTAACAAAGCAATTGAGTAAGAACTGAAGGTGAAAAATAAAGACTGGCAATATTTTATGGAGCATGAAGATGAACAAGAGAGAAAGGAATGATGATGAAGAAAATGAACGTTTGAAATAGAGGTACGGTGGTGATCACAGATCTTTTGGTTACCACAGAAACATGACACATTGTACCTACCCTAAAAAACTTACTTCATCAATGAGTAGGTATCTATTCTCGCCAACTTAGAACTGATAAGACTGCAGAAATTTAACGCAATCAATGCAAACTGAAACTTGAGAACGAAACTCAGTTTAGCACGTAAACCAAGTTCAACTGAATCTCGTTAAATTTAGATGTTCGAATCAGCGCTTAGTGTTTTTATCTTTTTTTATTTATATATTAATTACACAAGCAATAAAAATTGGTTAAGATAGTAATTAAAAAAAAAACTACTTGGGTTTAGGTATCGAGTTTACAAAAATATCCACTATTTTATAGTGTCGTACACGGTATATTTATCTATAATAAAATACAATCTACAAAAGCGAATTCTGAACCGTGGACAAGGACAGCCAATTATAACACTAAAAAAAGAAAGAGAGAAAGAAAAAAATATTATTTTGGACAATACAACACCATATACGACACTAGAGACATTTCATTCGAGACGTGTGTAACTCTGCACTGAAACGACTCAGTGGTCCGGACAAATGATACACTATTCCAAATCTCTAAAGTTCGCCCCGAATGTATCATTCCACTCAAATGGATCATCTCGCTCACTGATACGGATAAGTCGAATAATGCGAATGAGCTGTATGATCCGAGTGAGCCAAATGATCCGAGTGAGCCAAATGATCCGAACGTTCCGAGTAAGACGAATGATCCGAATGAGCTGAATGTTCCGAGTGAGTCGAATGATCCAAATGAGCTGAATGATACGAAGGAGTGAAATCAGAGCGAAAGAGTTTCCATGTATAACGCGGGGGAAAGATATAGGTATACGACATGGCAATTCAGGAGAGGATCGATTATTAATTAGTAACAAAATCTATTAATCACGGACCTATCTGAGAGTCGATGTTCCAAATGATTCTTATTAAGCGTTTCACTGTTATCATCTTTGCACTGATCCAGATGTAAATGTTCCAATCTTTTGTAAGATACCTTTTTGCCAGGTCTATTTCATACGTTCTAACCTTAGGTACCTTTCTAAAAACGTTCAAAAAATTAATGACTACACGTAGCTTCATCAAAGCAAAACAAATTCAGAGAGTGTAAAGCACAAAGTCGTCCCACACAAAAGCGTTTTTTACAACAGCACTCGGTGTATCTTATGAATTTTAATTTTCCATTTATACACCAAGTTATGAAAAACATTATAACATGTCACAAATTATAACACCCTGGCTTAACATTAACGCGGTTGTTAAAAGGTTTTCGTTAAGAGGGCTTTTGTCCTTCGTGACCCTCGTCACATATAATTTGGTTATGAAACGATTAATTCTTTATACCATGCACGCACTTTTCTTGTAGTGGAATATTTACCTAATTGCACAAAAAGAAGGGCTGGCATTGGATAGTGACGGTCCTCTAACTGAAGCAAGGTTTAATGCTACAAAGAAGTTTTTTATGTGATAGTCGGCAAACTAGCAGACGGGTCACCTGATGATGAGGTTTGTTATAAGAATATCATGAACGAAAAAAGTGGCCTAAAACGTGTAAAAGTTTCTTGATAGTTAAACTTTAACCTTAAATCAGTATTTTACTTTTATGTAACTGAAATCAAAATTACGTGTTATTTCTGAAGTATTCCGACCTGTCCCTCCGTTTTGTCCCCATGGGGTGACAGTAGGACAACAATGTGTAATCTGTCCCCTCGTTACTGATGAAGGGACAGTTCGAACTTTATTCACCTCCTTAGTTCTATCTGTCCCCTTAAAACCGACAGAGGAAGACAAATAAAACTGTTTAATATAAATCGTTGTGTCGTTATACCATAGAGTTGGTCTCGGATTAAGATTGGTCGAATCGATCCTTAAGCAATTAAAAACTATTTTGGTACATATACAATTGTACCAGTACAAAATCTTCTTATTTTTGATTGCATCTGCTAATAATACAACTATAAGAATAAAATTTTAAAAATCTAGATTTCCTTTCCCACTAAAACAAAACTAATTCCATTAGTCCAGCTCACAGTGACGTTTTAACAAAGGAACAAGGTGGATACAAATTTAGGCTTTAGAAAATAAGCTTATCTTGGACCCTTATAATCCCCGCCCGCAACTTTGATCCTCTCAAAATGGAATAGACCTGCAGAGATTGACATTACAACGTTATCTATATAACCAGGCGAGAGGCAACGCTTTTAAACTAGGCCCTTTTGGAATATAAACATCACACAGCGGCTGGCCACATGTAACACGATATAATTCTGTCGTCAGTGTAGAGATGGGAGAAAATTATATTTCTATCGATACGAATTGCAACTCTAAATACAGCACAGTATAACAGTGACACTATTACAGACTTTCGGGGTATAATGATCACCATGAGGTAATCATTTTGAAAACAGGATTGAGTGTCTATACATAATTCATTACATGATCAAAATAGCTGCATGTGATAATTGTATGGCACCTATCACATAAAAAAATGTAAAAAACTGTAGGTTTCCATCACAAAATGGAAACTACAGAACACTTAGTGGTCTCACCGCTGATAAAAATATTTTTCAGAAAGAACTTAGGATTAAAACATTTTGAGCAAAAGTGCAATGTCAGACATTAAGTTATGTCATTGCTCAGGTGGGATTTTGCAAGCTAAAAACAAAGCAAAATGTGCAAACGTGTTAGCGTACTTATTTATTTATTTATAGAGTAATGCTTCATGTACAATGTCAACAGATCTTTAAATGTAATGGTAAGTAGATACATTTACCCTGTTAGGGTGTAGCAAGATTAACAGTATACTAGTTTCGTCATTAGTGATTAGCTTAATAGATAACAGTGATTACGCAATTTAATTCATTAACAATTGTTTCATGCAAATATTATGTTCTCTGGGTATAAACTGTCAAATCTTTAAAATAAGTACTATACTTATTTTAAAGATTTGACAGTTTATACCATAGGGAGTAATTGGATTAGGTACATTTGAAAGTCATTGTAAATTTTTCAATCATCAAAAATAATTGGGATTGGGATTTATTAAGTTTTCGTTGTCTAATTAGGTACTTACATATCGATGTGTCAACTGATATCGATAAACATGATTTTATCGACAAAATAGCATCGCCCATTTTTACGTTGGTAGACGCTGCGTTTGAAGGATTTACTTTCGGTATAGCCCTGTACTACTCAGTTGATCCTAGTGAGTCATCGGTACTAGAGTTCTGACGTTGTCCTTTGGATGCTGCCTGTGTTACTTCATTTTGGGGACTTTATTGTTATTTGTCGAGTGGAGGCCACGTACAGACACTCGCAGCCGTAACAGGCTTCCCACAAGGAGATCTAGTGAATGTCGCTTTCTTACTAGAATGATCTAGTGAATGTCGCTGAAATCCATTGAATGCGGGTGGCACAGGAGCGATCTATGGTATATGTCCAAATGTGGGCGTCTATTGGCTGAAAGGATGATTTTTGTTTCTCAAGTTTGCTATCAGCCTTTTTAACTAGCTTTACTACAAATAAAATAGACGTTTAAGCCTTGTGTTAAAGTTTGTGGTGGTGGTGAACCAGAAAAGGTGGGCACTGGGCAGGTCCCACGAACTAGTGCTTTCACATGATTTTTTATCCAGGATGGTATTTGGACCCACAACCCGTGGAGCCCGAATCAAAGACACTTCTTAATCCACCATCGGATTAGTCAGTTGAATATAGAATAATAGAATAAGAATAATAGCGGCCAGGAGTGGAGTTGCAAGAGCAGAACCTATGCTCCAGGTCGGAAGTGTAAAATGTCATAACGCCGAGGGCCTGCTGACCGGTGATTACCACAGAGGGATCTAGCAGTCTCACCTCTCGACAACCTTAGCCTCTCGCGCCAATTTTGCCCGCCTTGCTGCCAGCTGGTAGATTTTTATAGGGGGCCCATTTAGTGTGCGGCAAGTCACCGCCTGCAATGAAATCATCGATGAGACATTTGATATGGCAGACGTCCCGTTGTCTCATCAATATTGGTGGGATATCCAGGTATATCCAGTCCACTGGCCAGTCCAGGAATATCCTCTCCATAGGCCCGGTTTAGTTTCCATCTTGTCTGCAATAGTCCTTGCATCTGGCGGGTGCTGACTTTGATTGTGTCTCCTCAATAGTGCAGACAGAGTCAGTACCCGATAGGTTTACACATCCCCACGTTATTATTATGTCTCAAAGGGGCCTCTTCGTGTTGGATCTGTATCTCCATGTACGCCTTCCAAAAGGACCGGCCTCCACGCCGTGATTTCCCGCAGGAGAGATATATAATACTAGAGGCTGAGAGTTTCACAAAAAGTTTGTTAGTACTAAGATCAGCAGATCTTCAAAAGGTCATTAGAAGCAGTATAAAATATAACTTAAATATTTAACTCATGTACATGTAATTCACTATCAATTTCGAATTCACGAAATTCAGACTTCCAGAATCTTTGAGTATGGTGCTAGCTTACCCCGGGCTCTGAAGCGACAGCTTTGGACGTAACTGGGAAAAGATGAGGTCAGTTAAGTAAAACTTTTTTAAAAACTCAATTTGTATCTTTCCGAGCTTCCTTTTCCTTAATGAATAGCAACAAAAGATGCATCTGTATCATGTAGGTTTGTAGGATGTATGATATTACATCCAGTATACAACAATATACTTGTCTTACTTTATACTACCACAATCGCAGCACCAGACCAGTTTACCAAGCCAACGTTGTTGATATTCCATCCATCTTCGCAAAACGCTTTGCGAATTCCACTGTAATCCGAACTAAAGACTGGAACTTTCTGTCTTGGGAAGTTTTCCCAGAATGCTATTACTCTGACTCCTTCGAGGTTTAAGTGAATCAGTCAATCTGGGTAAAATTCTATCTAAGCCAAATTATGCACTATACATATATTATTAATATTCCTATTTTGTTTTGTGTCATTCTATTTTGTTACCATATTTGTTAAAACATTGGCGAGAGTGATGGATACTCGATAAGCTTGTGGATGAGAATTTTTTGATTATCTAGTATTAACAACAAAAATATTTTGAATCTGTATTTTTTGATGAAGGAGAAAATTTAATAAATAAGTAATTTAAAAATACAATGTTGGCGGTATTTCTTTTTTTTTATTTAACAAACAAAACAATGTATGTGCACGCAAAAAAAATGCTTCATAAATACTCAGTAGATATTACAATTTTTTTCTGCCACCTATCGCATAAAAAAATATGATGGGTGACCAGATGATTAAATGCGGTTTTTGAAGATTCCATTATTTATACTTACAATTATATCCTGCAAACTTCATTGTTAAACCTCTTTTGTGTATATATCTTAGAAAATATCTATTATAAAGTTTTGGAAAACTAAACAGCATTGTAATAAACCTTTGTATGATGTGCTGTTGGTGAACCTAAATAAATAAAAAAACCTTTACGTTAAATTCTCAAAATATTTTCTTCGTAAAATTGTTAACTCGAACAATGGTAACTCCCTGAGTAACACGCCATCAGATCCACTTCAATTACGTTATATAATGCAGATAGGCTTAATACAGTTGGGACTTGGGCTATCTACCATTAGTTGATGACATCAACCATTCCATCAGTGAATAGCCCAATACAATAGGAGACGCGTCGATAACACACGGAATTCACTATGGCCATTAAATGCGCATTGATTAGATTCTACAATGGTTGTTGTAAAATTAAGGTAAGTTACATGTCGCCGTTTGATCAACTTCCAATACACAAAATATACATGCTTGTGCACTAACAATTTTATCCTAATATAAACCTTATATGATCATCAGCACCCAGAGAAGGAAAACTCTGCATTTATATCTAAACCCTCGCCAACCCGTCTGCCAAGCGTGGTGAGTATGGCAATTACCCCTCATGTGATTAAGGGAGGCCCGTGCCCCAGCAGTGGGGACTTAAATGGGCTGATGATGCTGATGATAAACCTTATTATATTAGCCTTAAGAGTCGAGGTGTTTACGTTTCATTGCAGGCGACTGTACCTACAAATAATATTAATTCTATTATTCTGTCTGATCAGACGGAAAAATTTAAGATTTTTTGCATGTCTAATCAGACAGAAAAATGGAGGATTTTTTGTGATGAAGTAGCAAGATGAAAATCAAATTCGATATAAGTCGACTTGTACCACTTTTCACAGGACGCACAGAATTTCGCTGTCGTGTCCATTGTAGAATCAAAGTCGAAGTCAAATAATTCTTTATTTGCATAACATTATGCGACACACTATCAATACTATGCCTTATAACGCTTAATGATTTATGCCATAGGTAACAGACGCATCACATATTGGTAAGCAATTGCCACCACCCTCTGACACCTGCAACACCAAGTCCTGCCACCGCCCTCTGACACCTGCAACACCTAACCTGAGTCACAAGTGCGCTGCACAAATTTAGATTTCCCAGTAACCCGGATTGAGCCTTCCAGTACCCTTTACCCCTTTTGTACCAACTATTAGATTTACTATTGTGCTATATAGTATTTTTCCGCTGTCATGTGGTTTGCTGCGGAGGTGTGCTACAAGAGTTAAACCACTTGGATTATAGAGTTCTTACTCCAGTCGCTCCCGAACATCTCGCAAACATCAGTCACAAACTAAGTAGAAGATATATCTTCAATGACAGTTGATGCATGGCCATATAGAGAAATGTCCAAATGTAATATTATGCCATTAGCCAGTTCTTTCCTATCGGTATTGGCCATAAAAAATGTACTAATTTCTGTTTTTCTTTGAAGTTTAACTTTTTTCCCTGCAATTGCAACCGCACATTGCAATAATAATAGCACCTCTGCCGGCGTATAGCATAAAAGCCCTTTGACAGAAGTATAAACTCCACAATATGGCAGAGACTTCCCTTTCCTTAATAGGGCTTTACACCACTTAGTATTTTTCTTAGTATGGGAAAAATAGTTCATCGGTTTTTCAATAGATGGAGCTTGTAAAAAGCAAAAACCTTGAGTGTCTTTACACTCAGCTATAATAATTAAGTGACTGCCACACTCAGAGTCATTGATTAACTTAGTTGGCTACTTAAGAAAAAATATTGTCACTTATTGTGATACGCATAAAGATTTCCGATACTAAAGTTAATGAACATTAGCTTAAATGACGTCTCTGAGAGCGGCCGTGAGTCTAATAACTTGAACTTGACGAGTCGACTTAATCTTGGGTAACAGTACAGTATCCAAAACAACATTGGTTTTAATCTATCTGTTATATGAAGCAAGATTACACGCGGGAAGATAGAGACATAATCCGTCTGTTTGCTTTGACCCCAAACCGGAGTCCCTTGTGGCTGTGACATCGTCTACGCTCAAAGGAGCTTAGTTCAAATTTAGTGGACCCGTAAATATGATCAGAGCTCTTCTGTGAACAGTCAGCGAATCACTAATAAGATAATGTTCTTAGGAGTTGAACCGTTTGCAAACAATTATTAGATATGTACAAGTCAAGAGATTCCATTTGTATTTTAGTTCTTAATTAGACGTTGGTTTGATAATTAGACGCCCCTAATGACGATGCTAATGATTTTTTACTCATAATAGTTAAAAGAAGTATCTTAATTTCAAAGGGCTAAATAACATAACAAAAAAGTTATGGCTCATAACATTTGAAATAAAAAAAATAATTTAACTATCAGATCACGGTTATAATCGTAGGATGTAGCGTGTGTTATTTTGGGTTGTTGTAAATATCTCGGGGCTTATTTTATTTTATATTATTTATCCATCATAAGTATAATTTGCCAAACTATGATTCGCCTTTCCAGAGTAAATTACTTACACCCAGTTTTTTTTTATGTGATACGTGGAAAACGAGCAGACGGATCACATGATGGTAAGCGATTGCCGCCGCCACCACGCCAATTAGACCACTGAACGCGTTACTAAGCCGGCGAAATTTGTAAGTGCTTGATTCGACAGAGCTGATAGACTCATCAATATTGTGGGTACATTTACGATATCCAGTGGAAAAATTATTACAAATATTTGACCACCAGTTAAGATGAGACTTCTAAATCAATAGTTGATATTTTTATATCAATATTTTGCAATTTATTTTTAAGTAAATAACACACTTAAAAATTTAATCTCGTGTTCAGGCGGGACTCGAACCACATCTACCACAATATTGATGAGACTATTAACAGCTTATATCGAATCAAGCACTTACAAATCTCATCTCATCGTGTTATTCCCGGTTGCATCCAAAGCGGTCGCTTTGGAGCCCGGACTATGCTTGGACCTTGATCCAGGATTAGGTGAATCCAATCATTATAATGAAGCACCTACGCACCCTTATCATCATCATCATCATCAGCCCAATTAAGTCCCCACTGCTGGGGCACGGGCCTCCCTCAATCACATGAGGGGTAAGTGCCATGTCACCACACTCGGCAGACGGGTTGGCGAGGGTTTTGATATAAATGCAGAGTTTTCCTTCTCTGGGTGCTGATGATCATGCCAGCAGCTTATACTGCGCTGTGAATAGTAGAAATTCGCACTTAGATTTGAAAAAGACACAGATGTATGTTCGGACTCGTACCTGCGCTACGACCCTCAAGTTTAAAAGGCGCACCTTCATATCCACTGAACTGCCATTGCTCTGTCATTAAAATTGTTTCAGTCGAAATGGACCCTGGGCAGACTTTTGCAGCTGACACTCATTTAAGCTTTTATTCAAATATTTTGTACCGGAAATGGTAAAATTGTATGAAATACGACTTATGTAAATTAAATGAATAAATCAATTTTAAATAAATAAATATTTCACAACATCACATATATTGATCTGACTCCGAGATAGGCAGCCCAAGCACTTGTGTTACGGATATCAAAATGTTACATGGAATGAAAACAAGTGAAGTATCGTTTTAAGTTATATCATTTATTAGACATTTCTGGAATCAGATGTAAGTATTGTATAGAGCACGTAGTTAAATCAAGCTCTAGTAATAAGTATCTGGTGAGAAATGAAAAACAAATCGCGGGATAATGCATGATCTCCGAGTCGCTTGTATTATGGGAATAGGGTTTATTCATCTTTGAACTTCGCAAATAAGTACACATTTTATTCAAAAATTCAAACTTACCAACTTCGGGGCTTTCTTTTTCATCTAAATTACAATTTGCTTTCCAGTTGTATTAGATAGATACTCTTTATTGCACAACATACAAAACTTAAAAGCTAGGTATACAGAGATACAATGTACAATTTAGGCGGTCTTATCGCTGGGAGCGATCTCTACCAGACAACCTTCAGGTAAAGGACATTAGATAGAAGAGGGGAGGTATTCTATTTTATGTCGAATCTCATGATGGATGATCACCATAATTATCTTTGTTTTATAATTAAGATCTTTAATTTGACCCTATGGTCAAAAATTAAAATACTCGTTACTACAAGAATATAATACCTCTTTATTTGGACTTAAAATTATAAGAGATATAAAAAAAATATCCTTTGCAACCTAGGTATGGGACATCTACAAAAGGAAAAGAAACACTGATTTATTTTGTTAGTCACCTTTCAGAGTAACAAAACTTTTGTCATTAAATATGTGTTAAAAAGTAAAGAAAGAAAATTAACTTTTATCCGATTTTTTTTTTATTTTAAGCGGGCGGCTATGCAGGTCATATTCAGATCAGTATCATTGCCACCAGTTTGATATATTGTGATCGCCACTGGTGGCAACCATATAAGACCCAAACCCTACACTCTTCAGAAAGTGTATTGATTGTTTAGGACTGAGATCCCTAGCTTCATTGGGGCTCTAAATATTAAAGAGCTGTGGGCTCAAAAAACTGTCATCTTGTCAGTGTATTTATATTTTTAGAAAAAAATGCCTGTCAGTTATTGTCGTCAATTGTAAGATTTATTCAAAAGTCTAGTCTACGGTCAAATCTACGGAGACCCGCTGCAACAGTAAATAAAGGTGAACAAACCAAAGTCCCAAAGAGAATAACACTTTAGGGTGGTTACCCTAACGCTCGTAAATAACAGAGGCTCTTGCATGCGACGGAACCTACCAACTCTCGCGGCAAACGGTTCCTTAAGGCCCTTAAAAAGACAATTTTAGCATACGCTACATTAGAAGCGGCTAAGCGAGCATCCACGCGATAAGATTGGTGTTCCGCGGTGTCAGCGTTTGTGGAGAACTTTCTTCACACACATTCACATTTTACTAAGGTGTAGGCAGCATTTCATATTCGTAAAATTTCCCTGACCTTTGAGGAATTTGAAGTCATGAATCGATTAAGGACTTCAATTTACTTAAGGCCTATTTCAGCAGCCTTAAGTAATGTAAGGATAAGTTAGCTAAGTTTGTTTTTATTTTAGATTTATAACCTCTAAGTTGAGTTTATCAATAATTAAAATGTCGTAGTTTGCGTTGGATATTAACAATAATATAATTTGTATACTTTTAAATACCTAAATTGCTTTGTGGATACTTTAATATAATTTAATTTAATATTTTATAATACAGTTTTTATTTTTATTGTTATTTATTTATTTTTATTTAATACAAAAATCCACAGCTCTTAATATTAGAAACAACAATTATTATCTGCAAAATGTCGCTATATTATAAGAACTTGTCATAATAGCTTTAAGAACTTAATGTATATTACTGAATACATTATATGGAATATGTTTCAATCAAGCATAAGGCGGGATTTGACCAATCTCCGTAGATAAATCTATGGTATAGCGTCAAATTTGTATAGATGACAGCGCTATAACATAGATTTACTATCGAAATAAGTTTGGTCGACCCGCCCCTAGGAAGCGGTTTAAAGTAATAAAACATATCCAAGGAACCTGAAAACGCACGAAATAAGAAAGCGGCGTGAATATATGGATCTTCCCTCGTATACGATTGGAGGACCCATTTTTTGCTCAACTTTCATAAAACATTTAAATGTGGGAGAGCCACGCTTAGGCATGAATGGGCCGGCTCGACCGGAGTGATACCACTGCCTCACAGAAGACGGACGTGAAGCAGCGCCTGCGCTGTGTTTCGCCGTGTGAGTGAGGTTACCGGAGTCCCAATGGGGGGAAGGGGAAAATGTTGGCAGCGCACTTGTGACTCCACTGGGGTTGCGGGTGTCCATGGGCGGCGGAATTGCTTACCATCAGGTGATCCGTCTGCTCGTCTGCAACCTCTCATATAAAAAAAAACAAAAATGTTCTAAAAGCTTGAGACGTTACATTTGTTCGGAATTTGTTTATCTATCTGTTTTAGGTCTAACGCTTTCTTGATAAGATTATGTAAAAACAACAATTAAAGTTCGTCTCTATTTTAACGTTCGTTGTACCTTAGAGTACCTAGTATGTAAGTAAGTAAACATTTTACTGATTACAACATAGAACAAGAAATATTAACATACATAAGAAACACTATAAAAAAATATGAACGATAAAATAAATACCGGAAACCACTACCAAAATATGGATGAAAAGGTACAAACACTCGACTATCATTGGGTCCACAGTGTGACCCGAGCACGTAAACTGCTCTCAAAGGAATATTTACACTTACATTAAATATATTAGGCAAAAGACCCTCCTAAAAGATAATAGCGGCACCACGTGAAAACACTATTTTCATTTTATTTCTTGGAACAAATTTGGTGCCAGTGTAGTCAATTATAGTTCGTTTATTTAGAAGGCAAAGGTGCCCCATTTTTTAATCTAATAAGTCAGAAAAAATATTTCTGTGAACATGCCCAAACAGTCCAGATTTTCATAAATAACCTATTCTTATCTATGATTAGAATGTTGCCACCAGCTTTGAATCCTATCTGTAATCAAAGGCCAGAGGTCGAAATAATCTCTCCTGCCGAATCCTTTAAGACGGAGCACAAAGGTACGAATAGTCTTGTAAAATTAATTCCTAACTCGAGATGTCCGGTAAATAGTAAAATATTTATAGCAGCACAATATGAAATTCCGTTTGCGGTGAAAACTTCCAAGTATGCGTTAGAGTTGTCTATCAATAATACTATCGATGGTGTGCGTCTTTCCAACAGCACGAATCGGTAGTACGAACGATAGTTTTTTGAGTTGTCGATACAGTTAGTGGATAGTTCGTGCTATCCATGAAGACGCGCGAATGATTTAAAGTAGAGGATTTCTAGTTGACCAAAATGCTTTTTAGTGGTTTTTATCGTGAACTAACCTTGGCCAGCAAATTAAACGTTTTTGTTTATGCCACAGGAACTAGAAGTGTTAAGGAAAAGTATCCTATGTCGTTTCCCTGGTTATTGCCAAATTGGTCCAGCCTTTCTTAAGCTATAAATAGTATAACTATCACGATTTTCTTTTAGATATGCTAGAGACTAATAGGGAAAACGATGATGAGTATTATATTAATAAATGAGTTGTAATAACGACGATTAAAAGCACTTACTTAAAACCAACGAGTTGCACAATTTTCACTATCAAAACAAGCGACATTCTTAATATTCTAACCAAAAAGTCTACCACCAAAAGGAATCTACGTCAGTACCTTTCCATGTCCCTTTCACATGCGTTGTGTGTCTTTTTTGTTTGGATGCGACAGGTGTATTCACGTTCGTAACATAACGGTTTGCAACTATCGTTGTTTGACTATCGATAACTGTTCCGCACTAAGTAAGAGAGATATTTTAAAATGAAGAGTGTTCGCAACAAGGTGGATAATGCGTCAGGTAATGGAGTGTCTCCAGCGCAGGCGCTAAGCGACTTCAACCATTATGGGATTTGTAAGCGAGAAAAATTATCTTTTCGATAGTAACTATAAAAGTGTAAGTTTTAAAAGGCTTAAGTGACGGTGAACGATCTGTTTTGTAGCATATTTACAAAAAAATACAAATCAAAATGTTTGTAATGCCTGGTACTTATGTATTTTGTGCAATAAATTATTCCTATCTATTTGAATGTATGTATGAATGAATGAAACTTTATTTGGCACAATACAAAACAACGAAACTTGATTAGAAACATAACCTAGACATAAATCATAAACGAAAAGTAGGACAACATTATCCCTGTATGCGCCAAATAGGCGGCCGCTCAGCAATAGTCGGTGCTGATCCAAGAGACCAACCCCGACGCTGGTTTTCAGCGACTACCATAACATTATTGCGCATCTGTTCATATCTATGCAACAGTCGCATGCATAAAATTGAGATTGAGATAGCAAAGAAGAAATAAATAACTGAACAGATGCGCAATATGGGGGCAGGCAGATTATACAAAACCATACAAAAATATGTGTAAATAATAAAAAAAGAAGAAAGAAAGACCCATCAACATTAATTTACTTTACTACTTTTCTTAACTCTCATTGAAAAGTGAGAGGATGGAATGTTTTTTATCAATTAAATATTATATTTTACGATAAAGCGTAGTGTATTATTCTGCTAACTTGGTAGGTAGAGTGATAAATAATTCTTTTCTTGGTTTGTCTTCCTAATCTAATCTCACAACAATTTAGGTATTTTTATCAAAATTTACTCAAGTAAAATCTAAAACTCAATATATTTCAAGAACCTTCTTAAACTTTTCCGTCCCTCTCGAAACTTTACGCCATAACAATAAGTAATAATAATTAAACACCCCAAGGGTGTTATCTCAAAATTTAGTTCCGTAATAAAGGTAAAAAAAAAGCTTTGTTCCTCCGCTATCTGACGAGGACTTATTAGGCACTAATTAGTATGAAGAGTTAGTGATGCGAAAAACTCAAAAAATAGGACCCGTTGCGTACGTTTTAGGACTTAACTTCGACCAGTACCGATAGATGGCGCTAGGTGTCGATTGAATTGCGCAAACGTTTTGCCTTTTAGGTTTACCCGTAAACATTGACGTTTACCTCTGTATAATGTACGAGGGTGAATCAAAAAGTTTTTAGAGTCACCATAAAAATATAAGAAAATTTAAACAAATATATTTTATTTTTCTACGTAATCTCCTTCTAATTCAATACATTTAGAATACCGCATTTCTAATTTTCTTATGTCTACCGAAAAAAAATCTTCTTCTTGACACTCAAAAAACTCATCTACGGCGGCCATTACTGCGTCATTATCGGCAAATTTATTTACACGGATATGCTCCTTTAATTTTGGGAATAAGTGAAAATCACTAGGGGCTAAGTCCGGTGAGTATGGTGGGTGGTCAAGGATATCGAACCCAGCATTGCGGATTGCTTCGAGCGCAACTTCCGAACGATGAGCGGGAGCGTTATCATAAAGAAACAGCACGCTCAGTGACAGTTTTCCACGACGTTTATTTTTAACTGCATCGCGTACTTTTAGTATCAAACCTGCATAATATGGTCCGGTAATTGTCTGTCCTTTCGGCATGTAATCAATAAATAGGATTCCTTCACTATCCCAGAATACCGAGGCCATAACTTTGCCAGATGATGGTCGTTTCCAAGACATGCTTTGTCTTTTAGTTTCCGGATCAAAATGGTGAACCCACGTTTCATCCGTTGTAACAACACGACGGCAAAATTGATCTGGATCACGCTGTAACATTTCGAGATTGCACTTATTATTCTGTCATGCAAAACCAATGCAAACAGGTACTTTATCACAGCACGTAACTCGATTTTATCCATATTTTAATATTTTGTCAACACTTTGCACTAAATAATTTATAATTTGCGAACGATTAGATCAAATCAAGTGAAGTTCTGCAATAATGTTTAGCGATTGACACTCTTTTAAAAACATATAAAATTACCCTCAAAATAATTATATTTGTATGCACTTCTAAGAACTTTTTTATCCACCCTCGTAGTATCATGGCGTGCGTTTTCCTCAGCATTTTCGTGTTACGCTTTCTTGGGACGAAATGACGTCGTACGGAGTTGAGATGTATAAATTTAGTACAAAATGGTACGCTATGTGAAACAAAAAGTAAAAACGCTAAACTCCTGTCTTCTTCCGTCTCAGAGGTGAATCTCATTTTCGCGTGGATGCCATTTAAATTGGCCAGATGGGACTCCACATCAAAAACAATGACAAGCAGAAATCAGCAATTGCAGAACATTTGTTGGAATCGGGTCCAAATCACTGGATTGAGTTTTATAACCCTCAGATAATTTCGACAGAACGCCACTACATACCGAGACTGGTCAGGGAAGCGATTGAAATCCGGAAATTAAAAAAATTCAATCGTGAGGATGGGTTTAAATTGTCAAATGTCTGGAATCCAGTGATTTGTAAGTGTAGGAACCGTAAAACTAAACAAAGTGTCGTTTCGCGGGCAGATACTGTGAGTGTTGGGTGTCGAGAACAGGTGCGAATAAATAGTGAGTTAGGAAACAGTGGTACCTGAGGTGAACGCAGTAAAAGACTAAGAAGGAGGGTAGACCGATATGTCTGCCAATAACATCTTACCCGCAGAATCTTCAGTTACTCCGTGACCATGGCGCTTGCAACAGCGCCGAAATATCGGATACTCAAAAATAAGGTACGACATGGTAGCAATCCCGTAAATAACTATTCTAATGTTAGTGACCATGAAAGTTTAAAACAATATAGAATTAAAGATGTAAAGAGTTATAAAGGAAGCGAAGGACTTATGGAATTATTAACTCTTTTGCAAGGATGGACATCTTTTAGTCTCAATCACTCCTGAGTTACACATGTCTAATAGATAATAATTGAGACTATACATCACATACATTGACCTGGACCTAAAAGTCAAGGTTTTCCCTTTATTGTAGGTACTGTGGAAATCAGGTATCAGGAATCAGGTAAGGTACCACAAACACCGACACCCAACACAAATTTATGTTTTATCAACAAACATTTGAGTACGAAGCAGGAATGGAACCACCATCTGGTTCTAATTTTAGTTATGGAAATAAGATTAAAATTAGAACCGATTCATTAAATAATAAGATTTTCATGTAACCTGTCACATCTCTATGAAGGAGTATCCTCATCAACGTCCCATTTACCTCTTAAGTGTCTACTTATTTATTTTTTATGAATTACCCAAATTAATATACCTGTTTTATAATCCGCAACGTCGTTGTATAAAGGTTCTCGCTAATTTATAGCTTCATTAGCGTTTTTTCATGATGCTTTGTTGGCTCTGAATTTTATGGCGTTCCTTTGAATAGATAAATGCGTCGAGGTAATTGAACTAACAAAGTACCGTGGTTTAATTGCTATAAGTACCGTGACCATCCATCTTCAAACTCCTCATTTTAGCGTGTTAGAGCTTCGCTTAGACCATGATGCAAGACTCGGGATATCCCGCTTTTTTTTTACTAGAATAGCCAGACCTTTGGCCACAGTTTCACCTGATGGTAAGTTATGATGTGGCCGAGGATGGATCATGTCTGTCTAGTAACATCCTATGCACTCTTTTCTTCGATACGTTCAGATCAAAGCGTTCAGGGTACACAATGAAGTGACTGCTGTCTAACCTTCATAAGACTTAGACAGGGTAATCAGACCAACTGGATCACGGTTACACATTCAGAATCATAAATATTGTAGAGCACTGTCAACGAGGAAATACGATCAACTGCAAAGAAATACCAAGATCGTCTCTCGCTACACTCTAATGACCTAGTAGCGACATTAAAAACCCAAAATTACCCTAATCGCCTAAAAAGGCACGATATACTCTGGCTACAGGAAAGAGTATAGGGTCACTGGACCAGGAGAAGTGTCCTTACTGGAGGGCACACTCGGCAAGCCTTTTTTTTTTTTTTTTTTGTTGGCCCGGTGGAAAATGCCGCCTTAAGCACACCCGACCGCTGGGAGACGGCCGGGTAGTGTGGGGCTCTCCCCTGGGGTGCTCCCAGGGGCCTACCCACTAAAAACCACCGGGGCATTTCCTGCTACGTCCGTGTGGGGTGGGCTACGGTAACGGGTAGAAACCAAGTCCGCGGCCCACCCTCGAAGGACGAGAGGCTCGCCAGCACGGCCTCTTCAAAAACGGGCCTCGCCGTAAAACGAGGCCTAGGGCCACTCCCATGGCCCACCATTCCCCCCTCTCCGGAATCGTCCACGTTGCTGGATTGCAACGCAGGCGCTCCGGAAGGGACGACTGCAGACCCCTCCCCCAACCCATACCCTGCTGGCTGCAGGGCAGAGAGAGGAGAGAGCACCCACAGACTTTTAAGTTATACCCGAAAACCCTCCCGTTCGAGCATCCCCGCTGGGTTGCGGAGACAATCGAGGAGACGGGAAAAGCGGGGGTGGCGAGTCGTAGCTGCATCCCACTGGCTGCGGGACTCAACACAGACCCACCAACAAAGCCCCCACCATAAAGGCGGGGAGAGCGCTCCCGAGAATCGGGGCGCAACAGACTGTTGGCAGGAATTCCACCACCGTGGAACTCCCCAACATTCGAACGCGCCCGAAGGCGCGACAGTTCAAGGCCCGAGAACAAAAAGGCCCCCATACGGCACCATCACACCAGGAACACCGGCCCACCGCACGCCAAAGCGCCCGATAGTGGGTGCCACCACACCCCAACGCCAAACACTCGGCAAGCCTATCACAATCAACGCAACCATTCATAGTTCAAAGACTGATCTTGGATTAAAATAGAACAAAAAAAAATATTTTAGGTATCCAAAATTTAGAGAAGCTATCCGAGACGTGCAGCTTTCCACATGATGTTTCCCCTTACCGCCTAGCTAAGGATAGAAATATGCACTATAGATTTGAATAATCCAGAGGTGCATGCTCGGATTCGAACTACAATCCCCCGTATGGAAGGCGTGTTCTTGTCCACTGCGCTACCGCTCACAAAATCACCATGTTAAAAACTATGCATTTATTTTGTAGATTTTTTTTTGTAGATTTATGCATGCGTTTCAGGAGAAACATTTGAGTTAAGAACTTAAATATTTCTTAACATCACATACATTGATCTGACCTTGAGATAGGTAAGCTCAAACACCTGTGTTACGGATATCAGAATCAACAGTGGGATTACAAATATATACATATAATACTTTTCTTTTGTAAATACATACTTATAATACAATACAATAACTCATTTCGAGCTATGCTCGGCTTACCATGGCGGTGTAGTGCGACTGGTATGTACGCGGCGAGCGGAGTCGCCGACATTTGAACACTCCTGTCCAGTTTCATAAAAGGCTATGTTCGTCCACTAACGAAATTGTTACAGCCGTACATAAAAACATGTATATGTTTGACCGATGCTTTATTGATATTTAAATTGAAATTAGAAAATAATAAAATAATGTAATAATATAGGTAATATCTACATAAACACAAGTATAATCTACACTGACAAGTTACACAGTAATGTTTTAATATGGGTCCCTGAGAAGTGAAATAAATGAATTTTATTTTTATTTTATTTAATACATAGATAACACCCATACAAATACAAACAGATATGTTCATGCACACAAATGTTTGTACTGTGGGGGGATCGAACCTTTATGGGTATTTAACCCTTTGCACCAGAGGCAGCGTTCACTACCCTGTTCCAAACGGGTCGTCAATTTAAAAACGTAGATACGTTTTTATAAGCTAGATTCCCAGAAAAGTCCCAGCCAATCAGCGCGATTTGGCTTCGACCATGTAGACCTACTCAAAAGATTCCCCTCGTATACGTGTAACGAGTTGCAAGGACATAATAGGTGCCTTAAAACTGTGAACATAAATTCCAAAAGTTTTCCAATTTGAATTTAACTAACAACTTGAGATTTTCTTGGTCGAATACTAAAAAGTTTTAGTATTCTAACTAAGCAGCTTCGGCCGAGGGAAGAGACAATTATTAACGTCGGAGATTTAGAGTGCAAATGTGCTACGTGTTGCAAGTTTTTAACTAGGCGAATGGCCGCGCTGAATAATAAGTATTCTGATTTAGACCGTGGAAACTGGCAAGAATGAAATTTTGGATTTTGCATGATTATGCGAAAACAAGAGGAACTTAACGAGATGCAAGAAATGAGCATCACAATTTACCTGACATAACCATCGATGCCACTAACTAATTTTTAACACATGTTAAAAAATATTTAATGGTAAAAGCCTATTATACAGTTAATGATTACTTAAATGACAATAATTTGTGGAAATGATAAACTGTTCGCCTATACCCATGATACTGTACTTACAAAAATTTTGGCGATTAAAAAGAGTAACTGGCGAGTTTCTTGCCGGATCTTCTCGTGAGAATCAACTTTCCGATTCCGGTGGTAGAATCACATATATTCATTTCCTAGTGTATTTTTTGTATCGACATATATGTTTAATTACATGTATAAAATACATAGATAGCTATAATTTATATTTTTCATGTATTGTAAGAGCTGTATATAAGCCTATGCAAATAAAGTACTTTTGAATTTTGAACTGTGGGTTAGGTGTGGTGCCCAAGCGCGGAACATGAGATTTCAACCAAAATTTTCGAAATTGTTAGTAAACGATTTTTCTTAACATTTTCGAATCAGTATGTGCTGGGAGATGCGTTTAACTTGGTAGCTCTATAGTGTAGGTAGATGCCATAGTTTAAGAGCGTGCATTATCTACACCTCCAAATCCTTTGAACATGTAGGTAGCATGATGGATCTTTTTCTAATACGCCAGATCAATAAATAAATACAATGAGTCAATATAAGCTGTTCCATACACAAATGGAACGTCTGTTATCGTTAAAGGCAATATTTCACTTTATTTGTTTTAATTAATAATTAAGTATTTCACAATTTCCGAAATGTAAGCGGAACAATCGATTGATTATTATTATCGATCGAATACATCTCTAGGGGCCACGTGCACCTTTCCTAGTGACATCGCTGACGCGAGCTGTCAACGAACAAAAATGAGGGTTTCACAAATTTCACAATTAATTTAAAAAAAACCTTTTAAATATTATCATTCAACGAAATTTTTTTTAAAATTAATTGCGATTGTGCGACTTACTTGTATTCCTATGCAGACAGAATGCGTTTCATTGTTATTAGAAGCCATTTGCGTAACTATTAGATTATAGGGTTTAGGTACTGGTTGAGTGAGTATTATTCCTGAACCCATCGTAATCTTCTAAAGTTTTAAGCAGCTTAATTTTTCTCATATTTATGCATCTTGCCCAATATGAGAGGGAAAAGTGATATAAAATAATGAAATAAACAATTAGCGCATAAATCATTTACAAGCTCTATGTACGGTTATCGTTCTATTTGTATTAAGTGATCAAAGCCAGCGTCTACCTGTTAATGTTATTTCGTGGTAAGTAGATGTGACATTCTCAATTAGGTAAATTGGTGCATTAAATAATAATATATCCTCCAACCCATTACGGCTACGGCGGCTAATCTCAACAATCACCTACGTACGCAGGATATATTACAGCGCTCAAGTGTGTGCGCAAGCACAAGTGCACTCTCTATTCCCTTACACTCATAAGTAAAAAAACACAAAGAAAAAAAAAAGCAAAAGCATAAAGAATTGCTATCCCAAACACAATAATATTTCCTTACACTCATATTTCTATGGGACACCAGCGTGACACGACCAGATTGGGTGCAGGAACAACGGTTTAACGTGAACGGCTTAACGTGCTTTCCGTGGCACGGAGGTACATGACCACAGTCTTCCAAACTCCGGGCTGACACTAAGAATTTCTTACCGAAAACTTTGGTACAAATTTTTGGCCCAACCCGGGGATCGAACCCGGGTCCTCTTGCACAACCGTCGCTTTAAAGCGCGACTAACCACTGCGCCAACGAGGCAGTTGTGCATTACATATGTATATTAAAACGACATAATATATGTATACCTAGATTATGTCTTTTTTAATCTACAGTAAACGCTGGTTAATTCGAAATATTAATAATATATCGTTGTCAAATTATTATCCCTGAACACTTCTGTTGTCGGTAGTAGACAGCGACAATCAATAACCAACCATTTTTTTCGTTTGCTTTAATTGAAAAAATGAAAAACACCCAAATCTAACTGATAAACAGAAACAAAAGCTAGGCCGGATCTCTGAATGTACAATTTTTTCAATTTCAAAAGAGAATAATAAAAACATTGCCATGCAAAAATATAGGTAATATAACACATCGCTTTTTTCTATCAGCATATTGGAATACTTCGGGAAACATTTCGTAAAAATTGTTGAGTGGGAGTTTAATTTCATCCACTCTCGGCGAGTCGTATAATATTACTGAAGTTCGGAAAGTTATTTCATTTTACTGCCTAAGGGATAAAAGTTTGGGAGGATCCATCAGCTAATGTCTAAACAAGTAAACCGTATTGACGAATCACAATAGGCGTAAGTAATTAATGGTGACCGGGTCTTCAACTTTCTCGGGTGATGATCCTTTGAGATATTTGTGCTTTACTCTCGATTCAAGTTGGTAGGAACTTTTATAATTATGGTACTTGACGTTGATGTTATTATTGATCAATAGGCTATAAAGTAAAAGGTACTCAAAAATATTATGAGTATAAAAGAAATTATGACCTAAAGATTTATAGGTATATAGGTACCTACACACAGCGATGGAGCTCAGCAGTCCAGAATGCGCCTTCTATACGGGTGTTCTGGGTTAGAATCCGAGCACGCATTCTGGATTTTTCAAATCTATATGCGTATTTTTACCATTAAGGTGACAGGTAGGGCACACTAGCGACGCCAATCGATTTAAATGTTTAGGTACTAAACCGGATCTATTTTAAACAATTTCAGGGTTACAACCTCTCGGCCAACACTTATATTATTTATTAAATAACCATGCAAAAATGTAGGGTCCAGCGCGTACGCGAAAAATTGATTCACGCCAAAAGCGGCCTCTTTTCACGAGAATCAATTGTGGATGGACCCAACATTTGTGGATGGTTATCTAATAAATAGTATAAGCGTTTGCTGAGAGGATGTAATCCCGAAATTGTTTAAAATACATCCGGTTTAGTAGCTAAAAATTAAAATCGATTGGCGTCGCTATTGTGCCCTACCCGTCACCTTAACTCGGTGGTGAGGGAAAACATCGTGAGGAAACCTACACGTTTCAGATAATTTCTGAAACTTTTAACCATGATTCAGTTGGTTTCGTTCTCCTGTTAAAGGTTTGCGAAGGTCAGACAGCAGTCGCTTCATTGTAATTACTAGACTCCCCAAAATCAAAATCATGGTCCAAGCGTACCCCGGGCTCCAGAGCGACGGATTTGGATGCAACTGAGAATTATACGTTAAAGTAATGAGGGGGTACACACAAACTAGAGGAAAACGGACGATTGGTACTTAATGTAGATATGTAATGTTAACTGGACTCCTTTTTCCGAACTCAGAGACGTCAAGAAAAAATATTGACACTTATTTAAATACGCATAAAGACTATCCATAATTAAGATGATGAACATTAGCTTAATTTGACGACTCTGAGTGCGGCAGTTGAAGTTCTAATTGGTCCACTGTGCATATTGGATCCCTGATTCCATCCTGAATTGGAGATCCAATATGCACAGTGGAACCCTTATTCCACGCCAAAGCTTTCTGGGAACTTCACACGCTTTGCGGAGTAACCTCACTGTTTCAAGGATTTCCTCACGTTGGCTGATCAGCATCGCACTACAAGACTATGAGGGTGACTGATTATTTGGCGCTAAAGGATCTCCTATATAGAGGGCTGTCGGTAGCGCTGATTGGGTTGTGTTTTGGGTTGGGTTGGGTGAGAGGTGTTGTTTATGAGACAAAGCTCCGTAATTTCCCCTATAAGTACTCTGAGGTTGCTCTTGGAACAACTTGCTAATACATTTTTGATTAAATGCTTATAGTTTTCTAAAATGTTATGTAACAAAGTTACGCTAGCAAATTAGAAATTCGACGAATTTACTTATTAAGGGCGGACTCGTTTCTTTCGTTTCCATGACCTTTTGTAATTCTTCTGTTTTGTCTGATATTCGGATATCCACGTAAATAACTATTAAATGAGCGCTTAATGTTGTTAGAATTTACATATTTATTTATTTTGGGAGAGCGTACTCAATATTTTTAAAGCCGTTTCGAATTGGAAACATACAGTAAATAAAATTTAAAATCTTTAGTATGTCCTATGAAAAGTATGATTAAAAAAAATGGTAAAAAGAGATTTTTTATTAGCAACACGTACCCTATATTCACATACGTCTATATACTCAAAACCTAAGTCTAGCTCTCTGTGCGTACCTAGAAAAAAATACTGTCTTCATCATTCTACAATCGCACGACTAGACGCCGCGGCAAACTTCACCAATACTACCTGGAACCAATCCCTTCCAGAACTCTTCGTTTCCAGCGCTCCTTTTTTCCGCGCTCGTGCAAACTCTGGAATGACCTTCCAGCCGCGGTGTTCCCTGATCGCTATGACATGTCCTTTTTTAAACGAGGTTTAAAAAGAGTTCTTCTCTCACGGTAGGCAGCGGCATGACTCTGCTCCGGCATTGTTGATGTCTATGAGCGGCGGTCACCGTTTACCATCAGATGGGCCGCAAGCTCGTCTACCTACTATAAGCAATAAAAAAAAATCTTTAATCAACATATAAATATTTTATAAAAGCCGGAATAAAATGAGGAGTCTACCCGAAGCAATTTCAAAGGAGCCTCTGCCAGAATTATCCACAAAGGGACGTGAACAATTTTTCCAACTATTCCAGGAGAGTACCGAAAAAATTGTAAACATTTAGAGGGTCAGCTACAAATCATGGTCGTTTAATAGAGTATGCGACAAAATGGCGGTCGTATTTATCCAACCCTCTTAGCTCTTTCATCACTGCGATGACAGTGGATAGAAAAGCTATGGCAGCTCAGTTGATAAGAAATAAGAAATTATTTATTCAAGTACCGAAACAACATCAAATTCAAATTACATAAATAATATTACATTTTTCATTGCCTTAAGGCGACGGGTACGGTATATAGGTATAGTTATTTCAATAATTTTTGTTTCGTACCTGCAAGCAAGCAAGCGCCCTGTTGGTCTAGTAGTTTAAGTACCGGGCTGTGATCTCAGGGTCCTGGGTTCGATTCCCGGGTCGAGCGAAGTATGTTTCGAATTTTTCGAACATAGCTCGGATTTGTGATCACCAATCCGCATTTGGCAAGCGTGGTGATTAAGCCTAATCCCATCATAGTAGCGTTGACTTGATTTCTATGATGGAGGCCTTTGCCCTGCAGTAGGACAGTTCACAGACATATACATTACTGCAAGCGCGTTTTTAAGAAATGCCTCCGCTGATTACTAGCGACACAGTGACTTTACGTGTCCGTGGCAGATGCTGAGCTGAAACCATTTTAAGGTGAAGAAGGGTTACCCCATAAGCGATGCTAATGAATTATGATTTTTAGCAACTAAACCATATCTATTTTAAACAATTTCGGGGCTCCAATCTCTTGTCAGACACTTATACTTACTAAATGTTTATACAATAACCAAGCACAAAATGTTTAGTCTCTTTTTGTACTCTTTGAAATTGATTTGTGCCAAAAGTGGCCGCTTTTGGCAGTAAATCAAAATCAGGGTGCAAAAGCAGACCAAATATTTAAGGCGACGCCGCAACGATACTAGCGCCGCCAAATGATTTATATTGACTGTGATGGATAGGTGGGCGACCCCCATCTGTAATAATTTCTTCCTACAAGTAACAATAGCTCGGTAATTGCTAATAGCGGCCACTTTTAGAATTAGTTCGACTCTCTACCAATAGATGGCGCGAGCTGTCGACTACATCGCGCAAGCGTTTCGTGTTTTCGGATTACCTATAAACTTTGTCGTTGACAACTATTTACCTCTTCATAAATAGTGTAGATATAATTCGGACTCTCGGTATGATAGAAGTTAGGAAATCATCTCCCGGTGTCATAAACTCGTCAAAAATTATTTCGGATCAAATGAATTCCGAAGAGCTATGGAACTTGGGCATTAATTTGTTTGTCGCTGTAATTTAACCCAAATACTTCTTGTTTTGATTCCAAATTTTGGAATTAGGTAGATACTTACATAATTACACGGGAACTTTCTACCGCGGTATTGCGAGCAAAAAAGATTAGTATTTAGAATTGAAATTGTTCGACTTTATTTATTTTCAATTTTAATAATAATGAGTTTCGGTTATCTATTGATTGGTTGATAGGTAAGCAAGCCTAGAAATAAAGTACGCCTTTTTATAAGTTACTCGATAGCTTCTGTAAAACCCTACGTAACGTTTTATAACACAAGAGAGAAGTTAAATATCCTTTACCTATAAGGTACGGTCAGCATCAAAAGTAGCTCAACAATTTAGTAACATGTCAAACTAACCGTTCTGCCTGTTATAGTCAGTTTCTAACAGTAACATTTTGTACGTACCCCACAAAATGTTACTTCGACTTGGTACTAATGTGTTAAGCTACTTTTTATGCTGACCGTACTGCCAGCACACAATTGCAATTCGTTTTAATGCAGTAGACCCACATTGAAACGTGTTTTGGTCCTCACATGTCTTTTTTTTCATGATATAGGGGGTAGACGAGTTGACGTATCACCTGACGGTAAGCGATTACCGCCGCCTTTGGACACCTCCCATGTCAAAGGAGTCACAGGCATAGAATACATATACTCTGACAAGGTCACAGGTGCGTTGCTGGCCCGACGCCAATCAATTTTTATTTTTTGCTAATAAACCAGATCTATTTTAAGCAATTTCGGGATTACAACTTTTCGGCAAACACTTATACTATTTATTAAATAACCATGTACAAATGTTGGGCCCGTTTGTATGCGAAAAATTGATTCACGCCAAAAGTGGCCGCTTTTGGCGTGAATCAATTTTTCACGTACGCGTTGGACCCAACATTTTGTGCATAGTTATTAAATAAATAGTATAAATGTTTGCCGAGAGGTTGTAACCCCGAAATAGTTTAAAATAGATCCGGTTTAGTAGCTAAAAATTCATTGGCGTCACTAGTGTGCCCTACCCGTCACCTTAAAAGGGAGTACGCGCGTACGAAGTTTACAGGTCGAATTGGTCCGGAATTACCGCAGATGTTGGTTCATTCCACAGTTTTGGCGTCATGTCGTAGTCCTCTCATGACATTCCAGGTGAAGTCTTTATTTACTTATAATACTTACTGCTTCGCAAAGACTGCTATGGAATGGACTTGCACGCGTTTCCGGACCTATATGAACCTCATAGATTCCACAAAACGCGTAGTTATTCGTTTTTAAAAGGCCGGCAGGACTCCAACGGTGTTGCGGTTGTGCATGGGCGGCAAAAGGCGTCTTTATCTATACTATTTATAAAGAGTTAAATCCTACAGACAGCGGCAACGCTTATAGGTAATCCGAAAATACGAAACGCCAGCGCGATGTAATCGACACCTAGCACCATCTATTGCCATAAAGTGGAACGAATGTCCCGAATCGAAATGTGTGCGGGCTACTAGTTTATAAACAAAGTCAATGCACTCTTATACTGAACTGGAATCACGACACGTTTTATTCCTCTGTACTGTGTGCCGTTGCTATCTTTATGTCATTTCGTTTCATTTTATTTCATTAAAAAGGACTAAGTACAAATGCAAAGTCTTTGGTATTGCGTCTATTAGGATACACAAACACGCTTAAAATGTTTGCTTTATATATTTGAGTTTAGTATAATACTATTTATTTATCATCTTTACAACACTCGCGCAGTGACTGCCTCTACTATATACTACATCAAATAAAAGAGTAATATGAGTATTTAATATAAACAAATAAATTATGGAATGTGATACAATATTAGCCACATAAATTAGGTTCTGAATCGATTTGGTTGCTTGCGAGTGTAGTTTTAAATTACTTAAATTTATGACTATGTACATACGTACGTGGGCATACGCCCATAAAAAGAGAAAAAATGCAGAAGTTACGAACTTCAATGAAATGTTGGGGTCAAATCTGACTAGCTTTTGGAAGACTGTGGTCTGAATCTCCTAAAAGTCCCTAGTTTGGTTACGAAAATATTAATTTCGATTTGCCTGATACCTGAAATAATACGATTTCGTGCTTGGGCCATTGTTATTGTCACTTGTACAGTGGTCGTTTTCTAAGCCTAAGTTAGGGTGGTATGAAACTCTGCTCGCGATATGAAAAAACATTGCTACACTGGATTCATAGACTGAGGCGAAGTGCAGTAAAAATAATAACACAAATCTTTTACCAACTTTCATTCCACTTCATTACATAAAAATAATTTACGACGGTGAACAGAAGTCCTAACAGCTACTACCGGTAAAAAAGAAATAGTTTTACGAGGAACTATTAAGGGACAGCTGGAGCTCATTCAGTTAATCTGTACCCGGGGAATAAGAAGAGTCACGCCGATGTAACGTGTGAAATTAATTACGCAATAAAGCGAGATTGAGGGCGGATGGCCGTAATAAAATAAAGCAATCGGCCGATGAGCTTACGGCGTCGTGACGGCGACTCGTGAGCCTGCCGTTATGACCGGCTGACACTTAACCGTTGATTACAGGCTTGTTTACTAAGGAACACTTTCTAGATGCGGTCTAAGGGACCGAGCAATACAATTTACTTACAAAATGCGAATCTAGAAAACACGTAATCAATTTTTAATTCCGATCCCTCTCTATTTTCAAGTCCCAAGTTAAAGATCATTTCCTATCTTCCTAAACCTTTGTAGTTCCTTTCATTGTCGCCTATTTCCCCGGTTACGTTTCTATCAATCCAATAAACTGTTAGTATGTATGTTTATTTGTATGTATTAGTATTTATAGCTAGTATATATTTATTTTATATAATGTATACCATACTCGTAGTTATACAATGTCTTTTTTATTTTTCTCTTTTTCTGACATGCACTGCCTTACCCCTTTTCTTAATTTGCTATACTTTTCCTGTCCCCTGAGGTTGTCTGGAAGAGATCGCTATTAGCGATAAGACCGCCTAAATTGTTTTAGTATAATAATTTAGACTAAGATCTGTAAATTTTGTGCAATAAAGTGTATCTATCTATCTATCTATCGTCGCCCAAGGCTCAGCCTGAAAATCAGCGTTGCAGTGGTTACTGGCTGCAGTAAATGCTAAGGCTGCCTCTTGTTGGCTACAAACCAATGCCATGTTCTACTATATTTTGTTGCTTTTTGTTTTTCCATGTACTTGTCTACTGCTGTATGTACTGTGTTTTTGTGGCCAGTAAAATTATCTTTATCTTTAAATTAATAAGGTCTTGGCTGAGTTTGATGGTGAAATGCACTCAATCTAACACAAGTCTCACTTGGTTCACTGTCAAGAAGCATAAAAATTTTAAACATCAAATAAGTTAGCATAATGTAATTACTACTAATGATAATTTCGCATAATACTAATAAGCATAAACATGATTAAGCATAAAATAATTAGCCATAAGTCATTAAAAAGCGGCTTACGGGTGGACCAAGGGCCAGCCCCGCCGCACCTAAACCTACTTTTACTCTATATAATAAAGGAAATAATAAATGCATTATGCTAAATAATAATAATGCCACAGTACATATGATGCTAAAACCAAATTCGGTCAAATTAATATTATGCTAAATAAATTATACCAAACCAATTTCATAGTGCCAGTCCATTTTAAGACAAAACACATTATGCCAATTGAAGGGATCCCGTTTCACTTATCTATACTATTTATAAAGAGGTAATTTCTAAAGACAACGTCTTGCTTATATGTAAACTGGAAAAGCGAAATACAAGCGCAATGTTATCGACGCCAAGCCCCATCTATTGATAAAGCCTGTAACTATTGTTCCGAAAAGAAGTGAGGGTGGACCACTAGTCTCTGTTAAAAATGTCAATCACTGTCAAATGATGAATGTAGCCATCAACCGTCCCGGTCTTCCGTAGCTTGCATCTAACTTACACATTTATACAAACACTTCCCATTATTTTACATATTACATTATTAAATTGAAAAAAGTATCGCGGGAGCTTTAATATTTTTTTTTAATTTTACAAGAGGAGATTAGAAGAAGTTACTTACCATCCAAACTTTTACGACTCAGTTGTTTTATATTTAATTAATTAATAGTCAGTTGGTGGGTTAAAACGTTCCCGCGGCAGACCAAGGCAACGATAGCGAGAAGAACTCGATGCGTTCTTTCAAGACTAGTCCACAGCAGCTCAGGACCGGGAGAGGTGGAAAATGGGTAGGGAGGCTTTTGCCCTACAATGGGACTACTATGGGATCATAATAAATAATAAAAAATAGTCGGACGGTCTCGGAGACCATGTTTTTGCAGTCAACCGGTTAGGTAGTACATGCAGGCATTTCGCCGTCCCTACTAACCAATAAATATCAGTTATAACAAGAAGCCATTTCTACGTGAGACTTTCTTCAAAGATTCGAATGAATAGCAAATATCTAGATGTAATTGACTTGAACTGTGAACAGGATAGAGAATTAAGGGATAAAGAACACTCGACTATTTACTTCTTCAAGGCTCTAAAGGGGTAATTTTATTGAACAAAAAAGTTTGAATGTCATCCCCATCCCAAAAAATATAAGTAGGAAGAATATTACTATATCTATAATTATTAAACAAAACTGATCTCATCATTGTGACCTTCAGGATCGCTGTATTAAACGAGATATGTACGGTCAGCATTAAAATTTAACACTTTAGTACCATGTCAAAGTAACTGTTCTGCCTATTATAGTCAGTTTCTAAGGGGTACGTAAAAATGTCATTTCGGCATGGTACTAAAGTGTTAAGCTACTTTTGATGCTGACCGAACATGATGCTAGCAATATTTTAGTACCACCTTCTTCTTCATCTTAGTCCAATTAACAATTCCTAGTTGCATTCAAGCTGTCGCTTTAGATCTCACAGTGACCTTTGGACCATGATCAAGGATTTGGGAGGTCTGGTATTTACAATGAATCGACTGCGAACCTCTGATCTTCGCAATCCCTAGACGAATTGGATCACGGTTACACTTTAAGAATGGTGAGTATCCACAATTTTAAATACTATTCGTAACGCGCATGTCTCCTAGCTATATTTTTCGTCACCGACAAGCGTGAGGTAAAAGATGATCCAGAGATGATTTTTTAAAACCTCCTGTTTCGGTGGCTCGTCTTTATCCACTAAGCTACCATTGCTTGTCATGTCCTTACTAAATTCTATCAATATATTATTATGTAATTATGGACTATGCTATGAGATCACCGTTTTAACTCCTTTAAAGCCTATTAATATCCTCCAACCGATTACGGTTACGTCGGCCAATCTCAACGATCAGCCACGTACGCAGGATATATTATAGTGATCAAGTGTGTGCGCAAACACAAGTGCATTCTCTATTCCTCACTGTCAAGCCTGTTTACTCTCGTATTCCGATGAGACACCGGCATGACACGACCATAGAGGGAACGGGCGTAGGACCAACAGCTTAACGTGCTTTTCGATGCACGGGGGTTCAAGACCGCCAACGTCCAGACTCCGAACTATGAATTTCTTACTGAAGACTTAGGTACAACTTTTTGGCCCGACCCGGGGATCGAACCCGGAACCTCTTGCGCAGTGCGATCCACTAACTACTGCGCCATGGAGGCAGTCTATTTCCATTATATTAGCCATAAAATCAAACTACTAGGACGAGGTCACAGAGTGAACCGAAAAGTGCTGACTGGCCTTATTGCGCATTCAGTAGTGACCCTGCCTCACATTTCTAAGGTTATGGGTTCGAATCTCACCCTAGACAAACATTGGTGCTATGCAAAATTTTGTCTTACGGTACGGCTGGTCCACAAGTTAAAGGTCGCTCAGCGGGCTATGGAACGAGCAATGCTCGGCGTCTCTCTCCGAGATCGAATCCGAAATGAGGTGATCCGGCAGAGAACCAAAGTTATCGACATTGCTCACCGGATTAGCAAGCTTAAGTGGCAGTGGGCTGGCCATATTAGCCACAGAACCGACAACCGATGGGGTAAACGAGTTCTGGAGTGGAGACCGCGTCTTGGCAAACGTAATGTAGGGCGCCCTCTGGCTAGGTGGGGGGACGATCTGCACAGGATGGCTGGCAAGAGCTGGATGCGAGAAGCCATGGATAGATCACAGTGGCGAACAATTAGAGAGGCCTACGTCCTGTAGTGGACTGCGATAGGCTGATGATGATGATGATGATGAAAATTTTGTCCGTTCAGTATCTGCATGTTATAATATACATTTATGTATCTTTACATCACACCGTGATACCACCACTCTGTTCGAGCCGCGGCCCATGCCTAACAGAAAACCAGCGTGAAGCAGGGCCTTAGACTCAATCCAGGGTAAGGAGTGTTCAAAGGATGACAGGGCCTTCAGGACTCCACTGGTGTCCGTACGCGGCGGCAATCGTTTATCATCAGGCGATTTGTATACTCGTCTGCCACATTAATAAAACAGACTTTTTTGCAAGTTATAGATCAAAGAGAGATAAAAATTGTCAATACCTTACATTAAATTACGTAGTAAATGTTATATATTTATTATGTATACAGGGCGTCCCAAGACTATATGAGATATAAAAGGTTAAACCCTTTTAACATTTAAGGCTTAACACCTTCAAACCTTAATCAGCATTTTTGCTAAAAGGAAACATTCCTTTATTTTATAAAAAAAAATAACTGCATCCATTTTTTTTTTGGATTGTGTTTATATTGCAAAGAAATTAAATCGGAAAATAATATCCTTTTTGATTCTGCCAATCGATACAGTTATTCCTAACGATAAAATTTATTTTAAAAACCTTAGGTCTTACACTTGTGTGTCGAGAAAGATGTCCTTATAAATAGTACCAAATATTTAGCATACAACAGGAGCGATGATAGCTCAGTGGTTCTGAACACGCCTTCCATACAGGGGGGACCGGGTTCAAATCCGAGCATGCACCTCTGGATTGTTCAAATGTATATGCGTATTTCTACCATTAGCTCTGCGGTGAGGGAAAACATCGTGAGGAAACCTATACGTTTCGGATGGATTCTGAAACGTGTAACCTTGATTCTGTTCGTCTGGTTCCCCTGTTAAAGGGTTGCG
Organism: Marasmia exigua; assembly: GCA_019059595.1. Classification (NCBI taxonomy): domain Eukaryota; kingdom Metazoa; phylum Arthropoda; class Insecta; order Lepidoptera; family Crambidae; genus Marasmia; species Marasmia exigua. Next base: position 18,088,682 of record CM032463.1, read on the forward strand.
AAGGTCATACGGCAGTCGCTTCATTGTAATTAGCAGACGCCCTAAATCAAGAATTATAGTCCAAGCGTACCCGGCTCCAGAGCGACAGATTTGGACGCAAAGAACTGGGAATTACACGCTAAGATGAACATTTTGCATACAACTACTTTGGGTGTTGTTGTCTTATTCGAATTATTTTATAAGAAACACGAATTTATTCAATCTTCAATAAAGTATCAGCCCACTGCAGAGCAAAGGACTCCATCATAGAAATCAAGTCATCGCTACTATGATGGGATTAGGCTTAATCACCACGCTTGCCAAATTCGAATTGGTGATCACAAACCCGAGCTATGTTCGAAAAATTCGATACATACTTTTCGCTCGACCCGGGAATCGAACCCAGGACCCCGATATCACGACCCGGTACTTAAACCTCTAGACCAACAGGGCGTTATCTTATGTAAAGTTTCTGTAATAATCTTGATTTTTATTACTGTACTTATCGATTGGTGGAATTAAAAAAATCCATAGCTATACTTTTTCCCAGACAAAGAATTTGAAAGAGGTACCATAAATATTTGTTGTTATAATGAATATGTTACACTAAACACGAGTGTAACTGCCACACTCAGAGTCGTTGATTAACTTAGTTGGCTACTTAAGAAAAAATATTGACACTTATTTTGATACGCATAAAGACTACAGATACTAAAGTTAATGAACGTTAGCATAAATGACGTCTCTGAGTGCGGCCGTAAGATCCACAGATTTAATAAGTGATAAGACCTAAGGTTTCTTAGAGAAGTTTTATCGTTACTGTGATTGTATATATAGTTACTATATTTGTGGAAATAAATAGCTATTTTTTTCTGGTTCCATTTCCTCATTTTAAAGATATAAACCAAAATGTCCTATAAGTAAAAAGTGCTAACTGAAATATTTAAGATACTCGTACATTCCCTTTATGTCCCACAGTCTTGAGACGCCCTGTATATAACGCAAGTTCTCTAAAGCTTCTTACTTTGGGATAAAGTCGATGTAAGATAAGTTGTCGTCTAATATTTTATTTACAGTATTAGAGAAACTATTAAAGATAAATTATTAGGAATCTTACAAAGCTTTCCTCAGTAAATAAAGCTTAGGTTGGAGGATCTAAAGCGTCAGTTTAGGGTAGTTTATCCCGCGTAAGTAGGTTTACCCTGTTCTGTATTTAAAAGCCTCTCTTGCGGAAAATTACATCTACTTTCAGGGGAAGATATTCATGTAATTTTACACTAGATTGGTGATTGTAAACAATTTTGATTAAAAATAAATAGTGGGGTAAATAGGCTACGCACACTTCATGTGCACATACGAGTACAGTGATCTCGGAACGTTTTTTTTTTTTTACTGTAGATAGGTAAGCGTTTGACCATATTTTCACCTGATGGTAAGTGATAATATGGTCTAAGATGTAGCACGATTACCTAGAAGATACTTATTCACTCGCGCTTTGAAAACCCCCAAATTGTAGCCTCTAGGGAACACCTCCTTAGGCAGCTGATTCCACTGTTATACGTATGTGGGAGAGACGCTGTACGATACACTGTCTAGCGTGTGGGTCAACGAACTTTAACGAAGGGATAGCCACGCTTCGGCTTGAATGAACAACGGCTTCGCAGAAAACTGGCGTAAAGTAGCACTGAGTGCTGTGTTTCACTTCGAGAGTGACGGTACCGCAGGCCCGATCCGGGGGAAAGGGGGATTTAAAGGTTGGCAGCGCGCTTGTGACTCCACTGGTGTCGCGGGTGTCCACGGGCGGCGGAAATCACTTACCATCAAGTGATCCGTCTGCTCGTCTGCCACTTATAACATAAAAAAATGATTCAGCTGGAGCCAATTCTATATGTCTATTTGTTTTATGGTTTTTGGAACCCAATGTTTACGGAGGTATACATCTAAATCCATCTACCTGTTTAGCGCAGTGGTTTATGCGCCGGTTGAGACGCAAGGTTCGCAGGTTTGATTTCCGCACCAACACAAATGTTTGTTGATGAAACACATATTTGTGTGTGGGTGTTAGTGGTACCTTCGTTGTTCCTGATTTCCATAGTACAAGCGAAAACAGTCATTTGGGTCCTGGACAAAAGATAGATAGATAGATAGTTACTCTTTATTTCACAACATACAAAACTTAAAAGCTACAATGTAGCAATAACAATGTATGTGATGTTGTCTCAATTAATATAGTATACTTAGATATAATGTCCTCCAAACCGATATTTCGGTCATGGCGGCCAATTTCAGAGATTGTCCATCAACGTAGGACATATTGTAGTGCACAAGTGTTTGCGCAGACACAAGTGTACTCTCTATTCCCTTACCCTCATATTTTGATGGGACACCACTGTGATACGACCGAAGAGGGATAAGGCGCAGGACCAACGGCTTAACGTGCTTTCCGAGGCACGGGGTTACAAGACTGCCAACTTCCAGACTCCAGGCTGCCACTGAAAATTTCTTAACAGAAATACTGAGGTACAAATTTTGGCCCGACCAGGCATCGAACCCGGGACCCCCAGCGCAGCCGTCGCTTTAAAGTGCGACTCACTAACCACTGCGCCACCAAGGCAGTCGACTTAGACATACCTAGTGAATATAATCACAGGCAGTCTTGTGCACAATACATGCCATAATGTATACAGTTAACTTTTTACTTCCAGTGATTTGTTTTGAAATGAAAATCAACGGTCATGTTTTATGTATGCTCGTTTGTGGAGTACCGGAGTTAGTAGAATATTTTATTCATAACTTGGTGTTTGTACAGTATTTTAATGAGGCTATTTTTCAGGTCGTTCAAAAATATACGTATAATACGTATATAATTTTTTAAGTCCTAAGCTAACAAGGCGGGAGTGATAACTGGATGGTGGTCATTATTATTACCACTCCACCATCTAGCCTATTGGCTATATAACAGTATTAAAAATAAAGATTTATTTATAGTTATCCGCGTAGTTTATAGCTTTCAAAAGGGAATTAACAATAATACATATAAAAATATTGTATATTTTCACCAAAAAAAAAAAAATATAATAAATTTGTTTTTTGCTTGGAATCACATGACCATAAATAGTTTTTATTGGCTTTCTTTACTGTAACGTCAGCCTTTTGTAAACTGCTGTAAACCTTTATTCAAAAAAATCCAGGTACTGCCGCTTCCATGCATGTATATTAGGGAACTGTGTATGTTTGTTAAAAAACACCCAGAATACTTTAAAACACATGCTGAATCTTTTACTAGACAAACGAGGCATGCACGTAAGTTATATTATCCCAAATGCAATTCAATATTTCATGCACACAATATGCACCTAATGGCAATAAAAAGAATCAACAAACTGCCTAATGATATTAAAGACCTGCCATTAAAATTATTTAAGATAAGAATTGATTTAATTGAGAGAAGCAACTCCTTCTTGACAAATGCTTCTATAGTGTGAGGGAATATCAAACTGACATTAAATTCTAATATTAAAATAACTATGTATATAAATTGAAATTTATTGTAATATAAAATGATTATTCTACTGATATGTACTGATACTCTGACCAAATGTGTTGAATTATGAATAATAATATGTATGTACCCTTGATTTTTAGATTATAACGAATATTAATAGTTGATATTTTATAGCAATCTTTTGCGATTTATTATTAAGTAAATAACACACTTAAAAATTTCATCTCGTGTTCAGGCGGGACTCGAACCCACACCTTCCACAATCCGGGTGAATGTACTACCAATTATACCACTGAACGCGTTACTAAGTCGACGAAATTTGTAAGTGCTTGATTCGACATGAGCTGTCGATAGTCTCATCAATATTGTAGGTATATTTACAATATCCAGTGGAAATATTATTACAAATATTTGACCACCAGTTAAGATGAGACTGCTAAATCAATAGTTGATATTTTATAGCAATCTTTTGCGATTTATTCTTAAGAAATAACACACTTAAAAATTTCATCTCGTGTTCAGGCGGGACTCGAACCCACACCTTCCACAATCCGGGTGAATGTACTACCAATTATACCACTGAACGCGTTACTAAGTCGACGCCTGAACACGAGATGAAATTTTTAAGTGTGTTATTTACTTAAGTATAACGAATATTAATTTTATTTAAACCTAAAGATATAATATCAGATATTTACACACTGGTAACTAATCCCAGTAGAACGCAATTGAAACTGTATTCTGTAAACCAACCTGTAACATTCGTTCCGTAAATAAAGAATTTTGTATTTGTTTTTGTAATCATCTATCAAATTTATCGTCCCCTGGTCGGGTCAAAAATTTGTACCTAAGTTTTCGGTAAGAAATTCTTAGTCTCAGCCCGGAGTCTGGAAGTAGGCGGTCTTGTACCCCCGTGCCTCGAAAAGCACGTTAAGGCGTTGGTCCTGCCCCTAATCCCTCTCCGGTCGTGTCACGCTGGTGTCCCATCGGAATATGAGGGCAAGGGAATAGAGAGTGCACTTGAGCACTATAATATATCCTGCGTACGTGGCTGAACGTTGAGATTGACCGCCGTAGCCGTAATCGGTTGCAGGATATTATTATTATTATAAAACACACACTCAGCCACACCATCATTAACTATCAGGTGAGGTTGTGGCCAAATGTCTGGCTATTTGAAAAAATATATATTGAAACACCTATAATGTAAAAATTAATTTTGTATTGACATGTAATGAACAAAGTGATTTAAACTTTCTGTGTTAATATTCATATATTATAGCCTCATGCATGACTATCAGTGCAAAAGTGCTATAACCCCAACCTACATGATTAAAGTGGTGTATCCAGCTTACACCACTCTTGCTCTATGATTTTGTTTTAATATGCGCCGTGCAAAAAGAAGGTTTTCAGAGCCATCTGTTGACAGACAGAAAAGGTGGCTTACGTCACTATGACAGATCACTTTATATGTAGCAAGGTCACTATTGCATTGAAAGATTTCAATGTATACCGACAAAAAAATTCACAACCTAAGAAGTGCATATTCATAATTCAATGCAATTTGCACTTTTGCACTTTACCCATTTGATTGTCAAATAAAACTATAGATTGGATCAAACTGACAATTTTTATTTTTCCCTAATTGTTTTTTTTAATCATTTCGTCAGCGTGTCAACATTGACAGTATGAAATAATCAATGGCGCCACTGTCGCTTTTATAAATAAGTTAGTTATACATCTATCTTCTTCCGTTCTATCTAGTAATTCTATCTCACATTATTATTTATTTATGTACATTAGTATTTATTTATTTATGGTTATTCATTAACACGGTCGTCACTCACAACAGATCCTGCCAGCGCTGCCGCGGCATTTATGTCGGTGTGGTGGCAGCACCATGCTGAGGCCAGAACCTGATTGACCTCACACTTCACAGACACACACACACGCCTATTTATTTAGAATATTTTCATTATATAACTGTGTAACTTACCTACCTATCGTTTGTTCTCGTATTCACCTTTGTCTGTAGTTTCGAATGTGTCAATGTTACCTATGTTTTCTAATGAGTGTTCATTGTTAAATTATTTATTGTGATGGTCAATAAAATGATTTTTTTCTTTTCAATGTAACGAATTCATTTTAAATAGCACTCTACTACATCTTCATCAAGTGTCGTTTACCCCAAGTTTGACTGGAAAAATTTGCTCATAGTAATAAAGCCGTCTTCGTTGTATATCTCCAGTAATACCTAGTTTTAAGTTTTTCATATGATTCATGTAAGCATTCAACATCCGCAAGTGATAAAAATCTCTTTTAACTGGTGTAAACGCTTCATTTGAATAATTTAGAACATCAACTCTCAGATAGATCAGTCATTAATTGATTTTGTTACGAATGAATAATCGATCCCCTCCTGCTGTGTCATGTAATATATCTCTCTCTTTTCAACACATGGAAAGATGGTTACCGATTCACCCCGAACAGCCCACGGCTTACTCTCCCGCTCTGAATTCGGATCATTCCGTTTATTCGGATCATTCGGCTCACTCGGATCATTCCGCTCATTCCGAACATTTGGCTCACTCGTATCATTCAGCTCATTCGGGTCATTCAGCTCATCCGTATCAGTGAGCGAGATTACTACCGCGTACCGACTGACCACGAGATCCATTTGAGTCGAATGTTACATTCGGAGCGAATATTAGAGATTCGGAACAGTGTATCATTTGGCTGAGTCGGATTACTGAGTCGTTTCAATAAAGAGTTACACACGTCTACAAAAAATGTATTTGTCGCAAATATTGACACTCCGACCCACGAGACCCAAATAATACCTACATTAATGCTCTAAGTGGGTAGTTGTTCCATTCCTGTGACATTCATTGCTCATGTCTGTTACACAGGATCTCATAAAAAGGATCAAGGCAAGCTTTGTCGGCTCGCGGGGCAAATGAAATATTTTCTTTACGAAGAATCCCTCCCCAGGCCGTATGAGTGCACGCACGGAGGGATTCGAGGTGCTTATCCGAACGATCTCTTTTCTTTCCAACTTAAGATTCAGCACATTACCCTAAATGTGAAGCGACAACTAGCGCCGGTAAATAATGCGATTCACAGACGGGCACGTCTAATGATATAAAAACAGATTTAGGGCGGGATACGTCGCTTGTGTTTACTGGAACTGCCGCATTGATGGAAATGTGGTCTGTTGTTTTAGGGTCCCTTATTTTACAAAATTAAAATTAGTAACCAAATTTTACTTGCGACTTTGGAAGTAGGTACAGTATATTTACTTTTTAGCCAGCATCTTTTACCGCGGGAGAGCCACGCTTCGGCATATATGGGCCGTATAGAATAAAGTGATACCAAGGCCTCAAAGAAAACCGGCATGAAGCATCGTCTGTGCTGTGTTTCGCTTCGCGAGTGCGGGTGCCGGAGGCCCATTCTGGGAAAAGCGGGATTTAACTGTGTGACTCTACTCGTGTGGCAGGTGTCTATGAAGGCGACAACCGCTTAATATCAGGTACACGGCCTGCTCGTCTGACACCTATCACATTAAAAAAAGGTTTTGGAAAAGATATTAGGTACTTTTATATTTAAAAACTTTGCCTATTACCTATCCAATGCTGGGCAAAGGTCTCCCCTGAGTTCCTCCATGTATTTTACAAAAAACTCATCATGGTTACCTCTACCACTACCAAAAAATCAGGTTGGTCAAGATCCAGATGGTTGATTTCACCTGTCTATGGGTTTAGAAGGTCAGAAGACAGTCACGTCGTTGTGATTAGAAGACATGGATACAAGTTTTTTTTGGTACATCTACATATTTTTTGTACCCCAAATGTTTTTTTTTTTTATAGTGGCTCAGTATATTGGCTCTCCTCAGCCTGATGGTAAGCAAGAGAAATGCCCAAGTTGCAATTACAATGGAAGCGATGTCAAGGCATCACCTCCGTTGGCACCGCCATACTGGCCTGTGAGATGCTTCTTCACGCTTCATTTGAAGGAATCCATATTGTAGGAAGGAGGACATACATGCACCGGCAACGAGTTAAATTTCTTGATGGTGCGGCAGAAATAGAAACTGCCAAATTTTTAGTTCGTGATGGAATGTTTTCCACTGTTTAACGGCGACAGGTTTGTCCGTAAAATGTTCCTCAATTAATACTTTATGGAATGTATTAACATTTTTTTAACACGAATCTATATATAATTACTACAAGTAACAATAATTTTCATTACTGTCTTAAGTGGCCACTTTTAGCAATTACGTAAATTATTGTTACTTGTAGAAACTAGTCATTAAAAAGGTAGGTCGCATTTTTTTTTTTACTTTCCTTTATGTAAGTATTCATTGAACTATGTACATATTTTAAAACTGTCTCTTAATCGCCACAATCATCGCCTTAATAGCATTTGCCAGGATTACAAAAGATCTTGATTCAAGTCCCACCCGAAAACTGTCGATATTTTTAACTGCATTATTTACGTATGAATAATGGTAGTCAACATAGATCCGATTCGACCAATGAGGAGTTTTCCAATGACATTAATCAGTAGAATTCTCTCTAGTTATAACAGATGGTATCTGTATAAAAAACTACAGCTGTTGGTCGCGGAATTTAAAGTGTTGCCATATTTCATTTTCAATACCCATGAATGAATGAAAGAGGTTTTATTCAAAAATATTTTTTTGAATAATCAACAAGAACAAAGAACTTGTAAAAATTATATTTCGATAAGAATATTTAATAAAAAACTGCCCAGTTTCAAACAGGCATCAATCAAAATTATCTTCAGACGTCATGACAGATATTTTTCACAACTTATTTTAGGTCTACTTGGCGTTGGTACAAAGTGTTTTTTCTATGTAACTAACCATATGGTTACTTTGAAATATTAGGTAAACGTGAAAAACCTAGCAGTTGGAAATTTTCCCATATATTAGGGAGCACAGGATACGAGTATATCATCCAACACCTGAAATATATAGAGACTGCTTACACCATCTAGAGAGTAACTTCAGAGTTAATAAATACCTACTGGAAAACTGCTCATTTTAGTTTTAAATTTGTTAAATTTTTTGCTAAATCTATGGTATAGCGCTGTCATTCTGTAGATACAAATATGACGTTATACCATAGATTTAACCCCAGATGAAGATTGGTCGAATCGAGCCTAAGTGTTGGTCTCTACGTTTTATGTTGTTCATTCTGTTTGTAAACTTTATACTTTTATTTTATTTATTATTATAATATTCTCACTTATCTTTAGTATTACTAAATCATTTCAGTAATTTACGGCTGTTAAAACCGCAACTGAAAATATTATTCAGCCGAAATTCAATGTATCAGAAATGAACCGAAATTACCACTTCAATTTGATAACTCGTTTCGCGATGTGAAGTGTATATAACCGGCCTTTTAATACCCTCGTAATTATTTATTCAGTATAACCACAGTGTTAATAAAAAAGTTTGACACACATTCTTATTTATATAAATACAAACTTTAAGTCTCTTTTTTGCTTTTAAGGTGACGGGTAGGGCACACTAATAACGACGCCAATCGATTTTAATTAATTCACGCCAAAAGTTTGCTAAAATTTAAATCGATTGGCGTCGCTAGTGTGCCCTACCCGTCACCTTAATTGGCTTTATACTGAATCCTGTGCTGCCATCGTCTAGCTATAATGCCGTTAAGTACCATAACCACATTCGGAAAAAATTGCCTTAAAGAGCGCTCTTTAAGTCCTCTTTTAAGGCATTATATGAAGATAAAGCGAGTTTACACAGAAGCATCCTATTCATACTGCTTTTAATATTTTTGTGGTTGTAGTCATTGAGGAGAACAGACGCAGTAAGGGCGCTCCATTCATTGGCAGTGCTAGTGCGATGCTCACTCTAATGATTTTTCTATTCACGTTGACTCGCGGGCGCGGATATGGAAGTGTTCACATACGAAACCCACGTACGTGACGTGCGGTCTAAGTAGCGGGCAAGCTAGCGACTGGAGCGCGCGCGCCGCTCGCGTCAATATCAAACGCGTGAAGATGTTTGTGTGGGTTCACGTCGAACTAGCAGCGGAGCGCGCGATTCACTCGCGACGTCAGGTAATTTCAACCATTTATGAACTTGTCGCTAGAAACGGTAGCAGTGTTGGGCCTGATCACTTTTAACTTAAAGATGTCCAGATTATAGAAGTCGGGAAAAACAGACCTCGACCGAATAGTTGAAATAATGCACATAGATTTAAAAAATAGCTGCAGCTCCGTAATAGTAACATAATATTTTGTTCTGTCATAGGCACTTTAGTTAAGACCATGGGAGGGCCAGCTCGACCGGATTGCTACTATAGCCTCACAGAAAATCGGCGTGAAGCAGCACTGTGCTGTATTTTCGCTCCGTGAGTGAGGGTATCCGAGGCCCAATCCTGGGGAAAGGGGGGTTTAGCGATTGGCAGCGAGCTTTTGACCCGACTGATGTCGCGGTTGTCCATGGACGGTGCGATCGCTTACCATCAGATGATCCGTCTGCTCGTGTGCCACAATCACATAAAAAAAAGTTCTACCGTGTAGCATAAGGCTTCAATCCGAGCTTTCTCTATCTATCCGGGATCTATGAGCGTATCTCATTTTTTTTATGAGAAAGGGAGGCAAACGAGAAAGCGATCGAGTCACCTGATGGTAACGAATGATATTTATTAAACTGTTTGAAAAAAAAATAACATGAGGAAACCTGTACGTTTCAGGTGGCTCAATTTACAGCCGTCCCGTAACGAACGAGAATATAACCTGTCGCATACCAACAAAGAAGACACACAGCGCGTGTGAAAGAGAGGGTAACTCCGATTCGGTCGTAACGTCTGAGTAATTTTTGAGATAAATGATTTTGAACGTATACCTAATCATGATTTACTTGATCTGGCGAAAGTCGGACTCAGGCGGCACTTGTTTTCGTTGTAATAACCTAACTACTGACTAACCAAATACGGTATTTGACTTTTTTTTTTGATATCAGCGCCCCGTTGGTCTAGTGGTTAAGTACCGGACCGTGATTTCCGGGTCGAGCAAAGGTATGTTTAGAATTTTTCGAACAAAGCTCGGGTTTGTGATTACCAATCCGAATTAGGCAAGCGGGTCATTAAGCCTAACCCCATCATAGTTGCGATGACTTGATTTTTATGATGGAGACCATTGCCCTGCAGTGGGACAGTATAAAGGCTGATACTTATTTTACTTTACTTTGTAATTAAAAGACCTCTCAATTATAGAAAAATCTTTGAAAGAATTACTTGATTTTCATTTAAACTACCTGAGATATTACAACTTTTAAAATCACACCATTTTCGGCGAACCCAAAACGCTCCATACAAATGGCGACTGGCATGTGACGTCACACGCAAGTTGTTTGCATTTCTTTTGAATTTGGTTGCCATATTAAAGGTTTCGTTTATGTCAAGGGTTCTATATTGCACTAACTATTATAATAATTATTATTTTGGTGTAAATTGTATGGGTTACTCAATGATCAGTTATTATATTCGACGACCAGTATGGAACAGTGGTAGTGAACGCTGCCTCTGGTGCAAGGGTTGCAGGTTCGATCCCCGCACACTACAAACCCTTGTGTACATGAACATGTCTGTTGTATTGGTCTGGGTATTTTCTAAGTATTATAAGTATGTATTTACAAAAGAAAAGTATTATATGTATAATATATTTGCAATCCCACTTTTGATTATGATATCCGTAACACATGTGCTTGAGCTACCTATCTCGGAGTCAGATCAATGTATGTGATGTTGTGAAATATTTATTTAAAAGAAAAATGGTATAATTATTTTTTACTAATTTCAAACTTTTAAAATAGACTTGCCCATGAATCTTTGAATGACCATAAAACCGGCTAGATGTTATATTTTTCATTGAGAATTTTTGCTATTAGTACATTATTGACCTGGTCTATATTTTGATAAAATATTAATATTTTATAAAATCTCGAGCTTAGTCAAATACCATCGTGATTCAGGCTAAGAAAGTGATTGCTTTGGACGCAACCGGGAATGACTGGCCTAGACGATAATGATGGATGTCCCTCTTATGGGCATGACTTGCTCATCGCCTTGGACAGCAGATCCACAAACCGTACAACATCACGAATTTAGGCATTACACGGATGAGATAAGAGAGAAACTCTGTAAATGGAAAAGCGCCGGGTCAGTGAACCCCTGATTTTTTCGCTCTCCTGACGTGATAAATGGCCAAGAATAGAGATGCGCCAACTCGAGGTCAATTAAGTTAAAATTTTTGAATAAATAAATATTTCACAACATCGCATACATTGATCTGACTCCGAGATAGGTAGCTCAAGCACCTGTTTTACGGCTATCAGAATTAACATTGGAATTACAAATATGTACATTTAACCACAGAAAACCGGCGTGAAGCAGCACTGTGCTTTGTTTCGCTGCGCGAGTGAGGGTACCAGAGGCCCAATCCAGGAGAAAGGGGGGTTTAAAGGTTGGCAGCGCACTTGTGACTCCACTGGTGTTGCGGGTGTCTATGGACGGCGGCTATCGCTTAACATCTGGTAATCCGTCTGCTCGTCTGCCACCTACCACATAAAAAACACATAAGTACATTGATCTGACTCCGAGATATATAGCTCAAACACCTGTGTTACGGATATCTTTTTTTTTATAGTCGCACAGTATATTGGCTCTCCTCAGCCTGATGGTAGGCAAGAGAAGAGCCCACGTTGCAATTACAACGGAAGTGATGTCAAGGCACCACCTTCGTTGGAACTGCCATACTGGCAAGCGAGATGCTTCTTCACGCTCGACCCATATAGTAGGAAAGAGGAAATACACACGCCGGCAACGAGTTCCATTTCTTGATGGTGCGGCAGAAATAGGAACTGCCAATATTTTTTTAAAATCAGTATCAACGGCGGAATTACAAAATATACATACATTTAATAAAATAGAGTAATGTAACTCTTATTTCTCATAAATATCTATTAGATAAAAGTTACATTACCTCCTAGATCCTACAGAGTGAAAAATAAGTTGGTCACCTAGTCAATAAGGATCGCCGTATTGTTTTATTTCTCTCGAAACCACCTGTTTTTATTTCAGATACCCCGACTTTTAATTATTACCGGGTAATATTGAAGGCTATTGTGCCGTGTGGTCCCCGGCAGAGAAGAATAGGCCACCCTCACTCTTACCGAGGTGTCGTAAAAGGCGACTAAGGTAAAGCTGCTGGCATGATCATCAGCACCCAGAGAAGGAAAACTCTGCATTTATATCAAAACCCTCGCCAACCCGTCTGCCAAGCGTGGTGAGTATGGCAATTGCCCCTCATGTGATTGAGGGAGGCCCGTGCCCCAGCAGTGGGGACTTAAATGGGCTGACAATGATGATTGAAGGCTTAGATAAGTAGTATTTTTATATTAGAATAGCGAAACACATGGGGGTTGTTTCAGATGGATCTCATTGTGAGGCAATCTAAAAAAATCTTTGGAACACTGAAAATGGGTCGTAGGATGGCCCATTTTCAGTTGTCCAAATTTTTTTTTATGACCACACCATGTAGACCTGGCCAAAACGTATCATTCAAAAGATTGGAACATTTGCATCTGGATCAGTGCAGAGATGCGGAACAGTGAAACGTTTTATTTGGAACATCGACTCTCAGATAGATCCGTGCTTCATTACGCTCATTCGGATCATTCGGCTCACTCGGATAATTCAGCTCATTCGGATCACTCGGCTCATCGGATCATTCGGTTTACTCAGACTCGAGGTCCATTTGAGTCGAATGATACATTCGAAGCGAACATAGAGATTCGGAACAGTGTATCATTTGGCTGAGACGAATCACTGAGTCGTTTCAGTAAAGAGTTATACACGTCTAACACCATGCCCCTGATGAAAGATTCAGTCATTTGATTCGCTAAGACACGCGTCGTACAAATGACTACACAAATGAACCGTAATTAATTCTGACTCGAATCGGAGAGAATCTAACTCGAATCGTCACCTCACTAGTCAAGAACAGTCTTCAGTGAGACTCGGGGTGGCTGCCAATGGTGCGAGAAATTGCCGTTATTTTTCTCATCTCTTTAGAAATGTTGCAAGAAATGCTGTTGGTTGTACTGGTTGCATTTTTATGCGATTGTAGGAGAGGTAATTTAAACGGGAAAAGATGGAATTCTCATTCAGAAATGGAAACAGAATATTTTAAACATAACAAATCATAAGGGTTACTAAATTAGACTTACCCAATTTAGGCTCGATTCGGCCAACCGATGTCATGTCGCCTCGGTATTGCGCTGTGGTTTAGTTCTTTGGGGTAATAGTACAGATGTGCATAAAGCTATTGTGGCGCAAAAGAAGTGTGTGCGTGCTATAATTGGTATACCACCACGTGAATCATGTAAACCACTTAAGAAACTTAATCTCTTAAGTTTACCGAACCTACTGATATTCGAAGGTTTTAAATTTGTCAAAAACAATAAAAACCTTTTTTATCAGCGGAATAAAAGGCATCCAAACAGACTTGTATTAGGATTTGCACCCAGAACAACTCAATATATGAGAAATTGTTTAAATATGAGCATAAAAATATTTAATAAAATTCCAGAATGCATAAAAGCACTTAACTCTCCGAAGTCACATAAAAAATTGTGTGCTTGGTTACTGGACAAGATTTTTAATAGTATTAAGCAATTTTTAGACTCTGCATGACAATTTAATTCAAAAATATTTTGACATTTATTTTCATTTGTAATTTGAATTTATCTCATTGTTTTATAATTGAATTATATTTTAAGATTATTTTTACATGCCATGTATGGCGAAACATGTTGATCTGACAAGTTTATGACCAACCAAGATCAGAAGTCACTCCATTGAAATTTACGTGGGTGCGCTGTATAGTGTTTTTTCCTCAGATCAATAATTGCTTTAGTTATATATGGGAAAATTGAAAAAAGACACTTACAAAATAGACAGCGTTAGTTTCGACTTTAGCCACTTGCCAAATAAAAGTAATAGGACTTTAGAATGACAGTGATATAGCTTAGATTTAGTATCGGAATAAGGCGGACGCCCTGTTGATCTAGTGATTTAAGTACCGGGCCGTGATCTCGGGGTCCCGGGTTCGATTCCCGGGTCGAGCGAAAAGTATGTTTCGAATTTTTCGAACATAGCTCGGGTTTGTGATCACCAATCCGCATTTGGCAAGCGTGGTGATTAAGCCTAATCCCATCATAGTAGCGATGACTTGATTTCTATGATGGAGGCCTTTGCCCTGCAGTGGGACAGTTTATAGGCTGATACTTTACTTTACTTTAGTTTTCAGGAAGAAATTATTAATTGTTAATACTATCGTTAAGGTGACGGGTAGGGCAGACTAGCGACGCCAATAGATTTTAATTTTATTTTAAAAACCGGATATATTTTAAACAATCACGGGGTTACAACCTCTTGGCTAACACCTATACACTTTATTTAATACTTATAGTTAACTGTTTGGTCTGCTTTTGCACTCGAATTTTAGATTACCGCCAAAAGTCGCCGCTTTTGGCGTGAATCAATTTTTCGCGTACGAAAACGGTCCCATCATTTGTGCATGGCTATTTAATACATAGTATAAGTGCTTGCCGAGAGGTTGTAAACCCGAAATTGTTTGAAATAGATCCGGTTTAGTAGCTAAAAATGAAAATCGATTGGCGTCGCTAGTGTGCCCTACCTTAAAGTGTTGGAGAAGATAGCCACAATCAATATAAATCACTTGGCGGCGTTAGTATCGCCGCGGTGTCGCCAATGAACAATATTTTTTTATAAGCTTATTCTTGATATTAATGTTTCCTGTGGCATCCTATAATTAAGACAGTATTCAGGCTGAATGTGTTCATTTTATTGGAATTGCATTAAATACTGATCTTGTTCAATGTCCTATTTAATAAATAAATCTGTGCGTCCTGTGAAAAGTGGTACAAGTCGACTTTTATCGAATTTGATTTTCTTCTTGCTACTTCATCACAAAAAAATCCCCTATTATTCTGTCTAGTCAGACGGAAAAATGGAGGATTTTTTTGCATGTCTGATCAAACAGAAAAATAGAGGATTTTTTTTGTGATGAAGTAGCAAGAAGAAAATCAAATTCGATATAAGTCGACATGTACCACTTTTCACAGCACAGAAATTACCTAC
This sequence comes from Marasmia exigua, assembly GCA_019059595.1. Lineage (NCBI taxonomy): Eukaryota > Metazoa > Arthropoda > Insecta > Lepidoptera > Crambidae > Marasmia > Marasmia exigua. Next base: position 18,104,393 of record CM032463.1, read on the forward strand.
CATTGAAAATGCCGTAAATAAAATTATCCTTGATATTATTGTCTTCTTCTCAGGTATTGATAGGTTGGTACTGCCACTTTTGATGGTGAAGCCGTTTAATTATTTGTAATATAACTAAAAAATAAACTTATTTCCGTGTCTCAAACGGAAACTATTCAGTTTAGAAAAAATAAAAATTAAAACCTCACTATAATTTTTGAAAGAAACGGCAACAAGTAAGATAATTTATTTATTTATACAAAAAAATGAAAATAATGACGGATGGAAAAGTTACAATTTTGCCAGAAAGTGCCATCTATAAAAATAATATTGAACTAATTGCAACCTCGGAGATTTGAGTCACTTCGTGCTTATAGCATTCTTTGAGTAAGATTTAGTACTTACACAGTTGTCTAGATGGCGCTCAAAGATTGCAAATTCAAAATAAGAATATTTTGATTTGCATAAAATTAATTATGGTACTTATTGTTGTTAGTAGTTAAAAAAACAATTGTTTAGTGTATGATAGGACATTGGAAGCGAGTGGTCCATGTTAGATATGTAAATACAATTGCACAATATTTGCTAATCCAAATTAGTACATAATTAACCTGCTTATCAAAAAAGAAAATCATGGTACCTCCATAATACGTATGGTAGGTAGGTACTACACTAGTACCGAAGTACCTTATTAACAGATGTTACACTGCACAAACCACCATAGGGCTTCAAAGGAAGTTATTTTATGTAGCTTAATGACTTCCTTCCTGTAAGTTAAAGTTTGAGTCCCACTTTTTAATAGGTGCCTACCAAATGGCCCGATTAGTCCAGACTCTATAGAAAATCTGCCACCATACTGATTCACCGTATACTTCCATTTATACTGTAAAAAAATCATACGGCACGGTCAGAATCAAAAGACCGTCTATCTGTCTACTAATGGGCAATGTTATTTGAGATCACAGTACAATATATTCTGTGGAAAAACAATAAAAAAACAGTATTTTGTTTCAACCGTCCGTCTCCATGCCAGGGTCGATTGAAACAGTCATCATCATCAGCCTATCGCAGTCCACTGCTGGACGTAGGCCTCTCCAATTGTTCGCCACTGTGATCTATCCATGGCTTCTCGCATCCAGCTCTTGCCAGCCATCCTGCGCAGATCGTCCTCCCACCTAGCCAGAGGGCGCCCTACATTACGTTTGCCAAGACGCGGTCTCCACTCCAGAACTCGTTTACCCCATCGGTTGTCGGTTCTGCGGCTAATATGGCCAGCCCACTGCCACTTAAGCTTGCTAATCCGGTGAGCAATGTCGATAACTTTGGTTCTCTGCCGGATCACCTCATTTCGGACCATCATTTCATACATCTCTCACCTGCGATTTGCTGACGACATCGTCATAATGGCAGAAACGCTGCAGGACCTACAACAGATGCTGAATGACCTGGCTGACTCTTCTAAATGCATCGGCCTACGGATGAACTTGGACAAAACCAAGGTCATGTTCAATGAACATGTTCTACCGGAACCGATTGCAATTCACGGTGCCGTCCTCGAAGTTGTTCAAAAATTCGTATACCTCGGGCAGACTTTGCAATTGGGTAAAAACAACCTCGAGGATGAGGTGAATAGGAGAATCCAGTTGGGTTGGGCAGCATTTGGAAAACTACGTCGTGTCTTCATATCGTCGATACCACAGTGCCTAAAGACGAAAGTCTTCAACCAGTGCGTCCTACCCGTCATGACATACGGAGCCGAAACGTGGACACTTACGGTACGGCTGGTCCACAAGTTAAAGGTCGCTCAGCGGGCTATGGAACGAGCAATGCTCGGCGTCTCTCTCCGAGATCGAATCCGAAATGAGGTGATCCGGCAGAGAACCAAAGTTATCGATTGAAACAGTGCATGTGATCAATTGAAACACATGCAAATAATACAAAATATAATAGATAATTTATCATATTCAATTTATAATCTAATAATATTTTTGAAACGTAATGGCACAGTTGAATATCACAAATATTTTTATTAATATTCAAGTCTTTGGCGATACTTATCAAAGTTAGGCCAAAATATATTATCTGCACATGTAAAATACTAAGGTACTTAACTCACTTTCTTAAGAGATGTGAGTGCGGGTACCTGTGGCCCAACCCGGGGGAAAGGTGGCTTAAAGGTAGGCAGCGCCCTTGTAATTCCACTAGTGTCGCGGGTGTCCATGGGCGGCGGCAATCGCTTACCATTAGGTGCTCCGTCTGCTCGCCTGCCACCTATCGCATAAATATATATATATTTATAAAACTAGTGGGGGCACTGATCCGTAAATGGGCTCTTATGATCCACAATTTCTCTCTCTTCTTCAGACAGCATGTAGTGTTAATCTCACAAATGCTTACCAATTACCCTGAAGATAGCTGACCATGTCTTGAGACCAAATCTGGAGCTGACACGTAGCGAAGGTACGATAGAATCCACATAGAAGGACTCCACTCTACATAGAGCACAATTTTATAACGCGCCTCGACTCCATGCCGCCTCCAGAGCGACGCGCTTAAGTGCGTAGGTAGGTAAAGGTGGACCCCATTTAGTAGAGTTATGAGTTTCACTAATACTACCTTGAGGTTTATCTATAAAATAATAGTATTGATGTCTGGCTAGGTATTCTACTATATACGCCCTGTGGCTAGGGGCGTTTAAGAATACTGCCAAGGTTTTCCCGGCCTGTCGTAAGAGGCGACTAAATGGGCTTTCGGAGTACATAAGCGTATCCACTGCTGAAGAGTGCCTCGCTCAGCATACGACCCCGCGGGGGGTGACATTACTGGGTGTCCTGGTAGGTCGTACAGCGTTGAAGGGCTGTATTGCGCCAGATAGGGGTGAAGCAGCGAGCGCGATTAACGGTACGGTCTAGTTCCGGCTGTGGGGTTTCCGACCGCGATTGCGCGGAGTTGGACACCTCAGGGGTTTTTAGATATTCTACTATATGTTTACATACTAAAAATGTTTGGTAAAGTGTAAGGTCTCATACTCCAAAGTGTTAGATAATTGGAATAAGTAGTTATCTAGGTACTTAGGTACATTTTTGGTCCAAATTTGAAACTGTCGGTCCAAAAAATTGTTTGCCGTATTCTGTTAGGACTTGACCCCCTGACGTTGAAATGTCAAGATTTGGCATAACAAAAAAAAATGTTTTTATTAGTCAATTGACTGAAAATGTATGAAGATGTTGATTTTTGAACTCAAATTAAGCCAAGGATATTGACCGTTCAGCTTTGATGCCGTTATCCCTTCACTTCCGAGTATTTATCACTATGATAGTGATAAATACAAAGGGAGACAAATCCTAAGAATATAGGTAGTGTTTTTTTTTCTAGCCGGCACTTGGACCAAAAACGAAATTATAGTTGAAATAATTATTGACATTTTCTTTGCATAATGATAGACTTTTTATATACATTTTTTTCCATGTCGCTTTTACCTAAGGTACGTACCTACTTATGATAAAATATTCGCATTTTCTTGCAGTTATTTTGAATGGGAAGATAAAACTTTACTTGATATGTATTTGACTTCAGAAGAAAATTTTGCTTTCAGCAGTAATTATAGGTCGGTATTAAAAAATACAAAAATGACGTAAGTAATAGATACCTACGTCTCACCAGTACCACAGATATTATAATGCCAGTAGATATAGGTAGGAATGTACGAGTTCTTCGTGAATTTCATCGTGGGAGAGCCAGGCTTCGGCATGAATGGGCCGGCTCAACCGGAATGATATCACGGCCTCACAGAAAATATCACATAAAAAATGGAACTAAATTCAAATTAAGCACAATATATTGATTTAATTATTTACACAAGACTATGTACAACCATTACAGAAGTATGATATTATAAAAATAAACAGTTTTGATCTAGATTGCAATTCGTAAATATGTATGTATGATTGTGTGTATGATTGAAGGTAAACCACATATTTATTATACGCAATGGATATTTACCATTCGATTTGGTGCAATGACTAAAATAAGTTTTAAGTAGGTAGCAATTAATCAAAAGTATCGGTTCTGAATTACCTTGAATTACATGACTTTCGTTATATATAATTAAGTTGTACACCTAGAAAGAGTGGACGAATTTAAAGTCAAGGTTGGCTTTGGATAGATTCAAACATTTACTTTCTACATTCTAAATTATATCATAGTCGTCAGTTAAAAGTTCCAGAAGGACATCTTTCGTTGGAACGATAAAAAAATGCGCATGACATTAATTTGTGTTGTAGAGAAGTTTTCACCAATAAAATTAAAATCGCGTCACTACTCCTTCCCCCTTATTAGATACAAATCGCGGTCTAGGTTCGGAACAAAACTCATTCCAGCCCCTTTTATTGCGTGTTGGAATGAAATGGCATAAGCTTTAGTACGGTAATAACTTAAGAACGCGTTTTGTAATAAGGTGGCTTTAGTTAATTGGCGTTTCGAATCCATCGATGACGACACGACGACTCTAATTAAGAAGTTCACACGGGCGAAACTGCAAGAGGAAAACTAGTTTCTTATAAGACAGGGATGTAACTAGGTACCTACCCTGCTAGTATGTTATCTTATTTTTGATAACACTAAATAGACAGCGGTGCCATTTTTGGCCTTGATTTTAGTATACGACAAGTTATAGCGGATTATATAGCGAAGTTAAAGCTATCCGGCCAGCCAGGAGAATTCAACATTTTCCCCCTTATTTCAAATCGCGAATTAAGGATGGTCCCGTAAAAAACAACGTGCCAACCCCTTTTAACATTGCGTGTTGGAACGGGATGACATGAGCTTTCGTATGGTAATAACTTTAGATCGCGATTTAGAATAAGATGGTTTGAGACTTAAACATTTTAAGATTCAACTGTTTGAGAATCCAACTTAATGAGTATTCAACATTTTGAGAACCAACTGTTGAGAATTCGACTAATTGATAATTCAACATTATGTTCCAAAATGAAACTACCAAAAAAAAGACATGGAAACATTATTAAAAAACATGACAGCTAGTCCCCGAACAGTATCACAGGAAAATCGCGCTTATTTAGTGCTATTAGTTGATCGAAGTTTATAGCATTACCTCAAGTTAGTTCGTGACAAAAAGACATTCACTGAAAGGTAGTTGATGTCATCTTAACCTTGTGGAACACAAGGTCTAAGTTTATTCCTTCAACACGGGCAGTTTACGGTCGTTTTCACGTGCTAACTCACTTAGGTAACTAACTCGGTTATGAAAATTACTTCTGGCACTAAAGCCGCCATATTACCTACTAAAACGCCATTAAGTTTAATTACATAGAATACAGCGCAAATGAAATTGTACAAAAGAGCCCGCATATTTTATTTTAGTTTCAAGGCTGTAGGTCAATTTTTTAATGCTATAGTAATATTAAATAATTAATATAAATAAGTAAATATTTCACAACATCACATACATTGATCTGATTCCGAGATAGGTAGCTCAAGCACCTGTATTATATCAGAATCAACAGTGGGATTACAAATATTTACATATAATACTTTTCTTTTGTAAATACATACTAATAATACATAGAAAACACCCAGATCAATACAAACAGACATGTTCATGCACACAAATGTTTGTACTGTGCGGGGATCGGACCCGCAACCCTTGCAACAGAGGCAGCGTTCACTACCACTGTTCCATACGGGTCATCAATAAAATAAATAGAGCGTAGGGATGTGACGACCCCATCGCTCGCTGGTGAGAGTTGGTGATCTTCGCTTATGAAGAACAACAACTTTCATCAGTGCAACCAGTCTCCGCAGGGGCAGCTTGTGGCCAGTTGTTATTGTGTGGCGACACCATGGACCCCGATACTTCAGAGGATCTGTATTACTTCTTAAACCCTCGCCTCTTGGCTTGCCTTAACCAGCCGGCCAGGTGTGGAGTTGCAATAGCAGAACCTATGCTCCAGGTTGGAAGTGTTAAATGTCATAATGCCTATTAATTCTATTTTCGACATGTTGCACCTAATTATATATTGACGACGATTAGGCTAGGACCCTAGAACTTAAGAATGTAATGAATAAAACTAATATAGGATAAAAGGCACCCGACACAAAAAAAGCCGTAGGAATTTGTATTGTGAAGCTTATTATTGACATTTAGTATTGATTTGTAATCTTGATTTTATTGAATTCTTTTTTTGACATATACCATTTCTTATATATTACGACGGTTAGGTTAGGACCCTAGAACTTAAGAATATAATGAATAAAATTAACAAAGGATATAAGGCACACAAAAAAAAACAGAACAAACTACTCAGAATAAGGCACTCAAATGACAAAACTCCACACTAACCCATAGTAGAGTTAGAAAAATTACAATAAAAAAAAAATGTCATATTGCCGGGGGCGTACTGACCGGTGCTTAGCACAGAGGGATATAGAGACCCGCTGTCTCACCTCTCGACAACCTTAGCCGCTCGCGCCAATGTTGCCCGCCTTGCTACCAAATGGTAGCTTTTTACTTTTTATAGAGGGCCCATTTAGTTTACAGCAAGTCACCGTCTGCTATGATTATCATAGATGAGACATTTGATATGGCAGGCATCCCTTTATGTCATCAATATCCTGGCAACCAGTCCAGCAATAGTCCCCCCATAGATCCGGTTTAGTTCCCATCTCTGCAATAGACCTTGCATCTGGCGGGTGCTGATTTTGGTTATATCTCCTATATAGACAGTCAGATCCCGCTAGGTGTACACATACCCACTTTCAATATTGTGTCTCAAAGGGGTCTCTTTGTGTTGGATCTGTATCCCCACGTACGCCTTCCAAAAGGACCGGTCTCCATGCCGCGATTTCCCCCAGGAGAGATACAAAATAAATAATATTGTCCAACCGATTACGGCGGTCAATCTCAACGATCGGCCACGTACGCAAGATATATTAAAGTACTCATGAGATCGCCCCGTTGATCTAGTGGTTTAAGTTGCTACTTAAACCACTAGATCAACGGAGCCTCATATCACGGCCTGCTGGCCGTGACCTCGGGGTTCTAGGTTCGATTCCCGGGTCAAGCAAAGAAATTTTTCGATTTCTCGAACATAGCCCGGGATTGTGATCACCAATCCGCATTAGGCGGTGAAAAATATTATTGAAATTATTCTTGTAGATGAAAGTGTAAGGTGACTCCTCCCCTCTCTTATCTATGCCGTGCCCGACAGGGTCCATAATTGTACTGTACTATGTTATTACCACCTTTTGTAAGATTATGGAGAGCAATAAAGAATATGAATATGAATATTAAGACTAATCCCATCATAGTAGCGATTACTTGATTTCTATGATGGAGGAGTATATTGACTGATATTTTTAAGTGTGTGCGTAATCACAAATGCACTCTCTATTACCCTTACCCTCATGTTCTGATGGGACACCAGCGTTACACGACCGGAGAGGGATTGGGTGCAGGACCAACGGGTTAACAGGCATTCCGAGGGGGGTTCAAGACCGCCGACTTACACTAAGAATTTCTTACCGAAAACTCAGATACCTTACAAATTTTTGGCCCAACTCGGGGGTCGGAACCCGGGACCTTGTGCAGCCATGGCTTTAAAATGCGACCCACTAACCACGGCGCCACCGAGGCAGTCATAGTAAAGCAGAATGTTATAGTAAAGCTATAAAAGACTCTATGATTACCTACATAATGATTAATAGATAATCTTCTTGTAAGTACTCAAATTTCCATTCACCTAATAGGTATAAATAAATACTCATGTAAAGACAGCATCAAAAGTAGCATAACACTTTAGTACCATTTTGAAGTAACATTTTTTACGAGCCCCTTGGAAATTGCCTATAATAGGCAGAACAGTTACTTTGACATGGTACTAAAGTGTTAAGCTACTTTTATGCTGGCCGTATGTAGCGACTTCCTACAATATCGCGTGCAGATCATACCCCGGTAGCGCGATGGTTGATCGCAGCGTCGCTGTGGCGGCGGCGCGTTCGTTCTGCTCTCTAGTGGACTGTATGTATCGTTGTGCTGGTGACGCCCCACCGCTGGAGTGGTGGCCGCGACGTGCGTACGTGGTGCAGACCGGAGCGCTTCTGAGAGGCCGACTCTCCTGGAACTGCAAAGGGGACGGGTACTTCCAAATGAAACGCGTGCTTTCAGTCTTGTTCCTATATTTCTTCCTATATCCTTCCAGTGTTTCTTCAGGGAGAGCCGGCTGCTAACTGCACATGCATCCCATACAAACCGGTTTTTTATTTATACATTCGGCGGGGCAGCGATCGACCAATCACAGACGAGGGAAAAGGTAGCGTCGGTTGACGTCATCGGCGTGCTAGACGTCCCTTTCCTTCGTATAGCGTTGTCCGCCTCTAAGCCGTTCAGACGCTTTTTCCGCTTTTGCCACTTTTCCCACTTATTACAAATTAATTGCTCTTTATTTCGATACTTAAATCATTAAAATCCATACATAAATATGGGAGATAAAAACAATTATCTCTCCCGGCGCTCTTGCAGGTATTGTCTCGTTTCGATACCCCCCATGCGAGACAGAGATAGCAAATGTGTGTGACAGAGACCGTATTTTTCTAATAAGACCTTTTTGGTCTTTAAGGTAATGCCGGTTCTTAACTACTGAGAGAGAGAGGTCCGATGTGTGAGCGGAACGGGGCACTTATTTTCCGCACGCCCTAGGATACCTAATTCTCTCTGGCTATTACCTAACCTGGGAGCAGACTTGGTTGTCTAGGTCATCCTAGCTGCCCACATACGTCCCAGGCATGCTCGTTACCTCGGGTTACCCTCCGTACCTGGGTACCCTACATACCTAAGACCTTTTACCTTCGAGCATGCCTGAGAATCTAGACCCTATGAATGCGTATGTAGGTGCGACCTAGACACCTTAGCAGCTTGTGTGCCTACTCTTGTGTATGTGACCTGTCTATCATTAGTTCCTGCCTATCATCATATTCTGTGTGGTGTACCTATACGGGAGCCTCTGTCACTGTGAAATGAAAAACACCGAATTCAATCATTTGATTGGGCATTTCCCTGCCTGTCTGCCTATGCTGCGCCTTTTTACATTATCCCATTTATCTATAGAATGTTCTTACATTCATAACTTATGTACTTATGTATTTACATGTCACTTATAAACTTAGGTATTCACTTACATATTTTACATTTCATACTTATTTCTCATCTTAAATGTTTACATATCAACTTAAGTACTTCAATTTACATTATTTTAAGGATTTCGTTCTAAACATTCTACACTTATAAAAAATACATAACAACTTGTTTCTACTTAGATTCTTATATGACTAGTCTTAATGTTATCTAATTAGTCGCGTCGCTAACACCGTACCTAATTCAGCTTTTGACCTGCAAACCTTTGATTAAAGACTGGAAAATAAAAAGCTTTTAATAAATTTATTCTGACATCAACTTCAGAAACTTTTTTCGTCTCTCCCTTATCCCCTTTTAGGATCAAGATTGTCTTAATCAAAACCTCTTAACACAACAAGCTGACCTCGGCAGATTTTGAATAAGCACCTTTATTTATAGCTTCACTAAATACACCGCGCTTTTTTAACCATCCGAATTTATCGAAGGCATTATACTGCCAGCGGATCACTTTTGTATAGGAAGGTTTTTTTTTTATCTGATAGGTGGTCGGTAAGCGTAGTGTAGGACGCCCAGCGACAAGATGGGATGATGACATTCGAAGGCTGGCTGGTGTATGCTGGATGAGAGTGGCCGAAAATCGAAAACAGTGGCGTGCATTAGGGAAGACCTATGTCCAGCAGTGGACGAGTGTAGGTTGCTGATGATGAGGTGGCATACAAGCAAACGGATCTAGTTTTAAATCATTCAAATGTGTGACGATTTGTAAGTGCTGTGTACGTACAAGCCTATGCAAATAAAGAATTATTTGAGTTTGAACCTGATGGTAAGCGATTGCTGCCGCGCATGAACACCAGGGAAGTCACAAGTGCGCTGCCGACCTTTAAACCCCTCTTCCCCCGGATTGGGCCTCCGGAACCCTATGCTGCGTCACGCCACTTTTCTGTGCGGCCGTAGTATCACTCCGGCCGAGCCGGCTCATTCATGCCGAAGCATGGCTCTCCCACGGTCATATTTTACCAAAGTTGAAAGAAAACTGTTGTTTTCATCATTATCAATACTGTCCGCAATAAGCGAAGATCCTGTCCTCGAAGAAGTTTCGCTGCGTGAGTGAGGGTACCGGAGGAAAATGGATTCAAAGGTTCGTAGTGCACTTGTGACTTCACTGGTCGCGGCAGCGGTCGCGGGCGTCCGTGGGTGGTGGCAATGGCTTACTATCAGGTGCTCGTCTGCCACTTATCACAAAAAAAAATGCCAGACTCACCAATTCCCCAATGGACGTCCACTGCTGGACATAGGCCTCTCCCAATGTTCTCCACACAGATCGGTCCTGTGCCTCCCGCATCCAATGGATTCTCGCGATCTTCACCAGATCGTCGGTCCACCTTGTAGGAGGCCTGCCACGACTGCAACTTCAATGCGACCCAATGGTTCAAGACTTTCCAATTTGCCAATGGTTCAAGAGTTTTCTGGGCTCCGAGGCGATGTCCTCGGACGCAACCAGGATTGATTAACGATGATGATCTTTATATCTTAGTATTTTACACTTAGTACCTTTAGGTATATACATATTCTCTCAATCTGACTTAATGGGTATGAATATTGATGAATCTTGATCAAAGAATAATAAATAATAATAATATCCGCCAACCGATTACCGCTACGGCGACTAATCTCAACGATCAGCTAATTACGCAGGATATAATAATAATAAATAATAATAATTCTCACAACATCTCATACGTTGACCTGATTCCGTACTAAGTAGCTTACTAACAACAGAGGAACACAAATATATACTTACATACATATATTACACCCAGACACCGAACAAACACAAGTGTTCATCGCACGAATGTTTGTCCAGGGTGGGGATCGAACCCATGACCTTTGGCGTAAGAGGCAGGGTCACTACCAATTGCGCCATCCGGTCAGTCAATTAAAGCGGTATATTATAGCGTTTAAGTGTGTGCGCTAACACAAGTGCACTCTCTATTCCCTACCCTCATATTCCGATGGGACACCAGCGTGACACGACTGGAGAGAGATACAAAACCGCCAACTTAAAGACTCCGGGCTGCCACAAAAATTTCTTACCGAAAACTTAGGTACAATTTTTTTGGCCCGACCCGGGGATCGATCCTGGGACCTCTTGCGCAGCCGTCGCTTTAAGATTGCGATCCACTAACCAATGCGCCACCTAGGCAGAGATCATAGAATAAAGAAATATGAAAGGCAGCTGAGTACAATATTCTAGCCTAGGACAAAACAATTATTTTACCAGAACTTAGCAGACTTTGAATACAATATTTTTAGAAAAAAAAGGCTATTTTTTCATTTATTGCCTTGAAGATAACTCCCCATAATGTGACGCACTATGAGTTTTCCATTAAAATATACAAAATACTCTCCAAACTTAACTACAACAATGGCACGTGGCACAATATCAATACTGCACGAGCACAGCAAAACAGTGACTATAATGTTTCTTGGCATAAAAGATGACCGGATGCAGTCACGTCCTCATTATCCGATGCATCGGGTTACGCGAGGTGTCATCTTCTAGGGTTACCGTGTTTTTCTAGCATAGACAAACAGAGCACCTATTTAGCCAGCATTCTTCTTGGAAATATCAAAGGAAATGTTTTAGGTGTGTTTCAAAATATACCGTGGTTTTTAACTATCTCACAAACTTGACAAGTGCATTGTACCTTATGCTGGAAACAAATGTTTTTTACGGAGTTCACCAACTAATAAAAACATAGAGTCAAATTAAAAAACGTATCCGTCTCTATAACTTTCTTGAAACAAAACCGCAAGGAAATTTTTGTTTTTCAAAAAAAAAATATTATTAGAAGTACATTATTAATGACTTGGAAAAGTTTTTAAAATAGTTTAAAAACACGGTTTGGCTGTGAGAGTATTTCCCGTCGCGACGGCTACGACTTAGGGACTTTCAAGAGAAGAAAGTATTTAAGTAAATAACACACTTAAAAATTTCATCTCGTGTTCAGACAGGACTCGAACCCACACCATTCACAATCCGGGTGAACACGAGATGAAAGTTTTAAGTGTGTTATTTACTTAAGAATAAATTGCAAAATACTGCTATAAAAATATTAACTATTGATATAGCAGTCTCAACTGGTGGTCAAATATTTGTAATAATATTTCCACTGGATATTGTAAATATACCAACAATATTGATGAGACTATCGACAGCTCATGTCGAATCAAGCACTTACAAATTTCGTCGGGTTAGTAACGCGTTCAGTGGTCTAATTGGTAGAACATTTCCCGGATTGTGAAAGGTGTGGGTTCGAGTCCCGCCTGAACACGAGATGAAAGTTTTAAGTGTGTTATTTACTTAAGAGAGTACTCTTTTTTCAAAGCACAGCAACACATTAGCGATCTCTCTGATTTTGTTTGTGATCACCAATCCGCATTAGGCAAGCGTGGTTATTAAGCCTAATCCCATAATAGATAAGAGTATTCCCGTTCATCACCGTCGATTTAAGTACTTCAGAAACCTAATTATCCAATTGTATCCCACTTCCATCAAAGGGACCGCTATTATTTTTGTATTACAACTTTAATGAGACACCTTTGAAATTGTAAACTTTGGTTAGTGTTGTGTAGAAAATCCGTGCCTATTTGTGGATATCCGAGGGAGAGGAAAGAACAGTATCCTTTACTTTACTTTTTCCGGATCTTTTACTTTATATTTACTGTAGTAGCGGCAAGTGTGTCGTCGATGGTCGCTTTAAAGCCTTGCTTACCGATGTCGATTAAAATAAAATATAATAACCGTGACTGCGGATGTTGACACCAGATATCCGTATGAGCGTGGGCCGGCTCGACCGGAGTGATACCACGACCTCACAGAAAACCGGCGTGAAACAGGAGGCCCAATCCTTTTGACTCCACTGGTGTCGCGGTTGTCTATGTGCGGCGGCAATCGCTCATCATCGGCGATCCGTCTGCTCGTCTGCCACTTGTCACATAAAAAAAAGATATCCGTATTCGGTTCCGTATCCGCGGATAGTATATTTTTTACAATCCGACACATCATTAACTTTGATACCATCTAGCCTGGTAGTATAGCCATATCGTTAACATCAGACTCGCGAGAGCTTAGAAGCCATTTTATAATTAAAACTCAACTGGAAATTTAAACGGAGCTAACTCAGTATCATTTGAGATCACAACCTTGTTTGCTTTAGAGGAACAGCCGTTATAAACTTTTAATAAAAAAGAGATGAAGTCTCAAGAATGGATAAGATCACAATAAGATCGCTCGTAGTGATACTAAGGCCGCCTTCTCAGTACATGATTATTTTAGTACCTAGTTTAAAGATTCTTATCTAATGGACGTCGTGTGAAATAACAGTATTCATTTAATCGGTTCTAATATACTTTGTAATAGATGTATTTTGTCTTGTGTGAATAAATAAATAAATGAAATAAAAGAAAATGAAATGAAATTAATTGAAATAAAATAAAATTCGACTTCAGTTTGGTAACAGGTATTTATAAAAAATGTCAAGTCCTGTTATTTAGTTATTTACACCGGTTGTACTCTATGGGCAAGAAACTCCTCTTATGAAATAATAGACTTTTCATAATTTCATTTTAGACATTTTACTCGATGCCTATCATGTCCTACTCCACTACATTGCTATTTCAGTTTTTTGCATGTATATTTTTTTGTCTTGCACTATTTGATTAATTATTCATAGGAAAAACAAATGTTGTAAAAACTGTTAACTCTTATTTTGAGCAATTTTTTTTCTAGCATATTCTCCATTCAACATTTTTTGCATAATTTGTAAAAACCAAATTATTGACTTCAATTAGTTGCCATTACTCTTTATAACAGTATTCTATCTAATAGTAAACCATTGACTATTATAAGAACCATTTAGTCCATGTAGTAACTAATTTAGTCATTTCACGGCCATAAACTTTATACCTACACCTTATTATAAATCGAGATTTAAAGTTACTGCCGTACTAAAGCTCATGTCATTCCGCTCCGACACGCAATGTTAAAAGGGGCTGGCACAGGTTTTGTTCTGGGACTATCCTTAGTTCGCGATTTGTAATTAGGGGGCTATTGGTGTCAATTTTTTATTATAATATCTTTAGAACGCCCTGTTGGTCCAACGCCCTGTTGGTCTAACGCCCTGTTGGTCTAACGCCCTGTTGGTCTAGTGGTTTAAGTACCGGGCCGTGATCTCAGGGTCCTGGGTTCGATTCCCGGGTCGAGCGAAAAATTATGTTTCGAATTTTTCGGACATAGCTCGGGTTTGTGATCACCAATCCTCATTTGGCAAGCGTGGTGATTAAGCCTAATCCCATCATAGTAGAGATAACTTGATTTCTATGATGGAGGCCTTTGCCCTGCAGTGTGACATTTTATAGGCTGATTATAATAAATATATCTTTAGAAAATTGTCGCACTGAACACTTAAAAATAATGTAGGTAAGTAGTAGGTACCTATACGAGTAACACTGCATAGTTTCTGCTTCATTTAACTTTACTTTTTAATTCAAAAATCATGTTAACGTGCTACTCTAAAGTTTGATACCTATTAACTACAATTTTAGCTTAGCTACTGACAAGCCTTTTTGCATAAATTAATTGCATCTTCCATGCGAGCTAAGCGAATCTATAAATTACAGTCATTCAAATATCAGGAAACGGCGCTTTTGTGAACAACAGTATTGATTGGCCGATGAGCTAACATCTAAAGTTTCAGTTCTCTAAAGATAATGTTTATATCAGACCATTGAACAAAGGATAACAAATTTGTTGATGTAATTAATTTTGATTGGCTTGTCTATAACTTGGATGCTATCATTGATTGAACTGAAGAACTTTATAGAGTGTGTAGGGTTTTTGAAACTTTGGCTAAATCTATATACTCTTGATAAAGGTTCCAAGTAAAATTAATTAACAAAATTTAAAACTACTTAAATACTTACTGTTACAACCACGGACGTGAAAATATCTTTTTACGTCTGTAGCTACAACATCTAAACAATGTAAGTACGAATAACGGTTTGTTTTCGAATATTAACATAAAACAAATGTCAAAGCAAAATCAACAAAGCGAGAAGTAACATACCACGTCACGGGTCGTTGCGCCAGCGCCGATCAGCTGTCTCGTGCCGGCGAGATGCCTTGATCAAGGCTGCCCTGCTGCCTTGCCGTGCGCAGGCGCGCCGCGTGCTTGCGCCTAATAGGGCTATGTATTGAGTTCCAAGTAGGAAAACTTACGCACTAATCATTTGTCAATTTTATTGCAGACAATGACAACGTGTAGAAAAAATCAAGAACGAAAACGGCCAGACCTTCGGAGGCGCTGACATTGGTCGCACCAGTAAATACACCAAACAATTCACACAAAACAATTATGCAGTTTCAAACTAGTGCATTCCCTGTATTGTGAGTACCTATGTACTTACTGTTTGACGAAGGCCTTCCAGCACACCAAGACACGAGTCAATTTAGCAAAAAACCGGCCAAGTGCGAGACGGACTCGCCCATGAAGGGTTCCGTAGCAGTAAGTAAGATATATGGAAGGTAAATTGCGGTTTACGGTTTATAACGTATTAAAATAAAACTACTCACTATATCTAGTTCAAACCAATTTTCGTTGTTAGTTTTCATGTAAGTACATCATATAATTGTTTTAGTTTTATAATTCATTTATTATAGAAGTAACTTTGGGAGCGTCAATTGCGCAAAGTATTGTGTTTAGAAAAAAATGATGTCAAAAACCTCACACCCAGATACCCCACACATATAGGTTTGATGAAACAAAAAAAAATTGAGTTTCAGTTTCAAGTATGGAGACCCCCTCAATTTTTTTATTTTTTCAAATTTGTATCTAATAATCCTAATGCGGTTAACAAAATACATCTATTTACCAAGTTTCAATAGTATAGTTCTTATAGTTTCGGAGAAAAGTGGCTGTGACATACGGACGGACACACAGACGGACATGACGAATCTATAAGGGTTCCTGTTTTGCCATTTGGCTACGGAACTCTAAAAAAGCGTACCAACTGTAAATTATTACAATCTGCATAAATCACCAGTTCACAATCCATCTTTGTCCTCCTCATCTTAGCGTGTAATTTCCAGTTGGGTCCAAAGCTGTCCAAAACTTCGAAGCCGCTGTGAGTCAGAGAGTAGTAATACTCTAGTAATATAGTTCAATGTGAAAGGTACAAGCATACCCATGATCCAGAGGGCCTAATTTAAAGCAGACGTTACAACCGAATCACAGTTTCTCTCTCTTTCACACGCGCTGTGTATATTCTCGTTCGTTACGGGACGGTTTTAAATTAAGCCCCCAGGATTCGGGAAGTTTGGTAATTCAACATCACCATCCAACTATGTAAGTATTATACATATGTGTTCTTTGAACATATTTCTTATGAAGAGCAAATCTCCATCATACTTAGGCATGCTATGCAGACATATGCTCATTTCATTTGTTTATATTGCATAACTTTGAAAATAACGTTAGAACAACACAAGTGAAGTAAGATTACACAGACCGTCCGAAGATAAACAAGACGTGTGGTCACTGTAATGCATACCATGCGTGATTCAAGATCGCTATCGCCCTCTCTTTCCATCTCAACGGGTCTGTGGGAAACCCTTGTTCAAATTCTTGAACTGCCATTAGTAACTGCTATGTTTGTACTTTTCTATTTTGAATACTTACGCTATACTATTATCGCTTGGAATTTGCTTTATTTTCGTCTCCTACCTGTTTCTTGAGGAATATTTCCCATTCACGAGACTTTAAGGATTTTTACCTAATGGCGTGTGTTGAATTAAGCGTAAAAACTAATTTAGAGCCCGCATTAGGTACTTGGCTACCTCCTATTTTGATAAGAAAGCAAATGTTGTCACGGTCGTTTTTCTGTGAAATGCTCTTTCAACACGGCAACACTTTATTACAAAATGCAGTACGAGTTTATTTTGAAAAACTGAACGATATTTTCTTTTATTCCAAAATTTTTGGTTTTTAATTTTAAATTCATTATTTCAAATTAAAAACCATGTTCTAAACACTGGAACTTGGCCGGTCTTTCACCATAATGAAAGCCAGCGCCGAGCGAACACTATCGATTTTTCACCGCCTAACTTCCAGTTGCAGAAATAGTCACTTTAGCCTCCGCCCGTCAAAATGTTAATCGGTGGCCGAAATCAGAGCGACCCATCGAGCGAGAGCACAGCCTCTACACAATAACCGTAACTTTGAACAGGTCCGAAACTCAGAATTGACCGGGAGCATAGTGGATGCGCACACTGTGTAGCATGGTACACCGCGAAGGCTGTCATACTCCGATCCAAATATCCAGCTCCCATTCATTTTCTCGTGTCAAGGGTGATGTTTTAAATCAGATCAGATGGTTTCAGACCAATGCCACATGCATAGCGATGCCTGTGGCTTGCATGACGTCGTCACGCGTGTAGCTTTTGGAGCTTGCAGAATAATGGCAGTATTTTTGTTGTAATTCCAAAAGTTGCTTGATAATTATATATGGTGTTACTCGAATAGTCGAGGTACACTGAGCTATATGTTAGAGTGCGCTTTTGGAATCAGTGAAAATAACAAGGTGTTGATTTGCGTATGATATAGCTTCACTTATAGCTAGGAGTTCTATGTACATAATTGATGAATTAGGGTCTATTATGAAAAGCTTATTTTGCTGAGGGTCGAAAAAGGCTGCACCAGCTACTTCTCTGTCCTTAGAGCCGTCTGTGAATATTTGGTAATAGTTTGAATATTCTTTACTTAAATATTCCAAACATCGTTTTTTAACAGTTATTTTATATATTGCAGTAAGATGTGGCTACAACTTACTGCTACGTGCAGTGTTATGTGTAGTTACTAGTGGCTACTAGATGCACAGTTTACGTCTAAAGGTCCATTCGCATTAGGCGCATACAATATGACGCGTGTAACGGCCCAAGTAGATGGTTTGCCAGTGCCCGCCGATGGTCTATTGTATCAACTACTCGCAGCAGTTAGTCGGAGCCACTAGACGCACAGTTTGCGTCTAAGGGCCCGCATTAGGCGCATGCAAGCTGACGCGTGTAACGGCCCAAGTGGATGGTTTGCCAGTGTCCGCCGATGGTCTATTGTATCAACTACTCGCAGCAGTTAGTCGAAGCCACTAGATGCGCAGTTTGCGTCTAAGGGCCCATTCGCATTAGGCGCATGCAAGCTGACGCGTGTAACGGCCCAAGTAGATGGTTTGCCAGTGCCCGCCGATGGTCTATTGTATCAACTACTCGCAGCAGTTAGTCGGAGCCACTAGACGCACAGTTTGCGTCTAAGGGCCCGCATTAGGCGCATGCAAGCTGACGCGTGTAACGGCCCAAGTAGATGGTTTGCCAGTTCCCGCCGATGGTCTATTGTATCAACTACTCGCAGCAGTTAGTCGGAGCCACTAGACGCACAGTTTGCGTCTAAGGGCCCGCATTAGGCGCATGCAAGCTGACGCGTGTAACGGCCCAAGTAGATGGTTTGCCAGTGCCCGCCGATGGTCTATTGTATCAACTACTCGCAGCAGTTAGTCGGAGCCACTAGACGCACAGTTTGCGTCTAAGGGCCCGCATTAGGCGCATGCAAGCTGACGCGTGTAACGGCCCAAGTAGATGGTTTGCCAGTGCCCGCCGATGGTCTATTGTATCAACTACTCGCAGCAGTTAGTCGAAGCCACTAGACGCACAGTTTGCGTCTAAGGGCCCATTCGCATTAGGCGCAAGCAAGCTGACGCGTGTAACGGCTCCGGCGGATTGTTTGCCAGTGCCCGCCGATGCGTGGCACACCCGCTTTGGGGTATAGGGTTGCGACCTAAATTATTTTATTGTACTGTCAGCCTGTTTCCTTTTTTATTTCCCTAGTGGCGGTTATGAAATTATAGGTAAGCACCTATCAGAAATAAATGTTTGTTGACAAATACACAGTAAACAAATGGCAGCAAACAATTGTTTTGCTGTTAAATATTTCAGCAAAACAAAATATTGATAATATCTAAGCAATTTCATCTCCCTATTCTTCGGATTTCTAATTTTATGAAATAAAACTAGTCTTTTGTCTCTCATATTTCAGATCAGCAAAAATAGTTTGTGTTTGAATTTAAATAAATATTATAATTTAGTTTGACACACATTTTTAACATCTTGAATACCTATAATACTTAGCCGTATTAGAACCCCTTGGTCCAATTTCAGAGTTTAGCTGCAGACATAGGAAGCGCTGAATTTCGGTAGAGGCCAAAGGTTGCGTCCGAAGCTGGGTACTTCAGAGCCCAGGGCATAACCATAAAATTATGTCATCTTACTAAAGCAAGTGATAATATTTAGTAGCTTATGCACGTGGCTTCTCACGCGTCAGAATGATATAAAAAGTAGTCTATGTCACTCTATATCCCTTCAACTATCTCCACTAAAAAATCACCTCAATCCGCCGCTCCATTTTGCCATGAAAGACAGACAAACAAATAGACACACACACTTTCCCATTTATAATAGCAATACGACCCATTGATGCGACTGAACGAATATAGATAAATGAAGTTGCTAACCCTATTTGTTAGCCCGTGCCGCCTAACGTATGAGCGCCGCACCCTCCCAAAACACGCAAGCGAGCAATTTCTGTCCTATTACCGGTGTTAATTTAGACCGTCTTTTTGGGATGTTTTTGCATTTTGAATACATTATGGGGCCATGACATAACAGCGTTGGATGGTGCAATGACTTGTTGTTTACTTTGCTTGTGTTAGCTGTGGATTTACCCGCATATCTGGTGACATTTTTGTAAGGAACCTATTTTTTCGAAGAGTAGCCGCAGCATAAATTAATCTTGGATCTTATACGACTAACCTTAATCGACGACCCGTTTGGAACAGTAGTAGTTAACGCTGCCTTCGGTCCAAGGGTTGCGGGTTCGATCCCCGCACAGTACAAACATTTGTGTGCATGAACATGTCTGTTTGTATTGGTCTGTTTTCTATGTATTATAAGTATGTATTTACAAAAAAAAAGTATTATATGTATATATTTGTAATCCCACTGTTGATTCTGATATCCGTAACACAGGTGCTTGAGCTACCTATCTCGGAGTCAGATCAATGTATGAGATGTTGTGAAATATTTATTTTTAATTTATATTTATAATCCGATTTTTTATTGATAATGGCTCTGCGTCTTGGACACAACTTGCAATATCAAGTGTTTAGAGAGACACGTTTCTTTTCTTGTTAAAATTGGACGGTGATGCGAGTTGGTGAATCTCTTTAATTGAGTTTGTTATTATTATTTAAAAAAATAAATAAATGTAAATACTGACAGAACACCACCTAAAACAAACAAAACAGTACAATAGACAACCCAGAATAACTTGGGAGATTCTTATTATTTGTTGTTATAATCTAATATTATATAAGTAAATATATTTACATAAATATTTAATTATTATTAAATATTTTCCGATATTAAATAAATGGAATATAGCTATCATTCTATACAAATCTGACGTTATACCACAGATTTATCCACAGATAAAGATTGGTCGAATCCAATCTTTATCCAGCGATAAATCTATGCTATAGCGCAGTTATATGCAGTCTAAAATTAAAATCCGTTCTATCAACTACTCATTCAACAGTCACAGCCTAATTCCAATTTATAAGATTGTTAGTGCGCCAATTTTGACAGAATATTAGCTCATAGGTATCCAAGGGATTTTAAAATGGAATTGTTATTGTCACAGCTGTTTCTAATTTTTGTATAACCCTACTTAACAAAAATATTCCGTTGTCATTATTATGAACCACAAAAAAACATATTGTTTTTTAAGTAAATAACACACTTAAAAATTTCATCTCGTGTTCAGGCGGGTGAATGTTCTACCAATTAAACCACTGAACGCGTTAGTAAGCCCACGAAATTTGTAAGTACTTGATTCGACATGAGTTGTCGATAGTCTCATCAATATTGTAGGTATATTTACAATATCCAGTGGAAATATTATTACAATTTTTACAAATATAATTCGTCGGCTTACTAACGCGTTCATGTGGTTTAATTTGTAGAACATTCACCCAGGACTGTGGAAGGTGTGGATCCGAGTGCCGCGTGAACACGAGATGAAATTTTTAAGTGTGTTATTGACTTCAGAATAAATTGCAAAAGATTGCCATAAAAAATATCAACATTTTTTTTTTGCTAGTTTATAATGTCATTCGTTCATTCACTCGTGAAACAAGCAATAGCTAGACCGGCTTTGGACGAACACAACTGAGTTTAATACGAAAATAAATACGAAGTAAATTATCCCGCGGATAGTTATTCTCTTATTACTCTCATGTTGGTCGAATCCGCCCTTAATATATGAAATATGTATAAATTGCAACCTATTTACTTACTCACGCTTCAAAATTGGGTAAGTATGTATGTCTTCAATAAATACTACTATCTCATTATCCCACACGGTCTGTACCTACACAGCGTTACATCCAGAATTGATATACAAAACGTATTCCCTCCTTCATATTCTTTTAAAATTTCATGGTCAATAACATTAGAATTGTTTATAACAAGATTGTTGCCATATCCTACAGCCGCACATCATCAGGCTTACACAATCTGTCAAAATTCCTCAATTGATATTGAACCGAACGTCTTTGACAATAAGGTGAGAATGACTGAAGAAAGACAATTTTATATACTACTTTGATGTGTGGCTGTATGTTCATACGATATTTCGGCGCCCTTTCAAGGGCTATGGTAGCTAGGTATACTGGTATAACATAAGGTACATAGCAGCAATCCCACTACAAATTCATCATCATCATCAGCCTATCGCAGTCCACTGCTGGACGTAGGCCTCTCCAATTGTTCGCCACCGTGATCTAGCCATGGCTTCTCGCATCCAGCTCTTGCCAGCCATCCTGCGCAGATCGTCCCCCACCTAGCCAGAGGGCGCCCTACATTACGTTTGCCAAGACGCGGTCTCTACTCTAGAACTCGTTTACCCCATCGGTTCTGCGGCTAATATGGCCAGCCCACTACAAATTAATTTATCCCATATCACAATACTTTTTTTAATATGGCTCTACCTGAAGATAATTTGCCAATGCCAAGTAAATTATCGAGAATAAGTACGTAGTCAACAGTCGAAGTCAGTCAAAGTCACAGTCACTCAATAAAACGCCGGTGTTTTACGTTTTATCGACCTATGGATTCAGCGGATATCACTTTAAAAGCAATCGCGGGTTTTAAGACTCTATTAGGTCCAAGCAAGTTGTCATGAGACAACTCACTCGACACACAATAGCAGTGTTAAAAACGATATAATCCAAGGATTCTTATTATTAGGATCACTTTGCGGCACTTCCCTGCATAAATAAACACCAAATTTGTACACTAAAAACCACTAGACACTAATTTGAAACCTTTGAACTGCATCAGCCCACGCGGCTTGTTTTAGCCCTACCCGCCTAATCTACAACTTACTAGGGACATAATATTTACTAAACCAAATCCACAGCTCTCAATTTTACGGTTATGTTGTTTGAATAGATACAGATGAGTAATAAATTATTATAAATACTAAATACTTAAAAGATTATAAAACGAACTTGGAGTTGCAATCTATTGCCACCATCTCTTTCTAATTGCTTTAGTAAAGAGGTTGCTTCTTACCGTTATGACTCACTGGAATGTGCTCTAATAATCCCTTCAAGTGTAACTGATGTAAAGGTTAAAAACAGATCATTAGTTGCTCCCTAGTAGGCCTATAAGCCGTTACTTCGTTTTCCTCAAATAGTAACCCAATTTAATCATTGTCGTACTGACCTCCTTCCTCTTTGCGTAAGATTATATTTCCAGGTCAAAGATAACAGCTATTTTTGTAACAGAACTCCAAATTGACTATAACTGCAATTGATTCCAATATGATTTAAGTCGGAGAAACAATCAATATCGGTCGATTTTAACGCTTTCCACGAACAAAGTAAACTTATTTTAAGTAAGGTGCTCACATTAAATTTTATCCTCGGTCTCTTTGTCTACTCGGACTTATCGTCATTACGGTTGTGTAATCAGCCAACCGCTTAATGGTTCATAAGTGGTGGGTAGGAATAATGAGAAGAACTGACAACACATTGAGTCCCAATTTCTTCGTCCGATTCTTACTTTTCTGCCAAATTATGAAGAAATTTGACTTGTTGCAATAATCCAAGGTTCGCAAAAGAAATTTAGTTTCGGGAATTGTCAAAAATATTTGCCATCTGAAGTTTAGCTGTACCACAAAATAAAGAGTCTTTTGTGACCGTATTATGATCATAAAAATATTTTAACACTGCACATTATTACTATTTATAGCTAAGTTAGTAGTCGTTATATATTTAACGAAGTCTAAGTTTATAAAAAATGTTAATAAAAAATGTAGTCATATTTATCATTCATTATTTAAAATTAATACATTTAAAAGTAAGATTTATTAAGATTTACTGGCCTAGGTAAAACTTAATAAATTTTACTATTTCTACAATATTATATTCAGGTAGAGACCTACAGAAAAAGTCTTTCTGTATACCACCGGTATATGATTAGAAATTTTTAAATCAAAATAAAATCATCATCGACTCTTCACTAAGCAATTTATCAGAAAAAGTATGTTTCGAAATCGTATAGTTTCCAGTCGAATTACTTTATCAATCGATGCGTACTATGGTCAGCGCAGCCCTGCGGCCGTAACGGACATTCGAATTCCTTCGGGTCAACAAGCCATAGTGAAGCGACTCAAATTTCAATCGACTTCATACGAGTGAAATAGGTAAATATTAATCGAGTTCAATGTGACACGACTCACCCATGTGCTTCAGAACGCCTTGTTGGTCTAGACCAACCCCGAGATCACGGCCCGGTATTTAAACCACTAGTGGTTTAAATACCGGGCCGTAATCTCGGGGTCTTGGGTTTGATTCCCGGGTCGAGCAAAAGTATGTTTCGATTTTTTCGAACATAGCTTTGTGATCACCAATCCACATTTGGCAAGCGTGGTGATTAAGCCTAATCCCCATCATAGTAACTTTAAGTAACTTGATTTCAATGATGGAGGCTTTTGCCTCTGCAGTGGGACATTATAGGCTGATACTACTTTACTACCCATGTGCTTGGACGTTTGTACCGTTCTCTGGAGGTGTGAGTCGCGAAAGTGCAAGCATGTGCCACTCGATCAAATACGAAATCTCTCTCTCTCTCTCTCTTTCTGTCATAAGCCTGTCAGGATTTATCAGTGCAGTATCCATCAATCAAGGTCTCGTACAACCATTTTCCCACAGTCCTTTCCATATAGTCCGCTGAACGCATCTAAGGCCTACAAGATGCATATAAACAGGTATTAAAATTACACTAAATATCTCGAACAAATCGAGTAACATGTGGCTAGCTAGAGCAACATCACTAGCAAGCCAACCGACTACAGATGGCCTGGATGTATTCCGACCAAAGATCGTATCTGCAACCTCCGAAATTTATCGGATTGCATTTCACCCGGAAAAAATCAGACACACGCCTACGAAAATTATAAGCTGTGAGGGGATTGACGTGTAGATTACAAGCTTGAAAGATTAAGGTATCATTAACTTCTTGTTTCGGGCTGACCTCTTCATAAAGGTAATAATGCTGAGGGGAAGAATTCGGTTATACGAATAAGAACCGTTCGATTTGAGGTAATGGAATGCATAGTTGGTGTTTTTTAAATTAGTGTTTTTTTTTCAAGTGATTATTAAATACTTGCGAGTACGATGACTCGAAGTCTTACTATTTTTGACCTCAGCCCCGATACCTAAGTGACAGATGCATGTTGCACAAATCTATCTGCTCCTTATCAGTTGCGTCCACGGTTTTTCGCTTCGGAATCCAGGGTACGCTTGGATCATTATCAAGAGTTTATGAAGAACAGAGGAACCATATCAAATGGATCATTTACACATTTATAATCATTATCTTGAAAATTCTCGGGATGTAGAAAACTCGGACC
Source organism: Marasmia exigua (assembly GCA_019059595.1). Taxonomy (NCBI): domain Eukaryota; kingdom Metazoa; phylum Arthropoda; class Insecta; order Lepidoptera; family Crambidae; genus Marasmia; species Marasmia exigua. The sequence continues at coordinate 18,129,605 of CM032463.1, forward strand.
TGCAAGATATGGAAGCAGGAGATTGGCGTGAAGCTGCACAACATCGAAACAAATGGCAGCATCTCGTATCGGAGGCCAAGACTCATTTTGGGTCGCTTAGACATCGGAGTAAGTAAGTAAGTAAGTTGAAAAATGTGAGTAGGTATCATTCCGAAACGTGCAAGTTTCCCTCACTATTCACTACTGCAAATAGATCTACCATTCAATTTTTTTGCGCTGAAAAACCTGAAGATAAAAGTTTATATCGAAACATTTACATCTTGTACCTATCATGTGAAACCTATACTTATAGAAATGAATGAAGTACCTATATTAAACTAATAAAATGAATATTAGTAATTATTATATTAATACATATGGATATCCCCTTTATTGACAGAAGGTGTTAAATGTATTAATAAAAAGAATTAGCATACACTAGCAATAATTCACATGCTAAGTGGGCCTTTGTTGACGATCGTTTGTAAATAACGTTACGGTTATACATAATATTTTTTTATTCTTTTCTTTTAAATAACATTTTCGTATTGATTCTATTTTTCACACTAACTTGTCATTGTCAAACGGTAAATTGTAGCGTTAATTAAGTACCTCGTAATTAACGCTACAATTTAGCGTTTATAACCTTTCATACTATAAAAAAAAATATTCCAGCTTTGAATATATTTCTAAATCGAAAAGCTGGTAGCGTTGAATAGAATGAGGTTACATTTTATTTTATATGTATTTTACCTACAATAACTTATCTAATTGGACACTGGTGTGTCCATGGGCGGCAGCAATCACTATCATTAGGTGATACGTCTGCTTGTATGCCAAATATGACATAAAGATGATGTTATATTTTCAATGTTATATATGATATCAGTGTGTCATATATAGGTACCTATGCTCTCACTTGAATACGTTTTTAGATGAACCAACGAACGACATCTCCAAGACTCCTACATCCTTATTAAGTCAAGTTAACAATCGAACAACATTTGCCACTTACTCGCAAAAACATGTCCTGTCTCATTCAGTTCCGTTGTAAAACGACACATGGTGTACAGGGTGTTGTAACACTAAGTTTAGGGTTACCACAGAAGCCGTATCGAGTCGGTGGACAGTATTGACACAACTGCGGTGTGCTGGTACAGACCGTATTTGCCAAAGAGTTTGTTGTACGGGGAGACTTTCAGCATAGATACCATTTAGTGAGGTAATTCTTGCGTCGTATTCGATGACGACCTGTTGGACAACAGTGGGATCTAGTTAACGCTGCCTTTTGTTCGATCCCCGCACAGTTCTAACATTTCTGTGCATGAACATGTCATGTCTGGCTGAACATGGCCTAGGTGTTTTCTATGTATTATAAGTGTAATCCCACTGTTGATTCTGATATCCGTAACACAAAAAAGTTGATTGAACTTCCTATATCGGTATCAGATCAATGTATGTAGTGTTGTGAGATATTTATTTTTTTATTTATATTTTTCAGTGGTGAGGCTCGTGACCTCCCTTCTACATCATTTTCTCTCGTATGGTTTTCCTACATTTATTTCTGCCGGCGGTTTAATAGTGTGGAAACTTTGTCACACTTTATCCGATATATTCGCGCATTCCATCCATGCTCCAACAACAGGAGCCCAATTCTCGTGCTCGTGATATTTTGAAAACATGGCGGATATCACCTGAAAATCATTCAAAAAAACGATGTTTTGGTGATATATGTCGTATGAAAATAAATGTCACGAGCACGAGAATTGGGGTCCAGGAGCCCAATTCTTGTGCTGGTGATATTTTGAAAATATGAAACTGAAAAATGAAAAAATTTATTCAGTTCAGATACATACGGCGGATATATATATGGCGGATATCACCTGAAAACCATACAAAAAAAACTATGTTTTAGTGATATATGTCGTATGAAAATAAATGTCACGAGCCCGAGAATTGGGATCCAGGCTTTGTTTTAGTTTCCATATGACTTTCTTTCTTCTTTCTAACATGGTCCAGAGTTAACAATGCTTCTTTCATATGGTTTATTACTTGTGAGGTGTTGCAGTACACGCGTTCGCTATAACGTTACCTTTTGTTGATTCTATGATCAGAAGATCTACAACGAAACCGTTTCGTAATGAATAAAATAATTACATGTCGTACCGAAACGAAAGAGATCCAAAGGGCGAGTGAAAGAGACGAGGATAAAGATTCAGTCATATATTCCATTTTGATTTACCTATGCCCTCTGATCATCATCACGAATTCCGATATGGACATAATGACTATATATAGCATACCAGAAACCTCATAAACCCGTCTTACTCACGCACTATAATATCTGCACATTGCAGTAAATAATTAACTGATAAACTACGAATTCAATATTTTAACATGGCAACACTACTTTACTCCATTCAAAAATCTTACCGGGAATAAAAAGATAATCCTATTTTAACCGAGGTTTTTTTGTATGTGTGTCCCAACAATACCGAGGAAATGAGACATTAAAAATCCTGAAAATAAGGCGGTTCTATTTTTTATATCTTTGATTTTTTTTATAGAATTAAAAACGCCTCTCGAGTTAGCTCCAAAGCCTTATAAAATACTTGTATCAAGACTCTCAGTGAAGCAGTACACCGACCACACGGCAGTCAGCTCAAGCCATCGCAACTTCGCTTTGATGTAGGCTTCCCATAAACTCACGTTGACTTAGGTGCACTGCGTGTTTGTGGATATTGTATCTGTTAAAACATTCAGCTTCTAAAGACTACGGATTTGTGTTATGCTCGTAAGTATTTCATGCGGTGATGGATAGATACCTCACTAAGCTAAGTTGAAAACGGCTCATGGATCTCTCACTTTGTGTAGAGATCTACAACCTACAAACCAACAACCCATTTTTAATCCCCGACGCAAAAACGACGGGGTGTTATAAGTTTGACGTGTCTGTGTGCGTGTGTGTGTGTGTGCGTGTGTGTGTGTGTGTGTCTGTGTGTCTGTCTATGGAATCGTAGCTTCCGAACAACTCGACCGATTTTGATTTTGTTCTTTTGTTTGAAAGATGTATAAGGTGGGAGTGTTCTTAGCTATGTTGGATAAAAATCGATCCAAGATGGCCGCCGTCACAAAGATATGGATTATATGTTTTAACACAACTCCCACAATATGTGTATCATATAACACAAGGACTTGAGTAGCAGAATACATTTATTGTAACAAATTTCAATTCCAAGATTGCCGCCGTCGGGGGTTTTATAAATTTTCAATAAAAAAATTTAAAGGATCAAGTTTTTAGTGGCCACTTTTTTTTAAATCATTCAATAGATGATTGTGACATGAATGAGGTGTGCAAAATAAGCTTAAAAAACTACGAATATATTTTTATTTTTAATGTCTTTTTCCGCCCATGGACACCCACGACACCTGTGGAGTCACAAGTGCGCTGCCGACCTTTATATCCCCCTTTCTCCCGGACTGGGCCTCCGGTGCCCTCACTCACGCAGCGAAACACAGCATAGTGCTACTTCACGCCGGTTTTCTGTGAGGCCGTGGTCTTTTTAAAAGTTATTCATTGATTTCTTTATGCTAGAGGCGGAGAAACGAGCAAGCGAGTCACCTGATGGAAAGTAATCATCGCCGCCCATGAACACCCGCGAAATCTGAGAGATCGCTAATGTGTTGCCGGCCTTTTTAAAAAAGAGTACGCTCTTCTATTGAAAGTCCCTAAGTCGTTCTACAGAACTGATTGTTTTAATTTCATTACAATCAATAAAAATCTGTTGGCGGCGCCACTAGACCGTAAAAGGTCATACCTACATCTTTTTGCAGCCAAACCTAATTCTAATGTTTTGTGTTATATGAAAGCCGTCTCATTTGTTTTTTCTCTTCAAACAATTCAATGTCAAGGTTAAATCCATAACGAAAATAGTATTGCACAACACGACCACAAAAATTTACAAACGAATACAAAAATTCCGATCTAATTACTTCCAAAGAGGTATTCTTACGTCACTCTATTGAGAAGCCATGGGTTGCATAACGGCTGCTGTAACGATACATCACTTTCTCCTCATAGATCGGCCGTCCATTTGGGTCATTTGACTCATGCCTCAGTCCAAGGTTCGGTGTTGCCAGCCAGAACTAATGAGAAAGAAATTTTCTGACTGCATTTGTACATGAAAAATAAAAAAAAACCGATTGGGTGACCGGTGATCTCTAAATTATTTTTTCAAGATGTTGAAAATGTTGTCTATGTCTGTCCGGTACGTTCCGATTCATCGAAAATGAATAGTTCAGCCCAGTCCAATGAGTGGTAAAAAAAAACTATGTAAATTATTTAAACACCCGGGGTGAGCATCGTCGTCGTCGTCAGCCCATTTAAGTCCCCACTGCTGGGGCACGGGCCTCCCTCAATCACATGAGGGGTAATTGCCATACTCACCACGCTTGGCAGACGGGTTGGCAAGGGTTTTGATATAAATGCAGAGTTTTCCTTCTCTGGGTGCTGATGATCATGCCAGCAGCTTTATCTTAGTCGCCTTTTACGACACCTCGGTAAGAGTGAGGGTGGCCTATTCTACTCTGCCGGGGACCACACGGCAAAGGTGAGCATAAGGTTGTTCAAATGGTTATATTGACACCTTTCCACACAAGGAAAGAAAAATTGGCACTACTCATAATTGAGCTTTTAACATTCCTTTGGGTCACTTTTTCACCGAGAAAGCATAACATAAGGAGAGAACCCGAACATCTCCTGACGGTAGAGTATTCAAAAGGTTGTCGGTCTACTCCATCTTTGGCCAGCGGCATTTCGAGCGAGTATAAAAAAAATGAAAGTCATTTGAAGAGGCATCAATAACCCGAAATATTACAAAAGTAACACTCTGGTAACCCTGATAAAATCGTGCTTACACCCAAGGTTATGTGTTCCGATAGCAGGCAATGTATCTAAAAAGGTCGCACTCATAAATAAAATCATTTCTCAATGTATACTAGATAGATTTGATGTAATAAAACCGTTCTGGATATTGTATTGTATAATGACGATACCCTTTTTTTCTGTAGGAATATTTTTCTTCATCCCGATAGACATAATATAATTGATGCATAGGAAAATGTCCTATGCCTCTATTATACATATTATGTCTGTTTGAGGTTAAATTTTTTCCTGTTCGTTCGTCAAGCCTGTTTTGTGGTACACTACCAAAAACATTGTTTTTCATTTAATTAGGTATTTAAAAATCGAGTTACATCTACTTCAAAACCTAATATAATAACTTTGTTTCATAACACGACCTGAACATAAATAAATAAATAATAAATAAATATTTCACAACATCACATACATTGATCTGACTCCGAGTTAGGTAGCTCAAGCACCTGTGTTACGGATATCAGAATCAACAGTGGGATTACAAATATATACATATAATACTTTTCTTTTGTAAATACATACTTATAATACATACACATAAATTATTATATCAAGTTATAAGCACTATTAAAGTTCCCAAAACATTCCAGTCACGTACTTGCAGAAGCGAAGTACAATACAAAATTAATGACTAGTTTACGTGATGGCGCAAACCGCGAAACACCCTAAATAGAAGACCTAACAATGAATCCGTAACCGCACAGAGGAAAACATTTCGTGTTCACACCGGTTGTGGGGTTGTGGGATGCAAAAAAAAGGACAAAGTGAACCTGAGAAAGAGTTCTAAAAAGGTGCGGCTTGACATCGTAAAGGATGACATGCGTACCAATAAATTGGCCACAGTAAAGATCGCCCCAAGTGGAGGAGTTGAAGCAGGGAAGCAGATCCCGAGCTCCGAAGCAACAGCTTGGGACGCAACCGGGACAAAACGCTAAGATTATGTTGATGATGAGGAAGTTCTAGGGCGAAGGGTAGGTGAAAGACAAAAAAATCGGTAAAATACATATATCTATCTACCTATCATAATAACATGATTTGTTTATCCATAGATGCTCCCCTTGATTTTTCGTTTCTCCTTAATTTTAGCTTGAGCATGTTTTCACACAAATTATTTTATGCGGTACAATAAATGTAGTCTTAAAATAAAAATCCAGAAAACTTGCTTTTAACAATGTTCTAAGTAATGCAGAATTCGTACATGTACATAATCAATATCATTAATATAATTATCGTCAATGTAAATCATTCTATTAATGCGAATGGTGTTTTCCCAGTTAGGGGCGTTGAAATTAAGTTATAAATCAAAGTGTAAAATCAACAGCTAATTATCACGTAGGCGATAACTGATGTTCGGGCGAAGTTAAATGATAGTCGATTCCATATTAAGCGTCGAAAAAAAATATTTTCTAATGTCTGTGTTCTTATATAAACTCAATTTATTGTCTTTTTAATATGTGTATGTATTTCACTTAAGTGTTATTGCGGCTAAAAGGCTAGAGATTGATTTTAATTAGACCTTATAGTTTTTACCTTGGTTGGAACAAGCGCAATAAAGAAGGATAATAGCGAACTAAAGAGTTTGTTACATGTTAGTCGTAATGCTTGGCTTATGGTCTTAGAGACAACCGTATGTTGTTTTTTTTTTACTAAATAAATGTGTTACTAAAGTTCACACGTGGAGTTGTTCAATCAGTTCTAGGTCTTACTCTTTTTATATTATAATTGAAAAGTTATGATGATCCATATCATCCATTCGAACTTTTTTCCCCGTTACATTAAAATCCATCATCAATTTTAAATCCCCACTAAAAATCAACGCTGTTTCTCTCGTATTGCAAAAATAAAAATGCTGAAGGAATTCCTAACACGCTTGAAAAACTAGGCCAATAATTATCGTCCGAACAGTTCTTTCATAAGAGAGGCATGAATGAGAATCTCTCGAGTATTGCGGATGAGTGCTCGAGTTAATTCGATACAACACGAATTGATGTGTTGAATAGTGATGTGACTCGACTCTTACTAGAGGGAGTTAAGTGACTAGGGAAAAAGTAAATAAATAATCCATTCGAGTTTATACGGACTAATAACCTAATCGCCCTAACCTAAATGGAACGCCCTGTTGTTCTAGTGGTTTAAGTACCGGGCCGTGATCTCAGGATCCTGGGTTCGATTCCCGGGTCGAGCGAAAAGTATGTTTCGAATTTTTCGGAAATAGCTCGGGTTTGTGATCACCAATCCTCATTGGGCAAGCGTGGTGATTAAGCCTAATCCCATCATAGTAGCGATAACTTGATTTCTATGATGGAAGGCCTTTGCCCTGCAGTGGGACAGTTTAGGCTGATTAAAAAAAACAAAAAAAAAACCTAACCAAACATAAGAAGGCCCATACTCAGCAGTGGGTACTAACAGGCTGGTAATAATAGGAATAAATATTTTACAACAACACATACATTGATCTGACTCCGAGATAGGTAGCTCAAGCACCTGTGTTACTGATATTAGAACCAATAGTGGAATTACAAATATATATTAATACTTTTCTTTTGTAAATACATACTTATAATACATAGAAAACAACCAGACCAATAAAAACAAACATTTTCATGCACACAAATATTTCTATTGTGCGGGGATCGAAATTGCAACCCATGCACCAGAGGCAGCGTTCTCTACCACTGATTTAAAAGGGTCGTCAATGATGATGATGATGAATAACCTAACAGAAAAGCGAGCATGTGTCGCTCACTGATCGTCACTATCCCAGCGTGCTATTACCGGTTATGTCCAACCAAAGCCATCGCTTGGGAGTCCGTGGTACGCTTGGATCATGAGCCAGGATTTGATGAATAATATCACTAAAGCAACTTCCGCTTAACCTTCGCAACCCTTAGACAGGGGAGCCAAATCAACTGGATCATGGTAACACGTTCAGAATCTAATCATTCTCAATCTTTGTGAGTATCCAAAATTTAGAGAAACTATCCAAAACGTGCTGGTTTTCTCATGATATTCAGTTGGTCTGGATTCCAAGTTAAGGGGTTGCGAAGGTCAGATGGCAGTCATTTCATTAATATTACGACTCCTCAAATCAAGAGTCATGGTGCCAGCGTACCCCGGCTTCCAGAACGACAGCTTTAGACGCAAATGGGAATTACACGCTAAAATGAGGAAGACTTTTGGCAAACAATACACAATACGAATCTGCCATGAAGGATGAAGGAGGCCTATGTTCAGCAGTGGACTGATCCCGGCTTTTTTATGGGCCAGTGCTTGACCACAGTCTCATCTGACGGAAAGTGACGATGAGGTCTAGGATGTAACGCGTTCGCCTAGATGATGCTGTTCACTATTGCCTTATTGTAGCGATCCGGAAAAACAGATCTTCGCAAGGAGTCCCATTCCTTAGCTGTCCGCATTATGAATGTGGAAGCGAATCGCTTCGTGCGGATAAGGAGTAGGTAAGCCAACAACGTATGTATAAAACCCCTCGCCGTGCCTTGTTGTTTGGTGACGGAATGGGCTAGGGGGGATCAAATATGCAGAACCTCCGCACACTCTCTGAAATGAATCCGGTAGAAGACTGAGAGGCTTGTCCACACGTCTGCGGTGGTCAAGGCTCTGTAAGCCGGCCTTTGCGAGTACGTCTTTACCGATAAGTCTCTTCGCACGATGCTCTATTGAGTCCAAAGCATCCAGCTAATACCGGGTAGATCCATCCCAAAGGTGACAGCAGTAAATTGTAAAATAACTAGAGTGGCAAAGTTTATCTTTAATCGCATCCCCACGTCAACTTGATTCCACGGCGTCTATTTGGATTGTGTACTGTAGATTTGTAATTAAAACGTCTATGCGGAGCGGTCAATCCTATCAGAGATATCGTTGTTTGCTAGATTAGTTAGGCTTTGTGATAGCCAGCTTTCTATTCCAGTCCAGTTTATCAACTTCATCTTGGGTTTAGACTAGGGGATAATAGCTACCAGTATAAGTATTAGAGGAGTACTTGTAACTAGAACATACAAACACCATGATGGCGTAATAGCTAAGAGTTTCGCTTAAGCGCGAGTAGCGTGTAGTTCCCGGTTGTGTTCAAAGCTGTCGCTTTGTATCCCAGCGTACGCTTAGACCATTATTAAGGATTTGGGGAGTCTAATTACAATGAAGCGACTGCCGTCTGACCTTGGCAACCCTTTAACAGGAGAACCAGACCTACTGAATCATAGTTACACGATCTTTTCCCTCACCGCCGAGCTAATGGTAGGAATACGCACATAGAAAAAAATCCATAAGGTGCATCAGATTCGAACCACAACTCCCGTATGGAAGGCGCGTTCTTATCCACTGAACTACCATCGCTAAAATCAACGCCTTGGGGTAAAAGTAAATAATCAAGGCCGATTCTTTCAAAAGGTATGATGGAGATTTTTAGTCCCCTTCTTAAATATTAATGTTTTTTTTTTGGATGGATGGATTTCGGTTTGCCACAATACATCCTTTGTCACTCTTCAGTTAATGTCTGAGGTTCGGCCTTGTTGGCTGCAGAATTTGTCCTCACTTTGTTGTTAATTGTCACTCGTGTTTAAATTTGTAATCTGTGGCCAATAAAGAAATCTCTATTTTTATCAAAAAACTACGCACCACATCAAAAATGTTTTCCACGCCTCATTACAAATAAGAACCAAAGATCAGAACAGTTATTAACCTCTCTCGACTTGCAAGGACAATGGGCCATAGTCTAAGCCAAGAATGGCCGGACAAAAACGCGGATGCCTCGTGGATTACAGGCAATTAGGTATGATGCGCATTTGTAATGTAATATGCGAGGCTTCTCGTCATTGTAATTACTCTTGCAATCAATTATATTTGATGTTTTGTGAACAGGTGATTTGCACAGAGTAAGTCCATTATAAATAGGGTTTTTAATTTAGGACTTCTCCTTTCCCTTTTTAGGAAAATTAGTAAGGGCAGATTTATTGATCAGTAGTCACCTTTTGGTTAAATTAACTATTGTTAACTGTATAACCAATAGTCAAAGTGACGGCGTCAAAGTGATATAATTCTTTGTAAAATAACTAATTGGTTTAGTTTTAATTATTTTATATAGATATATTATAAAATATAACATCAGACTATAACCGAATCTCCCTCATATTGAATGCTGTATGTGTGTTTGTTTGTTTGTATACGTTTTATTGTTTTGTTATTATTTTATTGTTTTGTGGTGTAACCCTCAATTAAAAAATTAAAATCAGAATGAGTAAAATATCCTTACACCGGTCAATTTCTCATTAAAACTCTCTAATTCAATCGCTCGACATTGGCAGAGTGATACAAAAAATATATTCAAAAGTATAAAAATATAATTAAAACCTACCGGATTTTAAACAATGTAGGTATTAAAAATATTAAAATTATTCTGGGATATAAAACATCAGAATTAAAGGACACGGTTGTTTTAGTTAGAGAAAGTTTGAAATAAAAAATATATAATAATTTGATTTGATTCCTAGGAAAATTTGTAAAGATCATTTTCTTTGTTCTAGTGGCAAATGTTTTTAGGAGTTGGTGACTGAATTTCAAACTAGAGGTCTATGAAAATGATGATAGAATTGCAATAGTCACAGGTCATTAGACTTAGTTAATGGTGTGGAAAATTAATTTGATGACATACCTACTTACACATATAGTCCATTTAGGAACCACAGCATGAGGTGCGTCAGTATGACAACAACAACAACAAATAAAGTCCGATCACGGTTATTTGGCAGATAGGCAAAAGTCGGAACAAATGCTGATTTGACATTTTCCCATATAAAAAACGTTATACAGCGCTCTTTTGTCAATGTCACTGAATGTCTTCTGATCGTGGTCGGTCTGTAAGTACCTTTTCGGCAATAATTATTATCATTTTAGGAAATCAGTCTTATTTAAACCAGCTAAACTTTATAGCAATAAATAATATCCGACCGATTACGGCTACGGCGGCCAATCTCAACGATCAGCCACGTACGGAGGATATATTATAGTGCTCAAGTGTGTGTGCAAACACAAGTGCACTCTCTATTCCCTTACCCTCATATTCCGATGGGACACTACTGTGACACGACCGGACAGGGATCGGGCGCAGGACCAACAGCTTAACGTGCTTTCCGAGGCACGGGGGTACAAGACCGCCAATTTCCAGACTCCGGGCTGCCACTAAGAATTTCTTACCGAAAACTTAGGTACATTTTTTTGGCCCAACCCGGGGATCGAACTTTGTGGGAATATTGTTGTAATCACTTTACAAAAAAATTCGTCGAAATTACAACTTGATACCATGGCGGTTTTAACTCTATGAATTACTTATAATTGTTTTAAACCCACAGTTACTTTCCTATTTTATTTAAATTAAGTTGCACAAGCTATTTCCAAGTATGACTAAGTGGCACTTAACCAATCTAGTTTTTACTATTAAAAATGTACTGTTACCTATTTAGTTTTTGTAGATACTTTATAAAGTAGGCCACATTTTTAATGTTGTTATGCAATGTGAGGTTGGTTTTTTTAGCTTTTCTACACACTTTTACTTATATTATAATTTTAACATAATGAAATTTCGTATTGTATCGATTCAGAAATCTGATAAGAAAACATCATTCGCTATCAAAACACATGTTTCAGCTACTTCTTTAGTTAACTGGTTTCTGTAGACCTAGTTGTGCTTAAATCATACATTTTTATAACATTGTATAAAGAACTGATTAAGAAATTAATAAGTAAGTAACTTTACTTTCTAAATGTAAGCGCGTAATTTCATTTCAATCAGGACCTTTTACCGTTTCGTAGTACCTTCAAACATAAACCTAGCTCTTGTAAAGGTGACCCATCAGTCATTTGGCAGCTGAAAAGCGAGATATCCATTACAAATTTTGCTTTCATAAATATATAAATAAAATTAAAATCTTCTTATTGCAGAAATTATCATAACATTATTTGTGTTGAGACATCCCCAGTAAGTAATACAATAGGACTTGTGTTGGGGTTGACCACTCCTTTCCAAGATTTGAAAAATATTAAAATCTACAATAAAAATACATAAGATTTATTTAATTTATAAAAATAATATTGAATTAACTTATGCATTTCATTAAAAATATGAATGAATTAAGTAAATTAATTTCATTTTAAATTTGAATAAAAGAAAAACATATTACATTAAAATTAAATTTTGCTTTCATTGCTTTGAAGAACTGACATTGAACTCATTGAATTTTTATTTCGCCGGGAAATTAATAAATGTCACGAGCCCGAAAATTGGTTTCCTGGAGCCCAATTCTCGTGCTCGTGACATTTATTTTCATACGACATATATTACTAAAACATAGTTTTTTATATGGATTTCAGGTGATATCCGCCATGTTTTCAAAATATCACGAGCACAAAAATTGGGCTCCTGGCCACCGGGGGATGCAGGGGTATGTGGAGCTCTCCTTTGGCGTGGACTTCTCCTATCCTAAAGAGAAGCCAGGTTCATCGCCCATATTAGAGAATATCATGGTGATACAGACGAAGCCTTTCTCCACGAGCTGACATTGAGCCCAACTCAAGTGTTCACTAAAGCGTTATTTTCGATATTAAATTTAACTATGTCGTTCAAAGAGCAATAAGCAGTAATAACGCATTTCCGAGTCACAAACGAAGTTATCGTTTGCACCAGATATATATCTGCAAAACTAATACACGTAGGTACGAGTAGTAGGTACTAGCGGCGTGCCTGTAATTATCCGTCTGCACAACTCATTTTCTTAGTAATAAAAGTTAGAATTGACTTTCTGTAACATACCTACATTATTTTACAGCGGTAATTTTATACATGCATTCAAGTCTTTTTAGTAATACATCTAGATGTGAGATGAGATGAGAAGATTCATATCGGAACGTGCATGAGAAATAAGTTGCGTCCAAAGCTGTCGCTCTGGAGCCCGGGATACGCTTGGACCATGATTCTTGATTGGTGGAGTCTGGTAATTACCAAAAAGGGGACTAGGGGAACTAGACCAACTGAATCATGTTTACAAGTATCAGAAAGTATCGGAAACGTGCTTGTCCTGCTTGTTGCTGCTACAGATGATGTTTCCCTCACTGCCGATCTAATGAAATACACACATAGATTTGAAAAATACAGAGGTGCATGCTCGGATTCGTACCCGGGCCCTCCGTATGGAAGGCGCGTTCTGAACCACTGAACTACAATCGCTCTCAGTAATACATATATATATCTAAACCTAAATACAAAAACTATATATTTTACGTTACTGTGTTAATAAAGAGTAATTACCATAGAGTAGTATAAGCCTAAACACAAAAACTATGTTTTACGTTACTGTGTTAATAAAGAGTAACTACTGAGTTTCTTGCTGATTCTTCTCGGTAGAAATTGACATTCCAAATCAGCGGTAATTTACATAACGTTTGACATTCATAAATGATCTAGGCATTTTTAATTTTAATTTTGATTTTTAAAATAACTGTAAAATACATTATACATTTGACTGCCTCGGTGGCGCAGTGGTTAGTGGGTCGCACTTTAAAGCGACGGCTGTGCAAGAGGTCCCGGGTTCGATTCCCGGGTCGGGCCAAAAATTTGTACCTAAGTTTTCGGTAAGAAATTCTTAGTGGCAGCCCGGAGTCTGGAAGTTGGCAGTCTTGTACCCCCGTGCCTCGGAAAGCACGTTAAGCCGTTGGTCCTGCGCCCAATCCCGCTCTGGTCGTGTCACAGTAGTGTCCCATCGGAATATGAGGGTAAGGGAACAGAGAGTGCACTTGTGTTTGCGCACACACTTGAGCACTATAATATATCCTGCGTACGTGGCTGATCGTTGAGATTGGCCGCCGTAGCCGTAATCGGTTGGAGGATATTAAAATACATAACTTAATACGAATTTTATTTCATACTGAATAGTAGGCACATATACCTACTTACATCATTTTTTTTAAATTAAAATAACAAGATCAGTATTAATTCGTTTCCCCAGTCAAAATGTAACAACGTGTCAGCAAGGCGCATCGAGTAAATCTCACTTTTTCATCATGTGCTAGTCGAAACCCAGTTTATTGGATTTCATAGTGTGCAAAACTTTTTTGCTCGCTCCCTGCTACCTGCCTACCTCGTCCCAGATTTTTTCATACTGCATTCATTAATAACGGCCTTTGCTTGACTTTCTGAACTCGGATATGAAGTGCATAAAAATCTTTTGCAGGGTTCCGTACTCAAACCTACAAAAACGGGTCCCTATTAATAAGAATTCTTCGTCTGTATGTCAGCGGTGTGTCTCATGAAGAATATGAACACAGTAAAAAAAATCACAGATTATGGTTTTTTACTTGCCACAAGCAAGATAACAACAAGTAGGTATTCAATGAGTACTTGAATACATAAAAGTAATTCCTTGGCCATATGTATATAGCTTGGTTTTATCTGTCGGGCTTACCTAAAGCTTTTCATGAATATATGGATAATTGAAATTTTCACAGCTATTGTAATAATAATAGTATTTTAACAATTCTAGCCGTGTGGTCCCCGGCAGAGTAGAATAGGCCACCCTCACTCTTACCGAGGTGTCGTAAAAGGTGACTAAGGTAAAGCTGCTGGCATGATCATCAGCAGCCAGAGAAGGAAAACTCTGCATTTATATCAAAACCCTCGCCAACCCGTCTGCCAAGCGCGGTGAGTATGGCAATTACCCCTCATGTGATTGAGGGAGGCCCGTGCCCTGGGCTAATGGGCTGATGAAGATGATTATGATGATGAACAATTCTGGCCAAAACAGAATAAAGTAAAAGTAACAAATACAAACATTAAGGTGGCGGCCAGGGCACACTAGCGACGCCAAACGATTTTAATTTTTAGATACTAAACCGGATCTATTTTAAATAGTTTCGGGGTTACAACCTCTTGGCAAACTATAACTACACATACAACTATACTATTTATTTTAATTTACAGGTAAAAACTTGAGATATTATGTAAAAATAAATCTAATATTTGAATGACTTACAAAATGGTTCCGTATGATATATAGTCTGTGATATTATATAGATACTGGTACTGGATCCTTTGTGCATAAATCAAACCCACACTTGGCAATTTTTTTTAATATTTTGGTTAATTTGATAAAATGTGTGCCAAAATTAAATTAGCCGTGAAATTAAGAGATTTCATGAAAGGAAGTTTTGATAAGTTTGTGATAAAAATAAGTGATTATTTCAATAATATTCTGGAGTCGTTTTTTATATTGTTTATGTTTGCAGATATAAAAACGTGGATGCTAACATCAGATCAAAATATACTTAGTTGGTACATTAGCATTAGCTTAGAATTGGTGCACATTGAATTCGTCTTATGTATTATTTATTTAGTGACAGTTATAAATAGAAAAAAAAACATCTATCCGAGGATAGTGGATATAAAAACGTCAACGCAGTGACAATGATGGATGAAATGGACGAGCTGTTTTGCACATGATGTGCGTGCATGGCCGATGTTTTCCTTTTTTATTTTTTGGGTACACTTGCAAGCGTTATTGCGTCAGAAGATAACACATTCAAAATAAGATTGATTTATTTTTTACTATTTTAAATTGTCAACAAGTGAGGGTTTTAAATTATAATGTTATATTGATGAGAGTTTTGTTCCAGGATACGAAATATAAATAATACGTTTTTGAAACTTACAAATACTGAGCATGGTAAAAGATAAAGCTCTTATCGTAATTTTACTTAATTTAATTTATTTGTCTTTAGCAACCGTCAATGTATGTACCTCATCAGTCCTACAAACTGTTCAGCGGTTATTAACTCGACCACATATCGGGACCTCCACAATGTTCCTACACAATTACACAGCCGGTTTTAAAACAATAAACTTTTTGGTTTCCCCAACGAGGTGGCTTCCGCTCCTGGCCACCCTCAGGACTCGAACGCTCCCGACGATAGCCGAATTGAGCCCGAACCCGGAGCCAGCGAGCAAGTGAACGCGAACCGAACATCGCGAGCTGTTTGAGTTCCGAACATTATCACCACATCAGTCGAGACCGAACGCCCGTATCACCGCTCGCGTTCGTCCGGACGCGAAAACTTATTCTCTTCGTCACACTTTTGTGACTACAAGTGGAGTGAAACTAAATAAATTGGATGATAAAATAGTTGTTAATACACATTGGAACGTTTTTATTACCTAACCCCTATTTTGGATTTCACTGCACAGTTTTACGGACATTCGCCGGTTTGTTTTTGTTTGCTTCGATGCCGATAAACTAATTGCTGTTTACGGAGGTGAGTTTAGTTTATTTTTAAGTTTACTGTTAATAGTTATATTTCAATGAAAGATTCACATTGAAGTAAACATCTCTGTCTTCAATTGTTTATAAGTTTGCAATAAGCATGCTCCATCTTAGATCATAATAACCTTTACGATTGCATTGTTCTCGCATGTGATCAGAAAAATATGACTACTGATTAGCATTAAACAATAAAAAGTAGTTAATGACTTAATAAAAACCAGCAATTTTACAGTGATCTGGCTAAGTACTTCAATGTTTATAAAAAAGCCGTGCATTATTATTTCAAATAAGATCTTCAAGATGTTGGAAGTAATATCTCAACACGTAGCGTACAGAGAAAAACGTCATTCATTCCTTTTATCCTTGTCGAACAGGCAATAAAAAGGCTACCTTTTGCGTGTTTATGTCTATCGAGCGGCTCATCCGCTGAGTCCAAACCAGTTCTCTGCCAGATGATAGGTTGTTGTTTTTTTCTCCAAGCGGGTATCTGGGACCGCGCCGAGACGCGGTGGATCTAGCACCATCGCCATCGCGATAAACGAGGCAGGATTGACGTTCAGTTTCTTTGCTATCATCATCATTCATCATTCGGCCTTTTGAGGAATGGAATTTGCTGCCGGGATTTATTTCCTGAACAACCAACCCATCATGTTTAATGTATCTTTGATTTACGTTTATCCTGTATATCCTATCGATATAGAGATGGGTATCTACTTTTTAGTTTGTGAGTTGACGCTTACGCCTCAAGGCAAACTATCTATCAAGTGTTGTGATATTTCTTTCTATGCCTGAATAAGCAAATCACTAAAGGCACGTCAACATCAGAGTTAACCAATTATCGATAGTTAACCTTGAAAACTAGTATCAATATCAATTATGTAGTATCGACAAAACTATCCACATATTTAGGAACTACTGGAGCCCAATTCTCGTGCTCGTGATATTTTGAAAACATTTCGAATAATACACGGACCCCAATTCTCGTGACATTAATTTTTATACGACATGTATCACTAAAACATAGTTTTTATGTATGGATTTCAGGTGATATTCGCCATGTTTTTAAAATATCATGACCACGAGAATTGGGCTCCTGAAAACCATATATAAAATGGTTTTTAGTGATATATGTCGTATGATAATAAATGGCACAAGCACTAGAATTCGGCTGCTGAACTCTATTATTAGAACTTTTTAACACTAATATAGAGGTATTGGTATACAAAGTGGAGAAACACATTAGGCCCTGGAGAGAAACAACATTCAATAATTCAGTAACTTAAAAAGATATGAAAGCTGCATTATTATTTTTTTCAGATGTAGAAGTTAGGTACATCTTAAGTATTTGGTATTATGGATATCTTACACAAAATAAGAGTGTAAGAAGTCCTGAGGATTCTTGAAGAAATATTATCCTTAATAATGACTCTACAGATTAGTGGAATAAAATAGCAAACTTGATTTTACGTTTTTTGTGGGCGATTGTCAGGCCATTCAAGCTAGATTCTAAAAAACTTTGAATGCAGTTTTATTTCTCTTTAAAAATAAAGGATTTTTTAAGGATCCATGGCTCAATGTTATTTTTCCACCCTGTATATCCTGATTATTGATTTCAATTTCATGTTCTTATAAGCATATCAAAGTATTCATAGAAAAAGCTTAGCGATCTATCACGAATATAGGTGGTTAAATGTCTAATATATTCATTGAACGATTAAGTTACTGCATCATAGATTTTACGCTTCGTCTCATAAATAGCAGACGAATGACATGGTTAATATGCAAAGCTTGCTGAGAGGTACACTTTACTTGAATTAAAGTCTAAAACCGTTAAATTCGATTAAACTTTATTAGTAACGTCACGAACATTTTGCTCCTTTTTTTGGTCACACAAAAAAAAATACTGGCGTAACAAACCGAGAAGTTAACTAAGAGGAAATTTAATGAACTTAAGTAGGTATATCAAATTACCTGCATGCATTACTTAATTTTAACAGACATCTAAAAAAGTAACTACTTAATAGATATAAAACATGTGATGGCATCTACTCATTATAACTTGTGATGAAAGATTACCTATCTACTTGATAAATCTTAAGGTAATTCACAAGTCATTTAAATTCTAATTTCATTTGCTGTTCAAAATCTTCTTCAATTTATATTCCAGCAGCGTACAATAACCCTTCGAATGTAGGAAGATAAACGACATTAAACTCGCCTACTGACAGCACCTTCCAGATTAATCGGGTTCCGCGACCGTCGTCTACTATGAATTAATTACAGTCGCCGGCGATCAGGTCTTTCAAATTAATTAAAATTCTGCCTTCCCTCTGATTGGCTTCCTCAGATAGGAAATATGAAGCCCCACTCCTCCACTGCGATAGATGACAATCTACCTACATAGCCATATTCTGCGCATAGCCAACCTGCTCAAGATTTCAATCGAAACGTGTATTTTATTTAGATCAAATTGCCTTTACCCATATACGACAAACTATTCGAAGTAAGGCAATGAGTTGAAATCATAACACGTTAAAATTTATCTTCTCACACAACCAATTAAGGCACAGTCAATATACAAACGCCGAATCTAAATGGTCTAATACACTAATCGGAGTCAATAAAACCAACACTGATGACCTATTTGTAGGAAATGGTAGCAATAATCCTTCACAAGTTATTTGCTGAGACCAATCAGCTTAGACTGTCGTGTTTGATGTTTACTTTTTGATTTCAAAACTAATAATTGCATCCTGTGTAAACATGGAACGGCCCCATGCATCTTTCATGTGTCGTGATAATAATATCATATCCTGTTGACCATTAGGCTGCGACTTGCAACTAAGGAATAAACACAACAAAATACGCGCTATCTCCAAGGCAGCAGATAAGACGGAGCAATGTCCTGGAGATATCCTCCTTCCAGGGATGTTGCCGTACTTACTTACTTGTATGCAAGTGCTTGATAAGGAGGAATGTTTATGAGCGAAACTTCGCACTACCACTTACCATGGAAAACTCCGAGCCTAATTTTATATTCGCATGTTAGTGTAAAATACTCGTACCTATGTTCTTTCTGCAAATAAGGTTTGCACAAGTATTTATTAACAGTGTCCAATATTGGTAGTAAATAATTATCTTTGTAATTAATCTTGGTTTTTATTATTTTTTTAATATTTTGAGCAGCATAACTACATCTTAATAGGGTTAACCCATTCATAGATATAAAAGCTTCTGTAATTGATTATTATTGCCTATTTTGATTAATTTCTTAACACAAACATTTCTTTATCATCTATAGATGATAAAGAAATGTTTGTGTTTAATGTAGTAAATCGTTTTTCCTATTACAACTAGTATTCCTAAACAAAGTAATTGAAATATGAAGATTCTATCCGAAGTAAACTTTAAAGGAAATTGCTTTCTGTCTGCTAAACGGCTACAGAAACAAAAGGTACAACAAATGTAACCAAGCAACCGTCCATGACTCCCCTCGCTTTGCAAACGAAATGCACACTGCGATGTCAGAAACCAACAATAAAACTTTTCAGTCTGGTTCATTAATTGATTTTTGTGAAGCGCCAGTTAAGTAATAAATTAGAGAAGAAACGCAGATTCTACTCAAACATATTCAGATTTAGAAATACCTTATCTAAAGATTTTTGGATTACACTATTAGGTACATGAATAAATCTAAACATGGAATTGAATCAAGTAAATAAGTTCAAATGGCAGTTACTGTTGATAAAGTAGCTTGAAGGTAGCTTTAACTGTTTAATCATACGTGATAAGAATCTGGATCGAGATTTACGGCAGCACTACTCGTATTTCACTTACAATATCTTGAGTAAAATAGAAATCACTTACGTGAGTCTACATTTCAAACTCGTAGTCAAGGAAGAAATATTTTGGTGTCAGGTAAAGACAATTCTTTTGAACTGGAACATGTCAAATACTTTAAAAATAGTCTTTGACCTACAAGCCAATTTAAAACGGCTTTGAGCTGAATCGATACCTGTATCGGAAGTATTTAGACCGAGAGCAACCGTACCGTGAATACCTGCCTGTGTGGGGGTAGCCAGTTATATAAATAATGCGCTAATTTCAACGGGCGGACCATTTGCTGACCGGGTTGCAGCGGGATTAACTCAGATACAAAATAATGTTCTATTGAATAGCAATAAAGTTTACTTTCGAATGTTATTTTGGGGAGTCGGGACGGTCGTGTCATTCGCACAGGAAAGGCATTTCAAACGTGTTCCCGAAATAATTTGTTGTTTGTCAAGTAGCACATTAATTTGAGATTGATTTTGCCGGAGCGTGTTTAAAATGTTTTACAGAATAGTTACCTGTGTACACTAAACAAGTTAAATATTTAACCTTACGATCATGTTCTGTAAGATTTTAATGCTATGTATTTAATTAGCAATATTTAAGTGAAACTAATTGAACGCATAAAACCAATGTACCTACCACCTAAAATTGTGCAAATAAATATATTTCATTTCATATTGTTGCTAACATTTGCGTTGGAACTGTCCGAAAAAAGTTATGGAGTGTTTTGGATTTAATTGGATTATTGTCAAGGCTAATTTTTTTTTAATGAAAAATTCTTCCGCTGACTCTTGGTCTGCGCCTTTTTATGCTAGTTTTTATTGTGTTAAATACAGTGCTCCGCGTAACAAAGTTTTGTATTTGTGCCTAAAAGTTCCTTAAATTTCTAAGACAGTCTTAATGCTATTCTATGTCTAAAAATTTTTTTTTTCAAGGCTAATAATTTAAGGCCATAATTTGTCAAGGCTAATTTGTACCCATAATCTTAGATGTGATATCATTGCATTACGATGATATCTGTCAGCTTCAGAAGATATTTTATATCATTAGTTACAAATTGAGGTTAATATACCTACTTACTAATACTTGACCATCTATAGACGGTTTCCACTAAGAGGCCATAAAAGTATTTTTTATCCCAGCAAATGTACTCCCACAAGAAGAACGAAAAACGTGCTTTCCTTTACGATCGTGTTCTGTAAGATTATAATGCTATGTAATTAATTAGCAATATTTTAGTGAAACTTATTGAACATATAAGACCAATGTACCTACCACCCAAGATTGTGCAAATAAATATATGTATTTAATACATTGCTGCTTACATTTGCGTTGGAACTGTAGCGCCAAACAATAAAATCTGCTGCTTTTAATAGGGATTAGATCCTCCGGTTTTCGTAATCTTAAATAGATAGATAGATAAAACGTTTATCCGTATCAAAAAGCACACATTCAGAGCAGTATAAAAGTAAGT
This sequence comes from Marasmia exigua, assembly GCA_019059595.1. Taxonomy (NCBI): domain Eukaryota; kingdom Metazoa; phylum Arthropoda; class Insecta; order Lepidoptera; family Crambidae; genus Marasmia; species Marasmia exigua. The sequence continues at coordinate 18,151,152 of CM032463.1, forward strand.
ACAAAAATCCCCAGAAGGTCTTATAGTATGGCATGTGTGCAGTAGTGGTGCGAAATGGCAATGACTCAGTGAATTGGTTACTCGACGAGCAAACCACTGATTTTCAGCCAATGCCATCTTCCATCTATACTTTGTATATCAATACCGAATTAAGCACAAAATATTTGGTAAGTTTATTTTCTACAATAATACCTGTTCACCCTGTTTAGGGAAAAGCAGAGCGCTTTTATCTTTAGTAGATTCACTTTTCCCATTCGGATTTTCTGTCCATTTTAAAGATACACTTTCAGCTACAAAGAAGTTTTACTGTCTATTTATACCACGCTTACCAGAGCTAAGTTTGCATTAAATAAGTATTGCTTCTGCTTATGATATTACGTTTCTATAAGAAATACATCATATGAAGCAAACTTTTGTATAATAAAAGTCACAGCACTGAAATGTAAATCGGTGACGCCGATTGGAGCTTACGTCAAATAAGAAGTAATTGAGAACAATCAAAAAAGAAAGTTAAGAAATCTTTAATTAGGGCTTTATTCATAAACGTTCAATAAGCCTTTGTTAGCTAAAATTGTGTTATAGAGCAATTTTGACGTTTGAAATAAAAAAAACATACAAAATTTTCGAGGAAATAATGAGATCTGCTTTATAACACTGTTATAGTCAGCAAGTGTTTAACAAACCTTTGTAAATAAGACCCTTCCATTTAATAATGTCCTCCAAACCGATATTTTGGTCATGGCGGCCAATCTCAGCGATCAGCCATCGACGCAGGACATATTATAGTGCATAAGTGTTTCCGCAGCCACAAGTGCACTCTCTATTCCCGAACCCTCATACTTCGATGGGACACCAGTGTGACACTACCGAAGAGGGATTACGCGCAGGACCAACATTTTAACGTGCTTTCCGAGACGCGCCAACTTCCAGACTCCAGGCTGACACTGAAAATTTCTTAACAGAAAAAATTCGGTTCAAATTTTGGCCCGACCCGGGGATCGAACCCGGGACCCCAAGCGCAGCCGTCGGTTTAAAGTGCGACCCTACCAACCACTGCGCCACCGAGGCAGTCATATTAAATACTATTAAATAGACAGTTATTGTATATATAAATGTAGTTGCTAAATTTTCTATATAAAAGTTGTCAGTTACCTACTATAAAAACTCCAACACGAGTAAACATTGTATTCGTTCGATTGTTTAGGGAACTTCCGTAGAGCTTAAAAAGAAAATTGACAGACACAACATTGTGTATCAACGTTAAGTTCTCTAGAAAATTAAATTTTAATAAGCTTATAATAAATAGTTTAACAGAAAAAGTAAATCATGAAAATATGTTTATTGCAATGAATAAATGCATAAATAATTTTAAAAACTTAAGAAATTGTGCTATTTTGACTAAAGATTGATAAATTCAATACCCGTTGTTACAAGTTTACGTTGTCGAATTTTGATGAAGTGTCAAAATGTGACCTATTATTTTGGCCCTACTATAAGATGTATTCTTTCTCAACTCAAGAATTCCATCCGTACGTCTATGGTGGTGCCGCATCTTATGTCGTAAACAGATTCAAAAGCAGGTGGAGCGTGCAATACTGGTAGTTAGCATACGGGGCGTGACATTCGACAAGACCGGAATCCTGGCATGTCAAATTTATGCCGGTTGCGACAGAACTGAATACGCAAGCATGGCGAAATGCTTTCAAACTGTTCATTTTGTCTTTCGTTTTGCTTATTGGTTTTTAAATGAGCTGGTTTTTCTTTTTCAATTACAGAGTTATTCTTGGGTGGTTTGCATTTTTTGTATCTTTGTAATGTTTGCGTGACTGTGATTATGTATAATTTATTTAAGATTATTGTAATGAATGAATTAAAGAAGAGGAATCCGAAACTTTTCTTGCAATTATATGTATGTTTTAAATTAGAATAAATAAAACTAAATAGATAAATAATCGAAAACGCCTTATTACGGCAAGGTGCGTAATTAGACACAGATGAATAGTCAAGATAATTATAAGACATTTTCTTTATATCCATTCAAAGTCTCCCAACTGACATTGTGGTTATTTCCCAAAGTTTTTAAAGCATCAGAATTATGAATGCCTCTAAATGATAGTGCTATCATAAAGTCAATCTTGACGGTGTGTATTTAAAGTAAATTTTCCCATACATCTTCGTAGAGGGAAAGAGTCAGGAGCACTGAACTTTGTTGAGTGCTCTCTTCCACACACCTGAGGCTCACTCACACACTTTTAGTTCCGACCATTTATAGTTTCAACGCATAGATCATCACGTGTTTACCACATTTTTTCTTCAGTTAGACACAAATCGCTTTTACGACGGACTTTGAAGTAAGTACTTACAAGTCTTAATAAGCAATAATCAAGTGTTATTTTTCTTTGATGTTTCTACCTTAGACATGTTGTTACTCGTAAATCAGACAACAGCTCTAAAGATCTGATATTATGAATCTGACCTCAAATGAAGCTTAAATACTCATTGAGCTATAAACCATATGACCTGAGTCGAGTTCCTCTTAAAGAGCTTAAAAACCTCAAGTCCTTTATCTCTAATTAGTATACCAGTTTCTGGGTTGCCTAATTATTTTACGTATTTATAAGTATTCGTTTATTTGAATATCACTTTGTATTTATTGAAAGAGATTATGTCTACTTTTTTATTTTTTGTGTCAGTACGGGTTATGTATGTTAGAGAACAAGCAAGGATGTATGATGATGTGTGAATGACTGTGACGGCGGGTAATTAACAAATTAGTTCCACTGTTATATTAATTGTCTGAGATTTTACTGCTTTGATGTCATCCGTTAATAGTTAATCCGTTAACCCCTCAACGTGCGGTAGGTATGAATAAAATTATTTATTTTGGAACTTATATAAGGTTTAAGGTTTGGTGTCCAGTAATTTGTATGAATTTGAATTTAAATATTTTAATGACTGTCCGAAAAAAGTTATGGAGTGTTTTGGATTTAATTGCATTACCTATTGTTAAGGCTAATTTGTACTCATAATCTTATGGGTGATACCATTGCATTACGATAATATGTATCAACTTCAGAAGATATTTTATATCATAAGTTACAAATTGAGGTCAATATACCTACTAACTATACTTGATCATCTATAGACGGTTTCCAATAAGAGGCCATAAACGTATTATTTATCCCATCAAATGTCGTACTTCCACAAGAAAAACGAAAAACTTTCCTTCCTTTGACTAACTAAGGTAAAGGAAAGAGAAGACGAAGAGAAGGGCAACAAGTGCTATGAAATTAAATTCAACTTTAATGTTCATATTAGTGTAATAGAAACATCTCGACATTTATTCACTAAGTCAAAAGTTAGAGAAAAATTAAAAGTAAATACACCCGAACTCTTTATATTTACTCTTTATTTAAAAATTCAATTGTGGATCCAGTTTTCATTAAATTCGTGTATTTTATAAATTAGTTTACTTCTGTGTACTTCGCCTAAAGGCGCTAGCCTTAGTCCTGGTTGTCACCACGTCCTCAGTAAGTACTAAATTTACCATAATAAAGCCATAATTATGTATGTGGTTTATAAATTAATAATACAATAGGATATTCGTAGCCAGGTGTATTGCTATGGAGGCTTTGTCAGTGATAGGGGCCTGCATTAAAATATGCCTTTTATAAAAAATATCGAACATACGTGTATGTACAAATCTATTTTATGGATGTACGTACAAGAAAATTGTGGTAAGCAGTATTGAATTTCACTATAGATAACAATTAGATACTTACTTTGTGACGAGTAGTTATGAATCTAAGATCTACCAATACTATTGTTAAGATAGATAGGTTGTCATTTAAGCTGTGTATAATAATAATAATAATTCATTTATTTCAGTAACCGAGGTTCCATACGTTAATAACATTTACATTCAAATAAAATAAATTAAAACAATACAATATAAATCTCACACAAACAATTACATAAAAAATACAAAAAAATTATAATAATAAAAACAAAATACCCTTCTATTTTTAGGATAGAGTATACCACATTAGAGGGCAACCCGTCTCCAGCCTCTCAGCAATAAGCGTTAGGCTAGAGACGAGTTGCCCTCTAATGAGGATTATGATATGATCACTTGAAGTTGAATATTTTTATATAAAAAAGTGTGTTACAAGATAAAACATATTTGGTGAAGTTTAAAATAAGGTAATCAGATAACAATTTACTAAAAGGCCGCAAAGTAAATTTCTTCTTATTCAGCTTACAATCTATTTTATTAGGATAAGGGCTTATAAAGTGCGTACTAAACTAAAAGGCGAAGTTAACTTAAGGAAAACGAATTATATTATTTATTTTGTGTACTACAAGACCTTTTAGGAATCTAATAATCACCTAGTTTTTTATGCTTTTGTATCACTGTTTTCCCATTTTGAATTATGAACAACGATAATAACGTTTTTTTTTAAAGGGTTAGGTTACAGATGATCAGCCGAATCTCTTAATGGTGAGCGATTGCCGCCCCCCATGGACACCCGCGGCACCAGTGGAGTAACAAGTGCGCTGCCAACCTTTTCCAGAAGCTCAATTCGGGGGAAAGGGGGGTTCCCTTTCCTTCGAAATGAGCCTCCGGAACCCTCTCTCAAGCAGAAAGCAAGAAACTTTAAATTTACAATTATTTATTTATTCTTCTTGATCGTATCTATCATGGCTGATGATCGTGGTTCATCTGAATCTTTCGAAGAGAAACACCGATTGCGGTTCATTGCGCGCCTCACCAACTCGTGGAATTTGTGAGATAATAGCCAGCTACCAATCTTAAATACCACAGTCTGTGATGCCGAGGATAAAGTGAGCTGGCGAAAAATAGTCCGAAAAATAGACAAATGACGAAAGGCGGAGGAGCCAGCTACCATTTTTAAAACTTGACTACCACAATTTAAAATCAATAGCGTCGACTTCACTTTTTATGGTGCACGATAAACAGGAGCCATCAAACAACATTACATGTTTGAATGGCCTAACCAAGCCGTAAAAAGTACGGCACAGAATTTTTAATAAAGGCACCTGCAAACTTAGACAATCCTGCAAAATAGTTGAGAGAGGTCTTGAAATATACTTGATAAAAACTTTGTAGTTGAGGCTATTTCAAGCATAATAGGACAAGATTCTTGAGGAACTGGAGAAGAACATAAAACAAATATTGAATAGTGATGAAGATTATCAAGAGAAGTCAACCTTATAGTACAGTTTGATTCCCTTTGACAAACATTTCTGCGATAAACAAATTTATGTTTGTTTGTGTAGTTTTCTGTCAAAATTTTAAGTTGATTCTGATATGTATATAATCCCCCAACCAATTACGGCTACGGCGGCTAATCTTAACGATCAGCCACTTACGCAGGATATATTCTAGTTCTCAAGTGTGTGCGCAAACACAAGTGCACTCTCTATTCCCTTACCCTCATATTCCGATGGGACACTACTGTGACAGAACCGGAGAGGGATCGGGCGCAGGACGTGCTTTCCGTGGTACGGGGGTACAAGACGGCCAACTTCCAGACTCCGAGCTGCCACTAAGAATTTCTTACCGAAAACTTACAAAATATTCTGATGTGTACCCATTACACGAAGGCTGAAGCTACTTACTTTGGTATCAGATTCATTTTCTTCTTTAGGTGCCGATTCAATACTGACGATTGACCATCAGCTTTTAAAATCATGGATTATATAAAGCAAGTCTAAAAAGTTGTTAGGCGGATTTGATACTAATCCAATGTCGCATGTTCCTGCTGAGCCAAGACTACTTTTCGCCTCCAATTCTGCGTCTTCCAGCGATATTTCCCATCATGATAGTCTGGAGAAGGTGCTGGGTTTGGGTAAGGTATTAGATTAATATATGATAAAATATCCTATTTATTTTAGCAGCAAAGTTCCCTGACCTTATAATAATGGAAGGGTACGGCATCATGGCAGTGAGAAAGCCGCATTGTTAAAAGGATAATATATAACCTTTTGGGGTATTTGTCCTCATACAAATACATTACTTACTCATTTCTCCTTAACACGGATCAGTGCGCGCCGCTACCGGTTTTTTTTTATAAAAAATACACCCGTGTAATCCGTTAAAGGATTCTCCTGTCAACACCATACATTTTCTTCGCTGATACAGGTGAATTCCGTCGAATACAATAGATTGACATCGCGTCTGTTGTAATTGCAACGTGGGCTCTTCTCTTGCTTACCATCAGGCTGAGAACAGCTAATATACTGTGCCGCTATAAAATAATAAGACCGACATCATTATGCACGCCTACTGCAGTAGCTGTACAAACATACCCCTTTCAACCTCACTGGAGTGCCTTCTGATCGTAGTAGCACTGTATACAAATCTGTCTAATTAGTTCATTGGGTTCCCACCTAAATGCCCAACATGTATGGTTCAGTTTTAATTCAAGAAATCTGACAGATTCTAGACGTAACCTGGAGCCCAATTCGCGTGCTCGTGCGGATATCACCTGAAAACCATATAAAAATATGTTATAGTGATATCTGTCGTATGAAAAGAAATGTCACGAGCTTCTGATGTTTGACGGTCTGTACATACTTGTTTAACTTTTTTACATTATAGTTATTATATAGCGTATAGAAACAGAACCTCCTCCTTTTTCGAAAATGGGTGATAAAAACTGAATTTCTAGGTTAATAAATAATGTAAAATAAGTTTAAAAAAAGTTATTATATTATGTTAAGTGCAGCATATTAGTAACACTATTTCATTCCGTGACGTAAAACCGGAAAATTGTTACATCACCGACTTTTTATTCCACCTCACGCAGTAAACGCCACGGTTCTCACAGGAGCACAACAAATGGTCGTCATTAGTCTGTGGGCTAAGGATCATTACGACGCCACTCGCGACTGTGGCCCCTAAGGGTCATGCCACACGATGCACCGTGTGGTCGCAAGTCATATCGCCGGACTTGCGACCACACGGTGAGTGTGTTGCCGCATAGGCTTGTGCATATAACTGAAGGTCATGCCACACGATGCAGTGCGACGCCGCACCGCAAGTTATATCGCCGGACTTGCGACCACACGGTGAGTGTGGTGCCGCATAGGCTTGTGCATATAACTGAAGGTCATGCCACACGATGCAGTGCGACGCCGCACCGCAAGTCATATCGCCGGACTTGCGACCACACGGTGAGTGCGGTGCTGCATAGGTTTGTGCATATAACTGAAGGTCATGCCACACGATGCAGTGCGACGCCGCACCGCAAGTCATATCGCCGGACTTGCGACCACACGGTGAGTGCGGTGCTGCATAGGTTTGTGCATATAACTGAAGGTCATGCCACACGATGCAGTGCGACGCCGCACCGCAAGTCATATCGCCGGACTTGCGACCACACGGTGAGTGCAGTGCTGCATAGGTTTGTGCATATAACTGAAGGTCATGCCACACGATGCGGTGCGGCGCCGCACGGCAGGTCATCTTGCCGGAATAGCGACCACCACACCGTGTTTGCGGTGCCGCATCATCTTGCAGCAACTGAGCGTTGCCTCTTCGATCCCTTCCTGCCTTGTCTCGATTTCAGTAAACATGCGGTGCAGCGCAGCGCTGAAGCGCACCGTACGGCGCCGTGTGTCATACCATATATTTTCACATGTAGGAAGGTACCGGATTGGTACCGGTAAGGCGCCGTACCGCCGCCGCACCGCATCGTGTAGCATGGCTCTAATGTCGCATTCAAATCAGATGAAAACAACGGTAACCTGGTTTTTAAATGGTCTCACAATGAGGAAGCTTAGCCTTTATTCGCTTTATGAAGGCCTCAATAGTCCAAAGACTTGAGCCTAAGTGCGGTAGATCCCGGATTCAATTTCCGGTTAGGTTACTAAGTTTTGAAAGTGAGATTGGCTCAGGTCTGCATATGTTAAAAATTGCTATTGCCTTCAAGGTGCTCACAGGTGAAAAACCTTATTTTGTGACTACATGATCGATGTGCCTTTTGTTATATTTTGACGTGGTATATGCCTCATACTCATGTAAAGTACCTACATAGATAATGTAAGTAACTTTTGGAAAGTGAACGATTACCTACGTGAAAAGTGCCTAAACCTTATTTTATACTATCAGTATACTTGCTTAAGTGTATGATTTCTTTAGACCAGAATTTACGCAAGAGGGCTGGCAGGAGATCGATGCGAGTACGAGGTTCAATTTATATGGTAAACGTTTAGAGAGGCACACGTCCAGCTGTCCAGCAAAAGGCTGCAAGCTGATGATGAACATAGATGGAAATCGACAGAAATATGAGTTTTTGGGATCCATTGATCCATCATTCATGTCCGTTTTCCAAGAGCGATGACAATCACCTACCACCAGATGATGAATTCCCTATCATAAAAACAATATTTTAAAAGCGTTGTCGAACATATGTACGTGACCTTATGCAGGTTACCACCACTACTCGTAACTCAAGAACTCTTGGGAACCAGCTACCCACTCCCTCGCCGGGCATTATACACCCACTGATTACAAACTAAAGCCTTTTAAATGTGTAATTGCCGATATAAATCTACATTTACACTATCGAATCTTATAATAGGTACGCATTATTATTCAGCTTATAAAGTTAATCTGGAGTTGTGAAACCTGAAATGTTGTATTTTAGCAACGAAAATATTTATTTGACATATAGTTGCAGGTATTAGTTAACTAAAATATCCTTAAATATTGCACAGAAATTCGCATTTTAATATTACGCTATAGCTGGTTTCATAGCCGTTTATTGCTAGTTTATTTTATTGTACATAAGTAGATCTGTCTAACTGTTGGCAATCATTCTTACATGATTGAACTTTAATTGTAACTAATTAACTTAATTATCATCACTGCCTACTTCAGATGACCTAAGTTATGTTTCCCTCAAAATTTCTTCAGATTAGTAACAAAATATATCCGGAGTATTGTAACTTCCCTCAAGCTGCAGAGGAATCAAGATAGCCTTCAAAGATAGAAATACTCTCAAGTCACCTTACATTATAATGACATACACACCGGATGCAATTAGTTCAAATTTTGAAATTCTCAAAGTAAGTTGTTATTTTTAACATCGAGTCAGACGCAAATAAAGCAAGCAAACAATTTCGATACTTACCGCAACAGATCCGCTGACTCAAATCTGCAACGCTTCTGGAGCAATTATCAACTTTATTTCTGACAGTTACAGTTCATATCAAAAAACAGTTTTATCTCATTTGGGTAGCTGGATCTATAAAGTTATCAGGTGTACCTACATGAGAACATGCCGGCTTTTAATTGCAGCAAACAATAACATTCTTTAATCCAAATATGAAGTATGATATTTGAATATAATGCTACAGTGCCTTGCATTAATGTATGTAGGTATGTATACCATCAACTTTCCGACCTTTGATAGGTCAAGGACCTGATTGTAGGAGGTTTTTTTTTATTATATTCGTAGTTTATAAAGAATACATTTTATTAACATTCTTACAATTTTTAAACCAAACAAAAAGTATATTATGATGCTACAATACTTTACACTCATGTTTAAGGTTGCTTTCATCAAGATTCCTATCTTTGATAGGTCAAGGATGTGACTTCTGAGGGATCTCATTTCTGAAATTACTTTTATAGTTACTTAACAGAGTATTCGCAGTTCGTCATGAATTACAAATTTAAGTAGCATAACTTCACTTGGTGAAACCATTAATTTGTAACTTAAGCCTTTAATATATAAGTGCTCAAGCAGTTTATCCGATATTTAACAGCAAAGTTGCAGACGTAAGTAAAATGCTCACTGGCTAGTTTTAAAGTTTTTAGTGCTGCATTAAACTTTGATTTACGACTATAAGTGTTATTGCATAATCCACATAGCTCATATTACCGGTGTGCTATCCAATCCCGACTGCATAATCCTGTTAACTAATGACATAATTAACTGTATTATATGCTAGTTTGTATTAGAATAGACTTAATTACGTGATCATAATTTTGATCACATTGCCGGATAGAAAAATAGAACTATTTATGTGTGCAGGAATATTTCCCGATGGTAACGACTTAGGGACCTTCAAGAGAAGAGCGTACTTTTTTTTAAATAGGCCGGCAACACATTAGCGATCTCTCTGATTTCGCGGATGTTCATGGGCGGCGTTGATTACTTTCCATCAGGTGACTCGCTTGCTCGTTTGTCCGCCTCTAGCATAAAAAAAATGCACCCAGTTCAAAATCATCTACTAAACATATCATTAGGTATATTTTAACATAGCATTACAAAAGAATGTATGCAATCAAATATTTTTTCATTGTCTCTAGAAAAATTTGAAACTGCAAACAGTTCGATACTAAGCCATACTCTCAAATTTCATAAGTAACTGATTAGTTTGATTCTTTGTACCCGATTGTAATAACAGCCTACGTTTTTTTTATGTGATAGGTGGCAGACGAGCAGATGGTTCATCTGATGGTAAACGATTGCCGCCGCCCATAGACACTCGCGACACCAATGGAGTCACAAGTGCGCTACCAACCTTTAAGCTCCCTTTCCCCCGGATTGGGCCTCCGGCCTCCCTCACGCAGCGAAATACAGCACAGCTGCTTCACTTGCTATTTAACTTGGTCCTGGCTCACCTCCTGCAGCCTTCCGACAAGAGTCCGAGCAAATATCTTTCCTTCTAGTGGTATCCTACTACTATTTTGTAATATGTATGGATTTTTATTGCTCTTTCACGCAAAAAACCATTGAATGGATTTTGATAAAACTTCACAATAATATTGCTTCGGTACATGAAATGTACCGAAGCAATATTATAGCCTAGGTTTATGTAATCCTGAAAGGATTACATATACCTAGGCTTCATTAGGACATTGTATATTATCTAAAGTATCAGGATAAATTCTACCGCCACGCGGGTGAAACCGCGGAGCGCAGCTAGTCTATCATAAGTAAAATAAATTACTTTATTAGAACCACAGGCTTAAATAACTTTTGCGCTAAAGCGGTATGTTAGTAGTTAGTTACGTTATAATTTATAAATACATTCTAGGTAAGTATGTTAATGTTTTAGCAGAATAAAGTTTAGATTTTCTATATAGGAACCGCTTATCCCATTAAAAAGATTTCGTAAAATAATTAAATAAAATAAAAATCGTTTATTATCTCTCTGGAGTTACATGCCATCTTTTTCGTATCCATAAACAAAATCTCATGCAAGCGTTCCGTACCCGCTGTATTGCGTTTTCTGTATTGGAATTCAATCTTGGGCTATAAACAAAATCGCAGTAGTTAAACGGGGAAAGAACAAGCAAATAAAACCTAGCCAAGTCTCGATGGAGGTGCTTGTTTCTTTATAACCTAATATTATTTTAAAAATTTGATATATTTCATCTGATTTCACCTTATTTTGAGTACCCACGTACTAAACCACGCTCGTGTGGCCAGGTTTATGGGAAGTATTAGTTCTATTTGGTTTATCTATAAAGCCGTATCGATGTATCGATTTAGTATAACTTTTTCTTTGCATAGCTTAGAAGATAAACAAGTTACCAACATAAGATTAAGATAGTTTGCTTAGAGTTTACTATGTAGATGACGATGATTTCAGAGTTCTAAGCCGAACGGAAGATCATCACATAGAGGCATGAAAATAAGCAAAAATGGTTCCAGAAAGTATGGTATGGCAGAATTTTCTTCGCGCTCAACTTCAGATTCGTAAACGAGTTCTTTTGTATTTATAAGTCCAATGTCACCGCGTGCTGTCTGCGAGCATTTAGGGTGATATTGGTTTTTATTTCAGTTAGGCACGAATACTGTTTATTTTATTGCTTGTAGAACTTGACCTTGCGCGGCAGTGCTCAATGGAGCTAGATTATTACCAAAATAAAAATGCCACCATAATCTCAACGGTACCTACCTCACGCTGCATTGCTTCTGGAATCCTGTTCAATAATAAATAGGCACTAGACCATGATGTATTTCCTATACTGCTTTGTTTTTCTCTGTAAGATATCACCTCACCGAGAAACTGTAAACTACTGTAAGTATAATATACTTACTTACTTAGTCAGTAAAAAATTTTAGCTGCCTACATACTATATTAAGCATTGTAAAGTAAATTATCAAATTTTGTAATTAATGTTGCGTAATGTTATCTCAGTTGAATTAATTTTCCAAAAATATACAAAGTAAATTTTGAATACGCAATTTTCTGTTTGATATTGTTCCGCATATGATAATATGTCCCATTAGATAAAATCCATTATTTGCAAACCGAAATCCTTTGTTGAAAAAAGTCTTTGTTTCATAAATACATATTACGCTACCATTTTCTCTTTGTACCCTAATTAAACCAAACGGAAATATACTCGTATGTGTATGAGATGAAAATGGTACCCATAAGGGTAGAAATTAGAATCAATAAGTTATGGTTGAATGTACTCGTAAATCGAGCCATTATTAGGATATGCGAGCATACACTGGTCATGTTGATAAATATATGGTTGATTTTACTACTCGTTATAGTGACGTTCTGTTCCGTTCTGCCCAGACTGCGGTTGTAGGTAGGAACAACAAAAATTACAAAAAGCTATTTTACAGTGGAATGGATATGGTCTGATATAATTTAATCTCTCACATAAGAAATACAAATTTACTGCCACCAATTTATTTTTTATGTCTTCAACAAGTGTATAGATACGGTTCCACAACTTTTTCTCATGGGCCAACAGTGACTTAGATTAGAACTATGATTAGACAAAAATATTGTGTTCAGTGTACCGTGAAGCAGGTGTGTACGGGCAATCGAAATATATTAAAATGTTCGAGTCCGGGGCAGATGTTAAAAAGTACCTTTTTTAATGCACCGTGGGGCGATAACTTAGGAAACAATAAAAGTCGTTATTAATCAGATTAGGTGTGCACGTAAATTTGCAATTGTATAAATCAAATTTAAAAGTTATATAACAATTTATTCGTGTGGTATATGTACCTTTTTAATTATAATTAAGGTGACGGGTAGGGCACACTAGCGACGCCAATTGATTTTAATTTTTATTTTAAACAATTACGGTCTTACAACCTCTCGGCAAATACTTAAACTATTTATTAAATAACCATGCACAAATGTTGTGTCCGTTTTTGTACGCGAAAATTTATCACGCTAAAAGTGGCCGCTTTTGGCGGTAATCAATTTTTTGCGTACGCGTTGGACCCAACATTTGAGAATGGTTATTTAATAATAGTATAAGTGTTTGCCGAGAGGTTGTATCCCCGAAATTGTTTAAAATAGATCCGGCTTAAGTAGCTAAAAATTAATATCGATTGGCGTCGCTAGTGTGCCCTACCCGTCACCTTAATGCACCGTGGGACGATAACTTAGGAAACAATAAAAGTCGTTATTATTCAGATTAGCTGTGCACATTTGCAATCGTATAAATGGAATTTAAAATGTTTATAGTAATTTATTCGTATAGTATATGAATTTCATTTTAATAAATGCCAGCAAATAATACGCATATACCATTTATTTATAAAATTTATTAGCCTAAAAGATAAAATAATTCAATTTAATATCCAACAAAGACATTTCTACAGTTATCGATCCTAAGTACTTGCTCGTTTCATCATGATTATTCGTATCAGTCCACATATTTTAAATTACATACAATCATTCATTAAAAATATTGTATTTACCATATCGTAGGCTTTACTCATAGTAAACGAAAGTACTTACGGCAGCTGTTCGAGTATTTCATTCATTAGAAATGAATTATACATATATTATGACAGTTTAAGTTGTATCTGATACTCGAGCCTACCGCGAGCCTTTGCGTTTAGTACGTTAGCTTCATAATTAAGTTTATTGTTATTTTCCAGTCGAAGTCTACTAGGGCGTTCAGGAAGCTAGGGTGGAAGGCGTGGTCGATAAAGCGCGTAATCGGATTTCGCTCAACGCTTCCCCGACCAGAAAGCGACCTGTATGGACAGTGGGCAACACTGTTTATTTTTATATTTCCACTCTGAGTAAGCGAGTTTCTAGGAAATGGAGGCATAAACGATTGAGTAATGGTAAGAAGTTATATATAATGGAAAAGTCTGTTAAGTATTTAGAGGAATGTTTATGGAAAAGTATTGGTTTTTTAATTGTTTTGATAGGTTTTAAGACTTTATATGAGAATTTGCATCTGGCTGTTTTTTTATTATCATACGATAGACAAGCATTTGACATCAATCTCACCTAATATTAAGTGAGGATGAGGTCCAAGGTGGGCCATGCTTTACCATGAAAAGCATTCATCTTCTCTTCTCTTGCCTTAAAGAAAAGAAAAAAAATGGATCTTTATTAAAGAAGAGTTTAGATGGTACTAAGACGGTTTGGGGGCAATTTTTGTTTTGGGATATAGAAATGATGGCAGCCAGGGCATATAATAAGTCATGAGGTACTTATAATCATCATCATCTGTGCGTTAATCCCGGTTGCGTTTAAAACTGACGCTTTTTGACCCCGGGGTCCGCTTTCCTACTACATCTTCTCCACTTCACACTATCATTGGGCACCTTTTTTGTATAATCGTAAACAAAACTGGAAACGGCTTTGAAAACCCATAAAGGATAATCATAATACTTAACCGGCAAACCAATTTTTTATGCATATTTTACACTCCCCAAAATGGTTTCTTTAATATTTTCATTTCAAATTTAAACTCGTTAACCGTAATACTCCTTGTCCCACAAGCGGCGAGGTCAAATGGCAAAGAACAATAATACCATAAAACCATGAGGTTTATGGAGAATGTGTAACTTAACGTTACCTACTTCAAATATTTTTGAGCCAGTATCAACTAGTCATTCCCACTACTGAACACGAAAATACAGTCATACGCATCAAGTTTAGTCGATATTAGCTTTTACACAGCAGATTTTAAGTCAGTCTATAAGGTTGACATGTCTAATTTGATGAATGGTCTGCTGTTGTACGTGAAGGTACAATGACACACACCAAGCTCTGCCTGCAATAAGTAGAACTATAGTCCTTATGTTTTATGTTATAAGATAGTATGTTAGACAAGTCTAGTTAATTGTGAGTCGCTGTACATGACAATGCTAAATGGCACGACCAAGTTCTAATGAATTAGCGTACCGTTGTCACATTGTCGGAGTGTTTACGATTTCTTCTTACGGAATCTGCAAACAATAGCCATAAAATGCGTGCATGAATATTGCGACATACGTGTCATCGTTATAATTAAATAATACGAGTGTACCGCATCACTTAAAGATAAGATCGTTGGTAGATAACAGAGGTATACACGTTGTAACTTTAATAGCGAGTGAACTTTTGTAAATCGTACCTACCCATTCTGTATTACTTATAATAAAGACCGGTAGATTTGTCAAAATTGTTTAGAATTTCTGCTTCATTTCCAAATCGTAGCATGCGACAACAGCTCCATCCCCATCATGTAGATAGCTGGTAATCCACAGCTGTTTGTTTTTCAAGATTTTTTTAACTCGCGCATCAAATTTGTGAATGGACTATCGCCAGCATTCCCGGGTCAACCTTCAAACCTTCAAGGAAGAGTATACACGAGATTAAATTTTTAATTACTTAAGGGTAGAGTGTGTTATTTACTTAAGAGTAGGTATACTTACTCTTTTTTAAATCTTTACTTGTGTTGGGGGTGTTTATATCCGGCTGCAATCAGGTGTTACGTCTGCTTGTCTGCCCCCTATCACATGAAAAATAATAAAAGAACTGAAAACCTTTCCACAACACTTTGAGCTTCACTCGATTGTACCTATACTTAAAGAGATGGAAAGCGTGTAACCAAATAAAACCTCGTCTAAATTACAGGAGGATCAACGAAAGCCTATATCGTGAACGTCCACAATTTCACCTGGATATTACAATCTTATTCTTGAATCAAATTTGTTCACGTGCGAGAAATCCCACTTGACAACGATCTTAGAACTTTGCTTTACATCGCTCATCCTCCGACTAAAGTCGAAGATACCAAATACATTGCTTGCTGAGTTAAGCTTACTTTATAAATAGTAGTGACGGAGGAGCGGTGTGTGTTGATAGCGTTGGAGTGT
Organism: Marasmia exigua; assembly: GCA_019059595.1. NCBI lineage: Eukaryota > Metazoa > Arthropoda > Insecta > Lepidoptera > Crambidae > Marasmia > Marasmia exigua. The sequence continues at coordinate 18,167,276 of CM032463.1, forward strand.
CATGGCGGATACTGTGAGGTAATATTCGTCGGACAACCACGACGCCGACGAAATACCTTTAGTTCAGTGTCGCGCCGTTGCAGAGCGAACGCTTCGATGTACATTCATAAAACTCCGATGTCATTATCATTTGTTAAGTAAATATTCGCGTGAATAAATAAATAAAGTGTTATAAATTATAATTGATCATTCACTTAGTAAGTTTAAGTGTAGTGTCTTCAATTTTGGATAATCTGAAAAAAGTCTTACCTGGTGTGAACTCAGGCACAGAGACAACAAACTTTGATCTGTTCTTCTGAAAGGTAAGTCATTAAAACAAAGTTTAGCAGTAGGAAGCTCGGCAAGAGACCTATGTACTTAATACTTAGTTGAGAAATGTGCTGCTATCGAACGAAACAGGTTTAACCTCTCCTTAATATTTGTTACTAGTACCACAGATATCTATTACTTACATTAATAGAACTGATCGTTATATACATAACCGATTCCATTCTATTAACTTGTACTTACTTTGACATTGTATTCTTTGCAATGGTTAGTAAGGTCGCACTTTAAAGCTACGGTTGCGCTAGGGGTCCCGGGTTTGATCCCCGGGTCGGGCCAAAATTTGTAACTGAGTTTTTCTGTTAAGAAATTCTTAGTGTTAGCCCGGAGTCTGGAAGTTGGCGGTCTTGTACCCCCGTGCCTCGCATAGCACGTTAAGCCTAATCCTTCTTCGGTCGTGTCACACTGGTGTCCCATCGAAATAAGAGGGTACGGGAATAGAGAGTGCACTCGTGTCTGCGCAAATATTTGTGCACTATAATATATCCTGCGTCGTTGGCTGATCGCTGAGATTGACCGCCATGACCGAAATATCAGGTTTGGCTGGACATTATTCTTTGCAATATATTTTATCACTCATTTACATCCATTATGGTGTCACTAAGGTTTTGACACACAGACCCGGTATTTGTATGCTCATTAGCATTTCGTGATTTTCGAGTTATCAGCATTAGTTTTAGGGAAATTCCACCTTGTTTGGTTCTTTTAAGTCTAGGTAACTACTGCAAAAACTTAGTAGATCACCCAGATTTCTAAATTGTAAAAAGTTTACTTTCAGTGTGATTAGTCTGCTTTGGCTGATGGCAAACATCGGAGTCAATCTTGTTTTTTTCGGAAACGTCACAAATTCATGACACGGATTTTGATATTTCTGTATAGAAAATTAAAAGAAGTCCCCGGCCAATTATCGCATAGTCGCGCTGTAATATAATTTATAACTGTTGTACCAGAACTTTAGATACCTACTATGATACCATTTCCGTGATATCCACTAATGTCACCGGTACCTAGGAACTTGTACGTACAAATAAAAAACAATTTTATACAATCAGTATATCGCCTGTACTTACGGGTTAAATGAGCTTACATATAGAAATAACGCAGGCAAAGAAAATATTTCATGGGAAAAAAAATATAAAAACAACAGCAGTAACATTATATTTGTAAAAAACGCAGGTAAAGAAAATATTTCATTGGAAAAAAATATAAAAACAACAGCATTAACATTATTTTTGTAAAAAACGCAGGTAAAGAAAATATTTCATTGGAAAAAAATATAAAAACAACAGCATTAACATTATTTTTGTAAAAAACGCAGGTAAAGAAAATATTTCATGCGAAAAAAATATAAAAACAACATCAGTAATATTATTTTTGTAAAAAATGCCGGTAAAGAAAATATTTCATGCGAAAAAAATATAAAAACAACAGCAGTAACATTATTTTTGTAAAAAACGCCGGTAAAGAAAAATATTTCATGCGAAAAAAATATAAAAACAACGGCAGTAGGTAACATTATGTATTTTTGTAAAAAAATACCTCATTTATAACACATGCAAAATACATCCGGGTAGATAAATATAGTATTGTAGTGATGATTCAAAGGATCGAAATGTCAGCAATACATTTATAATGATAAGTACCTAATAATTGAATAAAAAAGATCCCTTCGCTGTTCGTCCATTGATCTAATACCTACTGACCATGAATCACTGGTTACATCACAAAGTTTACGGCTCAATAAACCAAATGCTATAATTTATCATCGGGCACTGATTTTAAAACGTTATATAAATATCTTTAGCAACTCAAATAACCTCTGACCTCATTTGCCACACTCTCCAACAATGAAAGCTTAAATATTTGAATCTCTTTATTTACACCTTTTAGAACCAACTATTCTTATATTGTGCATTACAAAATTGTTATTTCTAAAATACTGAAACGAAATAAATGTCGTCAAGCTTTTACAGATTAGAAATGTGTACCTTTACCTGATTTTAAAGATTGATGGAGCAGTTGATAGTGACCTTGCTTCATTTTAACTCAAGTTGAGGATTTTGAGAAGTTGATTCCCACCGTGGAGGAAGTTCAAATGTCAAAATTTCTAAACTATCAGTAACGCATTGCAAACCCATTAGGGTCATGGAACTAGAAAACGTGCGCTTTGAACGGAACGCGCCATTTTCGGAAAAACGTCACAGAGTGGGAAAGAGATTCAACCGACCCTGACGCAGCTTTAATACATCTCTACACGGGTGTGGTAGAGACAGAACCTCACCCGGCACGTCATCCCAGCACTAACGGCTTTGCGCAGTTTTTAAAGTATGGCTTTCTATGAAAAGGCTCAGTCTGTTTACGGTGCACGTAGGGTAGATGCATTTATTCCTTAGAGCGATGATAGCTCAATGTACAAGAACGCGCTTTCCATACGGGGGTCGTAGTTCGAAGCCGAGCATGCTACCTCTAGGAATGTTCATATCTATGTGCATATTTCTACCTATTAGTTCGGTGGTGAGGGAAAAAATCGTGAGAGAACCTGCACGTCTCGGATAGTTTTAAAATTATAGATATCTGCAATATATGAGGTAACGATTCTGAACGTGTAACCATGATCCAGCTGGTCTGGATCAGAAGGTCAGACGGCAGACGCTTCATTATAATTACCAGACTGTGAATCTCTCTCTGAGGCGACAGCTTTGGACGCAACCGGGAACACGCTATGATGAAGAGGAGGGGCAACAAAGTACCTATTGTTTTATGACTTATAGCTTTGTTGAAAAAAAATCCCATCATGCTTACGTTTAAAAATAGATGACTACGTCATTTATTTTTTTAAACTTTAATCTAAACAAGAAGGTTGAAACGCATCAACGCGTTCCGATGTGTGAGTCATTCTCGCTGAAGCAATCAATGTAAATCACTGCAGTGCTGGTGCTTGAGATTAACCACAATGTCAGTATGACCATTTTTTCCTCCTCATCTTAGCGTGTAATTCCCAGTTGCGTCCAATGGTGTCTGATGGGGAACCAGACTAACTGGATCATAGATAGATAGACTAAGGTAAGGCTGCTGGCATGATCATCAGCACCCGGAGAAGGAAAACTCTGCATTTATATCAAAACCCTCGCCAACCCGTCTGCAAAGCGTGGTGAGTATGGCAGTTACCCCTCATGTGATTGAGGGAGGCTCGTGCCCCAGCAGTGGGGACTTAAATGGGCTGACGATGAGATAGATAGATAGATATTCTTTATTGCACAAAAATAAAATATAAGCATGATACAACAACAGCAACAGACAGTACCATAAGGCGGCTTTATCGCTTGTAGCAATTTCTTCCAGATAACCTTTGGGTAGAGGAAAGAAATATCGTATTCGTAATAAGAGAAGGCAGTGCATATAATGCAGGCAGATCATAGTTGGAAGTTCAGAATTATTATCTCAAATATTGTCGGTATCCACGATTTTAAGAAACTATCCGAGACGTGTAGGGCAGCCTGCACGTCTCGGATACTCGTAGTTTCTCACGCGTGCGTGAGTCTCACGAGGTCTCTCCGAGGGATTCTGCACATTTCCCATAGTTTCTTGAACGTGTAAACATGATGCAGTTAATCTCGTTCCCCCATTTAAGGGCTGAGAAGGTCTGAAGCGACTGCATTTTGGCAGTCACTTCATTGTAATTACTAGACTCCCCAAATCCTGAATTATAGTCCAAGCGTACCCTGGGCTCCAAACTGGACGCTGGCTTCAATCACGGTAAGATGAACCAACTAAAACCAAAGGTAATGATAATTGATAACAAGCAAATTGAGCAATATGTGACAGACCCACTCATTACCTACGAACGTAAGGAGCTAATCGTCAACAAAGGATTCAAAAGAAAGACCGTTAGGTATATTTTTAAAATGATTTAGTTTGTAAGTCTCTAGGACTTAGTTACATTAAAAGTTAAAAGTGACAAGGTAATATATATTTGTGTTCCTCTGTTGTCTGATATCTGTAACACAAGTGCTTAAGCTACTTAGTGCGGAATCAGGTCAACGTATGAGATGTTGGAGAATTATTATTATTATTATTATTATTATTATAATAAGTCAAAACACTTAAGCGCCTATTTGAGAAAAAAGGTAAAATAATTCCAAAGAAAAAGTATTTTAATAAAACGAAAAAGAACATTTTAATATAACATTGAGTGCGTGAGAGAAATAGTCGTCATTATTTTCAAATGCATGCACTAACTATAGGCGATGGTAATCATAATTTTCTAGTAAGTAGCCACATGCATTATGGTTTACCATGTTACCAGTACCCATACCATGAGTTTGAAAAACTGTTCTCGCTATCGAAAACTATTGCTTTGTCCCTTTCATTGTGGTGCATGTGTAGGAGACAGAGGAATAGTTTTGGATAGCGAGAATAGTATTTCAAACTCATGGTAAGGTCTCAGATCGCAACTACCAATAGAACATTTGCTTCACCTTTAAAGTGACGTAAAGCTCGGTATAATAAGCTAACTGAAGCAGAATATCAATCTCCGCTAATGATCATGACCTTGCGCGTCTTAGACCGTGACTGCACTGTTATGATAATACGAGTAATATTAACATAATGTGATTTATTCCTTATCTCAAAAACAAAGCGTTTATTGTGCAATGTCATACCTTTATTTAGAACCCTAGGCCCATTATAGTTCACCTGTTATTCACTCTTCTCGTTTTTCACTCTACCGTAATTTAATAATAATATTCTTCAACCGATTTCCGCTAAGGTGGTCAATCTCAACGATCAGCCACTTACGCAGGATATTTTATAGCGCTCAAATATATGTATGTGGAAACAAAAATGCACTCTCTATTCCCTTGCCCTCATATTCCGATGGGACACCAGTGAGATCAGGTGCAGGACCAACGGCTGAACGTGCTTTCTGAGTCGGGGGTACAACACCGCCAACTTCCAGACTCCAAGGTGACGATGTGAATTTCTTAATAGAAAAACTGAGGTACAAATTTTGACCCGACCCTCGGATCGGACCCTGGACCCCAAACGCAGCAGCTTTAAAGTGCGACGTACTATCCACTGCGCCAACGAGGCGGTCCAATCAAGATGAACTAAGGAGAATAAGAGACTACGATTGTCATTCTAAAATTCTCGAAATATTTAGCCAACTAATTATTATCAATTACTCACGATCAAATGGGTCACAGGTTTGTCTGCATATATATTTTATAACCAGTTACCTTACTTAAAAAGATTTGATTTCGGATACTTTCGCTAATACAAACAAAACCCAACTACTTACCTGTTCTAAAGTAGTTGTATTAGAATAGTATAGGTACCTATTCTAAAACAATATTTGTAAAAGTTTATCTCATTTACAAAACATGCTGATTAGTATAAATCTTAACTCCATCAAATACTCTTATCAAAACAATATCAAAATTTGTTTTCGATCGTTTACGACAGAATCCGATTAATCATGTCATTTTCCATACAATTACCTTTCTTAAGACAATCTGGAGTAAGTAAGTACAGAAGCAATCTTGGAGTAATAAATCAAATACAAATTAAATTTAAATGTTCAACACGAGTTCATTGAACGGATAATACTCGTAACTTAGGAATTACTAGCTATCGTTTATATTGTTTCGTTCCCGCATTATACTTATAAGATCAAAGGAAAACTATTGCGTGTTATTTATAGGCCTTAGGGTTCCTTAAAAGAGTAAGTAAAACGATGGTAACTCAGTGGATAACAATGTTTGCCTTCTTAACGGAAGATCCGAACATACACCTCTTTTTCAAATCAAGGTATATTTCCACAATTAGCTCGGAAATGTGGGAAAACAAGTGAGTAAATGTACAATTTTGTCTGGTTCCCCTATTAAAGGGTTGTAAAGGTAGAGAATGGCCTAAGCGCATCCCGCGCTCTGAAGTCACCACTTGGGTTACAACCGAAAACTACGTTCGGACTAGGTATGAAAATGCATTGATCTAACATATATCAATTGCTATATTTGTTTAAGCCTGTACTGCAAATAATAGTTAAACACGTCGAGTTTTGTCTCAAACAATCGACGGAATCAAAAATACGGTAATTTACACTTAAAAAAATACTATTTATCTTGTAAAAGGAAGCACAATTTAGGACGAGTAGGTACCTATATAGTATTACCTATATGATGAATCTTGAATCATAGTTTAAGCGTACCCCGGGCTCCATAGCGACAGTTTTAGACGCAACCAGGAATTAGGTACACGGTAAGATGAGAAAGAGGCATGTAGGTAGTAATTACAAATAAATAAAATAAATACAAAAACAATAATGAGTTTGTTATACGGAGCTTTAAATATGCGAGTTCAACTCGCACTTGCCATCTTTTTATCCAACGTTTACACCCTCATTCATCGTTATTACTCTCCGACAAGAAATGCATGAAGCTAAGAGATTCTCAAACAAAACACGTGAGAAAGTAAATGGGTTTCAAATGAATCAACTTTATTGTAATCGAACGTCATTATTACTGCAGTAATTACCTCCGGTTTGTGCAGTTTAGTGATGTGACTCGATTTTATTTTCAATCGAGTGACTCGAGCAACATCGTTCGAGTTAAGTCGAACTAGAATGTGAAATGTAAACTTGAATTAACTTCAGCCGAGCATAGTCCCCAATTTTGATTTTGATATACGCGAAGACAGATTAGACCATATAAATTTTAGTCTCTTTCTACTTTTCAAATCCTGCCTGAGGCATTGTCAAAGAGAACATCCTGATTGCGTAAAACATTTTACAAAAAAAAACCGCTATGTCTAGTGACTCCGGATCGATAGTTTCTGACGCAATCGGGACAAAACGCTAAGGTGAATAACAAGATATAAAATATCTGCTATTGTATAAGTAGAATTGTTGGACCAGACGCGTTTTAAAGTGGAGGTCGCCTTTAGGCCAGCATAGTAAAAAGCCTCCTTTCATCTTTTTGGAAAATGACTGCTATTAGTTAAGAGATTTATAAAAATCTAAGAAAGAGACCTACGTAGCATCTTGATATAGTGCCATTTTTTTAGAAAAAGCAGTATACAGATACAGGCTGATTAGCGAGAAATGACTCGAAACATTCGAGTAACATCACTAGCAATGGCGATTTCTACGATAACGCGGTACAGGCCTTAATCGCGGCTCCTGCTGTTTTCATAAATCTCGCTGGTTTATTAGATTCCTCGAGGAAACAGCAACATGTCTCTTAATTAAATGTAACTAATCATGAAACCAAAGAGGCTATTTCATGGGACCTTCACTGAGTAATACACTACATACAGAGTATATATTTTGGTAAACAGTTTGCCACTATGTTGTTTGCCATTGCAGTTGGTCAATTTAATCATCAAGCCCGTAGTGAAAATAAGTTTATAGGATAAATTTAAATAGAAAAGGTGCCTGTAAATAGTATATTGAGGATGTACGGAATGAAGTTTTATTATATAAGCATGAGGTAGTCCACATTCAGCACCCAGTTTTTCAGCACCTACAGATTCTACACCAGGCTTAGTCCACTTTCAGCACCTATTGATATTTTTGGCAGGTGCTGAAAGTGGACTAGATCTGATGCTGAATCTGCAAGGTGCTGAATGTGTACTACCTCGTTAGTAAAATTATACTTATATCTCGTTAATTTTTCAAAGAAAACTAATGCTAGGAGTTATATAAATAATAAATCACAAATTCATTATATAATGCTCAGTGTGGGTTGTCCCATCGATCTGTCCAAATAAGAATGACTGATTGGAGCACGAAAAGGTCCCTTTCTATCCCCAATGGGATTATTGGACAACCTACTTTATCGCAATAGTTTGAACCAAAAAAATACCTACACAAAATAAACCTTCCAAATGGGAGATCGTAGATTCAATTACGAGCATGCACTGGTTTTTAAACCCATGAGCGTTTTACAACCATCAGCTCGATGGTGAAGAAAAACACATTCTCTCTTATTACAAAAAATAGCTCTGATACCGGTTTTAATCCTAAACTAGCAAGTTCATGATTATTACGGAATAATGTTAGTTCTTAACTTTTTTATTACAAACCCTTTTTTTTTTTTTTTTTTTGTTGACCCAGGAGAAATGCGTTACGCATACCCATCCGTCTGTAAACGGATGGGTTATGTCGGACTCTCCTCTGGCGACGGCTTCTCCTAACGAGAAGCCGGCCAGAGGCATACCGACTAAAACTCCTGGGACTCTCCCTCATCTGTCCATGAGTGGGCAAGTGACATGGGGCCAAAGCGGAGCCTTTCACCACGTCATCCCCCGGACAGGGACGCCCGCCTACACGGCGGGCACGGCGCTTCTCCCCCCGGGGTCGGGGGGAGGGATGGGGACAGCCGAGAGAGTCGTGCCGTCCCCACCAGGCGTAGGAGGAGGTCCGTGCCATGCCGGTGGTGGGGTTACAGCCCCACGCACCAGCGGACCTGCTCCTCGCAGGGGAAGGAGACGCAAGTATTGGCGTCGTCTCCTCCCTCTACGTGCCTTGCGGATCGCGGGGGCGAGAGGGTCAGCCTCTCGCTCGCGCTCCGCCGCCTCCTTCGCCTCCATCACATGCTCGCAATATGCGGCAAAGGCCTTCCAGGCATCCTCACTCGCTAATATAGCTCTCACTATATTAGAGAGTGAGAGGTCCTGACCGACCTTTGCCACCAATGCGTGGCGAGCCTGTGCCCACGGCGCACACACCGCCAAGGCGTGCTGCGCCGTGTCCACAGGGTCGCCGCATGTGTGGCACGAAGGCGTCTCCTCCCTGCCGATTCTGTGCAGGTAATAACCGAAGCAGCCATGCCCGGTCATTACCTGTACCATCCGGAAGGAGACTACGCCGTGGTGACGCTCAAGCCACCGGTCCAAGACCGGGGCGAGCGCGTCGAGCGTTCTGCGGCCGTACGGAGTGAGGACGAGGTGCTCAGACCATCGCCTCTGGAGGCTCTTCCGAGCCTCCCTCCGTACGACCTCCCGCTCGGCGGGGCAAATGGACACCCCATTTGCCCTTTGTGCCACCGTGTAGTCGTACACGGCGGACACCACCACAGCGTCTGACTCCCATGGGGGCGTCTCGGCGAGTAAGCAGGCCACGTCGAAACTTACCGTACGGTAAGCTCGAGCGACCCGCTGCGCTATTACCCGCTGAGGCCCCCACAAGAAGGGAAGGTTTCCCCCCCTTGCTAGGGAGTCGGACCAGACTGGCGCCCCGTAGAGCGCCATCGATCGCAGGATCATCATCATCATCATCATCATCATCAGCCTATCGTAGTCCACTGCTGGACGTAGGCCTCTCCAATTGTTCGCCACTGTGATCTATCCATGGCTTCTCGCATCCAGCTCTTGCCAGCCATCCCGCGCAGATCGTCCTCCCACCTAGCCAGAGGGCGCCCTACATTACGTTTGCCAAGACGCGGTCTCCACTCTAGAACTCGTTTACCCCATCGGTTGTCGGTTCTGCGGCTAATATGGCCAGCCCACTGCCACTTAAGCTTGCTAATCCGGTGAGCAATGTCGATAACTTTGGTTCTCTGCCGGATCACCTCATTTCGGATTCGATCTCGGAGGATACCGGCGTAAAGTCACCGGCACCTGGAGCCTGGTCCACCCAGGTTGGGCAGCAGCCACGAAAGCGTGTCTGCTGCCTTGAGGAGCCGCGGTGACATCCTGCTAAAATGCAGGCCAAAATGCAACCGCGGATCCAGGGTGAGGCCGAGATAGCGCATCTCGGCCTTCACTGCAACCTGGGCCCCCCCGACAGTAATGTGTCTGCCGGAGGGGAAACGCTCGCCGGAAGACTGAGGAAAGTAAATCACCTCAGTCTTCTCGACGGCCACCTCCAGGCCGAGCCGCCGCACCCTCTGTATGACCAGGTCCGCTGTATTCGACGCGCTTTGCGCCGCGCGGTCGAATGTCCTCCCCCGGGTTATTACAAACCCTCGACTAACCATAGACCACTTAGTACCGCAGGATAGTGTCAACATTGATCGAATCATTCAATCATTCGTTCAGTGACATTTCATTTTACATAACCTTACTTTGTTCTCTGAAGTAAAAATATTTAAGACTGGTTTTTAAGCAACAATAAATTAAAATATTGAATTGCTTATATTTTTGGGATTAAATCCAAAAAATAAATTAACTACTTTCTCACAAATAACTTTGGTGTAAAACGGAATGGCCTGTCACAGGGATAAATTGTCATGGTTACTGAATAGATATTTTGAGGTTACTATTTTAGTACTCATTTTAAACTAGGGGTCCGGGTGGTTTAACTTAAGTATTATAGTTGATATTCTAAATAACGTTAAACTTAGTTTTGTAATAATGTTTACTGTAGTTCTTCAGTTATTGCCAGTATTAATCCCACTACTTATTTTAAACCGTTTAGGAATATGAGGGCTTTCGGATACTTTGTGAAATTGTGGATATAGCAGTTGCTTCATTTATTGTAAATTTATAACTAACGGACTTCCCTAACACGGACCTATAATTCCCTAATTTCTGGATCAAGATCCAAGTCTACCCCGTATTCTAAAGCGACAGCTTTGGTTCGAGAATAACACGTAACTATAGAATTCCTACCTTTCTGATTATACGTTAGTGTGAAGATGAAACTAGATCACTAAAATGGAACCGGAGTTATTGATAAAGAAAAAAACAGACTTTTTTATCAGATAGATAACTTTCGAGTAGAGTAGCAATCGCAATCGTTACCTTTCTATAAATATGCAATGAAAACGTTACTTTCACTGGAGTAATATGTTGTGACAAATAGAGTATCTAATCCCGTATCGAATTGCGGTAAATCACAGCTCGTAATATTAGAAATCGAATACTAAATGTCAGTTCTTATGTTGTGGCCACAATTTATTACATTACCAAGCATACAATAAGTGGCATTTTTATATTAGGCACTTTGAAGTATTCAATTCTTTCTCTACAGAATTTTCAATTAACATGAAAACAAAATACATGTACAAAACTAGATATTTCACAAATAGTGAAAAATCTAAAGAGCAATAAAGTAAAGTTAAATAAAAATTAATTAATGTAGTTGAAAATACATTTACATATTTGAGCATCTAAACCCATATTTATAACTAGATGAGATTATATTAAGGCAATTATTCAGATACTCTGGACAAAAACAAATTGTGCGTATTGTTATTAATTCGCATATCAATCAATTTCAAATTTAATAAAGGCCTGACCTTTCATCCGCTCATAAAACTGCGAATCGTGAATTTTTATACTTCCTATATGACATAATCGCGTCTATTATTTTAATCAAATACGACTTTGATGAAATAGATACGTCCGATTTATTCATATTTGGGATTTCATTATTTATATACAAAATTTAATATGTATATTCAGGTGTGTTCATCGCATCTCTATGACGTAAATGGATCTTTAATAGATTTGTGAAAAATTCATTGTTTACCTATTGTCCATAATAATATTTCAATACCTTCTGACTTACCTTTTTCGGCATTAAAAACAGTAGACTTAATTATTACACTATACACTCATGCGATTAGCTTGTGTAGGTTGATTGATATAAATTACTAAGTCTTAAACAAACACCTTATTGGTAAAACACAAGTATTTACCTATTGAATGATTCACAGTAAATTAATCTAGGCCGAATTTAGATCTTTGGGGCATATCAATTTATTTCGATTACTTCATCTTTTAGCCGCCCGCATTATCTTATTACGTAATTACTAATGTTTTTGTCGTTTTTCATCGATTTTCAATTTGTACGCTTGTTTCAAATGAGACGTGATCTCTGCGTAGCTAAATGGTTTGTTACCTATTCAATAGTTTACAAGTCAGAACATTACCGTGATTTTAAATATCTTTAACTCTGTAATCATGTTAAAAGATTTTAGCTATATTTTTGCATAAAAAAGAGACAAAAAAGAAGCATTGCCACCCAAGCGAAGCATACACGATGTAAACATAATATCGTGCATACAAATATTTACCTTATTCAGTATGAATTATTTCTGGGTGGAAACACGATTTTGTTTAACATGATATTTGACCTAACCTTGTTGCGCCCGTGGAACGAACAAAACTAGATTGATTTAGCAGTCTCATCTTAACTGGTGGTCAAATATTTGTAATAATATTTCCACTAGATATTGTAAATATACCTGCAATATTGATGAGACTATCGACAGCTCATGTCGAATCAAGCACTTAGAAATTTCGTCGACTTAATAACGCGTTCAGTGGTCTAATTGGTAGAACATTCACCCGGATTGTGGAAGGTGTGGGTTCGTGTCCCACCTGAACACGAGATGAAATTTTTAAGTGTGTTATTTACTTAAGAATAAATTGCAAAAGATTGCTATAAAAGTATAATCTATGGATTTAGCAGTCTCATCTTAACTGGTGGTCAAATATTTGTAATAATATTTCCACTGGATATTGTAAATATACCTACAATATTGATGAGACTATCGACAGCTCATGTCGAATCAAGCACTTAGAAATTTCGTCGACTTAATAACGCTTTCAGTGGTCTAATTGGTAGAACATTCACCCGGATTGTGGAAGGTGTGGGTTCGTGTCCCACCTGAACACGAGATGAAATTTTTAAGTGTGTTATTTACTTAAGCATATAGAGACTCTAGTTTTATCTAGATAGATAGCTTTATATATTATAGATAACAAAAATACTAAGCTTAGACCTACGAATTAATTTTAAATAAATGTCGAAGGTTTTGTTACCTAGTACTATTTAAAGCCCTATATAGAATTGCTAAGAGAACTGATATCATTTTTAGGATAAGTTGTGAGTATAAAAATAGTAACTTACACTTAAGGTGCTTTTGTACAGACATATACCGTAACGTGTGAATGGATGGTTGAAAAGCGATTGATTGAGAAAAGAAGATATTATTCCATGGGTTAGGACCGGAATGTATATAATAAGGCATGCGCGTTTAATATGTTGATTTATGAAAACTTAGGCAGGAGTTTAGTAAAGATGTGATAATAGCCCAGCCCTCTATATAGATACAATACAATTTTGCTTATTTTTTCTTATGTTTTTTTTTCATTTACCAATGCAATAACCTCAATACGAGACCAAACATGCATTACATTATTTACACATTATCTAATAACATATCATTTGATGAGTGTGGGCCAATCAATCAACTATTTATTACTTCTTATGATCAACACGTCAGTAGCTTGCTTATCGCTAAAAGAGAGGGCACAGGTTTATTATAAATTGTAATCACTATTTATGGGGTGAATGTGCTCAAACTGCCAACACTAATAGGCGAATGTGTCTCGCTTGTCACCGCAGTCTGTTTATAGCAGGGGTTCCCAAACTGTTTATTTTGACAAATCTGTTTTATAACTAAGATTACAACTCTTTTTTTTATGATATAGGGGGCAGACAAGTAGACGTATCACCTGATGGTAAGCGATTACCGCCGCCCATGGACACTTGTCACGTTTAAAAGACTCACAGGTGCACTGCCGGCCTTTTTAAAAGGAAGTACGCTCTTTACTTAAACGTTTGCATAATGCTGTCTTTTTAAAAAACTCACATTAGTGATACGGTTTCTGGCACCTTTTGGAAAGTTTGGCACAATCTTCATCCGTCTACTCTGTTTCTAGATTAGTAATTGTGGTCGGCACAAAACATACTTTATTTAAATCTAATCAGACCTCGTCACGTAATCCACTTTCTGGTAAACGATCAGGTTGGAATACTTTTTTTTTTTTGTTGACCCAGGAGAAATGCGTTACGTATACCCATCCGTCTGTAAACGGATGGGTTATGTCGGACTCTCCTCTGGCGACGGCTTCTCCTAACGAGAAGCCGGCCAGAGGCATACCGACTAAAACTCCTGGGACTCTCCCTCATCTGTCCATGAGTGGGCGAGTGACATGGGGCCAAAGCTCGGAGCCTTTCACCACGTCACAGGTTGGAATACCTATTCTAAACCAGACTAAGCAATATTTTGGCTTAAATTTTTTCAGCTGGTCGTCTGGCAGATACCTTGGAAAATAGGGAGGTACTTATTATTTTTAAAATACCCTTAAAAAAATCACGATACTAAAGATTGGGTGTCTTTGGTGCCTACATTATAGCGTATGGGGTGCGGTGAACTTTGCTCGGTGTTCGTTCATTCCTCATTAGCTCCGTCCATTGATACGGGTTTACAACGAATTTGTGCTCATACACCCGCTATACTTATCGCCACTGAATATTGATGACCTAATATTTTAAAATATGTTGGTAAATTTCTGAAAGAACAAAAAGCCTTAACATCTTAACCAGCTTTCAATACCTCAATAACATGAATGCCTACTCGTAATAGCATTGAATTGGCATTCGTTAAACATCGTAGAGACTATTCATCGATATAATTCAATTTCTTAATATATTAAGTCGCTTACAAAACTATGAACTCATTTCTCATTTATGCATGTGTTATAAAAATGATTATGAAGTTTAAGAATTATGAAGTGAGTTATACGTAAGAGAAAAAAAGAAACTACATTCCATTCGTAAAACTCGAGACCTAGGTTATCTAAAAAAAACTAAGACAAGTTGGTAAATTATAAAATAATTTAAATTCATAGCTAAATAGCTCCTACTGAGCAAAAAAACATAGCTCATAATAATACTTATGCTGTTCTATTAAAGATAAAAAATAATGAACCAATACGTATAATAGACAATTATGTTTGGTTACTCAGTGCTTTTGAACTTAAAGATGAGAATCGGATGAAGAAAGACAGACTGAACCGAATAATGACACAACGTGGTTGGATATACAAAGCTGGAGAAGGCATAAATCAACCACCATGTATTTTAACAAATAAGTCAGCGTCAGACATATGTTATTTCAGTTAAATACATTTCAAAACTCATTAGGTAGACGTTTAACGGCTTTAAGCAACAAAGTTCGACCAACCAGCTGTATATCATCATCAGGTACGTTTAAGTCCTTTATCTTGTAAATACCTGTGTTTGCCGTCAAGTTTCACAATTCATGAAACAAAGCGACTTGTGAATATTTCATGTTTTCGTTCGGTATTCCTATGGAGTCAGTGTTATGTCCTAAACAGTGGAAGATAATGAATATTCATTAAGTAAAAGCACTGACACCTGAGCAACTGTTAATAGGACTAAAATTATACATCATTAACATAAACAGATACATCATTTTAATGTGTTGCATACATCGTGTATTGTATCTAGAAATTATTCGGTGTTAAGATACAATGCAGCTTCATGTATTTACCTATCTCTTATTTCTTCAGAAAAATGTACGGAACGTAGAAATGTTTGAATGGGTACTTTGCGATGTAGATTTATAATAAGTACTAGGTATGTTATTTATTCCATTCGATGTAGTACAGTATGGCAAAGGTGTATCAGACCAGCCCTTTGTGTATTACGTGACGAACGCTCATGCTCCATACGTGGTTGATGACCAAATCTGGATTGAATGTTAATCAGATACGGAAAACAATCGTTAAAATAAATACAGATCATAACGAGTTGTCATTAGATCTATACATATAATAAAACAGAAATACAAGTTTAAAAACATACGCAATTGAGACTTTAAATAGGTGCACACCGTGGGTTATACGTACCTAGAGCTGTACCTAATGTATTCAGTTTTCATTCTTAAGTAGGTATATACTAGTTTTATAGTAGGATAGCTATATACTTAGTCACCACATTTCGATCCATAGCTTGGTTTGTTTGTTCTACTCAGCTGTCGAAGTCCAAATAAAATCTCTCTAGTAGGTCTCTTGCTTACCTATACAACTTACGACGAGATTGATACCACCATGAGAGCTGTAGTAATAATTGCATCATCATTACAGGACGCAGTTCGCCTTCCAGACAGCTTGTGTCGGACCATACGAAAACTTACTTATTCAGACCACTGCCCAAATAAGTTTAGCACAGCTGTCAGTAGCAACGCGCAGAATTCTTAATCTATCTGTTCAATTTTATAAATGCCACAACAGATATCAAAAGCAGGAAACATTAAACTTAATTAGACGAAAATTAAAGTAATGTGTTGACTTGACGTCTTTGACCTATTCGTTATCTGATTTATTTTACATGGGAATTTCAATTTAGAAGATCAAGCACCTTTAAATTATTTCTTTAAAAGCTTATATTTCTTGCAAAAAATCCAATTCTCTTGTTCCTTAGATCGCATTTTAGTAGGTAGTAGGGTTTTCCATTCGGGTACTTTGATCTTGCCTAAATTGGCGAATCTGGAAATTACACTGTCGCGATTGCTATCTGACCTTCGCAACCCTTGAAAGGGGAAATTGGAAAAATTGGATAATGGATACAGCATTATCTAAACGTGGTTTCCACACGATATTTTCCCTCGGCGCAAAGTAATATACTTACCTATTTGAAAATTTTACTTAGATTAAAAATAATACGTAGACGTACATATATCAAAGTAGGCGTTAGTTAATATAGGTACTGACAGTGTATCTGAGGTTATTGACTCTCAACCAACTTGTTTTTACAATGGCCCATCATGAGTTCCAATTATTTTTTTTCATCTTATCTTTATCGACGACAAGAGACTGAACAAAGGGATACTATAACACTAATCTTAAAAGCCATGATTAAGTAATAACAAAGACGAGTAACGTGAATTCCGAGTCATAAAACAACAGATGCTTTTCTTTCCTACTTTTTACGTAACGGAGCTAAAAAACTGTTCTACAACAGAGTAGGTTGCTTTGAAACAAATAAAACTGGAGCTTAATACGGTTTTGCACGTCGTAAAGAGTCCAACGAGCAGTAAAAGGGATTGCACTCCTCCAAAGTCAATTTTGGTGACGTCATAAAATGCGTAACTTTTTACAACATTTAGGTACCCACTTATAAGTTTGTTGACTTAGAATTCTGATCCTTTAATTCCATCGGGGCCCAAGAGTCAAAAGTTGAGGACTTGAGGAAAATTTCAATTATATCTGAATTCCAACGAAATACTTTTATTTGCTCCGAAATTAGTCTTATTAAACCTTTTCTTTAAAAGAGGCCGACTTATTTAAATTGATGACATGTATACCTGCCTGAAATGTATAAAACGTGGTCCAACGACGTAGAAATTGAAAGAAAATTGTTGCCGAAAATTTGATTAAGATGTAAGTTTTACATCAATCTTGAAGCCCACAAACTGTGCGTGAAATCTATATTGAAGCAAAACATTCAAGAACTTAATAGCCAGCCTTTTCCGTTCACAATTGAAATGTTTAAATCTAAGTGTTTGCTGATTATAGTGTTAATCGTGCCTTTAAAGCGATTCAAATCAATTTAAGATATTAAATATCAATTTAGCGAAAACGTAGGCGTCCAAAATTCGAGGTTAAAGACGCGTAGGCCTTAATCGTAGTCCAGGCGATGTTTCGCAGTTCCATATTGAATGGCAAAGTGCAGTTCATTGAGGTGGAGTCACAATATGCGTCCGGGCTCTATAGGAGCTTTGTAGAAGTTCTATAGGAGTTCTCGCACTCGGCAAAGGCAAGAAAAAGCCCTGTTCCGGAGCGTGAAAGCGTCGGCCGGTTCAGCTTGAGAACACGAGCGAGATAGTGCTGCGAGTATCCGTATCGAGTGACTGATATATTATAAGCCGTATCATTTTTAGCAGGGGAAAGTATTATTATAAATAACGTCATTGTATGCGTTTTGTAACTTAATCAGGAACACAAGTAAGTTGGTCTCCGACCGTTTATAGAGTTTGAATTTGAAATCATTGCGATGTGTTGTAACTTAAACCTAAACAATGGTTATTTTTATGTAATAGGTGGCAGACAATAAGACAGATCACCTGATGGTAAGCGATTGCCGCCGCCCATGAACGGGTGTCCACCAGCGAAGTCATAAGCGCTGCCAAATTTTAAACCCCCTTTTCACGCAGCGACACACAGCACAGTGCTGCTTCACGCCGGTTTTCCTTGAGGCCGTGGTATCACTCCGGTCGTGCCGGCCCATTCATGCGGAAGCGTGACTCTCCCACTGTATGAATATAAAAGAACCCCCTGTTATAAAAAAGGTTGAAATGTGTACAAACTGTATTACTGAATTAGACATCTACCAAATTACGATAATATATGGATTATCGTCTTGAAAAATAGAGATAAAATCCAAACCTTAATACTTAACTGTTACTTTAGCACTCGATCTTTTAGCTATTAGGTAATACCACAAAACCTATGAAAGCCTTTCTTTACATGTTTTACTTTTTTTATAAATAAAGCTGAGTGTAAAAATAGAACTAAGAGAAAGAGTTTCAAGATCTCTTACCATACCCTCATAATTTACCGCTATTTTATAGTCCATGAACAGATACAGAGTGTCTGTGAACATTTAGATCCCTTTAATCACGTGTTCTATCAACCATTATGAACAACATTGTTCTATGACTTTTGGAAATTCGCATAAAAAAAATTCGAAATTTCAACTTTTCATACATGTCTATTTGTATTGGTCTGGGTGTTTCTTTGTATTATAAGTATGTATTTACAAAAGAAAAGTATTATATGTATATATGCTGTAAAGCATTAAGTCCGCCAATTGTACTTTTTTTTACTTTGTGCAATAAAGAATAAATAAATAAATAAATAAATAAATATATTTGTAATAATCACACGGTTCATTCTGATATTCGTAACACAGGTGCTCGAGCTACCTCTCGGAGTCAGATCAATGAATGTGATGTTGTGAAATATTTATTTATTTATACAAAGGCGTGACTTGGTCATTTTGCATATGGAGTCGAAAAAATTTCCGACGAATTTCGAAAAGTCGTAGAACAAATGTTGCTCAGAATGGTTGGTAGAACACGTAGTTAAAGGGATGTAAATGTCCACAGATACACCATGTACATTAAAATACTTGTAAGTGTAGTTCGGCAAAAATTTTAGGTAACAGAGACATGTAATAGTGAAAAATATCACGTTCCAAATATCAATTCCGGAGCAACGTCAGCCACAAAATTGCCCGACCGTGTGTCGGTAGATGCCATTGAAAAATATCCGCTTCCCTTTAAAGTGGAGGAGAATTCCTTGAAAAGCTTCAACCGCTTCGTCTTTTCTTCCTATGGGTTGTATATAATTTCAATGTGCTTATAAAGAAAAACTACATGACATACCTAGGTATTTTTTTATTTATTTGATGAACACTGTCTTAGAGATCTTTGGATCTTAGTTAATACTTATTAATACTTGGCGACCCGTTTGGAACAGTAGTAGTGAACGCTGCCTTTAGTCCAAGGGTTGCGGGTTCGATCCCCGCACAGTAAAAACATTTGTGTGCATGAACATGTTTGATTGTAT
The DNA here is from genome assembly GCA_019059595.1 of Marasmia exigua. Lineage (NCBI taxonomy): Eukaryota > Metazoa > Arthropoda > Insecta > Lepidoptera > Crambidae > Marasmia > Marasmia exigua. The sequence goes on from CM032463.1 coordinate 18,186,992, forward strand.
TGGTCTGGGTGTTTCCTATGTATAATAAGTATGTATTTACAAAAGAAAAGTATTATATGTATATATTTGTAATCCCACTGTTGATTCTGATATCCGTAACACAGGTGCTTGAGCTACCTATCTCGGAGTTAGATCAATGTATGTGATGTTGTGAAATATTTATTTATTTATCCATACTAAGAGCCGAGTTCATGAACTTATCAGACAACGGTAATCACGCTTAACCATGCAATCACAATAGTAAGCACGGTTAAAGTGTGATTATCGTTGTTTTAAAGTTTGTGAACTCGGCCCTTAGAGGTCCGATTTTTTGATCCGTAGTTAAACTAAACTAATTGTTTAAAAAAGTTACCAACGATTAAATATCGCTAAAATGTGTTTTTTGAGCAATAGTTGGCTTAACCGCTTATTATATGAAATTACGTCACTTTGACGCCGTCACTTGGATTATTGATTAGCATGTTGACTACAAGGGGCGAAAGGGTATTACCTTTTTTGAATTATCAAAAAAGGTAATACCCTTTCGCCCCTTTTCCCCTTATTTATATCTAAGTAATATTGTTTTGGAGGTGAGCAAATGCGGAATTCTAAACCAAAATGTTATAAATACACAAAATAATAATAAACAAAAAAAAGGCACGGACCAAGAGTCTGTGGACAAATCTATTATTAAAAAAAAACCAAAAGGTAAAACTACTGAAAAAAACATTTTCCTTAAGAGTGAGTGCAAATACTGCTTCCATTAAAATTTTTGAATAACTTTTGTTAGGTATTTGATATTTAGATGTCAAATCTGAAGAGTTTGTTTTCTAAAATCTTCTCTAAGTACATCAATATTTTTTTAACGTAGGTATATTAGCTAATAATAATCTTTGTTATATTTTGAAATTGTTACTAATAAAACATTCTGTTTTTTTGCAGGTAAGTAATTACAAGTCTTACTTTGCAGTACCTCGGTAAGAAGTCTCAAGTAATTCACTTCTCACAATGCAATCAAGTATAAATATTATAGGTCTACACTGGTGTCGCGGGTGTCCATGGGCGATGGCAATTGCTTACCATCATGTGATCCGTCTGCTCGTCTGCCACCTGTCACATAAAAAAGGGTCTTTACCTATGAAACTGCCGTTTTATATGGCAATTTTCTTAGAGATTGTATTTTCTAACATTTTTTCATTTGTAAAGTAACTGTTAAATTATGGAGTAGTAACTCCATAATTAACTCTGTTTTAATGGACAACAGTAAGGAACGTGTAAGATAGTTTTTTTTAAGTTAGTAATATTTTCTAATTAAATGAATATTTTACGAGATCACATACATTGATTTGACTCCGACATAGGTAGCTCGAGCACCTGTGTTACGGATATCAGAATCAACCACTGTTGATTCTGATATCCGGATCTGACACAGGATGTATTTAAAAGTACGTCAATCTAAAGGAAACGTATGTATTTACAAAAGAAAAGTATTAATGTATATATTTGTAATACCACAGAAATGTTTGTACTGTGCGGCGTGTGTGTGTGTGTGTGTGTGCACGTGCGTGCGTGTGTGTGGGTGTGTGTTATACATCTTAAGTAATTATTGATAAAAACTTCAATTCTGCCAAGTAAAAAAGTGTCATTTACAAAAAAAATTTTGCATTACAAATAAAATCATATCTGATCTCTATTTAATACTAGCTTTTGCCCGCGACTTCGTCTGCGTTCACACAATATCTTTATAAATTATAGCCTATGTGTTATTCTGATCTATAAGCTACATTACTGTAAAGTTTCATTAAAATCCGTTTAGTAGTTTTTGCGTGAAAGAGGAACAAACAACCATCCATACATCCATCCAAACAAACTTTCGCCTTTATAATATTAGTAAGGAAGTAAGGATAGACGTTAAAATATAGTGTTAAATCAAAACAAATTTATAGTATGGTGTAAGTCACCAAAGGAGTCATACCTAAATCTTATTGTGTCTGGAAAAACAACGGCAATTTCATTGGTAAAGACCTATTATTAATACCAACTTCTGTGTTGGAAGAGGTAGATACCTAAATACGGTAGATATCAAGATTTATCTTGACATCTCGCGACAGCCTCTGACCTCTCGTTTTACTGTCTCTCCATTATAAATAAGCAAGATTACTGTATACAACTGCCTCCTGGAAATTGCACGTTTCTGGGAGCATAATAAATATTTACCTATGCTCTTATAAACTTCATACATCACACCTACTCACTGATGACATATGACATAAACCGGTAGGTATATTTTAAATGATTAATGGGAAAGGCTTTATAATGGAAATAATTAATAATCCTTATTTGAAATTTAATTAAAAAGTAAAACTAAAAAGTCCGCTGATCCATACAAAATTTATGAAACTGACAAGTACTTACTTACAATCTTTTGCAATTTATTCTTCTTTAAAATAACACACTTAAAAAATTATCTCGTGTTCAGGCGGGACTCGACCCCACACCTTCCACAATCTGGGTGGATGTTCTACCAATTAGACCACTGAACGCACTACAAATTTCACACTTACAAACTTTGTCGACATAGTAACGACTAAACCGACGAAATTTGTAAGTGCTTGATTCGACATGAGCTGTCGATAGTCTCATCAATATTGTAGGTGTACAATATCCAGTGGAAATATTACCTATTATAAATATTTGACCACCAGTTAGTAATGCGTTCAGTGGTCTAATTGGTAGAACATCCACCCGGATTGTGGAAGGTGTGGGGTTGAGTCCCGCCTGAACACGAGATGAATTTTTTCGCTTATGTTGTAATGTCGATCTAACTTTCCGTAAGAAATTATGAATAGTACTAAAAGATTTCGGAGCTATCAAGTTATCGTTAATATGATGGGGTTAGGCTTCATCACCACGCTTGCCTTATGTGAATTGGTAATCACAAACCGGAGCTATGTGCGAAAAAATAGAAACATACTTTTTTCTCTACCCGGGAATCGAATCCAAGACCCCGTGATCTCGGTCTGGTAATTCAACCACTAGACACCAATAGGGCGTTCGGAGTTATAACGACTAAAATTGTACGTTTCATAGACAATTATATTTATTGGGCACTATATATAACACTAAAGGGCCCACATACAAATGGATCGTACCGCGTATATTAAGCACCTATGCAATAGTGTCCGTTATTATACACTAACTATTACGATTACAAAAAAATATGACGTTAATTTAGGTTATCAAAGTAGTGTACAAGTAACACGTTGGATAAGAAATTAATCTTGGAGAACTAAAATAGATAGGAAAACATAGCCGCATTCAAAAAGAGTGTTGAAAGATTTATGAGTCTAACCGATCAACAAAGAATCCTTTGGAGTTAATACAATAGGGAATTGCGTCATTACGGAAGACCAAAACATTTTTATTTTCAGCGAGCATTAGTTCGATTATATTTACCAAGATTAATTTACATAATAGTAGGTATCTATGTATGTACAGGCTGTATCAGTGAAAATTTACATCCCTTTAAATTGTGTTCTACCAACCTTTCCGAACAACATTTTTTCTACGATTTTTTTTCAATTCGCATTTAAAAAAACAATTTTTCATAAAAAGTCGGTCATGACTTTTGACTGTGGGAGAGCCACGCTTTGGCATGAATGGGCTGGCTTGGCCGGAGTGATACCACGGCCTTGCAGAAAACCGGCATGAATCAGCACTGTGCTGTGTTTAGCTGCGTGAGTGAGGGTACCGAATATCCAATCCGGAGGAAAGGGGGGCTTAAAGGTTGGGCTTAAAGGTAAGGTATCCATGGGCGGCAGCAATCGCTTACAATCAGGTGATTTGTCAGCTCGTCTGCCACCTATCACATAAAAAAACATATATGAATTTCTAAAAATCGTAAAACAAATTTTGTTCAGAATGGTTGGTACAACACGTGGTTAAAACATGTAAATATTAACAGATACACACTGTATGTATAAATATTATGTGCTTAGATTGTGATTGCAAATGTAATAGCTATGCAAGAAGTTGGTCACAGTATGTAGAACGATTGAACTAATTAAGTAGCTAACCAGCTAATTGCCAGATTAAGTAAGTAAAAACGCCAATCGTGCTCGATTCACCAAATACCTATGTGGAAAATTAATTCAAATCAAACCTACAAATCCTTTTATGATTACAAACTAACCTACTTATTACTACCAAATACACTTTAAACGACAAACTAGCAGTTTAACACTAAACCTATGTAATACATACTACAATATTTAAATGTGTGTGTACGTATGACGGTAATCCGAGTCTAAAGACTCAGAAACCACTAAAGCCCGCCATCCAACGGCAGCCATGTTGCTTTGACCTTTGGGTTCATTGTCTCTCTGTCGTAGGTAATATTGCAAAACAATAACTATAGCAATATTGTAGAGAAGTTATAGTTGGGTTTCTCTGAAGCACAATCGGTTAACGCTTACACGCGCATTTATTATTTAAGTATGTTTGCAACTTCAACTTTGACCTAATTGATCTAATAATATTTTTTTAAGTAGGTATATCTTTTCTCAACGTATCTTTTATACGTTTATGATTCTCAAACATTACATCATTTCTTATCAATATATCATACCTTGTATTATTCACTAAAAATTGGCGTACCACAGTCCTTGCCCTAAAAATGGACCGTAAGCCTATCCCACAATTACTTATACGATCGACAACAACGGCGTGGTCACCTGTCTCTCGTTTCTAAGAAAAGCACTGGCTAGATTGCATACCTAGACCACCATGTACACTTAACAATATAAATCCTAATATCATACTCATCTGTCGGGGACTCTAAGCACACTGCGTTAAGTCACCACCCCGTATGCTTTCTTGTCTGCTCTTCGCCATACAATCGACAATATCGGTATGGCCTCTACCACTATCTTAATCGTATGCAGCATGCTCTAACACTCTCTACCACTAAAGTACTGGCCATACTGATCGTCTGGAGCTCCATATTCCATATATTTATAAAGAAGAAACTCCCACCGACAGTGGAAACGCTTACAGATAATCCGAAAACACGAAACGCTTGCGCGATGTTATCGACACCTTGCGCCATCTATTGTCATAAAATGGAAATAATGTCCCGAAACGAATAAAGGGCGGTCCAAGCAAGCTACGACCCCGTCGTAAGCCGAGCTCACAACGCTAAACGATTCATGATCGTCTGATCTCGTCTATACAGTCAATCACCTCAGTGTGGCTTCCACCTGTCTCAGGGTCCAAAGTAGACGCCTCTACCAAAGCACTGGCTACACTGCATTATCTAAACCACCATATAGACTTCGAAACAATATAAATCTTACTATCGTACCCATTCACCATGGACGCTAAGCATGCGGTAAGCTACTCGTACGCCCGTAAGCCTAGCCCACGATGCGTCACATCTAATCTTGGCCATACAGTCGACGACACCGGCGTGACCTCCACCTGACTCACGTTCCTAATCTGAACTCCGTCTCAATCATTGTTCTCTGATTAAATGCTTAATTACACAGAATTATGTCTCAAGATTCTGCAAGTCTGATATTGACAAAGCATTTAAATACCTAATTGTAATTGATTTTAAGTATTTCAAACCAATGTCCTCAATTCCCAGCTCTTAAACTTTTAAGCACAGACTTAATTGCACGATGACAAATAAAATGCGCTTTAATAGAGATACGGCAGATGTTATTAAAATAAAATTAACTAAAGCTTTTAATGATTTTTTTAATAATGATAATGGTATGTTTGGTAATTACAATAAACCGAATGTCGTTTGACCTTCGCAACGCAGCCCTTAAACAGGGGAACCTAGATCAGCTGAATCATAATTAAGTTAACCTACGTTCAGAATTAAGCTTATCCCATCATAGCAGCGATAACTTGATTTCTATGATGGAGGCCTTTACCCTGCAGTGGGACAGTCTATATACTGGCTGATACTTGACTTTCAGAATCATTCAAAAGTTTTTTAAGAAACTATCCGAAACGTGTAGATTTCCTCATGCTGTTTTCGCTCATCGCCAAGCGAATACTAGAAATATATTTTGAAATATACCTTCTCAGATACGGAATTAACTTTGCATCTAATTTGTAATCTTTAAAGTAATTATTGTATCTTGCAGTCAACGTCTTTTCACTGTTTCACTGAATCAACATTACCTAACAATAAAATGTGAATTTGAATATCAAAAAAGAAACCAAAAAAAGACCAGGGTGGGATCCCAAGTCTATGAGGAAGAAATTTCTCTATTTGCAATTTATTTTCGACACGTTGAATACAATTTTATCGATAAAATATAGCTATCACCCCAAATATTCATATATTCAAGCATATCGATATTTTCTATCTCAGGAATTTGTGCTATGTTTGTAGTACCTATCTTCTATTTACAGAGGGAATATTATCAAAAGCATGTGTCAACATAATACAACCGGCTGATAAAAATTTGCTATCAATTCATAACTTGATAAGATGGTATAGAAAACTATCACTGGGCCAAGGTTGTCTATGGAGTATTGTTATTGGGGTTCCGATAAACTTATTGACCTATAGTGATAAGGAATAAAATTAGGTCATGTAGGTGCAATTATTCAAGATAGTGAATAAAAGAGATGACTTATGAAGACATTCATTATCAATTCAACTCATCCAACCAACCAAAGGGGTCATTAAAAATAAGATCTCCATTTTGTAAGTGTATTGATTGTTTTAATAGTAGCTCGCCGTTATCACACCGTTGAGTGCACTTTTTAATGTCTCGACGACTTTATACTCATAGCAGTAATTTCAACCAATCGAATACCGTAAAAATAAATAATTGCGTTTTTTATTTTTCACAGAATAACCGCTTATAACATTTTTATATGCAAGCATACAACGTTTCTTTGATTTATGCCCAAAAGTGTGACAATTTAAAAATAAAAATCTTTGGAAATAACATACGAAGAAAAAAAGAGTAAAACCGGCTAAATAAATTTTGAGCGAATATGGGCTTGTACAAAGATTATGCTAATAAAATGTATTTTTGGGCAAACCCTTGAAGAATGAAGTCAATGAATGTTTACAAGCTGCCTTCGAAATGGTTTTTTTCTGTTAAAAAAACTTCGAACACGGTATCACCTTACCATTCGTATTAAATTGATTATAATTTAAATTTGATCTTTATTGACGAGTCAAATTATGTAAATAATTACGAAGTATCATTCAATGAAGTATGTAGAATCTTCTGTTACTAAATTACATTATCAGCACTGAGTACAGATTGGGACTTAAATATTCATGCAACAAAAACACAAACGTATTGTGTAAATGCAACGTGAGAACATGGAACCAATTCCAAGATGTGATGTAAGTCGTTTTGATTATGATAATCATAACAAACAGGTTATTTAGGAGAATCGTCTACCTAGCCGTGCTGTTTCTAATATCAATGATACAATAAGGAAAAAATGGAAAGGGCATTGGAAAGGGCTATGCTCGGAATCTCCTTATCAGGAATGATGAGATCTGCAGGAGAATCAAGGTCAAAGACATAGCCCAAAGAATTGCATGCCTCAATTGGCAATGGGCAGGGCACATTGCGAGGAGATCAGACGGCTGCCGGTGGAGCACAATGGTCTTCGCGTGGAGACAGCGGATAGAAGATCGAAGCCTTGGCTGGTCCCCTAAGCAAGGTGGAACGATGATCTAATCCCTTGGATGCGGGTGGCACAGGACCACAGATCAGTCCTGTTGATCTCAACACAGGTTGAGATCATAGGAGGAGACCTATGTCTAGCCGTGGACGTATATTGCGATGAACACTTGTGTTTGTTCGGTGTCTGGGTGTAATATATGTATTTAAGTATATATTTGTGTTCCTCTGTTGTCTGATATCTGTAACACAAGTGCTTAAGCTACTTAGTACAAAATCAGGTCAACGTATGAGATGTTGCGAGAATTATTATTATTATTTAAGTCTTCTTTTTCAAAGTCTCGATGCTTTGATAAAAACATCGGTGGTAATGATGATATTCACGGGCCGAAGCCAAGTGAAAATCATTTAATTGATAATTTATAGGGTGATATTCATTCAAGGTTATCGGCGGACTGCAAAAACTTTCTTGTCAACCTGCAGGCGTTTAGAATACATGCTTTTTGTAGCTGAATATATGTATTTTCATGCAGTTCTAATGACCTTAAAGAGGGGAATATTTGGGAAGGGATTATACCAGTCGAAGATAAAACAATAGGAACTATAGTAACTTTTTTTTTATTATTATATTGACTGAAATGAGGTAGTAAGAAATTCTATTTTGGAAACAAAATCCAGGTTGTATCAACAACAATTTAATATGTATTCTAATTCGCACTCTCTATTTAATGTGACTTAGATTAAATCTGCCTTGCACAAATACACTGGTCTACATAAGTTAGTGTCACAAACAATCACATCAGCAAAAATTTATGAACAGTCATCCATTACCCTATTTTTTTTAATTGCGCTTTCATGTGCTAAAAATAAAAATACATTTATGAATTTTAGCATCATTGTTAGTAAAGTAGATATACTAATTATACAAAACTTAACTAGATTAATATTTTTTTTTATCAGTCAGTCGTACGTAGCATCTTTGTCATTTATCAGTCCTACTGTTCCGTTTATATCGGTTTATTTAGCTTATTGAGGCGTTTCAGTACTTCCAAATAATCTTAACTTTAGATCCTTTTTGTATTGCAATTTCAACTATTATTTCGCTGGACGAAGAAACACTACTACTTACTTTCACAAATCTCCTGATTTTTTATTTCATCGCAACTTTACTAACATATACAAATTGTAGAAACTATCTTTACTTTAATATATGTAGTCTAAACTAAGTTCTTATGCATTTTTATACTTAGCTGTAACTCAAAGTAAGAAACTGCAAAGTAAGAGTATATTATTATTATTGCATCCGTATACATACTTGTTATTCCAGTTACTTCAGCTAATAGCCTTTTTAAAGACACTATATCGTCATTGTATTATGTTCCCACAGTCAGAGGTAATCGCGTACCATCGCCACGCCAGTAAATCCACCGTATCGTGTTAATGCAATGAACTCTTAGCCTCAGCTCTTGTTTTGAGTTACACTCCCATACGACCGTGGGTGTCGTCACAAAAAACGGACACCAATTTAAAATATGGGTAAGCGTGAATCGAGTCTATATAAAAGAATTCTGTAGGTATTACCTACGCTATGCCACGGATACGCTATGCTACGCTATGACCAGATTTATTTATTTTTTATTTATTTATTCAGGTTTACCAACATTAAACAGTGGGAGAGCCACGCTTCGGCATGAATGGGCCGGCTCGACCGGAGTAACACCACGTCCTCACAGAAAACCAGCGTGAAGCAGTGCATGCGCTGTGTTTCGCTGCGTGAGTGAGGGTACCGTCGGCCCAATCCAGGGGAAGGGGGGTTAAAAGGTAAGCAGCGCACTTGTGACACCACTGGTGTTGCAGGCGTCCATGGGCGGCGGTAATCGCTTACCATCAGGTGATCCGTCTGCTCGTCTGCCACCTATATCATAATATATATATATATATATATATATATATATATATATATATATATATATATATATATATATATATATATATATATATATATATATATATATATATATATATATATACAGGTAAACACCGCATGCAAAAGAAAGAAATATCATAACTAAAGGTACAAATTTGGAGTAAATTACCCATTAAAACTAGAAGATAGAGAAATAACGTAGTTTAAATGAAAATGTAAACGTCAAGTACTATCAAGGACTAATTAGTCCATGATAGTACCAAAGTAAATAATATAACAAACATTTTATTTAGGCAATACTCAAAATATTTAAAATGGATACACTTTCAAACGTCACTTTGACTTTCCCCAGATTAAATGTTCAGACATAATCGAGATAACTTTTTCCTCCTCAGGCTTATCAGATAAATATTATCAAAAAGTGGACAAAATACTTGTAGCACCTGCATCCGCGACGCATTAAAACAATAGACAATTTGAATGATTTCTAAAACCTACTTGAACAATTATGTTAAAATATAATTATTTTATTGAAAAATCATTTAATATTTATTTAGCTCGTTATGTTTAACACGTTAAGTGCGAAGCGAGGCCTAAATCACCCCTAATGCAACTTCCCTGTGGTGCGGCAAGCAAAAAAGTGAATTTCTCTGTCGTGCGAATGGCATAACTTTGGTTTGGTCCAGTGTAGGAAAGAGATAAATATATATTTGAGATCACTAATGGTTCCGGACTCGGTGGTGTACCTACCTTGGTACCGGATGTCTTAGGCCTCGTGCCGCACTGAATTAATATAATTTTAAAGCAGTGCGGAACGAGGCTAAAACGTCCCATATACCCCCTGACCTCGTACCGCACTCAACGCGAGCTTCCCGCGACTAGTGTTGTGCATCACGTCGATTGGAGAGCACGTCCTTTTACAGCGCCGAACATGTCTAAACGATGTCGGAAGAAGTTAATTAAAAAAAACCCAGAAACAGAGCCAAAACAGGTAAGTTTTTAATGAAAAAATCTTCAGTAAGTACCTAGTTTTTTCTTATCTTGGTAGCTATGTTTGTACCTAAAGTAAGTGTAAGATATGATTACTTAAGTATACTCGAAAAGGGTGAAAAAAGGAGAAGATGTGTTGGTTGTTACCAAAAACTACCCACATTTTTACCATCTCGTGAAGCTGATAAAAAATCTAAAAAGATTTTGACTCAGTGCACTCAGTGCAAAAAATCTTATTGTCTACCCTGTTTCAATGAAAAACACTCATAAATAAGTACATATATATTGAGCTTTTTATAAAAAAAAGTATATTGATACTGATTTTTTAATGTTAATTCAAGTTCTAATAAGTGTATTTTTAAAGCCCGAGGCAGAATAAATAGGACAGTTTCTTTTCTACTTCTGGTTGCCTTTTTTTTCTATTCTGTGAACCGCATTAAGATTTTCATGTACAAATAGAAAGATAAACCTTATGCATAAACCGTAATCCATTATTTTCCAATAATAAGTCTGTAATAGGTGCCTCTTAATGGTATAGAATGGAACGCTTCGTGCGCGAGTCCGACTCGCACTTGGCCGGTTTTTTTTTCTTTATGGCGCCTTCAAGCACAATGTAGATTATTTAAATATTTGATAGCTTTGTGTTGTTTTGCCAGGTTTTGCCCTTAAAACGATCTAATGAGATATAATTGATCAAAATCGGTCAAGTCGTTGCGTAGCTTGTGTCTCGCGGCTCGCGCACAGATAAACCACGCCGGTTCAACCGAGTTCGCAGAGCGGCGCTTCCACACGTTGTGTGCGCGAAACGTCATTTTATTATATTTATGTACCTACTACATATTATGCCTTCAGTACCATTATGTATCTAATTTTTGTTTATTATACCTACACATTTCTATTTATTTTCATTACTATGTGTTGCTTCGTTTTTATTTTATACACTTGTGGATTATTATTTTAAGATAAGATAATTGTTTATTGTTTATTAGGCATCTTAAATTTTCTTCCTGTTATGTACTAATATTGATTTTGTATTTATTATTATTATTTTTCCTTGTTTTGTCCTTCTTCTTTCTTCCTATTGTATGTTATGTATGTGTGCACGTACGTCACCCAAGGCTCTGCCTGAAAACCAGCGCTGCAGCGGCTCCGGCCACTGCAGCAAATGCTGAGGTTGGGCCTTGTTGGCTACAGTATTTGTCATACTTTATTTATGTCACTCATGTTTGATTTGTGTTCTGTGGCCAATAAAGAAATCTTTATCTTTATCTTTATCTAGTTAAGACAGTTTAAAAACGTCGATATTATTTTTCCCATCACTAATCGCAGCGAAAATTTGCCCTATGTCAGTGCGTTACGAGGTGTATTAGATCCCATATTTTGTTTTCCTAATAATTCCTAAACTAGCCATCCGATCCCGGGGCGACGGTGGATTAGGGTTCATCAATTCACTGTCTATATCAATAAGGACCAAAATTCTCATTTATGTTTGATTTCGCGCCAGAAAATGGATTTTAGTCTGTAAAAGGAGGTGGGGTCTAATAGACCGCGTGTCGCCCTAACGTCTGGTCACGGTACGGGCCGATTAAACCTCGTGCCGCAGGAACGGAAAGTATGCAAAAATTGGTGCCGCAGCTAACGTGTTAATGTAATCATTTGTGGACATCAATTTTTTTGGTGTATTACAACAATACAAAGGACAATATTTTTTACATTATCACATAGTATATGACTTCTGCCCATATTAGGTCAGCATCAAACAATACAGGTACTACCTACCTACTATTAACAATGAAACGCATTTTTATTAAGATTACAGTTTTACTTGAAGTAATTAATTATCAAATACAATACACGCGAATGTTATGGAAACATTTTAACAGCTTAAGGTGACGGGAGGGGCACACTAGCGACGCCAATCAATTTTAATTTTTAGCTACTAAACCGGATCTATTTTAAACAATTTCGGGGTTACAAATTCTCGGCAAACACTTATACTATTTATTAAATAACCATGCACAAATGTTGGGTCACAAAGCGGCCACTTTTGGTGGTAATCCAAAATTCGAGTGCAAGAGCAGACCAGTTAACTATAAGTATTAAATAAATAGTATAGCAATTTGCCGAGAGATTGTAACCCCAAAATTGTTTTAAATAGATACTACTATACTTAATAGTGTGGGTTAGGAGCTAAAATTAAAATCTATTGGCGTCGCTAGTGTACCCTACCCGTCACCATTAGTGAGTGACGTTACTAGGGTTGTACGTATATCGCGTAGTGATGTAGTCAATCAATTTTTATGTTCTACTAACACTACCTACATAGGTAGGTACCTACTTTAGTACTTAGTAACTACTGTGCACCCATCATGCTGAGAAAAAGACTAATCAATGCCAGTATAAAACTTAAAACCTAATTAAGCTAAACGAGAACTATGAAGATTTTGTTACAGCTCCACAGAACCTTGAAACACTACGAGTACTTTCCAAGAAAAGAAATGTGAGGTGTTAAGAACAGGCGTGGAAAGGACATCAGACTAAACTCATAAAATTGCTCCGGATTGTTTCTCCGAAGTAGAAGCGGCGTACCTTTAATTTTACGAGGGCAAATAAAAGAAGCGTAATTAAATCTTGGTAACGCCTCGTATTTTGGATAATTAGACATGATTTACAGCTGGAGTAGTTTATATTTAAACTTAAATTTTGTGACTAAGTATGTAATATTACACGCTGGTTACGTATAATACTTGTTTGACGGGGTAATTATTAGCGAAGTGTTTAAAAACGATTTTTAATGAAGCTTACTTATATTATTACGTCACTAAATGAAACGATGGATTTGGTCATTATTAATAGGTATAGTAGAGTAGGGATTTAAGTTACTTCAATACAATTGTACTAATATACCGCATTATAATTAGGTTTGTTTGAGAACTTTCAAGCAAACAAAAGTTTGTACGACTTTTTTTTTCTTCAATACGATTAAGGGCCGATTCGACCAATCTTCCGATCTCTTCGTCAGCCCATTTAAGTCCCCACTGATGGGGCACGGACCTCCCTCAATCACAGAGGGGTAATTGCCATACTCACCACGCTTGGCAGACGGGTTGGCGAGGGTTTAGATATAAATGCAGAGTTTTCCTTCTCTGGGTGCTGATGATCATGCCAGCAGCTTTACCTTAGTCGCCTTTTACGACACCTCGGTAAGAGTGAGGGTGGCCTATTCTACTCTGCCGGGACCACACGGCAAATCTTCCGATATTAAATCTTTATAGCGCTGTCATTCTATACAAATCTGACGTGACACCATATATTTACCCACGGATCAAGATTATTCGAAACGGGCCTTAGTCTGTGGCCTTTATATGTAAGGTATACATTAAACAGGAAATAAATCGGAATGAAAAGTAGCATTACATAATTTAATTAACACATTTTGTTAACAAAATCTTCTAAAGTGTGGTTTTATCTACTCAAAAAAACATTTTATTGCAATATTATTACGAGTAAAATCCGTATACTGATATAACTGATAATGGACGCTTTGTCATTATGAATACACTCCAATGACTCATAAGAATTTAGATTTAGCTAAGTAAACCTTACGCAATTTCTTTTGTTTGTGTTAGCACCGGCTAATCCACTTACCCCAATCTCCATTGTAATAGGAAATGTGAAGACAGAATATATAACTTTCGCGTATAAACACACATGAATAACGGGTCTCATTTGCTTAGCAGAATATTTGTCTTACAATACAAAAATATATTTAGAGATGCGCCATCTTTCAGATGAACAAAACTCAAATTAACTTGATTTGAATTTCGTACCTAACGAATCTAAACAATGGACATAAATATTTTTTAATGTATTGTTTTGTGATAGACAGTTAAACGAGGATCTTCATTATCTTCACCTTAGCGTGTGATTCCCGGTTGCATCCAAAGCTCTCGCCATGGAGCCTAGGGGAGTGTGGTAATTATTACAATAAACGACTGCCATCTGACATTCGCAATCCTTTAACAGAGAAACCAGACCAACTAAATCATGGATATACGTAAACGTGCAGGTTTTCTCACGATGTATTCCCTTACCGCCGAGCTAATGGAAGAAATATGCACATACATTTGAATAATCTAGAGGAGCATGCTCGGATTCGAACCACAACCCCTCAGCATTGAAGGCGCGTTCTCATCCACTGACTGACACTGGCAAGTCTGGGACGAGGCGTAACCGTTGCGTTAAGGCGACGGGTATGGCACACTAGCGACGCCAATTGATTTCAATTATTAGCTAACAAAACAAATATATTTTAAATAATTACGGGACTTCAGTGTCTCGGCAAATACTTAGGTATATTATTTATTTAATAACCATGCCCAAATGATGGGTCTGTTTTTGTACTAAAAAAATGTATTCACGCCAAAAGAATTCGAATCTCTAGCCCTGTACGACTATCAGTCGATTTACTCAAGTTACCGCATCCGTTGACTCACATCACTAACATAACAGAGGCAGAGGCAGAATGCGCTATACCGCATACTTCGGTGGATTTGGTCACTTGCCAAATAAGGGATGAGACTCATGAATAGTTATGCGCGGGGTGATAGTGAGATATAGTTTATTTAGCAGACGTCTCGCCCCAAGGTTTGTTAGCGAAATTCTTTCTCAAGATGTCGTTTTGTTACATCGTCAATAAATAAAAGTGTAATGAACGCAAAAATATGCTTTCTTGTACTTTGGTTGTTTGCCAAGTAAGGGATAGGAGTCTTGAAAAGTAATGATGCCTTTTGTTGGTTCATCATAGTGATTGTGTTTTGCTGATGTCACTGTTACTTTTGGCTTTCTTCTCCTACTTAGGGTACCTTTTCAGTTCTGAATGTTGGCCGTCAGCTTCCCAAAATCCTCTCTGTTCATTGCAAGACGAAGTAACTGCTCCACAGATGACAGGGAGCCTAGCCAATTCACTCCCATTATACATCAAAGCCACGACTTTTTCCTCCCTCCATTGCGACTTCTCTCCATTATTTTATCCATCATGATGAGCTTAAACAACCTGTGTACCTTTTATAATATCCCAAAGTGCCTACCCTGACCAAGGTGTTCGATTTCTTTAGACTAAAATATTAAAAACGAATTTCCACCTCTCTGATTAGAAAATTGTTGGCAACTTGCTACCTAAAAAAATTCGTTCCAACCAACGAATAAAAGTCAATTGAGAACTTTTTTTTTATGCTAGAGGTGGACAAACGAGCAAGCGAGTCACCTGATGGAAAGTAATCGACGCCGCCCATGAACATCCGCAAAATCACAAAATCGCTAATGTGTTTCTGGCCCTTTTTAAAAATGAGTACGCTCTTCTCTTGAAGGTCCCTAAGTCGTAGCCGTCCGGAAATACTCCTGCAGCCAAACCGTTCCACAGAACTGAGGTACGTGGTTGAAAGTTCCGCGAGAAACGTACAGTATTAGACCGCCATCCATCGAGATGGTATCGCTTGCGAGTGGTTCGATGTAAGAATTCGGCTGCAGGGAGTAGATCAAACAGTTCCGTAGAGCACTCCCCATGATAAATGCGGTATAGAATGCTGAGGAAAGCTATGTGCCGCCGCAATGCTAGAGGATTAAGTCAAGTCACCGACAATTCGAGCAGCCCTACGTTATCATTTTATAGTTAATTTACGTTTTACTTCTTCTATTTTTTTTTTGTAATAAAGTACTTGATCTGTTAATAAATGAGCCTCACATACCACTCAGCCACGGCCATTAGACGATTGCAAAGACATAATTTACGTGACTAACCTTTAGAGACATAGGTACTCTCGTAGTGCCAAGTACCTCTCGTTTCCTTAGCTATACCGGAACAACAATGGACAACATTTCATATTTTTAACATGTCCATATTGTTTTTTTATATGAAAATAGACATAAAATGAACGGACCCATATTTTTTCTTTTTTCAAAATTTGTCCATTTTCATGCATAAAATAATTATTAAAATTCTTTATATTCTAAATAGACGTAAGCGCCAAATGACGTCATCGGACGGCTGAATACAGCGATATTCCTTTGCTTATCATTGTTTTAATAAAAAAAAGGTACTACTGTCAAAGGTAAATAATACTAGTGTCAACATTGTCAACGTCATTCATACATTCAACGTTGACAAGTAGTCTTTTTTTTGACAGTTGCATGTCATGGGTTTGGCATTTCGTAAAGTTAAAACTATAATGTGCTAAGCAAAGAAATATTTTACATTATGCCGTCCGTTGACGTCATCTTACGTTTTTTAGTTTTTAATTTTTTTCTCAGTAAATAAGCAATATAAAAAATTTATAAATATATATTCGCGCAGCGGAAAAGTAAATAAAGAAATGGTATTTTTTGTTTCAGAGCTTAGCAATTTTGAAATGTTGTCCATTGCAATTCTGTTTAGCGGTTGAATACCAGGCAATATGTTCGTGCTTAACTACACACTTATGTATCTACATCTTTGCAAATTACGGACCACATAACAATAGGATCAGTATCACAAAAGCACGATTCGGTACAATCGGATTGGAAATCATCGAGTTTCTAGTGAAAAGCTTGGGGAAGAGTATCACATGTGATTGATCAGTATTGGGGTCGCGACCGCGGGGATGCATCGGAATACAAACGAGATCAAAACACGGACGTGTGGCCACAGTGTTGCCGTGTATTTAAATATTAAAAAGTTATATTGAATTGCACTTCTTTTGTACTTTGCTTAGCGTTTCTATTTGCCCTTATTTTCTATGTTTTTTTTATGTGATGGGTGGCAGACGAGCAGGCGGATTACTGATGAGCCTGATATGTTACGTATTTATTTTGTTTCAATTACTGACTGCTAATCTGTTGTTACTATATTTCCTTTCCTACCTTTGATATTTTTAATGAAGATCTCTCGTTTTTAGATCCTAAAAATGTTTGAAATAGTCTATGGCATAATATTAGGTACTGAGAAACTTATTGTGAAGAGTTAGTTACAGTACTTAGGTATGCTCTACGCTTTAAATATTTTAAGCAATATTCTCAAAGGTCACCCACAATTATATCTTTCTACATAAAAATACCTTTATCCTATAAGTGACTATTATTGGATAAAAAAAACACCAAAGGAAACTTATGGCAACACTCGTAGCTCACAAGTGAAAATATTATGTATACCTTGTTGATTATATATACAATAACGATAACACTCCCACTTGGGTTTGTTACGGTATAATAAACAATTTGTCATAACTTTTAATCTTGTCTTATTATGGGAATTTCTCCCAGTAGTGATTTACTAGCAGAATTATTAAAATTAGAGGTTATCTGACCTAGATAGATAAATATTATCTTTGCACAAATCATGAGATATAGGTTTCAAATAAGAGTAAGCACAGTAATGTAGGATTCATCGCTTGTGACAATTTCTTCCAGACTGACTTTGAGATACCTAGAGGAGAATCAGTGGTCATGGATTTAATGTTTACCGTGTAATTTTACTTGTATTAACTTTATAGGATGTCATATAATTTTGAACAAGTGTTATTTTTTGCATTTGCATATATCTAAACTTAAAACTCGATCGAACTCTCGTACCTATCAATTTTATAAATTAATAGATAAATATTTTTTATTGCACAAAAACAAAATACAAGTAAGATACAACAACAACAAAGACAGTACAAAATTAATTAAATAACTTAAAAAAAATACTGTAAAAAGACGGAAAAAGTTGTTTTGAACGCTGACCGTCCTTAGTACTTAGTAAATAGAATGAAGAATAAAATACATAACATAACACTACCATCCAATACCAACATTGATATTGTAAGAATCGTAAAGTCATCTAAGTAATCAAATCTTGAAGTTTGATCGAACTTGCTATATTAGTCAAGTTACATTCTCGACTTCCACAAACACGCAAACATTTGAAGTCAAGTACATTTACCACATAAGTACTATCATCTTAAATGGGACCACGGCATTTCAAGATTACAAATATCAGGAGGCCATAGACATGACATCATGAAGTAGGTACTGTTTACTGGATTTTCAAATCAAATACTTAACTTTTCAAATTTTTCCCGTACAGTCTTACTGTGTTAGGAATAAAGTTCATTTTTAAAATGAACTTATTTGTACTTTAGCAGATACTCGACCGCCGACATCGATGCCCACGCGCATCTGATGACAGTTAGTACTTCATAAACTCAGGTACTTACAATATACTTCGATAATAAGTGGTGCTAACATTGAAAAATATAATGTAAAATATTAATTTTAAAAGTCTATACTGCCATTTAGTCCTATATATACGTTTTCTGGTTAGGGATCGCAGCTGTAGGCTAGTATTTATGTGATAGAGGGCAGACGAGTAGACAGGTCACCTAATAGCAAGCGATTGCCACCTCCTTATTTCCTCAACGCTAAAATATGTAATTGTCTTAAATATTTTTTTATGTGAAAGGTACAGACAAGCAGATAGTAAGCGATTGCTGCCGCCCATGGACACCCGCGAAACCAGTGAAGTAACAAGTGCGCTGCCAATCTTAAACCCCACTTTATCCCACTTTAACACGGATTGGGAGTATTTTCTTAAATGCTTGCCATCCTTTTAAAAAGGAAGTAAGTACAATCTTTTCTGGACAGATTGGATAGGTCTGGAAATACAGCTTCGACAGACTGCAAAAGTAATCCAAGTTTTGTTTATTCAAAATAAAGTTGCATTAAGCCAGCAGTGGGCGTCATGGTTGAAATTATGAAATGCTTGTTTGCCTAAGAGCTCATTCTATTTAGTTAGTTTAAGTGTACACAAATACATAGGTATACATACCGGACCCATCAGAAAACCTTTCGTAAAGACACGACCTCTATCGTTTTCCTTAACAAAAACATCATAGTTGGCTATTTATTTTTCCTCATTATCTTACGTGTGTTCCTCGAGATAACGTACCCTAGCTGATATTTTGGTGCCAATGTTTTGGTATAGGTATGGTATCATTTTTCTCAAGAGGAAACCTTTATTTTGGTTCATATTATTTATTGGCATCAATTTATAACATCACTGTACATAATATAAAAGGTTTTAGTAAATTATAGCTTCGGAATCGGAACTTAACTCTATCGGAAGTTTAAAGAAACAAATATTTCGCAAATATTTCACAACATCACATATAACAAAATAGTTTTAGTTCGACTTTGATTGAATGATTCGACAGTTACTTTTTGTATTTCGATAAGGTTTTTTATATTTTTTTAATACGATTCGGCATGATTGGGCCGGCCCGGGCGTAGTGATACAACAAAAAAACGGCGTAAAGCAATTCTTGCATTGTGTTTCGCTGAGAGAGTAAGGTTTTTTTTACATTATGGCAGACAAACAAGCAGACGGCTCACCTGATGGTAATGAATTACCGCCGCCCATGGACATCTGCGACACACGGGACATCACAGATGCGTTGCCGGCCTACTACTACTACGGAGGTTACTAGAAGCCTAATCCGGGGAGAAGGAGAAATAGTTGGCAGTGCACTTCTGACTCCACTGAAGTAGCGGATGTCCGCAACATCAGTTCCAAAAACCTTTAATATAATAAACAGTAGACCTATGTCACCTCAATGAACTCAACATTCTTGCATTACATTTCTCATACAGCATTTACGTAAGGACCCGTATTTCTTGCTCCTACAATGGCTCAAGACTCACATTTACAACATTGAATAATTTCCCAAAGAATCTCGTCTTATTCAACCTACTGCAAACGCTTTCATTCATGGCATTGTTTTCTGGATGCCATTTACGTTGAATACGTTGATAGTAGGTATTACGCAATACTGTACGTATATTTTTTCCTTTGTTGATGTTCGGGCTTACTTTCGTTTGTTTTTTATATTGTTATATTATCAAATCCCTGAAGAAGTACAACCTATGGCGGATAAGAATGGATCAGAATGGCGGCGCATCTATTCACTTCTCGCTCGCACACTATTTTCGTCTATACTCGTGGGGGGTTGTGATTATAGACGCAATAGTGTGCGAGCGAGAAGTGAATAGATGCGCCGCCATTTCTGATCCCATTCTTTATCCGCACAGGTAGTAATTCCACTTCATACTTAGTATACCTACTTACTACATTTGTAAATATGTAAACAGTGGCCATACCGACAGCTAGCTTGTAATACATGTCACTAGGTGACCCTTTTCAACAATCATTATAGATTAGTATAGATAAGTACAACAATAATTAAAACTCTAACAGCAGCGCTTTGGTCTCACCTCTCACCGCAGATGAATAGGTAGATACTTAGGTAAATATAATATATTCAGAGATGTTCTTCATGAGGGAAACCTAGAAGATATTTCTCTTTAAAAGTAAGAGTTTACTCAAACAGGTACAAATTAACTTCTTGGACAGTCACCGTCTAAGAGTTCATTATTCATGAGTACGGTAAAGTATGGGAAAGGTCTTGCAATCGAAACGCGTAAATGATTCATGCAGGTAAACGGTGATGTCAGAACACGCCGCGACTCACGAGTGTGGCCGCAAAGATCACGAGGCTGTTTGTCATAGTCTACAGTCAACTACAACGAAACGAATGAGAATATACCTGTCGCATCCAAACAAAAGGACGCACAACGAGTTTGAGAGTGCCCGGGATAAAGATTTGGCCGTGAAGTCGGTTTCGTTGTATGCCCTCAGATCTTTTGAGGTAGATAAATGAATTGACATTTCTAATTCGAAATAGTTGGGCTTGTGGTTCAGGTGCAATGACTTTTGTGAAAATGACGATTTAATGTCTAATTTTTTTTTCCTCCGTCAAGAAAATGATAATCTAAATTATATTTGTCAATATGAGATATATCAGTTAGTGTCATCATCATCTCAGCGTTTTGTCCCGGTTGCGTCCCAAGCGGTCGCCCCGGAGCCCTCGGTCTGCTTTCCTGCTTCTACTCCTCCAGTTGTGGTTAATTTATTGGCACACATGTCATCCCTTACGACGTCAAGCCTTTTGCCGGGACCCGGTAATACTGGCATGGCCAGACATTTGTTTCCCACGTAGCTGTCCGGTTTTCGCAGGACATGGCCATACCAACGTAGGCGACTCTCCACCTTCATTTATCAGTTAGTGTATGTGGGCATACTTCTAAGTATACCTATCTAACGAGAAGTAATAAAAAAATCATTCCATAGACCAGATGAGGATTTACTATTTTTATTAAACGCGTATTACGGTATTAGTATCAAAAGCAAAGAGTTGTGTTCAAAATTCCTGCTTGCAGTAGACTCGGCGAAAATTAGGAGGCGTTAAGTGATAACAGCCACTCTAATAGTGATGGGGGTCGACAGTTTAATGTTACCTGCCCGAAAAACACGGAAAAGTCTTTTTGTCCTAACACAGTTTTCAATTACCAGGAATTTACTTCAATTTAAAATTTATTTACTTTTCTTTTTAAAATTTCATTACCCGCCACCTTCCTCATTTATAAAGCGATTACTAGACCTGGCAAAACGTATCTTTCAAAAGATTGGAACATTTGCATCTGGTGCAAAGATGCGGAACAGTGAAACGCTTCATTTAGAACATCGACTCTCCGATCCGATAAATCCGTGATTCATTCGGATCATTCGGCTCATATTATCATTCGGGTCATTCGGCTCACTCGCATCATTCAGCTCATTCGGATCATTCGGTTCACTCGGACTCGAGATCCATTTGAGTCGAATGATTCATTCGGATCGAACATTATAGATTCGGGACAGTGTATTATTTGGCTGAGTCGGATCACTGAGTCGTTTCAGTAAAGAGTTACACACGTCTAGCGATTACTCTTAGGTCAAGATATTAAAAGTCCATTATGATATCAAATTTTCACTTCCTCATACATAATTTATTGTGGTTACTCCAGATGCGGATATTTTTGTATCGAGTTTGAAGTACGAGTGTTGTGCAACTAAGTTAGATGGGAAAGTTGAACAGTGGTTTACGAAGTAGCATCAATAAAAGTGACTGCCGATACTTATGTACTATTGTTCTAACACCATTAAGGTTATCGGGTTCCCATCGTTAGATATTACATGTTTTGTAATTTGAACATGATTTTATCATTTTACAGTCATGGGCTATTTGCTTTTTTGGCGTTTGATTAATATTACTTATACACCTATTTTTCTATCGTTTACATCCCGAAAACCTCCGAAAACCGAGTGAGTGAAGTCCATTCTTTTTTATGCTAGAGGCGGACAAACGAGCAAGCGAGATCACTTGATGGAAAGTAATCATTGCCGTCCATGAACATCTGCGAAATCAGAGAGATCGCTAATGTGTTGCCGGCCTTTAGCATGTTAGATCAACAAAATAATCGAAAAAAAAAAACAGCTGTTCGGCAATAATGTATGGAACAACTTATCTTTTTTCCCTTATTTTTTTTTTGATATAATCTTGCTAAATGGACTTCATTTACGATACCTATTATGTCGTTGTCGGGATGTAAACGATAAAAAAAAGTGAATAAATATATATTTTTTTTAGTTCATAACCTCTTTTTTTAGGTTCAATCAAAATATACCAAGTTGTTTCAAGGTTTGTAATCAAAGTTATAATTAAAAATTAGTGGGACATTCCTGGGTAAATAAAAAATATCAGGTTGACATTAAATATATTTTACATACAAACATACCTACATGCCTAAATGAGTTTTTTTACCTCACCGATTACACTTATTGAGTGCCATGACGCCATGACATTACATGGCAATTTTAATAGCTTCCGGAATCTAAAATTAACAAAAAGTAAATAAAATTTACACAGGTTCCTACAGCAAATATATGAATTTTGCCAAATTTTCTGTGTTGAAAGAGAGTGAAGCTGAATGTACGAAAATGGCTAATTAAGACCAAGTTAATAATCATGAACTGACAGTACAGACTTAAAATATGCAGCTTGTGTAGATAAAATACGGAAAATTATTAGTCATTTAACTTATTAAAATTATTGCCGTCTTTATAATATTCATTTGGACAACTATTAATTAAAATTTAAGAAAGTTTCTTTTGAGGAAAAATTATTTTGTATTTTTCTACTTCACGTTTTTAGAAATGACGATATAATAAAAATACCAACATATTTTTAATAGATGAATATCTCTTGTTTATTCTCCTCTAACTCTAAAATACACCTGATTAAATAAAATATATTTGATGAAAAAGTACCTATCTCCAATGCTTATTTAACTCTAATCCATTTTAAATTGCTGTCTCGTTTTTCCCGTCCCTTTACGGAAGCTCTGAAAGCATTCTTAAGCACAAGTGAGAGTGCATGTGCATCGAGAGACTCCAGTTAAGGACATCATTACCACCGAGCCTACCAGTCCCTGGGAAAATTCCACCTTTTTACTTACCTTAAAAGTGAGCTTGTATGAACCGGATGGTTTAAGTTTCTAGCTAGTTCAATTTGTAAGAAAACTTCTTTAAGTATGATGCGACGTTTATTGTGCGAGTTCTAATTGAAGTTGAGAACTTGGCGATTTGTTACTAATTAGTTCTATGATAAAAAGCATAACTTTTTATTATGGTTGAAATTTAACTTTTGCTAATATGATTTTGTTTTGCGTCACTATCCTGATAGAATAATACGAAACGGTAGGTACGCTAATTGAACGTTAACTCAATCGATTTCTCTTTCTGATAATTAATCAAATGTTTTGACTTTTGTCAATGAATACAAATTCTTACTGAACAATTCAATTTGCTTTTGTCGGAATGTTTCCTCTAAATAAATCGAGTTTGTGTGTAAATGACGAAACTAAGTGAAAACCTCGACAGGAATTTCAAACGTTGACATTGTAGGGGAAAGAATGGAAAAGGGTCAAGTGGTTTCTTGACGGTCACGTACTAAATTAAATTTGGTTGTGACATGGAAATATTAGGACGTTTATCAATTTCAGATTGTTAAGTTTTCTTTTATGTAATAGGTGGGAGACGAGTAGACAGATCACCTAATGGTAAGCGATTGCCGTCGCCCATAGACACCTACGATACCACAAGTGATCATTTTTGGTAGTATGTACCTATACATTGTTATCATTACTACACTATGAGTACATGACTTGTAGGCAACAGCCTAAAATGTGGGAAGGCCTAAATAGGGTATTTGACTAAGTTCGAGATTTTACAAAATATATTTTTTTAATCAAAATATAGTTAAATATGTGCCAACAGCAAAAATTCTTAATTAAAAATATAACGTCTAGCCGGTTTTATGGTCATTCAAAGATTCAAGGGCAAGTCCGTTTTAAAAATATGAAATTATTAAAAAATAGTTATACCATTGAATAACTCATACAATTTGCACCAACTATTATAATAGAACCATTGACATAAACGAAACAATTAATATAGCTACCATACAGAATTCAAATGAAATGCAATCAAAATTCTTGTTTGTCACGTCACATCTCAGTAGCCATTTGTATGGAGCGTTTTGGATTTGATCAAAATAATATGATTTTAAAGTTGTGATATCTCAGGTAGTTTAAATGAGAATCAAGTAATTCTTTCAACGATATTTCTATCATTGATCCCAAGACGATCCCAAGACTATACTCGCATGTCGCAGGGCTGAGCAAAGCGCAGATTTCTACATCATACATACTCACACACTTAACATACACGCATTAACACTCACACACCTATACACACTCGCACACGCGCACACACACACACACATATTACAATACAATCTGTTTTTATTTTATTAGCTTTTTGTATATTTTTGTAAACCTTTATTGTAAACCTACCCATTAAGTTTTCTTGGATCTGCCTAGTACTTAAGTGGTTCTTGCTTTAGCAAAATTATGTTAAGGAAGAGGGCTTACTTCTGACACGGGTGCATTCCGCACTCAAAAGAAGAAGTCCACCAAGTCACGTGTTTAAGAAGTGTAAGAATTCGTTATGAATAAAACATTTTTAATTTTTCATTTCATCATTGAGAGGTCTTTTGATTACAAAAATAAAAAATATAGTCAAATTCTTATGAGGGAGTGAATACAAAGTCTACTGAATAGTTGTATCTAAGAGAGGTATACTACCTTTGACACGCGCTGAAGTTTCATCCCTAAGGTACCTAGGTACTTCCTGTGAATACAATTTTATAAGAAATTCAAACTTAATTTTAGTAAACAAAACACTACGATAGCCCACGAGCGCCGGCAAAACTTGAAAATTTTGTTACTAATTTCCTTTTTCCAGCAATAGTCAAAGAAATTAGTATACCTACATGTTTTATTGTCTATGCATCTATACTGCGGTAATATTCAAGAAAATAAAACCTAACAAACTGCGCCAGTTGCTTTTTGTTTTTTACCAGCGTAAATACTCGATGCTCTAAAAAATTCAATGCATGATTCTTTCAAATAGATTTAGAAACTGTTTGCTAGATTTTTTAGACCGTTAATGTGAATTCTATCTCAGTTTATACACGTGGTATAAAAAAGTTGGTTGAGTGCAGTTACACACTTGTGCATATCGTATTACAGTTGCAATTGCAAAAACAAATGCAAATTATTTACTTTATAGTACGAGAGCCCACGACCAAAACCATGTCTCATAGCAATACGGCAAAAACCCTATAAAATCGTTAGATTGTATGATTCTGAACCCGACTAGGCGTGTAGTAACGGTCGAAAGTGTAGCAACTGCGTGGGAGGCCATTTCTGCTGTGTCAATAAAAAAAGACAGTCGGTATTATAGCAATACGTCTGATAGTGAAAATGTACATAGATTTTATAATTGCATTACGAAAAAGTTTGTTTTCAGACATTTTGCGCGTAGCATATAGCCTGAGCGCATTTTTGAAAATGCCAAAAAATTTAGCCGACCTGTATCATAGCAATACGGATAATTTTTTTTTTTCAACTTTTTGTATTGCTGCCAGGATTACCAAAAACCTGTTTTCAGACACTTTCAGTGTAGCATATACTCCCAAAAACGAAAATAACGTTTCGGAGTCGCCTGACCGACGCACACTGGGGCAAGATACCCTTATTTCTGGCATTAAATCAGTTTACTGGCTAAATGGCTTTTGTAGTCACTAAATTGAAATAAAATAATGTTTTCGATGATTTAGAATCATTTATATGACTTTAAATACATAAATGTATGTTTTTTAGGTAATTTAACACAAATAATGAAACAAAAAGACGTAAACAATCGCTAATATTTTATTAAAATTATTCTGAACCTACTATTCTAAAGATATGCTAGCGCATCATCATCATCTTCATCAACATCATCTTCATCATCATCATCTTCGTCATCGATATGCGTTACTTTATCGGAATTTATGTTTGAAGATGGATCTTTTAATAAATTTAAGATTTCAATAAATTCAGGGTCGCAACGTATTCATTGATTTGTAACAGAAAATTCAAGATGCCTCAATGCGATTTTAAATGATATCTGGGTATCGAAAAGTTGTCTGATAGAGAAGGTACTACACTTAATTTGTCTGATATACATTTTTTGCACATGTGGACAACTTATTTTATCATGTCCAACAATTTTCAGACATATTGCTATGATACCGATCGGTCAAATTTGTTAACATTTTCAAAACGGTCTCAAAATTTAATGCGTTCACATTTCCGTCTGAAAATTGTTTTGTTCGCATCAAATAACCAAAATTTACTAATAAAAAAGATTTTCAGACGTATTGCTATGAGACATTTTTTTTGTCTCATTTTTTATTTTTGTTAGTGATTTTACGGGTTTGCGCTACACCACTAACGTCTGAAAAATATGTTTCCGGTATCTCAAAACTACCATTCAACTACAGTCTGCAAATCAGACATATTGCTATGATGCAGTTCGGCAAAATTCTTTGACAATTTTGAAAATTCGGTCAGATCAAACGCTACGCGGAAAATGTCTGATATTGGTATTTTCGAGTTCAAGATAATCGTATCTATCGATTTGATGCGGTTTTGGCCGTATTGCTATGAGACAAAAATTTTGGTCGTGGGCTCTCGTACTATTACCCAAGAATAGAAAATTTTCATTGCTCGATTGAATAATCTAAAACTTTGGGGCGATAGTAATGAGAGGAATTCTACGGTTGAAGAATAAGAAGATTGTAGACCAAATAAAAAATAAATGTGCTTATTTATTCCTTCCTTAAGAGTCGGCAACGCGTATGTGTTACCATGGGTTGTGGTAATCACTTGCCATCTATTATGTCCTGTACTCGTGTGTCCGCTGTAGTTTTTAAAAATGCACAAAAAAATTAAAATTAAATATATATATATATATGTATATAAATCAACCCCCGTGCCTCTGAAAGCACGTTTAGCCGTCGTTCCTGCGTCTGGTCCCTCTTCGGTGGTGTCCCATCGAAACATGAGGGGAAGAGAATAGAGAGCGCACTTGTGTCTGCGCAAACACATGTGCACTTTAATATGTGCTGCGTCGATGGCCGATCTCGGAGATTGGCCGCCATGACCGAAATATCGATTGGAGGACATTATTAGTAATTTATCGGTTTCTCAAAAATGTGTTTAGACAAAGTACCTACCTAGTTAGAATACTCTCAGAGTTCCCATTTACAATTATGTTTTTAATTTTCCAAGAATTAAAGAGGCGTCGCCGACTTGTTGAAAGAAATTTTCAAACCTAATTTCCAGAAACTGACGAGCAAAAAGAGCCCAAATAAATTCAATTTCATTTATCGTTATCTTATTGTCAAAAGAAAATGGAGCTTTGTTTTCATATTTTATTTTACTGGATTCATTATGATTGATTCATTATCTAACTTGGTAGATAATTTTTAACGTAGCTACGGTCGCGGTCAAAGAGTGTTTACCACCTTAATAGATATCTTTTTGAATGAAATGAAATGAAAATTGAAATGAAATGAAAATTGTTTATTCAATTTAGGTCCATACAGAACACTTATGAATGTCAACATGTTTACCACTGGTTCGGAATTTAGTTTTCTGCCAAGAAGACACCAGCAAGAAACTCAGCAGTTACTCTTTTAAAAAAGAAATGTTTTACAAAATGTCACCATTAACTTATAATGTAGTTTTTGTGTTACTAATATGTCTCTAAATTATTGTCATTCAAAAAATCGTCTATTTTATAATAGCCTTTCTTCATTAAACAGTTTTTTATATACAATTTAAACTTATGTGTGGGCAAGTCAATAATAATCTGAGGTAACTTATTAAACATTTTTATGCTCAATCCTATAAATGAACTACCAACCTTATGGAGCCTGATATTTGGAACGGCTTATTTCTGGTGTTAAGGCTGTGATAGTCGGACTTCTTCGAGAACAGATGGAGATTCTTATGTACGTACATAAGGCAATCAAGGATGTATTGATAAGCCACGGTAAGTATGTCGATTTCTTTAAACAAATCTCTAAGGGAGTCGCGCGATCTAAGGCCATAAATGGCGCGGATGGCTCTCTTCTGTAATACGAAAATAGTCTGTATATCAGCAGCTGATCCCCATAGTAATAGACCATATGACATGATGCTATGAAAGTAGCTGAAATAAACCAGCCTCGCCGTTTCAACATCAGTTAGTTGTCTTATCTTTCTAACTGCATATGCAGCAGAACTAAGTCTACCTGCCAGGACATCAATATGGGGACCCCATTGTAGCTTAGAATCTAATGTGATTCCTAGAAATACTGTTGAATTTACGAGCGCAAGATGCTCACTATTTATGGTTATATTTGTTTTAACCTGCCTCACATTTGGCATTGTGAATTTAACACATTTAGTCTTTTTGGCATTAAGTAGTAAATTATTAGTTGTAAACCAATATACCACTTGTGAGAGTGCATCGTTTACGTCGTCGAATACTTGCTTAAGCCTATCAACTCTAAAAATCAGAGAAGTGTCATCGGCAAACAATACAGTCTCACATAGGTCTTTTGTAAAGTGAGGAAGGTCATTAATATAAATTAAAAAAAGTAGGGGTCCCAATATAGAGCCCTGCGGCACTCCCATGAGTAGAGGGGCGCCAGTAGAATTTATTCCATTAACACTCACTTTTTGGATTCTACAAGAAAGGTATGATTGCAGCATTGAAAGTGCATTGTCTGAGACACCATAATGCCGTAGCTTCATTATTAAAGTTTCATGGTTAACACAATCAAAGGCTTTTGATAAATCGCAGAAAACACCAACAGCATCTTGCTTATTTTCCCACGCATTGAAGACATGTTTCATTAGTGCCACTCCTGCATCAGTAGTGGATTTCCCTTTAGTGAATCCGTACTGGTTATTATGAAATAAGTTATTTATTTTGAAGTGAGCTGCTAATTTTCAAAGATCTTACTCACTGCTGGTAATATAGATATTGGTCTAAAATTTGATGGGTCATTTTTGTCCCCTGACTTATGCAGTGGTACAATTTTACTAAATTTCATTAAATTTGGAAAGTGACCCGTATCTACACATTTGTTAAATATAATAGCTAAATGTGGGGCAATAGTAGATATAATAGATTTTAAAATTTCTGTTGAAATACCCCATAGGTCCTCAGTTTTTTTTAACTTAAGGTCCTTAAATGTTTTTATAATTTTATGGTCAGTAACATGACTAAAGCAAAAAGTAGCTTGACACTTCTCCACACATTCTTTCAGCAGGGACTCAGCAAGATGTGGACAAGAATTTAATGACTGAGTAGTAGTGATTGCTATATTGGAGAAAAAAGATTCAAATGCGTCCGCTATTTCAGCATCAGCGTAAAGATTTTTATTATTTATTTTAAGAGAGATCTTGGTATCATATGATTTTGTTTTGCAAGTCTCTTTATTAATTATACCCCAAGTAGCTTTAATTTTATTGCCAGATTTACTTATTTTTTCTTTTAAATAATTTGCTTAAGCAAGTGCACAAACTTTCTTAAATATTTTAGAGTATTTTTTTACATATTCAAGCATTCTAGTGTTACTAGAAGTTGCTTTAATGGAGTATAATTCAAATAATCTAGTTCTACTTCTATAAATTCCCTTTGTAGCCCAGTCACTAAATTTCATCTTAGTATTGTCTACTTTAAAAGTTTTCTTTGTAAATATAGTATCAGATACAGATTTTATCGCACTGAATACTTGTTCATACAGTTGGTCAATAGTATAATTATCATCAAGTGGTAAAAAGGAAAATTTTTCTTGAATGATATGACAACTGTCATTTCATTTCAAAGAAATTAGGATTTTTTATGGCTGCTTCTGTGTTGTCTGTCTCTTTATGTGTCTTTTTTCATATTACCTTTAAAAAGGTAATATGTAACTTGATATGGCATTTTTGACTTTAGTGCAAAAAGTATGATATAGAATCAAATTTCAAAACTGGTAAACACTTTTTGACCGCCACTGTACACTGTACATAAAAGATTAGTTCTAGAATTCGCCTAATCATACCTTATAAACATCAGATACCTATTAATCGTTTTAAATGAAATACACATTCTGAATGAACTCATATTTTTGTATGTAAAGGCATATTAGTTTATACCTAACTTAAAGACAATGCGTTGAGGTAAACATCAATCACTCCTTAAGTCCTTTAATTAAAGCTATCCATAGTATCTTCTATTATTCCATACATATGCTTTCATCCTTCAAAGTCGTTCGTGAGTTAAATGTAGCGCTCATCACCAATTTTAGGGAATCATTGCATTCAACTCTAACAACAACGTGTATTTGAGTTTTAACAATTAGTATTTATTACTAAAACAAACATACAATAAATACCGTATTGAAGTTGTGTGCCCATATTAAACTGAAGTATCCTTAGGTTGATGAAAAAAAATATGAATATTTAGACAAGCAAGCAAGGTTAGATATTGTTACGTGACTCTATCAAGAAACTCGCAATCAATCGAAAATATCGATTCATATCCGAAATGAATCGATGTTTGACATTGTATCACATCGAGAATTTTGATCAATATATTTATAATGCTAATTAAATAACACTCGTATCAAAGTTATCTGCATGTCACTGCATTCATAAGATCGTATCTAATTGGCAATTAATTTGTTACACATGTCTTTTATAATTGAATTTGAAGATATATTTTATTTTCTCTATGAAAGCCTATTACGGCTAACAGCCGTAATAGGATTCCATCTAGTCATAAGTTACAAACCTACTTTTTTGATGAACAATATTGTAACAGGAAGTAACATAACACAGGGTTAAATTTAAAACATCAACATCCTCCCAGATACTGATTATAGTGCTCAAAAGTAACAACTATTAAAATGTCAAAAAAATGCATTTCTGGAAAAAAGCAGGATCTTTTTGCAACATCTTCATACACGTTTGTAAGCATTGCTGATCAAAGTGCGATCCTGCCTACCTAACATCTCCGTTGCAATACTGTTATACCTACCTATACCTTAGTATTTGACTACACCATTCATGTGCTGACTAGTGAGTCAGAATTAAATTTAACAATTTGACAGTTAGCGTTTTAATTAGGGCACGAGTACCTCAACAACAATATTAAGGTGTCGAAATGTCGTCAATATAAATGATTAAGCAAGCAGGTACTAGGCGTATGTAGAAATTGTATTTGCAAACGGCTTGCATCGTAAAAGGAGACGGACAGGTTGGGAAACCTGTTGGGCCTTAATGATTTTAGCTGTCACATCGTTTAAACATATAATAGGCACTGACGAGTGTGCAATAGCAACAGTATGACACCTCATGTAAGCATACCTGCCTACTTTTTTTTATATCTACCTATCTCGGAGTCAGATCAATCTATGTGATGTTGTGAAATATTTATTTATTTATTTATTTATTTATATCTTTAACGCAACTAACATGAATCACAAATTTGTTACTTAACTATTTTATTTGTTTTCCTTTCATTACTTTCGTTTCTTGACTACGAACTGGTGTCTGTAATACCTAAATGTTACTGTAAAACGATACGGTTTCGGCGATACAAGCTTCGTGCTTAGTGCAGAAACCAACGGCATTATTGTTATATGTACACATTTTACTGGTCAATAAATTTATTTCTATTTCTATACGTTTATAGGTCCCACCTAAAACTAACTCGATTTTCGTATAATTGAAGAAATAAAATACGAAAATCATCAATGGTTTTGATTAAAAATAATCTAATATTGAAATTGTGAGAAAACTAGCTGTATTTTGTACAAAATAGTGCTTAAACAGTAACACATTCATATTAGATGTCTCATGGTCATGGATCATGATCTAAAACCAAACTTATCGTGCGCGAGTCAATAAAGGAAATAGCAGATGTAAAACAAAAGTCTCCCTGCAGCGAATCCTAAAACAGCAAGATTCGGTTTTAAAAACTAAAACACGAAATATCAAAATTCCAAAAAAAAACTTATCAAAATAATTCTTATGTCCATGGAATGACATCACACATTCCACGAGATGGGTTGTCTGCTAGCGTGCCTTATCTAGCTATAAAAAACATGAGTGCACTAACACCTGCCGTTTATTTTGCCGTTCCGAAGTAGTCGAATGCAGGCTGCACCTAGCTTCAGCCGTCAATAAATAGTCTGCACCAAACCTCTAGAGCCCCAACCGACTTTACTCGCCTGGAATTGTAGCTGTCTAGATTTAAGTGTAAGGCACACTTCTGCTTTTAGTTGGGGAAGTAAGAATGACTAACTGTACCTCACATCCACGTATCGCGTTAAACCTTAAATATATAAATATCTATAAAATCCCTTAAGAATTTGAATGTTCCCTGGGTAGGTGCATTAGAACCTAATTTATCAATTTATGAATTCATACAACATATCATACATTGACCTGATTCTGTACTAAGTCTTTTAAGCCCTTGTATTAAACTTGTTTGTCAACTAAAAGGATCTGGGGCCCAATTCTCGGAATTTTCGATATGAAAAAAACATAGCGGATGTCGCATGAAATCCATACAAAACAAAAATCTTTTTGTGATATATGTCGTATGATATATAAATGTTGCGAGCACGAGAATTGGGGTCCTCGTCCTCTCTTCATCTTAGCGTGTAATTCCCTTTTGCATCCTAAGCTGTCAGTTTGGTCCGGGATAGTACGAGTAAATAATAATTTAGGGCAATGGGTAATCACAATGGAGCGACTGCCATCTGACTTTCGAAACCCTTTATCAGGGGACCCAGACCAACTAAATCCTGGTGATACGTTTTAGAAATTACTTTTCTGAAACGTGCAGGTTTCCACGCGATGTCTTTTCTCACGGCAGAGGTTATGGTTGAAATATAGATTTGAAAAATGCAGATGTGCATGCTCAGATTTGAACTACGACCCGACAACCACGAACCGTACGGAAGGCGCGTTTTATCCACTTTTTTTTTTTTTTTTTTTTGTTGACCCAGGAGAAATGCGTTACGCATACCCATCCGTCTGTAAACGGATGGGTTATGTCGGACTCTCCTCTGGCGACGGCTTCTCCTAATGAGAAGCCGGCCAGAGGCATACCGACTAAAACTCCTGGGACTCTCCCTCATCTGTCCATGGGTGGGCGAGTGACATGGGGCCAAAGCTCGGAGCCTTTCACCACGTCACCCCCCGGACAGGGACGCCCGCCGGCGCTTCTCCCCCCGGGGTCGGGGGGAGGGATGGGGACAGCCGAGAGAGTCGTGCCGTCCCCACCAGGCGTAGGAGGAGGTCCGTGCAATGCCGGTGGTGGGGTTACAGCCCCACGCACCAGCGGACCTGCTCCTCGCAGGGGAAAGAGACGCAAGTATTGGCGTCGTCTCCTCCCTCTACGTGCCTTGCGGATCGCGGGGGCGAGAGGGTCAGCCTCTCGCTCGCGCTCCGCCGCCTCCTTCGCCACCATCACATGCTCGCAATATGCGGCAAAGGCCTTCCAGGCATCCTCACTCGCTAATATAGCTCTCGCTATATTAGAGAGTGAGAGGTCCTGGCCGACCTTTGCCACCAATGCGTGGCGAGCCTGTGCCCACGGCGCACACACCGCCAAGGTGTGCTGCGCCGTGTCCACAGGGTCGCCGCATGTGTGGCACGAAGGCGTCTCCTCCCTGCCGATTTTGTGCAGGTAATAACCGAAGCAGCCATGCCCGGTCATTACCTGCACCATCCGGAAGGAGACTACGCCGTGGTGACGCTCAAGCCACCGGTCCAAGACCGGGGCGAGCGCGTCGAGCGTTCTGCGGCCGTACGGAGTGAGGACGAGGTGCTCAGACCATCGCCTCTGGAGGATCTTCCGAGCCTCCCTCCGCACGACCTCCCGCTCGGCGGGGCAAATGGACACCCCATTTGCCCTTTGTGCCACCGTGTAGTCGTACACGGCGGACACCACCACGGCGTCTGACTCCCATGGGGGCGTCTCGGCGAGTAAGCAGGCCACGTCGAAACTTACCGTACGGTAAGCTCGAGCGACCCGCTGCGCTATTACCCGCTGAGGCCCCCGCAAGAAGGGAAGGTTTTCCCCCCTTGCTAGGGAGTCGGACCAGACTGGCGCCCCGTAGAGCGCCATCGATCGCAGGATACCGGCGTAAAGTCGCCGGCACCTGGAGCCTGGTCCACCCAGGTTGGGCAGCAGCCACGAAAGCGTGTCTGCTGCCTTAAGGAGCCGCGGTGACATCCTGCTAAAATGCAGGCCAAAATGCCACCGCGGATCCAGGGTGAGGCCGAGATAGCGCATCTCGGCCTTCACTGCAACCTGGGCCCCCCCGACAGTAATGTGTCTGCCGGAGGGGAAACGCTCGCCGGAAGACTGAGGAAAGTAGATCACCTCAGTCTTCTCGACGGCCACCTCCAGGCCGAGCCGCCGCACCCTCCGTATGACCAGGTCTGTTGTGGTCGACGCGCTTTGCGCCGCGCGGTCGAACGTCCCCCCCCGGGCGGTGACGAGAGTGTCATCTGCGTAGCAAATGACACTCTTGCCCCGGGAGAGACTGGCGCGCAAGACCCAGTCATACCCTAGGTTCCACAGGAGGGGTCCGAGGACTGACCCCTGTGGAACCCCCATCTCTACGGTGCGGCTCTGCACGATGCCCGACCTGTCGGTGTAGAGGACTACCCTGTCTTTAAGGTAGTCCTCTATCAAAATCGCGAGATACTGGGGCACTCTAAAATAGCGGAGTGCCGCCAGTATCGTCGCGTGGGGGAGGGTGTTGAACGCGTTTTTTATGTCAAGAGACACCGCGACAACACCCTTCTTCTCCCCCGCAGCCTCATCCGTTTCCTCTCGGAGTCTTTTCAGGGCGTCAATGGTCGACCGACCCGCCCTGAAACCGTATTGTGACTCCGAGAGGTTTGGCCCATCGTTTTCTAAATGTGCGACGAGGCGGAAAGCTATGACTTTTTCGAAAAGCTTTCCCACCTCGTCCAACAGCACGATGGGCCTGTAGGCCGACGGGGAGTCCGCCGGCCTACCTTCCTTTTGAAGGAGGACTAGCAGGCCCTCCTTCCATAACTTTGGGAACCTCCCGACCGCGAAACAGCGGTCGAAGAGGTTCCTGACGCGGCCCTCGATCTCACTTAGAGAGAGGGCCAGCACTCGCGCCGGGACGCCGTCCGGACCGGGGGCGGTCTTTTTGGCGCGTAAGCGGATCTCCGCCGCGCCAAACTCCTCCGTGGATATGGGCGGAGCCACATCATCTACGGAGACCGCCTCTGCAAGCGGGCGCATCCTGGGAGGGCGATGCTCGGTGTGGACTGGAAACAGCGTCCGCACCACCCTCTCAAGGAGCTCCGGCTGGAGGATCTCCGTGACCGGGGGGCCTATGGGGCGCAATTTGCTGCGCGCCGCCTTATAAGGCCTCCCCCACGGGTCACGGTCCAGCTCCTCCAGCATCTCCGCCCGCGCGGCGTCTTTGGCCCTGCCGATGGCCCCTTTGAGGGACCGCCTTGCCTCGCTAAAGGCCTGGTACAGGCGGTCCTCTTCGGCAGGGTCTCTTTGGCGACGCCGCTTCGCCCTCTGGAAGGCCCGTCGCGCGCCCCGGCAGGTGGCCGACAACTCCTCCAACTCCGTCGACCACCAATATACGGCGTGCTTCGGGCCCGGCCGGCGTGACCGAGGCATGCTAGCATCGCACACCTCGGTCAGAGTTTTTCGGAGGGTAGACGCCGTGAGGTCGACATCACCCTCGTCGTCCAGGACTGGGAAGAACCAGTCCTGGACGAACGCCGCCTCCTTGGCCTTTTCCCGGTTGAGCTTTGATAGTGCCCAACGCGGGAAAGGCGACGGCCGGTTGGCCGGGCCAGCCGAGGCGCCTCCGACACCGAACCGAATGTATCGGTGGTCGGAGAGCGACTCCACCTCCTCAACGTGCCAGCCAATTGTGCGCGCGGCTATGCTCGGGGTGGCGAACGTGACGTCCACCACCGAGCCACCGTTGCGCCGCACGCACGTGTGGGTCGTGCCCCTATTTAGGAGGGAGAGGTCGCAGGCGATTGCCCACGCCTCAAGGGCACGACCCCGCTGGTCAGTTGCCGGGTTCCCCCATGCGATGGACTTCGCGTTGAGGTCCCCGGCAACAACTACAGGGCGCGGTGCCAAACGGCCCAAAACCGCGCCCAGCACGTTGAGGTGCGCCTCAAATTCGGCGAACGGCCGGTTGGGGGAGAAATAACTGGCCACATTGGCCAGGTCCTCCCAGCCGGCGACTATATAACCAGGCCCCCTCTCAATGAATGAGAGGGGGGAAAGGGCGGAGGAAGGCCGCCTAAAAATAGCGGCCACGCCGTCGCCGTCGCCAAACCAATTGTCGTGGACCATGTAAGGCTCCACGACAATCGCCACGTCAACTTGCCACTCGGCCATTCTCTGGTATATCAGATCCTGGGCCGAGCGGCAGTGGTTGGCGTTCACCTGGAGGAAGGTGCGATGTCTGACCTGAGCCATTATTCTGACATCGCACCCTCCTCGTCCTGCGCCGCCGGGGGAGCCCCAGGGGCAGCAGCAACCGCCGGCTTCTCTGCCGGCGGCTGTTTCCCTTTCTTCGGGGGAGGACGACAGCCATTCCCCCTCATCGTGTGCTCCGCTGGCCGCCCTGACGCAGAGCAGACGGAGCAGTGCGGCTTCTTGGCCCCGCAGTCCTTCGCCTGGTGCCCCTCATGTCCGCAGCGGTAACAGAGAGCTCTGCGGACGGCGTCGGAGGGGCAGAGGGCCGCGGTGTGGCCGAGCCCCAGGCATTTAAAGCAGCGGAGGGGCTCATCCTCTAATGCCTTAACGGCTGCCGAGCTCCAGCCGACGAGGAGGCGGCCCGCCTTCAGGACCGCCTTAGCCGCAGTTACGGGGAGGTGGAGCCTGACTTGCCCCAGGCCCCATCGGCCACGGCGGACCTCGCCGGCATAGATGTCAGCCGGCCCGCAACCTCCGACCTCCGCCGCCCTTTGCACCACGTCCTCCTTGGTGACGGAGTCATCCATCTCCGTCACCAAGAGTGTGGCCCGCCTGACCGGCCGCCTTACATGGGCCACGTCCGCCAAAGCCTCGCGGACTTGGGCCGCAAAGGCGTCCGCGGCCGGGCCACTCGAGGCCCCAGGGAGCTCGCATTTCCGGGCTCCCGTGGCGGTGTGCCTGCACCGCAGGTTTAGGCCCAGGGACCTTGCGTCCCCTAAGGCCTGGCGAGCCTTGATGAGGGCGGCCGAGTAGGTCACACCCTTCTTAACCGCCTCGGCTGTCAATGTTATGACGACGGCCGAGGATTTGGGAGCAGCCATCTTCTTGGCAGCGGCGACGTCGGGAGAAATGTTGGAAGGCGACGAAGAGGAGCCCTTCTTCTTCTTGTTTCTTTTCGCCTTCTTCCCTCCAGTCAGGCCAACCTGCTCCGTGGACGGAAGGGCGGCAGATGTGGGCACCGCCTTCTTGGCCTTCTTTGCCTTCTTGTAAACTGTCTGCCACCCCTCGTTTGCGGGGGTGGTGGCAGGCAGGAAGGTGTCCTCCGTCCATGAGGTGGAGGGCGTCGAGGTTCGGGGGCGGGCATCCGTGTAGCCCGAGGGGCCGGTGTAGGAGCCGAGCGGGGGGCGGGAGCCGTCACTCCGGTCGCCGCGACGGAGGCGAAGCTCCTAGAGCGGGTGACCGGGCCGGAGACAGGGGCGGGGGCGCTCGGGGCCTTTTTCTTCTCCTCCAGTAGGGAGGCCACCCGCATTTCCAGGACCGCATCTGCGTCCTTGTCCCTAGGCGCTGCCTTGGCAGCCGCCTTCCGCGTAGGAGCGCGGGGTGCGGCTAGCGGCGCGCCAGACGGGATGGTGACTGGCGGGGCTCCTCCCCCTCGGAGGGCCTGCAGCTCGCTCCTCACGGCCGCTAGCTCCTCGGACAGTCGCTTGACTGTCGCCTGGAGGGCGGCCGTCTCCTGCGATGTCGATCGTTTGGCCATCTCGGCCGTGATGGCGAGAAGCGAACACGTCCTGTCCTTGAGCGTCTTCTGCATTGTCCATTTGATGTTTCGGGACTTTGCAGAGACGCCCAATATTTGCGAAGCATCCTCATTGGCGGACTGCTCCAGGTCCGCTAGCGACATATCAGCGTAGTTTAGGACGGGGGCCACGCCGTACCCGTATTGGGCGCGGATCTCCCGGGTCCTACGCTCTTCGTCCATGACGTCTTGCTCGTTTTGGAGCTTGATTTGCGCCTTAAGCGCCTCCGCCGCCTCTCTACGCGACGCCGCCAAGGCGATATATTCACCTGTGGTAGCAGGCCTTCCCGGCCCCGCATGCTTTTTCTTGCGGGCCGACTGCCTGGAGCAATCGGAGTCCTCCGACTTGGAGGACTTCGCCGCCCGCTTCACCGCCTTGGTTTTGGTGAACCGCCTTACGTCGCTCGCGTCGCTCACCAGGGACTCGCTCTCCGATCCCTTTAAGGTGTCCGTGTCTGAGTCAGACACGTCCACATCTAGCACGCCCGGGCGGAAGAATTTGCTCCCGCCCGAGGTTTTGTCAGCTGGGCTGGCGGTACTTGCCAGCTTCAGCTTTAGGCCCTTCGAGGGCGCCACCTTCTGCAGTATTATACTGCAAGGTGTGCATCTCGAGGCCAGATCAGTTTTGGGACTCTCCGAAGACAGAGTAGTCACGTCCGTGTTTAAGTTGCCAGTTTCTATTGTGGGGGCGCCGACCGTCGGGGCCGCCGTCTCCACATCCAATTCGACGAGAGCCGAAACGCCAGGGGTAACGTCAAAGTCCATTATGGATGCCAGGTCGTCAGTGTTATCAAAATCAGAAGGGGGGTTTTTTGGGTTTTTAAGTGATGTATCCATGAAGATTCCCACGAGAATAACGGTATACAAGACCACCGGGACAGAGCCGAATATCCCGGCTACCCTACTTACACCGGGGGAGGCGGGTGTTCCCCCCGGGATGGCCGCTAGCAGGCTGGGTAACACCCCAGCCACCCGAAGGCGACCGACGCCGCGCGAGGCCCCGAACGGGGCGCCCCAACGCCGGTCCTTTGTGGTTTTTTAATGTGGTTGTCTCCACCGGGCCGGCCAATTAAGGCAAGCCCGCTCCCACGCCAGAGAGGTCCTCTCGGACCCCCCAGCGCTAGCGAGTTAACCCTCCCCGGCAGGCACGCAGACCCGCCGGTTTGGGGTGATTTTTTATAGAGGTTTTCTTCCTCGCAGTCCACTCTCAGTGAGCGGACCCCCGGCCTCCTCTCAATGAGTAGGTTACGGTATACAAGGTGATTTTTTATAGAGGTTTTCTTCCACGCAGTCCACTCTCAGTGAGTGGACCCCCGGCCTCCTCTCAGTGAGGAGGTTACGGTGTGCCGCTTTTGGTCCGCGCCGGTCGAAGCCGGTACCTCCCATATCTGGGAGGCGTTCCCCTATCCGCCACCGGGGGACGCGTCCGATAGCTGAGCGGAATCGGCCGACTCGAGGTGCAATGAGCCGACCAACAGCCACGGACGCGTTTTATCCACTGAGCTATCATCGCTAAACCGATCAAGCCATACAAGGCTATAATGTTTTCAAAGTGGATCTTAAATTTTTTATCTCAATCTCGCATTAAGATTTCCCCATAACTGTACTTAA
Organism: Marasmia exigua; assembly: GCA_019059595.1. Taxonomy (NCBI): domain Eukaryota; kingdom Metazoa; phylum Arthropoda; class Insecta; order Lepidoptera; family Crambidae; genus Marasmia; species Marasmia exigua. Next base: position 18,227,578 of record CM032463.1, read on the forward strand.
TTCTTTTTTTCTTTATTTCCAGTGAGTCCGCGATGGCGTAAAGGGCAAGGACGTCAAGATGCGGTGGTTCAAGAAGGGCGAGCCGCCGCGGCTGCTCGCCGTCTCGCCGGAGGCCGAGCCGCGTTCCACCAGAAGGTCGAGAATTGGTAAGATTAGCAGAAGTTCACAAACTTTACCTTCTCATTACTATATAGGTGCTAAACGAGCTAATGATCACCTGATGGTAAGTATGTATTTATCACCGCCGACCATGAACATCTGCGAGATCAGACGAACTCAAGCGGTCTTTTAGAGAAGAATAAGCTCGTCTAAGTAAGGTCCCTAAATCATAACCGTCAGGAATTCGACAAAACCTATTAATTTAAATAATAAATATATATTTCACAACATCACATACATTGATCTGACTCTGGGATGGATAGCAAAATCACCTGTGTTACATCAGAAACATCAGCGGAATTACAAACATAATATATATTCAATACTTTTCTTTTATAAATACATACTTATGAGACATAGAAAACACCCAAGCCAATACAAACAGACATGTATTAAAGCGGCCCCATTTCGATTAAGACCTTGCAAGCTTGAACCACCTTGTGTTCGTTATTCAATCACGCCAAAAACCCCTCAAGTGGTTTATAATTCTTACACTATCATTCCAATAACTTTGACACCAAGTTTACCATTCCACTCTATGAGAAGAAAGAGCTGGCTGTAGGTTTGTCAAGTTGGCTGAAGGTAACGTACCTAAAGGGTAAGAATGGGACCAATTTTTTTTACAAGAAGTTTATTATTTATTTTCTTAACTCAACTAATGCGATACAGACCTGTGATCCAAGTCTATTAGTTGATGATACTTCTCAATGTAACATTTAATGTGTCGATAAAGATTTATTTATTTTTTACATATTTATTTTTATCTCATGTGAATTAGTTTATTTTGATCTCATGTGTGTGTGGTACATGATGGATTCCGTACATTAGACAATTTAGAACTTATGCGTGCATCACTTGACACGGATTGAATCATGAGCAAAAGATTTATAGATGTAAATCATTTCGAATTTTAGATCAACTACGACTTAGTCATTCATGAATTGCGTGTTACATGTGTACAAGAGCCACTTACAAATTTTCGGTACATTCGCAGTAGTCTAAACCCATAAAGACCTTCACTGGACATAATGGACCATTATTATAATTTTTAACACTTATGGCCGAGAAAATCGTAGCTTTCTAGTCATATGGGATTTAATCAGCCACTTACTTGATTTTTTATAATGCCTAAACGGTAATTTACTGGCGAATAGTGTTGTAATGGAACTTTAGTCTGAGTCTTATTTTTTCAATAGCTTTGTCCTCTATCTCTAAAGCCTAGCAGCAGCACAATAACTACGTCTATACCAACTGTGTGTGGAACTTAAAAGTCACTTGAAGGGTTTTGTTAAAAGTTAGGTAATCATCATCATCAGCCCATTTAAGTCCCCACTGCTGGGGCACGGGCCTCCCTCAATCACATGAGGGGTAATTGCCATACTCACCACGCTTGGCAGACGGGTTGGCGAGGGTTTTGATATAAATGCAGAGTTTTCCTTCTCTGGGTGCTGATGATCATGTCAGCAGTTTTACCTTCAGTCGCCTTTTACGACACCTCGGTAAGAGTGAGGGTGGCCTATTCTACTCTGCCGGGGACCACACGGCTAATTCTAACCGACTCGATACTCTAACTGTTCCACCCGTAGTGTACTAGGTTTTCTTTCGCACGTAATCTTCGATCTCCTTCGACCTTTGTGAACGGGAATATATTCAACCAACACTCTAAAAATTACCTATTTGCACAGCAAAAATACTAATTGCACATTAACCCTTAACCAGGCGACTTAGACATCATTTATTTCATTGGTTTTCAACCTTATCTTATCGGCACAAAGTTCAAAATCTGGTGGTCCCTATTTGGTAGACTACCTTGGTTAAATGTTAAAGCATGATATTGATGTGCACTTTGTATTTTTTGCTGTGTAAAAAGGTTAGGTTAGCAATTTATTAATTTTGAGGGAACGTTAAAATTTTTTTGTGAACCAGTGTGTAGATTTTTTTATGTGATAGGTGGCAGACGAGCAGACGGATCGCCTGATGGTAAGCGATTGCCGCCGCCCATAAACACCCGCGAAGCCAGTGGAGTCACAACTCACAAGTGACCCTTTGCCCCGCATTGGGTCTCCGGTACCCTCACGCACACAGCGAATCATAGCACAGTGCTGCTTCACGCCGGTTTTCTGTGAGGCCGTGGTCGACTCCGGTCGAACCGGCCCATTCATGCCGAAGCGTGGATCTCCCACGGTTGAAAAGGTAATACCGAAATGTCAAATCATTACATATGCAGTCGGGTAAAAGATAGAAAAGTATTTTTAAATCAAGAGAATGAATGAATGAACGTTTTATTGCACTCAAAGTACAGTTTGAAAACTTAAGACTAGGTATTAGAATATTTATCTTTTAACAGTTTTATTTATAAAAATAAGTACCAAACACATATCTATTGAAAAATTAATATGAGTAGCATACCTACTTAATTCTATCGGTTTGTTGTTAAGAATCGAATCTTTTGCAACAGTCCTCGTGGAGGTGTCAGATTTAACGATTCCTACCTACCTCCTACGATGTCTGAACAGCTGTATGGTACAATTGTACGATTCATTTGAAAATGTTGTAATCTGATCTTGTTATGTGCGAATGGCAGTTTCATCATCGACCTCTTTCATTTGCAGACCGTTACGTCAACTAACCGTTGACTAGGATTTCCAATTAGATACTAAGTATTTACTAGATGACTTGGTAGGTACTACGATGATGTGCCATTACACAATATAGGTACTTAGGTACACAATATTTTAAAACTAGGATAATTTAATTTGAAAAGAGTATTTTATATTATTAGGTAAATACGATACCTTATATTACAAAAGCAAAACTTAGAAAAAGGGCGATCCCGACAGGATTTTGTTTTAGGAAGAAGAAGCCCACAAATTGCGTTTAGGTATTTAAGGACTTTTTTAACCGAAAGGATGCATCACATTATCTACGCATGAAGTGTCAGATTCCTCATTTTCTCTTCTGACTAAAACATTCGTTGATGTTCTCTAACGAACAAAAGAACTAACCGTTAAGACACCGAGTGCCTAATGCAATAAATTAGCAAATGCTGTCAAAATACACGCATGGAGCAAAACAGTAGGCATTATCACTAATTAGCACTTGTATGCCTTTACAATGGACAACATTTCATATTTTTAACATGTCCATATTGTTTTTTTATATGAAAATAGACATAAAATGAACAGACCCATATTTTTTCTTTTTTCAAAATTTGTCCATTTTCATGCATAAAATAATTATTGAAATTATTTTTATTCTAAATAGACGTAAGCGCCAAATGACGTCATCGGACGGCTGAATACAGCGATATTCCTTTGCTTATCATTGTTTTAATAAAAAAAAAGGTACTACTGTCAAAGGTAAATAATACTAGTGTCAACATTGTCAACGTCATTCATACATTCAACGTTGACAAGTTGTCTTTTTTTTGACAGTTACATGTCATGGGTGTGGCATTTCGTAAATTTAAAACTATAATGTGCTAAGCAAAGAAATATTTAACATTCTGCCGTCCGATGACGTCATCTTACGTTTTTTAGTTTTTAATTTTTTTCTCAGTAAATAAGCAATATAAAAAATTAATAAATATATATTCGAGCAGCGGAAAGGTAAACAAAGAATTGGTATTTTTTGTTTCAGAGCTTAGCAATTTTGAAATGTTGTCCATTGCTTTGGATAATAATACGCTCTAGAGAAAATTAACACTTAGGTAATTTGTACGACGCAAAATCTTCTCCCCCGTCCCTCTTGAATGGCAATGTATCAAATGTGGTACCATTTGATACATTGCCATTCAAGAGGGATACTTCCTCGCTCTAATCTGTAAAAAGTAATGTAATTCAGATAGGTAGCTATTAATTATGACAAGATACTAAAGTCCTTTTATACGACCGACTGCACCTAGGATAATTTTGTCATGGCACTTGCCTTTATTAAAAGTATCGTTAATAGGACCCACAAATATGGAGTGGTTGGTTTTCGAACTATTTTAGGAAAGTAAACTCCAGCCTTTTAACCCTTGGTTACTTACAGAGGAACCAAACCGAGTTAGACAAATAATCATAATAATAAAACAGTAGGATACGAGAATTGCGATGTTCTGTAAAGCGTTATGGAGTCAAATCCCACTAGACACCGAGAGTCCGAGATCAACTAACTTATATAATATTACCCAGATTAAGCCTGTTTGACCGCATTAAGCAGTTTACCGCGTTTAATCTAAACTTAGTATTTCCCAGGAGAATTGAGAAACAACTCCCCAAGGATGAGGTACCACAGTGCCTACATAATAATAACTTTTGACGAAAAATTATGCACGGAAACCTATAGACTTTTTGTCCTAGTATAAATACTTACTAGGACAAAAACCGTGCAGGTTGATGACAGAAGTTTACTTGTGACAGTTTGTACCTTTATCTAATAATCATTAGTCCGTATCGTCTCCATTCATATTATCATATCAAAACTTGTTTGGTCCAAAAACCTTTTTATACATCATATTTGAAATGCCATAAACACTCAATTTAGATATCTCAGTATTTTCAACATCGGGCTTTAACAGCTTCCTTAATGCAATGCTACCATTCAACTGCAGTTTATATTGACACAGAATCCGAATGTGCGATAGACCAACTGATCGAAAGCATTACGCTCAGCAACATAGTCAGTAACTTGTTGCTTTGCCCACGATTAGCATTCAAATGCTACCCATCGTAATTTCTTCGCACGCACACGGTACGCATGACAACATTTTTGTCATAGTAATTAATAGTCGGTTACCTATCCCTTATGCAATGAACACGCAACAGTAAGCACACTTTGTTTACGTAAGCAGGTACTGCCACTTAATGTTGTGGGTTGTTGAGCCCTGCCAAGTTTTTGAGGAACTTAATGTAGGTACCCGCAAGAACATAAAAACATATTTTTGGGCACTCAAAGGCCATTACCTACTTTCGAGTTTTAGATAGCAGAATTTTTAAAGGTATGTTTGAGAAATCGTATCAAAAAACAATTATCCTATAAAGGAGAATTCAATGCCCAAGATCCTGCTATAATGCTTATTTAGCTCCACCCCATAATGATTTAGGCTTGTTATTGTTCATAATATTATCTATCCTAACCAAACTTATAGATCACGCACACAACCCACCAGGTTGAAAAGGCAACGCTGAAATTAACTGAAACATCACGAAAGCCTTTGTTTACAAATATAAGCAAAGAAATACCTATAGTACCTACCTATCAGTATTACCTAAGTGGTCGTCGAAACAGTATTAAGATGGTTGCGAAACTAATCCATAGTAAGCTATAGACTTACAAGTACACGCCCTATTTGGTTATGCCTCTCTTTGCCTTGCGTTTTCTTGTTTTTTAACTTACAGTGTGACTAGAATTTACTAAATGCATTTCCGCAACAGGGATGAACTTCTCATGAACTAAAATATTTTGAAATAAAGTCAACTTTCACAATAATATTCTATAGAGACGTAGATGTAGAGTTGATTTTATCTAGAAATGTTTTTGTGAGGCATGTATATGTGGACTTCAAATTTATGTAAGGTTAGGTAAGTTTCATAACTTATAGGAAGCTGCTTTCTTACTTTAGACATCAATAATTCCCGTTTACTACCTATTCTGAGAATTATTCATTGATCATAAATGACTCATAATTATTATGTATGTGGTCCGAAACTGAAACTGCCATTCACAAGGATATTGACACCAACGAATGTGACAGGAAATGTTTGTTGACGTAAAATTAAGGAGATAGGCGTCGACGCACGAGGTAAATTGTTAAAAATAAGGAAAACCTTTTGTCTGTTCCGCATTTATTTGCATAATACTACATGTTCACACTTTATTTGTAATAAATGATTTCTAAAGTTAAGGCAGGTTATCATAAGATACATAAATAAAATCGAATGTGGGTGGATCCAGTAAGTTAAACAAACTTTTTTTCTCCTTTTTTCAGATTTATCCCCAGTGCGCTACCCCAATCGTAAGAGTAGCAGCAGTTCAGTGGAGACCAATTTTTACAACCTCAGCGACCAAATTATAATCGTCGAGAAATCTCCGCATAGTTGCCATCGCGGTGGCGAGACCCCAGTCACTCGCCGCATATCACTGCAGAACGGTCCCGCCTCACCGCAGGAAAGCTATAATGCAACTCGCAAAAACCGCGGCGGCTCTTTGGAAAAAGAATATACCGTATATCGTGAAAAGCGGAACCCGTTGCTCGATAAAGTTAAAAATACCAAGCTATCATGTTTCAAGTCTAACGGACCTTTACGACATGCGGAAGATGCTGCATCTACTTCAGGAAGTGACTGCAGTGGATTCGGACATGTCGAGGACGTGAATCAATGTCGATACGCCAACAGCTTTGCTGAGTCACACATAGAATTTGAAAACCAAAACCCTTGGGTAAAGATGCCAAATTACGACGACGATGTATTCTTTGCTAAAAGCATGACTAGTCCTGTTGAAAGTCAATGGAGAGAGGAAAAACCATTTACTAGTAGGGGCACCAGATGCTACAGCTCAGGTTCAGAATGTGATCGTTATCATGCAATACCTAAAGCAGGTGCCAAACTATCAAAATCAAGCGACCAAATCTTTAATGACGATTATGAACCTTATGGCGATGGCCCCATAGCAATGAAGTCTCATAACGCAAGTAAGACTGATAAATATAAGAGTAATAAAGCGGATAAGGATACTATTGGTCCTAGTTCCTGTTTATCGTCTAAATTAAGAGCAATGTCCGACCGGTACTTGAAATCATCTACAAACAAATTCCTTTCTAAATTATATAGACCTAACGGTGAGAACGAAGACGAAATGAACAACAGTAATGATAATATTTTAAAATCCAGCAGCTCAAGTAAAAGCCGCAAGAAAAGAGGTGGCGTTAAGGCAAAATTACGGAGCTTTTCTTATGGAGCACTACCAGGGTTAGATGAATTCCAAAAGGGAAATAATTCTGTTTTCCATGACGATGTTTATCAAGTTTCCTGTGATGATGAAAACGTGTTAATACAAGACTGTGAAGATGCTGATTCCGGAATACTAGTCAATGAATCTGCAGCGTCTTCTATTTTTGACAGTGATAGAATCTCATCTCGTTGCGAAAGTTCTGCGTCACATATAAATCCTTTAGCACCATGCCACGGTCGAAGTGTGTCTGGAGATCAGAGCTTCCCTAAGCCAAGATCATCTGGAAGAATAAGCAGAGTAGAACGAATTGAACATCCGAAACCGAGACCGCGGCACACCCAAAGAGCTTTATCTTTAGATCGTAAAGAAATCCTAAGGCGTATGCCAAAGAATAATAATAGTGAATACGCAGAACCGCAATATTTACAACTAACAGAAAAACAAAAGCAACGTCAGAGAGACGCTAATATGGGAGATACGGGAATCCCTCCCATACCCCCATGCAGGAAACCGAGTAGAGGTAGTAAAACGGAAAAAGGACTATCTGAATTTAAAGTTGTCCGAATAATGAGAAGGAATCCAGTCAGATGAATTGGGCATATTCATTGCGAAGACAAGACTGTCTGATGAAGGTCATGTTGGTTACTTAGTAGCCCATGTTGTACCAGGCGGATTAGCTGAAAAGTCAGTATTACAATATAAAATATATACCTAGCCCTCAATAACTTTAGTCAAATCTGGTGATTGTTCATTTATGAATTTACCAAACATATTCACTTTCATTTCTCATTGAAACAATACCTCAAATATTATTATGTTATCCTTAAACTTTATTTGGTAACAATATCTTATCATTGTTTTCAGGGAAGGTACACTACGCATTGGCGATGAGCTACTGAACGTAAATGGTCGACGACTTCGTGATCTTACTATGTCTGAAGCCAAAGATGCACTAAAGTCGGGTTCATCGGAAATCGACATCGTAATCTGCAGACAGCGCGAAAAATCCATACCTGACTCCAGGCAGAGAGAGCCGTCTCAGAGAAGCATAATCCTGATGCGCGAGAGCTCAGTTGATTACGAAAACGCAATCATTTTGGGAAAGGAAAAGCGTGTTGATAAATATGACGTCAGGATAGACCGGCGACGGTCGCAGGATGAGTCGGCGTGTAATCGCGGCGCGCTATCAGCTGCGGACGAGTCGAGCGACGCCGCGGCAAACTCGCATTCACACTTCCTCAAGGGTCAGAACGCGAGCTACAGCAGCATGAACAACAAGCTGCTGCGCCGCCAGGTCGTAAGCTACGGCGGCGCGAACAAGGACGGACTCTCTCTCAGTTGTGCTGGTGATATTGTCGACCTAGATGTGCCAGACTGTGCCTCAGATAGATACAAAGACCGACAAGGACAGTGAAAGTGATATTCCAAACACCGAATGCTGCAAACTTCTGCACTTTGCCCCGAAGGCCTAGAGCTCCAACACATACGTACCACACGATAACATTCGAAAAAGGACATGGCAAGAAGCCTCTGGGATTCACAATTGTTGGTGGACGAGATTCGCCGAGAGGCCCGCTCGGTATCTTCATAAAAAGTATACTACCGCAGGGCCAGGCTATAGAAGACGGCCGACTAAAAGCAGGTAATTATCTTTTACTACTTGTAAAATTGTTCGAACAAATTGCTAGCTATGTAAGTAGCTGTAATTCTTGTGGAATGTCAGTTGATAAGAATTGGAAACCGTATTGTGTTGGTTCGAAAAGTGGTTTATATTACAACAAAGCGCATACAATGCAAGCAGGCTACTATTGTGACTAGAGTTGGTATCAAAACTGATATTATTGTTTAATTTACGACGACACAACATTATTTACTGACAAAGTACAGTTAATTAACCCAAAATATAGAGATTGATTCAAGTGTATTTATAATATCAGCAATAACATTTAATTAATCACTACTAGTTGGTTTATTTACTTATGATATGGGTTGTAATATTCCATCGATAATAGCAAAAGGTTACCTACTTATCCTAGCATAATCATAAAAATATAATGTTTTGGATGGTCACTTCACTTCATCTCGGTGTGTTATTACAGTTGCATCCGAAGTCGTTGCTGGATTTGGCGAGTCTAGTAATTATACGCTTCATTATTATCTGCCGTCTGACCTTTGCAGATTTAGACAGGGGAACCAGATCAACTCAATAATGGTCACATGGTTTCCTCATGTTTTTTACACTCACAGCTAAGCTAATGGTAGAAATACACAACTATATTAACCTACCTATTTGGATATAAAATATAACGGATATTTTACAAGTTCTAAATTATATATATCTTAATACGAGAAGGTCGTAGCAATTAGATAGGTCATGCAATTTTTCATGACATTAGGTTAATTCAAACTACAATTAATGTTTTCCTATACCTGGTTATACATATGGCTAATTTACAGTCGCTTCTCATTGAATACTATGTGTGCTGTATATTATTTCCTGCAGATAAATGACATTCATAGAATACAGTGCTCGTGTTTATGGCCAATAGTTACATGTTAATGGCGAAAGCAAATCGCATTACAATAGGTGGTTCCGCTTACACAGTGAATAAAGGAAGTGTTCTTGAACAAGACTGATCTTTGTGGGGTTCTTATAAAGTTGTAATTGTGTTGTTGACTGATGTATTTTTCTGTTGGTTTCCAGGAGATGAGGTGTTGGCAGTGAACGGGCAGGCGTGCCATGAGCTGGCGCACGTGGAGGCGCTAGCGTTGTTTAAGTCAGTCCGATGTGGATCTATAGAGTTGAGGGTCTGCAGACGAGTGAAGAATTCTCAGTAAGTAACCCATTTTGGTTTTCAAAAACTAGACTTGATTGAGGATAGCAAACACTCTATGGGTTTATTCATAATCGTTCAATAAACATTTGTTAGCTAAAACAGTGTTATAGAGCAGTTTAACGTTTGAAACAAAAAAACAATTCGAAAAAATAATGAAAACTGTGAAATGGTGTTATAAAGCCGTTTTAGTTAACAAAGTTTTAACAAACATTTTATGAATAAGGCCCTATAAAGCTTAGGCCTTCTTTATACAATTTAAAGTCTATAATTAACAACTGACTCGATGGCGATCATAATGGTCTTCATTAAATTTTATGATACTGTTCAATATTTGAAATGAATTTGGTAACGTGCCAAAATGTGTTGTTAAATAAATTAAAATATATTAATTATTTGTTTTGCTACTCTTTTCAGATCAACCAAAGCAAAATCGTGCACAGACTTATTGAATGACGAAGAGTAAGAAGATCAGTTGGATGCATAGCTATTTATTTCAAATATTAAATAATTGTATAATAATTTTGCATGCTGAAAAGTTTTGAATCTGTTGTTGTTAACGCTATAGATACACACAAATTTAAATATAGTGTACCTTCGTAGGCAGTTTGCGTATTCCTTGTAACTACGTTTGTGAATATTAAAACTTTTATAAAGTAGGCATTTAAGATGATACCTATAAAACTTTTTAGGAAGAATCAAAACTTAGGTTATAGGAAGTTACTCGAAAACTGTAAATACATTCAAGATATTAATCTCCTCTTTTCAAGCTTAATTGGATCATTTTTTCAATTTCATGCAGATTAGAATAAGATCTTGAACATTATTTCAACCATTTCAGGTACCTACCCACATTATCTAAATAAATTGAATTGGTATTTGAATAAATTAATAAGGCCAATTTTAAACTAAATACATCAGTAAAATCAAAATGTATGTGTGAAAATATCTTATTTACATACGATTACTTCACATGGGGTTCTCTGTGCTTCACATCTATGTACTTTTACGTTACGGTAAAAGTGTAAACGTAGGTACCTGCTGTTTTTGAAATAAATCTCATGTTATGTTCTTATTATTCTAGTATTGTATCTTTAGCGCCTTCTTGATGTGCCATTCAAGAAATCTTTTCATTTTGACAAATTCTATTATCTAAAATCTGAAGCTGTACCTGAATTTTTCTATTTCTTTTTTCGTATCGTATCGACGCTCAAGTTTAGTTCATACCTTAACTAATATCCCAAAGATAAGAATTAGGTATTTCGTTATTATCTTCTATGTTTATCTATCTACTAAAACTGATATAATATGTAGATAATGTAGGGCTTATAATCAATTCGTAACTTGACTCATACTCCTAACACCTTATTATAAATCGCGATCTAAAATTATTACCGTGTTAAAGCTTCTAACATCCCGTTCCAACACGCAATGTTAAAAGGGCCTGTTACGAGTTTTGTTCCGGGACTATTTTTAGTTCGCAATTTGTAATAAGAGGGGCTAGTAAATAGTCTTCAAAAAGGTAAAGTGATGTAGAGACGGTCCACACGTCAAGTTACTACAATCTATCCAATTTCCTCAATTAATACTAAAGCAAAGACATTAAGGTGAAATTCAATTGAAATTTGACACATTTGTATGTGTAAGTATGTTGTGTGGCTGTTTCCTTAACTACATTAGGCACATAATTAAACCTAAGTCATAAGAGACAATGTAAAGAAAGTGGGATCTAACTGATTTAAGAATGTAGTTTTTGCCAATAAGTTTTGAACTTTTTTACTTGCTTTACTGAAATTATTCAAGATTAATTAACGTGCACGGGAAAAAACGCGGTTATTTTTGCACCTCCAGTCCGCTTGTGACCACGAATCGCTGTGACGCGGTCTAAACAGTCAAGCTGTGAGTATATGCTACTACGAGTATGTACTTACATATAAAAATAACCGTGTTTTGTCCCGTGTACATTAATTATTTGTATATTGCAACGGGAAAGTTTAAAATCTTATATGATTCAAGATTGATTAGAAATTTCACATTTAATTTTTGGTTGAATTGAGGTGAGGTTAGCTGACGCTAATAAGCACCTCCTTAGGCACCTACGTACGTACATGCTACCTATGTCTATAAAATAATAGTCCCTTCACAATTTTTGTAGACTATTTACAGCCTATATAGATAAAGTGTATCGCTAAACAGTTTTGAACAATGTGTGTTCTACGAAATTTGTAAATTGTCATACAAAGTCGGTTACTGATTTGGTCATTTCCAAAAGTAGAGAAAAACGTTTTTCAGAACTGTTGGTAGAAGGTTAAATAATGTTAAACTGTTAACTTGATACACCATGTATTTAATATTTTTAATGCTTGTAGGTATTGTATTGTATTACATGTTTAAAGTCTGGTGTTAGTAGATTTGTGCTAACTAGTACCTACCTAGATATCACAGCGTTTTAGTATAATGAAAATAGGACAAAAATTAAGTATGAAAGTGCAATAATAATATGATTGATTGAAAATATATTTACTTTGAAAAGGTAATTAAAATTCGTAGCAATGATCTGTCTACTATGATTGTTATTGTTGAATCAAGGTTATGAACTTCTTGCTTCGATGTATTGACTGATATTGAAGCTCTGCAAACTTTATGTCTAGGGGTAATTTAAATTGTTAGTTAATGTATTGTTATAAAAAAAAAGTACGTGTTTGCAATCAATTTTCGAATTTTACCTGCCCACTATAGTAAATTATTTTGTATGATTCATTAAATGTATATGGAACTTACCTACATAATTAATAAGATGCACCATTATACTTTATCTTATAAATGAAAGAAAGTCATGTTAGTTTTCCTAATTCTTACTCCAGAACGGATGAACCGATTGAAAAATATTTAATTTTTCCGATTCGATTTTACTACCGACTTAATTCCCGGAGCCAAGTAAATTGCATCTAAAACATCTTTAAAATGCATTGTCAATGCATTACCAGTGATTTTTTGTCACAATACAACTTTTTTGGTATTGGGTACATACCTAATACCACTTTAAAATTATTTTCATAAAATCGATTGTAAATGAAACAGTTTGGTTTCCATAATTAAATGTGTCACTCGGTTTAACGAGTGGGTTATTAAATATAAAAATAAAATAATGAATGTATCAAATGTAATGTAATTATTTCATTTATTTTTAATCTGGATTAAGTTTTACACATATCATAAAATTATTGTAATCTTAAGTAGATATTGTAATGGTTTCATAATTGTTCAAAATAAAAAATATCCGAAAATATTTGGTTTTCTCTTTTATCATATGATTTAGTTATATTTAATGATTTAGTTACTTAGGTAAGTAACTATCATTAAATATAACACATAGGTATGTTGTCCATTGACAATAACGACAAAAAATAGTATTTTTATACGCTTTTCGAATAAATAAAGAGAAAAAAGATGACCCATATTTTTAGTTATCATTAAAAGTGTGTTTTATTAAAATATTTATTTTTTAATTTATTAATTAATATGCCGGAAATGACGTTGTCTGAGGCTCAACGTAATGTGTTGTGATGTTAGTGCTATAATAAAATATGTCCAATAAAAAAAGTTTAGGTGACTTTAAGTTACTGTCATTGTTTTGTCTTGTCATTTAATGATTAGACATTTTACTTTTTTTTTAATCAGCGTGAGTACACGTGTCATTTATTTGTCATGCCGAGTGATGACGTCACAGAAGGATTTACATTTTATTTTTTTCTCCATAAATATCTGTTTATAAATTGAGTAATTATTTTTCTTAAATTTCTATTAACGCTATTTCAAAACGCGATCTTAAGTTATGACCATACTAAAGCTCATGCCATTCCGTTCCAACATGAGATGTGAAAAGGGGCTGAAAATAGTTTTGTTTTGAAACATTTCTTATATCGCATTTTGTAATAAGGGGGCTTGAGTCTAATCTAGAAAGAGTATTTTTCATTTCGGAAAATGTTTTTTTGTCGATTTTTTTTTACTTTCATTTTTTTTTATTTTCATTATAATTATGTATAATGGACACATTATACATAATTATAATGAAATTAAAAAAATGTTTTGAAGAAAATTGAAGTCTACTTCATTTTAATGGAGCGTTAGGTATCTACTCGACATTGAGTTGAGAGACTCATCAAATACAGAAGCAACGAGAAGCAGAAGTAATGTAGAATAGTAAAACTCTAAGAAACCTTTATACGTCACACTGGTGCCCCATCGGAATATGAGGGTAAGGGAATAGAGATTGTATTTGGGCACACACTTCAACACTTTATATCCTTCGTAAGTAGCTCATTGTCGAGATTAGCCGCCTTATCCGAAATCGGTTGGAGGATATTATTATTATTATTTTACAACATTTATACCTTGGATTAACAGAATTACAGCTGTTCTATGCTTTTTAGGGCGGATATACTCTGTCATTATTTTCCTAAAACTTGTACTCAGGTTCAAGTTTATTCTGGTCACTCGATGGATGTCACTAACCATGGCAGTCCTCAAACGCTTATATTCCTCCGAATTGACATCAAAACTTAATAATTGACTGGCCCATATAATGTTAATGGACAACATTTCATATTTTTAACATGTCCATATTGTTTTTTTATATGAAAATAGACATAAAATGAACGGACCCATATTTTTTCTTTTTTCAAAATTGTCCATTTTCATGCATAAAATAATTATTAAAATTCTTTACATTCTAAATAGACGTAAGCGCCAAATGACGTCATCGGACGGCTGAATACAGCGATATTCCTTTGCTTATCATTGTTTTAATAAAAAAAAGGTACTACTGTCAAAGGTAAATAATACTAGTGTCAACATTGTCAACGTCATTCATACATTCAACGTTGACAAGTTGTCTTTTTTTTGACAGTTCATGTCATGGGTTTGGCATTTCGTAAATTTAAAACTATAATGTGCTAAGCAAAGAAATATTTTACATTCTGCCGTCCGATGACGTCATCTTACGTTTTTTAGTTTTTAATTTTTTTCTCAGTAAATATGCAATATAAAAAATTAATAAATATATATTCGCGCAGCGGAAAAGTAAATAAAGAAATGGTATTTTTTGTTTCAGAGCTTAGCAATTTTGAAATGTTGTCCATTACGGCGGAATAAAAAAAAAAAGAAAACTGACATGGATAGTGACATCTATCAAGTGACCAGCAGAGCAAATCTTTGAGAAACGTGACGCCACATTTGTAGGAAAATAATGCCCACCCTTACCACACACTGACATTCTATGACGTAGAATTATGTTGTTTGATGTGTACAATATTTAGAAGCATTTTGATATTTCATACATTTACTTAATGCTTATATTTTTTAATAAGCTAACTTAGCTTTAACCATACTCTTTCTTTTATTTTACTACTAACATCACTGCAACTGGCGCTATCTGGCGAGCTTACCTCGCTTTACGATACTCTACGATCCGTATTGAAACCACAGGTTAAATAAGAATAGAGCGGGCTAAGTAATTGATGCAGCTTAGAACAGATGTCGCTACTGTACTCATACATACAGGAGCCCAATTCTCGTGCTCTTGACATTCATCATCATACGACATATATCACTAAAACGTGCTAAAACATAGTTCTTTTGTATGGTTTTCAGGTGATATCCGCCATGTTTTCAAAATATCACGTGTGTGAGAATTGGGTCCAGGTCTGTGCGACTAGTCTGTTTTGGCCGATACGGTTAAAATCGAAAAGTACACTACCGTCAGGGAAGCCGCACGCTTGTTGCCACCGACGTAGTAGGTACATATATAAAGAAACAATAGGGCACATTTTACCGCCCATAGCGGATTTTTCATACAAGATTCGGGGCGGCTCCCAGCAGCACACAGACCTAAAACAATTTGAAAAGTTAGGTAGTTTCCTAAATTGACCCAAACAAGACTCAACCCTGGGACCACCAAAGCCTGGGAGCACAAACCAAAGCTGCGCGCCAATGAGTACCTACGCTGGTAGATAATGTTGATTTATCTGAATGATTGACCTTTTTAATGTAATAGGTGGCAGATGAATAGACGGATCATCTCATGGTAGGTAAATGATTGCCGCCCGCCACCGATGGACATACACAACACCAGTGGAGTCACAACCACGTTGCCAACGTTTAAGACCCCCTACCCCCGGATTGGTCTCCCATAGAGTCACTCACTCAGCGAAACGCAACGCAAGTGCTGTTCCACCCCTCCGCAGCCTGGTAGGGACGGCTCAACTTTACCGGCTGGCCCTACCCGCCCTCCCGGCCAAGCTGGGTTGGCGGGGTATGGTGCGTCCTCCCCACTCAAGGGTGATGAGGGAAAACCACTGGGGTTTAGTCGGTAAGCCTCTGGCCGGCTTCTCGTTAGGAAAAGCTCCCGCTAGAGGAGAGCCCGACATAGCCGTCCTACTCCCCAGCAGGAGGGCTATAGCAAGGCGCCGCTCAACGACGGCGACATCGGCCCATTGCACTTCGGGCTGGCATCATTACCCAGCGACAAAAAAAATAGGTGCTGTTCCACGCCGGTTTTCTGTGAGGCTGTGGTTTCACTTCGGTCGAGCCGAGTCCATTAATGCCAAAGGTCTTCCTCGGAAATAAAAAAGTTTATAAAGATAGTTTGTAGTTTTGGACAACTTACGAGTTAGGTACCTAACAATACTTATGTACTTAACAGCAAGAATATCACAATTGCAATCCGTTAGCATCCCCCACGCGTGGTCCCCGGCAGAGTAGAATAGGCCACCCTCACTCTTACCAAGGTGTCGTAAAAGGCGACTAAGGTAAAGCTGCTAACATGATCATCAGCACCCAGAGAAGGAAAACTCTACATTTATATCTAAACCCTCGCCAACCCGTCTGCCAAGCGTGGTGAGTATAGGAATTACCCGAGGCCCGTGCCCCAGCAGTGGGGACTTAAATGGGCTGAAGATGATGATGATGATGAATCCGTTAGCGTTTCCTCCCATTTTTCAGTGAAAACCATCAATTCGATCTCGGTAGGTAATGATAGTGTGAAACTTTCGCTTTCGGCATTTCCACAGAAACAATAGAAATAGCGTGTTTATCTCAGAGATTCAAATCCCAATCGCTTCCAAGGGTCGGAAGCAAGTCGAAAGTGATGGCATGGCACGATGGCGTGACGGTGACAACTCCTTCATTTTTTATTATTCCAACAAAGACAAAGGACTTTTTTACAATGGAATGCCACGTTAAGATTTATTAATATCTACACAAATAGGGAAATTTTCAGCGAGGGGTAAGGAAGACCCAAATTTCGAAAATGGTCGTGCCTGTTTCAATTATTCCGCATGTTGTATTAAGGTGACGGGTAGTGCACACTAGCGACGCCAATCGATTTTAATTTTTAGCTCCTAAACCGGATCTATTTTAAACAATTACGGGTTTACAATCTCTCGGCAAACACTTATACTGTTGGCGTGAATCAATTTTTCGCGTACAAAAACGGACCCAACATTTGTGTATGGTTATTTAATAAATAGTTTAAGTGTTTGCCGAGAGATTGTTAGCCCCGAAATTGCTTAAAATAAATCCGGTTTAGTAGCTAAAAATTAAATTCGATTGGCGACGTTAGTGTGTCCTACCTGTCACCTAACCTAAAAGGTAAATGGCTAAGGCCCGATTCGACCAATCTTAATGCTATACTAAACCTATATTATAGCGCTGTCATTCTATATAAATCTGATATCATAGATTTATCCACGGATAAAGATACGAAACGGACCCAAGAAGTAATCGGTTTTTATAAGGGTAGTAGAACTATTGATTTGAACACTATAAACCACTAGATACAACCTATAGTTGATTTTTTATAGCAATCTTTTGCAATTTATTCTTAAGTAAATAACACACTTAAAAATTTCATCTTGTGTTCAGGTGGGACTCGAACCCACACCTTCCACAATCCGGGTGGACCGGACTACTAATTGGACCACTGAACGCGTTACTAAGTCGGCAAATTTTGTAAATGCTTAATTCGACATGAGCCGTCGATAGTCTCATCAATATTGTAGGTATATTTACAATATGGCCGTGTGGTCCCCGACAGAGTAGAATAGGCCACCCTCACTCTTACCGAGGTGTCGTAAAAGGCGACTAAGGTAAAGTTGCTGGCATGATCATCAGCACCCAGAGAAGGAAAACTCTGCATTTACATCAAACCCTCGCCAACCCGTCTGCCAAGCGTGGTGAGTATGGCAATTACCCCACATGTGATTGAGGGAGGCCCGTGCCCCAGCAGTGGGGACTTAAATGGGCTGATGATGATGATTTACAATATCCGGTGGAAATATTATTACAAATATTTGACCACCAGTTAAGATGAGACTGCTAAATCAATAGTTGATATTTTTATAGCAATCTTTTGCAATTTATTCTTAAGTAAATAACACACCACACACCACGCCTGAACAAGATATGAAATACCTACACAGAAACCTCTGTTCGAATGTAAGTATTATTTGCTATGCAATACAGCACCTCTCGCTTACAACGTCATTAGTCTAACAAAACAATTTTGTAACTTGAGTGATGATACCTACAAAATTATTTTAAAACGATAACTTTTTTATGGTTAGTAGTGTTGTGCGTCAGAGACGTAGTCAACTCTGCCAATGTCAAGTGAGTAACCATAACATAAATAGGTAAATATCTTTGACATTGGCAATATTTTGCAATTGGTATTGCCAACTATTTGAAAATAAAGAAAAAAGGTAAGTCTTATTAAGTTCTCGAGATTATGCACAGTATGTAATGTAAAATAGCATTGTGCTGTGTTTCGCTGCGTGAGTGAGGGTACCGGAGGCGCAATCCAGGGGAAAGGGGGGGTTTAAAGGTTGGCAGCGCACTTGTGGTTCCACTGGTGTCGCGGGTGTCCATGGGCGGCAGCAATCGCTTACCATCAGGCGATCCGTCTGCTCGTCTGCCACATAAAAAAACTGAGGCCAAGACAGACATTTTGCTTTAATCCCTTCCTACAGTTAAGAGAAATATACAATTTTGTGCTTTAAACTGAAATCTTAACTTTATCTTTCTTTTTTTATGTGATAGGTGGCAGACGAGCAGACGGATCACCTGATGGTAAGCGATTGCCGCCGCCCATGGACACCCGCGGCACCAGTGGAGTCACAAGTGCGCTGCCGACCTTTAAACCCCCCTTTCCCCTTGATTGGGCCTCCGGTACCCTCACTTACGCAGCGAAACACAGCACAATGCCGCTTCACGCCAGTTTTCTGTGAGGCTGTGGTATCACTCCGTTCGAACCTCCTCCATCCTCCATCAACTTATTGCACTATCTTCAAACATACACGAAAATAGTCGTAGGGTCCTTATCTCCAAAGACCGTCGACCTTATTACACAAAATGCTTATCATATAACGGTTACGTCTATATGTATAGCTTAGCTCATGCTGTAATGAGATGAGCCTTCTTGGAAGCAAGCCAAGGGGACACGTGGGTCTTGCAATAAGATTGCAGGTGCCTCGTTACGTACCTCATCATAATATAAGTTTTCCTGGAGAATATCGTTAGAAGTTATGGGTCCCTCATATCCTCTATTAAGGTGACTGGTAGGGCACACTAACGACAACAATCGATTTCAATTTTTAGCTACCTACTAAACATGATCCATTTTAAATAATTTTAGGGGTTACAATCTCTCGGCAAACACTTATACTATATATTAAATAACCATGCACAAATTTTAGGTCCGTTTATGTACGCGAAAAATTGATTCACGCTAAAAGTTGGCGCTTTTGGCGGTAATCAATTTTTTGCGTACAAAAACGGACGCAACATTTTTTGCATGGTTATTTAATAAATAGTATAAGTGTTTGCCGAGAGGTTGTATCATCGAAATTGTTTAAAATAGATCCGGTAAAGCGGCCACTTTTAGCGTGAATCAATTTGTCGCGTACTAAAACAGACCCAACATTTGTACATGGTTATTTAATAAATAGTATGTTTGCCGAGAGGTTGTAACCCCGAAATTGTTTAAAATAGATCCGGTTTAGTAGCTAAAAATTAAAATCGATTGGCGTCGCTAGTGTGCCCTACCCGTCACCTTAAGGCGGGTGGACCTAACTAGCGACGCCAATCGATTTAAATAGATAGCAACTAACCCGATATCTTTTTAACAATTCCAAAGTTCGAGCCTCTCGGAAAGAATATATACTATTTATTTAATACTTATTAAGCTTATGTACCGTTATTCGAAGCCTACAAAAATATTTGAGAGTAGCGTATCCGTTTCCGTTGGGCGTGCCGGCCCTAGTACCTGCGAAATACTACGTCACTTCCGTTCCCCACTGTCGCCTCCCTCCAATTTCACCAGGCGGGCGAGCGCGCAGCGCGCGCTAGACTCATTGGCGTTTCAATTTTCGTAGCGTTCGGACGTTCCAAAAAATCGCTGGTGGATTTTTTGGTAAGTACCTATTAAGCTTTTTTAAGTGAAGTTAACGGTGTTACCGTTCGATATTTGTATAAGTTTTTAAAATTACGTCACTATAATTGTAGTTGAAAATGGAGGACCTCGAATTGTCAAGCACTTCATCTGAGGATGAGGGCGCGCAGATCATGCCGCCTGCCCAACCCGAACCGCAGCAGGCGCCCAATCCGCGCTCAAAAAGAAAATCACCGGAGGCAGAAGCTGCGGATCGTCCTCCTAAGCGGCGCCGTAGATACAGTGAGGCAATACAGTTTCTATCAGAGCAGGTTAGTGGCATTATGGATGTTTTATCGGGTAATTACCACAATTTTCAACCGATTGCCCAATCCAGCCCGTACAGTGAGGGCTTAGATGCGGAAGTGAGTCGTGAATTGTATTCAGAGCCAGAGGCCGGACCATCGACCTCTGGCATGACGAGAGCTCGCGCAGAGCCCTCTCGTTTTGAACTCCCTATCAATACGGTGCTTAAGGAGCCTACTATGCCTAAGACATCTGAGGATCTGCTGAAAACACTACAGCATGTTCAGCATTTCGATTCTGACAACTGGTCAAATGTCAGATATGTAGACGTACAAAAACATTATTGTTCTTATCCTGGTTACACCGACCTTGAAACTAATGACGAACTTAAACCGTATGATAAATATAATAATCTCAGTCTTTGTGAGCGTGGCTTTGCTGCCATTACCCAGGCATTAGTTAGACAAAATCAGGCTGCCCAGAGTGGCTTCGAGGCCCTCGTATCTTGGTCTAAAACGGCGGAATTATCTCCGCAGTCAATTCAAGAAAAAATATCCGAATTATTTGTCCAAGGTGACTTTCAGAAAATATCTAGCGATGCTTTACAAATTGCATGCGGCCACCGAGCCGATTTAATACAACAAAGACGTGACAGCATCCTAAGATCCGTCAAGGATAAGTATTTAAAGGCAACTATTAGAAAAATTCCCCCATCCAACGAATGTTTATTTAAAAAAGACTCCCTTTCGGCAGTAATAGATAAAAATGGCGGTGTAGCCAAAATTATGTGGCCGCTCAGAGCG
This sequence comes from Marasmia exigua, assembly GCA_019059595.1. Classification (NCBI taxonomy): domain Eukaryota; kingdom Metazoa; phylum Arthropoda; class Insecta; order Lepidoptera; family Crambidae; genus Marasmia; species Marasmia exigua. Next base: position 18,249,042 of record CM032463.1, read on the forward strand.
CCAACACAAAACAAACCTGCTACGCAAGCAGGGGGCTCTTCTCAGCCAAACCTTACATTTAAAGGACTTGCGCAAAGCCCTTATGATTTCTCCAGAGCTCAACACGTAGATAGGCACAGACCTTTTCTTGCCCAATTTAGCTCGGCAGTACCATCATTCCCTGCGCAAGGGAATTATCGCCCCCAAAGGCCCAGTGCCCCCCAAAATAAGCGTCCGCGAGGAAACCGTGGTCAAACACAAGATGGGCAAAGCTATCCCAGCGGAAGCAGGACCCAAGGCAAATCCAACGTTCCGCGCAGGGCCTACCAGCCCAAAGGGAGGTTCTGACTCAATCACATTTCGGGCGGGTCGTCTCGCAGAGTATACGATGCACTGGAGATCACTAAAGGCCCCTCCAGTTCTTTTAAAAATTATCCAAGGATTCAGAATTCCATTCCTTTGCAAGCCCCCGTTACATTTACCAGACATGACCCGTTACCAGACTCCATCATCCAAAGAAATGCAAACAGCGATCTCAGAGATGATAGAGATGGGCGTCCTAGAACCTGTAAACACAAGCCCGAGCTTCATCTCACCAATGTTTTTGACCCCAAAGAGCGACGGTTCTTTACGTCCAATTTTCAACCTCAGGAATCTGAATTTGTTTGTCCACGTGACCAAGTTCAGGCTGATAAATATGCACAGAGTTCCAGACTTCATTCAAGCCAAGGACTGGCTAGCAAAAATAGATTTGTCAAATGCCTACTTTCATCTTCCGATAGCCAAAGCCCACCGGTGCTTTCTACGTTTGGTATTCAAAGAAACCCTTCTCCAAATGACCTGCCTTCCCTTTGGCCTCGCATGCGCTCCAAAGGTATTTGCATCCCTTACCAACTGGGTGGCACAGATCCTCAGGGATCAAGGAATGCGAGTCATTGTCTATTTGGACGATTTTCTGCTAGCAAACCAGGATCCGTACGTCCTGGGGAACCAGGCCCAACAGGCTTTGACAATTCTTCAACAACTAGGATGGCAGGTAAACCTCAAAAAGTCAATTTTGACCCCTCAAACGCAAATAGAATTCCTGGGAATAATGTGGAACTCACATATAAATCTAAAACATCTTCCCATAAAAAAGCAATCAAGCCTCCACCTAAAATTGAGCACTTTAATCACTCGAAAGACTGCCAACTTAAAAGAGGTACAAAGTATAGTAGGATCAGTGAATTTTGCAAGCTTTGCCATTCCTCGAGGGCGCCTCAATCATCGTCATCTCCTAAAACATTCTCAAACCCTATTACACTTGGATCACAGCCACCGCTATCCGATCCCAAAACGAGCATTGGACGAGCTTGTATGGTGGCTCAGCAATTTAACAAAGAGTTCCGTTGTGCATCATGCCACCGGTAACACATTACCTGGTAACGGACGCCTCAGAACAAGCATGGGGAGCGCAGTTGGACAACCTCAAAATGGCTGGCCAATGGTCACCAGAGGAGTCGAACCTCCACTCGAACCAAAGAGAGATGATGGCCGTCTTGTATGCCTTAAAAGGTCACTGTCATGTCCTAGCCGGGTCTTCATTGATGATCCAGACCGACAACACTTCGGTGGTGTCTTATCTGAGACACGAGGGGGGAACGAAATCTCAAGCCCTAATGGACTTGACTTACAAAATCTTTCGTCTCCTAGACCATTACCACATACATATAGAGATTCATCATTTACCAGGCCGCTTCAATTGCGAAGCCGACAGACTCTCCCGCTTAACTCTCACTCCGGAATGGCACCTATTGCCAGAGATCACATGTGTGATATTTGCAAAATGGGGTGTACCGGAAATCGACTTATTTGCCTCCGCGAACAGTCATGTAGTCGCCAACTACGGGACCCTGGACATAAAAGACCACGTAGCTCAAGTCCACGATGCTTTCAGCCTAAAGTGGCACTACAAGCTGGCATGGCTGTTTCCTCCCCCATTCCTAATTCCTCGGGTACTAGCTCACCTCAACTCCGCGACGGGAACCTATCTAATAGTGGCCCCACGCTGGCCGAAGGTCTTCTGGAGGCCCGATCTCAAAAACCGAGCAATAGGCAGCCCCATTCGAAATTCGCCACCTAGATCGGGTACTGATAGATGTGTCAACCAATCTGCCACCCCAAGACACACGCAATATGACCCTAGAAGTCTGGAAGTGTGGGGGTGGACAGAGAGCTTAAGCCTCTGGTCTCAAGAGCAAAAAGATTTTTTGAAATCTAGTTGGCGTGAGTCCTCATTAAAAACTTATAGGCCAGCTTGGCAAAGATGGTGTATTTGGTCCCAAGAAAACTCTGTTAGTACAACACGACCCTCGGGCTCAGATTTATCAAGATTTCTTATCGACCTATCACTAAAACACGGTTTGTCCTACGGTACTATTCTTGTTTACAAATCTGCAATAGCTACCCTTTGCGACCCCAGCTTAGAAAGAAATTTAAGTTCCGACAACTTAGTAAAGCGAACTCTAAAAGCTATTTCTTTACAGAAACCACGACCAGTTAAACCTCCTATTTGGGACATTGACAACTTATTACAGTGGTTGCAGAACAACAATCACGACGAAAATAGGCTTTATGAGTGTTCACAGAGAGCAGCCGCATTATTGCTCCTGTGTTCTGGACGCCGGGTTCACGATTTAACCCTTCTCGATATTAGCCCTGAGAATTGCATTGTTAGCGAGAACTCCATAATATTTTGGCCTAGGTATGGGTCTAAAACAGACTCTAATAGTAATATACAGTCTGGCTGGCGTTTACTGAAGAACACTGAAAATAGAGCCCTAGATCCTACTTTTTGGGTTTTGAAAGTAATTTCATTGTCAAATTCCAGACGAGAGCGGTGTAACAATAGCAGCTTGTTCCTCACTACCTGTGGTATACCTAGACCAGCCACAAGAGCCATTATTGCTAACTGGATCAAGAAGATTTTACTGCAAGCCGGGATACAAGCTAGTGCTGGTAGCATTAGACCTGCTGTTGCATCGAAAAGTTGGGTTCAGAACAATAACATCGAGGATATATTAGCTCGCGGAAATTGGCGCTCAGGGAACACTTTCCGAAAATACTACTGTCGAGAAGTCAGGCAATCCACCTCTCAGCATAGTGTTTCTAAGTTTTTTGCACCTATTCGTGACTAATAATAAAACTAAAATAATAATAATAAAGTAAAATTACGTTTGATAAAAATAATCATAATAGTAAGAAAATAAGAATAAAATAAAGAATCAATTCAAAGTAATATTAATTGTGTTCAGAAATCACTCAAAGGATTGTAATTGAAACCACTGTCGCAATATTGAAATACTTACATAATTATGTATTCCTTATTGTTTTTTATGTATAATCAAAATAATTGTGGTGATGGGTGCAAATAAATATTACAACTGTAAAATATTTTTATTTCTTGTAGAATTTTACACGTATCACATACATACGATTAGAATATACACTAAATAATAACAATTAACGCACGAAATCATTGCACTGCACTTTTATAACCAAACACTTTTCACTTGTTAAAATCACATTGGCGTTTCAGAGCACCAGGCGATAACAAACAGGTCTCAAATATTTTTGTAGGCTTCGAATAACGGTACATAAGCTTAATAGCAGCGTTTTACCTTACAATAAAACGCTTATTAAGCGACTTACCTTATTCGAAGCCTACATTTTTCATTTCTGCCTGGCCTCTTCTCATTCGGGTACGGCGTAGTGCCCCATGCCCTAAGCAAGCACAGGTCACAAGTTGAGATATAAATTCACACCTAAAATAAACACGAAACGTTATTTGACGTACCCTCATAACTGTCATAAAAATTTGAGATTATAATGAGTCTAGCGCGCGCTGCGCGCTCGCCCGCCTGGTGAAATTGGAGGGAGGCGACAGTGGGGAACGGAAGTGACGTAGTATTTCGCAGGTACTAGGGCCGGCACGCCCAACGGAAACGGATACGCTACTCTCAAATATTTTTGTAGGCTTCGAATAAGGTAAGTCGCTTAATAAGCGTTTTATTGTAAGGTAAAACGCTGCTATAATTAACAGCAACAACAGGTATGTCGAGGGGTATAGGTATAGGGAAGAAGTGGGACGACAAGGGTTTCCAAGAAACAAAACAGAAACAATCATCATCGTTCAATTTGTAGTCCACCTAAGTCCTGGAACCAGCCCAGGGGGGGGGGGGGGGGTCATGACCACCATGACGCCCCCCCCCCCCCCTGGATCCGCCGTTGCCCGTCACCTTAAGTGAGTGATTGGTTAAATGTGCTATATCTACCTACGTTAGTATAACTTTTTAATCAGGGCTGTGTAAAGTACATAGATAGATTATACAATTATTTCGATAATATAATTATAATAAATAATATCCCCCAACCGATAACGGTTACAAATTTTTGGCCCGACCCTGGGATCGAACCTGGAACGTCTTGGGCAACCGTCGCTTAAAGTAACTTTAAATAATATGTATAATATTTCATAACATCACATAGGTACGTAACCTACATTGATCTGACTCCGAGATAGATAGCTCCAGTACCCGAGTAGCTTAACTAATTTTTTTATTGAATTTCGACAAAAATATTACGTATGTTTTTTTATCATACAAAGTCTTTAAAACACTTTTTACCAAATTGATCGTACGGTAATATCATATTTCTTGTAGCCACGGAAACCAGAAACTGTTGGTGACATTCAATACACGCCTCACCTGGCTTTGCTCGAGGTAATTATAATGCACTTCACTGATGCACCTAGAATGACATAACCCGTTCATTGCACACTATTTTGCTTCAGTTGGTATACAAGTAGATAGGTTAGCTGTAGGTAATAGCAGATGTATAAAAATACTTACGGTATTTTTTTACAATTAACATAGGAATGTATGTACATAAGGATATACAAAAAATTCAAAAGTATAGGAAAATGTGAGGGTGTCCGAAGGTTCCCAGCCCGGCCCCAGCAGACTACGGCGTGCCCCGCCAGTCCGCTCGTGACCACGGCTGCTGTAACGTGTAGCCGAAACGTCGAGAAAAATATGTGAGTACACAATGTTGTATCACATAATAAATATCGTGTTAGTTCCCGTCTTGATTAATTATAGTTATAATGCAACGCGAAAATTTAAAAAACTAAAAGTATAGTTTTATATTGTAAAATGAACAATAAAACGTACAAATATTTCGTATTATCAGTTCGACGATCATTTCTGAAAGTTCATTGTAATTACCAGACTCCCTAAATCCTGAATCATGGTCCAAGCGTACCCCGGGCTCCAGAGTAACCGCTTTGAACGCAACCGCATTTGGCAAGCGTGGTGATTATGCCTGATCCCATCATAGCCTTTGCCCTGCAGTGGGACAGTTCATAGGAGACTTTACTTTACATTCCATTATAGCACCTTCAAATCAAATCTAAGAACTTAATAGTTCTTATATGGGAAATATGATCTGATTTCGATTTATTCTGCACCAGTACCACATCGCTCAGACGGCAACTTGCAAAAAAATATTTCAAGAATTAACTTTAACACTGGATCAGAGTGCATGTCTTTAGTTACGCTGAGGACATGCATTCTGATTAAGTGTAACATGGCGGCACTCTCTCCATTAATCTTATCTTAATCTTAATCTTAATATATATAAAAATGAAACCCGTTTCGCGTTGTCACGGCATCACGTGTGAACGGCTGAACCGATTTTGATAATTCTTTTTTTTAAATGTTTGTGGAAGTCCAAGGATGGTTCATACGGAAAAAAAATATTAAGAAAATCTCTGAGAAATATTGAAAAGTATACATTTAATTTTGCATATTTTAAAAAACGCGCGTTACGAATGTCAACGTCATTCACAGCCATAGACTATATTAAAAGAGCATCGTTTGTTCTGAAACGTGGTAAGTTGACAGCTTCATATCGATTTTTGGTAACTTTTGGTGACTACATAATATTACAATTTGGTTATACAGAAAATATATGAGAGCTTTTTATTTTTAGTTTTTAACAATGCCACCAACCAGACGTACAAATTTAGGCCGCAGAACTCGAAATACGGCAAGTCAAAGAAATCTACGAGCAAATCAAACTGATGAGCAACGCGAAGCGCGAAATGAACTTCAACGGAATCGAAATCAACATAGAAATGTTTTGTTTAATCCCCACAGAGCTGCATTCAGTTATAATGTGGCAATTGATTACAGTTCAGAGCGAATTGTTGCTATTGGACTAATGAATATTGTGTGTCCACATTGCAAGGCATTGAAATTCAAAAATGAAGGCCCTGGATTGTGTTGCGCCAGCGGCCAAGTCAAATTGACGCCATTGGTACCGCCACCAGAGCCATTACATTCATTAGTTTCCGGAAATAGGCCAGATTCCAATCACTTATATTTTGTTTTGTATTTAATAAAATTAGGTCCTTTTCAGATATGGCGAGACCAGGGAAATAGGGATTAATTTATATATGGAGGATATTATAGATTCCAGTTCAAATTGAATAGGTACTCATACATAAGATAGGTCAACTATACAAAATAAAGTAGTGCATCAAAGCTACTCTAAGGCGGTACGAAGTTCGCCGGGTCAGCTAGTAATTGATAATTAGTAATAATTTCCCACTTGTTTTCTGTTTCCTGGAACACCAGAATGTTTAAATCATATTTAGTTTCCCGAAGCTATTGTTACAACCATAGGCGGAGACTTATTATTGGCACTGCTTTTTCTTATTGATATAAGTTTACTGTATTATTTAGCTGTTAGTCTTCCAAATAATAAATAAATAAATTAATAGTTCTTAGATTGGTGACATAAAATTATTGCAATTTCAAGTGACGAGTCCGAGTATTTCTAGTGAAGCTTCTTCAACTTAATGTTTGCGGGTACAGTCTGCCACATGCTTTAGTAGATTCGAGAGCAATTGCAAAATGCAGATGGCGCCTTCGTCACGTAAACATTGAGCTCCGTAAAAAAAATACTTTAAAAAATTGTTTAACAGATTTTCTGCACTAAAATTATCTTGTTTTCACAAAATCCAGTTACAATAATTGCGTGAGAGTGTTATCCAAGTGAAAAGTGGTGTAAATTAATAGGAAAAGTGTACTCACACACGGACAAGCTTAAATCATAAACATCGCTTATTTCTTATATGAATGTTTTAAGATCGCTTGAAATTTTAAAGGTTGTGGGATTATAAGTGTAAATACAAGTTTCAAAGTTATGCTTATGCCATTTAAGAGATATCCTGAAGTTTGCATCATTATATAACTAACCGTTGTATTTCAAACTGGACGTTGACCCCTGCATGCCTGGTGAAGGAAATTACTACTAACGCCATCTAACAAAACTCGCATGAAACATTATTGCACTTGACACTGTGCGTCGATATCCACATGCTCGCACTCTAGTTTTGAACCAACCCGAAAAATGGCTCTTTCCTGCAAAAAATGCAAAGCTACTATAATAAATAAACAATTCCTTGTATGCCGAGTTTGTGAAAAACACTACCATTTAGACTGTACTGATGTTTCTTTTCCACGTTTTCGCCTGATGACTGCTGTTAATAAAAAATCCTTCAGGTGCGAGCCCTGTTTATCCAAGAAACGAGAAATTCACACATCAGACCACAATACATCGCTCCTGTTACCAATAAAAAATGCAATAAAAAATGTAGGTAGAAACTGGGAATTCTCATCAGGATCAAATTTTTCTCTCCCTACGCCAATAGATAGTTCTACCCAAAAACCTACAAATGGTGAAAGTTATGTTGTAAATATTCCCACAGAAAACTCATTTCAAGAATTGTCTCACGAAAATGAAGTGTTTGCTTCAACTTCATCTACCCCAATTAAAGATAAAAATGACTGCTTGAACTTGCGCTCAAATATACTATACATGGAAGAATTAAAAGAACAGATTATTAAATTAGAAAAAAAACTAGAAATCGCCGTAAATAATATAGATAAATTATCAGAAAAAAACCGAATCCTTGAGAGACAAATTGCTGTGAACAGTAGCATCATATCGAGATACGAGTCGAAGGATAATAGACATGCACTACCCAGTGAAAATTATAATCCCATTCAGAAGAACCAAATAGTGCTGCCAATAGAAGAAAACGACATCATTTCAAAAAACGATAACTATGATACAAAAATCCACGCTAAACCAATGTCAACACCAATCAAAGAGAAATTTTTCCATCCGCAAAATAAGTCAAAAAAGGGCGCTGCTAATAAAAACAAAACCAAACACATCTATATCCTAGGGGATGAAAAACTAAGAAATCTATCCAGTGCAATCCTGAGGACGAGAGTCGACAAGTGGAACGATGACTACCAACCTGATGCTCTTATTATGCCCGGTGCGACTAGCACGGAATTACTTTTACAATGTGAAAAATTGTCGAAAAAAATAAAAACTGGTGATGTTGTAGTCCTAGGTATAGGTAGTAACGATAATGATATACATAAATTGCATTCGAACCTATGTATAGCACTTAGCATATTATGTAAAGCAACTGTTTTTATTTCTCCAATTATAAAAAACCTGTATCTGAATGAGAACACATTAAATTACTACTTGAAACTTTGGACAAAACACTTTGAAAACTGTATAATTATAGACTTAAACAAAAATAGTCACTTCATTAACTACATTTGCAAAAAAATAAATATGTCCATCGATTACAATAAGTACGAAATAGATTTCCTGAAATTTGATTGCATTAGGAAACATAATATGAATAAAAAATCGATGGCTGAAATAAAACAAGCTCAAAAAACTGAACAATCAAGTAACACCCCTAAAAAGGGAACAATACCATATTTTTTTAAAAGAGATACAATCATGCCCTCTGCCATTCAATTTCACAACTCTACACACTCTACACTTCAATGCACTAATAAAAGTTCAATACTTGACCCCCATTTAACACAAATAACACATTCCTCTCCAAATAAACAAGATAAAAATAACAGTAACAAAAAAACCTTTTTTCGACCCTAAATTAAATAACACATTTACAATACTGCATCAAAACATACACGGATTACAAAGTAAAAAAGAATTCTTGGAAGTAACGCTTTTAGACATACAAAAAGAAGTAAAGCCAGATGCTCTATGTTTTACCGAAACATTTATAAAAAATGGAGAGGAAAGTAATATAAACATAAATAATTATGAATTAGCTACTAGTTACTCAAGGCCAAATAAGAGAGGTGGTTCATGCATCCTAATAAAGAAAGGATTAGACTATAAAAAACTTAGTTGTTATGATGACTTAAGCTTATTATTTCATTTTGAACTGTCTGCAGTTAACCTTATCAGCAATAACATTATTATCATTTGCATCTACAGGGTCCCATCGAAATCACAAAAAGATATAGACACCTTCATTAGCAAAATAGATTTACTTTTACAAAAGTGCATTTCAAAATATCATCATAAGAAAATTATTATCACAGGAGATTTTAATATTAATATGATAGAGAAAAATAAAAATTCATCCCATCTATTAGACATTATAAATAAACATAACTTATATCTACACATTGAACAACCTACCAGGCAAAATGCTTGCCTTGACCTCATTATAAGCAATATTAATCATGCGACAGGATTTGTTCATCCTTTATTTCTCTCAGACCATGACACTGCTCAAGTTCTTAAAGTTAAATTAGACCTAAAAAAAGAAACTCCTCAAAATGTTTTTATTTATAAAAGATGTTATTCTATTGAAAACATAAACATTTTTAAAAAACACCTTAATTCTCTTTCTTTTTCAGAAGTATATGAACAAAACGATTTTAATTCTGCCTTTAGCGAATTTTATGATTTGTTCTGCCTTATATATAACCTCTGCTTTCCTGAATCTAAAGTAAAGATAAAAACCCAACGTAAACTTCAATGGATTTCTAAAGGTCTCAGAAAGAGTTGCTCAACTAAAAAAAAACTAAGATTTAAATACTACTCAACTAGAACTGTAACTGATCGTGACAAATATCTTAACTATAATAAACTATTGAAAAAATGTACACTTTGTTCAAAGAAAATAGCTAATAGAAAATACATTACTAAAAGTAAGAATATAGGAAGAGCTACATGGACAGTTATAAAAAGTGAAACAACAAGTGTACAGTCTAAAAAATATATAAATGAAATAGCAAATAACAATATAAAAATAAAAAACCCAACGGATATTGCTCAAGCTTTCAATGAATACTTTATTTCTCTCACTAATAGTCAAAATAATAAAACTGAAAATACATGTAATAACATTTTAAAGAATACCATATTTTTAAAACCAGTGAATGAAGCTTATGTTATAAAACTAATTGGTAGCCTAAATAATACCCGATCTGAAGGTTTTGATTCAATATCTACTGAAATAATTAAGGCCTGTAAAGAAAAACTAAGTCCCATTCTTACCTACTTGATAAATTATTCCCTAGAATCAGGTGAATTTCCCCAAAAACTGAAAACATCCCTAATAAAACCACTGCATAAAAGAGGGGACACTACTGATATGGGAAATTACCGGCCCATTACGCTTTTATCAGCATTTTCCAAAATATTCGAAAAGGTCATGCATGACCAATTAAACTCCTTCTTTGAAAAATACAATACTATAAAACAAAACCAACATGGCTTCCGAAAAAATAAATCCACCACACATGCAGCATTCAATTTAATACATGATGTACTCCAAAACACTAATAACAGAAACTATGCCACCGTTATATTCCTTGACATGTCGAAGGCCTTCGACCTCGTGTCACATAATTTACTGCTAAAAAAACTAGACCAAATGGCATCAGAGGTCCCGCACTAAATTGGATACAATCTTACCTCATAAATAGATTCCAATATGTAGAAATAAATCATTTAAGCAAAATATACTCCAAACCCACCCTGCTAACTTACAGATCTGATCTCCGAAAAAATTGTTACGGTGTTCCACAGGGTAGCATACTAGGTCCACTACTATTTCTCCTTTATATAAACGACTTACCCGAAACCATAATTCACAATACGATACTTTTTGCTGATGACGTTTCTGTAATAGTTACTACTAATAAAACTTCCACCCCCCAACAGCATGAAATAGATATTCTAAACACACTAACTGTCATCATAAACTGGCTAAATAAGAACAACCTTAAGCTAAATCTTCAGAAAACACAAATAATGAATTTTAATAACTTCCAAAACCACCAAATCAAAATAGACTTGAATGGACAAATTATCAAAAGCACCAATCACATTACTTTCTTAGGTATAAACATAAACCCAAAATTAAATTGGAAAGAACACACAGAAAAGATATGCACTAAAATAAATAGATTCTCATACGCTCTCTACAAACTAACTAAAGTAGCCAATACAAACACTGCAATAACAGCATATTTTGCATATGTTGAATCGGTTTTAAGATATGGGTTACTTATCTGGGGAAATGGCACAGATATACAATCAGTTTTTATTGCTCAAAAAAGATGTGTACGCTCAATATGCAACATCAAACCAGATGTTTCCTGCAGGCCATACTTTAAGTCATTGAATATACTTCCTCTGCCATGCCTTTACATATTGGAAATGTGTACTTTTGTTATGCAAAATAAACAATTATTTTTACTAGCCAAGAACAAAACTCAAAGAAGTACCAGACACACACACAACTTAGCTGTGAATATAGCCCCTAATACAACTCGCTTTCTGAAAAATTGTTACAGCATGGCCATCAAAATATTTAAAAAAATTCCAAATAACCTGAAAACGCTCCCTACAAATAAATTTAAAAGTTGTTTACGTAGTTGGTTACAAGAAAAAATGTTCTATTCCATCGATGAATTTCTAACTGAAAACATGTACAGAAAATAAACTCGAATCATAATAGATGCATGATAATGATTCCATAGTATATAAGTTCTACATTTATATTCATATGTAACTTCTTAATTTAAATAATATTTGTTTATATAAACAAGTAAAATAAAATGAAAATTTCGCATGTCTTAATACTAGACTAAATAGGCATAAGGACTGCACATTCTGTAACATCTACATGTATTTGTAACCACCCTGTTTATAGCGAATAAAGATTTATGATTTATGAGAATAAATATTAAATTCATCAAAACCTTTTTTTCGCGACTTTTGAACTTCAACTTAGTGTTTGACATTTGTCATGAGATTACTTAGATTGAGAGTATTTTGCCCCATGTTTTACCTACTTTTATCCTTGTCTTGTTTCTAATCGGGGTCGACTCTCCTTGGATTCCTTTTCCAAAAAAGATAGACTTTATTTTGTCTTATTTTATCTAGAGAATTCTGACATCCACTTAAGAGCGATGAGTTAAAACCATTGAGGTTTCAGTATACCTCCGGCCGGCTTCTCGTTAGGAGAAACCTACGCCAGAGGAGATCCCGACATAACTCTCCTGCTCCCCAGGAGGAGGGTATGCGAAAGGCTGCGACGTCGGCCCATTGCAATCAGGGCCGGCGGCTGGTACGATATGACGTACAAAAAGCGGAATAAAATACATAGCATGTTTTCTTTATGAAAATAACAGTGTATCAAATTTCAGGAAAAAATATAAAAACTGGAGATAAGTGTACCTGCAAACAGCGCACCTAGTGCTCCTTGAGCACTAATGGCCCGTGGCCAACCACCGCCGCTCCCGCGCCTGCGGGATATCAATCACGTGCGCGGACGCAGCTCGACCAAGCGCTCGCGCCCATTACAGCCTTAACTAACTTTTTGTCTTTCGCAGAAACCGCCAGTGTCTCTGATGTGTTCTATACGTTTTGATCTATTACATCGTGTAAACTTAAGTACCTAATCAGCTAAGTATTATCCTGCAGGGAACAAAAACAGTAATTGCACAAATGCACTCGTAGTTCTTAGAAATAGATACAGCTTAGTCTTCATAGATTAATATAGCTCGTTTCTTAACTGTAAACTATTGTTTAACGGCGATCAAGCCGCTAACAACTGAAAATTTGTTAGCTACGAGTACTTCTGATACTCAGAAAAAAAGTGAAAGAAAATATTAGTCCTTTATAGGGTTCCCCTAGATATTAACTTACATATTTGGAGGGTCCGTTTAATAGTAATGTAACGTTTGTCTATCACCTGGAAGTTATATTACATGTAAGCAAGGTAATTTATGTAGCGAATAGGAAGACGTATTTTATTTCTTATTTACCTTGACTCAATTTTGTTCAAAATACGTCACATTCATATATGTGTGTATTGGTCTGGGCGTTATCTATGTATTATAAGTATGTATTTACAAAAGAAAAGTATTATATGTATATATTTGTAATCCCGCTGTTGATTCTGATATCCATAACACAGGTGCTTGAGCTACCTATCTCGGAGTCAGATCAATGTATGTGATGTTGTAAAATATTTATTTATTTATTCAATTCCGGAGCTTCAACAAATCGACTGTAAAAAATTTAATAAAATGAAACTCCATTCCTCTAGGTATACCCACCCTAAAAAAGAATCATTCTTCAGAAAATTCAGCCCTACCCTAAATATAAACCCCTTTTCTTCAAGAAGTTTTAACCTCTGGTGAAGCATTAAAGGTAACGGGATGAGTAAAGAAGAGTTACATAATATAATAAAAAAGGGATAAGCCCTACTACCCAAATAAACTTCAATATGGCTTTGGAAGTAAATTTACCTTGACCTCTCAAAGCCCTTACGGTTCAAAAAGTTTCGGATTTTCGGAGCTTAATTTACCTACGAATCTCGATCACGGAGGAATCTCGAGGATTATCATGTCGACCATGGGGAATTGAATCATTTAGCATGTCCATATTTGATTTATGGAAAGTAAGTAAAGTTGAAATAGTAAGTAAACATAAAATTATACAAATACAAAATACAAAATATCTTTATTTGTGAAAACATAGGTTACAAAACTGTTAGGACCCAATGGTTTAGTTGATCCGTTGAAAAGTACCTACATAATACACTTAGGGCCAATTTTTTGAGCCGTAGTTATATTGAACTAATAATTAAAAAACAAGGAAAAAGATAAGGATGAAAAACACTTTGTTCAATTTAAGTGCAGAGAATAAAAAGATTCGTCACCTTAAGGTGGCGGTTAGGGCACACTAGCGACGCTAATCGATTTTAATTTTTAGCTACTAAACCGGATCTACTTTAAACAATTTCGGGGTTAAGCGGTTTTAAGCCCGAAATTGTTTAAAATAGATTCGCAAACACTTATACTACTTATTTATTAAATAACTATGCACAAATGTTGGGTCCGTTTTTTTTTTAATTGATTACCGCCAAAAGCGGTCACTTTTGGTGTGAATCAATTTATTTAATAAATATAGTATAAGTGTTTGCCGAGAGGTTGTAACCCCAAAATAAATAGACCCGGTTTAGTAGTTAAAAATAAAAATCGATTGGCGTCGCTAGTGTGCACTACCCTTCACCTAAAGGTAAATTTTCACTTGCACGGCAAGAATCAGTTATACCAACATACCGTTTTAAAAAGATCTGCCAACCTTCTTTGAATTTTCTTTACATCAAAAGGAAACAATGTTGCTACAAGCAAATCTGAACTTTCTGATCTAACAGTTAAGCATAATTTTCTGTGCAACAAGTATTACTCTGACTTTGCGAAAGGTAATAAGTGCTCATAGCATATCAAACGAATCAATTTGAAAACTGACGAACCTTTTCGTTCTTTGACTGTACATACAGAATACTTATGAATGTCAAAATAGGTACACATATTATCATCTATCGATAAGCAATGGAAAAATATCGCTAAAAAGAATAATACCCTCCAACCGATTTCGGCTAGAGCGGCCAATCTCAACGGTCAGCCACTTACGCAGGATACGAGTATATCATAGTTCTCAAGTGTGTGCGCAAACACAAGTGCACTCTCTATTTCCTTGCCCTCATATTCCGATAGGACACCAGTGTGACACGACCGGATAGGTATCGGGCGCAGGACCAACGGCTTAACATGCTTTCCGAGGCACGGGGGAATAAGACTGCCAACTTCCAGACTCTGGCTGACACTGAGAATTTCTTGACAGAAAAACTCAGATACAAATTAAGGCCCCACCCAGAGATCGAACCATCCCAAGCGTAGCCAGTCGATTTAAAGTGTGACCCACTACCCACTGCACCAACGAGGCAGTCATCGGTAAAATATGTAACTAATGTTAGACAGTTAAATATAGTTAATTTAACCAAAATGTAACTACGGCCATTTACGGATAAAAAATAGCCGAGTTTAGAGGCTGATCTATCTGCCCATAGCGTATTTTTTTAATTATTCCGTACAAACGTGCCTAATAGTTTCATTTATTAAAAGTAAAACATTTTATTGCAATATTTTATGTAACCTATATATTGCCCTATAACGCCCTGTTGGTGTAGTGGTTTAAGTACCGGGCCGTGATCTCAGGGTTCGATTCTCGGGTTGAGCTGAAAAGTATGTTTCGAATTTTTCGAACATACCTCGAGTTTGTGATCACCAATCCGCATTTGGCAAGCGTGGTGGTGGTGGATTAAGCCTAATCCCATCATAGTAGTCCATAACTTGATGTCTATGATGGAAGCCTTTGCCCTGCAGTGGGACAGTATAGGCTGATACTTTATATTGCTCCACCATTCAATTTATTATAATAACGCCACTTTGCAAGCAAAAACGTAAACAAACACTTTTCAAACTTAACTCCATAAAAATTTAATACTCCATATATCTCAATATACGTGACCTCATTAAGCTGTACAATATCACCTGTCCACTTAGCGAGAGTATAGAATAAGAAAATATATTTTCGCTCCACGTAAACTTCAACACGAAATACTCCAATTTGCGGGTCTCCCGTCCGTGGCATTCCTTGATTTATTTTACTTCCGCGCAAAGAATTTTCATCACACTTTCGCTGACTGCGCCATGAAATATCACTTCAGATAACACTCAGGTTCAAACTTTGTGGCCAACTCGGAGGCTTTTCAACCCGATTTTAAGATTGTGTTTTTTGTAGCCAGGATTGCGAGGGAATTTCGCTTTTACGGTTGAATGGACTTTGAACTTTTGTGGGTGTTTTGATTCTGCCAATGTCAGCATTGGTTATGGTTTATGAATTGAAAATGAACCTATTTTTATCTTGAGCAGGTATCTCACTGTTACTAGATATTATTGTAAACGATCGTAAATAGTATACAGGGTTATTTTTAAAACATCAACAACCTCCCAGGACTAGATAGCTATCTATCAAGCTATAAAGCAAGCTAACAATATTATAAACAATAACTTCTTTACGGCTCTGAATTTTATTTTGATAAATTTAAAAAAAATTTTTTTTGGTCAATAGGTGTAACGCTTGACCTACAATCGCACGACCTCAATCGCACCCGATGGAAAGCGACGATGAGGTCTAGGATGATACGCGTTTGCCTTAAAGATGCCAGTTCACTCTTGCCTTAAAGATGTCCAGAAAGAAATAAAATTAACTTGTCCATATTAAATAAAAAATCTGCTAGTTAGTTTGTATGGAAAATCATTTTTTTATTGTCATCTATGTGGTCGTATCACACTAATATCCCATCGGAATATTTGGGTATTGAGTATAGAAAGTGCATTTGTCACATTACGAGTAATATGCCTGCGTTACCTACGTGGCTGATTATTGAAATTGACCCAAATCAAAGAGAAATGTAAGTATAAGTACTTAACTCTCATCATTCATCATCATCATCAGCAACCCACACTCGTCCACTGCTGGACATAGGTCTCCCCTAATGCACCCCACTGCTCACGATTTTCGGCCACTCTCATCCAGCTCACACCAGCCAGCCTTCGAATGTCATCATCCCATCTTGTCGCAGGGCGTCCAACACTACGCTTACCGAGTCGCGGTCTCCACTCAAGGACTTTACGGCTCCAACGGCTCACCGACATAGCCCACCGAATTAGCAATTTGAAGTGGCAGTGGGCTGGCCATATGAGCCGCAGAACTGATTTAACTCTACTTCAAGTTATATTCAAACAAAATAGGTAATAATCTTAAGCCAAAATAACCCTTTTCCATGATAAGAATGCCTTCTGTACGGAAGGCAGATAGTGCCGAGAGTATTTGGCACCAGCACCGTCTCCGCCATTAATGTGGATCCATCACAGAATATACAAATATCAGTAAAGTAGATATATAGCTACTAGCTTTTACAACGTTTGAAATGAAGGTCCAAATTATAATTCAGATTTTAGGTAGACGCAAATTTCAATCATTCAGCGATTTTAAAATATGCATAGTAACTCGTTTTGAATCTAAGGGCCAATTCGACCAATCTTAATCCAATACTAAATTTATGGCGTAGCGCTGTGATTCTATCATAGTCTATGGATTCCACACAAATCTGACATTATACCATAGGTTTTATCCAAGGATAACGATTGGTCGAATAGGACCTAAGTAATGAAATGGAAAATCGTATCAACAATGAAAACTATACGCACAAAAAAATTAGATAGATATTCTATGCCTACTTGTTATATTTTGAGTGTTAAATGGTACGTGACAAAATTGCGTATGTTAAGAATTGGCTGTCGCTATATTGTAATCAAGGCTCCTCAAATCAAGAATCATGGTCCGAGCATACCTCGGGCTCTAGAGCGACAGCTTTGGATGCAACTGGGAAATACATGCTAAGATGAAGGATGGGATGTTAAGAATAGGCAAGTCTGGTGACATTGAAGCAATCCTTGTTAGATCATTGTAACCCTTAAACAGGGTAGACAATAACAATGATCATGGTAACACGTTCAAAATAATTATCTAACTATAATTTGTGGGTATCCTTCACACCTTTATAGAAAATATCCGAAACGTGTAGGTTGCCTCACGCTGGATCCCTCACCGCTGAGCTAGTGGTAAAAATGGTACACATTGAATTGAAAAATTGAGAGCCGCGTAGTCCCATTTCGAAGACGCATCTTATCCACTGGGCTACCGTTTCGTAGACTTCCATTCGCATCGATTCTAAGTTATCCAGCTCATCTTTCCACTGAGCTTCGGGAATCCGGGGGATGGGAGGACTTAACGGTTGGCAGCGCACTTATGACT
The DNA here is from genome assembly GCA_019059595.1 of Marasmia exigua. NCBI lineage: Eukaryota > Metazoa > Arthropoda > Insecta > Lepidoptera > Crambidae > Marasmia > Marasmia exigua. The sequence goes on from CM032463.1 coordinate 18,267,165, forward strand.
CCACCAGTATTGCGGGTGTCCATCGGCGACGGCAATCACTTACCATCACGTGATCCGTCTGCTCATCTGCCATCTACCACATAAAAAAAGCTCAGAATTGCCCTACTGCAATTTACCCTGTTGTGTCATTAAGGTAGTTCCGCAGTCGCCACTTGACCCGGTTGCCATTGTGCTCGCACAATGCGAAGACAAATCGACCTTTTGTTGTCGCTTGGCTTGCGACATACGGGGGCGAGTATTATGGAAATACTCGACTATATGAGGTTATGCGACAATCTAAAAATAAAAATATCTAACACTAGCCAACGCGCGTAGCTTGGCCAAACAATTTATTTTTCGAAAAATCAGGCGTTTTCCTGTAGTAAAATATGCATAATCTTCATTAGGTCCTTACATAGAGCACCATCGATCTTTTTTGAGCTAAAGTCAAGGCTCTTTATGGGTGAAAGAAGTTTTTTAAACTAAGAGAAAATATTGGTAATATTAGTAATGACAAATAGGTAGGTAACCTTAATAGAAAAAAAAACATAGGACATTCTGAAAGTGTTTGATTTTGTATTTATCATCAATGGCGTATTTTTTTCAAATTTAATATAGTTTGTGCGAGAAATAAATGAATTTGAACTTAACGTTAGAAATACTTAGTTAAAGAAATTGAAAATTCTTCCGCGACATGTATATTCATTTAAGAAAACCACAAAGATGTTACAGAATACACCCTACTAAGATTCCATCTATTATATTTTATGTGCCTCGTAATGTGTTGCGTAAAGGTAAATATTGTTCCTTCCATAAGCCGTGGTACAACAATCAAGTACCTCTGGATTCACGAAAATTTCCTTCAGAATAACCCTGTTTGGTTTATTTATTTATCCATCATTGCTCTCAAGGATTTTCATTGTAATTTCAATTGCAATGCAAATTGAAATTTAACAATAGAATTGGCGACGTAAGTAATATGTATTTATGGGATATTTTGGCATGAGGAAATCGTTATCGTTTTCCTGTTCTTTATATTATATCATAATGTAAGTGTTTAAAAAACAGATTCATATTTTGTTAAGGTATTTTTAAACTTTAACATAAAAATATTCATCTAGATTTCGTGATTTAGCACCTTTCATTGAAAAGTTTTTCAAAAGTCGCATAAAAATTGTATTTTTCTCTATATTCTGTTAAAATGAATTACTTAGCATAAGTTTACATTTCATCACAATATTGGAATAAATTTTATCACAAAATCCATCAATGGACAAACTTGGGAAAACATATTAATGTAACTACTAAAAAATTACGCCCTGTTGGTCTAGTGGTTTAAGTACCGGGCCGTGATCTCGGGATCCTGGGTTCGATTCCCGGGTCGAGCGAAGTATGTTTCGAATTTTTCGAACATAGCTCGGGTTTGTGATCACCAATCCGCATTAGGCAAGCGTGGTGATTATGCCTAATCCTATCATAGTAGCGTTGACTTGATTTCTATGATGGAGGCCTTTGCCCTGCAGTGGGACAGTTCATAGGCTGATACTTTACTTTACTTTACTGCTAAAAATTTAATAAATTAATATTAGGTACTTATACTAAAACAGAGTAGGTAGGTCTGTTTGATAAAAATGTAATGTAAGTTATATATGATGTCAATAATTTAATAACATAATATACTTACTTCCATGTTTATAATCACCATGTTTTTTGCAAGCCCAAGATGATTGCGCTATTCATATCAACGCTATCCGTCATTATTGTAATTTAATAATACTTATATTATATAATTATTGTCTACTCGCACGTATGGTGGAATAGAGGTGTTAATACCAGCTACTGGGTATAATAATAATTATCTATGTTTGATGTACGTAATTATGAGCTAAGTGTGATGCAGACATGATACAGAATCCGCACTGCGGTAATATCACATAGGAAATATGTATCCAGACTGCACGAACACATCTTGAGGTCTAGATACATTGATAGGAGTAGTTTACAAAAACCGCATTAATGGGTAAAATACCTTAGATATAGAAAAATTATAGCAATTGAAGTTAAATGGTCAGATTATAGAAATTATTTCCGTATGATGCAGAAAATTTTACTTTGTATTATTTATGAATTGAAGTTTCATTCAAAGAAAAAATATATATTTTCTTTGACAAATGCTTGAGCTAAATATGTAATTCCTTTTTTTTCTTTTAGGTGAGAGACGAGCAGACGGATAACGTGATGGTTCTCTGGCTGGTATTGCGGCCTTCGGTGCCTGCCCTCACTCACGCAGTAAAACACACGCTGCTTTACTCCGGTTTTCTGTGAGGCCGTGGTATATCACTCCGATCAATTTACCCACGTAATGAATAGCCGGTCAACCCCAGGCTGTGTATCAGTGGAAAATAAACGTTTCTGTAATATTTTCGCTAATGCACGGGAATCAGAGGAAGTTGCGGGTGCCGCGGAGGAAATTGCGTCGCTAGTGATGCGATTCGAGCCGACATGTCCTCGAATACTTTAATAAGCTGAGATATTCATGAGAGCTGATCAAACATCACTTTATCACTTGGGTAAGTAAAATAAGTTAACTCTATGACAAAGACAGCAATATCCAATTTAATTTTATTGCAATTAGTATTGGCGAGGCAAAGATGCTCACTAGCACATCTGGTGTTAAATTTTGGAAGCTCTCTAAGAACGGCAAATTTAAAGTTTTCCGTATAACTTCACGGGATAGTGGTTAATATTATCTTTATTTCGACCCGACGACGACGACGACGACCCGTTGGAACAGTGGTAGTGAACGCTGCCTCTGATACAAGGGTTGCGGGTATATTTGTGTGCATGAACATGTTTGTTTGTATTGGTCTGGGTGTTTTCTATGTAATAAAAGTATGTATTTACAAAAGAAAAGTATTATATTTAAATATTTGTAATCCCACTGTTGATTCTGATATCCGTAACACAGGTGCTTGAGCTACCTATCTCGGAGTAAGATTAATGTATGTGATGTTGTGAAATATTTATTTATTTTTGGGATAAATGTGGTTTGGTCACAATAATGATATCAATAATAGATATAATTAAAGTGTGGGCAGAATATACCAGATTATTGCGTTCTGGTGAGAAAATATTAAAAAGTGAAACTGGAAAATATTTAGTGATCAGAAGAGTTTCATTTGATGAAAGTCATATTTTGTTATTTTTATTGTCTAGTTAATGTTTATTTTGGAATATTTCATTCTAAGCTAGTTAACGAGTATGGAATTATATGTAAATTATGACACGATTTTCAATAAAAAAAAACTAAAGCTGTGTGTAGATAGGTACTTAATAATTTATTAATTGTATAACAATTTTATTTACTGTTTGGAAAATAGTTTGTGGCTGAAAATTATGAGAACAAACTAATTTCTAGTGAAATCGGCTTGATTATTCTTAAAGCAGTCTTCAATATATTTTTTTGTCTTTTGGTGCTTTTGGGAACTTATTCTCGAAGCTGCGTACGTAATATATATAGAGAACGCAACCATACTTCGTATTTCTGCTTTCATCATCATCATCATCATCAGCACCCCACACTCGTCCACTGCTGGACATATGTCTCCCCTAATGCACGCCACTGCTCCCGATTTTCGGCCACTCTCATCCAGCCCACACCAGCCAGCCTTCGAATGTCATCATCCCATCTTGTCGCAGGGCGTCCTACAGTCCCCCCTAATGACAGATACTGTATTTCTGCTTTATTAGCATTTTATTTAATCTTGAACATGAATGAATCAAAACTTTTAACCAAAAATTAATTCAAAATAGGAAAGTGTCGTTTTTAGAGAGTTTCCAATTATCGCCGCTAGGGGAGCGCGCATAATCTTTTCCTCGCCAATAGAACAGTAACGACTTTTTTTTATTTGGTGCGCTGCACTGATCGAGTTTTTTTTATGTTCATAGTGACGTAACAAATTAGTTTTAGTGAACAACTCAGTCCGAGCCAAGTTAAGTATATATGTGCCAATTAACTAGGTTAAAGAACCAGTTTATTCAATTGAATTTTAGAGAAAAACTTTTTTAAAATTCATTATTACGGAGTTAGGACTCCGTTGGTACGAGTATGTTGTCATATTTTTTTATTTTATTTTTATCTGAATTATTCGAAACTAAAATAATAAGTATGTATTTCTCGATGTAAAAAGGCGCCAAAATCAGGCATTCAGACCGTGGGAGAGCCACACTTCGGCATGAATGGGCCGGCTCGACCGGAGTGATATCACGCCCTCACAGAAAACCAGCGTGAAGCAGCATTGTGCTGTGTTTCGCTGCGTGAGTGAGGGTACCTGAGGCCCAATCCGGGGAAAGGGGGGTATAAAGGTTGGCAGCGCACTTGTGACTCCACTGGTTCGCGGGTGTCTATGGGCGTCGGCAATCGCGATCCGGCTGCTCGTCTGCCGCCTATCACATAAAAAAAATGCTTTTGCCTCGCATTGCATCACTAGTACCGCTTGAACAACATTAGCTAATGTAATAAAGGAGCATTTTGCCTCCAGAAACTTTTATGAAACTGTTGCCAAGTAGAATGAAGTTTTGCCAGATTTATGTAAGACAGTGCGACTCGTATGTTTTGGTGGACGTGCCTTTTGTTCTGTTATTGTTGTATGTGAAAAGTATGATTTACTTGCTAAACTAGCCTTCAAGAGGAAATCTTGTGTAAAGATACAAGCATTTAACACGCTAGGATATAATAATACCATTATTTATTAACTTAAATAACTTTTTTAAAAAACTAATCTTTTGAAAATAGCAAAAACTAACAGATAACATTACCCTTTTTTCCTAAGATAAATCTTAAGATTTAGTACAAGATAAAAGAAAACGCATAAAGACCTCATCGAGGATTGCCATCAGGTGCGATTGTCGTCAAGCGTTACCGCTATCAATTGGAAAAAAAAGATTGCTATAATCAATATCGTCGATTTCCTTCGATATTTTGTGTTGCAGTTTTAAAAAAGACAATATTTTTTTTAAGAACTAAACAAAAAAAAATCACACAATTAGGTACCTAGTGAGTAGGCAAGAATTCTAAATGACTTTCGTTTCAACTCATTTCTCTGAGCCTAACAGCATAATTAAAACAAAAGTTACGTAATTTGTGAAGGGTTTCAGCATAATTAGGTTTCTCATAATTACCTTCTGGTGTGACCCACATTTCAAAAGCTTGGCTCATTATGCTACCGCGCGTCTCTTTAAGCAGAGTCACGGGCCTGAGTGACCTTGGCCACGTTCACCGTATAATTCAGCAAAGTTGACTGGCAAAAATAGTTTCCCCTTCATTTGAACTATTACAGATATAAGCTATTTTTTTATTAGATACAATAGTACTTATGATAATGAATGATAATATTATTGTCCTTCGACCAATATTCAGCTGTGGTGGTCGATCTCAACAATCAGTTACCCTTTGATTATATATAATGAAAGCAGTTACCATACGAAGGATATTATAGTGGAAGTGTGTGCGCAAATACAAATACACTCTCTATTTCCTGGACCTTAACTTAAGATGGACCAACGGCTTAACATACTTTCTGAGGCACGGGAGTACAAGATTGAACCGGTATTATATTTCCTGTCTGTTACTTATTGTGTGGTAATACTGGAAGAAATATTTCAATAGGTATTCTTTATGTAATCGTGCTGAATTGAATAGTTAAGATTACTTAAATTACGTTGTTAATTACGAAGGAAACCCGTAAACTCTCCGTGTAGTAAACATCCCATAGTTAAAGTGGAAGTAGGTGCGTGTCACGGTAGCTCAAGGGAAAAGAAATTACGCCTTCTTAACGGGAGGTGGTGTGCGAATAGCCTCTTTCATTAATATGCTTGAAATCATGATTCTGAATGTATTTGTCGCTTACGTTGGTACGGTCATGTCCTGCGAAAACCGAACAGCTGCCGGCTAGCCTCGCCACCGCCGCTGGGTCCCGAAAGAAAGAGGAAGAAAAGAGGGTGGACCTAAAAAGGTGTGGCTTGACATCGTAAGAGATAACATGCGCACTAATAAACTGACCACTAGGGATGCGCACCCCAGGCTCTGATGCGACACCTTGGGACGCAACCGGGACAAAACACTTAGATAATGATGATTCTGAATGTATGATGCAGTTGGTCTGGTTCCCTGTCTAAGGGTTGCAAATGTCTGCAGGTAGTCACATCATTGTATTAACCATACTCACCAAATCCTGAATCCTGGTCCAAGCCTATTCTTACCTATGTCACACCTTTGGCCAGGATATTCAGAATCCGGGCTCCAAAGCGACACAGCTTGGAACGCAACCAGGTCAAAACGAAAGATGATGATTTAGAATAAATTTAAAGTGGTGGGGCGAGGTTTGCGGGGGCTCACGAGTTCGCAATAATTGTGAACACTTATAGCATTTTCTGTGACAATTACAAGCTATTATATCGTAGGTAATAGAGGATTTTCCTTATAGTCTCTGATTATAGCGATTATTCATTTCATCACAACGACTTTATGGCATTCTCAATTAAATCTTAAAGTATTTACTTCGGTATTTCCCAAACCATGTGTTGTAATCGGAAAATGGGGGCTAACACATGTGAAAATCCACTAGATTGTGTACAGACCTACTGTTGAACTGAGATCCAACTTCAACAAACCAACAGCATTGGTTGTATCGTTCGTCAATTTGTCATTTTGACAGATCGCGTTCAAAAATAATAACCAATCACCTTGTAGATGGCCCTCAGTACTCTACCTAGCGGATTTTCATGGGTGAAAGTCCCTATTGTTATATTCCTGCTCCGGCATTCCTCCTCCTTTCCCTCCTTTCCTCCTTTCGGCGCCTTGTTTTGAATAGAAGTTAAATTAGATCCCAGAATAAAAATTTCAGCAGTTAAGAGATATTAACAGCACTAAAAAAATAGAACCAAAACTTATTTACTCTTATGGCTCAGCAATCTACAGTAGATCTTGGCCTCTAACTCAACAAGTCGCCATTCCTCTCATTTTTGGCCACGACCAGACCAATAGTCGATCTGCAGTCCAAGCAGGTCCTTTCCGACTTAGTCCGTCCAAAGATACCTAGGACGTGCACCCGGAGCCAGAACATATTAAAATTTAATAATTATTTAGAGGCACATACTTACTACTTAATAATTTTGAAAAAAAATATACATAAAAAAATAAAGTAGAATAAGAACTTTATAAGTAAAAGAAATAGTTTAATATAGATAGATAGATATTCTTTATTGCACAAAAATAAAATTCAAGCATGATACAACAGCAACAGACAGTACAATAAGGCGGTCTTATCGCTTGTAGCGATTTCTTCCAGACAACCTTTGGTTAGAGGAAAGAAATATCGTATTCGTAATAAGGGTATTCGTAATCTATCTACTTATATATAAATATTTTAATTGTAACACGAGAACTGCTGCCGACAAACTACATATTTTGTAGTTTGGCAGAATGATTGTTATGTGTATAAGTTACTGTGTTTGAAAAAATATATATTTCGATTTTTATTAAATCGTAATCAAAATTGAGGAAAAGTCACAAAGTAAAGAAGTTTGGGAAATAGTGATTTAGTTAATTAAAGTTTAGTGTCATAATAATTCAGTAATTAAATAGTTTATTTCTATACGTAACAAGGCCTAGTTACAATAATAAATCCCTTCAAATTGCCTAACTACTTTCATAACCTCGAAAGTTCAACTGAATGGCTGAATAGTGTCTGTCTACGTCACATCTGTCTGATTACCTGCCTCCGAAAATAGACCCGATGTTTGTTCCCTTTTCTAAGAGTGGAGTGATAAGGGGCTGTTTGCAATGGTTAAAGTCAAATACAAAACTTTTTTAGTCTGGAAGATAACACATAGCACCCTACAAAGATTGTTGTAACAAAATGAAGAAGGTTGGTAAGGCTGTTTAGATGCCAACAAAATAACAATAATTTGTTTTCTTTCCTTTTTTTTATAGACGTTGATGTTTTTGTTTCATCGCCTGCCAGTACTTGAAATCGATTCCGTTTTGACAGATTAATATGGAATAAGAATACAAAGGATTGAAAAAAAAAATGTAGTGCATAAAACCGGCCAAGTGTGAGTCGGACTTGCGCACGAAGGGTGGGTGGCGTACTATTGTTTGCTTGCTTTGTTGCTGTAATTAATATCGAGCAATAAAGGGCAAAAAATTCGCCATTTTTGTATGGGAGTCCCCCTTAAATATTTTATTTTGATTTTAGTATTTGTTAAAATAGAGCCTGGTGGCAGACGGACGGTCAGCGATGTCTTAGTAATCCCGTAAGTCCCGTTTTCACCCTTTGGGTATGGAATCCTAAGAATAGGTCGCTATGAAATGTCATAAGGTGCTTTCCTTTAATCAACAATGTAAAACCGAATGTGTTCTTATAATGATTATATTTTCTTTGACTATCAAAAACTATCTATCAATAGGACTTGAAGTATGCGGTAATAAATCAGAAATAAATTCTTGTAATAACCCTTTGAATACGTAGAGCCAGAACTCATATTGCGCCGCCTGCCCACCCTTGTCTATTTACTTAAACCGAAATCAAACGGTCCCAACCCCAATCTTACGATAGTATGAGTCAAAAGATGAATCGAATATCAGTCGAGCTTATCTAGATGAACACCCATAAAGGTTGCTTTACCTTACTGAATCTTCAGATAATATCGGCATCATGCTGCCAAAGCCAAACCGAGTAGATAACTATCTAACTGCACTTTTGATCAATTTTTGAACTCAAACCACCTTGTGTGTATTAGGGGCTCGCTGTAAAAATACAACCATAATTTATGCAATTAATTCAAATCTCTAATCGAATCTGAATGAAAAATAATAATAATTTAAGTGCTGAAAGTCTCGCACTAATATAAAGTTAGGTTCTAAGCTTTCTTTGAGTATTATTATCTCACTCAACAAGTACGCAATTGAGGGTTTTATTTAGAGGTGGCAGGAGACTTTGTATTATTAATTAAATAAGTTTTGGAAAGTTCGATTTGCTTCTTTTCCTAAATTATTTTATCGATATAAGATTATTTGCCTTAAAAATAATAATTAAGAAAAAGAAATGCCAAGAAATAAAGATGGCGGATCTCTAGGTAGTGTAGGTGGGGCTTAAAAGGATGCTCGACATTAGCAGAGTTATATAAGTGTTCGCCGTGGGCAACACAGTAGCAGCCATAATTAATTTAAAAATTTTGTTGTGAAATAAAACAAACTTAAAAGGAGACGGGTGGATGGATGTTTCCATTATTAAAAGGAAATGTAAAAGGTAACTGTGTTTTAATAATAATATAGGTACCCATCCTGTGATTGTATTTAGAGATCAAAATAATTTCTAATTTAATCAAAAAATATGTTAACGGCATATTTAATTGAGCTCTCAGTTGGCCTCCCAGTTGGTAGTGTGGACAGCGCCTAAGGTCACAAGTGGCACATGGAGACGAAACTGTTCTCAATCCCGTATGTGGGTCGCCGTATCTTTATCAACTAAAGTGGATTGGATCCAGCAACCTATTTCGCGAACGCGTAGATATAGCCGTATTGACACAGATTATTACGGCACAGTGGTAATGTTGACAGTAGCTCGACATGTTATCTCAAGGGTTAGGTTAGAGCTGGGCCGAGTAAGACCGGAGGTTCCGCACTACTACTTATTTATGCCCAATTAACTGTGCCAAGAAAATGTTCGGCAAGCTGTTATTGTATTTTATTTTTTGCTCCAGCATTTATTTGCAATTTGTTATTAAGTAAATAACGCACTTAATTTTTTTTAGTTCATTCAGATGGGAACCGAACTAGCTTTCCATGTACCGAGTGGATGTTCTACTCATTAAACTACTTACCGAGTAACTGGACCAATTTTTGCAAGTGATTGATTATGCTGTTAGCCAGTTTTTAACCATCGATTATTATGGTAGAAATTGCTGTAAGGTATAAGTAAATAATAAATTATGTACATCGAGCTTAAGGATGAAATGCTTGTTCGCCTATTATTTGTCGTTGTAGGTATTACAATATTTGAGCGTTAGGAGAGCTGTCGACGTTCACTAATGTGCCACGATATTTTCGACGCACTGTTTTAACGCGCTTCCGTTTTCAATACCAACCAGAGCGTGGCGCTCGTCGAAACCGATCCTACTGGCTATTTTTATGGTGTGTCATTACCTTACTCTATATATAGGTCACTTTATAACCTTTCAAATAGTTGTTTTTCCACTCTGCAAGGGAAAACACTTGAATTGCTTTGTGTGTTTGTCGAATGACTGGGGGCAGATTACAACCAAAGTATATGAGTTTGTTTGAACAAGCATACAAAATACTTTAAGGTGTACCTAATATTCTTTACCTATATATTTAACTAAACTTATGTGTAATGTCAAGTTTATTTAATGGAGAGTTTGTACCTAGAATAGCACAAATATTTGTAATTTGAAATTTTGAAATTTGATTGTAGATATAAATTTAGGTAAGTACATAATTAGCACTTCCATTGGCTTTAACAGAACACCAGCTAAATTTAACCTTTTCAGGTGTATTTACATTTAAAACATTTAAATGTACACGGAAGTCAGAAAAAATTAAGTTTCATTTACCTACTTGAGGCGGCAAACAAGCAAACGTTTCATCTGATGGAAAGTGATCATCACCGCGGCCCATAAACATCTGCGAGTACAAAGAAGTCGCTGATCCATCGGATCTTTTAGGAAATACTACGCCCATCTCTTATCGATCCCAGGTCATTACCATCAAGAAATACCGCTGCAGCCAAAGCATTCCACACAAAACGGGGAAGTTAGGGGTAAAGAGTTCCGTGAGAATAGCGCAGTACTGGAGAGCCATTCATCTTGCTATATTATGATGAGGATGGAACGACGTGTTTTGAGGAAGAAAGGAGGGCGGTACGACACCGTTTAGCGAACGGAATTATAGAAAACTAATCAACCATGTACCTAGAGGAAGAAAAGAGGGCGGCAAAATAGTCTTCCACGCCCACGCTACGCTACTGGATAATCGCTTGCGTATGCAAATAAAAGTTTATTCGTACACCATCTGATAACCCTTTTTATTTCACAACAAAAGAAGAAAAAAGATCCTACTTATCTAGAAAATCTCCAGGTTAAGTAAATATTATCACCTTCAAATAATTTCCTTACGACCTCACTGAAATCAACCAAGTCAACAAATTCATTGTGTTATTCAATATTGTTGTTATGTTTGATTTATCCGCCAATATATTCCGTCAACGGATATCCCTAGTAAATATTCTTCCTCCGTTTTATCCCGCTCAGCGTTCCCGAAATAGAACCCGGAACAGTTCACGGAAACATTATTTTCCCGGTTGACATCAAGATATGGAGCTGAGCAAGTGAATTATGTATGTGAAAAAGTATTCGATTATTGATAGATATCGATTATATTCAATAAGTTATATTTATTCACTATCAATATGGTTATCACTTTAGGTCAATCGATTTGTATTAGAATAATTATTTTGTTTAGTTTGGAAACTCAAAAATAAGGTACATGATAGAAATCGCCTGAATAACCATTTTAATTGTAGTGACTATGATAGTTTGAAACAATAAATCCATTTGTATGTTGAAAAACTAGTTTATTTGTATAGATAGATATATACTCTTTATTAAAAGAAAGAAAGAAACATTTTATTGACCATCACAATAAATAATTTAACAATGAACACTCATTAGAAAACATAGGTAAGGTAACATTGACACATTAAAACTACAGACAAAGGTGAGTACGAGAGCAGACGATAGGTAGATAAATACACAGTTATATAATGAAAATATTCTAAATAAGGAGGCGTGTGTGAAGTGTGAGGTCAATCAGGTCCTGGCCTCAGCATGGTGCTGCCACGACAGAAATGCCGCGGCAGCGCTGGTATTCTGGCAGGACCTGTTGTGAGTGACGACCGTGTTAATGAATAACCATAAATAAATAAATACTAATGTACATAAATAAATGATAATGTGAGAAAGAATTACTAGATAGAAAGGAAGTAACTAACTTATTTATAAAAGCGACAGTGGCGCCATTTATTTAATGTTGACACTTTAACGAAATGCTTAAAAAAAATTAGGGAAAAATAAATTGACAGTTTGATCCAATCTGTGGTTTTATTTGACATTAGTTGAAGTGCAAAAAAAAAGTGCACTGCAAATTACAATGAATTATGAATATGCACATCTTAGTTTGTGAATATTTTTGTCGGTATATGCGGTATATTGCATAACATACACATTACACAACTTAAAAGAGCTAGGTATACAGAGATACAATGTACAATTTAGGTGGTCTTATGTATTTTTTCAATTCTAACCAGAAATGCTGTTGTTTTGCTTCATCCTAACTTAGATACTTAGGTACTAGCTAGATTTACGATATGATCCCATTATTTTAAGGTCAATATTAGTATAGATTAGGCAGTAGGTAAAATTCAACCTTTCTCTATAAGGTCTTTAAATTATTAATACTTCGATACTAAATCTAGGGTGCGGCGGTCATTCTATGCAATTCTGACGTTATACCATAGATTTATCCACGGATAAAGATTGGTCGAATAGGCCCTGAATACTTTTTTTTTCCGAATAAAAAGTTATACTTACATAACAATCATTCTGCCAAACTACAAATGTAGTTTGTCGGCAGCAGTTCTCGTGTTACAATTAAGGTATTTATACATATTAAGTATTAAACTATTTTTACTTATAAGGTTCTTATTCTATTTTTCTTTCACCCATATAAAAAACAGATGAATTTCTGCTACAAAATCAGATTTACTTGTGTTAGCCTCAGACACCAAACAAACACAGACCTTCATAATACCAGGCCAACCCTGAGCAGGAAACTACCCCTCCAGTCAGCCCATGAGGCAGGTTCACAACAAAATTACGCTAGCATCGGCCGATGCTGATGCGTAAGATGCTTTAAATTATGTGAATTGTCACATACATCATTCACATCGAATGGATTGCTTTAAATTCGCAACATCGAATGAAAGCAATCCCATGTATTTTCACATCACTAGGAAATAATATCTATTTGCGAAGTTAATAAAATTAATGATGCATGTAATCATCTTATGCAAAACTACGTGTAGGTTACTGTCATTAGTCGAATTAGATGTGGAAACCAACATACTGAATTAGGTAAACCATAATGAAGCTAATGTTTACTTTATAATAAGCAGTTACAGCATCATATATAGACAATTATCATTTGTAGTAATGGAGTTAATAAAGTTGTGAAGCATGATGATGATGTGAGAACCCACGTACCAATATATCACCTACCCAGCTTAATTGTTATTAAAGTGTATCCTACATGGACTAACATTTCTTGACGTCAGGTGGGATTGAGGTCAAATACTTGTCTGTCGTAACATTAAAAAAATATATGGCCTACGGCAGAGAAATAAAAACTATGCATCATACATATTAATACAATAATGTGAAAGAAATATATTTTCATTAAAGATTAAGACAAAAATTACCTTTTTTTGTTAGGTGGCAGACATACCTTCAATCCAGGGACATTTGATGAAGAAGGTGTACATTTTTACGTGCCGGATTCAACATACTACCTTTTGTTTAGAAGTCGTACTATCTTCTCCACTAAGTTACCACTCTGCTACTATTAATTATATAATTAGTCCATGGTATTATGTATGAGGATGATATAGTTGATATTTTTTTAAGCAATCTTTTGCACTTTATTCTTATGTAAATAACACACTTAAAAATTTCATCTCGTGTTCCTCACACCTTTCACTTTTTGTGGGTTCGAGTCCCGCCTGAACACGAGATGAATTTTTTAAGTGTGTTATTTACTTGAGGATGATATATATAAGAATATTGTTATATACTTTGACGACCCGATTGGAACAGTGGTAGTGAATGCTGCCTCTGATACAAGGGTTGCGGGTTCGATCCCCGCAAAGTACAAACATTTGTGTGCATGAACATGTTTGTTTGTATTGGTTTGGGTGTTTGCTATGTATTAAAAGTATGTATTTACAAAAGCAAAGTATTATATGTATATATTTGTTATCCCACTGTTGATTCTGATATCCATAACACAGGTGCTTGAGCTACCTATCTCGGAGTCAGATCAATATATGTGATGTTGTGAATTATTTATTTATTTATTGTACTTAGTTCCCCAGTTCTCTATATAGTAGGCACTCGGTAGTGATGGTCTACACAAAACGAAGAGATATTTGACCGTGGGAGAGCCACGCTTCGGCCACGCTCGACCGGAGTGATACCACGGAATCACAGAAGCAGCACTGTGCTGTGTTTTGTGTGAGTAAGTGTACCAGAGGCCCGATCCGGGGGAAAGGGGAGTTTAAAGGTTGGCAACGCGCTTGTGACTCCACTATTGTCGCGGGTGTCCATGGGCGCCGGCAATCGCTTACCATCAGGTGATCCGTCTGCTCGTCTGTACCTATCACATAAAAAAGGTGTAACGTTTTACGAGCTGGATTCGACCTTATTCCTCTTGTTTCGAAGGCGTACGATCTTATCCACTAAGCTATCTAGATAGTCAGTCCCCTTTGGCACGTATTTGTTCCAGATATAATAGCATAAGTAAAACTGTTCCTGATTTAGACATATTCGACAATGTGTTTTCTAAATTCAAATCGTTGGTGACAGAGTATCTATCAGGCCACTAGCCTGATGGATGCTCTTAGCTCTGTCACTACTGTCACGCCTAGCACTAAGTTTTTTCACTAATTTAATTAAGAAACATCTACCTACCTCAGTACCTCAGTTTAACGTACCTCAGTTCTGTGAAACGGTTTGGCTGCGGGAGTATTTCCGGACGGCTACGACTTAGGGACCTTCAAGAGAAGAGCGTACTCTTTTTTAAAAAGGCCGGCAACACATTAGCGATCTCTCTGATTTCGCAGATGTTCATGGGCAGCGATGATTACTTTCCATCAGGTGACTCGCTTGCTCGTTTGTTCGCCTCTAGCATAAAAAAAAGAAACATAGTAATCTAAACAAATGTTTTTCTCATAAGTGTTATGTACGCCGTTATTTTGATGCATATCAGAACTGTGACTTTATTAATATGTGGCTTGTGATTGTAATAATATGTATCATGTGGCTGTACTAAATAAATAAATAAGCTACCACTGCTACTATGTATTATGTATGAGCATAAATTAAGACAAGGATGTTTTACTTGGTTCCTCAGTTATCTATGTAGTAGGCAGTACTGCCAACTTAGCGCTTTTCGCGCCAGATCTAGATCTATCGCTTTTTTAAATTAAGAAACTGTATTACCTACAGCGTATAAAAAAATACTAGTACCTACAACATTAATAAAAAAGATTACTATCTATTGGCAAACGCCAGGTTGGTCAAGTGGTTTAAGTACCGGGCCGTGATCTCAGGGTCCTGGGTTCGATCCCGGGTCGACCGAAAAAGTATGTTTCGATTTTTTCGGACATAGCTCTGGTTTGTGATCACCAATCCGCATTTGGGAAGCGTGATGATTAAGCCTAATCCCATCATAGTAGCGATAACTTGATTTCTATGATGAAGGCCTTAGCCCTGCAGTGGGACAGTTTATAGGCTGATTAACAAAACAATATCTATTGATAATATTGGAAAACTATTATCAATAGATATAGTTAGTATGAGAACGATAGTGTTCAAAAAAAGCAATTTTAGCGCTTTATTATAACGCTAACAGCCCAAAATCTAGTTGGCATCATTAGTAGTAGGCACTCGGTAGTGAAAACAAAAAGAAGAGAGGTTAACTTTTAGGTCAAGTGGGACATACTTATACCTTCTTTCTTATTCAATAGTCACTTTACTCGCATGTAGATCAAAACACGTCGTCGATTTCCCCGACTCCGATGTCGTGATGGTAAGTAGACTATCAGCTTACACATGAATGGAGTAAACGGTGTCGTAACTGGGTGAGAGCTGTAAGTGTACGTTTCGACAAACGCAAACTCCAATTACCACATACGAGTAATTATTCAACTCATCCGCGACCGGAGTTGTAGGAATGCTACGCATTTAGGGTTCCGTACGGAGAGGGTAAAAAACGGCACCCTATTACTAAGACTCCGCTGGCTGTCTGTCTGTCGCCGGGTTGTATCTCATGAATCATAAGAGTAAGAATCATAATTATTTTATTTATGCGATAGGTGGCAGACGAGCAGACGGATCATCTGATGGTAAGCGATTACCACCGCCCAAGGACACTCGCAACACCAGTGGTGTCACAAGTGCGCTGCCAATCTTTAAACCCTCCTTTCCCCCGGATAGGGCCTCCGGTACCCTCACTAACGCAGCGAAACACAGCACAGCGCTGCTTCACGCCAGTGTGTTCTATTAGAAGTAATAGCCAGTTGACGTATTTTGGTTGCCGATATGACAAAAAATACACAGATATTAAATTAAATCGAAAAATTAATATTTAAGGGTCCCATACAAAAAACGATTCTTTATTTAATTAGTAATGGCAAAAGGTAGAATATATTTATAAAAGAAAGTAGTGCTAGTTACACTATTTAACTATAACTCAAGAAAGGCTGGACCGGTTTGGTTGTTTGTAGCGTTGTACCAGGGGTAGGACTCTTTATCCTTTTCTTGTGGGATAGACCAAAACGAAGACTACGCGGGCAACGCTGCGGGTGAAAGTTAGTATCTGATAAAAATGAGGGCTCCCAAACAACATTGCCGTACAAAAAGTGTAATATTGTTTAGATAGGGAATGCACGGAACCTTTCGTGCGAGAGTCTGACTCGCACTTAACCGGTTTTTAATTGAACGTTGTGATTTTGTTTATGTGGATCAATACTAAAATGCAACTTGTGAACGAGTTTTTCAGGATTAATGGTAGATAAGTACCTATGTATGGAAAAAATTAAGATTATACGAATATTATTATGAGTTCTCCAATAAGCTTTAGTGAATAGGTAGGTACATAAATGCAAAAATTTATCTGTGATGACTGTTGGTAATGTTAAACTAAGTTGCCATTATAAAAGGTAAACCTGAATGTTAGGCATTCGATATTATAGCAGACCATTATCATCAATATTACTTGATCATTTATCATTTGAATCCAATATTGCTTTAATAAATCTCAAGTTAAACGACCTTGTGTGATAATCGATATATCTGCTAATATCGATACAATATACAATAATGAAATCCCATCAATTAATTTGGAATTAGGTATTTGCTTAATTACAAACTGTAACCAATTTAGTAACAAAGGTATTGTAATTGTAGCCGATTTGGTACTAACACCAAACACACTCGTAATTATTCCATTTGCAATTCTCGAACTATTTGGTCGGTGGTGTGCAGTCGCCTGAAATGTAAACGCCTCGACTCTTAAGGCCGAATGTTAAGGTCCATATTTGAATGAGGTTGTATAATTATTAGTGCGCGTGACTGTACATGGTCCGAAGTGAATTGTGTTTGCATTCCGATGCAGCGGGCCGTATCTGCCGGTGTCATCATCTACACTATATCGTAATTTCGTTCACTAGGCCGAATGTAAGGCCGGCAGGATGTATGTACAATGTAGTTACGGCTTTTACGACAGTAAAAAATCATTAATGGGGATCCATGATACATGACCTTCAAGGCGCACTCACTGCGGTTTAGCGTATGAAGTTGATGCCTTGATATGAAAAATGTGTTTCTCGTATTTTGCTTGGCGGCTAGAAAGTCCCCAATGCAACAACAAACGATAGTGTGATAGTGTGATGTATAGGCAGTCCAAAAATAAATTCGAGGGCACGAGTGCATTGTAAGCCTTCAGATATCTTGAGATGCGTCAGTGTGCGTTCCTATAGAGACAAAAAAAAACAAAAAAACGGCAGGTCACTACTAATAAAAAATTACGTGTACCCACATACAAAGGCATAATGCACTGTCGTGCACCCAATCAGGCTGAAATCAAACATTACCATAAACCCCTTGTTTACAACAAGTCGATGTCAAATCGCCCTCCAATTAACAAAGCTAACAGCTTATCATACATTAATCACCTTCGTGCGTAAAGACAAATTACTCCAAGTTGGATGGGAACATACAAAACACTCATTAACGCCAGGGGGGTCAGTACTTGAAATTAATTTATGTGACTTTCCCCTTGATCGTTCTGGGCAGAACCTACGTACTGTACCTTTGTGTTTGGTTCGGGATTCGTAAATATTTTCATTTCTTCCACTAATACTGGCAAATGGGCAAGTAGTACTTAGTCCAGGCGTCCAGGGTAGTATTCAGGTGACATAAAAATAAAGCGCTTAAAAATATCCAAATTTGAAAATTTGAATGCAGACTGCATAGTTCTTGGTAGAAAATGGTACGCAATCTCTACAACTAAACACAAAAAAAAAGAAAAAATACCAGTACCTACCTAATTTGTAAGAACTACGACTGAATAAAAAATGTTGAATGAAAAATGTTTTTTTATGATATACAATATTAATGTTTTGTTTTTTTTATATGGTTGACGAGCAGACGTATCACCTAATGGTGAGCGATTACCGCCGGCAATGGACACCTGCCACTTCAAAGAGTCACTGGTGCGCCTTTTTCCTAATAGATAATACGCTCTTTTCTTGAAGGTACAGTCAGCATCAAAAGGAGTCGTACCAATTTCAATATTTTGGTTAGATAGGTACACTTTAGTACTATGTCGAAGTAACATTTTTTGCAAACCCCTTGGAAACTGTCTACAATAGGCAGAACAGTTACTTTGACATAGTACTAAAGTGTACCTATCTAACCAAAATATTGAAATTGGTACGAGTATATCTATTATTACTATTACTCTTTTTAACCCCTCGGCTCTTTATGGTATTCATTAATAATCGGAATGATTGATACACTACAAGACCCTAATATAATGATTTACGTTGTGTGATATAATCATACCTTATTTAACTACTGGAGATGTGGTTTTAATTCTAATTAGATTACATATAAGTGCATATGATGTAACTTCAAGTTATTCAATGTTTAGAAAGTAACAATGATTTTATTTACATTTTTAATTATATTTTGAGGATAGATAAGATAATGTTTAGATAATGTTTATTCAATATCTTTTAAATTACATACATTACAAATGGCTGGGGTCTCTATTTAAGTATGCAATACCTGTGTTTAGAGACCCCGCTCCTTCTTGAAATTTACAAAGATAAGGATCATACCAAACTAATGTGTGTGTTTGTGTGTGTGCATTTGTTCGTATATATAACTATGTGTGTGTTGCATGTGTATCTCTGGGTGTGTATCTTTAGTGTGTGTAACTAAAGTGTAAGTATATGTGTGTGTGTCTGTATCTATGTGAGTTTGAATAGCGTGTATCTGGTGTGTTTGTGAGTATGTACGTGCATGAGTATGAGTGCGTGTGTTGTTCTGAATTTGTACATGTGTGTTAGTTAGTTTCGGGTATGTATGTGCTATATAATAAGTATATATTAAAAAATAAAACTAGTAAAAAATAAGGTTCTCAATCTCATTATAGTCTTGAACTCGTACTTGTAAGGATAGTGCAGGTTTTCTTTCGACAAGAGAAATATTAAACAACGATTCACCGACAATGTTTATTTTTCATAGGTGAATACAACAGATAAAGACCCCCCAATCCTGAATCCTGGGCGTACTCTGGGCTCCAAAGCGACAGCTTTGGACGCAACCGGGAATTAGACGCTAAGATGAAGATGTACATTCGGAACCAGTAGTAAACATTGTAGCATTCGTAAAATCTAATTTGATATCACTTAACTTCTTATCACTGGGACTACCAATTATCAATATAATTTTTACGATTTTTACGACTTTCACATTAAATTAACATTAAAATTCATGTAAGTACTAAGTACCACAATGTAATGTACTTGTTTATTTTCGTCGCGTTTAGCCCCATTATATAAATTTTAGTATTATAATTTTTCATGATTGAAAAATATCTTTTTCTATAGAAGTTCACCTCAATAGTTAAATTGTCGGTCGCGATTAGGTTATGCTCATGACATTTAGCCATGGCGGAGCACAGTACCCACCGGAGCTATCGTTACATCTTCGAAAGCGGTCAGGTCGATGCAATTACAAAATCCAGGCCTAGGCTCACTAATGTGTCGAAATATGGGAAATATAGACACGCCAATACTGCATTATATAAAATTGTTTTAACAAAAACAAGTTTTTCAAAAAACTTTTTTTCGCACCAGATAGTAGGTACCAAAATGATTGTGTTTTTATGTTTTTTTGCAAATTTCCATTCCAAACTAGGAGTGAACATCGTGCATACAATAAGTTATAAAAAAATACTTCGCCTTACCGAATCAGAATCAATTAAGTACATGGATACGTTTTATAATGGTTTGCTTCAAAGAGTGCCACTCTCCTAAACTTTTTTTTTATCAAACAACGCGCTTATAAAGAATATATATAGGTGTTCAGCTTAAATCGTACAACAAATTGGTGTGGAGGTTGTTACATTAATCCACATGTTGTCCGTACTTCAGAAAATGTCGCAGGTCAGACGGATGTCCAAGCCACCCCATATCCTGAAGCATGGTCCAAGCGTAACCAGGGCTCCAAAGCAACAGCTTTGAATGCATCCGGGAATCACACGCTAATAATAAGAAGACACGTGCCCAGGTTTACTCTGTGCCCGGGCACGCATGATGAGAATGCTTGCACTCATTTTCTGTTTTGAGGGTCACCGAAGCAGCGCTTTTTGAAACGTAAAAAAACGTCGTCTTCTTGATATTGGCATAATATCACTATGCATGTACATTTCTTATTGATTCTACAAGTACGAAATAAGTAAAGTTTACTCATATATGTTACAAACGTCGCAGGTCAAGACCCATTTCGGGGCACTAAGCCATGAAAGCTTGTCATCGCAAAGATGACTTGCACAAGCGCTCGAAGTCTTCCGTGTTCACCCATTTCACAAGAAAATAAAGTTACTGTTCACAATTCCAAATTTACTGACATGATAAATAGTTGCGTAACATTTGATGCGTAATCAAATACGTAAGTACAGCGTAAGTCTCCACAATCGAAGATCTTACATTACTGTTATAATCAAAATTATGTAGTGGTTATTTCCACAGGGTAAATATGTTTAGTAGCTAGATTTAGAACTTTCCTTTTAGCTCCTCTGTGACTAAAGAGGGCCTATTCTAAAAATAAACTCACGACCGAATTTTTGTCAGGTCCCTTTACAGAAAAGAGACGAACAGTGAGTGTGACCAGGTTCTCAGAAAGCGGTAACTTGGTCGATTGGTAAACATCGCAGACGAGAGGTAAACATAAAGATAGGTGAACTATCCCCCTCTCCTACCCTAAGCCATGTGTTCCAAGGGCGTACCCAATAGAGTCAAGGATATATAGTTACATAGGTACTCTTTATTACACAACATATAAAATTTAAAAGCTAGGTTACATAGATATAATGTACAATGTAGGCGGTTTAGTCGCTGGGAGCCTTCAGGTAAAGGACATTATGATGTGATGGTTGACTCTAACGCAGACCCTGCCGCCGGGGGGCGACAGGGTACTGTGGGACTCACCCTCCGGGCCGCTTCTTCTAACAAGAAGCGACCTGAGGGCATACCCACTAAAACTCCCGGGGCTCAACCACCCGTGGGTATAGAATGGGGTCACGGGAACTGCACGAGGCTATTCCCCGCAACCCCACTCCCCCACAGACCCCTACACAGGGTGTGCGGCCACGCCCCTCCTCAGGCTAGGAGGAGGGGGGTTGGGGACAGCCGGAAGAGCTGAGCCGTCCCCAACGAGCGGTGGAGGTGCCAATGGCAGTGCCGGCATAGGGACCCCCGTCCCTGTTGCCGGCTGGCCACCTCCACGGAGAGGACGAAGAGTTCTCCGCCGAACTCGTCCTCTCTTTGCTCGAAGCGGGCCTGCGAGGGGGTTAGTCTCGCGCTCCCGCTCTGCCGCCTCCTTCTGCGCCACCACTTCTTCGCAGAAGTGGGCGAAAGCCGACCAGGCTCTCTCATCGTCCAGCATAGCTGCAACTATGCTGGACCAAGAGAGGTCATGTCCGACCTCCGCGACCAGTGCGGACCGCTGTTGGTCGAAGGACGGGCACAAAGAGGAGATCCCCTAACAGATTCAGCCCTTTTAGACACTATTTGAACCCTAACATAAAAGCTAGATCCGCCTTTTGACATATGAGGAAACTCAAGCCAGTTTGCTACTGGAAATATTTATACTATGCTGCCTTTTTACACACAGCGTTTGCGCACGTCAATCAGTACCTCTACTTAACTCATCCATCAGACCGTTTTGTCTTGTCGAATTGAACTACCATTTACAGTTCACTGTATGTTACATGTTGCAAGTAACATTAGATAAAAACCCCAGATTTAGGTAATTTGACTCCACAAATCTAGGCAATCCTAGGTTTTTAAATTTGGATGATACTAAACTATGTATAAATATCAATCAATCAATCATTCAGCCTATCGCCGTCCACTGCTGAACGTAGGCCTCCCTCCCTGCATCAAGCTCACACCAGCCATCTTTCTCAAATCGTCTCAAATGTATATGTTAAATGTAAATCAGCATAGATAATAAAAGATAATGTAGTAAATAAAGAAAATATCTATGCCTTCCTATCAATGTAGTATAGGGTATATGACTAAGCTCAAGATTTTACAAAATATAAATATTTTATCAAAATATAGGTCAATATGTGCCAACGACAAAAATCTCAATTAAAAATATAATGTCTAGCCGGTTTTATGGTCATTTAAAGATTCATGGGCAAGTCCATTTTAAAAGTATGAAACTATTAAAAAAATAATTATACCATTGAATAACCCATACAATTTGCACCAATTATTATAATAGAACCATTGACATAAACGAAACATTTGATATAGCTACCATACAAAATTCAAATGAAATGCATACAAAATACTTAGGTGTGACGTCACATCTTAGTAGCCATTTGTATGGAGCGTTTTGGGTTTGCCCAAAATAATGTGATTTTAAAGTTGTGATATCTCAGGTAGTTTAAATGAGAATCAAGTGATTCTTTCAAAGATGTTTCTATCATTGAGAGATCTTTTGATTGCAAAAATAAAAAAAAAAATAGTCATATACCGTATTATAGGCGTCTAGGGAGCCTACTCTCAAGCACTCGACATTGAGGTCGAGCGCTTTAGATTTGTATGGACGAATGTACGAAATCTATAAAGACTTCAATGTCGATTACATGAGAATTGCCCCCCAGCGCGTAAATAATGTCTCGAGTGCAAAAAGAATCCATATACTACGGTAGGTGATTACGAGCAGGTGGACCGTGAACTTGATTGCCACCTTAGAGGCATAAAAACATTTACGGCTTAAGTGCATTAACATTAAAAACAGTTCCGACCATGACATTTGTCGGCCCAATTTGCTCAGTATCAAAAAGCGGTTAGTATATGTTAAAAAAGTTTATAATGTTATTAAAAAATATTGTACATTTATAATAGGTTGAAAAGGTTAAAAGAAAGTATTTAAAGAATGAAGCAAGTCGTGGTGTCTGACCACACTTCGCTCAACATCGTGCCCAGCACTTAGGTGTTTCATACAAATCCTAAACTTAAGTAATTTTATTGGGAAACCTCCGTCGTGACTGCTTTCCATTGTGAGTTTCCCTTTCAATTTTATCGCCCATTCTCAAGGATAACCTTTCCCATCTGGACTGCACTTTAAAGAAGTGAATGCATGGGTCGCAGCCTCTCGCCGCTGTGAGAATGGCTAAATGTCATCGGGACCGTAACAAATGCCAGTACTTTGTAAATGAATAGCAATAAACATTGACAATCGTGTTGATTACTACGAAGGGAAGGGCTTAGCTTCACTTTATAAGATTCTTGTTTTACTGACAGAGTAGACTTCAGCGCAAATAATGTTTTTAATTATTTAAGCATTAAATTTAATTATTTTACACGGCTGGGATAGGTTAAATACTGTCTAGTTAGACCGAGATGCAGATGCTTCAAGCATACTACGGGCGGAAAATTAAGAGACCTAAAAAGTAATGTCCCTCTTTCTAACATAGGTTGATATTACTTCCTTAAGGGTTCTTCACTTCACGGGAACTTACGAGGCAACCTATTGCGTTACGTACTAATGTGTTCTTAAATTCGTTTTTGGATCGTCACGTAGCTGTCAGGTGCCCTACGCTACATTTTCTGATTTGCGATCTCCAGTCAAGAACTCTACTACCCCCAGTTCTTCAACTTCGAGAGAGACAACCAGTTTTCATCTGACTTTATTTTTAGTTGAATCGTAAATGGCGCTAGTTAACACTGCCTATCCTTATCCACAAAATATTCACTATTGATATATTTAGTTGCGGTAGTCG
Source organism: Marasmia exigua (assembly GCA_019059595.1). Classification (NCBI taxonomy): domain Eukaryota; kingdom Metazoa; phylum Arthropoda; class Insecta; order Lepidoptera; family Crambidae; genus Marasmia; species Marasmia exigua. The sequence goes on from CM032463.1 coordinate 18,291,589, forward strand.
CTTGGTTTGTTATTGTCTGTATTACAAATTAATGATGCATGATGATGTGGACACTCACGGCTGGACTAATCCACCGGTTCAAAGTCGCTCAAAGAGCTATGGAAAGGGCTATGCTCGGAGTATCTCTGAAGGACCGCAATGATGTAATCCGACAGAGAACGAGAGTCACCGACATAGCCTACCGAATTAGCAAACTGAAGTGGCAGTGGGCTGGTCATATTGGCCGCAGAACTGACAGCCGTTGGAGCCGTAAAGTCCTTGAGTGGAGACCGCGACTCGGTAAGCGTAGTGTAGGACGCCCTGCGACAAGATGGGATGGTGACATTCGAAGGTTGGCTGGTGTGGGCTGGATGAGAGTGGCCAAAAATCGGGAGCAGTGGCGTGCATTAGGGGAGACCTATGTCCAGCAGTGGACGAGTGTGGGTTGCTGATGATGATGATGATGTTGAATGATGCATAGTTTTGTTAGTGTATGCCATTCTTAGTGAATCTTAAACAACGATTTCCTGTTAATATTTTAGTACTTGTGTGTATTAGAACAATTATAAATTTTACATTAATAGATTAGTATTTTTTTTTTATGAACACAAAGTCAAATATTTTATCAATACAATTTCATTGAGACAAGTAGGGAACATCATATATTTTAACAGTAGGTAATAATTACTTATTTATTTTCATTTCGTAGACGCTTTAGTATAAGTACTTGTAATATTTTTATCCTCTCATTTATCAAATACGTACATCATTTTGTTCTGTAGCATGGTGGATAAATTCCCCCTGCACAGTGTCAACATTTTATACAAATTCTCAGTGTTAGTCCGTAATAACGAAGTTGACCAGACAGATCAAACGAATGGAATTCCCATTGGAATAAGAGGTTTAAGAAAAAAAGAGAATGAACTGGACCACGATTCTCGGGTTCGTGATATTTTGAAAACATGGCGGATATCACCTGAAAACCGTACAAAAAAAACTGTGTTTTAGTGATATCTGTCGTATGAAAATAAACATCACGAGCACGAGAATTGGGCTCCTGATGTTTTTGTACACACATTTGTGTAGAACCTTCTTAATAGTAAGTCTGACATATATCTAATGTGACTCTAGTGTGGTTTTTCTATATGGTCACAACTCACAAGTCAAGTGTAATATGATTTTGTAATTGATGATGATACTGATTGATGAATGATAATGTGTGCATTATTTGCCTATACAGTTCCTGATGGTTTGACAGATTGCTTAAGCATTGTGTTTATTTACGTTCATTCTTGTAACACTAATGCTCATGGATACAATCCATGAACGATGGTTAGGTATAATAATAATATACTCCAACGGATTATGGCTACGGCGGCCATACTCTAGATCAGCCACGCAAGCAGAATACATTATAGTGCTCAAGTGTGTGCGCAAACACAAGTGCACTCTCTATTCCCATACCCTCATATTTCGATCAGACACTACTGTGACATGATCAGCGAGGGATCCGGCACAGGACCAACAGCTTAACGAGCTTTCCGAAACTACGGGCTGCCACTACGAGTAAGATATTCTTACCGAAAACTTAGATACTAATTTTTGGCCCAACCTGGAGATCGAACCCGGGACCTGTTGCGCAGCCATCGCTTTAAAGTGCGACTCACTAACCACTACGCCAACGAGGCAGGCTAGGTATAATACTGGTATGTACCTACGCATTTATGCTTGCTCCATCTCACAGTCTCATCTCAGCGTGTGATTCCCGGTTGCGTCCAAAGCTATCGATAAAGAGCTGAGCACTTTTAGACCATTAATCCGGACTAGGAAAGTCTGGTTTGGGGTTGCAACTCTTAAACAGGGAGACCAACTGAATCACAGTTGAACGTTTCAGAATCTATGCAGGTTTCGTCACAATGTATCACCGCCGAGCTATTGTAGAAATATGCACATAGATTTTGAAAATTCTGAGGTTCATTAGAGAATTCGAACCTACAGCCTCAGGAGTATGATAGGCGTGATATTATCCAGTAAGCTATTATATCGCTCAATAACTATTGTCGCTATTCTATAATAGCCGCTATTCTATAATAGTCGCTATTCTATATATCTCTATATAATTGTAGCTTCTGCTGATATATATGTTATACACCGTTTTTTTATATTGTTTTCATCCCGAAAACCTCAAAATAGGTATCATGAATAAAGTCCAATTAGCATGCTAGATCATCAAAATAAGAAAAAAAACAATCAGCTGTTCCTCAGGAGTATGATAGGCGTGAATATTATCCAGTAAGCTATTATATCGCTCAATAACTATTGTCGCTATTCTATAATAGCCGCTATTCTATAATAGTCGCTATTCTATATATCTCTATATAATTGTAGCTTCTGCTGATATATATGTTATACACCGTTTTTTTATATTGTTTTCATCCCGAAAACCTCAAAATAGGTATCATGAATAAAGTCCAATTAGCATGCTAGATCATCAAAATAAGAAAAAAAAACAATCAGCTGTTCCATACATTATTGCCGGGTGGATATCCTAAAATAACGGTGTACTTATATTACACACAAATTTAGTAAATTTATATTATTTTATTAGGCAACAAGACGTTATATAACTCGCATATATTTTTGAATTATCATAAGCATGTTTTTCTCATATTCAATTTGAGAGTTCCCCGTCACAACTAATCCCATCTGTCGAAATATGATAATCGCTCCATCCACCTGAGCCAAGGGATACGCTTCATAAACACCTGGGTACACGTGCTTAACGGAAGTATACAGGATATATGTTTAAACATAAGCAACCCTACTGAAAGGGGAAGATTACTATGATCTTCCTTATTGGCGTGCCAAAAGAGATACTTGTCAATAAGGGAAGAGGGGGCGTAAACTTATCAACTCAAAGACTTCGCTAGGATATTGTTATGATGCCTGACGCAGCAAAATTTGCCCTATCCTATTTGATTACAATGCATTAAACATTATGAAGTAAACATTTAGAGTCTAATTCATACATTTTTGCCAACGGTGTAATAAAGCAGATTTCATTCTTTTTTCGAAATGTTTTATGTTTTTTTTTATTTCAAACGTCAAAACTGCTCTTAAGACCATTTGAGTTTGAACGTTTATGAATGAAGCACTTAATTTTTTTTATATTAAATGCGTTAAAATTCCAGTGTTCCAGCAACTATATTATAGTATGCTTACTATATTCGACTACAGCTGAGATCAAAGTTTTTTTAAAATATATATACGTTAGATATACCTACTACTTGACGTTTATTCCCTATTGGAACTGGATTAGTTCATTTAAACTCATATCTACGATCATCGCATTCACTAAGTACCTACAGTCGCAGTAAGAAAGTACCAACTAGATGTACAAGACTTGTCCATTACCTTCTTAATAGAATGTTACAAATTCTTGACTTTTTAAAATAATATTTAATCTAGAAAACCCACAAATCCGTCACACTGAATGGCGGCGGTAAGACACTCGTTTAACCTAAACTGAGCTAATTGATTTACCGTGAAAAGAGATTTTGCGAATAAGTAATCAAAATGATATCTAGTAAATCAATAACCATAGTGGTTACAAATCTGGCTATACCAACTTTAGATTTGAATCAAATTAATTACAAAATCAAGGAACCCAATGTCGAAAATGAGCTCGGTTGTCATGATTGACGGGGTGCAATGACGCACATCGCCGCTGCAACTTCCTCACTTTGTTCTGTCACAATGGCTTCGAAACTGCCCCTTCATATTGTTTCGGGGAGTAACAATGATTTCGGGTCAAGAGCTCCTTTGGAAAAGTGACGAAACTTATTGAATAAGACGTCGCGTGTTTCTTAAAACGCAAACACCGCGCATACCTTACGACTTGACCTGGTGTATGGTGACAGTTCCCTGTAAAAATTGTATTACTTATTATATACAAAGATATAGTTTTTCTCTTTATAAAAAAGAAGAAAGTAACAATACCTATTTGTATTTCATCATCATCATATCAGCACACATCCAACCACTGCTGAGTATAGGCATCTTCTTTATCACGCCACTCCCTTCTGTCTCTGCCAGCCTTATCCATTGTATCCCCACTGCCGTTACAATATCGTCGGACCATCGGGCAGGTGGTCTACCCTCAGGAGGTCGCCCCATTCTAGCTTTCATGCTTTGCCATTTCATGCTTGTGAGGTAAACATTGAATGTCAACAAGACTTCTTTAAAATAAATTAATGATCTATGGATTAAGTTGAATAAATGAATATACCTTATTAGGTTATTATACATGTAACGATCAATTCGTTATTTTTAGGATAGAAACATTTTATCCCAAGGCTACAGTCGGCCAGCCATTCAATCCCTAGGACTCCCTCCCTTAGGTTAAATTCTCTCATCAATAATGTACTGACCGGATGCCGCAATTGTGACCCTGCCTCTTACGCCAAAGGTCGTGGGTTCGATCCCCACCCTGAACCAACATTCGTGTGATGAACACTTGTGTTTGTTCAGTGTCTGGGTGTAATATATGTATTTAAGTATATATTTGTGTTCCTCTGCTGTCTGATATCTGTAACACAAGTGCTTACGCTACTTAGTACGGAATCAGGTCAATGTATGAGATGTTGTGAGAATTATAAAAAAAATGTCTATTTTATGAATCAGTTCATCTATATTTAATACATGCCGCAAATATGCAGATTACTTTTAAATGTATAAATCGATTAATTCATTTATTTAATTTATTATGAAAATGTATTGTTTTCCAAGTAAGACCACCAGCGCAATTATGAAAATAGTTTTTTTTTTCAGTACAAAATACGTAGTAGATGAAATATTTTCAGCAATACAGAAAGTGTTGGAGGCAGATTAATATCATTAGATCTATTTGCTATCATAAAACTCATATAACATATGAATAATATTTATTAAAATACTTCATCGTCATTGTCAGCCCATTTAAGTCCCCACTGCGGGGGCACGGACCTCCCTCAATCATATGAGGGGTAATTGCCATACTCACCACGCTTGGCAGACGGGTCGGCGAGAGTTTAGAGATATAAATGCAGAGTTTTCCTTCTCTGGGTGCTGATTACCATGGCCGGCAGCTTTACCTTAGTCGCCTTTTACGACACCTCGGTAAGAGTGAGGGTGGCCTATTCTACTCTGCCGGGGACCACACGGCATACTAAAACGGCACGGCATACAAAAAATACTTACATGCTTACATACAAAGACTGCTAGCCCTTCCTTTTTGGTTTTGCCGTAGTCGGGTAAAAATCACAATATTTTGCATTTGCCACGCTGAGTTGGCAGTGTAGGAATGCGACTGCGCCGGTGCACCGTAAACAGACGGGAACTATTTTTGGAGTCTGTCCACTGCCATACTCCACAAATGCCCACAGGAAGATATAATTAATAGATGAACATTAACAGTTCATTTATAATACACATTAAGCGGAACCACTGAGTTAGATGGATATCGTATTACTGTTATTTTGATAGTCATCTTTTTTATATTTCTATTTATTTATATAACTATAGTTGTACAGACGGCCGTTGGGGCAGAAAGGTCCTCGAGTGGAGGCCACGTACAGGAACTCGCAGCCGCGGCAGGCCTCCTACAAGGTGGACCGACGATCTGGTGAAGATCGCGGGAATCCATTGGATGCGGGAGGCACAGGACCGATCTGTGTGGAGAACATTGGGGGAGGCCTATGTCCAGCAGTGGACGTCCATTGGCTGAAATGATGATGATGATGATGATATAACTATAACACTAATTGTGTATTTAGTGTAATTAAGATACATAATTAGTTTTGCAAGACTTATCTTATATTTCCATCCATGACAACGTCATGGATATAAAGAAATATTAACTGCAGGAGTATTTCCGGACGGCTACGACTTAAGGACCTTCAAGAGAAGAGCGTACTCTTTTTTAAAAAGGCCGGCAACACATTAGCGATATCTCTGATTTCGCGGATGTGCATAGGCTGCGTTGATTGCTTTCCATCAGGTGACTCGCTTGCTCGTTTGTCCGCCTCTAGCATAAAAGAAACTGGCATTGGACACTTTTCTTATTCTTCCTGTTACTTAGGTAACTGATATTAAAATAATACTCATATAACTTGATGATTAATGAGTATTAGTTATTTTTAATAACTGTGTAGGCACTTACATAAGTACTCGTAAATACACCAAAAACATCAGCATACCAAATCTATGTCTAATAGATTTGGGTATGTTGATCCAATACGGAAATGACTTTGTAAATTTTATCCAACTGAATGCCTCGATGACTATAAATAAAATCAGTTTAAGTCTGAAACTTACACAAAAAATATATATCTACTTACATATACAATGATACGTAGATAGGTCTGGGTGTATAGACCATATTTTTCCGGTTCCAAGAGTTTGATAAAAATACCAAGTTTTAGTTCCAAATGAAATTTATTTACAATGTAACATATTTATGAAACTGTTCCCGCTCGACATTCTCGCAATAAAAAAAGCCTCAAGATATTGCAGACCACTCATACAAGCACATAAGTTGTCTCAATCGCTGTCATTTCATTTTTGATCATGTTAACTTTCAAAACACGTTTTGCTCCCTCCAGTAAATAAAAATGCAAAGCAGAAACGTAGACACTGGTGCATGCAAATTTTATATCTCCGCGTTCCTCAAATAATATTTTGTTAGATTTTGTTATTAGTAAGCTCAGGACGTTTCGCTAAATGGCAAATTTAAGCCTCTCCAGGAATTTTTGTTTGTAGATATATTTGCATCTAAGGTTTTAGCTGAGAAAGAAATAAGACAGAAAGTAAGGAAATATTTATTATTATAGACATCACAACACAGAACTTATAGCAGTAAACAGAACACAATTTGGCACAAACAGAAAACAAAACATAAAACAATTAAAAATACATATATATTGGAGGTTAAGGTATAAATGAAAAGGAAGATTAAAAAATAAACTGTGTGTATATTTATTAAAATTTACACACAGTTCCAAGCAAGTCCACGTCTGTATCAAGCTAATCGGGAATGCTCTGTGTGGCTATAGTCACAGGAACTGAGGGCGTCGCAACGTTTTGTATCGTAAGCACAATCATCCATATAATAATTAAAAACAAACGGAAAAAAATCGGTTCGATTCCCGTACAGTACAAACATTTGTGTGTATGAAGATATCTGTTTGTATTGGTCTGGGTGTTTTCTATGTATTATAAGTATGTATTTACAAAAGAAAAGTAGGTATGTATATATTGGTAATCCCACTGTTGATTCTGATATCCGTAACACAGGTGCTTGAGCTACCTATCTCGGAGTCAGATCAATGTATGTGATGTTGTGAAATATTTCTATTATTTATATTTATGTAAAAAAATTACTACCTTACCTACGAGACTAAAAAATACTACTTTATTGTGGTTTCATACCAGCAGAAAAACTGTTATTACGTCAGAAAGAAAGTAGAGAAAATCGAGAAAGTTAAATTGGAAAAAGTATTTCTCTCCCGCCTCGTATATAACATAAAAAAATCTGACTCATAAATTCAAGATTTCTAATAGGATTGTACGAAATATTGAAATAAATCAATTCTAAATACGCCAGTATAATATCTTTCACATAATACATTCCTTTCATTACTTCCATAATAGCACAATCATTCCACAAATATCAAGACAGCTATCCAGATATGGAATGGCATTTTCTTGTGGCCAAGTGTTTAACCCCACTGCCCTGGTGGAACAAGCCATTCATTTGTATGAATAATGTTTAATTGGCTTTCGAGAGCAGTCTAATTGACGCACTCACGAAACGGTAATGATGTTAAACAACAATTTTGTTTGTCTAAGAGACCGTGCTAATTACTGCTATGGATATCTCTAGGATTAATTAATGGAATGTCTAGGAATTTAAGGAGTTGTTTTTAGGCTTTACTTTTTAACAGTCCTTCTTTTTGGCCTTGACGACCCGCTTGGAACAGTGGTAGTGAACGCTGCCTCTGATACAAGGTTTGCGAGTTCGATCCCCGCACAGTACAAACATTTGTGTGCATGAACATGTTTGTATTGGTCTGGGTGTTAGCTATGTATTATAAGTATGTATTTACAAAAGAAAAGTAGGTATGTATATATTGGTAATCCCACTGTTGATTCAGATATCCGTAACACAGGTGCTTGAGCTACCTATCTCGGAGTCAGATCAATGTATGTGATGTTGTGAAATATTTCTATTATTATAATTGATGAAAAAAAATTAGTACCTTACCTACGAGACTAAAAAATACTACTTTATTGTGGTTTCATACCAGCAGAAAAACAGTTATTACGTCAGAAAGAAAGTAGAGAAAATTGAGAAAGTTAAATTGGAAAAAGTATTTCTCTCCCGCCTCGTAAATAACATAAAAAAATCTGACTCAAGTTATCTAATAGGATTGTACGAAATATTGAAATAAATCAATTCTAAATACGCCAGTATAATATCTTTCACATATTGCATTCCTATCATTACTTCCATAATAGCACAATCATTCCACAAATATCAAGACAGCTATCCAGATATGGAATGGCATTTTCTTGTGGCCAAGTGTTTAACCCCACTGCCCTGGTGGAACAAGCCATTCATTTGTATGAATAATGTTTAATTGGCTTTCGAGAGCAGTCTAATTGACGCACTCACGAAACGGTAATGATGTTAAACAACAATTTTGTTTGTCTAAGAGACCGTGCTAATTACTGCTATGGATATCTCTAGGATTAATTATTGTAATGTCGTGGAATTTAAGGAGTTGTTTTTTAGGCTTTTCTTTTTAACAGTCTTTCTTTAGTAGCTGCTTTGAAATACTTGTATTTACATTCATCTCATAATCTTAAACAAGATTAAGAAATCAAAAGTAAAACACATTTTGACAGGTTTCAAATTAAAATGTTAGGGTGTTGCATTTGATGATGTTTTTTTGGATCTTTTGAGGAGATTGAATTAATAATTCTGCTGCTTCAATGACTTAAGTTTTATTAAACCTTCAAGATCATCAGGTGGGATTCAGGTCAAATGCTTGTCTGTCGTAACATGAAAAAAAAGCTCATCATAATAGACAATTTAAAAAGTCTTGTTGATTTTTGTTATCTTTTGTTATTTTACCATACCTATAAATTATATTTTATATTAGTAGTGACGATGTTCTGATTAATTAATTAATTGCTTGCATTAAATTCTGCGCAAAAAAGTTATGTGTATTTTCTTTTTATGCAAAAAAGGAGGTATATCTATGTATCAATCTTATTCGATGAGCTACCAACGCGTACAGCTTTGTTGTTTTCTTACAAAATTTTACATCTTACCATATCCTTGTACTGTCGACCACACTTATCACCCGCAAGTGATTTGGTTTATAAATATCTGTGACCGTCGCGTTCTGAAATAACCGCATCGCAAACCGCAAGTTCATCATCCGGCCCGCTATGCCAAACACGCCAACCGTCTCGGACCGACACGATAAACAAACAACAAACTTGATTCAATTAAAATCATACAGAACAATCTAATAGAATAAATAAATAAATAGTTCACATCATCACAAACATCGATCTGACTCCTATCTCGGAGTCAGATCAATGCGCCAGTGTTACGGATAACAGAACCAACAGCGAAATTACTAATATACCTACATATATATATTTTTTGTAAATTCATACTTATAATAAGTACACTAGAAAACACTCATACAAACAGACCTGTTCATGCACACAAATGTTTGTACTGTGCGGGGATCGAACCCTCAACCCTTGCACCAGAGGCAGCGTTAACTAAACACAAACGGGTCGTCAACATATCTTTATACTGATAACAACAAAAATGTTCCCTCAAAGAACATAGGGTCTAATCTCAAAGAAAAAATTTGCCTCCCCATATAATTTTCAGCAATCAGCTGATTACTTTTGTATGTGAGGTGATTTTTTTTTTGAGATTAGACTCTATGTTCCTTGGGAGAAAATGTTTGTTGTCATCAATATAATGCCCTCGATAAAGGTGCACGACGGTTAAAAAAGCACGGTGTATTTATATATAAGGGAAAATATCGTACGGATTCCTGAATGTTTCGGATAGTTTTTTCAAAATTGTTGATATCTACCAACAATGTTTGAGATAAGGATTTGGGACGTGTAACCGTGATCCAGTTGGTCTGGTTCCCTGTCTAAGGATTGCAAAGGTCAGACGGCAGTCGCTTCATTATAATTACTAGACTTCCTGAATCCTGGATCATGGTCCGAGCATACCCCGGGCTCCGATGCGACAGCTTTGGACGCAACTGGAAATCATACGCTAAGATAAGGCGATTCATGATGTTCTGTATGAACAGAACACATATAAATCTTAAATCATATCATAACTGATCATTATAAATCAAATAAAATTAATGACACTGTATCTACGCTTATCATTTTTTTCATTTTATTATGGTTGTTTTTTGATGAGTTACTTTAAGAGTGTCATTTCTTTGATTAGTTTCTTTTTTTATATGTTATTCTCGAGAGGAAGCAAAAGTTTCTTTTTACACCATTTACTCGTAGCTGCCAACTTAGTTGTGGAAAGAAAGGCCAAGTTTTTATTTAATATCTATATCGTCAGCGCTCAACCGCTACTCCAGAGTGGAAGGGAAAGTGTAAGACCCAATGGAATTACTTTAGTTGGAAGATGGGACGACTTTTAGTGAAGCACTTAGGTAATATCTATCGTAATACATAATTATATTTTACTTTTATAATTAGTTCTGGTTTAGTCTCTATGTCACTGTCTATTGTAGATATTTCCTTAACATTAAGAAATATACACGTACAGGAAGTCGCAGCCATGGCAGGCCCCCCACAAGGTGGACCGAAGATCTAGTGAAGATCGCGGGAATCCATTGGATGCGGGCGGCACAGGACCGATCTGTGTGGAGAACATTGAGGGAGGCCTATGTCCAGCATGTGGACTCTATTGGCTGAAATGGTGAAGAAATATACATAAATGAAATCTTTAGAATTCTTAATTAGGAGGGAACTTATCTAAATTACCTCGGGTTCTGGGTGTACTGGAAGGTTCATTGTACTGGGAAGTAGAGATGTCTCTAGTCAGAGAGTAGACTATTGGTGTAAATGACCACCTAAAATACTAGCAGAACTAATTATAAAACAATGTATCAATACGGAGATTAACACGATATTTATTATGTGAACTCACATATTTGGCTCGACGTTTCGGCTACGTTACAGCAGCCATGGTCACGAGCGGACTGGCGGAGCACGGCGCCGTCTGCTGGGGCCGGGCTGTGAATCTTCGGACACCCTCACATTTTTTGATATTAATTCGCCACTAGATGAATTGATACATTGTAGTTATAATGCAACGCGAAAATCTAAAAAACTAATTATAAAACAGTTCGTTTTATAACAAAATCCAACCAAGATTTGAATTCACAACTCATTTCGTAAGGCGGAACCGTTTCCATCGAGGTAATCAATAAAGGCCAAATCAAAGAGAATTAACATTGTCATTATATTTACGAGTGCCGTTAGTTCTTATGAATGAAATGCTTGTATGTCGTAAAAGAGATAAATAACCTGCTACATATGTATCGGAAGCCTCGCGGAATTCGCGCCGATAAATCACATTGTGAGCGCGTGCCGGCGCATGCGCCGAGGAGTTGCATTTTGCTTGTTTCGCGATCGTTTCCATTTAGGTGTTAATAGTCGTGAAGCATTAGATATTATATGGAGCTCGAGAGAGCCTATAAACACACAACACCAAAGTGTGTAAAGTATCGTGAAAAGCGCGCTTCAACATTCATTCATCATCATCAGCCCATTTAAGTCCCCACTGCTGGGGCACGGGCCTCCCTCAATCACATGAGGGGTAATTGCCATACTCACCACGCTTGGCAGACGGGTTGGCGAGGGTTTTGATGTAAATGCAGAGTTTTCCTTCTCTGGATGCTGATGATCATGCCAGCAGCTTTACTTTAGTCGCCTTTTACGACACCTCGGTAAGAGTAAGGGTGGCCTATTCTACTCTGCCGAGACATCATTCATTCATCAACATTTCAATTGGAGCTTTATGCTCATAGATACAAGGAATCTCAAATATTACTTCCGTGTTTTTCTGTGGGATTTCTTTCATGGCGCGGACTCTAGTATCGATTTTGCGACTTCTTCGACTTCGTAAAGAACGGTAGACAAGACAAAATGCATGTTGCACAGTGTAAATATAGTGGTTCAACGTCTCAAGGATTAATGCTGAAGTAGAGATCCTGATTTAGATGGCACATGCTGGCTCTTCAGCACGATTGTGTTACTTTAATCAGGAGGGCTGTCCAAGCGTGGATGGACGAGATAGATTTCACGAAAGCATCATCATCATCATCAGCCCATCGTAGTCCACTGCTGGATGTAGGCCTCTCCAATTGTTCGCCACTGTGATCTATCCATGGCTTCTCGCATCCAGCTCTTGCCAGCCATCCTGCGCAGATCGTACCCCCACCTAGCCAGAGGGCGCCCTACATTACAATTGCCAAGACGCGGTCTCCACTCCAGAACTCGTTTACCCCATCGGTTGTCGGTTCTGCGGCTAATATGGCCAGCCCACTGCCACTTAAGCTTGCTAATCCGGTGAGCAATGTCGATAACTTTGGTTCTCTGCCGGATCACCTCATTTCGGATTCGATCTCGGAGAGAGACGCCGACCACCGACCGACGAGCGACCAGCAATATTTATGAACGACCTCATCTTCGAGTAGCAGCAGTATCAGGTAAGACAACTCCTAAAATGATCCTAATATCGAACCTTGCGCATGTATATTTTGTCAACCTTATATCTGTTTATAGGACTATTGAAGCAACGCTGCTCACGCGCGATTCCTTGTCTTGCAACACCAGTATATTTTTCTTAGTTTATGCAAGCCAGTGCTTTGCGCACTAAGTTGGCTCGAACAAGCGCATTTTTATCAACTATCACCGGACGAACGTCATTTTCTCGCATAACTTTAGCCTAAATTTAAGATAAATTTGCTCGATAACTTCCGCAATCCAAACCTAAACTACTGTAGCCGTCGTAAGTCGTTGGATTTCTGAAACAAATGGCTTTAATAGGTCATGTAAGTCTATATAGAACGGCTATTGAACGAATGAAGCCACAAGGCTACTAAGAAAGCGATAGTTCGATTTGGATCTTGTGTAGATCAAAAGCTGGGAATGATTTACTTAGGTATAGTTCTTTTTTTATGCTAGAGGCGGACAAACGAGCAAGCGAGTCACCTAATGGAAATTAATTAACGCCGCCCATGAACATTTGCGACATCAGAGAGATAATAATGTGTTGCCGGCCTTTTTAAAAAAGAGTACGCTCTTCTCTTGAAGGTCCCTAAGACGCAACCGTGAAGAATTACGACATTAGGGACCTCCTGCAAGTGGTGGTGGTGAGGTAAGTAGTTATTTACTGATATCGACCTTATAATGTACCCGTCGAATAAACTGCTCATTCAATAGCAATAAAATGATAGATTTATTAATGAAATTGTGTTATAATGAGTAATGTATGAAAAGATAGATAATTGCAAAGTGTTATCGATTGTTGGTTTGCACGTTGTTGAATTATGAAAACTTCCATGTCGTAAATTCCGAATCCAAAAAAATACGTGTTGTAAATCATTGACTATTTACATAAATTGGCTATTAAATATTACAGTAACTGCATATTCTATGACTTCATGATTACTTTATTGGCAAAACGCATACATTAAGGGACCTCGCCCACGGCGACTTTTTGTAGCGATGCAGTAGCGATGCTGTCGCGCGTCCGCATCGATACAGCCACGAAGCGGTCTCTAGCTGTGTGTTCTGGGCTCAAATTCAGACACGATACTGTCGCGCTTCTGTCTCGATGCAAACCCGATTCAGTAACGGCACCTGCGATCGCTACAGTTGCTAGATGGACTCCGTTGAGACCACATTAGTCACATAGTGTTTGGTGATGCTTTTATGTAAGCAGCCGAAGTGTAGGCAACGAAAACAGCGAGTTGCACTGAAGCTCGGTTCTCCACTCATGTGTCACCCTCCCTCCCTCCGTTCTTCCCCCGATGTCATCCGACACAGTCGCGCGTTTGCATCGATACAATCGCAATGCAGTAGCGCGTTGCAAACGTGACTAAAACGCGTTAGTAGCGATGCTGTCGTGCGTTTAGTAAAACGCGCGTTAGCATCGCTACATAAAGTCGCCGTGGGCGAGGGGCCTTAAGCGCACCAAGATTTTCTCCTTCGGTCACCGATTTAGAATAAATAATACTTCATGCAACTTTGATTCCACTTAAAATTAGATAACTGCATCTCCAACATAATTTATAGAACTCTGTTCATATAATAAGTAAATACGGATGTGAAATATAAATAGTCGTCGATCTACCGATACTCCTCATTTCCTTGAACGCATCTTAACGTCTAGATTAGAGTCGCTATCAAAAATACTTACACATTTTGTTCCTTAAGTCCACCCAGCATGGTGCATATTTCCACAGATTTTATTACTGGTTGATGTACAGTTGCGGGCATTATCCTTTTTTTAAAACATTTTTGTACAGGTGTTACGAAACTTCCACTGTTGGTTCTGTAATCCGTAACACCGGTGGTTTAGCTACCTATTTTATTATTATTCGAAGTTCTGGGGAGCGTTCGTTACCGAGTGGTCACTGCGACCAAATTTGATCTATTGTGACCTCCGCTCCCACTTATAGATCGTTAGGAACATATCTCGAAGTCAGATAAATGTATGTGATGATATTGTGAGATATCGACTGAAAGAAAAGATGTTTTAAAAACAATATATAAAAGATTTTATGTATATTTTATGCAAGCAAACCTAGACGTAATAGCGGTCAACAATACCGGCCGCAACTGTACTTTGCCGGGACGTAATTAGTTTGCATCCGTTTCACTTACACATCCCGCCATATCGGCGGATTCACCTGCCACAGTTCTAAGGCTGCTTTTCCTCCAGAAATCAATGAGCGAGTTTGAAAGCTACGCTACGAAATTGTGAGACTGTTTCCACACAGTGCCCGGTTTTCTGCAATCTGTCTGCTGCACCCTCAGGGAACCGGGTATGTACTCTGAGGTTATAAGTGACCCTTTTTTTAACCCCCTGTGTTCTCTTACCACTACTCGTCTTACAAATACCTTTCTAACAAAGTAAAGAGTGAAAAATGTGATATAAAAATGAGAAGTTAGGAATCAGTACAAGACCTGCGTATAAGTTTGAGTACTCTGTTCTGCTTTTAACTTTTCCACTTCTTTATTCGTACTCATACTTCAAATCCTTGGCAAACCATGGAAAAAAAATCCTCATCATCAATTATATTCACTGCTGGACATGGGCCTCGCCAAATGTTTGCTACTCCGATGGATCATTGATGCTAATGATCCGTGAACCATCTTGCGCAAATAGTCCCTCCATCTGGCTTGAATAAAAACATAACAACATTGAATGGTCTCCACCAGTGCCAAGCTATTTAGCTAAATCTTAAATCGGCCCTTGTGGCTTAGGTTTATGCCGTCCGGTAATGAACGAGAATATACCTGTCACATCCAAACAAAGGACACACACCGCCTGTGAAAAGAGAAGAAACCTCCGATTCGGTCGTAACGGTCTGCTTTAATTTAGGCCCTCAGGATGGATAGCATACTCGTCCTCAGTCCATTATTATCATCCTCCTGCTGTGTTTGTTCGCAGATGATCGTGGGATCGGCGTAAATTAATTCTTTCAAACGTCACAAACATACATCTTTCAGCTTTGCACATCTCAAGTAGGAAAGCAGCCTTAGGCCTCCTTCCTTGCAAATGGTGTTGAGGCCATGAATAAGGAATAGATTTTGTCCTCCGCCGTAAACTTACCCTGGGTCTGGTAGTGGTTGCTAATTGGTGACTGTAAATCGGAGCCCTTAATAGTATGAATTATGTAAGGATGGCTTCATGAAGCTAAGAATTTATGCACGAAATTTCAAGTATAAAGTGTGTGTACTATTATTTTATATACTGTAAGCACTTCTTAAGGTGACGGCTAGGGCAAACTAGCGACGCCAATCGATTTAAATTTTTAGCTACAAACCGGATCTATTTTAAACAATTTCGGGGTTACAATCTCTCGGCAAACACTTATACTATTTATTAAATAACCATGTCGGCACAAATGTCAGGTCTCTTTTTGTACGCGAAAAATTGATTCATGCCAAAAGTGGCCGCTTTTGGCGTGAATTAATTTTTTTGCGTACGCTTTATACCCAAGATTTGTGCATGGTACAATCTTAATTCCATATTAAATCTATGGTATAGGTAGTGCTGTCATTTTATACAAATCAGACGTTATACCATAGATTGATCCACGGATAAAGATTTGTCGAGTTGGGCCTATGTACGTTTCTTTTTGTATACGCTTCCAACTGTAATAAAGTTTTATGTAAGTTTTCTAATTAATTTTGGCAAATAGAGCCAATAATCATCATCATCATCATCATCAGCCCATTTAAGTCCCCACTGCTGGGGCACGAGCCTCCCTCAATCACATGAGGGGTAATTGCCATACTCACCACGCTTGGCAGACGGGTTGGCGAGGGTTTTGATATAAATGCAGAGTTTTCCTTCTCTGGGTGCTGATGATCATGCCAGCAGCTTTACCTTAGTCGCCTTTTACGACACCTCGGTAAGAGTGAGGGTGGCCTATTCTACTCTGCCGGGGACCACACGGCCAATAATACGGAAATAATTTTTCACATAGAAACTCCAAGCCATAGGTTAAATATTAAGTTAGATACATGTGTGGTCTAAACAATACGCAATAACTCACATTTTGTAATTTATAGATACTCGTCGATGGCATGTTTAAACTTGAAAAGGTATTAACTCTGTCTTATAATTTTGATCTAACATTCATTGATTTGCATTTCTATTTTACTTCCTTCTTAACTTACCTATACAGGAAGTATTAGTAGAAATGCATTACATAAATTATCTATTGATAAGATGCTAAACAACTTTGTTTGCAAGACTCTTTAAAGTTGTAAAAAAACGACTTTTCTTTCAACGTTGTGATTATGCATGGAATTTCGAAAAGTTGTATGTATAATTGAATTTACTTCTATCGATTAGCAGGTAGTTGCCATTTTGTGGTACAGTTTGGCTACAGTGGTATATCCTGACAATAATGACTTTGCATGAAACGAGTACTAAAGGAAGGCGACTCATTCGCCTCGAGATCGACGAGATCAATCTCGTCAATGTCCATCAATGGTCGGAGACAGTAATGATTTTTTACCGCTTGCACTTTTTCCGGCTCAAGTATAATCAAAATATGATATTCACCGATACACTCTATGTAGGTTCTTAAAATTTACTTCGCCTGAATGCCGACGTCCACTTTTACACCTTGTTTTTTTGAATACCCTAGAAACTTCTTGAGAGCATTATACTAATAAAAACAAACATTTTCTCCCCCAAAAACATAGGTTCTAATCTCAAAAATAAAATTTGCCTTCTCTATTGGAATGGAAAAGTTTGTTTGTACTAGTATAAAGTCCCCTAGAGAAGTTTTTCGAGTACTTAAACTGTACTTTGTGTAAACTGTGTTTCTGGCAAATAAAAAGTTGTATTTATTTATTTATTAAAAAATCACGGTGTACCTTAAAAAAATATCCTTCAACCGACTACACCTACGGCGGCTAAACTCAACGATCAACCACGTACGTAGGATATATTACATTGCTCAAGTGTGTGCGCAAACACAAGTGCACTCTCTATTCCCTTACCCTCATATTCCGATGGGTCACCAGGGTGACACGACCGGAGAGGGTCCTATAGTGTACCTATAGTGTTTATGTAATACACTTTTCCCCCGGCGCTTAGCAAATGCCAGAGATAAACACGTTTGTTTTTGTGTGGGTTACAAAGCGGTATTTTATATAGCCTGCCAGCGCGAGCCAAGTGCCGCCGCGCCAAAATAATGTTCGCTAATATTAGGTATGTATGAGTATTATATTGGTGACTTGCGACTCAACTTGTTTTCACTTGGGGGAACCGTATGATAGCGGTTAATATTATTAACAAAAACACCTTGAATCACTTAACTAAAATCAGCTGGGTGTGTTTGAACGCTAAACGGCTCCTCGCTCCAAAGACACTTATAAAATAGTTTTTTGAGTGAAAATAGCACTGTTTCAAATCAAAAGGTTTTTCGACATTGGCCTACATTTTAAGTGGGTAAGTGATTTTATTCGAATGACTCGAGTTAAAATCGCGAGTCGCATCTCTAATGATACCTAAATGTTGGCTACACTGGTGACAATATTTTAGGCGACTACATCTCTCCCCGGCCCATTAGGGCTACGTCATAACTCTTTAGCTGAAAAAAGCCGCTATCGCGTTGAAAATAGACACGATATTTATATCTCAACCAACCCCATACAGAATTAATGGTTATTGCAGTTTGGGAAGAGTTAACTAAAACAACATTGTAGCCGACTAATAAATTAATTCAGAAATCGTGTTGGAAAAGTAGGCAATAAATTGAAAAAATAATAGCTAGTTTTATTATTATAATTATCACAATAATTATGAATCCGACACTGATCAGACTAAACAACGGTTCTTTTATTTATTTTATAATATTTAGTCCACCAAAGAAACATCATACCAAATGCTCTGAAAAATTACATAGATAATTTATGTTATAATAGACTATGCCAAACATCCACTGGTTAACTCTGCATTGCAGCCAGCTGTGTATGGGTGGGGAAGGGTACCCGCAGTCCTCCTCCGGTGGTGTTTGTACTGTGGCCAGCAATGTGGGTGCCAATCGGGGGGCGGTGTTTGGTGGGCCGTGGGAGAGGCCCTGGGACCTTTGGACCGGGGTGCTAGCGAGAGGCCGTGCTGGCGTGCCTCCTTGCCCTGAACAGTTCGCGGCGGGATCACTCAAGGTCATAGGCTCCGTGTTCCGTTCGGAGGTTTCCGGGCAATGGTCGGAAAAAGCCTCGGAGTTTTTAGTGGGTATGCCCCTGGGAGCGCCCCAGGGGAGAGCCCCACACTACCCGGCCGACTCCTAGCGGCCGGGTGTGCATAAGGCGGTGCCGACCACCGCAGCCGACGTCGGCTCCTTCTGAACTGGCGACATTTTCTCCGAGTCATCAAAAAAAAAAAACATTCACTGGTTTGGCTACTACAATGTCTACTTTCTAGAAAAATATTGTCATGGTGCAACAAACAACAAAAAACCACTTGTTAAACTTGTCTCTTTAAATCGAATTATGATAATAACGAGCAGACATAACAGCTAATTAACAAAAACACGATCATTATCGGCCATCGCATTTCGTTAATAAGATTGATACAACCACTTTAATGGATGTGAGCTTAATCAGTGTTGCTATAATTATTTTTGACTGCCATTCAACGTGTTTGACAACAGTAATTCTCACGGTTTGATGTAAAATAAATAATTAAAAGGGACTATGCTAATCGCAGATGTCTGCCAAAAAATTGTCAAGCTGGAACTGTGCAGGTCATGTGTGTAGGATGCACCCGGAGATGTGGACTAAAATCGTCACACAGTTCCAGCTAGATGGGCAACGGTTGAAAGGCAGACCCAGAAAAAGATGGCGGGACGATTTAGACCACCAATGTCAGGATTGGCAAGCGCTGGCTTCAAATAGAGACCATTGGAGGAGTTTGGGAGAGGCCTTTGCCCAGCAGTAGGCTAACACAAAAAAAAAACTATTAAAATACATTTCACTTGAACATTACCTACCTACCTACTGCTGGGCCAGTTGGCTTGTATTTTCTCACGTGGAGGATAAAAACAAATACATAATGTTTTTATACCTATATTTCAATTAATGAAAGCACATAATTATTGTTAATACAATTAATCAATATAGAAAAAAAACTGTGACATTAATATTTACAAACTAGTTATTAGTGACCCGCCCTCTCTTTGTTCCAGGACTTCATTTTACACAGTCACATGAAGTGATTTAATGTGATAGGTGGCAGACGAGCAGACGGATCGCCTGATGGTAAGCGATTGCGCCGCCCATAGACACCCGCGACACCAGAGGAGTCACAAGTGCGCTGCCAACAAGAAGGAAAAAACCCTTTCCCCATGATTGCCCCTCCGGTGTCTTCACTCACGTAGCGAAGCACAATGCTGCTTCACGCCGGTTTTCTGTGAGGCCGTGGTATAACTTCGGTTGAGCCGGCCCATTCACGCCGTAACGTGACTCATTCCACGGTCAGCGTTTTTTTTTAATTCTTTATGTATAGAGCGTCGGGGCCCGGACAGAGCTATTTTTCTTATAATTTCTTTTGAAAAAAAAATCCGTGACACTCACCAATATCCGCAGGATTGGCAACACTGAGCTTCAGTAATAATATTATTGGCATTGGCATCTAGTTAATCTGATTAATATTACCAGACCAGTCGAACGGGGCGAGCCGGTCAGGTGTAATTAGATATCAGACAAATAAACAAACACGCCGAGCGATGACAGGATAGCGTCGCGTCCTGGACGATTCCACTTCGATTCGGTGTTGCCAGGAGTCAACGGAACGTAACTATTTTAGTTGAAGAAGAATCCAAAGGTTATAAATAAATTGAGACAACATGACATACATTGTCCTAGTCCCAAACTAAGGTGTTCCCTTGTACTATGGAAACCAGAAACAACGAGGGTGTCACAAACACCCAGACCCAACACAAATATCTGTTTCATTAACAAACATTTGTGCTGTTGCGGGAATCGAATCGGGCGACCCTTTCGTTTCAACTGGCGCTCTAAACCACTGCTCTAATCGGGTTTTTTTCAGATTATTTTACTGTCGCTGCTGCTAAATGGGGTAGCGATAACAAATAAGATTTCTTTGACTTAGGTTCCCACTCCAACTAAATTACTTAAGTAAGGGAATGAAAGAACGGCCTTGCAAAGTAGAGGATGTATAGCAGAATAAATTTTGCATAAGAAAGCACAAGCTTTCAAGGTAATCAAGAATGCCACGATAAGATATTGAAGCAGAAACAAAGGTAAGAGATGCAAATTCAGTTTAACTAACTAGAAAGAATATGAAGGCATACACATACAGAAATAATTACAAGTAGGTAAAAGGTACGAGTACGGAAAACAAAAAAAAAGCTTAAAACATAATTTTACCCTATCTTAATTTTATTTCCCTAATAATATTCTGTGTTCAGTATATTGTCACACTAAAGAGATTAAATATGATTAAGGGTCGATTTAACCAACCTTATTCCGATAATAAATCTATGGTATAGCGCTGTCATTCTATAAGAAGCTGACGTTATTCCATATATATATATATATATATTTAATTTAGTCTGTAGAGTCCCTACTGCTGGGCAAAGACCTCCCCCAGTCTCTTCATTCCTCCCTATCCAATGCCTTTACTTGCCATTCTTGGACATACGTATTGAAATCGTCACACCATCTTTTTTTGGGCCTGCCGCGTAGTCGACGTCCATCGGTCGGTTGCCATTGGGTGACGATTTTTGTCCATCTTTCAGGGTTCATTCTGCATACATGGCCCGCCCACTTCCATTTTAACTTCGCAGTTTTTCGACCCACATCCACGATTCCCGTCTTGATAGATTATATAGATGCCATAGATCTATTCACGGATAAAGATTGGTCGAATCCAGCCTCAGAGGATCTGGAGGAATTCTGTTTTGTGGAAAAATTAGGCCTAAAATAAAAACCTATAACTTTTAGGTACCTACATTATGTAGAGACAGTCAACATATTAAAATGTTTTAGTCCCATGCAAGAGTAAAACAATTATTAACATGTACTAAACGGTAACACTCAGCGTCATTAGAAGAAATAGGCACGCATTTCTCTGATAAGGAAGACTAGATACGCAAGAGATAATTCGTCAAGCGTGCAAGTTTTAATTGCAATTACAGACCCGCTTCTATTAAATATCGGCACATCTGCGTTGAAAACGCAATGCTTTTATTAATCAATTACTTTTATCTACACCAAGTGTTACTAAAGTGATATTTACAAACAGCTTAGGTTTAACTGAACGGCTTTCAACTCAAACTTTATCTATAGCTGTCTTTTTTAGGGTTCCGTAGCCAAAATGGCAAAAACGGAACCCTTATAGTTTCGTCATGTCCGTCTGTCCGTCTGTCCGTCTGTCCGTCTGTCACAGCCGATTTACTCGGAAACTATAAGTACTACAGTGATGAAATTTGATGGGAATATGTGTTGTATGAACCGCTACAAAAATATGACACTAAATAGTAAAAAAAAGAATTGGGGGTGGGTCCCCCCATACATGTAACTGAGGGATGAAATTTTTTTTTTCGATGTACATACCCGTGTGGGGTATCAATGGAAAGGTCTTTTAAAATGATATAAAGTTTTCTAAAAAACATTTTTCTTAAAGTGAACGGTTTTTGAGATATCAGCTCTCAAAGTCGTAAAAAGTATGTCCCCCCCCCCTCTATTTTTATAACTACGGGGTATAAAATTCTAAAAAAAATAGAGGTGATGCATGCTAATTAACTCTTTCAACGATTTTTGGTTTGATCAAAGTATCTCTTATAGTTTTTGAGATAGGTTGATTTAACTGTAATTTTGGTTAAGTTATTGTGCTGACACTGAAAACGATGGCTGAACCTTATAAGATAGATCAAAAAATATACTACAGTATTGTACACCTTTAAAAATCCGCGATGATATAAAATCTTTATAATGTATATTTGCTGCTACGGAACCCTTTGTGCGCGAGCCCGACTCGCACTTGGCCGGTTTTTTAATATATTTTACTTCCAACTACGTAGTAAAACAAAACATCGAAATACCTTTTGAATTTATAAAAAGTATTTGCGTACCTACGCAAATACTTTTTATGTTTTAACGGTGCATTTACCTAAATGCACCGTGCATTTAATTGTCCAACGGGACATTATGCTGCTGAAAAAAACCCCAAAGAATACTCGAATACCAAAAAAAACTTTGAAAATCTATATAGAAGCGACAAGCTTTGTCTAAAAGATCAACTCTCTTTCAAGTTTTCTACCAATAGAGTTTAAACAAATAGCTGCAAACATTCTTCTGGATGGCATTTGGTTAAAATTCAAATATAAATGCATACCTACTTCTTGAGACCACCAAGGAATAACGCCCGATGGCTACTTTCCCTTATCATTTTTTCTCCTGAAAGCTAACATCAATTCAGCAAAGCATGCATTGGAATCCCAAACATGACCACAGCGAAGTATTTAGCTGTCATTATTCTCTGCAAACACCTACGATCTCCGAAGATGAGGCATTTCGACGGATCGAATTGCAAACATGTACCGATATAAAACTAGCGGGATCATAACAAGGTAGAGTTACAAATTATATGTTAGACACAATGCAAAGACTGGTCTGATAGCGTATTTCGTAGTAATCCTGCCGCATACAGCAAAGATCGTAGGCGTGGTTCCCACTCTGGTCAGTAATATTCGTGTGATAAAAACTTGCATTGGTTGAGTGTCTTGGTGTTAGGTATATCTATTTAAATGTCATTTTCAACGATTTTGGCACATAATTAAAGTGCGTAACTTACTTTGGGGTCAAGGCCAGTCAAGGTCCAGATGACCGCGGGAGAGCTACGTTTCGGCATGATTGGGCGGCTCCACAGGAATGATACCACGGCCTCACAGAAAACCGGCGTGAAGCAACACTGTGCTTTGTTCCGCTGCGTGAATGAGGGTATCGGAGGTCCAATCCGGGGGAAAGGGGGTTTAAAGGTTTGCTGCGCACTTCGTGACTCCACTGGTGTCACGGGTGTCCATGGGCTGTGGCAATAACTTACCATCTGGTGATCTGTCTCTTAAAGTCCACTGCTGGACATGGGCATCTCCAAATGTTCGCCACATTCATTAATCTTCGGCTGTTTCTATCATCCCAGCTCCTCCCAGCCATCTTGAGTAAACCATCACTCCACCTGGCCCAAAAGCGTTCTAGACTAGTTATAACGAGACGTAGGCTCATAAGGATAATCTGGCGCTAGTTTATCCATACGATTGTCAGTTCTGCGGCTGATTTGTCAAGACCACTGCCACTTCAGCTTGCCTTGATGAGTTATGTCGATTGTTCTAGTTCTCTGCCAAATCGATCCGAGAAATTTTGAACATGTGTCTTTTCATAGAACCAAATAAGTTATTTTAAACAATACCACAGCAAAGTTATTCTGCAGCGAGATTCTCTGCGGGCACCCACGTTCTCTGAGGACGAAGCGCGGGCGTCGGCCCAGCCGTCGCGACGGATCGATTGCGAACATACCGACGTAGTACCGACTCCATAACAACGATAGGGTCGCCAACCTTCTGGATGCAAGTGAATAGAATAAATATAAGTATAAAGATTTGGCTTGTGTCCTAATGGACGGCGTGCATACTAATAGCCGTGACGTAACGTGCAGAGGAGACAGCAGAAAATCACACTCTCTAAAGCTGTCGCTTCGGGTGCAACCAGGTATGACACGCTAAGAGTTAGTTGTGAGGATCGCTTGGGCTCTCCCGGTGAAGTCGGAAAATAATAGGTTCTCGTATTGTTTTTAATATTTTTTTTGTTTTATTTCACCTTTTAACCGACTTGAGAGGGAAAAGGTCCTCAATTCAGCATGTATATTTTTTTTTTTTTACCTTCTTTCCTAAATTTTTTGTACACCACTATTACTTCCTATAATCATGTCAATCCTTGCTTACTTCAACTTTTCTCTGTAATAACCCCAGTGCATGATGTGTGTCTGTTCTAGATCATCTATAACTTTTATTACTTCTTTTCTACTCTTATTTTTACCCGCAGAATACCAGCGTCGTGACGTGTCAGCAATGTCCCGGCACGACTTATGCTGAGCGGGCGCCTATTTGGCACAACACTTGTACATGTATTTATTGTGTTATGTTATATTATTCTTATTGTTTTTGTTATGTATTGTTCCCATTTCTTAATTCTTGTGATATCTGTTACCTATGTATTTGTTGTGTCAATAAATGTTTCATTCA
The DNA here is from genome assembly GCA_019059595.1 of Marasmia exigua. NCBI lineage: Eukaryota > Metazoa > Arthropoda > Insecta > Lepidoptera > Crambidae > Marasmia > Marasmia exigua. The sequence continues at coordinate 18,316,695 of CM032463.1, forward strand.
TTCATTCATTCATTCATAAGATGATGATGACAAAATCAGTAACGTAAATACGACTTATTATTTTATATGAATCGCTTAAGTTTTTCTAAAAGTAAAATTCTTAAGTAATAATAATTCTAATGAAACAAAGATTCAAAATAAAGACGTACTTTTTCTTACATAAATCGCTCGGGACAAGACATTTTTCTGTCACTTTAATAACAATTTCGTAGCAAGAATATGAATGTACCTATTATTTATAATCATAATCTTTTGTAAAATTTATTTATCTACTATATCTGTCCATTAAATAGTATCATTATCGACATCTATCAATACACCTAGTAGTTGTATAATCAGCAACATGTTTAACTCATTTTACTTTATTCAGGTTGTAGGTATAGATAGTTGATATTTTATAGCAATATTTTGCGATTTATTCTTAAGTAAATAACACACTTAAAGATGTCATCTCGTGTTCAGGCGGGTGTGGGTTCGAGTCCCGCCTGAACACGAGATGAAATTTTTAAGTGTGTTATTTACTGTAGGTATAGATATTTTATTTTTGATCGCTAACCAAACGAAGTGCTGAAAGAGTCATGGTAAGTAAATCATTATTTCATAACTCCAAATTAGGAATAACACAAATTGTGTCGAGGCTCGTTTTATTCGCAGATTCCTGTAATTAGCTTAGAAACTCGTGGTATCCCTACTTCCGCAGTTCCAGACTGATCTTTTCCTCCTCAGATATGAGTGCAGTCCAATTTATTGGGAGGAGTGGGTAGTCGAATACTAATTCGAGACTTGGCGATGAAATTTTAAATCTAGTGCTTCGCTCATAATGTGTTCATTAAGCGAAGATTGAATCAATTTGAATCGGGCCATTTCTCGGTAGAAGTCTGAGTATGAAATTAAGCTAGGTGTACGCCTTTGTAATTAAGGCGTTTCTTGTTGCTGATTAAGACTGTAGAGCTATAACTCTCGTATTTTAGGGCGGACTGAACTTGTTTACAGTTTGGACTGAACATCTCTCAAGCTTAATTCAAAATATAGGTAGGTAATCTAGGTAGGTACTTAATTATAAATTTCCTAAAGTAAGTTTTTATTGTATTTGATATCTATGATTTCTTTTTAGGTATAGATTATTGTATAAAAAATATTCAGTTTAGTATTTTTATTATTGAATGAGAAGGCATTCACTAAATGTAATGGAAAACAGATATTATCCTGTCAAAAACCGATCCAATTCATCTTCTTGAAAATAATAAGCTCAAGATCAAAAATACTTTTACAAATGTAAATTATGTACTTTAATTCCAGAACCAATATTAATTAGGTTCACATTTACCTTTTTTTTCTTTACTCTTATAAGAAATAAATCCTACAACTACTATTGTTCGATTTATTGGCCTACGCCCAACAACAACACTGGTTTCATATTTGCTAAAAGCAAAACCACAAAATAAACATAGTAAGCGAGAAACTTCATAGCATAGAGGTGAGTGACCCTCTTTATCCTTTAAGTAGACACTCTTGTCACTCCCAAGATAACAGTTGGCGCTAAATGAGGGATCAGGTGGCGTAAACTCCTGGAGGTAAGCTTAGAGCCGGTCATTGATCTTTATTTGTTCCCCTACAGGGCCTTGGGGATTTATTTCACTAGAAGGCTGGAAGAGCTGGTTAAATTTAGGTCTTGCTATATAAGCAAGACCTAAATTTAACCAGCTCTTTATTTTATCGCTAGTTTAGTTGATATCCATGTAATTGAAAAAAAACGATCTTTTTTAGCTCAGTGTTTTATAAAGACATAAATATTACTATTTTTCGAACGAAATATTTCCATGTTCCACCAAAAATACTACATTGCACATTATTATGCATAGTTAATTAAATAATAGTATCAGAATCCTCGTTTTACTGAACCAATAACAAAATTATTATCCTAAACAATCAAAAGATTTTTTCTTTAATTAAAAAGAATATCATCATCGTCATCGTCAGCCCATTTCAGTCCGCACTGCTGGGGCACGGGCCTCCCTCAATCACATGAGGGGTAATTGCCATACTCACCACTCTTGGCAGACGGGTTGGCGAGGGTTTTGATATAAATGCAGAGTTTTCCTTCTCTGGGTCCTGATGATCATGCCAGAAGCTTTACCTTAGTAGCCTTTTACGACACCTCGGTAAGAGTGAGGGTGGCCTATTCTACTCTGCCGGGGACCACACGGCATTCTACTCTGCCGGGGACCACACGGCATAGAATATAAGTTCTTTAAATGTAACTACCAGACTCCCCATATCCTGAATCATGGTCCAAGTGTACCTTGGGCTCCAAAGCGACAGCTTTCGATGCAACCGGGTATTACACGCTAAGGTGAAGAGAAGAGAAGATTAACTTTTTAAATTGGAACCGTCACCTATTTTGTTTAGTCTACGTTACGCATGGGTAAGTAACTGCCACATTCAGGGTCGTTGATTAACTTAGTTGCCTACTTAATAAAAAATATTAACACTTATTTTGATACGCATAAAGACTACCGATAGTAAAGTTAACGAACATTAGCTTTAATGACGTCTCTCAGTGCGGCCGCTAGTGTGACACACACACACTCACTCATTACGTAGCTTTTATCTAATCTCGTTTTTTTTTTGTAAAAAAGAGTTCTCGACATTCAACATTCACGAAGAGTTCCTATGCAGTAGAAACCTGACAGCCATATGAACGAAAGTCTAATATATTCCCTTTATCTTCCCCCAGGAAAACTTTCGTGGTTATTACATCGGGTGGGTAAGAAAGTTTTGAACAAACAAGATTAAGTAGTAAAACGCAGTAATAAAGCAGTGCTCCTTAATGAATTTCCTGATAAGAGCATGAAGGTATACCTGAAAACTGTGATAGATAAGGAAAGTGGAAAATAAGTACTATATTTTTTCTCCCTGCTACTCTCTGACCATTCTGACACTTAAGTGCCTACATTAAAACTAAATTTCCAGAAGCAACTTATTCATTCTAGCTTTTAAAAATTCAGCCACGTTTAAGTATCAGCAATGGTACATAATAGAGACAAAACATAATTAAAACTATTATGAACGGTAAGGGTATTAGGGTGAAGTTATAAGTCCAATCGTTATAATTAAAATAAATAGGACCGCTGCCTTCGCCGTCTTCTCGGGGTATACTGGCCCGAGAAAATCACGAACCTAGATCTGTGGGATCGCTGCGGTGAGACTCCGATCGATCAGCAGATCAAACGCCGCAAATGGAACTGGATCGGCCACACGCTCCGAAGGGAACCGGATCACATACCGAGGCAAGCCCTAGACTAGAACCTCCAAGGAAAACAGAAACGGCCGCCCTAAACAATCCTGGCGGCGGACTATCACTGCAGAAGTGAATGACCTTAGGACTAACTTGGAGCGAAGTAGAACGTGAAGCTCAAGACCGTTCGAGATGGCGAGCACTGTGGACGCCCTTTGCCCCACCTAGGGGACATAGGACATTAAGTCAAGTCAAGTGAGTCAAAATAAATAGAATATACTACAGCAGATTTTATATCTACATCTAGATACATTAAGTTCGTTTCGCAAGGACTGTTGAGTAGAATAACTAACTTTCGGTCTCCAACAACAATTACTACTAACGAGACATGTAGCTCATTTCATATTCGGTTAAACATTTTGACTCACCGAGTGGGTTGTGATCATGATGTTTTCGCGCCTGTGCACACGAATGGGCCTGAGGTGTATAAAACCACGTGTAACAATATCGAAAGACTAATTTTGACTTTAAAGGTTGCAGAACAAAGTTGACATTTGAGTAAAAAGGGAAATCGGAGCTCAATAAGGTAAAGGTTGAAAAGGAAGCAACATAAACGTGATATCCGGAGTCTTACCGCCGCGTGAAGTTCGCAAAATCAATCGGATGTTGGATACAAATCGATGTATAGCTACACAATTTCCAGAACCACTTGACAATTACAGCTCTAACGCCTTGAGTTTTAAGATTCATTTTCATTGACTTGATGGAAATGTGAGGCAGGACTACACTTCCGGAGGATTGTAAATGCAAATTGGTTTAATTCTAAAGACTTATCGGCCGCCGGCAGCAAAGATTTTACATGGTTCTGTGAAGCAGTATAAATTAAATAATAGGGCTTTTTAATTAAATGAAGGGAGTAAAAGTCATTAGATTGAAGCAAAAATTATACAAAAATGACAATTTCATGAATAAAATTACATTCTGATGGCCCAAAAAATTACCGATTCATAACACTTTTGACACGTAATCATAAATATGGGTGAGAAACCTTCATTTTAACGTGAAATGTTTAACCGTAAAGCGAACATTAGCTTATTTAAAATAAAACTTTATTAAGTTTCATACTTTATTTCCAAAGTGGTACACTTTGGAAACTTTTTTTTTATTTTATTTTATTTATTAATTACACAAGCAATAAATATTGGGTAAGATAGTTATTAAAAAACCACTAAGGTTTACTCTTAACTATCGAGTTTACAATATTATCTACTATTTTATAGTGTTGTACATAATAATAATAATTCTCACAACATCTCATACGTTGACCTGTTTCTGTTCTAAGTAGCGTAGCACTTGTGTTACAGATATCAGACAACAGAGGAACACAAATATATACTTAAATACATATATTACACCCAGACACCGAACAAACACAAGTGTTATCTATAACAGAAATACAATCTACAAAAGGCTTAAAAAGTATTGCTTATGTATATTTTTGTGCCGTGTGGTCCCGGCAGAGTAGAATAGGCCACCCTCACTCTTGCCGAGGTGTCGTAAAAGGCGACTAAGGTAAAGCTGCTGGCATGATCATCAGCACCCAGAGAAGGAAAACTCTGCATTTATATCAAAACCCTCGCCAACCCGTCTGCCAAACGTGGTGAGTATGGCAATTACCCCTCACGTGATTGAGGGAGGCCCGTGCCCCAGCAGTGGGGACTTAAATGGGCTGACAATGACGATGATGTTTATTTTTAATATTTTTATGTGGTAAACATGTAACTAATTCACCTACCTAACCCCTTTCAGAAAACATGGTTTTCTAAAACTTCTTTTTAAGATAACTTAACTTCCAACTGAGATAACTTGTAACAAGATGAAAACAAAATCAAAGAACATTCTAATGAAGAATACAAGTACAATCCACCATTTTCGAAGTTTCCTCGACTTTCATACTCCGGGTATGTATTGACGCGTTCCCATCGTTATATTGGTTTCCTCACCCTCACAATGGACCCTTAAAATTTAATATTACGCTGTGAGAGTGGGGATTCTTCCAATGTCCTGAGACGTGTGAATCTAATAACTATCCTGTTTTATGTCTGCCTGGGAAGAATCTGCTAGAGTGGCAAGAATAGGGCTAGCAATGCTCAGATGAATATCTGTGAGATCAGAAAGAGTTGAAGGCCTTTTCGAAAGGAGTACGCTCTTCTCTTGAACATTAAGTCATCAAAAGTAGCTTAACACTTTAGTACCATGTCCTAGTAACATTTATTACGAACCCTTTGAAAACTGACTATAATAGACAGAACAGTTACTTTGACATGGTGGTAAAGTGTTAAGCTACTTTTGATGCTGACCGTACCCGTCACAGTCAAACCATTCCACAAAACTTGACTAATTGAGGTTTCACCTACTTAATATGTATGATAAATTTGCCAATCGAAAATCCTCCAACCGTTTACGGCTACGGCAGCCAATCTCAACGATCAGCCACGTACACAAGATATATAATAGTGCTCAAAGTGTGTACACACACACACAAACACTAATGCACTCTTTAATCCCTTACCCTCATATTGCGATGGGACACTACTGTGATACGACCGGAGAGTGAACGGGCGCAGGACCATCAGCTTAACGTGCTTTTCGCGCCACGGAGGTACAAGATCGCCAACTTTCAAGACTCCGGGCTGCCACTAAAAAATTCTTACCGAAAACTTGGGAACAAATTTTGCGCCCAACCCGGGGATCGAACCCGGCGCTTGCGCAGTCGTCGCTTTAAAGTGCGACCCACTAACCACTGCGCCACCGAGGCAGTCAATTGATATAATATAGATATCGATCGACAAAGCAGCAATACACATGAGTGCATTATATTTAAAAAATCCATTTTAAATTTCCTAAATAAAGTTTTTATCGTGAGTCAACATTCCTATAAATTTAAAATCAATTAGTGATTTTTTTCAATAAACCTAAGTAGGTTACATAAATGCTCGCACGGCTTTTATTGTTTTATTGTTATTTACGATGACAGATTTCTCGTTGAATTTTGAAAGGCTCGTTTGCCAGACATGCTGTAGGTACAGATAAAAATATACAGAAACCAGTTTACAGTGTTAAAATAACAGGCGCCACTCAAGTTGTACTTACAATTACCATAAAAGGTTTTATTGAACAAAGCTATTTTGTCGTTTTGAATTTTACATTGAATTACAAATAGGTTCTCGTATAATTTAGAAGCGGTGGCCTGCAGCTTCGCTCGCATGGAATTTGGTTTGCCATGCCATGACACACACTTTATCAGGCATATTTCCACTTAAATAATCAAGACATTTCGTCGCTCCGATTTACGCACACGCACGCACGCACACACACACTCACACGTATGCACACACGCACGCGCGCAGGCTCGCACGCTCGCACGCACGCACGCACGCACGCACGCACGCACGCACGCACGCACGCACGCACGCACGCTCGCAAACACACACACATACACAAACACATAACTCCGATGGTAATATCTATTTTAAGTATTTACATTATAATTTAATATAAAAATGATACCCTATATTTTGACAGGCAGCCCTGAATATTTATCGTATGGCCATTCGTTATAGTTTTATGCAAACTCGGCTTTGGCAAGCTTGGAAAGGATTTTTGGCACGATATTTCTGGATGGGGAGTTATTTATTATTGTTTATTACATCATTTTGGTTCCTTTATTTGAGTACATTGAAATGTTTAATACACTAACAATTTGTGGGAACAGAGAACTTGTAATCTCGGTGATAAATCAAAATGCCTAAGAGACAGAGAGTAACGTAATAAAATAACATTTAAGTTCTAAGTTTCGGGTACTTTGTAATCCGTTGACTTAGTTAATAAGTACGTTGACTCACGGGTGCGGAGGCAGCCACGATAGCAAATAGTACGGTCAGCATCAAAAGTAGCTTAACACATTAGTACCATGTCGAAGTAACATTTTTTACGTACCCCTTAGAAACTGTCTATAATAGGCAGAACAGTTACTATGACATGGTACTAAAGTGTTAAGCTACTTTTGATGCTGACTGTACCTATCAAAGATATGATGTTATATCAAAGTGTTCACGTAACGAAACTCACACGCGGTCTAACTAGTACACCCGCTGTCACGCCCGCCTATTTAAACACATCTTTAAGTATTTCGCAATACACGTAAGTAAAGCAAGAAGAAACACATAAGTAGATACAAGTAGGTTTCTTTATTTTACTAACGCAGTCCATCAATCTTAGATTTTTATACACGAAAGTGACTGGCGGAATCTTTCATACTATTCAAAAAATCTTAACAAACAGACGGCCTGGCGCCGCAAGGGCTCGAAGCGAGCAACTTCCATTTGTCACCGATCACTATCGCCATAGTAGTGAAGCGAAGTAATCCAATTTCAAATCAGGCAAAAAAAACAATTAAAGTTAGAATCACAAACAAATCGGGCTAGGATAAAACTCCTTATTTAAATTTGTATACATTTACTTTTTTTTAATTTCGGCGAAATTAGCTTAATTTAGTATTTTTATTTGAAATAAAAATACTGAATCAGGCTAATGTCAAGCTTATTTTGTACAAAATATACAATTCTTTTTATCAAGAAATGATGATCTTGTATGATGTTGTTGTTAAAATATTGTTGGGAGAGTGGATGTAGAGAATGCTTGTTTACGTGCGTGTGGCTGCGTCCCCGCACCAGCCACTCCCCGCCCCGCGACGCGTGTTAGTTGCAGGAGATAAAAAAAAATCTATTCGTTCGATCACACAGCTATATTAAGGCAATGTTATATTTTCAAAACAACGATACAATTTATACTTAAAATTCTATGTCAACTTACTTACCTATGCATTTATTTACTATGAAATCAGATAGCTTTATCCAGTTGGCAACTTTCCCATAGTGCACGAACAAGAAGTACGATTGGAACTTTTGGGACGACAGAAAATTGAATGAAAAAAACGTATGCCGTAACTTTGTAGATTATTTTTAAATGGAAATATTGAAACAACGCCTGAAGGAAACAACAGATGATATAAATATCGATAGCGGAACCTAAAAATCGGATTAAAATTACTACTCGTTTTAAAGACGTTCTGAAAACCATACGCTACCAACTCCACTTAAGCCGTGGGTGAAATCAATATAAAATCGAATTTACACAATTTATTGTAAAAACTGAAATCACCGCTTTTGTCTCGCTATTCATCCTCATTTCGACACGGTGGTCGTTTTCTTTACTCAAGTACGTTATACCCGTTATAAATCTGTAAAGCAATGTTATAAAATCCTCGTTATATCCCTTAATTGGCAATTGAAATAACATCTTTTTGTTGACGCTCATCGTTAGCGAATTTTTAATGTCAAAAACATCCCGAACGCATAAATCAGATGACAAGGTCGGAACAAAATTGATGAGATGTCGTATTCAACTCGAGTGTTATTTGCTATTCGGAAATTCGCATTCACGAATCGGCGGGGATAAATCGAATCCGTGATTCTTTTGTTCCGCGTTTAGGATACTCTTCTTTATTTGTTTCAGTTTGAGAAATGACGGTTTGATTCTTTGCAGTCTTGCCCATCCTCTTGATTATTCCTACACAAAGCAGCATTTAAGTTTTATTTTTCTTAAATAATAGGTGTATTTTACAGTTTTGTTTATTAAGAATATCGTTGATGTCTATCCAAATTTCCAACCTCAGCACACATTCTCAAGATAAAAACTGCTTAGAAAATAGTCAAAGGCTTCTTCTTTTTATGTCTTCTGCTTCTTTTTATTTCATTTAAAATTATACTATCGCTGCATCTATGAAACCACTTTTGGAAATTGATAATTGGTAATGATTTATTTCAAGTCAATAACTCATATTTTATAAGTAACATTTTAATTGATATTATCCTACTCTTTATAATATATCCTATGGCTGCCTCGGTGGCGCAGTGGTTAGTGGGTCGCACTTTAAGCGACAGCTGCGCAAGAGGTCCCGGGTTTGATCCCCGGGTCGGGCCAAAATTTGTACCTAAGTTTTCGAAAATAAATACTTAGCCCGGAGTCAAGAAGTTGGCGGTCGTGTACCCCCGTGCCTCGGTAAGCACGTTAAGCCGTTGGTCCTGCGCGCAATCCCTCTCCGGTCGTGTCACGCTGGTGTCCCATCGGAATACGTGTGTAAGGGAATAGAGAGTGCACTTGTGTTTGCGCACACACTTAAGCACTATAATATATCCTGCATACGTGGCTGATCGTTGAGATTGGACCGGTTGGAGGATATTATTAATATATCCTACTTGTGATTTTTCTCGATACTTGTGAAAGTGAATTCCACTCGAGATAATCCAGGTGTGGCTGCTAGTTACTTACTGTAAGTATACTTAAATCATTTCCTTCGCCCAATCAACGAAAAAATTAAAGAGGCCTATTTACATAAACAGGGGATCCATTCTTACTTGTACTCGTACTCAATTACAATTTACCATTAATCCGTTAACGTACTAACTGGAAGCCAGATGAAATTGGCTTGGTTGCGGTACAGTATAACGATTCTTAGTAGTAAGGCCTAGAATGTTTTGAGATTCGCCGGTTCTACTATATGTATATGTAAACTTAGGGTTGCCAAAAACAGTAAGGCAAAGCCTTTTCGCGCGTGCATCTAAACTGCAGTAGCTCTTTGATTCTATTAGTGTGAACACGCCGATATTTCTACTGATATGTCATAATCTCTTGATCAATCTCAGCGTTGATCTACGTACAATATTTAATTTCATTTTTGTACAGGTACTTCGACTGTAGCCTCCTTGGACGCTGATGTATGTTAACGATATCGCGCAGGTGGATTCAGACAGGGGTAGGTGAGGCGAGCCAACAATGGCCTTGATATAGCAGATAAACTGCAGAAGAGTCGCCTACGCTGATACGGCTATGGCCCGCAAAAACCGGACAACTAATTATGAAACAAATTACTGGCTATTTCACCAACGTCGGGTTCCGGCAGAAAGGGTAGACCTAAAAAGGTATGGCTTGACGTCGCAAAGGATGACTAATAAACTGACCACTTGGATGGTCATCATCACTTCATGGCCGGCGTGAAGCAGCACTGTGCCGTGTTTCACTGCGTGAGTGAGGGTACCGGAGGCCCAATCCGGGAGAAGGTGGTTTTAAAGATTGGCAGCGCACTTGTGGCTCCACTGGTATCGCAGGTGTCCATGGGCGGCGGCAATCGTACCATCAGGTGATTCGTCTGCTCGTCTGCCACCTATCACATAAAAAAGTACATAACGCCTTCATTGCACATATCCTGTTATACCTAGTTTTTTAGTTTTCATAGTTTATTTTACTTATTTGACAATATTACACATTTATTTGGCTTTGAAAAACGCCATAATATTCACAGCTATTTTCGCTGCAGACGCCATTTTTGTTAATAAAATAAATAAAAATTAAAATGCCTTAGGCATCCAATTGTATGGCTAATATAACCAGATAACTGCGACAGACAAATAGGTTATACTGTGGCTGTACACTGGAGATCGCAACATTGTAGTTTGAAAATAAAGTGATTACGCAGCTGTAGAGAGGCTGTAAATGAACAGTTTATAAGTCTGGCAGCATCTGAGTTGATTGCAGTAAGATGAGGGCAACTTAGTTTGAGTTAATAATGATTAAGTCGAGTTAAAATAAATAACGACCAAGTTTCTTCCGTGTTCTGGAATATAAAGAAAATAGAAATTGTAGCAAACCAAAAACAATCTAGATTTTAGAAATCTCGTGGATATTTACTGAAAGTGTCCACGTGTGGCGGCAATCGCTTACCATAAGGTGATCCGTCTGCTCGTCACGTCGCCACCTGTCACATAATAGTAATAAAAAAGTGGTTTCATCTCATAGAGTAAGATAATAGATAGATAGATAGATATACTTTATTGCACAAAAAAAAAACACAACTTAAAAAAACTAGGCATTACAGAAACATAATTGTACAATTTCGGCGGTCTTATCGCTGGAAGCGATTTCTACCAGACAACCTTCAGGCAAAGGACATTTGATAGTAGAGAAGGGGTATGTGGTGCAATATTGAAAAGGGAAATAAAAGTGAATTGTATATATATTAACATATTTATAATGCTAATACATAAATAAACACAATATTATATACTAATAAATAAATATAATAGATAATGATAGTCAGGTTTTGTCTAGACTTATGAGTTCCGAGTGGATTCATTAGTATTTTGTGTGATAGATGACAGACGAGCAGACGGATGGCGTTGGCTTTAAACCTTTAACCTCTTTTCCCCGGATTGAGTCTTCGGTACCCTCACTCACTCAGTGAATCTCAGCAACACAGATGCTGCTTCACGCTGGTTTTCTGTAAGGCCGTGGTATCAGTCTAGTTAAGCCAGCCTATTCATACAGAACCATAGCGAGGTATATTTATAAAAGAGCTACATTACTATGTCTGGACCTTCCTGATGCATCGAATATTATGCAAGGAATTGACGTCATCACTCATCGCAGACCCCTAGGCATTACATTATAGTAACTCGTTGAAGTACTCTAAGAGTCAGTCAGTTCCTGTGGGATGAAATTTAGTGATGAATCACATCCGTTGCAAATGGTATCTTATCAAGTGTTTTGTAACAGGAAATTATGCGATACTTTGTACTATCGTAAACTATTAACATTGCGAGCTCATGGGAATGAGTGGTTCGAAATAGATCAGGTTTCCAGTTGATTCATTTTTAATAAGATCAGCATTTGTGGAATCATTTTTATAAAAACTATAAACAAAGACAAAAAAGTATTTGGTTTAGAGAGAACGAAAGCTTCAAATTTCTCTAACTAGCTAAGTATTCGAGGAATTCAGTTTCGATGTTCATATGTTTTAATAAATGTGGTAACTTAGGTCAGATGCTGCTATATACTTTACCTTCTAGTGGTACCTATAGAACTTCGTGCCGCTTTTTCGATATTTAAATAGCTGTTCGGCAGAACCAAATCCAGAAATGAAATATCATCAGTAAATGGATCCCATTCTTGAGTCATAATAAGTTAGTTCTATTAACCGAACTCCATACTTACATAAAATAGAGTTGGGACAGTTAAAAAGATAGATTTATGAGAACTTTAATAGATATATTTGTCAGCTTTTATCAAAAATATGTATGCTTATATAAATCTCTGCACATTATTAAGTACTTTCAATTCGACGTTATTTTTAGCAGCCAACAGGTATTCGTTTCCTTACTTATCTTATTAAAATACGATCTCATTGAAAACTGGGCTCGTAAAATTGTACGGCGTGATAAAAGAAGAAATCCGAAGACAGCGTTAAATTCCACACAAATTCGAGTGGAGCTCAGGAGATTTTGGCAAACGAAAAAGTTTCGCGGAAGACTGTAATCCTCGTATAAATCCTCTTTTTCATGTGTTCAGTTCACTTTACCAGTCGCGCTCGGTTTTTGTTAGAGTTAAACTGACATAGAGTGATATGCTGATAAAATCCGATAAAATTAAATACCTGTAATTATAACAACTTTAAGCATTGTCAACCAAAGAACCACAACGACATTTATTTCAACTAAGTTTGAAATAAATGTGCTCTCGCTGTTTGCTATAATTATTTTCAGTGAAAATTATGTAAAATTGTATCAAATTACATACTTCAAAATCACTGAAAAATGGTTTAGATGAAAATTATGGCTTTACACAAAATATTTTGGACTCATTTCATAACCCTAAGAGAAGAAGAGACCCTAAAATATTATCAACGCCAATAAGTACGAGGTACGAGTTACCTGTCTGCGGCAAGCGCGTCTTCATAACTACCGTCATAAATTGTTCAAGTGGCGACGCGCTATGCGATTTTCTGAGTACTTATTTTAAGAAAACATCGTGTTTTACACTCTACTCTAACTGTAATTAGTCTTTTAACTCACTATATTATTATATTTTCGACTGACCGGATGGCGCAATTGGTAGTGACCCTGCCTCTTGCGCCAAAGGTCGTGGGTTCGATCCCCACCCTGGACATCCATTCGTGCGATGAACACTTGTGTTTGTTCAGTGTCTGGGTGTAATATATGTATTTAAGTATATATTTGTGTTCCTCTGTTGTCTGATATCTGTAATACAAGTACTTAAACTACTTAGTATGGAATCAGGTCAACTTATGAGATGTTGTAAGAATTATTATATATATTAATCATAGCTAGGTAGCAAAAAAACTCGTTGAATAGAGTCCTGACATACAAATATTACGTGCGTGACGATATTTTTTCTTCAGCTGTGTGGTCGGCCGTTCGGCTGCCGTAGTAATTTAAAGATTTTGTTGTTGCAATGATATCTTATAAGTAAGAAGAAACGCTCCAGATAAAGCACGTATCCTTATTACGTCTCCAAATATTTGTAATTCGGTGGCTGAGCTTGGCTGGATAGGCGGCAAAACGTCCGGCTTGCCAAATATTATTCCAACTAGCACGTAAGTGTGTTAGCTGATGAATGTGTGCGTGGCACCTCAGGTTCGTCGACTGGTGATTATATTCTCTTCGGCTGCCTGCCGACGGTTCCGGGAACTTGGCAGCCTTAGCCGCGGCTCTTGAATAACAACTACATAACGTTGCTCGTCCTTCCGCCAATTCGCCGTGTTTACTATCGAGTGAAGGGCACACAGTATGTGAATGTAATCGTAATAGTTAATTAAAAGACTCAAATTAGTTACTATGTAGTTTAGAATGTGTATTTCCTTGTAATATAAGTTATGTTTTCAAGAAAAGACACAAAAGTCGACAATAAACTACTTAATATTTAATTTAGTGAAGTGATTGACAACCAAACTGAACCAATTTTTTAAACTTTTTTAATTTTTTAAACGGTTTTGCCATAATATGTCTTATTTCGAGTAAAATCAGTATCATCATCATCATCATTTTAGTCAATATACGTGCACTGCTGGATATAGGCTTCCCCAATGATCTCCACACAGATCGGTCCTGTACCGCTCGCATTCAAGGGATTCCCGCGACCATTACCAGATCGTCGGTCCACCTTGTGGGGGAATGCCACGGCTTCGACCTATACGCGGCATCCACTCATAAACCTTTCTGCCCCACCGGGCCGTCTGATCTCCTGGCAATGTGCCCTGCCACTTGAGGCATGCAATTCTATAGGCTATGTCTTTGACCTTGGTTCTCTTGCGGATTTCATCATTCCTGATAAAATCTTGCATGGAAATTCCGAGCACAGCCCTTTCCATTGCTCTCTGGGTGACTTTGAGCCTTCTTAAGCGTCTCATTGTAAGCGGCCACGTTTCGGTTCCGTATCTACAAATAAGACATTATATGTACAACTGATTAATGTACATATTGTATTAAAGTAGGTACATTGTTTATAACACGATTAAAGTTGTAAGTCTTCTGAAAGTAACACTTTCTAAACTTCCAAAAAATCCATGGTAGAAAACTTAGATAAGATAAAACTTTACTCACATAAAAACTTTGTAGAGCGCGTAACCTCATTTTCCGTAATAAAATCATAAACTTGCGCAACATTCTATAGCGACAAGACCTTCTTAAAGAAGCATTATAACTTTCGTTTTATGTTACAGTTTTATTAATACAATTAAATGTTAATTACTTTATAAAGCAGACTACACGTATGTAGTACGTAGCAAAACAAAATAAACGAAAGAAATTGCTAACAATGTTTCATTTACTATTGTTTTTTTTTAACACATTTATAAAGGAAACAATATCGTTAAGTGATTGGTTTGTATTAAGATATTTAATAAGCTACCACAAAATGTCATTAACCTATCACTGGATAAGTTTAAGTCCCATATTAAAACCTGCCTAATGAAGAAAGGTTACTATAGTGTACAAGACTATTTAAATGATAAGGATTCTTGGTCATGTTAATTCATTTATTTTTTGAGTTGTTATTCATAGTAGTCTATTAACTTTCATAATTGTATTTTTTTTCTCTCTTCTCAATTGAAACTCTGTAACATCATCAATATTTGAAAAGAGTAACTACTGAGTTTCTTGCTGGTGTCTTCTCAGTGGAAATCGACATTCCGAACCAGCGGTAGATAATATGTACTATTTTGACATTCATAAGTGTTGTTTAGTAATATTCGAGATTATGTACAACATGAGTAAACATAATTATGTACAATAAATTACATGAGACGAGTACATTTGACCACCATTATTATCTGATATAAAGTTTAACATGTTGTCGAAGTAAATGTGTTTATAGGACCAGTCATCTTAGGCAAAATAAAGTAAGAAACTCGCATTTTGACAGTAAAAACATTGTATACGTATACTTTTGTCACACCATTAGATGTTTTAATCCTAAAATTGTCTCAAAGTTAAAGGCAGACCTGCATCCTAAACAGACTGAGCCTTTTCGTAGAAAACCATACTTAAAAACCGCGCGAAGCCGTTAGTGACGTGTTGGGCGACGTTCTTTCTCTACCGCACCCGATAGAATCTGCATTAGGCTCGGTTATATCTCTTTCACACTCTGTGACGTTTTTTCTGAAACTGGTATACGTCTACGGTTTCGCGACTGGTATACCTACGTCTGTCAAATAACGATTTTTGCAAATCAGTCATGTCATTGAGGTTGCTATTCGTTTTTATTATAACAAAGATAAAAGAAAAAATCTCTACAACTTCTGTTGCAAACTATAAAAACATCTATTCAATAGGTATAGCATTAAACTCGTTTCATTGTACAAGTGCAAGCAAAGGAGCCTTCTCTGGTGACAAATCCCGACCGAATACTGGTCCTTTTCACACGATGACACAGCGCATGTGAAAGGGTTGGGGATATGGATTCGTATTTAGAGTCAGCCAACAGATACTAATACGAGTTTGAACTCTTATGACTTTGTCGTGCACCCAAGATTTAAAACAGGACATGTCTAATATCTTCTGGAAAAGGCGCTCAATCCGTGTTGACTCAGGAAGAGTAGCGGTAAAATTAATTCCAAATTGAGTGAACATTATTTATAAATCGATTTTAACACCGCAGTCACGTAGACAGTTCACGAGTTTGTTTTACAATGTTGATCGCCGACGCCTTAAATAAGCTGTGTGAGCGCAACGAGAGAAGTAGAGATGCACACATTGTAACGCGAAACATCGATATTTTACTTTGCAATATTAATTATAATCTATTGCGAAAAGTTGTATAAATATAAGTTTTGACATGCCACGAATGGATTGCAGAAACAACTGAAGGCTACATAACTACACTCAACGATAGGTAAGATAGTAGATACTTATCTAATATAATGGTTATAAACGTTGAAGTAGCTTAATATAACTTGTAATTAGCCCAATTAGGGTATCATAATAAAGTCGATTCAATTATGGAATCGATTTTTTTGTAGTCAGTAATTCTGTCACATCTCTAAAAAGAAGCTCAAGTAATTAGTAAACATACAAACACAGTGAATAATTCTGAATTGCCGTATGGTAATGAGGTAAAGCTTAAACGTAGGTAAATGTACGTAAATATGCCCTTTTGTTAAAATTGCTGTGTGTGCTTTTTTGCTCAGCCATCACGACCGTGGTAACCACGTTGCGTGTTAAATGAGCCGTTGTATCACAAATAAAAGGTACCTAATGGCTGTAATTCATATAAAGAGGTCTATTTTTCTTTTTTTTTTTGGATAGCCAAGTGAACATTAACCCCAGATGTCTGCGTCTATTAATAGTACCTACACCTTTTTTGACAATCGATAGAAGCCTGTCTCTACAGACTTTTAAACTAAACTCTGATTTTTAATTTGGCGTACTAAACTGATAGCTGCAAACGTCAAGTTCCCATACATTTAGACACTTCGCATCTGTCAAAAGTAGCAAAAATTTATAGGAATGACGCATTTACACCTGTCAGATTAGTTCGCCGAATTAAAAATCAGAGTTTAAGTATACCTACTCAAAATTGTAAGAATATCCCAAAAATGTAATTACATTTTTCAATCAAATTTTAGGTAGGTATTTACACCTATAAGAAAATCTAAGAAAGCAATTCATCGTATTATAATGAACCAGCAAGTTTGAAGGATTTGAAAATGCTACTAGGATATTTAGTCTCCAATGATTTAGCGCTCCATTTTTACTGTGAGTTAAAAATCAAATTAAATTGTTTTGTTGATATAATATAACCGAGCAATACAATACTGTGTGTTTTAATTTAAAGAGCTTTTAATTACTTACATAGTACTGAATAACGCTTAGTATTTACTAAAATGTCGACCTTATACGTATAGACGATATAAGGTTGTTTTAAATTTAAGACCGTCAAATACATCAAAGAATGTCCCCATAAATCGACCTCCATCGAACCAAGTGAAATTATCCGACTTGTTCTGATGAAAAACAATGTAGACGACATGAATTAATTGCTTGTCAGTAACATCAAGATAGATTGTAACAATTTAGTACTGGTATTCCTTGATAAAATTTGTGATGAGTAATTAAATCTATTTTTGCGTAGGCTGAGGCGAGTCAAGGTCACCTCAGCCTAGAAGGCGTCGAACTCGACCTTGAGCAGTGTGTTTAGTCACACTACGCTCTGAAAATAATAGCAAGACTAAACTCGAAATTTTCGACGAGGGCTTCGGTGACCTTGAAAATAAAAATTAAGGTTGCGACAATAGATCGCAAACATTTTAAATGGATGGCGTCCACTCTTCGATATTTTTGTCGACTAGAGTACTAAAGTAAATGCCCGGATTGGTTTACCTTCCTGAATTGATCTCTTATCTCAACGTGAGACCCTTGAGATAAATTTACTTACGGTAGTTACACTAGTAGGTAAGGTTTCTCGCGGCGCTCGCCCCGGTCTTGGACCGGTGGCTCGAGCGCCCCCACGGGTTTTTGTCCTTCCGGACGGTGCAGGTACTTACCGGGCATGGTTGCTTCGGTAATTACCTGCACCGCATTCAACGGGAGGACACTCCTTCGTGCCACCAGTGCGGCGCTGCGGAGGACTCGGCACATTACACGTTGGTGGTGTGCCCGTCCTTCGACCAACAGCGGTCCGCGCTGGTCGCGGAGGTCGGACATGACCTCTCATTGCCCAGCATAGTTGAAGCTATGCTGGATAATGAGGGGGCGTGGTCGGCCTTCGCCCACTTCTGTGAGGAAGTGGTGGCGCAGAAGGAGGCGGCGGAGCGGGAGCGCGAGAATAACCCCCTCGCAGGCCCGCTTCGAGCAAGGAGAGGACGAGTTCGGCGGAGAACTCTTCGTCCTCTCCGTGGAGGTGGCCAGCCGGCAACAGGGACGGGGGTCCCTGTGCCGGCACTGCCATTGGCACCTCCACCGCTCGTTGGGGACGGCTCAGCTCTTCCGGCTGTCCCCAACCCCCCTCCTCCTAGTCTGAGGAGGGGCGTGGCCGCACACCCCGTGTAGGGGCCTGTGGGGGAGTGGGGTTGCGGGGAATAGCCTAGTGCAGTTCCCGTGACCCCATTCTATACCCATGGGTGGTTGAGCCCCGGGAGTTTTAGTGGGTATGCCCTCAGGCCGCTTCTTGTTAGAAGAAGCGGCCCGGAGGGTGAGTCCCACAGTACCCTGTCGCCCCCCGGCGGCAGGGTCTGCGTAATGCATTTCTCCCGGGAAAACAAAAAAAAAAAAAAAGTAGGTAAGGTTTTAAAAACTGGCAACTAAGCTTCAAGACTGAAGAGGCACCCAAAGAAGAAGAAGAAGTTACACTTATAACATAATAAATGGTAACATTAACGGTTATGGTCCCACTGCAAGCCGCAGTATCGATGTAATAGCTGCAAAGAAAGTTTCACAGCTAAGTAAGTAAAAGTAAAGTAAAAGCTAACGAACGAGTTGACAATCGATAAAAAGTACTAGCCGATAAAATTTAATTAGCCTAACTTTTGCTTTCATGTTGCTAATTGGCAAGCAATGGAATCGGCCCCAATAACCGCGGTTTATATTCTGGCCATGCTTTACTTTACTGTGTTTGCAAGTGTTTGTAAGAAAGCTCGTCAATTCTGTTTTCTTTTTTGTACCTACAGCAAAGTAGAAATAAAATTGGTCGAGATGTTCATTTGTCTACAGAATAAAATATAGTTTTTATTACACGATTCATGTAGCTGCACAAAATCACCCAGCAAAACGGTCATCGTGATTTCTAGAAACATAAATATGACAAAGGGAGAGCCAAGATAAGTCTGTCAGTAATTGACTATTTCCAGCTTTATAAGTACTATAAACTTTTTATTTAAAAAAAATAAAATAAAAATAAATAATCACTTTCTTTATTTTGACGACCCGTTTGGAACAGTGGTAGTGAACGCTGTCTTTGGTCCAAGGGTTGCGGGTTCGATCCCCGCACAGTACAAACATTTGTGTGTATGAACATGTCTGTTTGTATTGGTCTGAGTGTTTGTATGTATTTTGTAATGAAATTGTTTAAAATAGATCCAGTTTAGTAGTTAAAAATTAAAATCTATTGGTGTCGCCCGTCGCCTTAACATAGAGAAACCATTTAATTACCCGCATTGTGTTCTCGCGTGGAAATCGGTTTGCCACAAAATAGCCTATGTCACTCTCCATCTCTTCAATTATGAAACAATCACGCCAATCCGTCGCTCTGTTTTGCCGTGAAAGATGGACAAACAGACAGACATACACTTTCACATTTATAATATTAGTATGGATTTTAAAAGTTAAATTGCCTGCTCTAGACGAGACACGACGATCACAGTTTTCCTCTTAGCGAACGATAAGGGCGTAATAACATAGATTACTAAATAATTAAGTACTTGGTAACAGTCACTTCACCTATATTTATTTCGTTTGTACCATAGCCTCGACATTAATGCTTAGCTGGAGTCACGGCACAATCATTTCTGTAATCGTTTCACGTACCCACTTAACATCCCAATACCCAATCAAATAGCTAAGCCTACTCCTTTAAAATTATTACCGGACTAATTTCTTCATTCGGTAATAAAATGTCTCTAGGCTTTCCATTACATTAAATTTACAAGACCTAAAATTTAATTTGTTGTATGTAAGGGCCGATTTTTCGATCCGTAGTTACCTGTTGGTTAAATTAACCGTATACATATAATTAACTGTCTAACCAATAGTCAAATTGACAGCGTCAAAATGACATAATTCCTTGTAATATAACTATTGGTTAAGCTAACTATTGTTCAAAAAACACATTTTGGCGATATTTGACCATTAAGTACTTTTTTAAACCGCCGTGTGGTCCCCGGCAGAGTAGAATAGGCCACCCTCACTCTTACCGAGGTGTCGTAAAAGGCGACTAAGGTAAAGCTGCTGGTATGATCATCAGCACCCGGAGAAGGAAAACTCTGCATTTATATCAAAACCCTCGCCAACCCGTCTGCCAAGCGTGTTGAGTATGGCAATTACCCCTCACGTGATTGAGGGAGGCCCGTGCCCCAGCAGTGGGGACTTAAATGGGCTGATGATGATGACTTTTTTAAACCATTAGTTCAGTTTAACAACGGATCAAAAAATCGGTCCTAAGTCAGTCATTTGCAGTAAATATTTAAAATAACTTGTTCGGTGCAGCAGCGCCGCTAACAGTAATAAAAAGTAAATGATTTTTGGAACTTAATTCAGACATATTATTCATAAGAAAGCAAGTCACAACCATCATGTTTGTTATTAGTATTTTGTAGCAGCATTTAACAACACTCACAAATTTTACACGAAAGTTGTATGTTGAGTACAAAGTTTTTTTAAGTGTCCTAAATTCAACACAATCAATAAAAATCTAATAGCGTCGCTACTTACTGGACCGAACCATGAAAGTGATCTTTTTTGTGGACTATAGGCCAACGCTTGACCACAATCGCTCCTGATCGAGAGCGACGATGAGGTCCACAAAATTCTCCATTAGAACATGTAAATTTTTTTCCATTAGAACATGTCAATTATTTAATAATTTGGCAAAAGTAAATGTCGACATTGACTTGTTCAACACTTCAGTTTCGAAATTGAAACGTGTACTGAATGATAACTTTTTCTCAAATGTTATTAAATTTCTTTTTTTCCTGATAATGTCAGATGACTTGATTAATTTCAATGTTTCTTCCTCTAAGAGTGGCAAATACGTTGTTCGTTTTGTTTGTAATTTAGTATTTTTTTCTTCTTAACATTACCCACTTGCATTTCTGTTAAACAACCAAGTGATTATCAGTGGAAACTTTTAATTGGCCCTCAATGTATTTTTTTTTCTGTGACTGTGTCCCTTAATCTAGCTGTAAGTTTTGCAAAAACTTGTATTATAAAAATAAATGTACATGCGAATATAGTATTAGCCTATAAACTGTCCCACTGCAGGGCAAAGGCCTCCATCATAGAAATCAAGTTATCGCTACTATGATGGGATTAGGCTTAATCACCACGCATGCCAAATGCGGATTTGTGATCACCCTACCCTAGCTATTTTCGGAAAAATCGGAACATACTTTTCGCTCGACCCGGGAATCGAAACCAGGACCCCGAGATCACGGCCCGGTACTTAAACCGTTAGACCAACGGGGCGTTACATACATGCGAATATAATTGAATAAGAAATTATTATGATAAACAATCATTTAATTGTAATTGAAGTAAACCCTTAATTAAATGAGAGCAGTTAATAAAGGATTAACATTCTATTGACCATGGACAGGGCAGTGTATTATAGTTAAGTGTTTTTGGTACTGGTTGTTTTTTCATAAAAACAGAGTCTAAAGCAGATACGTTTTTATTATTATTCTTAAGTTTTTAATTTTCATTTTAGGTTTTTTTATTTTCTGTTGTGTGTAAAAGCTGTGTTTTTTAATTTCCTTGTTTAATAAAACGAAATCAGACCTATAATGCACAGCATTATAACGAAAACAAATACGTTTTAATTAAACAGTACAGAAAAGACAAACGAATTACGAACCTAATAAAAAAGAATTGGATACCAAAGCATGATAAAAACGGATTAAAGCGAAAAGACCATGGGATCCGATGCGAATACGCACCCCAATTGGCCCATTTTCAAGTCAGGCCTTTCTAGGGTTACCAACCTTCATATATGTACGGTACATTTGTTTTGAAATTGACCGTTTTGCTAGGTAAGGCAAAAAATGGTTATTTCTATACGCATTTGTTGCACACACGCATACATAAGTTTTATAGCTTTTAAAATATACTAGCTCTCAAAGTAAATTTAAGTAATTTACTCTAGTTAATAACCTATAGTTTATTTAACTGCCAATGTAAATCTATTCCAGCTTGTCCGTTAGTTTCCGTGGGAGATACTACGATTTTATACTTCAGACCACCCGTTCGAATCAGTGGTAGTGAATGCTGCCTCTGCTGCAAGGGTTGCGGGTTCGATCCCCGTACTGTACAAACATTTGTTCGCATGTCTGTTTGTATTGGTCTGGGTGTTTTCTATATAGTTTAAGTATGTATTTACATAAGAAAACTATTATATGTATATATTTGTTATTCCACTGTTGGTTCTGATACCCATAAGACAGGTGCTTGAGCTAACCTATCTCGGAATCAGATCAATGTATATGATGTTGTGAAATATTTATTATTCTTATTATTTATAACGCCCCGTTGGTCTAGTGGTTTAAGTAACGGGTCGTGATCTCAGGGTCCTGGGTTAAATTCCCGGATCGAGCGAAAAGTATGTTTCCAACATAGCTCGGGTTTGTGATCACCAATCCGCATTTGGCAAACGTGGTGATTAAGCCTAATCCCATCATTGTAGCGATGACTTGATTTCTATGATGGAGGCCTTTGCCCTTTAGTGGGACAGTTTATAGGCTGATTCTTTTATTTATTATTATACTTTAATTCCGCCATCCACGCCGCTACAAGGGAGACGTTTGACAACCCTAGCTCGCTCGTTCGTTCGTTCGGTCAAATAAATGGTGCACGAAAATTTATGCTGCCAACTCCCCCTGTGGCCCAGATTCCATGTGCCTGGTCTCATATCGCGATCTGTCTATAATCGTAATCTTGTGGTTGATGTCACTTCTTTATTCTTCAGAAATTAGAATACAACCTGCGTGGCCGATAACAAGTTTATCTCTACCCCTTTTTTGGTTTAAAGAAGTTTGCTGCATGTTTTAGTTTAGAAGTTAAATACTTCATTCAAACCACGAAAAATGGGGGATGAGAACGAAATAGGTAATTCCTTTTTCATTGGAATCCCATTTGCTATTTAGATACTAGTATTATCTGAAATCCGTCGCAAGACTAAAGTCCAAGACGTCGGTTCAAGAGTGTTGGAACTAAAGTGTAATTGGGCAGGACACATAGCTAGGCGCGGTGATGGTAAGTGGAGTAAAATCCTGACCGAATGGTATCCTAGAACCGGCAGACAAAATCCGGGTCGTCCAGTGTCACGATGGGTCGATGACATCACCAAAATCGTGGGGAATGCATGGATCCGAGCGGCTCAAGACCGGATCATCATCATCATCATCTACAACCCATTTAAGTCCCCACTGCTGGGGCACGGGCCTCCCTCAATCACATGAAGGGTAATTGCCATACTCACCACGCTTGGCAGACGGGTTGGCGAGGGTTTTGATATAAATGCAGAGTTTTCCTTCTCTGGGTGCTGATGATCATGCTAGCAGCTTTACCTTAGTCGCCTTTTACGACACCTCAGTAAGAGTGAGGGTGGCCTATTCTACTCTGCCGGGGACCACACGGCTCGGCACGGCAAGACCGGATACATTGGCGTAAAGGAAAAGAGGCCTAGGAGAGGAGATCATTATCGTATTATAATGACGTGGACAGAGGCTTCCAAATTAGGGCTTTATTCATAAACGTTCAATAAACTATTGTTAGCTAAAACAGTTTTATGTGTGTGTTAGAGCAGTCTTGACGTTTGAAACGAAAAACTCCATACAACATTTTTGAAAAAAGAATGAAAACTGATCTATAACACTGTTTTAGCTAGCGAAGGTTTAACAAGCATTTATGAATAATTTGAATTACTGCTGCTTTAAAGCGGGACTTAAATGTAAATTCGAGTAGGTACCTCTTTTAGTACGCAAAGAATAACGTTTTTACATAATTAAGTTTTATGAGGCAATAAATTCCAAAGATTATTCTGAGTTTTGGTCTAGATGAATAAGATCGTAGTCTATCATTTTTGTATTCAAACAATATTAACATAATGTATATCGACTTACAGTAAAAGTAAGCAAAAGAAGGAGAAGGAAAAGGTTTGTATTGTAAACGCAATGGACCTCAGCAACAAATTAGGCTTCAACCAGTGTTGCCAACTCGGTGCCTGGCTTTCGATTTAATTGGAGTCTCAAAAAGGGTTAGATTATGCCAATATTTTCAAAATAGGAAAAAAAATGTTAACTATATTTTATCACAAAGTGAAGAATAAAACACACGTAATAAAAAAACAGCTCAAATGTCTGAGTCCTCACCAGAGAATTCTTCGCCATACAAGACTTTACTTCAACTATTATTACCTGACTCCATGTTTTACTCTCACTTTGTGCTGACGAAGTTTATGGTTGTGACTGAGCCCTGTCTATTTCACCAGGGTCAGCCATGCTCTATAAAAATTTGATAATCATTTTGGGGCTAGAAATTGGGCTAGCGGCTGTATAAGCTTAAAAATGGCTAGATGTAGCGCCGAAAGGGCTAAATTGGTAACACTGACCGCGGGAGAGCCACGCTTCGGCATGAATGGGCCGGTTCGACCGGAGTGATAACCACGGCCTCACAGAAAACGGAGGAAGGGGTTTAAAGGTCGGCAGCGCACTTGTGACTCCACTGGTATCGCGGGTGTCTATGGGCGGCGGCACTCGCTTACCATCAGGCGATCCGACTGCCCGTCTGCCATCTATCATAAAAAAACACTGCTCTAACTCTCTAAACTGAGAAAAGTAAACGGCCCAATTGTTGTGGTAGAGGTTCCTCAAATTAATAAGTTGTGCAAACAAGACCTGGTGTTGCCGGTCTGTGTCAATATTGGCCCTTGTAATGCAACCCTGCAGCTTAAACACTCTTGTTGGCCCAACCTAATTTATATACGAGAGCAGGTTTAGTTCTTCAAGTAATGAGTTAAGTTGCTACGTTTTCATTGTCATACGGTTTTGTAAAGAGATAAGGCTTTGAAAGAATATCACTGAGTCTTTTAGTGAAGGGAAATTGTAAAGTTTGAGGGAAATTCTAAAAGCGAGTTTGGACTCAACCCTTGACTCAATGATGAAAACAAATTGAGTATAACAATATCTCATTAACTTAATTATACATTAAGTTGCTTTCATGCTAATTACATGAGCACATGTGTTACGAATATTATCTGATATCAGAGAAATTACAAATTCTATAACACTTAAATATGTACCACATTCAAACACAGAACAAACATAAAATGTTGATCAATCGAATGATTGCCCAGACTGGGAATCAAACCTACAAATGTTTAGCATATGAAGCACCAAAGACATAAAAACAACAAAATATGAATGAAATTTAAAACTCAATGCACCATAAGCTATGAATGCCATAATAAGTATTTACTTTCAAATCAAAACATTTAGGTATTACAATTTGCGTATTATTTATTTCGTAGATTGTTCGTTATAAAAAAAGCCACAAAGCAAAAACGAATGGTCCCTCCAGTGACCTTGTAAAGGAAACTTGAGGTTGACAAAATAGTGCGTAATATTAAGAATAAGAAATTATTTATTTAAATACCAAAAAACATCTTATATAATTATACGCTACACTGTTGTCTAAATAAAAATGCCCTAATTATGTTTACTTACACAACTTTTAGAAACCTCTCCTTGCCTATAGTAAACATGGACGTCGGAGCTGCAACAGCCCTTCCTACTAACTAGAGTACAGCGAGGTTGGTTGACAGTAGGTTGGCAGCACTTCCAGTACCTCCTCAGCATTGGTCCTTGAGAGAACATACTCGTATATGTCAAGCCACTAACTAATAAGTTAATAACACTGTGATATAAAGGTGGGAATATGAATTCCCTAACTTATATAATATGAACTTATCCGTACCCCGAAAATCTATTTTACGAATCACTACACCTACGACGACAAAACATTTCGTGATGGAAAATCCATGCTCATATAAGGTAAGACACAGTGAATACGTACGAATCGTTGGTACATTACTATTTATGGAAGCATAATAGAGGCGTATTATTCATCTTAGCCTACACATCGACGACGAAATGTTTATTGAGTTACCAAGATGCATAAATAGTGCAATTCACTATACCTATAATCGTAAAAACTAATCGAGACATTTACTCATTTATTTATGCTATGTTGGCAGGTGCTTAACTATGTATGAAACAAAAACAGAAAAGTTAAACTACTTATTAAAATCTGACAAATTGAATTTTAATATTTTCTCACTAACACGGTCGTCACTCACACAGGTCCTGCCAGAATACCAGCGCTGCCGCGGCATTTCTGTCGGTGTCGTGGCAGCACCATGCTGCGACCAGGACCTGATTGACCTCACACTTCACACACGCCTATTTATTTAGAATATTTACATTATAAAACTGTGTATTACCTACCTATCGTCTGTTTCCGTACTCACCTTTGTCTGTAGTTTTATTTAATGTGTGAATGTTACCTATGTTTTTCGAATGAGTGTTCATTGTTAAATTATTTATTGTGATGGTCAATAAAATGTTTCTTTCTTTCTTTCCAAACCATTTTTCAGGAACAAAAAGTCAGCAAACTGACCTAAAAACGCGTCGTACCGTAGACGGTGCGTATTTTTAACGCACTATTTTTAGTCGGCAGCGCAAAAGGAAACAGTTCCCGCCGCGCTTGTGTCACAGGCGAGGTGCGCACGCGCATATACCCACTTTCGGTGTTCCGCTTCCAAAATTCGTAGAACAGAACTAAACATTATTGAAAAGAACATCTACGTCTGTCTATATTGTTACATTTTCCATCTTTCCAATAAAAAAATTTGAATTTGCATAGGTGAATAAACATATTTGGAAGAATTGCATCTAAGTTTAATATCGTATTAGAAACGAGCATTTATAGATCTAAGTGTACAAACGTGCAAGTTGCAAAATATTCAATTTAGACAAGTATCTAGTTTATTACGGGTAGTTAGATCTATGTATGGAACTGCAAACACAAAACAATAACAAAAAAATTAATCTTATTGAAAATTCTTATTGATCGTTTAATACCGATCTGATACAACTTTGTATATTATTGACCCTACGAAACTTACTCCGCTTTCTCAGCGACCCGAACGGAGTGTTAGCCTCAGAAAAAAAGACAACAACAAGCCTACGGAACACTAAAACAAAATTTTCCATCTCACTTGCTCAAGTTTTTAATTACCCCGTCGTCATAAATCTCGAGGTGCGACATTGCCTCACCGCACACGATAACAATCTAACGCATACACATGTTTATGTCCTGGCTGGAACACTGTTATACGACAAGCCTCTTGAACTTTACACAAATGGGGCCTGGTTGTGTAGTGTAATCTGGAGCCTACAAAGAAACCGTCACGTAACCTGTCGCATATATAAACAAAAGAGACGCACAGCGCGTGTGTAAGGAACGGGAATGACATTCGGTAGTGAATTCCAGTTCACCGTGGGTCCTCTATTTTTGTGGCATAGAAACTTAGATCCAGCAAGTTGAATTTCAAGGTCCATAGACTGTGGTGTTCGTTTTGTATTAGTAGTTCGCTCTACGTGCGTAGCATAAAATTATTTGACAAGCACGCACAGAAACAAAACATCATTGGTAATCATCAGAGAATAAAAAATACTTCTACTTCATTCTATAGCTTCACATATGTAAGCAACTTTGTAAATATCGGAAAAAAACTAGGTATACTGGTAGCTAAAGATAATTAGTCCATGCAGGTAGTCATAAATTATATTTTAATAGAGATAATAATTATTAAGTACCTAAGTATTAAATCAACGGCAGCTGGTCATTTGTAACACCTATATGACTCTATTAATAAAAATTAACTAAGGTGTAAACAGCCATGCAAACGTCGGACTTACTACGCGTATGGCAAAACACAATAACACAATTAATATTTCCAGTGAAAAACACGTCGCATTATATCAACATCCAAAAACAGTCTAGTAAAATAACCCCTAGGGAACAGGTTATCCAAAAACGTGCGTGCATTAAACAAACCGAACCAGTGCGTTTTTATCTCCCCGATAATGCGGAGACATCTGGCGCTGCGCTCGAGTGTCGTAATTATTAAAAACTCTCGATTTAAGAACAGAACCTTGTTCCATTTACTCGATTGTCTCAGTTATCGAATCGATTATAGACAAATGTAATGGATGTTATGAAGTAGCCGGGGTCGTGATCTTGAAAATCCATTTGTAGGGGATTATGTTAATGCCTTAGTGTCATTAGCGGACTTATAATTATATTGGCCTGGTTCTGTTTTTACAATGTCTGCGATGGTTTATTTATCGTTTTTGTCTTTGCCATATAAGGTGCATAAATGAGAGTTCGTGTACGTAAATATACTGTTCAAAGCTTGCGTTTTGGTAAGCAAGACAAGTTATATTAACATTACGCTAGTATTATAGTTATTACATATAATATCTGTGATGTAACTAAGGGCTTTATTTATAAACGTTCAATAAACCTTTGTTAGCTGAAATGGTT
Source organism: Marasmia exigua (assembly GCA_019059595.1). Taxonomy (NCBI): domain Eukaryota; kingdom Metazoa; phylum Arthropoda; class Insecta; order Lepidoptera; family Crambidae; genus Marasmia; species Marasmia exigua. The sequence continues at coordinate 18,345,660 of CM032463.1, forward strand.
TTATAGAGCAGTTTTGACGTTTGAAACAAAAAAAATCGAAAAAAGAATGAAAACTAATTTACTGTTTTAGCTAACAAAGGTTTACAAACATTTATTAACAAGACCATTAAGTCTTTACGAGGACGATTTAAAAGGTTGGGTGACAGTTTTTAGAAAATTGCGGAAGGTTTTGTTCTTGCCCGGTTTTTCCCTATTGTCATTTAGCTGTCACTCCACACATTACAGTGGAGAATAGTGACCAATTAGTTTGGAAGGGTGAGCCGGGGTCGTCGCACCAACTGGCACCGCGCCAGCTAGCCTCACACTCCTCTATTTGAACAATTTGCACTCACCGCCGGCGGCCGAACTACCGAGCCGAGCCAGAGCCCCAAAACGATGCCAATTCTAACTACTTTTACTGCTCTTTTTGATATACGAGATCGAAACATGCTTCCTACTAAGCTGCCAACACGCATAATCATTTTGTGTTTTAACATGCAAAATTACACAGTTTTTGTGCGAAGGTCATTTTGGTTTTGAGCGCTTACTGCTGCATTCAGAAACGTTTATTTAAACAGTTTAAACAATACTTTAAACAGTTGCACTTCGGAAAAATATTGTTGTTCCTCTTCTTTTCCTTTGATCTTTGACTACGGTATTCCTGTTTTGGGAACATACAGACTACTATACGGAGGTACTTAGTTAAGTTATTTGTAGTGTAGGTACGAGAATTGGTTAATTAAAGAACTCCATTGTAGTTAATATTGATATATTAACTACAATTGAGTTCTTTCTATTTGAACTTAAACCTGATTACTAACATTATCTTGTTAAGTATTCTTTAATAAGACTTTTCATAAATATGTCTGGACCCCAATTCTCGTGCTCGTGACATTTTGAAAACATGGCGGATATCACCTGAAAAACCATACAAAAAACTTTTAGTTTACTATGTTATAATTAATATATGTCGCATGAAAAGAAATGTCACGAGCACGAGAATTGGTGCACCTGCGTCTCGTCCATACCAAGACAACTTTAAGCTCTAATAAATATTTTCCGCTAGTGTCGCTTAATTATGATAACATTTTGCAACTAAGTGTGCTTTATTTGTTTACAACATGAAACATTTCTTACAAACTTCAGATAATACGATGAAATTACAGATAACACGTCGAAGTATCTAAAGGTGTCCTAACTTCTACAACAGTGTTGCGTATTTAAATAAATCACAGAATATTAAACTGGAGGCTCGCAATTTGTAAGCCAATAATAAATTGAGCGCAGATCAAATCGGAAAGCACTCGATAATTTCATAAGCGACGCGCCACTTGGAGCCGTAACCAATCGGATTTAGCCCATTACCAGCGATCTGGGATAAGTGTAGGAGCGTGTAATCCGTGCTGAGGACCCGATGAAAGGGTAATTGTAACCTGAGCTGAGTTTCTAACATAGGTTGAGGGCTAGCTAAATTAGCAACCGAAGAGCAGACAAATAATAACAAGTCTGATAGCGCACAAGTGCTATTTTATATTACTTTCTCATTCATTTCAATGGTCCTGCCTGAGTCATGGACTCTGGACAAACTATCGTGTAATAAACTCTTGTGATTATGCAGTGTCTCGTTATTATACCTGTATCTATCTTTAAGTACCATAGTTGATTCTGTACCTACCCATAACACAAGTGCGTAAGCTTTACATAGGATCAGCGGGTCAATGTAGGTGATGCTGTTTGATAACAACCGTGGAAGAGGTACCCTTCGGCATGAATGGGCCAGCTCGACCGGAGACCACTGACAGAAAACTGGCATCAATAAATCCTGCACTGTGTATGGCCGAGTAAGTGAGGGTACCGGATGCCCTGTCATCTATCACATAAAAAATATTGTGATAATCACTTTACCTCGCTTGCTTTACATACGTATAACAATTTATAAATCTGTCGAAATCCAACAAAGATTTTTAATTTTGTAACTATCGTGCTTTTTTCCGTATTTTATTTACCTAGTTATCTTTCTACCATCTGGACACTTTTCACAATGAACATATTTTATTCTGTAGATATGAATACATTTTTAAGAACTGTTAACATGTTTGATTATATTTTACGACTCTAGCTCTATTTAGTTTTTTAGATTTTCGCATTGCATTATAACTATAATTAATCAAGACTGGAATTAACACGATATTAATTATGTGATACAACATTGTGTACTCACATAATTTAGGCCGTTACTAACACAAACAAACACCGATACTGTTAGTGTAGTGTGTCAGAGTAGCTTCACTGACAACACAACACTCAATGATAGAAACATCGTTGAAAGAATTACTTGATTATCATTTAAACTATCTGAGATATAACAACATCAACAAATCTTGATTAATTATAGTCTAGCTCTTATTCTATAAGATGTAAATAACTGAACAGAATAACGTTGTGGTAACTTAAGAATGCTCATATCAATTACTTCAAGTCTCTAATACCGAATTAATACTTAAATTGCACTTACCGCCTCTTCCGTGTTATCAGCTTGTCTTTGCATTTAACTACAGCTGTAATTTTCACAACATAGGTACTAAAGCTTCATACGATACTTATCTAAGAATAATTTAATTAGTAACTACTAGTAATAAGTGGACATTTAAACACAGTTTCATTGCAAACTTTTTAAAGATTTCAACATCTTTATAGCAGTTGTTTATTGCTTGTTCACAGTTTGCTTCTTTGATATTTGTAAACCTTAGTTGTTTGTGTAAAATATCAAAGAAAAGTTGGCGGTGCACTTGTGATCTGATTACATTTTTTTATAATAATAATAATAATAATAATTCTCACAACATCTCATACATTGAACTGATTCCGTACTAAGTAGCTTAAGCACTTGTGTTACAGATATCAGACAACAGAGGAACACAAATATATACTTAAATACATATATTACACCCAGACACCGAACAAACACAAGTGTAAATCGCACGAATGTTTGTCCAGGGTGGGGATCGAACCCAGGACCTTTGGCGTAAGAGGCAGGGTCACTGCCAATTGCGCCATCCGGTCAGTCACATTAAAAAATATGAATATTTCTGCCATAGTAATTTAATTTCTTTGACTACAAACAATTTGACTATTAATGTAACCTACCTGAAATTTATTTTGATTTTGAAAGACTTACATTAAATGTAGCTCATTTTTTTATTAAATATTAAAAACTTAAAGTTACTTATGAGACGACTATTAGACCTATGTACTCATGAAAGTTTATTTTTTAATTTTTAAGAGGAAATAATAAATGCTTAGGTATAAGTATGGAACAGCAGATTTGGATTTTCTTTTCGACATATATTTTTTTCCTTCGTTAGCAGACTCCGGTCTCGTAATAACGTATCTACCTATTCAATTAAAGTATGCTGTCAAGGCATATAGGTACAGCCGACTGCGAAAAAATGAAGTATCAGGTACTTTTTATTTATTGAAAACTTTATTGCACAAAAAGTTTATACAATAGGTGAACTTAATGCCAAGAGGCATTCTCTACCAGTCAACCTTTGGGTCATACAGAAAGGAGAATGCTGCGTCGAAAGAAGATTACGTGAACGTGGAGAACAAAACAAAAAAACTATACAATACATAATATACATATACACATATACATAGCAATACATATATATTATAAATATAAAATAAATAGAATACATTAAATAATATATATATATATATATATAACGATAAGCAATTGAGTCATAATAATTAAACGGGATACTGTAAAGAGGAAAATGTTCTAAGACCCTTTTTATACTACACCTCCGTGTAAGAAAGTAAAAGTCAAACAGCTAGGTATACATAGTGTAAAGGTAGGTAAATACTAAGGTATACCTATACATGTATCTTTTTGCATCTGAATGTATATAACATGCCAAACGACAGACCCGCAAAACCACAGGAGGGTTCTGCCGTTTTGTTGCTGATCATACCATCAGATGATTTGCTTGTTTACCTCTCTATAATGTAAAAAACGTAAACAATGCCCTCAACCTAATGTGAAATCGAACTCCCAATTTTCACCCAACTTGATAATTTCCTAATCAATAACCAGCCTAATGGAGCAATGGTGATTCGCTGAACAGACAACGGCATGCATCCGCATGCTAATAAGGTCGTTATTACCATGCACGACAGTGAGACGACACATCGATGTAACAGGACTCTCGACTGATTAGCGCACATGACTTGCTGCTTTATTGACTCTCTATCGGGCGTGCATAATAGGAGCAACGAGCGCGACCCCACGGAAAGTGCATGTTAATGCCCTTAAATTGAGTTTAATCATCGGGAAAAACTTAGATTTTTTACCGTTACGTGAACCGCAACTAGTTAAAGACTGAGAGGTGTATTCTGAAACGTCCATTAAACCTTTGTTAGCTAAAACGGTGTAATTGTGCAGTTATGACGTAAAAACCAAAAAAATATATAAGTACCAACATTCCGAAAAAATAATTATATAGCTTTAGTGTTTTTGGTGTGAGATTTATATACACCGTTTTAGTTAACAAAGGTTTAACAAACATTTATGAATGAGTCCATAAGTTAATATAACAAGATGCGTGCTCCCGAAACCATCCAACGAGGGCTCACAAGGAAAACCGTCCCGTAACAAATGAAAATATTCCTATCGCATCTATACCAAAGACACGCACAGATCGTCTGAAAAGGACGACGATAAATATTCGATCGTGAATTTCGGTTCGTTGTTGGCCCTCTGGTCTCTGTAGGATATAGCCGTACCAACATGGGCAACTCCCTGCAGTTTCTCTACTATATTACAGGCATGAAAGCTTCTATTTTAGGTACGCAAAAAACATGACAACATTTTTCTTTTTTTTCATAAAATATCAGTTTCATAACGAATAGATAATTTTATTGACTTGTAGTAGACAATATTTATTACCTTTTCAATCATTGCTCTAGAATCTTTGGTCTTTGGTAGTTAGAATTAGAGCATAATTATGATCTGTATGTAACTTATAGAATCTCTATTTAGCTGTTACATTTTACTGATTGGTTTTATAACTATAATGTTCTCTTTAACTTACTTCTTCACTACTATGAACATATACATAGAAAGCAAAAACTTGAGTACCTATTATAGTATAACCTGTGGCCGTCGCCACAACAACGGATTGTTATTGTGATGTAAATAGACAGAGCTAAAATGAATACAAGTTACATAACATCGCAAATATTGCCTTATTTATTTATAACACCTATGTGAGTGTGCGGCAAAACTTTCACTTAGAAAACTATTACAAAGGCCGTAAATATAAGCGGCAATAAAAAATAAAACTGCATGCTAGTTGGTTTAAAAAGTTAAATAAGTTAAAAATATATAACCATAATTTTACCACAAAATTAACATTACACACTACTAACGTACAGATTAATCTTAGTGACTTACGTGCATATTCAACAATGAAACCTTGACATTTAATTTAAAATAGAGTTACCTCAAAAGAGAGTCCTATTCTTATAGTAATGTAAACAAATATATTCAACGGGCATAATGATCTCGTAATGGCTCGTCATTTGAGGAGAAGGCGCTTTCGTCGCGAGTAGAACAAAGGCGGTCTCCACTAGAGATGCTGCGCAATACTCGAAATATAGGAGTGGCCGAAAAGTCATGCCGAAACCATTTATTCAAACCTGATGGACCAAAGATACGAAAATTCAAAATAGACCTAATACTACCGGTCTGTGTTATTAAATAGTTAAAAAAAGAAAAAGTATAGTACCTACGTAAATTACGATTTTTGCAAGGAAGACGGAGAGGTTTTCATCATCAGCCTATCGTAGTCCACTGCTGGACGTAGGCCTCTCCAATTGTTCGCCACCGTGATCTATCCATGGCTGGATGGATGGCTTCTCGCATCCAGCTCTTCCCAGCCATCCTGCGCAGATCGTCCCCCACCTAGCCAGAGGGCGCCCTACATTACGTTTGCCAAGACGCGGTTTCCACTCTAGAACTCGTTTACCCCATCGGTTGTCCGTTCTGCGGCTAATATGGCCAGCCCACTGCCACTTAAGCTTGCTAATCCGGTGAGCAATGTCGATGACTTTGGTTCTCTGCCGGATCACCTCATTTCGGATTCGATCTTGGAGAGAGACGCAGAGCATTGCTCGTTCCATAGCCCGCTGGGCGACCTTTAACTTACTGTTCCGTATGTCATGACGGGTAGGACGCACTGATTGAAGACTTTCGTCTTTAGGCACTGTGGTATCGACGATACGAAGACACGACGTAGTTTTCCAAACGCTGCCCTAACCTAACTGGATTCTGCTATTCACCTCATCCTCGAAATTGTTTCTACCCAATTGCAAAGTCTGCCCGAGGTATACGTATTTTTGAACAGATTCGAGGACGGCACCGGAGAGAGGAGAGGTTTTATTGGTTCATTAATTAGTGTGATAATAAGGTTTGTCCTTTTTTTTATCTTGACAATGTTTCATACGATTGGTTTTATTAAGTCTTATAATAAATAGATCCAGTTTAGTAGTCATAGAATTCAAACAATTGTCGTCGCTAGTGTGCGTGTGAATAAGGTTAATGTTTGAGATGTATGAATTCACATATTTCTTATTAATTGCTCGTCTGTCTCCTGTCACATATAAATACTCAAAACTTTTTGAATCCAAAAACCATCAAGCCGAACACCGAATAGTACCGTGACATCTCTATGTGCCACGCTCCTCTTAATTCCTCGCTTTCCCACTGGCTGTTAAAAAGGAAGTCACGGCCCAAGGTTCGTTGCTCCTAGCACTTTGTAGTTTTTACCCCTGCCCTTGGTGCAAGGACAAAGCCCTAGCCAAGCAAAGACGAACCTAGTATAAAACTAATAATAGGCAGAACCTGTGTTATGATAATTTTGAACAATATTTTTTTCTAAATTTCAGTTATTTAGGAACGTTTAATTGTACTCGATTGATATTGAAAAAATAAAAAAACATGATAATAAATATTTAAATTAAATGCAAATATCTAAAGAAGTAAAACCGACAGTGGAACTACTTGTAGCATAGATATGATCAGCATCAAAATTAATATTAACTGCCGCTTAAATACGTTAAGAAAAAAGCCTACAAAATGTCTGAATTTTGAGTTTAGCAGGTATATTAAATAAATTCATACAGTATCTCACAAATTAACCTAATTTAGTACTAAGTAACAAAAACACTAGGAAAGATTTACGGATTTAAAAAAACAGAGGAATTACGTTAACTTAATTAAATACCTACGTTATTTCCCCAGACAGCCGAGATCGAAGCCACGACATTTGTGGAATGAGGCAGAGTCAGTCATCTTGAATCTTAATTAAGCAAAAATCTTTAAACAAGCCTCAAATTTACCCCATTCCCTGAAAAACTAGAATAGAAACCTGCGTTTTCTCTAGGCCTAATGTTTAACATTATAAATTAGTTTTAATCATTTCCTCAATAAACATCTACGGGTAAGCTTTTACTTTCAATGCTTGTCGATAAAGATATAAGTCAATTATAAGAACCATATCTAATGATTTTCCCACACTTACACATACTTACAGTTTGGCGAGAATGTTTTTGCAGATGGATGAGAATAGTAAAGAGCTATCCATTAATCACGTGAATCCCAACGGGCAAGGGAGGTGTGAGGTTTCCAAAAAAATAGGGCTATAAGACTGCCGAAATTGTACGCCAAAGATCTGTAATGTCTGGTTTTTATGTTATAAAGTATTAGGATACGCCGTGTGGTCCCCGGCAGAGGCCACCCTCACTCTTACCGAGGTGTCGTAAAAGGCGACTAAAACTGTTGGCATGATCATCAGCACCCAGAGAAGGAAAACTCTGCATTTATATCAAAACCCTCGCCAACCCGTCTGCCAAGCGTGGTGAGTATGGCAATTACCCCTCATGTGATTGAGGGAGGCCCGAGCCCCAGCAGTGGGGACTTAAATGGGCTGACGATGATGATCTATCTAGTTCGCAACAAAGGTTTTCGTAAGTAAAACTTTGAAACGCTGCGGTCAATTCGACCACACACGAAATTGAAAGTCGAATTCAGAAAGAAAGTCTGTTCCGTAGTGGAAAGACGCCGTTTTTATTAACCTTATTTTCATGGCAATTTACGTCAATCACTGAGAAATGTCTATGCATAAAATACGTGGAAGTATTTCATTTAGATGTTCGAGGAAACTGGAGCATACGAGTAACGCATCGTGAACTAATGCACATATACATACACTTTCTCTGCGATAGTGAAGATATTGAAAAAGTATAGGTACATATAGAGTTATATACATATTGGCCGGGACTCGAAATGCAGGTTAGGATTTCTAAAACTTAGAGGGCTTATTCTCGTGCACTCGAGATAGTCATCGCATTCGATATTTATATGGAAATCTCTAATTCGAACAGGCTCTCTAGTAACGATAAGTTGCCGTCTGAAATTATCCGGAGACGAGAAATAGCAGGCAGGTCGGCCGTAGGTTTACGCAATACGAGACAAAAAGTTTCAATTACTGGACACAGGATATGACGCAAAATTCTGACAACCCTAGTTGGTTTTATTAGGGGTTAAATTTGAGGTAGAGATCGGGGCGGGGGACACTACGCTGATCCGTACTCCTGCGCAGATCGAATTCATTGCGCACACGAACTAAATGTTACACGCTATTTTGGAAACCGGAACGGAGCAAAACACTTCAAGACATCATATATCTTCAAATGAAACAGATTAGTATTTAACATTACAATCATAGTATTTATGGGACCGTAGAGTCGACCGAATGGTTCAATATCAATAGGGATTCAACAGATACCTAACTTTGTGTATAATAAAGTGCACCTTTTCTAAGATGATGATGGGGATACCTAATTATCTGTACATTATTGGTTTGTGACCAATCTTTGGGTGACATGCTCTTTTATTTCACCTATTTCATTGGCATGCAATTGTAATAAATTTTTACTGAGCTTTTACTTACTGTAACAAGATAAGTAAACAACATGATCGTTCAGATGCTATTTAAATTACGAAGCTACTCAGCAAACAAGTACAGCTTAGATAACATTAAAGTTTATTTACGTTAAATGTAGGTCTTAAGGTTTTTCGATTAATTTTCATATTTATGCCCGATGGCTGTTTTATAAGAATCAGATTAGTAAAGGTACCCAAGTGTGCAGCAGCAATAATGTCTCATTAAGATACGAGTATCTGCAGAAATACACATTCAGGGATTAGCGGTTTTTGTAGTTAAAATATGAAATATGATAATGAATGAATATACTTATATTTATTGCACTCAAAGTACAGTATGAAAACTTAATACTAGGTTTTACAGGATATGTACAACGAAGGCGGCCTTATTACTATGAGCAATCTCTTCAAGGTAATCTTTGGGTAAAGGACACTTGATGGAGGTGTAGGGCAGTGTAATATTGATATTTATATACTTACATAGAAAATTTAAATATGAATACATAAATAAAATATGAATATACTAAAACATATCTGCATAAAATATCATAAACTACTTACATATATTTTATTATATATAGATAAATATTGCAACCACAAATAATAACAATGGATCTGTAAGTATGCGAATGATTTTAATTTAAACCTATTTGTTTTATATTTTAATTCAAGAATTAAATATCTAGTGACATTAAATTGCTGTGCAAAAATGAATACTTATATTTTTGTATCAGTTCTTAATTATACCAAACTTCAAGTTATCCTTAATAGCACATGTCTTCGAAAATAATAATAATTTTGCGATGCATTTAGCATAAGTACTGAATACCTAAATGTATTAAAATTTGCTATATTTGCTTTATTATGTATGCACTGCGTAAGCAAGTGTCATTAAGTGTTTGATCATTTGTCTACAGAAACTTTCTTCTTTCAATCGCAACCAGTACGCGCACTCTTTAAATGAGATCAATTGTGATCTTAAAAAAATTACAATCGAACAGAAGTTCTGAACTTATTTTTTGAGAACCAAAGGTATCCAGATCAATACAAAAGGTAGTGGGTGTCTAACGACAGTGACCACTTTCTACACGGCATAAATTACATTCATTTTTATATCTTTTCTTATAGTAAATTTAATGTTGTCAAAAGATATAGAGCAAGGATATAACTTGCGGTGACATCGTTAATTTAACATCTCATAAAAATCGCCCATAAAAACTTATAAAAAAGGGTGTAACGACTCTCATTCCGTATCTTTATGGAAATTACATTAATTACTTTGTTGCAAACGTTAAAGTTATGTTTGTACCTATATCAGTCTCTAGTGATCGTTATTATTGCTATAACTTTATGGTTTATACCAGATACTAGTGTGTCCAAGATATTACTGACTGAAATAACTTTCACTTATTTTGCAGTTTACTTTCTTTAACCAATACGACAGGTTTAAATATCTACAGTCATCGCGACTTGGATAATATTAACGACAACACCATTAATCTTTTTTTAATGACTTGAACATGTGGCAATTATATGATTTTTCCTATGTTTTTTATCTATCCTATTTTTGGACGAAAAAGTTTGTTGCAAAAAAAAAAACAAAAGAACGCTTCCGTTGCAATTAAATCGGATCATACGGCAAAGATCTCTCTTTGCCAACTATGATCTGTATGGAACAGCGGTAGTTAACGCTGCCTTTGGTCCATGGGTTGCGGGTTCGACCCCTGCATAGTACAAACACTTGTGTTCATGAACGTGTCTGTTTGTATTGGTCTGGGTGCTTTCTATGTATCTGTAGGGAGAGGGGGAGACATTGTAAATGAAATATCTTAGGTAGCGAATTTTATAACCAATTTAATAATTATAGTTAATAGGTAATCCCTAAAACATCAATCGTAATAAGGCCCCAAGACCATTTATTAGAATTGATGAATTTTGGAAATTAATTATAAATCGCACAGCAATTTGATAATTAATGAATAATAATTAATTGAACATCAAATTAATTATCCAGAGCGTCTTAGATAAGCTAGCCAGGTACACCATGTGCATCGAGCCATGCCAGAGCCAAGACTGCCGCACCACAGTCGGACGAAAGCTTTTATACCAGTACCACAGCGAACCGAGTGGTGGGGCAGTCTTCTTGCGAGTTAATTTAATAGAAATATCGGTAGACTTCCGGTGGCTGGATTAAATGAAATTATCCTTTGACTTCCGCTGCAATAATTCGTAATTAAATAAATCAAATATTAGCAGGCTTCCGGTGAATTTATTAAAAGTAATATTAGGCTACATCCGGCTTTTAAATAGAATCGAAAATCAGACTACATCCGGCGACTGAATTAATTTAAATATTAGGTTATATCCGGCGAACAAATTACTGGAAATATGGAACTACATCCGGCGAATAAATTAAACGAAATATTAAACAATTTCCTGTGATTAAATCAAATATTGGACTACTTGCTGCGGTTAAATTAAAACAAATATTACACTACTTCCTGCTGGTAAATTTAATTGAATTATCATACTATTTCATGTGAATTAATTAATTCGTACTACTAGACTTCCGGTTCGTAGTTTTAATTGACAATTTTCATACTACATTAAATTAATTACTTTTGCTCTTTATTTTAATTATTCGTGTCATGGCTCGTTCACTTACAATTAATCATCTTAAATAAATGCGTACGACGACGTCGCCGACACGGCCATGCTGACGTGCGAACGTCCTCGTGCGCGTACAGTTCAGGTATCTGTAACAGACATATAGTTCGATTATCCTGACAGAACTTAGATATTATAAGGAAAATCTCTGGACCGGGTTATTGAACCCCTGCAGATTGGACCGGTCTTTTTTTTTTTTTTGACCCTACATGCATAAATCCTGGACCGGTCTTTGCAGACCCTACAGGAGTAATCTCTGGACCGGTCTTTGTAGACCCTTCAGACGTAAACCCTGGACCAGTCTTTGTAGACCCTTCAGACGTAAACCCTGGACCAGTCTTTGTAGACCCTTCAGGCGTAAACTCTGGACCAGTCTTTGTAGACCCTTCAGGCGTAAACTCTGGACCAGTCTTTGTAGACCCTTCAGACAAGTTGCTAGATCTCTTGTTTTTGCAATTATATTATTTTTTTCTTTTCACTATATTTTAATGCCGTCCCTTTTTTTTTTACATCCCAATTCTGTACATACTTTTTTTTTTTAATTCTTAAAATTTTTTAATTTTTTTTTCTTACTTGACGTTCCTTTTTTTAATTTAGCATTTTACAATAATTAAATCATTTTATCCTATGTACATCAGCCTGCACTACAATGTGGGTTGGCTCGGAAGGTATTGATATGGAGTCATCGGTATCGATAAGTTCAGCGCGAGAATTAGTGGTATGATGATTATTGTTACTCACCGCGGTCAAAGTACTAGAACCAGCAGTTTCCGTTTCAGAAGCATCAGATTGGCAAACAATTTCATGAACAATGTTATCTGATTCCGCCGACACGTCATCATCAGAACAATTTTCTATGACATCCAAAAATGCAGATGAGCCACGAGGCACCTCTCTTAGATTTTCATGGGAATATTTAAAGATTCTATTAGATCCATTAACGTGCTTTAATTCGTATCGATCATTGTCTAAAATAGCAACAATTTGGAACGGGCCCTTATATTTCCGATCTAGTTTAGTTTGATGTCTCTCTTCAGATTTGACAAACACGTAATCACCGATTGAAAATGGTTTTATCCTAGCTTTACCCCTGTTGAACCGCAATGACTCTGCTTGAGATAATTTAATTATATTTTCGGACGCACTTGACCTAATTTCATCAAGGTCTAATCTTTCTGCATGGTGATCATCACAGTTGACGGCTATTTTGGATAAACCCAAAGAATTACTTTCAATTCCGAACATCAGTTCTATAGGGGTGAATCCAGTAACTCTACAACGTGTGCTGTTAAGAGCCAATTGAATCTCCCCTAATTGATCTTGCCATGAACTGTCTGAATCACACTCTATAATTGTTAGTAGACTTTTAAGGGTGCGCATTACGCGTTCAACTTGGCCGTTGGCTCTACTGGATCCTGTGGCAATGAGATGCAATACGATGTTGTGATCTTTACAGAATTTTTTAAACTCGACATTGTCATAAGAGCGACCGCGATCAGCAATTATTCTCTTCGGTGCACCAAAAAGATTAACTAGATTTTGCACTGCCTTTATAGCATGAGAAGAATTTAAAGACGTAGTATGTTCCAAAATTACAAATTTAGTAAAACCGTCTATTGCAACAGAGCAATATTCTTTTCGTTCGCTTTTACCACTTAATTTTCCAGATAAGTCTAAATGTATAGTGTGCCAAGGAGTTGCTGGTTTTGAAATTGGATGCAACTGAACTTGTTGAGCTCCAGAGGGACCCTTAGATGCTTTGCATATTACACAAGAATCGACGTATTTTTTCACAAACTTTGCCATATTTGGGAACCAGTAGAGGTCATACAATTTATCGAGTGTTTTTTCGTAACCAAGATGTTTTATTTCGGTATGGACATGACCAATCAGAGTCCATGTTAAAGACCTAGGAATAATGGGGAGCCATTTAGAAACTCTACCCCGTTCAATTTTCCGGTAAAGAATGCCCTGTCTTATGTCGTATGTGTGCGACATCTCAAGTGGGTAATGGTCAGATCGTAATTTGGATACTATGTCTGAAATTTCAGGATCACGCTGTTGCTCTACCAGCAGCCATCCTTTTTCTAATTCCGAAAAGTTAACTATTTTGGGTTCTCGAATAGTTTTTGGACATAGGCTTTCATCAGTAAAGTTCCGGGAGAGAAAATCAGCATGAGCCATATTTTTACCTTCTTTATAAACTATATCAAAGTCATAGGATTGCAAGACAGCCCACCACCTATGCACTCTTGGTGTCAAGTCTCGTTTTGAATGAGAAGCTTTTAAAGAATTGCAGTCAGTAAAAACTGTAAATTTACGTCCATAAAGAAAGTGCCGAAAGTGCTCTACAGCCTTTACTACTGCCAGAGTTTCAAGCTCATATGAATGGTAACGACTTTCTGCATCCGTTGTCCTGTGACTGAAATAAGCTACTACATGAGGCAAATTGTTAACTTTTTGGATAAGTACTGCCCCGTAGCCTTCGCTGCTGGCGTCGGTATGGAGTTCAATCGGTAATAAAGGATCGAATATCTTCAAAACAGGTTCAGTAGTTAGATGAGCAATAATAGTCTTTAGAATTTTATCATGGTCTGAAGTCCATGTAATTTTGCCTTTGCCTAAAGCGGTCAAGGGATAAAGGGGTTTTAGTAATTTAGAAAAATCAGGAATAAATTGTCGAAAGTAAGAAGCTAGACCAATCAACTGTCTCACTTGCGTTACCGTACTAGGGGTCGGTAAGTTTTTCAAAGCATCTATTTTTCGGGGATTTGGTCTAACTTCTCCAGAAGATATGACAAATCCTAAATACTCAATCCTAGTTTTCATGAATGAGCATTTTTTAAAGTTAAAAGAAAATCCTGCTTTTGAGAGGGTCATAAGCAATTTGTCTAGTCTGGCTAAGCCTTCCTCAATAGTTTCCGATGCAGAAAGTACGTCATCCATATAGACGAGAATTTTATCATCATCAAGCTTCTTAAGAGAGCTATTGATAGCTCTTTGAAAAACCTGTGGCGCATTCCGCAATCCAAATGGCATAGTCAAATACTCGTACTGTCCAGTAGGAGTGACAAATGCAGTTTTATCGATAGAGTCCTCGTGAACTCTTATCTGATGAAAGCCTGAAGCCATATCTATACTCGAAAAGTATTTAGCTCCATGTAATTTGTTGATTTGATCGCTAATAAGGGGTAGCGGATAGCTGTCAGGACGAGTGTTCCTATTTAATTCACGATAATCGACACACATACGATCAGTACCATCCTTTTTTTTTACTAATAAAATGGGACTTGCGAATTGGGAGGAACTTTCTCTAATAATATTGGCATCTAGTAGTTCCTTTACTTTTTCATTCACGACTTCTAATTCAGAAGGAGCTAATCGATACGGACGCCTATGGACAATTCTATTCGGATCAATTAAATCTATTTTCATGTCGCCAGTTTGGGCTCGTATTATTGGCAATTTATCAATAAAATTACTAGAATATTTATTTAAAATACTAATCAACTTATCTTTATCAGAACCCGTTAAATCTGTATCAATAGATTGCAAATCAGAACTTTCCTCGCGCTTGGAACAAAAGTTATTAATTCTTGTGTTAGAAAAATTAACCGTATTTTTATCCACTTGTATCGTTAATCCGTTTTCTAATATGTCACGTCCTAATAAAATTTGTTCGCTTAAGCAATCATCCGGTAACACATGAAAGATAATATCTAGTGGGATATTTTGAATACGGGCTGAACATTTTATTTGCACTGAACAAATTATATTATTGCTACCGATACCTTTTAAAATCACTTGTTCATGAAACCGCTCACCTTTTAGAATTTTGCTTGTGCTTTGTTTTACAAGACTACATTCTGAACCAGAATCAAAAATGAAAGATAACATCATACCACTAGTCTCCAAGGTACCGCGAGCCGCCTTGGAGCACAGGTTGACTTGCTTGTTGCTAGGAGCGCCGTCTTCTTTCTTCGAGTACCGCTTGGGGCAGGAGGTAGCTATGTGGCCGGAGTCGTGGCAAATGTAGCACGAAGTTGCAGTCCTTGTAGAGTCTGGTTTCATATATGAGGAGGAATTATTAGCACGTTGTCTGATCCGACATTCGATGCCACGGTGTCCAATTTTCCCGCAAAAATGGCAACTACCCTTAAAGTTGTTATTACGAGATTTCTTCTGTTCGGATTCAGCAGAAATAGGGTCTTCATTGGCTCGTTTGAGATTGAAACCTCGTAGGGTTCGGAAGAGTTGGTGCTTATTATTAATGACCACTGAATTTAGCTCACGACGAATTTTGTCGTCGCACTGCGACAAAATGGAAATGGCAAACCCCGTTGTGACAGATTCAGGAAAATTTGCATCAGGTATTTTCTCTATAAGTTGCCAAAGACGCATCCCCGCTTCAGCTGGAGTATCCTTGTTACCAAGGCGAAACTTTATTATTCTATCAAAATGATCTTGTATCATCATGGGCTTTGAAAATTTTGAGATTAGAATATCTTTAATAATGACCCAGGAAAGATTTTCTGATTTTAATTTTGTTAGACAGGCAGCGGCCTGACCTTTAAGGGCGTGCGTAAGAGCGATTATTAAATCAACGCCCACAAGTTTTCTTTCATTAATAATTAATTCGCTTAAAGTGCACCAATCGGTAATATCCGATTCGGGTTCCTCGGGGTCAAAGGGTACCAACTTGGTATTCAAGGTTGGGTTCTGGCGTGGGTTCATATTATCTAATAGTTTTTGAAAAATGGCTTCCATGCCACTTGAAAAAATAGACATCTGCTGAGACATGGTAGGGGGTGCATCAGCTTGATCAAGCAGAGGTGGGTCCCACTTCTGATGTAGGGAGAGGGGGAGACATTGTAAATGAAATATCTTAGGTAGCGAATTTTATAACCAATTTAATAATTATAGTTATGATTATTTACAGGAAATGGTTAGAAAATAGGTAATCCCTAAAACATCAATCGTAATAAGGCCCCAAGACCATTTATTAGAATTGATGAATTTTGGAAATTAATTATAAATCGCACAGCAATTTGATAATTAATGAATAATAATTAATTGAACATCAAATTAATTATCCAGAGCGTCTTAGATAAGCTAGCCAGGTACACCATGTGCATCGAGCCATGCCAGAGCCAAGACTGCCGCACCACAGTCGGACGAAAGCTTTTATACCAGTACCACAGCGAACCGAGTGGTGGGGCAGTCTTCTTGCGAGTTAATTTAATAGAAATATCGGTAGACTTCCGGTGGCTGGATTAAATGAAATTATCCTTTGACTTCCGCTGCAATAATTCGTATTAAATAAATCAAATATTAGCAGGCTTCCGGTGAATTTATTAAAAGTAATATTAGGCTACATCCGGCTTTTAAATAGAATCGAAAATCAGACTACATCCGGCGACTGAATTAATTTAAATATTAGGTTATATCCGGCGAACAAATTACTGGAAATATGGAACTACATCCGGCGAATAAATTAAACGAAATATTAAACAATTTCCTGTGATTAAATCAAATATTGGACTACTTGCTGCGGTTAAATTAAAACAAATATTACACTACTTCCTGCTGGTAAATTTAATTGAATTATCATACTATTTCATGTGAATTAATTAATTCGTACTACTAGACTTCCGGTTCGTAGTTTTAATTGACAATTTTCATACTACATTAAATTAATTACTTTTGCTCTTTATTTTAATTATTCGTGTCATGGCTCGTTCACTTACAATTAATCATCTTAAATAAATGCGTACGACGACGTCGCCGACATATCTTATAAGTATGTATTTATTTATTTATTTATTTAGGTGCACCAACAGCACATCATACAAAAATAATCATAACAGCTTATTACAGTAAATTAGATGTCAGTATGTATGCCAATTACAGGGGAACACAGCGTTGATGAGTATACAATAGACAACACGTAATTAATCAATTATTTACATTACATAATGTGAACTTGATATTTCAAATATAGATAATACGATGGTTTAACTTTAAAATAGCAGTTTTTATTTCAGCAGTTTTCTTTTAAAACCTGTAAAGGAGTCGTGAAAAATATCTATATCGGGTGTAATATTGGTAATTTCATTATATTTCGAGCACATTCTATGTAATTACAATAGGAAAGTATTATATGTATATAATTTTGTAATCCCACTGTTGATTCTGATATCCGTAACAGAGATGCTTAAGCTACCTATCTCGGAGTCATATCAATGTATGTGACGTGTGAAATATGTACCTATTATTAATATGATACTATTGGCGTAAAATTGATTAGAATTTGCTGATGCAAAGTTTACGGTAGACATTCCTTAATCCCTACCTGCGGGCTCGATTCCTTTAGAGATTATGCTTAATTACTAAGAACCTTGTACAAGGCCGGTCGAGTTTTTGCGGCT
This sequence comes from Marasmia exigua, assembly GCA_019059595.1. Classification (NCBI taxonomy): domain Eukaryota; kingdom Metazoa; phylum Arthropoda; class Insecta; order Lepidoptera; family Crambidae; genus Marasmia; species Marasmia exigua. The sequence continues at coordinate 18,363,744 of CM032463.1, forward strand.
AAAACTCACAATTAACCGGTTGAGGCGCATATGCCACCTGCCAACTAGATTACTTCGCCTTTATAGCGAAGATTTATCGGAACAACCCAGAGCACATTTTTTGCGGGCTACAGTTTATTTCCAATGAACTGAAATTACCTACACTTACGCAGTCCACGGAAGGAATCGGTGATTATGCAACTCTAATTTAAAATGATGATTAAACTGGTCGCATCTAGCCGCATAATGGTTTAGTGAGAAAATAGATGGGGTACCGTCGTCGACCGGAGTGATACCACGGCCTCACAGAAAACCGGCGTGAAGCAGCATTGTGCGTGAGTGAGGGTACCGGAGGCCCAATTCGGGGGAAAGGGAATATTAAAGGTCAGCAGCGCACTTGTGACACCACAGGTGTCGCGGGTGTCAATGGGCGGCGGCAATCACTTACCATCAGGTGATCCGTCTGCCACCTAGCACAAAAAAAAAACACAAAAAGGATCTTTGCTCAGTGCATGCAGTAAAGTGCTTCAAGCTTTTTTAAAAGTAGACATCAAAGCCTGGTTGCTGTATTTCTAACAGCAGTAAATCCTACGCAAACCACTAATATAAGATAACAAAAATACTGAAGCATTAACCAATCAAAAGTTTGGAAATTACTAATTATTAATATTTCCGGGGGAAAGAGGTTTTTAATGGTTTGCAGCGCACTTGTAATCCGTCTGCTCGTCTGCCACTTATCACATATAAAAATGCGTCGACAGGCATACTAATTATTAGAAATTTCCAAAAAAAGTAAATTATAAAATTTACACGATCCATTAAAATCAGCGCGCCCTACAAAATGTACCTACCCTGTAATTTTTAACTATCATTACAAACAACATATAATATGTAGTTACTACTATATTAATTGTTGGCCTTACTAGGCCAGCAATTAATCAATTGTTAGAAAATCTTCTATTATGTCTGCTGTCTGAGCCTAGGGAGATAAAAGTCTAACATACATTTGAAAATATCTTACAATTAAAACTGTCCTCAAAATATCCGAAAGACAAATCCCGTCGACGATTCGACTCGATTTTGATTTGGCTACATGGGCAGGTAATATGTATGGGAGTGTATAACGCATACTTACTCACACTGTGAGTACATTTCCTCTCTCAATTTATCAACGTAATGCGATTGCACGGCCCGTTGCGCCACCCTCACTCTTAATTTTTTTCCAAATCCCAATCCAATACCAAACGTGCGTGAAGTTGAAAGGTGATTCCTAACATAACGGATGAAAGGAACATACTCGTGTTATCGGAGAGAAATAAATGACTTGGCAGCCGACAGTTTCCGGTTGTACGAGTAAATTTTAATTCACCGAAATGACACATCAAAAACGTTTGATTCGCTGTTATGTCGAGGGAGGTCTTTTTAAATGGTGAATTTCGAAGTGATAATGCTTAATCATTTATTAATGTACTTAGTTCGATTTTTACTGAATACCTACAGTAACAGAAATGAGGGCATTCTTTTGACAGATATTGTGCCCTTATATTCTCGAAAAAAAACGTCATTTTATAATAAGTAACTCTACCCGGATGAATTGGCTCTTGCGTACTAAATTCTTAATTCGTTTATTAAGTAATTTACCTAATGCTATTGACTCTCTAGTAGAAAATTAAGAGGTTAAATGCTCATTAAAATACCGCCAATCACAAGGTTATGCATTTCCTGGAACAACATAGTTCTAATGCGTATTCAAATTAGTCGCGTAATGGCCGCTAAGGGCCGATTTTGTGATCCGTGGTTTAGTGGTTTAAAAAAGTAACCAATAGTCAAATATCGCCAAAATGTGTTTTTGAGCAATAATTGGCTTATCCAATAGTTATATTACAAGAAATATGCCGCCACTTTGAGCTTAAAAAGGTAACGAATCAATAAATCGACCCTAAGAGCGCCATTTTCAACGGTATAGGTACACACAGTAGCGACCTTAAACCTAGGAAAGAGAAGATAGTGCCAGATAGTAAATTCAAGAAGAAGTAATCTAAGGTTCCTAGATGACGTCTAGTTGATGACACGAAAGCCCGCTGAACGCGACGCTCTTAAAACTAGGGTTATGTGATTTCTCATACCTAAACCCAGACTGACAGATGTCTATGTAATCCCCCATATATTTTTGCTACTTTTGACAGACGCAAAATGTCAAATCTATAAAACCTTGACATTTACATCTGTCAGTTTAGCCTACATATATATATTTTTTTAAATAAATATTTCACAACATCACATACATTATAGACTCCGAGATAGGTAGCTCAAGCACCTGTGTTACGGATGTCAGAATCAACAGTGGGATTGCAAATATATACATATAATACTTTTCTTTTGTAAATACATACTTATAATACATAGCGTTCCGATCGGGTCGTCTTTTATCATCGGGTCAATTAAAACTAGAGTATACGAGTACATTTAAAACATGCTACACCGCCGGTTCTCTGTATCCCTTCACATCCAGATACAGTTCTGTTAAACAATACTTAGTCTTACTTAGGTATAATTAACTGTAGAACCGGTCAGTATGACCGGCTATTCATCGCAAATGAGGTCCTCGCAGAGACATGCGCTATTTCACTACCTAATGGAATCTCTACTGGGGTTGCCAGACGGCGAAAGGCACCTCCTTTGAAAGTTTAATTAGATTTTATTGGAATGTATCGAACATTAAGCACGCCGAGGAATGCTTAAGACAATGTATTGGTTAATGAAGGAATGGACATTTATATGGTTCGGTGGACATGGTTTATTGTCGCTTGATTAGATAATATGGAAAGCTATCTAGGAGTTATTCTCGTCGTTATTAATTCCAATGATATACACACATAAGAATGCGATAAACCAATTAGCACTACCGTTAATAATAATGAGTAAATGTGGTCTGTCGCATTTCAAATAAGTTTTTATAAGTTTTGCATGTATTTATAAAATCCTTGTAACTCTACCAGCGACGGTGACATAAGACATCCGGTATTGGTACTGCCTATATAAAAAATATATTATCTTTCATCACTCCTTTTATTATTCCTTTCCCGTCACTAAAAAACAATGGCATCAATCGTAAGGGTAATCGAGGCTACTAGCAACACCCGCCGGGAGCTTGATCCAGAGCGCATTCCCGATTTGTTCCCTAGTGTTTTTGCAGCCAGGCACTCACTAATGGGTACAGGTTTAGCCCCAGTCTATCCAAGAGCTCCCTACGCTCTAGTGATGTAACTCGAGTCGATTTTTCTCATTATTCGCAGCTAGTTAGGTAACAGATCAAAATTTTGCGAGACTAATAATTACAATGAAGTGACTGCGGTCTGCTTTTTGCACCATTACAACCAGAGAACCAGGCTTACTGAATCGTTCAGAATCATTAAATAAAAAAAAATGAGGAACTATTCGAAACGTGAAGGTTTCCTTAAGGTGACGGGTAGGGCACACTCGCGACGCCAATTTATTTTATTTTTTTGCTAGTAAACCAGATCTATTTTAAACAATTTAGGGGCTGCTCGGCGAACTGCATGCACTCGCCGAGGACGTGGATAATCGTTTCCTCGTCCTCGCGACAGAACCTGCAGATTTTGGTATCTGTAAGGCCCATGTTGTGCAGGTGCTTGTTTAATTTGCAGTGCCCTGTGAGGGTCCGAGTGAGTGCCCTAACATGTCCTCTACTCAGTTTTGTTATCTCTACAGCTCGTCTCTGATCGAACGCCTGTATCAACGCCTTAGACTGTTCTAGTCGAGGTAGTCTTTTCCAATATTCAGTGCTTTGCTTATGCTCCCACTCTTTTAACTCGAACCTGACCATGCAGGCTGGAACGCCACTTATTGGTTCCGGTCCGAGTAGTGGGCTCTCTGCCCCGGCCTTTGCTAGCACGTCAGCGACCTCGTTGCCTCTGATATTCCAGTGTCCCGGTACCCAAATCAGATTTACGATATTGGCATTGCCAAGCTGGTTTAGGAGCAGGACACACTCGCTAGTGAGTTTGGAGTCAAGTTCACAGGATGTTAACGCCTTGAGGGCAGCTTGACTATCTGAGAAGATGAATATCTTCTTATTCTGGAGATTCATTTGTAGACTCTCTTGGACACAGCCAATTATTGCGAAGACTTCCGCTTGGTACACCGTGGTATAGCGACCCAGGTTGGCGAATTTGCGTATTCCGCAGCGATCATTACAAAATCCCGCCCCGGATATGCCCTGCTTCCTGGAGCCATCCGTATACCAAACGATGTCATTCTGCTTAACATTTCCGGGAGTTCCAGCCTCCCAGTCTTGTCTACTTGGTAACAAGACTGTAAACCGCTTATCGAAGCGGTGTTCACGGACCATGGAGTCAGAGGGCATATCCATGACCGGACTTTTCATTAGTTCGTTGTAGAGGTTTCTCATGACCCTAGATTGCCATCTCGTCCTCCCTCTGATTTTCGCTCTCGTGATAGCCATCCTCGCTTCCATCTGCACGTGAATGTGCAGAGGTGGAATGTTCAGGAGGGCATCCAGTGCTGCAGAGGGAGAGGACGAAAGCGCGCCGGTGGCTATAAGGCAGGCTGTTCTTTGAACTTTGCTGAGGTTCTCTACGCAGTTAAGTTGGTGCGTCTTCTTATACCACACACAGCAGCCATAAGTGACGATCGGCCTCACTATGGTTTTATAAATCCAGAGTGCGGCCATGGGCCGTAGCCCCCATTTTAGCCCCACCAACCTACTGCTAGCCCCCATCGCAATTTTTGCCTTTCTAGTGATGTAGTCGAGATGCTTGTTCCATGTTAGTTTTTGGTCTAAAAAGACTCCGAGATATTTGACCTCGTTGGACAAGCATAGCTTCGTACCAAGAAGTGTTGGGGCGTGGAGCGCTTCTAGTTTCCTTCTTTTGGTAAACGGGATTAAGACCGTCTTACGTGCATTGACTGTTAGCACGTGTCTCGTGCACCAGTTTTCTACTATTCGTAGGGCCCTTTGCATAAGATTGGAAATGGTGCTAGGGCATTTTCCTATGACCATTATTACTATGTCATCTGCGTAACCCTGAGTCAGAAATCTGGCTTCATTGAGCTCGCAGATGAGACTGTCAACAACCAATGACCATTGAAGGGGTGATAGGACTCCGCCCTGTGGACATCCTCTGGTCACTCTATAATGAAGGGTTTTGTTCATCAACGTTGTTGTTGCAGTCCGATTTTGTAGCATGGATCCCATCCATCTGGTGGTGGTGTCGTCGATTCCGCGATTCACCATGCTACGTGTTATAACATCGAAGTTGGTGTTGTCAAACGCCCCTTCGATATCGAGAAAGGCACAGAGTGCAATTTCTTTGTCTTCTATGGCTTTCTCAATTCTGTCCACCAGGTCAATAAGTGCCGTTTCCGTGGACTTGCCTGTTTGGTAGGCATGTTGTCTTGCACTCAGGGGTTTTTCAACGAGGTATGTTGCCCTGATGTGACTGTTCAACACCTTTTCCATCGTTTTTAATAGGAATGAGGTGAGACTTATCGGTCTGTAGGACTTGGGCTGCGATTTGTCTTTGTCCCCTCCTTTGGGAATGTAAGTGACCTTCGCCCGAGTCCACGCTGATGGCAGATAACTCCAAGCAAAGCTTGCACGGTATAGTTTTATCAGCGTAGAGATGATGATATCTTCGCCCCGCTGCAACAAAGCCGGGAAGATACCATCGACCCCACCAGATTTATAAGGCTTGAAACTCCTAATTGCCCAACTTATCTGCTGGGGACGAAAAATAACGGAAGCTCTCCTCCAGTCTTCATTCCTCGGTCTCCTTTCCGGAGACTTACTGACCTGGAGTTCTCTTTCGTTATTAATGTACACGGATTCCGGAAAGTGCGTTTGAGCAAGCAGTCTCAGTGTTTCCTCCGGAGATTCTGTGAAAGATCCATCCGCTTTCCTTAGCAGGCCTAGATGGGATTCAGGTGTCTTGGATAGTATTTTATGGATCCTGGCAGCTTGGGCAGTGTCTTTGATGGACCCGCAGAATTTTTGCCAGGATCTTCTTTTTGCTTTCCTGAGCTCCCTATTGAAACGTGTTAACGCCTTCCTGTAAGCATCCCAGTTCTTGTCTTTTTTTGCCTTGTTAAATAAGGCACGGGTCCTTTGCCTCAGATGCTCCAGGTTTTTGTTCCACCAAGGCGCGTTCCTGTTGCTCTTAGTGGTCTTAAGAGGACAATTTTCTAGATACGCATTCATTAGGCGAACTCTTATATTATTTATTTAATAACCATGGGTCTGTTTTGGTACTCGAAAAAATTGTGATATGTATGCAGAGAGGTTTTGAAGTGTTAAAGAAAATACGACATGACAAAAAAAACATTAACGCCAAAAATAGCCACTTTTGGCGGTAATCCAAAACTCGAGTGCAAAAGCAGACCAAACAGTTAACTATAAGTATGAAATAAATAGGATAGGTGTTTGTCGAGAGACTTGAACCCTAAAATTATTAAATATATATCTGGTTTACTAAAAATTAAAATCAATTGGTGTCGCTAGTATGCCCTACCCATCGCCTTAAGAGGCTTTCCCTCACCGCAGAGTGCAAGTGGATGAAATACGCAGATGGATTTGAAAAATCCAGATGACCATGATCGTATTCGAACCTACTACCTCCCGTTTAAAAAGTTCTTCGCTTCATCCACCATCGCTTAACTACGACCACTATTAGTAATCGTAGATTCCCTGCTCAATTTCGATTAGGTTTTGAATTGGATTCACCAAAGATGCGATTTTCTAAAGTTTTGACTAAACCACTCAAGTGCATTTTGCGTGATATTTCAAAATGACTTGAGTCGTAAATTTAGACTCTCATACCATCACTACTTCGCTTCGTCATCCCAAACAACATAGCCGCGCGTTGAAACCAACGCGATACGCAAAAAATGTGTACCCTGCCTAGCCAGTTACTGTAATTAGTAGTAACTAGGGACCTTTTTTGGTGTAATCCGTCTTCCCTTTACCGTTTTTGTACCGGAATACGCTTTTGATCCTGATCCTATATTTGGCAAGTCTGGTTGGGAACGTTATTTGACCTCTGTAACCCCGCAAACTGTACTTACTTATACCTACATATATATAGATAGATAGAAACATTTATTCACTGAAAATACGACGAACGGCCACATTTTACATATAGGAACGGACACAACAAGTGTAATTATATAATATTTAAACAAACAGAAAAGGAAACAAATACAAACTAAAACAATAAAAGAAAAAATTACAAGAATAAAAGGAGACAAAAAAATTAAGAGTAAAAAAAATTAAAGTAATAATACGTCTTCGCAAGCCGGGCAAAAAGTATTTGCATACAGGAGTGTGTGCGTGTAAGGTGTGTCGAGATAGTCAGTGAAAAGTAGCTCACTCAGCTTCGGCCATGGCTTTAGGTAGGCGTACCTTCAGGCCATGACGCTGGTTTTATGTGAGCCTTAATATGACGCACGGACGACGTAAACAGGTACATAAATAGTTAATAAATAAATTAAATATAATGTTCTATCTAAGGGTGTATCATAGGGTAATGTCACGATTTTTTGTGCACTGTCAAGGTAGTGGCTCCGTTTAGAAAAACCTAAAAGTGAGCAAATACCTGTTTGCCCATTATTTTAGAAAATATTAACTCATTATTGTCAATCAGTTTAAAAAACTGGTAACCATTAATATGTGACGTAACTCCTATTCCTTATAAAACTTATTTGGAAAATATAAGTATTGCAATAAGTAGGTATATTCGTTATTAAATTTCAAAATGGTGCATCAAATGTTATGCATGCACCTCTAATAAAATTATAATCATTCGAATTTATTTTTGCCACCATTTCTCGTTCAGCCATTGTAATCGAAGTTGGGACTGATTCCGATCAAATTACTTTATTCTAAATTTAATTCAATTCAAACAACATTTCCCATATCGTTACTTAATGAAAGTATTCATAATATGCTTGCGTGCATCTCGAAAAATCACGTTCTCACTGACTTCATTAACATTGGTAATGGAAATATAAATTATGAATATTACATTTTATGTGTACGTTTGTTTCTCAGTCAGTACCTGTACCTATTTAGCTTATTAATTTTTAGTAAGTTGTGTTCGGCACTTAAAGTTAACTTGTATTATTTAGGCCAACAACATAAATAAATCAGCAAAAATCCGAGAACTACATGAAAAGATATAAAAATCAATGTTGCGAAACTATAAATACAACTCAAAGCCGAACCTAACTTTGCCAAGATTAATTAAAATAATTAAACAAGGACTAATTTAGCTCCATGTCACATGCCCCATGTCCCCATGAAATAATGTTTTCGCATCTTTTCGTATGGGAAAACTGTTTCTGTATTATTTCGAATATCCATTAGAATATAGAAACTAAGTAGTTGACAGTCAGAATACAGTTATGGTTGCAATGTCGTGTATTAACCTAAGCACAAAATATGCATAAACAGCTTCACGAAGCTGACTGCTTACTGCAGAGGCTCCTGTTTGCGCACTATACCAACACGCTAAAACTTACTTTTATCTCTGCGTAAGTAATAACTTTACTGTGCTATTAGCGTACGTTTCTCGCTATGTTATGCCTAGTAGATAGTTACAACAAATTGCGAGCTGGCTACTTGTTTTACTCTTAAAATTATGGTTGAACTTTTTAGTCTTACTTTCTTGTTTTTATAACACGGTTGCACAGACAGACGTAACTCAAAATTATTGTGATTATGTCTAGGACTACGAAAATAATACCTGCATACGAGTAGTAGCTATATGTGTATTTTAAGCCACTCAACTAGGTATGTAAAGTGGGATACTGAATATGCATGTAAAGTGACGCACGTAATAACACGCCAGATGTAAAATGTACGCAAAGGGCCCCATATAGTCGACGATCATCGTTACGATAGACCTGGCGGGAAATCGTAAGCGTTAGATCGTATTGTAAATGTCACACATATACGAAACGATTGATCGTAACGTCAAAGTGAGATAAAATCGAATCATTGATCGTAAAGAGCAAGGAGGAACCGAGCTGCTTTAAGTAGTGTCAATACCACACAGTCGATTCATCGTTACTAAGTATATTCATGTATACCTATTCATAAAATAATACATGCATATTTTCATCATCACCGATATCGTCTTCGATTCGTTAACGATCTTAACATACACTATTAATTCTTAGTTTCGATCGGTCTGACTAAAGCGACAGATCGTACATACGAATCGTTCCTTGTATAGGGCCTTCAATACCGATTAAGCCTTGCGCCAATTACCAACCTTCTAAAATTGTTGTAGCACTTAGTCCTTTTTGCTCATACTGAGATACTGGTTTGTATGCAAAACAATAGTAAGCCGTAGTATATTAATTATAGTTATTAATTTGTATAGACAAAGTTGCTAAAACGCGATCCAGTTTTGCTGGACGGACAATTTTCGAATTCCTGGGGCTCTTACGATCCATTCAACTCAACTTAAACCTATGAGTTTCAAACTTGGTCAACTGCATTACATCATATATGTAATAACAATATGTTATACTTTACTAGCTTAAATAGGTAGGTAATAGATACCTGTGCCGTGCTGTGTGGTCCCCAGCAGAGTAGAATAGCCCACCCTCACTCTTACCGAGGTGTCGTAAAAGGCGACTAAGGTAAAGCTGCTGGCATGATCATCAGCACCCAGAGAAGGAAAACTCTGCATTTATATCTAAACCCTCGCTAACCCGTTTGCCAAGCGTGGTAAGTATGGCCCCTCTGTGATTGAGGGAGGTCCGTGCCCCAGCAGTGGGGACTTAAATGGGATAACGATGAATAGATAGCTACGTGCTATTTTAAATAATAGTACTGGTTATTTAACTACAGACGACGTCATAATACAAATAAATAGATACGAGTGAATGCAAACGATTATTTAAACTAAAAAACGACAAATTTTTACCTACCAGATAATTAAATCGTAGAATCAATTGTAAAGTTGAAAATTTAATTTAATGCCGCTTATTGAAAATTATCTTATTTTTTTATAATTCCATCAAATAGCTTAACAAAATGTACTTTATTTTATTTTACTGTTCTATTATGTATTTTTACTTTGCTTCTTTTGACTCAGATACTGACAATTTGGGCTATTTATGTTGATATTATCTGTCGTGCTTTTTTTGTAGTTGTAATTAATTTGACAAGGATTATATTCTTCTGCCTTTTTATTGTAAATTATCCGAGAGTGACTAATGAACATGAATGTAATGTAATAATGTAGGTATCCTAACCTTATACTACGTGTTGAATTAATTTCTGTTAGCTTGTAAGTTGTCTGGATAAAAAATAAATAATTCTCAGATACTGATCAGTGCTCATTGTGATCAAACACAGTGTGTATCACAAGAATGTTACTCTAGAGTGCGAATTGAACTGACAACGCTTATACCGTGAGGCAAGGTCATTATAATATTATTATACCCTACATTGAGGACAACTCATACTGACCTGTCAAAATGGATCTAAATAACAAAACAGTCTTTATTTCGCGGACATTATTCGAGTGATGTATGCATAGCGTCCTGCAACTAGAACGACCTCGAAGGTCGGCGCGTGCGCACTGTGCGATTGCGCGATATCCGCATAGCTCGTGGAGGGTTGCCACTTGCCTCCAACGGCCTGAGTAGTTAGTTACGATATTATTAGATCAAAGGGAAATTTGTCTTTATTTAGAGCTTTCTCTAGAGCTGGATAATTTCCATGATAAGGATAATTTTATTGCCTACTAGCTAGAACATAAAAAATAATAGCAATCTATGGTGATTTGTCAAAACAGGATTGCGTAATATTGAGTAAGTATGTACCTAAAGCGTTCTTTAGCGTTTTTCTAGAGGTAGTATACTTGTATCAGCACCAGAATAGCTCCATTGCTTTTGGGGATGTCTATTAAATGTCCTTGGACAGCGGCATTCCTTAACTATCACTTGTTCTGTGTGTTTGTTTTAACCCAATCACATAAAAAACTCGAATCTATAAAGGATAGAAAATTTTGAGATTATTCATTTAAAAATAAAATTAACGATAAAAAATTTTGAAGCCTTGTTTATCATATTATATGAATAAGTAGTTCACGATATTCGTTTTCGTTTGTCATCGTCATTCTCCTGCCCTTTTTCCAGGTTATCTAGGGTCGGCGCTGTACCTATGTCTTCCTCTTCCATACGTTTCAACCTACGTACGATATTCGTTTATTTTTATGTAGGTAGATTATTCCCTGAGTAATTCAATTCGCAAGAGTCCCGCCCCGGAGGCTCAAGATTATATTTTTATTATATTTAGGTTAGACTTTTTATAATTATTTTGGCTTGGACTGAGCCTTAGTAGATTGCAGTACTCAGATAATGAACCTTTTTCAAGATATCCTCAACGTTTTTTACCCACGTTTTATGTATGTGCTCACATCGGAAAAACCTTTAACCCCTTTTTTTATATTCTGACAACCTTAACAGCATCGCAATTACACAGCAATGCGCTTCTACGTACCGCACTCATAATTTTGTTTACAGAATTATGAACCTATTTACTGGTAATTACATTTTTTGCTATCCATTAACCAACATGTTCTCGGCATTCGTGAAGTAATGTGCGGACGATCGCGTACATTTTTATAAGTAGTTTGACTATTAATTAGTGAGGTGACTGAGGAAGTTCTTGCCCGATAAATGTTTTGGGAGAAATTAAGAATTTTATTTCACCAAAATAATTAGGTAGTCCAAATTGAAAAATTGTTTGTTTACTTTTTCTTTGAAAATTTAACTTCCTTCCATTTAATTTCTTCTAATCAAACACTTTTTTTTTCATCTCATTATTATGTTAATCGTTTTCGACCTCAAAGTTCTATTTTACTTTGATGTTCAAAACGATTAACGGCCAATCACAATTTGGCTACATAACAAGAAATAGTTGACTCATATAAAACATCGGATTTTTTACAGCGTGTTGTAATAAATTTATTCAAAAACAGTAAACAGCTTCTTATTTCTTGGTATCAACACGCTCGATACAGTATTATTGATACAGAGTTTCCTGCAAACGAAATCGTGTCCGGATGCTGCCAACATTCCGCTCGGTTACTGACTCTAGATCCGCAATGGCTTCATACCGACACTTCCGATTCTCTTGACTGGTAAAAAAATAAATCGATAAGTTATTGGGCTTCTGATTGGTACCTTATAATATTGAATTACTTAACCCATTAAAACGAAGCCAATGAGATTTTGAGCTACTGATAACATTGCTTAATTTGAGTTTGGTGTAGATTACGTGTTTGAATGAGAAGGATAAAGTTCGGATTGCAAGAACTCATTACTTACGAAAAAATATCAAGTGATCCAAGTTCAATCATATGATAGGTGAGTAGTATAGACAAATAAACCTAAAGATTATGGAGGGACTGAGTTACATAGTAGACCATACTACAACATTTCTCGAATCTTGGCAATGCGATAACATGCGTATTAGAGCTGGTTACCATTACATAATGTATTGAATTTATTAAAGATTGCTTACCACGATCGATCTTATTTACATAAGCAAATAGATAAATCAAGATATCAGGTTGGTATAGGAGTTATTTATAGTATTACACTATACAGACTGTATCTATATACACAGTTTACATCCATTTAACCACGTGTTCTACCAAACATTTTGAACAACATAAAATGTATATAAGCGTCGAAATATTTTCGACGAATTTCGAAAAGTCGTAGAACGCATTTTGTTGGTTGGTAAAAAACGTTATTAAAGGGATGTATCAAATACAGCCTGTATATGCATGGTCATTATTATTCAAGCTTTTTTTTATTCTGGACTAATATTGATATAGCATAATTTGTGTTATTTTATACCGTAATCTTTTCTGGGACCAATAGAATCAGCTGATTTGCATCCAATGTGCGTGGAGAACTAAAATGGAATTCGGGATATGTATATTCGGGTATGCGGAAAACTCAATGTATTCGCATATAAATGTGGAAAGAAATATTTTCTCACAAATGAGATTTTTCCGTTCTATATGTATAAATGTGATGACAACAAAACATACGCAGCCTATATTTTAACAACCTTTTACGAATAACCATGAATTTTGAATTCTCAACTTTGACTCCCATTTTGACTGTTGTCCCAACAGCATAAACACATGTAAATTGTAACATCATTGCATGTACACATGATTTTATTTTGCAGGAGGAAATTTTATATCTATTCAAGGACAATTAAATCAATACTTTTGGGTCTAAAGTCTTTTGAACTGGCTGTACGACCCTATAACTATAGGACGAATACCTGTCTGTCTCTGTCTGTCTCTGTCTGTATTATCCCTCTATGTACTCGTACTTAGGTATCAATAGCAACTAATACATAGAAAGACGGTTACCGCTCTGAATTCGAATCATTCCGCTCACTCGTATCATTCCACTCATAAGCATCATTCTGCTCACTCGGAACATTCCGCACATTTGGATCATTCAGCTCACTCTCATTCGGATCACTTGGATTGTTCAGCTTATTTGGCTAACTCGGATCATTCAGTTCATTCGGATCATTCGGCTCATCTACATCAGTGAGCGAGATTACTACCACGTACCGATTGACCTCTCTGGTCGAGATCCATTTGAGTTGAGTCATACATTAGAAGCGAACATTAGAAATTCGAAACAGTGTATCATTTGGCTAAATCAGATCACTGAGTCGTTTCAGTATAGAGTTACACATATCTACTGGATAATTTGGTTTAGTAAAATTATAAGTAATGTGCTTGAATTAACCAGTGGTGAACTGCTATAATTATATTATTGACATTTGCCATACCCAATCAACAAATGCGTACCATCACACTACCGCTGTCTTCCCATAACAATCGTTTACACGGCAACTAAAGTTATGTCGTCCCTCACATAACAGGTTGAGGTCAATATAATAAAAACAAACGGATATAAAGGAGAGGTGCCTTATAAACATTACGTTAGAACGAGGGTCGAATCCGGAGGTTTCGCAAAGGGGCGCCTAACATAAAACGTATAATGCAGGATCCATGCCAAATAGGTATGTATTGTTATTTTGTTTTGGCCTAGCTAACTGCGGCTATTTTTGGCTATTCTTTTTCTGTGTCACGTTCTTCAATGATTTATGTATATAGATAACTATTTTTGTCATAATTCGATAAAATCCATTCTAACTCTAAGATATGTATATTGAGGGAGTTTATCTAGATGTTGGGTAGAACGGATGAAACCAAAGTTAAGAGTGCTTTTACGATTCAGTGGCGCCACCAACAGATTTTACTGATTGTAATGAAATTTAGGCAAAAAATTAAGGATTGATCAAGCCATTTAAAATAAAAATGGATTTGTAATTATTTTTTTTTACGTGATAGGTGGAAGACGAGCAGACGAATCACCAGATGGTAATCGATTGTCACCGTCCATGGACACCCAAGAGTTGGAAGAGTGCGTTGCCAACCTTTAAACCTCCCTTTCCCCCAGATTGTGCCTCCGGTACTCACGCAGCGAAACACAGCGCAGTGCTACTTCACATCGGTTTTCTGTGAGGCTTGGTATCGCTCCGGTGGAGCCGGTCCATTCATGCCTAAGCGTGGCACTCCCACGGCTTTTCAACCTTATTTTGCACACACCATTAATGTCACAATTTTTCATTTATTATCAATATTTCATTACAATCAGTAAAATCTATTTGTGGCGCCACTGAACAGTAAACGGGCTCTTAACAATAAGAATAATACCTACCTTCAATACTTGCCCCAACTTAGCGCTGTCAACAACATTAGCACGTGCAATATTCATTTGTTAAGATCTTATCTTTATTTAAATAAACCTGCTCGTATACATGTTATACATACATAGGTAGCTAACTCGACCCACTCAAAATCCAGGGTCAGCCAGGCCTGGTGGCCCTGTCCGGCTTCGGACTATGCGAGTGGAGTGAAGATTTGACGTGGACCCCACGTGGCGGATGCGCCTTCAGGCGCTGCCTCTACCTTCGAGTGGGATAGTCCCACAACCATGTGGGATACGGGTAACGACCCGCTGCCCCCGCTTTCCCCGTTCCGCCGACCGTCTCCGCAATCCAGTGGAGCTGTTCGTGCCGGCGAGTTGTGGATTTTTGGAGTAAACATATGGGCTCTTCCTCGTCTCTCTGCCTTGCAGCCAGCTGGATATGGGTTTGCGAGGGAAGTCTGTAGTTTACCCTCCAGGGTGCTTGCATTACAACCCAGCAGTGTGGACCCCCCCGGAATGGTGAGTGTTGGGCTGTAGGAGAGGCCCTAAGCCTTTTTGGTTTGACGTGTGTAGATTGTAGAGGCGTGCTGTCGAGCCTCTCGCCCCTTCCTGGATGGGCCGCGAAGATTAAGGTAAATGGCGTTGATGGAAATGCCCGGGAGATTTTAGTGAGTAGGCCCTTGAGAGAGCCCCACACTACCCGGCCAACTCCCAGCGGTCGGGTATGCATAAGGCGGTGTCAACCACCAGCGCCGACGTCGGCTACCTTAGAGCCGTCGGTATTTCTAAACTAAAAGTCGGCCAGACCATAAGACTTTTATTCATAAACGTTTAATAAACCTTTGTTAACTAAAACGGTGTTATAGAGCAGTTTTGATCTATGAAACAAAAAAAAACATACAAAACTTTCGAAAAAAGAATAAAAAATGTTTCATTGCCTTTATGAATACGAGTAAGACCCTAAGGGTCGATTCGACGAACCTTATTCCGATAACAATTCCATGGTATAGCGCTGTCATTCTATACAAATCTGACGTTATTCCATAGATTTATCCACGGATAAAGATTGGTCGAATCCTAAGTAATTATCTAACTCTGATACACTAGTCAGGTTGTTCCTACATGCACTAGCAAAGACTACACGCTGTTGCAACCAAAACAGGATAGTTTGAATTAATATTTCGATAGAGCGCATGCGTAGTGAAAGCGTGTACGCATCGATATTACCAAATGCGGTATGCATTGTAACGCAATGTGAATACTTTACTGTATAGGGATTCAATTTGTACCGTGAGTGCAGAGAAGATTTTTTTTATGTGATAGGTGGTAGACGAACAGACGGATCGCCAGATGGTAAGCGAATGCCGCCGCCCATAGACACCTCCGACACCAGTCACTAGTGCGCTGCCAACCTTTAAAGCCCCCTTTCCCCTGGATTGGGTCTACGGAATACACTCACTCACACAACGAAACACAGCACAGTGTTGCTTCACGCCGGATATCTGTGTGGCCGTGGTATCACTCCGGTCGAGTCGGCGCATTCATGCCGAAGATTCTAAATAAATCCTGAATTTTTAAAGTTTCCTCTTCATGTTGCGCCACAAATCCCAATCACTGTCAAGTGCCTTCCTGAGGTCATCAGTCCAACGAGAAGCAGGGCTTCCAGGGTTGACTAAGAGAGAGCCACGCTTCGGCATGCTAAGTGATACGGCCTCACAGAAAACTGGCGGATATATACCGCTATTTTTTTATCGTTGCATCCCGAAAACCTCATAGTAGGTATCGTGAATAAAGTCCATTTGGCATGTTTGATCAACAAAATAAGTGATAAACAAATCAGCTGTTCCATGCATTATTGCTTAATACGCTGAATAGACGATGATGGATGAGGTTTTCGGGATGTAAACGATAAAAAATAACGTTGTATAGTGATAAGAAAATAAATAGTGCACGTGTGTTTGTGCGCACACTTTGCGCACTATGCTGATCGTTGAAGCCGGCCGCCATAGATGAATCGGCTGGAGGATATTAGTACAACCACACCAGATTGAAACCCTTGGCACATTGTAGATAATTCTTTGCGTCCTGTGAAAAGTGGTACAAGTCGACTTATATCGAATTTGATTTTCTTCTTGCCACTTCATCACAATAAAAATCCGTCTGATCAGACAGAATAATAGAGGATTTTTTGTGATAAAGTAGCAAGAAGAAAATCAAATTCGATATAAATCGGCTTGTACCACTTTTCACAGGACGCACAGAATTATAAATGTCATGCATCAACCGTTTCCAAGGTTTACGTAAGGCATTTACCGCCTTTCACAATCATAGGTACACATTGAATTTTTAAAGGTCTTTAAATTATAGTAAACAAAATAAATACGAAGACCTTATTTACTTTGTATTACTAGAAGACTGTTAACTGACTTTACAAATTACTGCTCAAGCAATTTGATCAAATATGATAATGCCAGGACCATTATTAACTTACTTATTTCAAAAGTATGTCGACAAACAATAATATTGTAAGCTAATAGCGTTTTATCGACAACAAGTAAAATACAAAATGATTTACGAGCAAAGAAAATGCAGAAATTGTTAAATATTAAAATCCTACAGTACCACTTGCGTAGGGACATAAATAACATTTTCACCTTTATAAAATTATTCTGCCAAGTACAGTAACTCTAGTTAGATAAAATCAGCGATCTTCTGTATAATTATAATGCTAATTATGATCAAGTACCGTATAAATAAATGCAAGTACAGGAAGCTCGTCACATAAGTAATGCGGTGGTGGTACCGGCAGATAACAGTTCGCCTGCAACTACTACGTTCAGGATTTTATGATTGCTTTAACAGCTTACTTACAAATTACAATATTTACCTTGAACGCCCGGCCACTCACTTGTCAGTCATCAGAGTAAGTACCATAATAGGTGTAATAGTTCCGTCGCCCCATGATTTGTTTACCATCCTACTTATTGTTTTATTAGCTAAAGAGAAATCTGAAAAATACACTGCCGAATTCGACATTTCAATGGAGTAAATCACGTTACCCTCTATCATCGATTATACACCTTTTTTTTATCGTTTACATCACCACCACAATCTGGACATCTTTAAGGCAAGAGTGAACAGGCATCTCCTAGGCAAACGCGTTACATCCTAGACCTCATCGTCACTTTCCATCAGGTGAGATTGTGGTCAAGCGTTAGCCTACAGTCCATAATAAAATAAAAAAAAAAAAAAAACATCCCGAAAACTTCATAAATAACAGGTATCGTGAATCGTCCATTTAACATATTAAATCAAAAAAAATAAACGAAAAAAAAAACAGCTGTTCCGTACATTATCGCTGGGTGGAAATTCAATTTTGTTATGGCGGTTTTTTTTTCGCTTATTTTGTTGATCCAACATGTTTAATGGTCTTTATTTCACGATACCTATTATGTAGTTCTCAGGATGTAAATGATAAAAAATAACGGTGTAGGTATGCATTCATCTCGTGTAATAATTATAATTACTATGATTTTTTTATTACTTAATTCAAACTGTTCAATGGTTTTATACGCCGATATGCGTATTTTTTTTTAAAGTCCGACTTATGTTGACCTCTGTCTGATATAATAAGTATGATTTTCCAATGAAAAATGTTTTGTACGCAATGCTCTAAGCTTCACTTATTAGTTATATCTACATTTAACAAAAATATTTAAATGAAAGGGGGGTTTAGGGGATTACGGCTACGGCGGCCAATCCCAACGATCAGCCGCGTACGCAGGATATATTATAGAGTGTGCGCAAACACAAGAGCACTCTCTATTCCCTTACCCTCATTTTCCGATGGGACACTACTGTGATACGAGTAGAGAGGAATCGGGCGCAGGACCGCCCCGGGGATCGAACCCAGGACCTCTTGCGCAGCCATCGCTTTAAAGTGCGACCCACTAACCAGTGCGCTACCGATATAATATTTTTCCGGTAGCCATATCTGTGTTCAGATCATAAACGTCATATCCTACTTACCTGAATACAAACACGAGTAACCACGTGTATTGTCTCAAGCGAAAGTCCGCTGATTATCACCGTAACAAGTCTCACGTAACATTCTTTGCACTAATTTTCTTCAACTTTTATCCTACATCTGTCAAATTACCAGCTCAAATCAGTACCATCGGAACTACGGGGCACAAACAATGCTACTGTGCAACAAGAGCAAGTGTGTCGCGTGCGCAGTTGCTCATACGCCAATCATTCCGTTAATTGGAGAGGATCATTGTAGAAAGTATGTTGCACGTCCGACAACAGCTGGCGAAGTCTCCTAACGAGCACTGATTCAGAATTTGACAATAGGACGTGATTCTAAGATACCCATTCCTTCTCGTATAATCAACTACAAAAAGATGTATAGGTACGAGTACTTTAGTAGGTATTGTCACAATACTACATCTTCCGTGTAAAAGTAGAAGTCAGATAGCTAGGCTATTGTGATATGGTAGTCAACTTTTTGGTGCCGAGCATACCTACGTAAGTCACTTAAGTAAAGTAATGTAAAGTGTCTTTTTGATTGAAATTCCGACTGCATAATGAATGAGGAAGTAATCCGTCCGTATTCTATTATCCGTAGAAATGACAGGTAAAATTGACCTTTTTTATGCTAGAGGCGACAAACGAGCAAGCAGCTCACCTGATGGAAAGTAATTAACGCCGCACGTAAACATCGCAAAATCAGAGAGATCGCAAATGTGTTGCCGACCTTTTTAAAAAAGATCTGCTCCAAAGTAGCTGTGAAATTGCGGGGAAGTATTTTTTGTAGTATGTTCTATTTTGACAAAGTAAGAGATCATCACAATTATTACATTTGACTGCCTCCGTGGTCGGCAAGAGCGCTATCTCATATCATAAGAAATACCACTTTGTGCAATACGGCCTTGTGTAAATTAAGTTAGGACATTTCAAGCTTGGATCCTGTGTTTGTCCGAAAAAAGACGTTTTTGTGTTCTAGGGAGATTGCGTTAAACCTTCGGCCAAATCCCTTTAATAGTGTTGGTTACCCACCCCCGTGAAAAGCCATAACGACCCTGACTTAATCTTACAACTCGTAAGAAAGAAAGATTACAGCGTTTTTCTAATTCAAAATCTTACTTTCAATTTCAAACACACAGCCGAATCGCTAAGGTCTATTTTCGCACTCACCCCATCGGCAGCGATAAGAAAGGGCCGCGAATGCCTCAGTTGTTTTGATGGAAGCTAGCTCCGCCTTGCGCCCGCGTCCGTCAGCGCTGCGTAATGTCAACGTCGAGTGCAACAAACTGCAGCCAGGTCATTGTCGTGGACATTAATTTGTACAGTGATGCCACGCCACGTCCGCATTATGTCCACACCATGCTCATAGATATGACTAGATATATACTCCTCATTGCATAAAATATTACAAACTTTAGCACTGACTTTAGATTTGCCGGATGGCGTATTACCCACTGCCTCATCCTCCGAAGGTCGTGAATTGACCCCCTACTCGACAAATTCTTATCATAAAACCTGTATTTTGGAGTAGGTACAATTTCTAAGTTATATTAGGCAATTCCTAATTAGGTTAGAAAAACCTAAAGCTAAAATGTAGAGCATAAATAATATGTATCCATTATTGAGTATGACTATAATATTTCGTATAATAACGTGCAAGTTTCCTCACAATTTTCCCTCACAGCCGAGCTAATGGTACCTTCCGATTACGTCCTCAACATAAACCACCTCTCCGTGTAACTGCACTTGACAAACAAGTAACTGTAACTGCACTTTCTTCAACAAATAATGCAATATATGATTTTACTACCGACATGTTGATAATTAAAGCGCATATCCAATAAGGAAGAATAAATACCCCGGCGTATAGTCTAGAGTTTGATCTCGAGTCATTGAGAGACAACATGAGTCAAGAGTCTCGAGCCTTTTTTCGTTGTCGTCATTGTAACCCGAATTCTTTTCAATATTTGAAGATAGATAGATAGAAAGTGCTGCAATACGGTATTTGACTTTTGTTTATAATCAATAAATCTCGAAATGATAGAAACATCGTTGAAAAAATTACTTGATTCTCATTCAAACTACCTGAGATATCACAACTTTAAAATCACATTAATTAGGGCAAACCCAAAACGCTCCATACAAATGGCACTTAGATGTGACGTCACACGACAGTATTTTGTATGCATTTCATTTGAATTTGGTAGCTATATCAAATATTTCGTTTATGTCAATGGTTCAATTAAACTAGTTGGTGCAAATTGTATGGGTAATTCATGGTAATAATTTATTTTTTTAACTACTTAAAATTGTAAGCTTTTCGGAATTTTTCTGTTACCTGTGCTGTAAGCTATTGCTTCTTACCAAATTTCGAGATTCTATGTCAACGGGAAGTGGTCTTTAGGTTTTAATTCCCTTGCGTGTAGTTGCGAGTTTCAAAATATGCGGTATCAATGGTTGTACTTTTGCGTTTTGCGTTTTTGCGTTGACTTAGAATTATTTTTTTTCACGGGTTAAAGGCAATTAGATCTAAGTATTTGATATGAATTTCAACTTAATAGCTCTACGCGTTCATGAGGAAAAAAGTAATAAGTTTATATTTATTAAAAAAATATATTTTGTAATGTAACTAAAAATTTAAGGTTTTCGGAATTTTTCCTTTATGTGTGCTATAAAACGTTGCTTCATGCCAAATTTCAAGATTCTAGGTCGACTGGAAGTACCCTTTAGGTTTTGATTCCCTTGCGAGTACTTGCGAGTTTCAAAATAAGCAGCTTAAATTGCTGTTTCTTTTGATTGCGTTGACATAGAAGTTTGATTTTGTTACAGCTTAAAGGTATTATAGACCTGAGTATTTGGTATGAATTTCAATTTAATACCTCTACGTGTTTATGAGGAAATGGGTAGTAAGTTTAAAATTATTAAAAAAATATATATTATGTGATGTAACTAAAAATTTATGGTTTTCGTAATTTTTCCTTTATCTATGCTATAAGACGTTGCTTCGTTCCAAATTTCAAGATTCTGAGTTTACGGGAAGCACCCTGTAGGTTTTGATTCCCTTGCAAGTGTCGAAAATTTGCGGCATAAACGGCTGTATCTTTTGATTGCGTTGGCTTAGAAGTGTGATTTTTTCACAGCTTCAAGGGACAGTAGACCTGAGTAATTGATATAAATTTCAGCTTCATACCTCCACGCGTTCCTGAGAAAAAGGGTCTTGACAGACGGACGGACGGACGGACAACAAAGTGATCCTATAAGGGTTCCGTTTTTTCCTTTTGAGGTACGGAACCCTAATTACTTGATTCTCATTCAAACTACCTGAGATATCACAACTTTAAAATAACATTAACTAGGGCAAACCCAAAACGCTCCATACAAATGGCTACTAAGATGTGACGTCACACGACAGTATTTTGTATGCATTTCATTTGAATTTGGTAGCTATATCAAATGTTTCGTTTATGTCAATGGTGCAATTAAACTACTTGGGGTTTACTAGCAAATTGTGGGTTATTCAACGGTATAATTACTTTTTAATTATTTCATACTTTTAAAATGGACTTGCCCATGAATCTTTGAATGACCATAAAACCGGCTAGCTAAAAATATAACATTTTTAATTGAGAATTTTTGCTATTGGCACATATTTACCTATATTTTGTTAATATGTATATTTTGTATAATCTCGAGCTTAGTCAAATACCCTATTGTTGCTTAGCTGATACCATTTACATCAAACAGTTTACATAATATTAAGAATATAAATACGAGTAAATGTATAATTATTTACAGTATCCTAAAAAATGAACAAAAATAGAAATGTATCTAGCACATGTTGAAATGGATCATACTGACCACAGATTTTTCTCTTCTTGTTTTAATTTAGCTCTGTTTCTGTTTTGGTGTAAAAGTATAGCCAACCGAATTAGCAAACTGAAGTGGCAGTGGGCTGGTCATATTAGCCGCAGAACTGACTGCCGTTGGAGCCGTAAAGTCCTTGAGTGGAGACTGCGACTCGGTAAGCGTAGTGTAGGACGCCCTGCGACAAGATGGGATGATGACATTCGAAGGCTGGCTGGTGTGGGCTGGATGAGAGTGGCCGAAAATCGGGAGCAGTGGCGTGCATTAGGGGAGACCTATGTGGACGAGTGTGGGTTGCTGATGATGATGATGATGATGATAAAAGTATTGTTCTTTATCATAGAACGTATTACCTACTGTTGAATATATCATTTATTATTGTGAAACGCACTTAATTTGACTCGAGTTTCAACTCGTAGCTAGTGTACAATCGGAAGGAAGACTCGAGCGAGTTCCCTTCAACTCTAGTGCTGGAGCACGGTTGTGCAATGCCTCATAAGGCTGCATAATATATGACGCACGTGACATATACACTTCTTATAGTATTTACAACTACATAATGTCAGTAATATACAATAGGTTACGTCGGTACATCACTATGTAGGGACGTGTGTTAAATAGGTAAACTTTAAATGAAGATTCATTTCTAAATGTAACAAACGTGAATTAAAACTAAATAAAGTCCATACATCAACATCATCCTCATTATCATCATCATTTTCATCATCATCACCGTCAGCCCATTTAAGTCCCCACTGCTGGGGCACGGGCCTCCCTCAATCACATGCGGAGTAATTGCCATACTCACCACGCTTGGCAGACGGGTTGGCGAGGGTTTTGATATAAATGCAGAGTTTTCCTTCTCTGGGTGCTGATGATCATGCCAGCAGCTTTACCTTAGTCGCCTTTTACGACACCTCGGTAAGAGTGAGGGTGGCCTATTCTACTCTGCTGGGGACCACACGGCTCCGTCATCATCATTTTAAATATAATTAAGCTGGTCCGTACGAAATTGTATTTCCACCCGGCGATAATGTATGGAACAGCTGATTTATTTTCGCTTATTTTTTTGATCTAGCATGGTAAATGGTCTTTATTCACGATACCTATTATGTGGTTTTCGGGATGTGAACGATAAAATAACCTCCTCCTTTTTGAAGTCGGTTAAAAATAACGGTGTATTTGTAATTCCGCTGTTGGTTCTGATATCCGGAACACAGATGCTTGAGCTACCTATCTCGGAGTCAGATCAATGTATGTGATGTTGTGAAATATAGATATATTATTATTTTAGTTTGGGACTACAAATTGCATGACCAATGCAAATTGTAATACGGTGCATTTATATTTATGAGATACTACGTCCGCTGCTTTCTATTAAGCTGCAAAGGGCTTGTGTTGTAAAACCTATTTAGGTGACGGGTAGGGCACACTAGCGAAGCCAATCGATTTTAATTTTTAGCTACTAAACCGGATCTATTTTAAACAATTTCGGGGTTACAACCTCTTGGCAAATACTTGTACTATTTATCAAATAACCATGCACAAATTTTGGGTCCGTGCACAAACGCGAAAAATGTATTCACGCCAAAAGTGGCCGCTTTTGGCGTGAATCAATTTTTTGCGTACAACATCGGACCCAAAATTTGTGCTTGGTTATTTAATAAATAATATAAGTGTTTTCCAAGAGGTTTTAACCCCGAAATTGTTTAAAATAGATCCGGTTTAGTAGCTAAAAAAGAAATCGATTCGCGTCGCTAGTGTGCCCTACCCGTCACCTTAACGACGCCGTAGTTGAAAGAAAGTGTAGTATTGCAAAAAAAATATCTAATAGCTTTAATTTAACAATTAAGATGCTTATGAGTTTTTTTCAGTTGTCTTTTGTTAAATGCTCAGATATTTTTGTTAGGTTCGAGGGCTAAGATCATTTTGATGTTGACTGTTATGTACTTAATTTTGGAAAGTGTGCTTAAGAGTTTTCTGAACTATTAGTTTTTAAATTTTTTCAAACAACGATAAATTTCCAATCGTGATCCACCCTTGGACGAATTATCTCTTACTAATAGGTGAGATAGCCAAATATATAGCAGCAGACCGCAGGATTTCACCAATTGTTATATGTATCAAGAATTAAATTAAAATTTAATAAACCTCCGACACAAAAAAGCCAATAAAGTCAAAATAACCAATTTTCTGACGGCGGCCATCTTCGATTTGAAATTTGTCAAAATAAATATATTCTGCTACTCAAGCCCTTTTATATGATACCCATATTGTGGTAGTTGTGTTAAAACATACAATCCATATCCTTGTGACGGCGGCCATCTTGGATCGTTTTTATTCAACATAGCTAAGAACACTCCCCCCGTATTCATCTTTCAAACAGAAAAAAACAAAATCAAAATCGGTTCATTTGTTCGGGAGCTACGATGCCATAGACAGACACACAGACACGTCAAACTTATAACACCCTGTCGTTTTTGCGTCTAGGGTTAAAAACTAGCATGAATAACCCCCGTAGTGCTAGCAATGCCCGAATCACATAATAAACACATGATATATGTAGGTACCTACATATCCACTGCACCAATCAATATTGAATACACCTGTCTTCTATGCCTCCGAATAAGGCCCGTCATCAATAGAAATGCAAATCAATAAAGTTATGTCATATTAATGTGCCCATCATTCTTGTCAACAAAGTTAGGACAAGACAAGCTGATTAATAAATTGCACCCTCAGAATTACGATGACGTAAGTGCCAATTCTGCGTGAGTGAGGGTACCGGAGGCCCAATCCGGGGGAAGGGGGATTCAAAGGTTGGCAGCGCACTTGTGACTTCACTGGTGTCGCGGGTGTCCATCATCATAAGCCCATTTAAGTCCCCACTGCTGGGGCACGGGCCTCCCTCAATCACATGAGGGGTAATTGCCATACTCACCATGCTTGGCAGGCGGGTTGGTGAGGGTTTTGATATAAATGCAGAGTTTTCCATCTCTGGGTGCTGATGATCATGCCAGCAGCTTTACCTTAGTCGCCTTTTACGACACCTCGGTAAGAGTGAGGGTGGCCTATTCTACTCTGCCGGGGACCACACGACTAAATCGGTGTCCATGGGCGGCGGCAATCGCTTACCATCAGGTGATTCGTCTGCTCGTCTGCCATAAAAATCCGTCTATCACATAAAAAAAATGTGTGTCATAAACAAATTTTGTGTTCGGTTTTACTCTCTCATTGGGTTTGGGTAGTCTGGTAATTACAATGAAGTGACTGCCGTCTGACCTTTGCAACCCTTTAATAAGGGAACCAGACCAATTGAATCATGGTTACACATTCCTGAAACCATCCGACACGTGCAAGTTTCCTTACGATGTTTTTCCTCACCGCTAAGCTAATAGTAGATATATGCACATAGATTTGAAAGATCCAGTGGGTGCGGTTTGGAACCTCGACCTTCCCCATGGGGCGAAGGCGCGTTCTTCCACGGAGCTATCATTGCTACTTTATTGACACAAGTGTTATTAGCTAGTTCATGCTTATATTGAATCTTATATAAACCTATTATAGTACTCAAAAACCTTTGCGGTAACTCATGGTGGTAGGTATAATTTGTTGAACTGATGATCACACGATAGAACTCTCCAAGAACTAAAAGCAAACGAACTGCAAATTTTGGATTAACATAGTTAGGTATGTATTGTATTGGACACATGCAGTCTGACAGAGAGTCAAAAAATTTCAGGGCGTATCACACTGTTTGATGACTTTACTTATAGACTTTTACGGAACAGAATGTCTATTTTAATATTGGATCCAGAGGAAAACTTGTTCATAATTAGGGGTACCATGTTTTTTTGCTCACCGATAAAAAAGTCACCCTGAGTAACCAAATACAAAGGGTTCAACTTCCCCAGGACAGTCCCAATGAAAGCAATAAATCTGGTCACGTATCTCATATTCAGCTTGTGACGATGAAAGGCGCGTGGGCCTGGTATGGTATTGAATTGACGACGCCTGAGGTCGCTGAGTCAGGGCCCTTCCGCCGGCCATGTGGGGAACGCTGTTACGTGAACATACGCGACCAGAACACGCAATCAGAGATCGTAGTCGAGTCTGTTCTGAATAGGTACAAAGGAATTAAAGATGAGTAGAAAGGGTAAATATTGACAAATGTGTATGGCATAATGTTAATATAAAAGGAACCAAAGTATTAGCCTTCATACTGTCCCACTGCAGGGCAAAGTATGATAGGATTAGGCTTAATCACCACGCTTGCCTAATGCGGATTGGTGACCACAATCTCGAGCTATGTTCGAGAAATTCGAAACATACCTGCCTTTGCTCAAGCCGGGAATCGAATCCAGGACCCCGAGATCACGGATTGGTACTTAAACCACTAGACCAACGGGACTATTTAATCTGTTCATATGACTACGCCTAAAATAAATAAATCAAATAGTGCTACCTAAGATACCAATCAAGTTAAAAGATAAAAATTGAATTAGAATACAAGTTCAAACGTCTAACACAATAACTAATTTACACAAAAACACAGTAGTAAAAAGCTAACAGAACAAATTTACAAAAAAGGGCTAAAAATACTGACAAACTAAAGGAATTCCTTATCTTGATTCTTCCAAATTGATTGCTGCTTCATAACTCATACGGCCCTGTCAAAACTTGAGAAAGTCGTAAATACAAAACAAAAGCGGCAACCCTGAAGTAACGAGACTTTGAGAGGAGTTAGTCGCTGTCGGTTTCCATTTCCAATGAATCCTTTATTGATATTGTTCTCGCGAAGCGATAATAAATGAATGGACAAAACGAACTTTTAAAACAATTCCACTACTCACAGAAGTAACCTTTCTTGGCACATATGTTGAAAACTGTTCAACATATGTCTATTAACACCAAAGGACGTCTTTTGATTCCGTAGTTCAGTACTCATCTCTGAATCAAGCATTTCAATCAACCAAGGACTTCACCTGAATTTCTGATAAATTTTAAAAGTTCATCAATTTTTTTCTTGAACCTTTCATAGGTTCAAAAAAAAATTGATTTTGACTAATAATAGATTATGGAGTAAATTTTTCCTTTACAAAAAATTGGGAGGTTTCTTTGATTCATTGAAATGCATGACAAAAGATACGGATCATATAACGTAATCACTATTGCAGATTAATTTGGTACTTTTAAATTAAAGTATGTAATGAAATGTGAAGTGCTAGGATGAAAGATGGAAGTTCAGTGGATAAGAAGCGTTCGCCCTCCGAACGGGAGTTACACTCATCCCGAGATTGGCTTATCTCTTTGCTTTTCCCGTCTGATAATCGTACTTTCTAATTATATCAGCCATAGGAAGTCCACAGAACATAAGCCTCCCCCAACGACTCCAGGTTTACTGGTTGCCTGTGCATCCAGCGAAGTCCGTTCAATATTTATCAGGTTATCTATCCGCCTTGTAAACAGAGGTCCTACGCTACGCTTTGCCGTCTAATGTCCGTGTCTATGACTGTGGATAATGCTGCAGGTAACGACGAAATGAACTGACTAACTACTAACAAAACGGGTGAGGTGGGTGTCTTCTCACTTCCAAGAGAGTACCTTTTAAGTTCATCACTTCTGCAAAATAGTTGCATATTGAATTTCAATGCGACAAAAGTGGAAATTAATAAACACAAAGTTACGACCACTGTCATAAAAATGTGATTTCATTGATTTTTAATCAGCTGACTACTTCCAAGTTATAAGAATGTTAAAGAAGGTAAGTACCCGCGTATTCGAATTAGCATAGGTATTCTGCCTAACTGTGAATGAGCATCGTAGCACGTAGTGTAGTTATTTTGATGCGCAAGCGTTTATTCATTCATGATTCGATTGAATAAAAGGTACCTACCATTCTTCCCTCAGCTCTTTTATATTTGATTGTTTACACCCACAAACAATAGGTAAATTTGAGACCAGACAATTGTTTGAAATGATTTGTGAAGTATTGAATCTGCAAACACGTCATCGAAAATGCCATTTTGTTTTGAAAGAATGAAACAATACAATACAGTTTCTCTCAGTTTGTTGATCATGTCTTGTTTATTAATACCTATTATGAGTCGTAGGTATGAGTATTGCTGTACGGGACTAGTAAACGATAGTAGTTTATATACTAAATAAATAAGTATAGTAAATCATATTACTATTACAAGCACTTTGATTACTAATTTAGGGTCCATATTGTCAGGGAACTTTCCTTGGCATTTCAGATTGCTTACAAGGAAACTAGGATAATCGTAATACTATATTATTGAGGAGACTACAATTATACTTTAGAGAAAACTTGGTTTTATTCCCAACTAAAAACACACGACAATAAAACTGAATGCTCTGTTTGCGAAATCCTCATTTCTAACTAGATTACTTCTACTAAATTTTATAATAACCTTCTCTTCCTAATTCTATATAGACGGTAATATACATATTACCGAAAAATATGTGTTTCCTATTTTGTGGAGAAATGAGGTTAGTCCATCAGATTAGGGCCGTGCCCTCATTCCGACAAAGAAGTTTTCCAGAGGTATTGCCCCGTTTCTTCGTGGATATTGATTACACAACACGAGGAATATTTGTGTCAGACCAGGCCATGATCCTAAGCGAGTAGTTATTTATGTGTATCCTGCATTGATGATGGATATGTGAAATAGGGTTGCCTGATGAACTATAATGACGTGCTCAAAATAACAGCAGAGCCATATGTATGTCACGAGCACGACGAACATGTACTCTGTTCCTTCATGTAGAAAATAAAAAATCTAGAACTATTTGATATATACGTAATGAGGGATACTGGTGGCCCAATCCGGGGGAAAGGGGGGTTTAAAGGTGATGATGTGGGTGTCCATGGGCGGCGACAATCGTTTACGATCGGGTGATCCGTCTGCACGTTCACCACCTATAACGTTTACAAAAAACTCCGGAACATAAAGTTCATGAAAAGAGCTACCAAAAAAAAAGTTCTTATTTTGAAGTGTCAATTTTTGATTTGCGTTTAAATCATTATTTGTACAGTAGCAGCCATAAAGAGGAAAAAAATATTATTTGTGCATATTTTAACTTTTTGGTTTTAGGTATCTTTCTTAGGTGACGGGTAGGGCACACTAGCGACGCCAATCGGTTTAAATTTTTAGCTACTAAACCGGATCTATTTTAAACAATATTGGGGTTACAACCTCTCAGCAAACACTTATACTATTTATTAAATAACCATGCACAAATGTTGGGTCCAATGCGCACGTGGAAAATTGATTCACGACAAAAGCGGCCACTTTTGGCATGAATCAATTTTTAGCGTACAAAAACCCAACATTTGTGCATTGGTATTTAATAAACAGTATGTTTTCCGAGAGGTTGTAACCCCGAAATGGTTTAAAATGGATCCGGTTTAATTGCTAAAAATTAAAATCGATTGGTGTCGCTAGTGTGCCCTACCCGTCACCTTAAGTTATCCTTAACCTTAAACTAAAATTTAAAAAATAATGCGAATCACCTTTTGGTGTAACAAACATATATTAATGGAATTAGGTAAAATGATTAAGAAGTCAATATGTTTAATCGACTTAGGTACCTACTATTGTGTACAAGAAACACGTGTAGATTTTGTACACGTACTTTACTCATATTCAAGTTATTATTCCGATCACATCGTCTACCAAATACCATCATAAACCTACCTATCATATAAAATAGTTATTTTAGTTAAAATTGGATCATTCATCGCATAAATATTTATAAACGGCCAGCCAGGGCGGTGTGTAGACCCTAGTATTAAGGCAAGTCAGTGTTGTGTCAACTTGAGTTCACTCAAGTTGGGCTTAACTCGAATGAACTGAGTTGAGTTAAAATACTCTCATCCTACGCAAATCATTAAGTCACTCACTGCTCAGGATTTTTGTGGGTAAGTAATTACAAAACATTTGCTGTAAGATTAGGTATCTCGCATAATATTTTCTGTTAGATAACAGGGCTCGGCTTATGTGAAAAATCTGCTCCAGTATCAGGATGTACAGTCATGAGCGTAGTTTCCATGTCACATCCCGTGATGCTACCTAAGTTGTCTTTCACTGGATGTTTGCGTGCTGTAAGATTGTCATATTTTTTTTATCAGCCTATAAACTGACCCACTGCAGGGCAAAGGCCTCCATCATAGAAATCAAGTTATCGCTACTATAATGGGATTAGGCTTAATCACCACGCTTGCCAAATGCGGATTGGTGATCACAAACCCGAGCTATGTCCGAAAAATTCGAAACATACTTTTTGCTCGACCCGGGAATCGAACCCAGGACCCTGAGATCACGGCCCGGGACTTAAACCACTAGACCAACAGGGCGTTGGGCGATTGTCGTATACTTAGATATGACTCTTTTATCAAAGGGTGATTTAAACAAAAAATAATACTACTACTCCGCTGGCTCGGCGACCCAAATAGAGTTTTGGCCTCCGAAACAAGAGATACTTCTTGCCAGTTATTGACCAAAATTTAGATTAACAAGATTCCCATTGATTCCATTAAATCGAGTCTTGTATCCCGAGTCGGAACATCTCTAAGGCGTGCGTTGTCGTAATGCGTTCGCTTCTCGATTTGTCAACGTCAGAGGACATCTTAGGGGCTGTCGGCTGCACAATAATAAAGAAAATATAAGAAAACGTATGAAAAGGTCCTTTAGCTCTTTGAATTTGTAACTAGTTTTGTAACGGAGTTACTAATGATTGCCGTTTCCTGTCGGTATGGACATGGATTTGATAATGAATAGTAATTTATCATATTCATAACACGGGTCATATTTGTACCTACGTATAGTACAGATAGGAGTCGACATTTTTTTTTTTTTTTTTTACATTATAGCGGACAAACGAGCAGACGGCACACCTGATGGAAAGTGATCACCGCCGCCCATGGACATCTGCAACACCTGAGGTATCACATATGCGTTGCCGGCTCTTAAGAAAGGAGTACACCCTTTTCTACATATTGATATTCTGTTACGTTTTGCAAAAATATTTATTCAGTTACCTTTTTTGTACCTAAAAATATATGATAGAGAATTGCTGAAACAATAGGACACCCTAAATATCTTTATGAAAAATTACTATCACGGAAGCACTAAGAACGGAAACAATAAAGTACTTTCATTGCTACCTATACTTTCAGGTTCACCGATCCACGTTCAAAATAAGTCATTAGAAGATCAGGAAGGCGATATTTATAAATATGGAGAGCGTGATCTAATCAAAAGATAGGGCGGTAGCTATCATATAAAATTAGAGGCACTTGCTCGGAACAATTTGATGGATATCGAGCAACGTGTACCTACGTTAAGCCGGCCTTATTTTAACAGGTCTTACAAATGAATGAAGATCAAGCTATAAATTAAAGGTACGATATACTGCTGTTGATCTACGAGGAATCTTCTTCTTCCGGTCACTTACAAAGCCATTTATTCGTAGCCCTGGGTAGGTATTTAAAAATACTTGTTATTGCATCTAAGCGACTGCTGTCTGACCTTCGTAACCCTTAACTAGAGGAACTAGATTCTGGTTCCTATAATTACCTACTGAATAGGTGTAGTTACTAGACCTACTGAATCACGGTTGCACGTTCTGAGTGTTTATTTCACATCAGTATGAAAAATATCCGAAAAGTGCGGGTTTCCTCGCGACGTTTTCGCTTAAGGTTCTCGCTCATCACAATTGTCCCGACCGTCTGCCATGCATCTTATCTTGTTGTCATATGACGTAGGCAATATGGTCACGGGCTTACGAACTACTACCGCCGAGCGAATGTAAAAAATATACACATAAACGGCTTAGAGTACGTTAGCGTCGCACTGATACTGTAAATTTCTGAACAGAAATAACCAGGTGCAAAATGTGGAAAGTGGTGAAGCAGGATGTCATTATTATACATATAGTATACAAGCATAGAAAATAATTAGGTAGGTAATATGAGTACATAGTTAATAGATAAATAAAGTATGCTAATAGCACATTTTATAACATTACTACAGATCGTACATCGAGATTTAATTTGCATGATTAGATAAAGAATTAATCAAAAAAATAAATTAATAATCTTCAAGAATTATTGAATGGCATTTACTTACACATACACGCCGCAAGCTTTTCACCCAGTTTTGTTAAAAAAAAAAGGAACATTCATTCATCTATTAAATTTAAGTAGCCTTAAACTAAGACTCTTGTTTTATCTTTATTATAAAAAAATACTTTTTAGACAAATTTTTAAACGTATGAGGATATAAACAAATTTATTTCCCAGTCAAAGATGTTTATAAAAACGGCATCGCAAGAATGATAAGTGGAAGTAGTTCGGCCAAGTCAATTTTTCATCGCCACTAGACGGGACGTGAGGACGGGCAATCAAATCGATTGCAACATTCCTTATTTGATCCGTATGCTCCCACCCTAAGTATTTTATACAGGAGCAGGTGTCTAGACCCGACTTATTTGCCGAGGATGTCGGGCGACATTTTTCAGCCGGTTAATTGTTCGCCGACGTTCCTTACTAAAACCTTAGTTTTTTGAGGGGCGACCGTGGAATCCCGCTGACATTACCGCACCTGTCCTGCAATGCAGCACTCACGCTAATTGTGCTGAATTCCACGTATTTACATCGCGACGCAATGGGAATGCGTCGGTGACGCTCGTCTAGTGACAGCCTATTAATACACGACAGCTCGAAGCACCCCCATCATTAAAGATCAGAGCCAGAAATCTGCACAACACTTACCAAATGTCTTGGGAATCGGAGTAATTGCAAACTAAATTCAGTTACAGACCAGAAAACATCTAAAATAGTTTTGTGGCCAAAACTAACTCAATTAAGAGTAGGTAGGTACCTACTTAATAGGTGTGAAAGCCACCTACAATATCAAATATGGAAGATATTTCTTTACTTACCACAAACCCACTTACTGTGCAGGTAATTGATTGATAGATCGTTAATTTTAATTGACTATTTAACTCGCGTTTACGAATTATCTTAACACCTAATCCAACTTCATAAAAGTGTAGAAGTTTCTCTTTTCACACTTAAAGTACCTAATAATACACGTTCTTAAACTGCGTGTCATTTCATTATATTGTCTTTATAATATACATGCACATAAGAACACACTTATCAACTTCATTCTCCATAATATACTCGTGTAGATATTGCAATGATAATGGTAGTTGTTTTATTGTACATACCTGACTGTTTAATTGTTCTGTTCTTCACTAATCTTAGTAAGCCATCTCTATAACATCTTTCCGGTAATTTACAACATTCCTCATATTGCTAATGCATTAAAATAACGTAACGAATATTGTTTGAACCAATTTTTTGCTGCAATCAAAATAATCACGATGATTTTGACAAACGCTTCATACTTAACATACCAACAAGTTCTCCTCCACAATTTGAAAATCTTACTGAATACATCCGCGTTTAATTTTATATTCACGAAAAGATTGTTGCAATTTTAATATTATAATTAACGTTAATTTACTAAAAATATATTACTTAATATTATTTAAATAGTGTGATATATTTATGATCACATACATCGTAGAGATGTTCTCCTTACACTTTTCAATTTAATTTATACTTCATATTTATTTTATTTTACGACTTCCGCTTGTATTACAGATTGTGTCGAAAAAGTACTGTTTTCCCGTACAAAAGAGATTTTTCTCGTAATAAAATAATTAGAATCTGAAACTCGCAAAAATACCTAATTAACTTTTTCACTTCCAATTTTGCTACAATTGAGTTGGTAATCGCTCGCTCAATTGTATTAATTCACTGTTTCCAACACGAAGTTCAGAGAAATTAATATCAGCAGTAGAAAATTGAAGATGACTTTAACATTTTTGATGACACTAAATGTATCACTTTTTAATAAATATTCCGTAAAAACATCTTTATTCTCCTTTTTGCTATATAAGGTTAACGTCATCCTTCACTGACATGTTACGAGTAGCACCATAATCAATTTGCAGTCAAATAAACACCACCAAGTAATCACGTAATATTACTAACATAACACTATCACGCAAATGAGCTACTATATTACATCTAGAGCGTTGCAATATAATTATAATTCGGACAACACTGGCCCAACGGAAATCCGCAACATTAAACCCACAGCTGGCGATATCATCTAGATTCTATTGCCATTATTACTTTTATGATACTATCTCATATTAATGGCTACTATAAACAGCGCAGAAAAAGCTAAGTGTGAGGAAATCTTCATTACACTGTTTAAATGCGAACAACAATGTATTAGACATTATATTGCGCATGCTACTGTGCGAATCGCTTTGTACAAGTGTAATGTCGAATCTACTTACGAATAGTCGTAACTTAGTTATATTTTTGAAAAGAACTTACTTTTAAACCTCTTTTACTTATTTTCCTATGTAGATTTTAAAGCAGTAGTAGCACAAAGAGGGAGAACCTTTTTAATCATTTATAAACAATAATATTATTCCTGCGTGGGGCCAGTTCGGTGTCTCTTTAGCTACATAGTGTGATTACCGAACAATAAGTAAAGTATAGTACAGTATTAGCCTATACATATACAGTCCCACAAACAGGGTAAATGCATCCATCATAGAAATCAAGTCATCGCTACTATGATAGGATTAGGCTTAATCAGCACGCTTGCCTAATGCGGATTAATAATCGCAAACCCGAGCTATTTTCGAAAAATTCGAAACATACTTTTTGCTCGACCCGGGAATCGAACCCAGGACCCCGAGTACACGGCTCGGTACTTAAACCACTAGACCAATAGGGCGTCCAAACAGTCAGTAGTAGAAGTAATACGAAGATTATCGTAACAATTATTATGAGCACAAAATAAATATTGTTTTCTTTCTTTCAAAACATATATACTCTCAAAGGGTACTAAGCATTTGTTCTTTGAAATAGTGTCTTCAACATAGTAGCATTAAAATAGCATCTTTTCTTGGAATACTGATAAATATTGAACACTCAAATCGTTCCTTACCGTAGAAAGTTATGTGCATGGACATCATCATTACCCGCATACCACGTCACATTAGAATGCAGTCGGCGCAATAATGCGGTCTCGTATACCTTCCAATCGCAACTGCATTCGATCTAGTTCAGAAAAGATTTGTCATGGGTTGTAAAGAAATAGTTTTGTAGCGAAACCTAGACATTGAAAATACAGGGCTCGATAGCTTGTTTTTTCTACTTATTTATTAGAGGCACGCCCCCTACGTTCGTTTGCGGACATAATTTTGCGAAACTCGGTTCCTTTTCTGCCAATTAGATTAGCTCCAAATTATACCAAGAGGTGACGCTGAGTGTCAATTACATCGCGCAACAGTGTTTCGCCTTTTCGCTTTGCAATAAATTTTAAACCCCTTTCACCCCTTTAGGGGTTGAAAAATAAAAAAACGCTGAAAGTCCTTTTATTAATTTTGCATAAAAAGGCCATGAGAGTTCCCATTACTCTTTGCATAAAATATAGCAAATGTAAAATATGTCATCTGAATAATGGTTGAATGAATTTAAATAATGAATTAACTTAAACTAAGCGTGGAAGGCAGATGCTTTTTGGTAGGTATAGATACCGATTTAATGCAGTTTTTTCAATTTCGTGAAAAGAGCTCAGAATATGTAAATGGAGTATCTACTCAGCAACTATTTATACTTTCACCTCCAACCGAAATTTGGACAAGCGGAAGCCTGCAGTCTTATAAAAACATTTCACCAAGAAGTAATAAGTATAATTGATACATGTATCAGAACTTTAGTAAGAATTGTAACTTATGAGCGAACAGATCATGCGTGTATTGTTGGTGTGTCTTTAATGAGTAAGTAAATAGAAGTAAGCTAGTGATGACACACGGAACCGAAACAAGGCCGCTTACAATGTGCCGGTTAAGGAGGCTCAAAGTCATCCAGAGAGCGTAGGAGAGGGCTATGCTCGGAGTCTCCCTGCGTGATCGTATCAGAAATGATGAGATCCGCAGGGGAACTAAGGTCACAGACATAGCCCAAAGGATTGCATGCCTCAAGTGGCAATGGGCAGGGCACATAGCGAGGAGAACAGACGGCCGTTGGGGCGGAAAGGTCCTCGAGAGGAGGCCACGTACAGGAAGTCGCAGCAGTGGCAGGCCCCCTACAAGATGAACCGACCATCTGGTGAAGATCGCGGGAATCCATTGAATTAATTTAAATAGAAGTAAAGTTTAGAAAATAGCAGCATTGCTTTCTACTTTCTTAGGGTACATTCTATGGGGTACATAAATAACACAATGTTGGGGCCAAAATAAATCACTATATTTGCAATAAATTGAAGATATTGCATTTCGATCGTCTCGCACAATGCCAAAGCAACCTTGACCCAACGGGCAGGTGATTGTGGGCTAGGTTAAAAGCGGAAGCTAAAGACCGGAAGCAGGAGTAGCCAACCGTCCTACGAGACCTTTACGTGACTCTTGATGTATGTTTGCTTAGGCTTGACCCGTATAGGACATTAATTTTCATTTTATTCGTAGCTATTCGTACTTTGTTTTTAAACCATGCACTATGTACTACACCATGAAGTCGATAAAAAGAAAGTCTTGTTTAATTAGTGTCGGATTGGTGATCGGTAGATGCATGATAAGGAACGTGTAAGAGATCGATATTTTCGACTGACCGGATGGCGCAATTGGTAGTGACCCTGCCTCTTACGCCAAAGGTCGTGGGTTCGATCCCCACCCTGGACAAACATTCGTGCGATGAACACTTGTGTTTGTTCGGTGTCTGGGTGTAATATATGTATTTAAGTATATATTTGTGTTCCTCTGTTGTCTGATATCTGTAACACAAGTGCTTAAGCTACTTAGTACAGAATCAGGTCAACGTATGAGATGTTGTGAGAATTATTATTATTATGTTCTTTATATGCTGAGTATCACAGCTATTTGCTGGCTTTTCAGAAATGTACGGGCCTAGGCCAAGTACAGTTCCTACACTACGGATCTGACTGTGTGGTTGTGTGATTGTTCTCATTGATTATTATTATTATTTGAATTATAGAATGACGTGCGAGAGGGATATAGACGACGAATGGTAGACGATGTAAAGGCGGTTATTATAGAAGACGACTATTATAGAAGCCTTATTCCCGAAACCTAGGGGTATTATTTATTCTGTCCCATATTAGTTACAACACGTACAACTCAAGAAGGGCTGGGCGATTTTAGTTCTTTGAAATTTTTTTTATGTGATAGGTGGCAGACGAGCAGACGGATCACCGGTAAGCGATTGTCCATGGACACCCGAATTTTGAGAATTTTAGAATTTGGAGATTAATATCCACCCGGCGATAATATGTAGAACAGCTGTTTTTCGCTTATATTGTTGATCTAATATGCTAAATTAATAAACCGGCCTAGTGCGAAGGGAACCCTTCATGGGCGAGTCCGACTCGCTCTTAGCCGGCAACAGCAAGCAAGATATATGGAAGGTAAATTACGGTTTACGGTTTATAACGTATTAAAAAAAACTACTTACTAGATTTAGTTCAAACCATTTTTCGGTGTTAGTTTTCATGGTTATATATACCATGTATTTTTTTTAGGTTTACGAAGTTAAAGGTGGGGGTGGGCACATTGTAAAATGTGCTCCCCCCCCCCTTTTGGAGCACTTTGGGAGCATATCTCGCGCAAAGTATTAAGTTTAGAAGAAAAAAGTATATTAGAATCCATAGACATCCCATACGTATGAGTTTGATGAAAAAAACATTAAGAGTTTCAGTTCAGAAAAAAGTAGCTGTGACATACGGACGGACAGACAGACAGACATGACGATTCTATAAGGGTTCCATTTTTGCCATTTGGGCTACGGAACCCTAAAAAAGTACTAGCAAGATTTAAAAAAGGGTCTACTAAAAATTTTGACCTTTCTAGAGATTATTGTGATATGAATGGCGTGTGCCAAGCTTGAAAATCCTTTTTTATGGTAAATGTCTTGATATGTTTTTTATTTATTGTCTTATTAATTATATTAATAAAAAAAACGGTCGGCGATGCCGCTGTTCCGTAAAAGGGCTCTTAATTAGGACAAACACTTGATAACTGTAACCTCATACAGCTACCGCATTCACAGGCGTGCGCGCAGTTCATTTGAGCCACTCATACATCCTAATTGGACGCTACTCGTATAGTTGGGGCAACCTCAATAAGCAAGTTCGCGGTATGGGCCTAAAACGAAACCGACCCAAATAAGGGATAGGGATCATAGAGTAACTTATATGTATATTCTGAGATAGAGGCCCCACTCTGTCTGTCTGTTCAGTGTCTGGGTGTAAAATATGTATTTAAGTACATATTTGTGTTCCTCTGCTGTCTGATATCTGTAACACAAGTGCTTAAGCTACTTAGTACGGTATCAGGTCAGCGTATGAGATGTTGTGAGAATTATTATTATTATGTTCTTTATATGCTGAGTATCACAGCTATTTGCTGGCTTTTCAGAAATGTACGGGCCTAGGCCAAGTACAGTTCCTACACTACGGATCTGATTGTGAGGTAGTGGGGGTAATGAGTCTTGATTGTGATGATCTGTGTGGTTGTGTGATTGTTCTCATTGATTATTATTATTATTTGAATTATAGAATGACGTGCGAGAGGGATATAGACGACGAATGGTAGACGATGTAAAGGCGGTTATTATAGAAGACGACTATTATAGAAGCCTTATTCCCGAAACCTAGGGGTATTATTTATTCTGTCCCATATTAGTTACAACACGTACAACTCAAGAAGGGCTGGGCGATTTTAGTTCTTTGAAATTTTTTTTATGTGATAGGTGGCAGACGAGCAGACGGATCACCGGTAAGCGATTGTCCATGGACACCCGAATTTTGAGAATTTTAGAATTTGGAGATTAATATCCACCCGGCGATAATATGTAGAACAGCTGTTTTTCGCTTATATTGTTGATCTAATATGCTAAATTAATAAACCGGCCTAGTGCGAAGGGAACCCTTCATGGGCGAGTCCGACTCGCTCTTAGCCGGCAACAGCAAGCAAGATATATGGAAGGTAAATTACGGTTTACGGTTTATAACTGTCTGTCACCTGTCGTCTGCCACCTATAATATAAAAAAGTTCCAAACTATAAAAAGAAAATCTACGCAGGTTAAGTCCCAAACAATTCAATGATCTTGTTTACACTCTCGATGAAATTGGGTTCGAACAGAGTTTATTCCTCTCTTTCCCTAGGGGCTGTCGGCTCTATTGATCCTGAGCTGGTTGTGTAGCAGCAAAAATGGGCAAAACGAACATGCTTCGATAAATTCTACTCACAAAAACAACAAAAAGTTGGATCAATTGGTTGGCAAAGCAAACTTGGGCTACGTCGACGTATTTGCAAATATCGATAGAAAAAGATAATAAAGGCATACCTATAATGTCATGAAATATTTGAGCGCCGCGGAGGCGTAAAAATATCAGTTTCATTATCACTATGTATGTTAATGAAACTGATATTTGTGTGGAGTCTAAGCGTTTGTGGTACCTACCTATGTTCGGTTTTCTAGTACATACATCTAAAAACGCAATCTTCACAAAGTTAAGGTAAATTTTCCGCTTAACAAATACATATTAATTAGTTTTTGCGTACATGTCACTACATGATAATACCTCTGTTTTGGCTTTGCGAAGACACACAATTGTGCAGAGAATTTTAATACCGACTAATGAGGGCTACGAAACTTTAGTACAGATATTTAGAAGGGACTTCTAAGGATTAACTGACATACCCTTTAAGATCCGACTTTGCAGTTGACTTGCTCGAAGATTTAGAACACTGAACATGTTACAAGACTTAACTCATGTTAACCTTGGTTTTGCAGCAACTGCATAAAACTAGAAGTAAGGTTTTATCTTGACTGAAGCGGGGGAGCTAAAGATAAACGGGTATGACTAGTGAGATTGCTCAAATCTCTTTTTTTTCTCAGCTGCCTTTTAGTTGAATTAAGGTGACGGGTAGGGCACACTAGCGACGCCAATCGATTTTAATTTTTAGCTTTAAACCGGATCTATTTTATACAATTTCGGGGTTACAACCTCTTGGCAAACACCTATACTATTTATTAAATAATCATGCATAAATGTTGGGTCCGTTTTGTACGCGATAAATTGATTACCGCCAAAAGTGGCCACTATTAGCGTGAAAAAATATTTCGCGAACAAAAACAGACCCAACATATTGTGCATGGTTAATTAATAAATAGTATAAGAGTTTGCCGAGAGGTTGTAACCCCGAATTTGCTTACAATAGATCCGGTTTAGTAGCTTAAAATTAAAATCGATTAGCGTCGCTAGTGTGCCCTACCCGTCACCTTAAGAAAAACGACCCTAAAATATATAGCTTGCTGTTTGCTGCAGCTTTCGTAGTTGCTATCGCTGTGCTTGGTGAAACGGGTATCGTAATGTATTGACATGCGCTGCATTACCTCTGCCAACTATACAGCTTAGCTCAATCCTGCTCGGCTCAACATCAGGCAGTTACATAGCTCGGCATCGTGTTAGCATTTCGTATGATTGAATATTGTTTATTCTAAAATAAATATTTATTTTTGTAAGTTAATTAAAATTGTAATAAAAAATGATTAAAATACTATGACTACACTAACTGGATTTGGACAGCAATTCGGGCGATAGCAACGGTCGTGTGTGCCAGTCCCATTCTAAGAAAATTAGAATATTTCACTGTCTTGGGGTCTTTAATAAGTTATTATAGCATTATTACGACTTTTATTTCACAAGTAAGTAGTGGTCAACAATCGCTCATCTCAGCGCAGCTTCAATGAAAACACTAACCTCTTTACTCTCTACTGGCCTTTGACTGAGCTTAGCCCCGCTTCTGTAGAAACGCACCCTTACTAGTTTTACACGACCTAGAACTTTTCTAAGCGGGTTAACCCACATGATAGTAAATAGTACTGACGCGCACATGCAAATTGAATTACGGGAGCGATGCGTGCAGAACTAACGTAAATCAAACTTAACGCTTCATTTGACTGATGCAACTCGTTTGCGCAATACGTGTAAGAGACCTCACGTGCATAATGCAATTGTAACCGACTATTACGCCTACCCTGTATTTACCCTCCTTTTATCTAAGATGAAAAGCGCAACTTTTAATTGGAACCAAACTGATCAAGTGGCAGGGACTTTCTATTGAGTTCGTAAATATGGTAATTAATTTTATACAACTTCTCATAGTGACCGGATTCCGTACTAAGTAGCTCAAGACATATGTTACAAATATTAGACAACATAAGAATTACGAATATATTACTTAAAGTAAAAAAGTATCAGCCTATAAACTGTCCCACTGCAGGGCAAGGCCTCCATCATAGAAATCAAGTCATCGCTACTATGATGGAATTAGGCTTAATCACCACGCTTGCCAAATGCGGATTGGTGATCACAAACCCGAGCTATGTTCGAAAAATTCGAAACATACTTTTCGCTCGACCCGGGAATCGAACCCAGGACCCCGAGATCACGGCCCGGTACTTAAACCACTAGACCAACAGGGCGTCAATATATTACTTAAATACATACAATTATGTACTTATTATTACACTAACGGCCGCACTCAGAGACGTCATTTAAACTAATGTTTATTAACTTTAGTGTCGGTAGTCTTTATGCGTATCAAAATAAGTGTCAATATTTTTTCTTAAGTAGCCAACTTAGTTAATCAACGACTCTGAGTGTGGCATTCAGACACTGAACAAACACAAGTGTTCATCACATGAATGATTGGCCAGACTGGAAATCGAAATTACGTTTTGAAACTAATGCTACCTATATTCGCTTAGCGTGTAAAAAAAAAGTAAAGTAGCCTATAAACTGTTCCACTGCAGGGCAAAGGCGTCCATCATAGAAATCAAGTTATCGCTACTATGATGGGATTAGGCTTTATCATCACGCTTGCCAAATGCGGATTGGTGATCACAAACCCGAACTATGTTCGAAATATTCGAAAAATACTTTTCACTTGAACCGGGAATCGAACCCATGACCCCCGAGATCACGGCCCGGTACTTAAACCACTATACCAATAGGGCGTTGTCTTAGCTTGTAAATCATCTTAATTAGCTAGCCATTACATTGAAAAATGCCAAAAACAATTCCATATTAAAAAAGTAAGTGACAGTTGTACCACTCGTTGGAAAACCGGGATCGGGAAAATTTTAATTAACCAAACTCACTCCGCTTTTTCATGTCAGTTAATTAACTTCTGAGAACCGTTTGATTTCCAAAACGTGGATAAAATTGTTTTCCTTCTAAGAGTATCTACCCTTATAAAAAACTGGAAGTACGACTCACGTGAAATATTAAGTTGAAAAGACAATTATCTTACCCTAAATAAGGAATATTCATGAATTTTAAAGGTTTTTTACTGCAAAATAGGTTTGATATTACCATGCTTCGAATCCTGGACCATTTTTTTTGTTTGTATTATACCAAGCACGTTGTTTTAAATCCAGATAATGTCACTATGTGTAATTAACAATGATCTAAGTAGGTAGAGCTATTTGAGTTCATTGACCGCAAACATAGATGTTAATATGGACATGCCCCGGGATTCTGAATATGATCCCGGGATTAGAATAAATATTTTACAGTTTATTTTATAGTTAAAAAAATCATTTTAAGCATGAAAGGGCTTATCAATAAACGTTTGATACCACCATATTTACTTACAGTTTCTCTCTATCTAACGTGCGATCTTGAATTTCGAAAGAACAAATAGAACTTTTTTAATTAGCATGGTAGGTATTCATCATCAGCCCATTTAAGTCCCCACGGCACGGGCCTCCCTCAATCACATGAGGGGTAATTGCCATACTCGCCACGCATGGCAGACGGGTTGGCGAGGGTTTTGATATAAATGCAGAGTTTTCCTTCTCTGGGTGCTGATGATCATGCCAGCAGCTTTACCTTAGTCGCCTTTTACAACACCTCGGTAAGAGTGAGGGTGGCCTATTCTACTCTGCCGGGGACCACACGGCGATGGTAGGTATTACAAAGAGTTTATGAATAAGTTCTTAGACTAATGTTAATGCTCGTACGTATAAACGAAAATAACTCTTAATAGTATAACGTATAATATACAAAGTACTTTAATCCCGGGATTTCCGGTAATCCAGGCATGTCTATACCTATTATTTGGAAAAATCGCAAGTACCAAAAATAGCTCTACCTACTCCGATCATTGGTAATTAACTATTATTAAGTAGGAAGATAATAATAAATTATTACCTATCAGCCACTTCTGAACAATATCAATTAATGAACCGGACAATGCACGTACTTTCCCGTCGTATTAATGTCAAGTGCTTATACGGTTGCCTAGTTGTTTCAATCAATGAACACCTAGCCCGAACGGACCAAATTAACGCCTCAGTGAATTGAAAGCTTAACGGTAAAGAAAATTGATGAATTCTCAATCTTCATATACCCATACACACTGTTTCAAGGGTATATAAATAAGGAACTATTTATAAATCTAAATACAAATAAAAATCCTACTGACATCGGCAAGCTTACAGGCAATCCGAAAACACAAAACGCTTGCGCGGTGTAATCGATACTTAGCGCCATCTATTGGTATTAAGTAGAACGAATGTCTCGAATTGGAGAGGAACTCTTTTCAAACCTCGTTTAAAAAAGGACATTTCATAGCGATCAGGATATAGTCTTTAAATCAAAGTAAAAATATACCACAGTAACTTTTTGGGTTTTATAAGAATTATTAATCTTATTTTGTTTAGAAATAAAACGGTAATTTCATACTTTGACCCCTGTCTAGATTTCCTAGGTCTAAATTTTCTTGCGTCTTTGCTGTTTCCTCACCACCACTTTTCCTCCCGGATGAGCAGCAGGCCATTTTCTTCAATTTATCTTCAGTTTATTTATCGTATAAAGTGGTATTGATGAGGTAAGTAGACGTGCAGTGGCGCCCAGACCATAAGAGATAATATTACCAGATTTAATAGCCGAAAATTAGGTAGCTAATAAACGCTAAACCGAGTAACATTTAGTACAAAGTAACTGCTACAAGTCCATGAGTAACTGTCAATCAGTATTTACTGCAGGGCAAAG
This sequence comes from Marasmia exigua, assembly GCA_019059595.1. Taxonomy (NCBI): domain Eukaryota; kingdom Metazoa; phylum Arthropoda; class Insecta; order Lepidoptera; family Crambidae; genus Marasmia; species Marasmia exigua. Next base: position 18,408,636 of record CM032463.1, read on the forward strand.
AGCAATATTATCAATAAACGTTTATATTAAATCTACTGGCCTCCTCTGTCTACTGGTGAAAGACCAATATGTTCTCAATAATGTGCAATGTAGTGCCATCGCGTTCGTTGTAACTGCAATGTGGTCTCATCTTTTTTTCTTACCATCAGGCTAGGGCGAGACCATATATTGTGTCTCTATAAAAAAAATACTACTATCTAGACAGCACAATTTTCATGATTTTTTTGGGTACAGCCATTTTTCGAAATATATTCTTCTTTGATTTATTTATTCTTTTAGATTCTTATTTATTTCTTTCTTTGATGAAACTATCGTCGGCTCACGGCGAAGTAAAAAAGCACTAACGAAATTCGTCGAAATACCAAGGTCTCCGGTAGCTTAGTCGGTAAAGCAGTTGCTCGGTTAGCAAAAGACGTTGATTCGAGTCCCACCCGAAGACTGACGAAATATTTTTAAGTGCAGTATTTACTTAACACAGTTATTGATGAAATAATGTTTCTTAACCTGTAACCGTGATGTAATTGGTCTAGTTTCCCTGAATAAGGGTTGCCAAGGTCATACTGCTGTCACTTCATTGAAATGCCGGACTTCCCGAATCCTGGATCATGAAGCAATCATTTGGACTGGACTGGATTACATATTAAGAATATCAAAATGTCGTCATCGAGTACCCTACGAAGATTAAAACTTAAATTCATCATATGTAGTTAATAATAATCAAACGTCAGCGCTACTGGGGGGGAACGAGAGCCTAAACATTTAATTTGCTTGCTTATCTATGTACCGCCTTCAATGCTTGGAAAGTTGAGGTCATCTAGCTTCCGACAAAATATTTAATAAAAGATTTTAATTCACTTCTACCTCCTTAATACATAGTAATGATTGCAGGGCGGAGGATACCATCGGTGTTGCAAGGCCCCGCCTCCGCATTGCCACACTGCCCTGGTAGGAAACGATTGCCAACCCATCATAATGATAAATCAAACTGATATAACGCTCATATGCATGGCAGGCTATTATTATTTTGCAATTTCAACAATATTTTGTTTTCATAAATAAATATGAATCTGTTCATTTACTGTAGCAGTCACTGATGCTTGCGGTCCCAGTCCAGTTACTTTTAAGGTACCATACATCTATTTATTCTTACTCATACGACTACCAAGATGCTATTTTCACACAATGAATCTGCCTAAATACATTAACCTTCTTTTTTTTTTTTTTTATATGAGAGGTGGCAGACGAGCAGACGGATCACCTGATGGTAAGCAATTCCGCCGCCCATGGACACCCGCAACACCAGTGGAGTCACAAGTGCGCTGCCAACCTTTTCCCCTTCCCCCATTGGGCCTCCGGTAACCTCACTCACACGGCGAAACACAGCACCTTCTTACTTATTTAAATTTTAATTACTAAGCTTTTAATTATTTAAGAAATAAACAATACATTATTTGTATCAGGTGAGTCTGTCTTTAAAATACACGTCATTTGTGCGTATATTTCTATAACAGAGGTTCCTAAAATGTATTTTGAATACCTACTTTGTAAATTAAATATTTGAAGCGTTTTTTACCTGTCTTCTTGGAAACCACTATATGTAACTTCAAATGAAACAAAACTTCATTAGAATGTTGTTCGCTGTACGCTGTTCCTACAGCTACAGGGAAACATAATTTAATCCGCGCGGGCCACGTCGCGAGTGGAATGCTAGTATGTTACACGAGTGTTGTGAAGCTAGTGATAATAAAATCACTAAAATACTGATTTCTGGAAAATGCTGAGGAAACATCGCTTCTCGGCTCGGCATTGTAGGATATATTTTTTGCGGACTTATTATGAGTTATTCATGAAATCTTATCGCTCAGGGAATACAAAACCAGAGGCAGAGATACTGAGGACATTCTAGTAAATGCAGGAATTTGATTACATGAATATTTTAAATTTGTGAGAAACAGGCGATGGATGACAGAACGGAGTTTTGTGCGGAAAATTAATCATATACTCGTAAATGATCATTAGTAAAAATACACCATTTCTTGCACTTAAAATATTTTAAGAAATCTATAAAATTTAGCCCCCCTTTTACAAATCGCAAACCAAGGATAGTCTGGGAACAAAACTCGTGCCAGCCCCTTTTAACATTACGTGTTGGAACGGGATGACATGAGCTTTAGTACGGTAATAACTGTAGATCGCGATTAGTAATAAACTGGTAAGTAGTTTTTTAACTTAGACTAACTCTGAAAATTTTGTACCTAACTTCCGTTTATACTTACCCTTCATCATCATCATCAGCCCATTTAAGTCCCCACTGTTGGGGCACGGGCCTCCCTCAATCACATGAGGGGTAATTGCCATACTCACCACGCTTGGCAGACGGGTTGGCGAGGGTTTTGATATAAATGCAGAGTTTTCCTTCTCGGGGTGCTGATGATCATGCCAGCAGCTTTACCTTAGTCGCCTTTTACGTCACCTCGGTAGGAGTGAGGTGGCCTATTCTACTCTGCCGGGGACCACACGGCCACACTTATACCTTAGTACCTTATCATTCTGCATGATGATGATGCGTAAAAAAACTAAGACAATAAATTGATTTAATGAAATAAGTGGCCACTAGAAATTAAAATCTTGCTAAAGATTATTGTGACAAGAATGGCGTGTGAATCCTTTTTTATTTTAAATGTCTATGATAAATTTCATCCTTGACCTCATCGTCGTTTTCCATCCGGTGCGATTATGGTCAAGAGTCTAGTAAAAAGGTCTATGGTAAAAAAGTCTTCATTTCTTTACAATGAGTAAAAATAGCACTGTACGTGCCAACAGAAGAGCCCACTTCCATTAGGTAAATTTGGTAGGGGATCACTAAAGGCAGGTGAGCGCGCCTTAGGGCCATCTCGTTTACAGTACAAGTGTAATAATTACACTCCATACAATTACGAAGTTTATATATTTGAAGAGAATTCACGGTCAGTAATTCAAACCTGTGTGTTAGTTGGCTTCCTGCGATAAGTATCAACATTTACGGTTCCTGATGTAGTTAATTAATTTAGTGATAATTAAATTAGTGCTTTAGTGAAGGTACGGAATTAGCTTCACCACAGCTTCACAAAAGTTAATTACAAACACTTTTTGATTTTTAATAAAGTTGAATAATTATTTTGTTTAGTATGGGAGTTATAGGTACATATTTTTTTGAGAAATGAATTAATTGAAATTTTCATAGACGATAAATCTTATAAATACGCCTAGCAATAAGCAAAAATACAAAGCCTACTTTAATACAATAACCTCAAATTATATATTTGTCAACTTTTGTAGAATCATGGAATGTGTATAAAAAAGGCACATCTAAATACAAGGTTGATACTTTTGGGTTTGTGTGCCTATCTCCAAAAGGCCCTTACAAGACAATATCAGGCAAACAAACACAACATATCCGAAGTCAAACGTCGCTTACAATAGTGGAATTTCTCAACAATGTCAAAAACAAATAGTGTTACTGGCCCATTTTTAGGTACGGTGTAGCAACTATGCGCAGTGGTCCCAGCGTTGGTGCCAACTGGTTAAATTTGTTTTAGAACAGTTGGCACCGGGTCTGACCGCTATTCATGAACCTACTTAAAATTGTACAAACACTCCGATTCAAGAAAGCGAAGCACTTAAATAAGTACAAAGTTTATATTGTTTAGTCTCGGATTTGTCGACGGACTTTTGAAACTAAATTTGAAAAAAAAAATCTTTTTTTTTAACTCTAATGCAGTGCAATGCTATTACCCTAAATAGACATCAGAAGAGTCATGACTCAAGTCCCTGTACAGAAACTTAACTCTTAATGAAACAATTTGAATTAATATATTCAGGCCCGAAAACATGCCCGAACTTACCACCAACTTTCCTACTTCACACAGTGAGGTGAGCCGTGTGTATTCGGCCATATTGGTAAACTTTGCTAGTTATTGCCGGAACAAGAGCAGTGGCGACACGGCAGGTATTGTAATAAACCCAGGAAACACTTTAATTAACCTATAAAATGCGGGCCCTTTCATGTCCCTGACTAGGATATGGCGTAGTAATATTTTTATGTGCACCCAACTAATGTTTAAGTAACGATAAAAAGTGATGACTCTCATTTTAAAAAGATGGTTTGTAGCAAAGACAAACGGCGTGATGCAGCGCTTGCACTGTGTTTCAACGAATGTGTGAGGGTGCCTACTGGGGGTCCAATCATCATCATCATCATCATCATCATCAGCTTATCGCAGTCCACTGCTGGACGTAGGCCTCTCCAATTGTTCGCCACTGTGATCTATCCATGGCTTCTCGCATCCAGCTCTTACCAACCATCCTGCGCAGATCAGGGAGTCCAATCCACACACGTAATCCTGGAATGCGATGCTGTGGCCACCCAACGAGATAAAATCCTCGGAACCTGTGAGGTTCCCAGGAAATTTCTGCGCTTCTGGGCGGAGTTAGATTGGCTTCTAAAGCCATCAGAAAAAGGCGTGTACTTTACATTACTGGCGGTCCAATCGGAGGGTTAAGGGGTAAAAAGGTTGGCAGCGAACTTTTGACTCCACTGGTGTTGCGGGTGGCGGCGTAAATCGCTTACCAGCAGGTTATCCGTCTATTCTTCTGCCACCTATCACAATACCTTCAAGAAAAGAGCGTACTCCCTTTTAAAAAGCAGGCCTGCAGCGCACCTGTGACTCTTTTGACGTGACAGGTCGTGACGTTTGAGGATAGCTTTGGACGCACCCTGGAATGACACACTAGGCTGATGATGACGAAGTAAACCTAACTGTCAGTGCTATTATCCTAATTCCACTACATATTTTCATTAATTAAAATTCTCGAGTCTCGTCTAAGCGCATGCACACGTGGACTAATTCGCGCCCCGTTATGTTCACTACATCTGCACTATCAAATCTTAGCAATAACCCTTAAGATGAACGCGATAAGGTTGGAATTATTTCATCCATTTGCAGATGTGTATGGGCGCACTTCAATTATTTTCAACTAAAAACTGCATAAATTCGCAACTATCACGCTACTAAAATCATACGCCACTGAATAATAAAGAAGTACCTAACGGTTAGGTAATTTGAGTCTTTGTTATTTTTCAAACTTTTTAAATGTGTTTGTTTTTAGAAGTTAGAAACTTCGGATAATCATTCAAAAAGTTTGCTTCCTACGAAGTGGGTCATTGAGTTATTATTTGCTAACAACAACGAGGTATTTACGAGTAAACTGAATAATCATCCATGAATCATCCTTGTCAATAAATATATAAATAATTTAGTGGTATAGTTTATATTCTAGATTTTCCCACTTAACGCATTATAAGTGACAAAAATGAAATAATGATCTAATAATGATCCTCTTCATCCTAAAGTAACCCAAAGTTGTGAAAAAGCCCTATTTAGATGTCATAAATCAGTAATAACATAAAGTGAATTGTGCTGTCTGTTATTTTTTAGCAAAACAGGGAAACAGGCCGCTCTTCGAATACACAATGACAATAAGTAATAAAAATCAAAATCGATTTATTGAATAATTGGGGTTCAAAAACTATACCTAATATTTTACGCCTTGCAGAAGACCGGTATCTTCTGCTAGGCGTACTTTTGTTCATTTTTATGCTGAAGTGATCAACCGTATTTTATAATACATGACCTTTACTCACATGTATTGCTATTAGTACCTACCTACACGGGACTTGAGTAGATAGGTACCTACCTATGTGCATCAACAAAATTGTTCCATATTTTGTTTCTGCAAAATTCTGATTGATGTCTGCTCTGCATTAAATGAGCGAGTGCCTACATACACAATGTAATACGATTACATTGTGTATGTAGGCACTCGCATTATGTTATAACTTACAAGATACGTGGAACTTCATGCGGCAGTCACCTCTCGGTGCGGAAGTGATATTTTTTAACAAATAGTCTTCTTATACTAAGGTCACAGACATAGCCCAAAGGATTGCATGCCTCAAGTGGCAATGGGCAGGGCACATAGCGAGGAGAACAGACGGCCGTTGGGACGGAAAGGTCCTCGAGTGGAGGCCACGTACAGGAAGTCGCAGCCGTGGCAGGCCCCCCACAAGGTGGACCGACGATCTGGTGAAGATCGCGGGAATCCATTGGATGCGGGCGGCACAGGACCGATCTGTGTGGAGAACATTGGGGGGAGGCCTATGTCCAGCAGTGGACGTCTATTGGCTAAAATGATGATAATGATGAACGTCTTCTTACCAAAAAGTGATTCAGTGACAACGTACTCGTAATAATTTTACCTATCTACATAAAAGTATGCTACACTTTCATAAAAACAGCTATTTTAATTGAAACTGGGCAGTTGTAAGAGTCACTTTATATTCATATTAGCATTAGAAATGATGACTTTGGAAAGGTTTATCTTACGACCCAAATAATGAAAGAAGTACCTACTCGTAAGTACAACTGTGTACATACCACTGAGTACCTATATGAAAAAAATACAGCAGTAGTTAGCAGATTTTTACAGATTTTGTCAATACATCAATTTCTTTTTAATTTATTCCATAGATTTTTCAGCTTCCGTTGAGTTTAACTTTAATAAAGTCCAAAATGACGTCATAACCTAGAACTTCATATATAAACAAATCTGTTTCCAATTACTTATTTCTTCAAAATAAATTAGTTAGAAAATAACAACATAATAAATTCCATCATACAAAGTTAACACTATTTTAGAAGTAAAAAAAGGATCAATCTTTTTTATCGAATTCCTCAAAGTTGATAAACGAAATAGCATTCTGCTTGAAGATAAACTGAATAAACTACAAGCCAACTCTATCCAATTGAACAAACAGCCCGCAAATCTCGATTGCTTTACAAATAAAACGACTTCCCTATAAAGCTATCAGAAAACGATACCGACGACAATGAAGTCGCCAAAATTCTAACAATTCAATTTATTTTTGTCAAAGTTTTCTACAAAATGTATTTTCGCTTGCAGTAAAGTTTTATGATAAGATTTCACTAATCAACGAAGAAGAAATATTTTTCCGCTTGGTCTTACTTATAGATAAAAACGTACTCAAAATTCCCCAAAGTGAGTATTCCGTCGAAATTTTTGGACACGGAATTCCTGTTTGTGTTAATGTGTCATGTAGACTCCCCGTGGGGGATCTCACACTACACACTGAAAGTAACTCTACTCTCGACATAAATAAAATATGTTGAAGTGCGAATTCAACTGAACGCACTAGGGAATCCTATACCGAGTTTCTATTAGCATATTTTAGCGATAGTATGTAGCTACATCGGTATGACATCATCATTATCGTCAGGGGCCCTTATCCGTCCATAGCTAGTTTATATTTCATTTGCGCTGTATCTATTTGTCATCGTACTTTTAAAGGTAAAATGTTATTTTTTTTGGTACAAGCATTTGATCTTAATCGCACATGATGATATATAAAGATGTGGTTTATTAAGGAAGGTCATTGGGCCTATTCTCGAGAACTCGACATTGAAGTTAAGTTCAAGAATTGTATGGACAAAATATTTTAGTTTCCGACATTAAATTCGTAGTCTAGCAATAAATTTTCTCGTAAACCCATGACGAGACGAGATTTCATCTGCAGTTTCGTGTCGCCGCACGTGACGAGTGTCGAGCAACGTGCGGATTCGTCTCGTTTCGTGCGAACGTCACTAATACGAGAGAGTAAATTGTTACTATTGATAACAAACCAATCGAGGTAAGATTGAGCAAGCAATTTGGTGTAAGAATTCCGTGGCATTCGCTGGTAGTAAGATTTCAGCCGGAGCCGAGTGGTCCCCGGCAGAGTAGAATAGGCCACCCTCACTCTTAGCGAGGTGTCTTAAAAGGCGGCTAAGGTAAAGCTGCTGGCATGATCATCAGCACCCAGAGAAGGAAAACTCTGCATTCATATCAAAACCCTCGCCAACCCGTCTGCCAAGCGTGGTGAGTATGGCAATGGACAACATTTCAAAATTGCTAAGCTCTGAAACAAAAAATACCAATTCTTTGTTTACTTTTCCGCTGCTCGAATATATATTTATTCATTTTTTATATTGCTTATTTACTGAGAAAAAAATTAAAAACAAAAAAACGTAAGATGACGTCATCGGACGGCAGAATGTAAAATATTTCTTTGCTTAGCACATTATAGTTTTAAATTTACGTAATGCCAAACTCATGACATGTAACTGTCAAAAAAAAAGACAACTTGTCAACGTTGAATGTATGAATGACGTTGACAATGTTGACACTAGTATTATTTACCTTTGACAGTAGTACCTTTTTTTTATTAAAACAATGATAAGCAAAGGAATATCGCTGTATTCAGCCGTCCGATGACGTCATTTGGCGCTTACGTCTATTTAGAATAAAAAGAATTTCAATAATTATTTTATGCATGAAAATGGACAAATTTTGAAAAAAGAAAAAATATGGGTCTGTTCATTTTATGTCTACTTTCATATAAAAAAACAATATGGACATGTTAAAAATTTGAAATGTTGTCCATTACCCCTCATGTGATTGAGGGAGGCCCGAGCCCCAGCAGTGGGGACTTAAATGGGCTGATGATGATGATGATGAAGATTTCAGCAAAATGTCGTTTATGAATTTTAGTGATAATTGGAATGGTTCAAGTTAAGGAAAGGAAATATTAAGAAAAGTTTTATTTAACAAATTAAGACCTGAATGCAAATTTAGTCTGTAAGATTGAAATTATTGAAAAACTACATTACAGGTACCTATTTGTTTATTTTTAATCTGTCATATTGATTACCTACATACATATCTCTCTGCCTATAAATGTCAAATTGTCTAGTTTAAAAAGAAGGGAGGTCTTTTCTTCCTGGTTGAAGATATTTCTAAGGATCTAAAATATTGCAAGAATTAAGATATCCAACGTAATAAAACTCTTACAGTTTGTTGATATATGTGCATAAAAGATACATTTGTGGTTTTTATAGTGAATATGTGGGACTAAGATATTATTTTTATAAGAGAATGGCAAAAGCACGTTTGTTCTTGCTAACATTTTAATATTCCAGTGACAAAAAAAGAAAAAGAATATTATATTATGCAAAACAATTCCGTTTCACCTTCACACATAGGTGCGTACTTACTACACGGTCTTGCAACCGTCATTAAAATGTAGCATTACGCTCACCGTACGGAGACCACTTCATTTTACCAACTAAGCGCGTTTGGTAATTGCGAGCAAATTCTACGAGTTGCGGCTACAATAATAACCGATGACAAAATCCTCAGTAATATTCTAAATGAGGAAGAAAATCTGTCACTTTGTCGGTTACTTTTTACTTTTAACTACTAAAGATATATAAAAGATTGATTTTATATCACGAGGAAGAAGGTCTGTAAGAGCTTAGTTTTGTCCAAAAACTATTTGCATAAAAGAATGTCTCAGGCTAAAATCCACGCGAGGGAAGCGGCACGAAGACGCGAGCAACAACCAGGAAATATACCCAACTGTAAATTTCGAAAGAAATTATAATTAATGTTAACGATTGAGCAGCCTTCATAAAACATGCCCGGTATATCTTAAAAGTACTCGTATGTATACTTACAGATTTAGCAATGCGTATACTTTTGCTTAACGATTACTGCAATGTGTACCAGAGCAGTTGGGATCGGGTCAGTAATCATGATCACTTACCTTTGCACAAGTAAGAGTGAAAGATTACTTGACCGCCAAAGCAAAAATATTTTTAATTAGAAATCTCCGTTTTAGTCGGAAAAAACTACGAGTAATCATGAGTTTAGCAAAATAAACATTATGAATTTCAAACGTCATTAAGACTAAGCGAACTATTCTGTGGTTCTGTTCAACATTATAATTATCATTATTAGTCAAAGCTTTTGAAACTTAATTCACAATGCAATACTGTTGTTAAATATCATTTCTGCGTCAAATACAGTTGAATCACACATATTTAGTAAACTAGTGACGAATTAATGAATGATGTAAACGACTTGTTGTAGAAACTTGTATTTTCAATAACAGGAACTCGGTTATCAAGTTTTCAATTTGCGGTTTTACTTATTCATGCTTTAAGCTTAATTATCTGCGGTTTATTATCAACAAAAAACATTAAGTTATGTTGAGTGTCGAAACAACGAGGATTCGTGATTAATTTGTTACCTTTGTTATATTTGCTGATTATATTCATTTCATTGTGTTCTTTGTCAATATAATTTAAGATTAGCCGTGCAGCATTTTGATTTAACAAAGATATGACTACATTCGTAATAAATGTAAATGTCAAACCTCCTAATAATTTCCTCCTCCTGAGAAATTTCGACCTCATTTGCAAACCCAAAAATCAACTAACTACTTGTTCCATTGTAAGTGGTGGTATTTGATGAGTTCAAAAACATTTATTTATAAGTGTTGATAGAAATGAGTGGAAAATAAAAAGTTCCAAGGAAACTGCTGCCAAAAACGTCAACAAAGAAGTGGTTCGCAACCAAAAAAATTGTTATCCAGCAGCGACAACCGCAGACCACTTCGATCATAGTCGGTTTGGCAAACCGAAACTGCAGATGCGATGAATGGATGCACTTGTCACTGTGGACCTTATCACGGTGCCGCAGCCCTGCCCCGCGGCGCTCCGCCGCGCCAGTCGCGCCGCGCGCACCGAGCCCTCCGGCCGTCCGCACGCCTCCGCACCGCACCACCGCAATAGGATCGATCGCTCGTCTCGTGACTTTGTGACTCCAGTGCCCTTCAGTGTTGTGAATGACATGTGCTCTCGTGCTGACTGATATAGGAACGATTTGTGAACCACCTGACATTGACTTCTCATACGTAAGTAAATGGCCGAAATGTCCTGGCCTAGCTATCCACTACCGCTGCTAGACAGCAGTTGATAAACATATGGGAATCAATTCTTAAGTAAACATGTTGAGAGAGATTGTTCAGAAATACATCAGATATAATTAAAAAAAGTTTTAGTAAATTATAAAAAGAAAACAAAGAACAGGAATCATATTTAATAAGTGCAGACATCGTAAATTTTGACGATAAATGCAACTTGGACAATAATACCACGGAACGTAGTACGAATGGAGCGAATGTGGTAAAATGATAAACAGGAAACAACAAACGGCGCATAACAAAATAAATTTACGAAATGGGTCAAATACACCCTTCCGAAATTTTTCGCGAAGATAATTTATTCATTCCCAAACATTAGAAAAACAAATGAAAGTCAGAAAAAAAAACTAAATTCAAAATTTGATGTCCTAAAATCACATCTACATTACATTAAACACATACAGACATTCTTAAAACTCATCAGCATCGACTTGGTCGGGAAACAAAAGTGGTATAAGTAGAAACGTATTTCCAGATGCTAGAGCGTCAACACACATGTATATTTTTACACCACAACTGAAACATAAAAGAGTTACGCACCAAAAGAAATACTAAGAACAGATGCTCTAAATGTAACAAACTACATTTTATGAGAGTAGGAGCTTTTACCATATCTGGGTGTTCATTATTTTCATAACTACGAAGTGCACGTACATTGCGCTGTAATGTAACTTTTGGGGTATCATTAAATATAGATGTTATTTTAAATTTCATTATTGAGTAGCCTTCTTCAAATGATACACTAAGCGATCCTCCGTCGATGACTGCTCGATTCCCATCAGGCCCATCAGTGACTAGCACTTTTTAGTTAGAAGCCTTAACGACCCCTGCCTACTATTAGTTTATAATAAACACTCCACGATGACCGTCATTATCATTGTGCTTTCAGCAAGTGAGTGCTTTGATGCGATGTAAATCTGAGCATATTACATGTACACGTGTCATTATAACGAACATGTCCCGTTATAATCTAGGAGCATTCAGAGTTAAATAAAGACCTTTGAGTGTTAGTAATTTTACTGTTTTAATAGAAAATATTTAGACTGTACATTTCAAGGTTGCTTGTTGTGTTAACCACAAATCCGCCGCTAATATTGCGCAAAAATACAGAAATGTATTATAGTTGCATTCATATTTACAAAATCGCAATAAATAACAGCAATTAGGAAATGGTTTTAATTGAAACATAAATTGCATACATCCCATCTTTCACTATGCTCATAATTCTTAGAACTTCTGATAGAAGTAGGATGATAGCAATGTATAGCGTGTTGCCATATTAGACGCGTGCTACTTACCTACCCACAATACATCTGTATCTGTTAATCTGCAAACGTTCATGTTTTTACACGAGATGAGACAGAAAGAACTCATTGAGATCGTCCGCAATGGCCCGTGTGCCGCACGCATCTGCGACCTGGATGCCACCAGACCGTCTCGTGTATTAATCTGGACAATTCATCAACGCCGGACTCTGTAATTAAACATCTTGACTCGATAGCCGCATCAAAATATTCTGAAGTTATTCGCATATGCCGCCGCAAAAGTGGAGCATTTTAACTGACAGTTGAACGTTAAAAACCTTTTAAACCAGTTAGCGAAATGAGCCATATTTTAATGGCATGTCCTTGCTGATCATCTCAATATCTGTCGATTGAAATAAAATATAAACGATGGACTCGACTGGTCGCAATAAGATAAACGCATTCTTGAATCCGTATCGAATTCACGCTCCACAAAAATTTGTTGTTGTTAAATGTCACTTGTCTGTTTACTTACTATACTTGCTTTTATTGATGTTTTATTTGAATGCATAACAAATGTTTGTAATCAAGTAATATTGAATATTAATTTTATACTCACATTATAGCCTTTAATGCAAGTACAAGAAGATAAGTGACCTTAAACTCGTCATTACCTCTAAAGATAATATTTACGGAGTTAAGTTAAATAGCCTAGATGATTCGAAGCGAATCCCAGCTCAGTATGTACATTTTTTTCTCCTTATTCATGTCTTAGCTTTTATCATAAATAGCAAAGTTATCGACAGAACAGATAACTTCTTCAAGTAATGTTATTATGACGATTCTAAAGAATCTTATCAGTCCATTACTTTCCACAACTTGTAGCATTTTCGTACTTTGTTGCAAAATATATTCCTCTCAATTAAAAATATTTTTAACTGTGCTCCACTCTTCAAAGATTCCAATTTTTTAGATTATTACTTAACCATTAGGTTATCTGCAAGATTTTAATGATAATATTCCTTAATTAATTCATCAAAATACCAATCAATATTTGACTTCAAGACAAATATTACACTCATGCTTTATTCCTCATCGTAATCCTGTCAAAATATGTATTATGTATTAAGTCGTGCCTTTTACGTTCTAACACGATGAGTATTCCAATTCAAATTTACAACGAAACATTCGCTTAGAATATACAATAATATTATGTAACAAGAGACCGCGGACGAAGCGTGGAGGAGTCTTCAAAATGTTTTAAAAAAGAACAAATTAGGCGCCGGACTGGTTTGGCGTAACTCCGGAAGCCAACAGGTTCCACCGCCGAGATAACTATTAATTGGAATTTTAATTTTTACTAATAAAAGATGCTCGTAAACGTTCTGTCTCTGGTCGTGGATCAATTTGAAGATATTACCGTGGATTGAGTAACAATAACGGCTTTCACTGAACACAAGGTAGTTATTACAACGGGCACGCAACGCTTTTTAGGTAACCCAGCCGTTTGTCGATCACTTCTAATTATGTTACGAAGAGTTCTTCAGTGAACTATAGAAATGACATAAGGATAATTGATTAGACAGTACATAATGTGCTTGAATTATAAAATTGGTTCTCCAGTCTTCATGATTTTCTCACCGGTGATAATGATCACACCATTTGTAAACCTATCGAATGAGAAACGAATCCATCTCTATTGTTCTTTTATTTTTCTTCGAGCCCAAACTGGTCTTGCTCAAACAAAGTAACGAAGCTTATAAATATTTAATAAATATTTGCATTGGTTTTACACCTCGGAAAAAATGGTTTCCTGTGTCTGTTTCTAAGGCATTTTGTACCCATAGTTTTTTATGATGAGCATTATGATTATACCAACACTTTTGTAGGTACGTATGCAGAAAATCGTAGGTGATAGAATAAATGGTAAAACTCGCGATTTCTTTATTGGCGATGCTACCGTTCCTTAACTTTTATTTTGGTGGGATAACAATGGGATTTCTAATCTTTTCCCTTCCCTCAGATTGGGATTTCGGTACTTTCAGCTCACTCACTCAGCAAAGCACAGCGCAAGCGCTCTATTAATATCAGTATTATTAATTCCTTGCGAAACTTACCTTAAATAGGAAACAAAAAAAACATTTTGGCACATAACACCTAACCTAAACTATCTGCATACCCCTTATGAATAAGTTTCGTGACCATGGGGCATAACGAAATATATACGAATGATGATGGGTTTAATTAGCAAATTTTCGGAGAACACGTGAATCAAATCAGAAGCGTCAGTTTTTTCCGGACAATGGAACTACATATCGTGACGCGATCTACTTGCTTTGTGAATCGCATGTTCATCACCACTAAAATCTTTAAAAACTTTCAAATTCGAGCACAAATTGCTGACTCGAACCTAAAGAAACTCAGGTTATTAAATCATTCCAAGGGTCATTTCAGGTCAAAGCTTTATGAATGGCCATTAAATTCTGCACACTGCGCGAAATATTTAACCATTATGTAATTGAAACAGGAATACAAATAACTAATCCTACTGCTTTATCTAGTACCTACTGCGTAGTTTTGAAACTAAAACCTACTAAGTAAAAATGAATCCTTCGCACTTCCGTGTAAGCATCACAAATTACGTCGAATCGAAGGAAAGATTTCTCCAAGCAAAGATTACTTTATGCTAATTTTGTAATCGTAAATATTATCGCCTATAGAACATTCTGGAGACAATTTTGAGGCAGGAAACAGTCAAGTTTGTTTTATTGCCTGCTATTAATGTCGCTTAGCCCGACATCTTTGATTTACCACCACTGGACGATCAGCGACTCGTGCGCAGGACCAACCCGCTTCCGACGCCGCGACCGTATTACTGATATAATATTAATATTGACTGCCTCATTGGTGCAGTCGCAGTTTAAAGCGACGGGTTCGATCCCCGGGTCGGGCCAAAATTTGTATCCAGATTTTTCTGTTAATAAATTCTCAGTGTCAGCCCGGAGTTTGGAAGTTCGCGGTCTGTGCCTCGGATAGCAAGTTAAACCGTAGGTCCTGCGCCCGATCCCTCTCCGGTCGTCTCACACTGGTGTCCCATCGGAATATGCTGGCAAGGGAATAGAGAGTGCACTTGTGTTTGCGCACACACTTGAGCACTATAATATATCCTGCATAAATGAGTGATCGTTGAGATTGGCCGCCTTAGCTGAAATCGTTGGAGGATAGTATTATTATTAACATTATCGTCGTCATCAATTTCACTCTCAAGAGCATTGATCATCGTTTTATTATGACAAAATAAAACTGAAAATCTTACATAATCAATATCCTGTTATGAGGAACCCTTTTTTTGTTGCAAGTTCCGCTCTCAACAAAAGAGGTATTTACAAACCGTTGTTACATTGTCCTCATTGTTTACTTTTGAAACCGTTCTATTGTAGAGGTGTTAAAGTTTTATTGAGGCATGTTTTGTAGCGTGTCGTAAACGCGCATCTGGGTGTAGGTGGTGCGCCGAGGGACATTTTCTCGTCAAAGGCTGCGTCCGCTTGCGCGAGCGCATGCCGCCCGCCCACGCGCTTGTAAATCGTCCCTCTAACTGTACTGGCAACAAATTACCCGTGTTACATTCGTAATTGAATGTGTTTAGTCTTAATCACGTCACTTTTATTCAATGTTACAGTTAATGTGTAGATATTAAATGATGATTGGTGGTGATTAAATTATCTCATTGATTTATTAAGTAGATAAATGCAGATCTGGCAAAATGATCGAGGATTTATTTAATGATTCTCGTTAAAACACTAAACGCTTTCGTTGGCTGTTGATGAGTTGTCATTAGCCGTATTTATAGCTCTTTGAAGTAAACGAAAGAACACACTCGCTGGAACACGCTACAACTGATTTTTTCATTTGTAACGGTTTAACACCAGATGAACTAGACAACTGAATATCATAAAATATTGACATCTCTTTCAGTAGAGATGTTTTTATTAAACTTTAATATTGTTGATCCATGAATACAAACCCCGGAACATTTTTTAACAATTTTAGTAAGTATAAACTGAGCTACATATTTAACAAGTACGCAAGCTCTCCATTACTGACTTCGACCGCTGTAGTTATATGCCAGAGCATGCACTTAACTGATTATGAATGAAGGGACCTATTACTTCTTTATGTAGTTATGTTACGAAGCGTGAAGAAGCATCTCGCGGGCCAGTATGGCAGTCCCAACGGAGGTGATGCCTGACATCGCTTCCGTTGTAATTGCAACGTGGGCTCTTCTCTTACCATCAGGCCTAATGGTAAGAGAGAGCCAATATACTATGTAACTATAAAAAAAATGTCGTTGTCATGAAGTTCTTATTTTTATATTTTCCGATAAGTTGTAAAAAAACTACATAATTTATCTTCCTGCGTTCCTACGTACCCAATGTCCAGACGCAGACCCCAATTTTTACGAGTATCCGGGGGTTTATTGGTTATTCTTCCTATTTCTATTGTAGATCATCCTATTTAATTTTTACCTTTACAATTTCCCTTGAAGTTTCCACAGCTTTATGTTTTGTTAGCGACTACCTGGGCACCGTCAAAGCGAATATAATCACTGTTATGGTACCGTCATTAGGTGTAGTTTTTTTTCTTGTAGTTGTAAAATAGTGTAAAGCCCTATCTCAAAACTATTGAAACCACTCGGTCTCTTACTTGTTACGTTAAAAAATATTTTCTTCACATGCCTTGATAAAACACCTACTTACTTATGTAGGCTAGTATGATCCTAAAATTCTATTAAAACAGCTAATCATTAAAATAGATAGTAGTTACAATGTGATCCAAAAAATAGCAAGGAAATATATTAATGGTATTTAAAAACTGCTTGTCCTAGTCGTTGCAAGTCCTTTAAGTCCAACTAAACCAAAGCTAAAGATAGACACAGTAAACGGTATCCACTAAAATAACACAAGAACTATTCGCTAACTAAGTGTCTACTTTACTAGGTATCAAATTACGTCTTACCGCCTCTCCCTACGTCAAGCATGTTGTCCTTCTGACCCCATCGTATAAATGTGTGGATTAGGCAAACATTGTCAATAAAGACGTAGAATATTAGCGGTAAAGTCTATATTTTCTCTAATCCTATTTTCAAATCTAAAAACCGTCCTAAATCCAACTTTCCACAACATTGCCCTTTTGTTAAATCTTTTTTGTTGGTAGTTTACTTATCTCTTTTGTTTATGTCAACAAAGAGAGGGATTATGGGGCTGTTTGCAAAATAAAACAAGGTAAGTAATTTTCGAAATTATTTAACTGCAAATATTGTAAGAGCTTAAATGTTTCATAAATAAAGAGGCTGTCTTTACTCTGAATTAGCTAATTCCAAGACAAAACATTGGAATGGCTCAAAAAAAAATAGATATGAATAAGCACATAATAATATTATTAATCCTAAATAGCATTGCGTACATTATAAACAAAAAAAAGCTGTTTTTGTTGTAACCATTCTACGAAGGTCATTTTTCGGGTCTCGACGCCACTTGCGCAGAAACAAGAAAATACTATGTTTATCATATTTAGACATGTACATTTTTCATTGATCGGTACGAGAAACCATTCTTTAATTTATATACCCTATGCATTGAAGAGAGTCAATCCAATACTAAACAGATCAAGGGGAACTCGGTCAGTCATTCATAGCATAATCAACTTAACAGTGTCAGTATAATCTACAAATCGGTAGTCAGTAACAGGATATCTGATATGTATGATGGACAAACTAAATGGCGGTACAAGAATTATTGTATGAGCGTTTTTATCACAGTGAAACCTTATACTAATGATCTTGGCCCGGATAAGCAACAGGGTAGGACGTTGCTATGTCTGACGACTATGGGCTGGCAGACATGGCCATGATTCTGATTACAATTACGATATACTTACCTAACCTAATTAGAGGAAAAGTTTGTTAATTGAAATTTTCGACTAAGTTTAATGCGTTAAAGTTATGCTACGCATTTACGCTCTCAATGCAAATCAGCTACAATAATGTAGGTACCTACTCGAAATTAAGAAATACCCTAAAGTAACTCTTTATCCAACTCCCCTTTGCCAAAAAACTTTTCGTATTTACCGTTAGATGATACTACGAGTGTACTAAGGCCCGACTTAGATCAATCTTTATTATTGAATAAATCTATGATGTAGCGTCAGATTTGGATATAATAGAAGTGCTATACCATAGATTTTGTATCGGAATAAGATTGGATTGTATCGGCCCTAAGTGAAATTTATTTACGTAACCAGCGTCAGCGCCAGCGTTTACGTCCTGCTATATTGCTAAAAAAAGTAGTGGGATTAATACTAGAAATAATTGAAGAACTAGAATAAACATACATTTTACGTAACCTGTTAACTTAAAAAGCCTAACATTTTAAGTGAAAAGAAAATTGAAGTTGACTGTTTTTGACGAAACAACAATAACAAGCTCTATTTATTGATTAGAACAAGAACAAAATTAAATGAAAGATGAAAGTACCTAATATACCGTACAAAATGTCATAAGTTACACTTTTATACTTTTCAAAGTTACGTAAACAGAAATGTAACCACGACCTCACAGAAACGTCTCGTCTGAAACTCGTGTTTTACATTAACGAACCAACTATGCCCTTCATTATATTTTTTGTCTATTTTAAAATGTTAACAAGTTATTCTATTAGGAGAATGTAACACACGGCCAGCAGTAAAAAATAAAGGTCGCCATGGTGTGCTCTGACATTGTTCAATACAAAATTACTTTTTTGTTCGGAATGCCAAAGGAGCACAATTTGAATAACTTAGTCCCTTTTCAAGATAGTGGTTTTAGATAAACAACAAAGCTATGTAAGAGGAAATACTAAGTTAGAAATAAGTACGCAGTTTCTTTAATCATGCAGGTGGTTACGAAGAATTACAATAAGTACATTGCTGGAGGTAGTTCCGATTAGTACTGACACTCGTAGGATAAGTCTCATCTAATACGAATTACTGTTAGACACACACATTAGATTCAAATACGCTTCCCATTTCAAACATAATGATTAGGTGTGAGCGCATCAGCGCAGGCAGGGCAGCACGTGCGATGGACTCGAGACGGCAAACATAACGCGTCTTATCTTGATCGAGAATCGCTACTTATTCCCTGCAGAAATATTTATTCAAATGTTTATTATCTAGACATACGTATTCGTATTCTCTTATCATGATTACATACGTTAAATAGTTTTGTTTAACTTATTATCTAGTATATTGCTGACGTAAAAATTATCGAGATGTGTGTTCATTCAGTAGCCACTTTATTTAGTAGGTAATATTTTGAGTATCTGAGTTCTCCAAAAATAGTAAAATAAGCACAAAATTCAGATCACTTATAAATTTAAGTTTACGAAAACTATTTTATATATTTATCTACATGTTTTTACTGAGTCAACATGAATTGGGCAAGAAAAATAGGTAGACGTAGTACGTAAGGATAATACCTACCAACTTTGTGGTTAAATTGTAATATTTAAAATGTCCAGCAAGGTTTATTTGAATTCCTGGATTGAAAAGGCTTTTAATAGAAAATTAACACGTACAACCACTTGTGTAAATATTAATACGGCATTCGCAAAGACAGATTTTGCAAGGAGCGCACGCGGTAAAATCTTTTGTTTACGATGTACTGTTAACGTTGGTACTGAGTAGGTCCAACTACTATTTTGAACTTTATTTATGAATAGGTAAGAACCAAGTACAAATATTGAAGACTGTGTTGGAAATAAGCCATTTTAGCACAAATAACGGTACAAAACAAAATGAAAACAAAACAACAAAAATATTTTCTTATTTGTAAATTGCATATAAGTGACAGTGGCGTTATTTATTAAACACTTTTTGTGCGTTTTATTCATACCAATTATTGAATGTTACTTCAGTGATATTGAGTAAGTTTTAATCAAGTAAAGGTTTCATGCCATAAAATACAATTAAAGGAAGGAACTTCACAATGTTCCGACGATAACTGATAGATAATGATATTGATTTCTATTTATTGCAATCGTTTCATTTACATTTCGCCAGAAATAGTTGGTTGGAAAAGTTATTAACAAACTTCTCTGAAAATGTATCTTTAAATGTAGATAATATAGTGAACAGTAACCGTGACACGGTAGCACAATAAATTATATGGTAACCAGGGGCGGGCGCAGGTAATTTGCAAAATATTACGTTCCATTAATATCACTCTGTGATTTAGAGCTTACACGTGCCTTACCCTTTTCCGGGACAGATACCTACCCGAGTTTTTACTACAAACGGTAATGGTAGAGACATTACGTCCGTGTCCATTGCGGTTAGTGACTTGCTAGTTTATTATTTTCTGACACGAATTTACACACATATTAATCTTAGAGGTGAAATTTCAAAAAGTTTCTCAACGGAAATACTTCAATTTATTTTGTTTATTACCTACTTTTTTTAAAAAAGTAACAAGCCGTGTGGTACAGCCGTGTGGTCCCCGGCAGAGTAGAATAGGCCACCCTCACTCTTACCGAGGTGTCGTAAAAGGCGACTAAGGTAAAGCTGCTGGCATGATCATCAGCACCCAGAGAAGGAAAACTGCATTTATATCAAAACCCTCGCCAACCCGTCTGCCAAGCGTGGTGAGTATGGCAATTACCCCTCATGTGATTGAGGGAAGGCCCGTGCCCCAGCAGTGGGGACCTAAATGGGCTGACGATAATTACCTACTTATTTTTACATTTTGGCGGACAAACGAGCAGACGGCTCACCTAATGGTAAGTGATTATCCGCCGCCCATGGACTTCTGCCAACACATGGGGCATCACAGATGCGTTGACGGCTCTTAAGGGAGTAATAAGCTAAATCTTTTTTTTTTACTTTTGATAAAGAGAAACACTGAGATATAAATAACATAAAAAGAACCCTATTTCCATTGTTTCCTAGTGCCGTAAAAATTGTTTAGGCAAAAGCGTATTTTTTATTGAAATGTCTACTTAATATCTTTCGTGATATTACTTTAGTAGGCAGACATTTTTGAAATTGAATAATTGTAACAAAAAGCATTCGACTAAACAGTCGAATGCCGAAAATCGAGAATAAATTCCATATTCATTTGCTAATTTGATATGAAATCTTTTTTAACACCACGCCTTCTAAATAAATAAAGATCTGGAATAAATATGGGTATATTATGTTACCTCGTGTCAACACCGTACCTATTGTGTAATGGAGACGCCCATCTTATATTAAAATATATAATATCCTCTTTGTCGTGATGTCAAACGCAGAGCGAAATCCACCCTTAGAACTGAGTCGAGTCTGTAGTCATCCCGCCTTAGTAACGCCACGCTAAGTTAATAAATGTATCTGAGTTTGACACTATCACAACAAGAACTAGTTATCAACAATTACTTTTATTGTGTTGGATGGACGGATGCAATGTTACATGTATCTACACTAAATTTATATTCAGATTCTTATCGTTGTACGCAAAATATCTATTACCATGGACAAATTATTTACTCCATGCTATTACCTAAATACTCCCCCTTATTGCAAATCGCGAATATAAATCGTGACAGCTCCTTTTAACATTGCGTGCTGGAACGGGATGACATGAGTTTAGTCCGGTAATAACTTTAGATCGCGATTTATAATAAGGTGGACTTAGTTTTACAAAACTCAATCATTTGCTTAGCAGGTTCATAGACCAGATATTTTTATAGGACATTGCGTCAAAACTAAAACGAAGCAGGATGCATTTACTTCCCGCTTGTCCCCGATCGAACCAATTAGCCAAAGATATCAATAAACTAGCAAACGTGTTATTTCGAGTAATTACTAGGTGATTCTATCGAGTTATGGGACAGCTATTATACGAATTTACAAGTTGTTAGTCTCCTATAAACTACGAATGTCGAAACTAGAGCCTACTTTATAGTTGTGGTAATAGTTAGCTTATACCTTTCAACTTCCTTGAAATGTTTACCTACAAGAATACATCAGGCATGGTGGAGAGGAAATCCTATTCGTCCTTTTCAGGATTCAAAAAGAAGAGACGGTCAAGAATTGGATTATTATTGCACAATATTTAAAAAAAAAAGATTTAACAATCCAAACAGTCCCAGTTTTTATTTCAAGAACTTAACTTTTCAATTTGAACCACGCAGAAACTTATTCGTATGTTATTGTTCAGTAAAATATTTTCCTAATTTGGCGCATCTCTTCTCCAACAAAAGCGAATTAAGCCTTTGTCTAAAGTAACGTATTCACACTCGTGTTGTTGACACATATTATTATAACGGAGGCAGCCTCCGAGTTAATAATGCGTCTTTGTAGACGTGTCAGGCGCAGCCGCAAGCCTTCCGCGATCATTTACCGTGTGTTGCAGTTTAGTCTCATAGAAAAAAAAGAGCGAGTTGGACAAAGGTACACACACAACACAAGTGTTCCGTACAAGCATGCAAAAACTTTGTCGTTACCTGTTGAGGATCGATGGCTGGACCAGCCTCTTTTATATTGTTTATGTTTTTATACTTTTTTTTACTGATTTTGATACATTATTGTATTGTTTCTTGTCTTATGTCTGATGAACGAGAAAATACATTGTTTTGCTAATATCAGCGGTTTTTGTTAGCATATCATCAGCAGATTGATATACAGTCCAATCGCCAACATTACCTATTATTTAACATAAAAACGTGTAAGACATGTATTAAGAAACAGTTGAAATATAAGGCATAAATGGATGTACAGTAACGATTATTATGATTTTATGACTTACAAGTTGCAATTTTTACGTTATTGTTTGTCCACCAGAGTAACTATTTGATAAAATAATAATATGTTTAGGTACATAATCCTAAGAAAACTTTGACAGACGGGACGGACAACAAAGTCAGTCTAATCCTAACAACATCTCTTCAACATGGAACAGATACTATTAGAAGAGACAGATAAAGTCGAGACGGATCGACCTAAATCCAATTATTTGAAGGCGCATAAGACGCAAAAAAATAGATATCTATTTTCTTCAACGTTTCGTTTATATAGCCATGTCGAGCCCTTCCAATAAGTAGTCTGTGGAGTGAATCTGATAGGAAATATATCTCTTCGGCAAGGAAAAGGCTGTATTGGACAAGCCAAATTAAACGAAATGCGATGATTGGGTGATTAGATGCAGAACCATAGAGTCTACAACGAAGCCGTCCCGTAACGGCAGACGCACAGAGCGCATGTGAAAGGTCGTGAATCTCGTTTTCGTTTTAGGTCATCAAACTATGTCTTTTTCTTCAGCATTCCGTTTTTGCAGACATGTCGTAACCTTTCTGAAGAGGACTCTGTGGAAATCTTGTAGGAAAGATATATCTTCAACCCGGCTGTAAGGGACAAGCCAATTCAAACGAATTGCGACGAGTTAACGACAAATTAAGAGCAGTATAGTCCGAAACTGATATAAGAAGTAACTATTATCTTTCTGTTTTAGTTATACCTATTTAATTGTGTAGTTTATGGCTTACTTCTGTAATAAAGCTCTATTTTAGCACGTTGAAGACTGTGGGAAACATGGGAATCCGAATTGATGAAATCCATGGCCAAATCGAGTACTTCCTCTTTGCCCCACCAAGACGACCCACTGGTGGGGCATAGTGGATGCTTTAGAATTCGTAGTGGAATCTGCCCCACTGAATCAATTTAGTGGGGCAGATTCCTCTGCTTTAAAATTAGGTGTATTCTGCCCCACTAGGGTCGGCACCTTAGAGTGTATGTGGGTGGAAATACTCATAAACATAACTTAAAACATAATTTTTAATAAAATATTTGAACTCAAATAGACGAATATTACAATAATGAGTAAACCCACAATCACTCTAAAGTGCCGATCCTAGTGAGGCAGAATACACCTTATTTGAAAAAAGACGAACCTTCCCCACTAAACTTATTTAGTAGGGCAGATTCCACTACGAATTGTAATGCATTCCACTATGCCCCACCAGTGGGGCAAAGTGGAAGTACTCGGCAAATCAAATGCCCCAAAATGATCAAAATATGTCTGTACCTTAAGAAATGTGTCAATAAATCATAAATAATACTTTATTAGAAATAATATTCCGTTCGTTCATTCATCTAAATGCGAAGTTTAAAATATTAATTCGCCTTCCTTAGAGAATGTGCCCGAAGCAACGTTGCCACATCTCCTGCCTGGTTTGACTTATCCATCATAGTATCAGTTAGTCAATCTTGAGTCAAAGTAATGGGTTGCCTAATCCTATCTGGATTTAATATTCGTAACTCTTATTTACGGAATTCGTTGAAATCGCAGACAAAAACATATGTACTTACCGATTGATTTTTGAAAAGGGATTTAATCTGAAGTTTTTGCTGCGGGTAACAAAAAATAGGTTAACTTAAAAGATATTTTTATTTGATAGATATCAGACGAGCAGACGGACCTCCAGATGGTAAGCGATTGCCACCGCCCATGGACACGCTAGACACCAGTGGAGTCACAAGTGCGCTACCAACCTTTAAACCCCCTTTTCCCCCGGATTGGGCCTCCGGTCACGCAGCAAAACACATCACAGTATTACTTCATGCCGGTTTTCTGGTCGATTCGGCCCATTCATGCCTAAGCGTGGCTCTCTCACGGCCACATAGAGTGTAGATATAATTTTCAAATATAGACCTATCAGACTTACTTGCCGAATAGGAAATACTTGCGATGCAAATAGTGTTATTATGTATGTATTTTAATATTATGGTGTGTAGAAAGCTCGGGATTGAAGGGCTATGAGTACCATAAGTCACTGTTTTAACGCCGCCCGGCCCTATTGTCTTGCTATAGATGGCGATAAAACATTCTGCGTGAAGGAATTTTTATGTTTCCGATCCTTACACGCCACTAGGATTAATATACTATATACAAATCACGCAAATTGATATGAGTATACTATTCGTGAAAGACTATTTAATACTTTATTAGTTTTTTTTAATGGTAGATATGCCAATAAAAAAATATTACTAAAGTAAATGTATGTAAGCTGACGACCGCTGATATATAACTACTGTCGAATAGGCCACAGAATAAAACCTCCGCTTGGATTTTATGGCGCCAAGATCGCGAAAAGCTGACGTCTTTTGTTTCTGTGTAAAATTTTACTTCTCCTCCCACCTAAACCTAGCTTGTTTCATTGTATATTTTTATGGATTAAATTAGTTTATTTTTAATTACAAAGATCTGCCTTATTATTAAAACGCCATAATTATTCACGTTCCCAAATCCTACCGGTATACCTACAAATTATAAGTACCTGCCTAACTAACAGTGGGAGAGCCACGCTTCGGCATGAATGGGCCGGCTCGACCGGAGTAATACCACGTCCTCACAGAAAACTAGCGTGAAACAGTGCATGCGCTGTGTTTCGCTGCGCGAGTAAGTGTACCGGAGGCCCATTCCAGGAGAAGGGGGGTTGAAAGGTAAGCAGCCCATTTGTGACACCACTGGTGTTGCAGGCGTCCATGGGCGGCGGCAATCGCTTACCATCAGGTGATCCGTCTGCTCGTCTGCCACCTATATCATAAAAAAAACTTAGTATATAGTATGTATACTTAGTACAAACAGTCACACCTCATGTTAATACAATCTGTCAAAACTCTTCAATTGATATTGTACCGAACGTGTATGACAATAAGGTGAGAATCGATTGCAGAAATTTAACATTTGATTAAGTAGTTTGATGTGTGACTGTACGTACCTATGCAATCCTCATCTTAGCGTGTAATTCTCGGTTGCGTACTAAGCTGTCACTCTGGAGCCCGGGGTACACTTGGACCATGATTCAGGATTTGAGGAGTCTGGTAAGTCCAATGAAGCGACTGCAGTCTGACCTTCGCGACCCGTTACAGGGGAACCAGACCAACTGAATCACGTTTACACGTTTCAGAAACTATTTCCCTCACCGCCGAGCTAATAGTAGAAATACGCACGTAGATTTGAAAAAATCAGAGGTGCATGCTCGGATCGGAACCACAACCCCCCGTATGGAAGGCGCGTTCTGAACCACTGAGCTACCATCGGTACAACCTACCTATACAATGTATAGCATTAAAAAGTGGAAAATAAATGTGGAAATACTGTCAACCCTAAGCGCGGTATGCGACCTTGTGGTTGATACTCGACCACTCTCAAACCACTAGCCAGACTATCATTGATTCATATTAGATTTCTAAAGCGCTCTTTGTGGAAACTTTGCACCAACTTATTCATGCACAATAATTATAAACTAGTTTGTAAGTAATTTCCATACCGTGTACTTCATCACTCTTTAGAATTATAATCTCAAGAATGAATGTTTACAGTAGGTTACCTTCTCGAAAGTGTTTGAAAAAGTTTTTATACCTCAGGATCAGATTTATTTTTCTAATCATTTTTGGCTCCTTAGCTTGCACTGGTACTTTGTCTTATTTAGGATAAGGACTTATTCAAAGTCAAAAGTCGAGTATAATAGCAAACCGTAGGCGATGATCGATAGATTAAAACACTACGTTATTCATAGCATTCGTTCAAAGACGTTAAAGAAGCTTAATATTTCAAAATCAGGAAAAAGTTATAAACACCATAAAATCATCTTATTTATACATAGTAAAATAATTTATAAATAGGTTTGTTTATTCATCTATTTGTACGGTGTATGATGTGTTATTTCAGAGCGCACGCGAGCGCCGCGCGGGCGCAGCCCCCATGTGCGCCGCCGCGAGGTGAGTCACAGCACCGCATATAAACTGTTTACACCCGCATTGCATTCACAGATACTTTTAGAGCTTTCAGCTAAGCCAAGTTCAACAAACGTTACTAAGTTATCGCATTCGGAAACGGATCGGACGTTGAACGGTGCAAAACGTCGACGGAGCTTGGAGGTTGCAGTGTTGCACTATATCACAGATATTAATACTAAACTATAAGTTAAGCTTCACTCTCACGGGGTGTAGAGTACGGTATAAGTGTCACATGCTTTATAATTAAACCTTGTGGCACACAGTTGTGGCACTGAAATGAAATATGTATAAATGTAAGCACTAAATTTAATTCTTAACATAAGATGCGATTAGATGTCATTAAGTCAGGCCTGTTTGAAAAGAGCTTCAAAGCTCTACACAGCATATTTTAGAAAAATTTTTTTAAATCTATTTAAAACCTACATATGTGCTCTCAGAATAATATTATACTGTGTGTGTACCTAACTAAAGATAAAGGGCCTTATTCATTAATGTTTGTTAAACCTTTGTCAGCAAAAACGGTTATAGAGCAGTTTTCATTCTTTTTTCGAAAATTTAGTATGATTATTTTTGTTTCAAACGTCATAACTGCTATATAACACACTTTTAGCTAACAAAGATTGTTCAACGTTTATGAATAAAGGTTTGTGTCAATTTATAAATATCGTTTTACTTTGTATAAAATATTAATCTATTAAAGAAACTTTATTAAAAACGTTCGAGATAAGCATAATTCGCACATAAAATGCAATGGAGGTCATTTCGCCGATGCGAGAGATGGACTACCGCGAGCGTCTTAATACCAGGGTTGCCAGGATTTTTTCTCAAGTTTCAGTTTAGTCATGAGCTGGATGTTCGGTTCGTATAAAAATGTAAACGTGAAACCTCTGTTGTACGAAAATAACATCAGCAGCATTCTGGTGGTTTTCTGCAGTGCTTACCTACTCTCATTAGTAGTTTATCTTGTGCAATGCTATTGGCACTGTTTGAAAGTGTATTTCCACCACTTAATTTAAAGTAAAACCATCAATGTTATTTCATACGGGGTGAGCAAATCAGTCCCTGGAATCATAAATACAAAACTATTAGAAGATACGGTTCTATTTTCTTGGCAAAGGCTAAGATAAAAATCAAAAGTAGGTACTGGACTTCAATCAAGAAATTCAGAGGTACTGAATAAGGTCATAAAGTATGTCCTGTACCTAGATTTTTAATTTATTATATGCTTCTTATGCATCAAGGACCAAAACAGTTTTGATATATTAGCCAGGCAACCCTGTTTTAAACGTGCGACACGGTATATTATCGCGGTACTCGTGAGCTCGCTATTAGTTGGTCGCACACCTGCCCGCCGATGTCAATGCCCGTCAAACGCGGCCCTAGCGCACACTGGGCCAGGCGAGAATATTATGCGCTTGAGTATCCTTTTGTGAGGTTACAACTCAGGTTGACTTCGACCGAATAGCTAACACAGGATAGGAAATCCTGGACTGGGCGTAGTCAAGAGTCGAAGCCAAAATACTGCCCGTCCTTGGTAACCAAATCAAATAGCGTTCAATTACAATTTACTGTAAAGCTACACTATGGTCGATCAATAGATATTATAGATTAAATATTGTACGTAAGTATACCTAGAATTACCTATCCTTTGAGAATCGGAATAAAATATATGCTTTTAAAAAAGCCAGCATTTTAAGGGGGGTTCAAAGGTTGGCAGCGCACTTGTGACTCCACTCGTGTCGCGGGTGTTCATAGACGGCGGCAATCGCTTACCATCAGATGATCCGTCTGCTCGTCTTACACCTATCACATAAAAAAATATATAAATAAGTGACTATTTAATTTGAAAAAAAAAAACATTTTAGATACCCGGAGTAGACGGATACCAGTGTGCACTGTATGAAGTGAAACGAACAAACGTATGCTTGACCGTGCGCGTACGCAACTTCATAAACAGCAAACAGTTTTCGAGCTATGCTTAATTACCGAGAGGCTTTTCAAACAAACTGCCTATATCCACGTTTGTACTCAACCTTATTTTTGTTTCCACAGTATATTACATGTTATGTAACTAATAGGATTTTTTTAAACGAAGATATTTCATCAGTTCTACGTATATTAGTTATCCACAGTGCAGTTTAAGTTTATTACGTAGAAAGGTCGATGAACCAATAATTCACGAAGATACAATAATATCAACAATTACCCAGAACTAGACGAACAACGTAAAGTTGTCAATTCTAATATCAACACAAGGTTTATAAATGCTGCTGTAAATCAATTAAACACTACTAAACCAATTTATCAATCACAAAACAACAAAGGAATTGGGTCAATCCCGCTCCAATAAAACTGTCTCCACCGATCTAACGATTTTGTAGTAACGATGAAGATAGAATTAAGATTGTGATTCCAAAAATGACTTCTTTCGACAGCTGTATTCATTACAAAGTCACCGCTATAACAGCAGTAGACAGGTAGGCCACACATCTCAGCACGGCGCGATTAAGAAACACAAATACCAGGGTACCTAAACAAATCAGGACAAAGAAGGCTTGCGAGACATCTCCGTGTCCGCTACTCCCGCTAGGAATCTTAACTGAGTGGCAATCAGGAGATATTTAAGCTATTATCCTGCAGGTAAGCTTCGCTGCGCCTGCGAGCGTCGGCCGCGTCAGTCTAGGAATGCGGCGAATTATGCACTTACCGGACGATAATTGTCCGACTAATGACGCGTTACGCACCAGCTACGTGGAAGCGCTCCGAAATTACTATTGCGCAAGTTACGTTGTTGCGATATTCGCGAGAAACAAAAACTATTCAGACAGGATTTTTTATTTTACGCTTTTCAAGTCGCTCTTCTAATGCAGGTGGGTTTTTTACGCGAGAAAAACTACATTCTGACAACTATTTGTGCTAATAGAATGGGAATGCTACCTAACCACAGTCAACGTTAGTAGAAGAAACCGCTACTGAAGAATATTGCTTAGAATGTGTGACTAATATTTTAAAATGTGTAAAAATAAACATTCAATAAAACCATTAAAATCGGGCTGGGACGGTCATGTTAACACAAGAGTGGCTATAAACTTTATTTTCCTACCCATTAATTAAAGTGGTAGAGTACACCTACTGCATAAACGGCTGGACCATTACCTACACTACGCACGAAACAAGATCGAAATTTTACGGCTTCTATTTTTATTATATATGTTACTTTTAATAGGTTAAAGCCTTTACTTATTTACAATCCGACTATTAATTAATAAAAGTGCACCGCATAAATTAAATTAATGATACCACGCGGCACTAGACTACATTATATGGGTTGGGAAAATTATTTACTGTATTATAATATTTGCTATTTGTCGCATCTGGAATTTTCGTTATGTGAATGGATTAATGGAGATGCACGTGATAAAAACTGCACTAAACTCAATTTATGATACACTTAAAAGTTTATTGAATACGCTCAAGATTATTCCTATTTAAAATCTACTATTTAAATTAAGTACAAAGATCCATTGATCGATCTTTTTGCTCTTTTAAGTCCACTTTAATTCTTGATTGAGTTTTTTTTAAAAAAAAGGTGATTTTTTTGTACTAACGTGTAATAAATCTATTAAGGAATGAGTTACACATATAAGAAAATCAAGTGATCATAGAGAAAGATAAGTAAACTTTCTTCTTCTTATGCGCACTTGTTATAATTATTTACACTTTTTCCTACAAAATAATTAAGTAAACATGCATAGTTTTTCCGATGTTAACTTATAAAATCATATTTATTTACTTGTTTTTATTGGGTAACTTAATTTTTCTTGTGTACATTTAATTTTCCGCTATTCATATGTTTTTCTTAAGTTCACTTATTTTTCTTTTTTTTTACGGGTATGTGTCACCTTTCCTTAATGCATTTTCAGACACTGTTCTAATAATATATATAGCAATTAATTCTGAAACAAGGATACAAGTGAACATAAAAGTAAATGATTGAGTATTGAGTATTGAGTAAAATACAAAAAAAATCAATTTTACGTGGTTTTGCTCTCCAAATCATAATGACAGTAAAAATTACTTACTTTGTTTATGATTTGGAGGGCAGAGTATTCTCGACTGCAAAATATGTCTAATACCCGTAGTACCCTTATATATATTTGTATCACTTTCTTTTCTTTCATTTAACATCCTACTTAACAACCGCCTCATACAATTATCATAAAAAATGTTTTGTACACGTAAAATTGACGAACTCACGTGACATAATGGTGTAAAAATCATAACCTAGTATTTTTGTAGTCAGGTGAATAACATATTTATATACAAAAAAAATAAAACTTACAAAGCGCTTTCTGAGCTCGAGGAATAAATTACATCCTCCAGGTTCCAACCCACACTTGTGTAAAGTAATGATAATAATCTCCTGATGGGTAAATAAACTACCATACTACATTTAATACCAGTAATTAAGAACAATCTGAAACCTAACTGCCCTAAAATTAAATCAGCCATCCATATCCGCGCTCAGGACTTATTAAGTCAAATACATCGTAGCTTGAGACCAGTCGTGTTTAATCCATTAACATTTCCTGTAACGGACTGTCCATTAAAATTAGATTGAGCGTTTCCTAAAGGCAAAGCTATTACTCGATGTCGCGTTCGTTTAAGTGAAAAATAAACCTGTGAGAGCCTGTGATCCAGAACAGGTTGGCTCTGGCCAGTTATTGTCAGCCCGGCGTCGCGGAGCCGCCTGGGCTTCCGGCGGCCTCGTCTAACGACTACCTTGGGCTCCTTCATGATGAGTCACTCGGCTATTAGCGTGTACTAAGGGCCTTTTCAGATTATTAGAGTTTTTCTGCTTGCTCTTGTATAGGCAAACTAACACAAACTGGATGAGTTGATAGATGATATATGTTTATACTGTCTGATTCATTGGTTTGAGAAAGCACGGATTTGACATGTGCATGCAGCTTCAGTTTATCGAACCAAGAATTTTTGCTCGTACTTATTCCAAAAACAGCGAATAAAAAACGTTAATCTAAAGCTGCCCTAAGATACGACTTATTTTATGGCGGTACGCGCGTCAATCATGCAGATGTAATGATAGTCGCGAAGCCCGCATCTCTCTAAACTGTCCTGCGGTTTGCCCGCGCACGTCAAACATCTCCGTCTGAGAAGGGATAATGAACTTGTTTTGCGACCTATCATTTTTATACATTACCTTGTTTACACATGAGCGGCACTATTATGTTTACTTGTGAGTAACGTTTTTGCGGACTACAAAATAATGAACGTTGCCGTTGGTTTCTTTATGAAATTGTGAAAGTTTATATCATATTTTATTGCATTTTTCGCATTCTTTGAAGTCACAAACTACCATTTACTTTGGTTAAAATAACTGTCACTGTTTTTTTACATTACATGACGTGAACATCTGTAAAAATAGCCTTGATCTAGTCCATCTAAAGCACAAAATGACTATAAATGGAACTAGCTCAACATCTGTAAATAGCACAGATATTATAGGTAAAAAGTAAACAGTTAAAGCAGTTGCAATTATGCAAATAATTATTTTCCTTTCAGAACCGGCGCGTGCGGTGTGGCGCGATGGTTGCGTGAGCGGTCATCATGCGCCTCTTCCGCGGGCCGAAGCGCAGGGAAGTGACCGCGCCGCGCGCCGTCGCGACGCCGTCTCCCCGCCGAGACGCCGCCGCACCCGCCGCCGCGCACACACCAGCCCACGCCACACACGCAACACACGCGACCAACGCGCACGACTTCGCTCTTGTTACTGCTCTCCCAGCGATGGTCATGGAGGACGACGTAAAGGAGATGAAAAAGGGTAAGCTTTATAATAATATTAACTATACCATATTATCACACATTTTTTACAATACGCTATGATTTGCTAATCATATTTATTTTCTTTCCAGTGTTTGCAACGTGGGGTCGAAGAATGGGAAAAAAATTAGATATGTTGAAAAAACCTGATTCGAAAGATACTACTGATGAAACACCAATAAATGCAGGTTTTAACGAAGAAACTTCACCCAATATAACGGGTCAATTCAAGAAAAAACAGCACTGGAAGATGGGAAGAAGTAGTTCCGATTCTACATCTTTGAAAAAAGACAACGACACTGATTCTATTAAAAGCAATTCTAGAGATCGATCACCTAGCCCGTTCAAAACATTTTTTCACAGAATGGGCTCGACTGGCATGTTGAATTCGTCAAAATCGCAATCATTGAACATGCACAAAACGAATGAAAACTATCCAGTCGCCAATGGACCTTCACTATACCGTAGCTGTTCTACGTCACATCTTTCAACTTACGTGAAAGCCGACGATCCTTCAGATGATATAGATCTACAAAATGCTGACAATGAAAACAAAAGTTCTCCTACAAAACAAAATAATGCTCTCTTGGAAGACAGTTTAGCAGGAGCATCAACAAAAGCTATTAGCTGCGATAACATTCCAAATTTAGAAGGACAAGCAAATAATGGACCTTGTAAAAAACCAAATTTCCCTTATGCTTTTTTGAGATCAAAATTATCTGTTTTACCAGAGGAGAATAGTTTAAATTCACAACAAAGGGTAAATTGTGTAAGACAAAGTTTTTCTGAAAGAATAGACCGAAAGTCACCGAAGTTCAGAAGAGAAAGACTTTATCTCAATAACTCTAGATCGGAGGAGCGATACCAAAGTAACGATAGTATATCAACTCACGAAGAAAACATGATGCTAAACTCAGCTCTACGAAATGACTACGAGTTCGCAAGAAGCTCTATGAGAAGTATCAATGAAATTGATAACCACACCTATTCAATACGACGTATTGAAGACGTGCCAAGAAGATCATCAATGATATCACATAGAGGTGCATTAGACTATGACCCGATGCTCATCCCAAGAAATAGAAACAGTCTGCCTGTTTATGAATACAATTCACTCTTTGGATCTGTACGTGACCTAAAAACAGATTTGACATCTTCAACGCAAAGTATACATCAAACTTCTGAAGTTCTTCAGGCACATCGCTTAAGCAATTACGTAAGCTCTAATGAATCTGGATATGACAGTGATGGCAGACCTACAGATGAACATAGTAACCACTCACCTCCAGGATATTCCTGTCACCTGTCATCTGGTTCCATTAGAGTCGATAATGACGCTGGTTCTGAAGCTAATCACAGTACTTTTTCAAGACAGTTCAGTTTGAATCACAAAATTAATATAAGTAGAGTTCAGATTCCCATGCGTCGCAGCTCTACGCCATGTGCACTATTTCCAGTGGAAAAATCAATGCCTTACGAATATGAAACTGAAAAAAGAGATAAATATGCAATCAACAATATGAATTCCCATTCCAATATATTAGAACACAACGAAGGTAAACCACCACCTCTGCCAAAGAAAACAATAAACAAACCAAATAAATCACCTTATATTTACAAAACCATAACATTGGATGAGCGTGTGCAAACTCGAAAAATCAAATTCATGAACAACCAGTTAATACCCATAGAAAACATGTTGAATACAAATAAAGGTGAAAGTTCAAAACCGACTGAAAACCAATCGATCGCCAAACCAGTCTCAGAAACAGATATATTTGGCAGGGGACCGTGCACAAAGCGATTTAGAAAAATCAGGCTTTTAAAATCTCGACTAGATGAAAGCTTGGGAGTTTATCTAGCTCAGCATAGAGTCGACTTTGATAGTACAGGATCTAATTTTGAGATTCGATACATTGTAGTTAAACTAGACTTTGATGGAATTGCCCATAGAGATGGAAGACTACGTATCGGTGATGAAATTATTAATGTTAACGGAAGAGTACTGCGTGGTTTATCATCTCTAAAAGAAGTTCAACACATCGTAAATTCATGTTCGACCGAAGCTGCAGTAGAAGATGGTGCATTATTCCAAAGATACCAAGTTGACCTCGTAATGGCACATGATGAAATAACACCTATAACATTAAGTCGAATAATAAATAGTCATACAAGTGAACAGAATACTGTGACACCATCACCATTGAATGTCCCTCCTGATATAATTTCACAAACAGTGCATAAACCTTCATCTTCTAATCAAATAACTATTGAGACACATTTTCCTAGTAACAATCAATATTATAACACAAAAAATATGAAAGGACAAGGAGTATATGAAAAAGAGGCTCATAATAAGTGTGAGGTAGGCATACAAGTAAACAACGGACTGAGATTACCAAGTCAGAAAAGTGACGACGAAAAATTGTTGGAAAGAAACTGTTATACACAATCAGCGACGTCCTTGCAAAATATAACAAATATTGAAATCTCCATGCGATCATCGCCTACTCCTAGAAGCCCTAGCAGTAATAACTACAGACCCATATCATTGCATAGTTCTAGACATCAACCATTGGTTGCTTATCCAGTGAGTAATGATAATACCACTAATGAAATTAAAGAAAACTCACCGCACTACATAAAGCATGTTCCGAGATTGTACCAAAATCGATCTTTCGAAAGTATTCCAGAACAACTGCGCAATAGTAGCCGAAGCAGATTTTTCAGTAGAGTTGGATCACAGAGATGTTCTCCTAACCATAGCTCCCACGTATCTCGTCAGCAAGAATACAATGCTTACGTTCAGCAAGAAGGCCCGCACGGAGGTCATTACTCGCATAATTCCATGAACAAAGTGGAATTTTGGAAAGGTCCAGGCCATAAAAGTCTCGGATTCAGCATTGTTGGAGGAACAGATTCACCGAAAGGACAAATGGGTATATTCGTTAAAACCGTTTTCCCGAATGGTCAAGCGGCTGATAAGGGAACTATTTTTGAAGGTACGTTAGTTTTTGAAGACGTGATAATATTTTTTTTTATATATACATGTTTTACTAATAATGTTATTGTTTTAGGTGATGAGATATTGTCAGTGAACAACGCGCCAACACGTGGTCTGAGCCATGCTGGGGCCATCTCTCTTTTCAAGCAAGTGAAAGAAGGAAAAATTGAATTGACGCTTTCAAGAAGAAGGTACCTATTTCCCATACATAGGATTTATATAAAAATAACGCCCTGTTGGTCTAGTGGCTTAAGTACCGGGCCGTGATCTCAGGGTCCTGGGTTCGATTCCCGGGTCGATCAAAAAGTATGTTTCGAATTTTTCGAACACAATTCGGGTTTGGTGGCGAGGCAAGCGTGGTGATTAAGCCTAATCCCATCATAGTAGCGATGACTTGATTTCTATGATGGAGGTTATTGCCCTGCAGTGGGACAGTATATAGGCTGATTGATATATATATATATCTTGATATTTAAAAATATTGCTTGTTTCAGAGCACCTAGGTCCAGATCGGTGGAGCCTCTCGGCAACTTCCGTGGCGAAAGCAAACGAGACTAACTCTTACGAACTCTATACTCCAAAGAGACAAAATATTATATTGAGTGCAATAATTTCATTCTACTTAATCATATAGCCAAAGGCGAAATCATTTAAACGTAAATATTGCTTATAAATGTTAAATTTTGTATGACTTATTGTTGCGACAACGAAGTATTGTATTTTTATTATTTCAGATTAACGCATGATGTTTGAAATGATGGATATTGGGTATTATTTACGCTAATGCATTATTTTGCATGGTAAATGTTAACATTAAAGCATTAATGCTAAGTTATAATAGTCAATGTTATAGATATTTGTTAGCTTTGTATATTGTTCATACGATAAGACTGTATTATGTACTATAAATACTTAGCTACTCTATGAAATATTGTTGTAATCTGTTAATCAATGGCATTGTTGCGATATTTCACTAGGAAACTTAGATCTCGTTACTGTATATAAACTTACAAACCTACATACATAATCAAAAAACAGTAAATCGATAAGAGTATTAAACAATATTAGTCTGTAAAAACAGATTTGTTACTTTATAGACTGAACTTTTCAATTACTTAGTTGGAATACCTAACACTGCCAAAGCTTTAGAAATATGAAATTTGGAAGAAATTGAAGGTAAAGAGTTAGAATTTATGCCATTTTACAATCACATATCTATCCAATAGAATTTCGTCCATTTGTAAAGAATATTGAAATATTGAACGTAATCTACGTCTTTACTTACAAACAAGTTTGATGAACTTCATTCATGAATGAACTTTTCATTTTAAACTTATAATGCTCGTTCGTAAAAAACCTCAGAAAATGTAACATTGCCAATGTATCGTCGAAATATCAAATAACGCTTCCATGATGTGATGTGATTTATAGTATTGCAACAGCGAATCCGCTCCGTCCAATAATATTGTTACAGTGGTTGTTTTATAACATTTACCTACTTTCCAATAATTATAAATACTAACTAAATGATGTTGTAAGTTATTATAATTATTGAAAATAAGTGAAATGCAGAGAACAATACAAATTGTACCACGCAATAATTATAACGTAGATTTTACCCATCCCCAGTATTGTCAGTTAATTGGACAGGTTTTGTAAATAAATTATTGAACGTAATTCAATTTCCAGTAAATACCTCGACATGTTCGTATCATTTCGAAAATAATAAACACTTTTAATCCTCAATCCAGTTTATTTATTATAAATCAATATAAGCTACAAAAAAAAAGAATATCACAAACTATGACTAAAAATACAGGAGACCTTGTGATCAGGTGGTATATCGTGAAGATTATTTGGTCATACTTAAAGAAATCTCATATTTAAACCTCTGATTATACTAATAAATCAATGACCACGTGAAAACTGCACACCCTCACATCAGTTTATTTGACGTCACACAAAATAGCGACTCCTCGTAGGATCCAATGGTCTGGGTTCTTGATGGTAGGTAGCCACAAAGGTGTGATAAAAGTTAACCCTGTGCGGACTGGCTTCTTGTATACTGGACACTAAGAAACGCATCAAAAAAGGTTTTTTAACCATTTCATGAAAAGCTTCTGGAATGACGTATCGTTTTTTAAGTTGTTTTCAATTGCAAATTTAAAACACATAAAAACACACACACATTACATATTACTAACTGCTGCACTCAGAGACGTAAAATTAAGCTAATGTTCATTATCTGAATACGGTATTTGACTAATTTTTTTTCATTTGTGTAATCAAAAGACCTCTCAATGATAGAAACATCGTTGAAAGAATTACTTGATTCTCATTTAAACTACCTGAGATATCACAACTTTAAAATCACATTATTTTGGGCAAACCCAAAACGCTCTATACAAATGGCTACAGAGATGTGACGTCACACGACAGTATTTTGCATGCATTTCATTTGAATTTTGTATGGTAGCTATATCAAATTTTTCGTTTATGTCAATGGTTCCATTATAATAGATGGCGTAAATTATATGAGTTATTCAATGGTATAATTATTTTTTTAAAATTTCATACTTTTAAAATGGACTTGCCCATGAATCTTTGAATGACCATAAAATCGGCTAGACGTTATATTTTTAATTGAGAATTTTTGGTATTCACACATATTTACCTATATTTTGATAAAATATTTATATTATGTAAAATATCGAGCTTAGTCAAATACCCTATTAGTCTTTATGCATATTGAAATAAGTGTCAATGTTTTTTCGTAAGTAACCATTAAAGCTAATTAAAAATGTCTCTGTTTGCAACAGTAAGACTCCGGCCAAAGATGAAAGGCTCCGTACAATCGGCTTCAAAAATAAATATACGTCGCAGTAAGATAGATAAAGCCATAATATAGTTATATCCCTGGGGATATAATAATGTACCGTAGCATAGTTATACGAAAGCGGTTCATTACTATCTACCTAGGAATATAGTTATAAAACGGCCCAAGCTTAGTGATATAGTGATATTACTAGATAAAGTTTAGTGAAATAGCTTCGTAATAGAAATGTAATTAAATAAAACAAAGTTTTATTGTTTAATTAATCAACTTTATGTGTCCTACAGTTAGTTACAATACTTTGTGACGTTAACACATATTAAAGTAAATTATAATTGAAACTATTACATTTTTGGATTTATACATTAACAATAGAATGAAAGCCACCTTATTCTAAATCACGATCTAAAGTTATTAGGTACCGTAAATGTTAAAAGGGGCTCGCACGAATTTTGTTCACTTACTCACGTAATAATTGAGATATCTTTATTTCTTATGAACCAAGTTGAGATCTTGGTTTCTCAAAAGTATTTTTTATTTTTTGTTTAGATAAAAAGAGGAATCATGACATCCAGAATTACATAGCTCTGAATGCTACTTACAGGCACATCTTTTAGTAGAACACTGTAAATTTTATATTTTACATGAGATATTTAAATAATATTGGCCACCGACAACGATAATTTTTGGCATATTTCTCTCAGTGACGTTTACTTAAGTAAAATAAAAATTAGAGAGTCTCTTTAAAAAGCGAAACATAAAAATAAATTAAAAATTTAAAAACCCCCGACAAAAATTTAAAAAGTCCAAAATTAAATTGAAACTGCTGTTAACTGTTGAAGTATGAAGATTTTGCTGAAATATTGTCGCGTCGTCGTCGGGAGACCGCTCCGTACCTACCTATAAAATATGTGCTTGAGCAATACATATGTTATGCTAATATGTAATATGTAGAGCGGCCCGTTTACCGTTTTAAAGAGACTCTCTAATTTATTAGGCACAACGTCACTGAGAGAAATATGTCAAAAATTGTCGCGCTTTGGTGGCCAAGGTTATTTAAAATGGTTCTGTAAAAAATCCAATTTACAGTTTTCTACTAAAAGAAGAAGCATTCAGAGCTATGTAATTTTAGATGTCATGATTCCTATTCTTGCCTGAACAAAAATTAAAAATACTTTTATAGAAATAAAGATATCTTAAAACTGTAGATTTAAATATTTTAAATGTTTGATTAGTTTTAATAGTATTGTTAATGTATAAATACAAAAAAAAATATGATCATTTCAATTATAACTTACTTTAATTAATACGTGTTAATGTCACAATTTATTGTAACTAACTGCAGGATACATAAAGTTGATTAATTAATGAAAATAAAACCAATAATACTTTGTTTTATTTAATTATACAGGATGTATCTGTGGACATTTACATCCCTTTAACTACGTGTTCTACTAATTATTCTAAACAATATTTGTTCTAGGACTTTTCGAAATTAGTCGAAATTTTTTTCGACTTCCCATACAAAATGACCAAGTCACGTGACTGACTTTGTATGAGAAGTTGAAATTTTTTTATGCGAATTTCCAAAAGTCATAGAACAAATGTTGTTCAGAATGGTTGATAGAACTCGTGGTTAAAGGGATGTAATAGTTCATAGATACAACCTGTATATGGTAGATGTCTATTACGAAGCTATTTCACTAAACTTTATCTAGTAATATAAGTATATGACTAAACTTGGACCGTTTTATAACTATATTTCTAGGGAGATAGTAATAAATCGATTTCCTATGTTCCGGTACATAATTAAATCCCTAAGGACATAACTATATTACGGCTTCATCTATCTTACTGCGACATATACAATGGCTGATTTACTAACACCGGAGTGCCTGGAAGTATAGTACTGTGCGTCCGACTTTAATTGCACTGACGATTCTACATGTTTCAAATT
Organism: Marasmia exigua; assembly: GCA_019059595.1. Classification (NCBI taxonomy): domain Eukaryota; kingdom Metazoa; phylum Arthropoda; class Insecta; order Lepidoptera; family Crambidae; genus Marasmia; species Marasmia exigua. Next base: position 18,449,250 of record CM032463.1, read on the forward strand.
TAGTATATGACTGTTAGTATAACCTGATAAAGCTTCGGGTCCTTCGGAGCAGTGGAGTTGATAGCGTACACATGGATGACGGGCAGCGCCGTGTACAACACCTTCAGGGTGGACTCGCACAGTCGCACGTTACGCTTGTCCCACCCTGCACCGTCCAGAAACACGCCGTGGATGTATACTCCCTCCTACACCATTCACGTGATCAATAGGCAAAGCGAAATAAGTTGTTCAATTCTAAGATGGTTCAAATTTCAAGAGCTTCCTACTCCCTAAATCTTTAAGAACATTTGGAGCAGTGCAGTTAGGAGATAAGAACTACAATTTACATAATGACGAAAACTCTTTTGCTAAATTACTAGATGGTAAAGAAAATAACTTACCGGTGGTGGAGCCTTAATTTCATCATACAACTGTTTCGTTACATCATTATGAAGAGACACCATGTCCAACGCCCATCCCTTGTGCGCTCGAGTCACTTCTTGACGCATAGCCGTCAAAAATCCTACAAGATAGGTATGAGAAAAAAAGATGAGTACCTATAAATTAAATAGTCATGAATGTTAAAAGAAAACTCCAAATTAATATACCTTGAGGATTGAAGAAACCCGTCATCCAGAACGAACATGGTCGTGCTTGGAAACACCACGTAGAAAACTGTACATATCTTTCTAAGAATTCAGTGAACCAAAAGCCGAGTGTAGACGAGGACCATGAACTCTTCAGCCAGATGTTAGGCACTTTCGCATCGTAAATGTTGTCAAGAGAATCACGTAGTGCCTATAAAGGTGATAGAGGCTCACGTTTCGTATGGGTAAATAGGTAGTACCAGTCGGCAAAGGAGTATGGGTCTGGTTTTCTTTATTATACCGCAAGTTTTTATTTCGATGTGTGTCAAAGGTTTCTTACAGTATTATTATTTCTTACAGTATAACCTTAAGCTATGGTTTCTTACTATAATAGGTATTGACATACGTACGTAACTAAAAGGCAGAAAATGTTGGTAAATCATTCACACAATTATTTTATACATAGACTCACCTCATTCATGATAATGGTACCATCAATTGCAAGAAGCAAGTCTTTCAACGTGATTCTCACCAAAGTAATTACTTTTTGCATGCGGTCTATTTCTTGTCGCAAGAAAATTACCATCGAGTTTAGAATGCCGTAATATCTCAACCTAAAATCATCCGTAAAAATATAAGACAACGAGTAGGTGCGAGTCGGACTGCCCCACCGAAGGGTCCGCACAATGAATCTTTATAAATAGTTCAAGTATAAAACAGTACATTTGATTTAAAAAAAAATCAAAACAAGTGCAAGCAATTAATACTCCATTCACGTTTACGTTACAGACCTCTCTTTAACTTCGTGAGGATCAAAGTTTGGTGGTACTTTTTCCAGCATCTCTTTTGACTGTCTGTACACAGAGGCCTCTCGGGTCTCACCACCACCAGAGCTGGACTCCTTCGGCTGGATCGACAAGATGGTATCCAACAGATCTGCTGTACAGTTTCGTTGGTATCTATTAGATAAATAAACACAATTCTAAATTCTCAACTTGTCTATCTCATCTAAGTCTATTACATAGACTTAGATGTACAGACTAAGATCTGTAAACTTTGTGCAACAAAGTGTACCTATCTAAGTAAGTTATTGAAATGTGCAAGCTCAAAAGTTCTTCTACTAAAATTTGTTGTAGAATTTATAAATAGACATGAGTTTGTATCTTCCAAATGCTATATGTACTTTATACTTCTATCATTTTCACTAATTTAGAATAGAAAATGTAGATAGCATGTACTAACGTAATATCTGCATTAGAATGCAGACCATAAGCCTGAGGTGGATCTACAGTTTTCATCTTATCTATCTCCTCAAGATACTCCGGTATATTCCTAAACTTCATGATACCGTAACCCTTATAAAATTGGAAGTCTTCAGAAAACAGCTGGTCTGAGAACCATACCCTACAGAAAGTAACCAACAGACGAGTATCAAAGTCGTCTGTCACTCTTCCACCGTATTGTACAGCAGACACCATGTATCTAAAATGTTAAAAAATTTATTGACCATAGGACTATATATTATGTTTCCTTTTATATGTACATTTAGCTGTAAGTTTTCCAAATAAATAAATAGAACCTCTGACGAGTATTCAGTATTTAAAACAAATTTAAACGAATAACATACCTCACTGTAGTCCAACTTATGCTTCCACCAGGTTCTAAACCATCCAAATGATTTTGCACAAACATGCAGGAGGCCAACCAATCCGCAGAATTAAACTCATACGGAATATTCCAGCCAAGAGGGCCAAACTTTCGTCTCTCTTGCACCACAGTGTGCATGAAAGATAGAGTGTATATCAATGGTAAATAGAATGGACTATCACTATAGTCCAAGAAATCTTGACTCATAGAATCGTACGTCGTCATTAGACCGGCCTTAATACCTGGTATAATTCAATGAACTTGTTAGTCCCTTAGTCAAAAAATGAGTGCTTTATTAACACTTAAAAAAAAATTCTCACCTGATGGAGGTTCACATGTATACTTTATAGACATTTGTAACATAGTGATGGAGAATTTAGGATGTACTTCAGTGGTAATCCATAATCTAAAAAAATTATTTAATAGTTAGTTGTTATTCATGGAACATGAAAAAAATCAAAACCAAATAATTTGAATATGAATGTACCTGAAAGTTTCGTGAATTTTTTCAGGTTCCTTTTCCAGCTCTGAAAATTGCTCCATTATCTCCACCATGTATTCTAAACCCAAATGGCAGTTTTGCAATAATACCCACATCCCCTGTGAAATTTAATAATACAAACTTAGGTAAATCTTATATAAACGCACAATTTGTCGAAAAACAAGAACAGTGCGTTAGATGAACGTAATATCCTAAAAATAATGAAGAACCTACCTCTTTCAGGGCCCGGTCAATGAGTTTCCTTGCGTGGATTTCCTGTCCTTGTCCCATAGAGATGGATGAACATTGACATTCCAAACGTTTGGCAGCTATCTCAATAGACGGTGTAGGATCAGACCCCATGGCCAAAAATCCTATCAATGGCACTAACGGTCGCGATTCCAAGACCATTTGCTAACAAAACACATTTATTATACCATATTACTTTAAAAATAATAAACTTCATTTATTTTTTAAACACATTTACATAATTATATGAAAATGAACAAAACAATGACAAAATTACCTCGTAGCTAACGATAACAGCTTCAGAAAATCTAGCACCCATAGAAAAGACTACATACTTTCTGTAAAAGATTTTTTTTCTATAGAAATGCAACTGTTATACTCGTAGAAAGACAAATACAAACAACAGTCTACTAACAAACTTTGAGCTATAGTCCTGTCTGGACACCAGCATCTAATAACTAATAGTTTTCTGAAAACGTCCAGACTGTTATACCCATCTGGGAATGGCTCATCTTCCGGAGCTTCTTTGTCAAACCTGAAAATTATTTAAATTTTAGATTATTGTCATCATTATAGAAACCGCCGTGTACAAAATTTTAGATGAAACTTACCATGTTTTCCAACCCTTTTCATTGTTAGTAACTTGATTAAGAATGTTAGTAAACTGACGTAAACTTGACAGATTTACCAAGTTCAGCCAAGACATGTCAGCGATCCATTTAAATGGTTTAGGTGGACAAGCATTCAGATCCAACGCGGCACCACCTGGCAGCATAAATGAGTTTAGAGTACCAGAATAGACGTATAAAATAAACAGGAACCATATACAATACAAAAATAGTATTTTACCTTTGATAAGCGTTTGGAATTCGTCGTAAGATACAAATTCCTTCTGCATATCGATTTTAAGGGTCAAAAGTAGTGTGAACAAATATTTATGCTTTTCATAAAAACCTCTGCTTATGTACTTGAAAACATCAAAAGTCTAGAAAATGAGCAAAGGTTCTTATTATTCCAATTATCAAATAAACTATTGAAAATGAAAGCGGTTCTTCGTCAAATTTGGGTTCTTGTGCAAGGACAACCTCATCGTAGCATAAATCATAACTTACCAAATAATCTATGATAAAAAGAATCCTTCTTGAAGTGATTGGACTCGGTGTAGATCTCTCCATTGATAAATCGAAACGCTCCAAAAACTGTGCTAGTGAGGTCTGGTACATATTGCACACTAGAGACATGTTGCAAATCAGGAAATACAGCACTGATCCCCGGGTCGCCACTGGACGGAACTCCTCACGAGCCAAATTGATTTTGTTTTCAGTTTCTTTGGCAATATCCAATTTCTCTTTTACCTAAATAATGTTAAGATCGATATAATAAGCCCCAACCAATTTCGGTTAAGGTGGCCAATCTAAGCGATCACCTACTTACGCAGGATATATTATAGTGCTCAAGTGTGTGCGCAAACACAGGTGCACTCTCTATTTCCTTGTCCTCATATTCCGATGTGACACGACCGGAGAGGGGTCAGGCGCAGGACCAACGACTTAACGTGCTTTCCGAGGCACGGGGGTACCAGACCACCTACTTCCAGACTCCGGACTGGCATTAAGAATTTCTTAACAGAAAAACTCAGGCACAAATTTTGGCCCGAACCAAGGATCGAACTCGGGACTCCAAGCGCAGCCGTCGCTTTATATTGCGACGCGCTACCCACTACGCCAACGAGGCAGTCAAAATATCGATATATCATTTACCTAAATGACACTATAGTGTTTTAAATTTAATGTCTGTTCTCTATAATATAGTGTCTACAAATCGAAACCTCCGTGTAGTGTGTCTACGGTAGTCGGTATTAGAAGTAGGCCCATTTCTATTATTTGTAATAAACAATTTATTCTTTTGATGATATGTTTTACCTCTGTTGCAGTAGTTTTCGTGATATTGAGCACTTGAATCAGCGACACATCTTCAACAAGCGATCCCTGGATAGTAGTCAGTTTCTGCAGCAGATTGGCCTCCAGCTCCTGCATCTTGCGTCTGTTTGCCGTTACATCCATAATTAGCTGAGTACGTTCGGCTTCCATCTCCGCTTTCTCCGTCAGGATTACTCTTCCTAGCAACTGGTCTTCCAAACCTAATGGTTAATGGAAGTTAGAATCATTTTCGTTTAAAAACAAAATAAAATCCTTCTTGACAACCTAATAGTAATGTAAGAATTATAATCAAATATTTTATTTTTTATATAACCTATAGTAAAATTACTTAAAATACTTCCAAGTAATATTTCAATGTGTAAGCACCTTGCATAGTGACAGTGAAGTCAATAATGGAAGTACGAGCAGAAATCTCAGGAGTGTAAGCCGGATTAGGCAATTTGGTCGTTATATATATTTTATGGCCATAAGTCACATCAATTTCTTTATCTCCTAATTTCACCTGTACAAAATTTCAGGAAAGTATATAATAATTCTTATTGCAATATCACATATTTACACAATTTGACATTTAATTATTGAAAACGCTTACTTTGAAAGAAGAGCCGATCTTAATGTAGTTCCTTTCTAGAATATTGTCAAGAGCAGGATCCAGCTCTTCTGCCACATCTTCTATAAGAAGTGGTCTACCCAGAGATACACAATCTTCTATATGATTTCTGAAATGTATAAAATAAAAGAAATACCATGTATCAATATCGTGGAAAAATTCAAATGCGTAGGTACATATTATTATAAGCATTACGAGTACGTATAATCACCTGAAATATTTATGATTAAGAGTAGTAACAATGAGATCATTGAACCTCTCCATGTTCTTAATCCATATCTTGCCCTGAGTCTGAGGGTCGATGAGAAGTGGGAAACGCGATGCCTTTGTTACGATGATGCCGTTTTGAATTGACAACTCATCCGTAGGCAGACCGCAAAGATTCCAATCACCAATCTGTATCATGTTAAATAATTTTCTTCTATGAATTTCACTTTTTGTAATTTTTTTGAAATAACGTATTTAAGCAAAAATAAATAAAAAATCAGTTTAGCATCTTATTTACCGTAGCAGTATCAGTCAGTTGATCTGTTATATGCAAATTCATTGAAACTGGTATTTTTCTTTTCAAAAGCTCAGCTAACCAACAAGATATAAGGTGATTGCGGAATTCTTGATTAAATGGACCCGAATATGACAAGAATCTGAAATTAGAATTAATACAATCATCAACTCGTCCGTCATAGTGGTTGCAAGTTGATGTGAATTTGAATTACCCCGTAAGCAGTAAAATATCTCCGACAAGTCTTTCAATTTCGGATTTGAATAAAGCTGACTGCTCAGTCCACCGAACCCTCTCCCCGCTGAGGCCGTTGATCAGAGCAGTCGCGGCGTCCATCTTCTGCTGGCATCGTGCAGCATCATCTAGGACGGCCTGCTTCAGCGCCATGGCCTCGTCGAATTGCCTTTGTACGCCTGCTAACTCGCGCTGTTCGAAATATTACATCTAGTAAGATTGGATTACTAGATCATACCAATACATCTATAATTAGATGCCTAAATTTGTTGATATTCAGACTTAGTCAAAATGAAATTGCGCTTGAGCTAAAAAAGCAAACGGAACTAGTAGAGTTAATTAAGGGTAAAAATGTATGGACATACAAAACCACGTTTTATTGTAGGAACAAGTACCTTTTATGGAATTCAGAACCACAGACATAAAAAGATATTTTCTTTTCAAATTCAATCCTGCAAAAGACAAGAAGATTTCGATAATGGTAATATGCCACTCACTTCTTTCGCCTCCAACATTGCTTCAGCATGCTCAAGCTCTTTCTTGGCAGCCATGTACTTGCCCTGCATCACAGCCAAGTTTGCCTTTAGCGGCAGCACGTCTTTGTTGACAGAGTAAAACTGCGCCATGGCAATGGTCCATGAGATCAGACCGGCCACGTTACCGCAGGCAACTTTCGCGGCTTCGAATGTATAGCCACTAAAATAATAAGTCTTTATTTAGTATCATCATCATTATTTTCAGCCAATAGACGTCGACTGCTGGACATAGTCCTCCCCCATTGTTGTTCCACAAAGATCGGTCCTGTGCCGCCTGCATCTAATGGATTCCCGCTTGTTGTTGTTTGAAGAGACAGTAGTTAATTAAGTATAGAACTTGCAAAACAAGATAACGTTCCTTAAAAAATATTAACAGATGACGACACAAATTTAATTGTTTCATAAACTGTGAATCCAAAATAATAGAGAACTACTTCTAATACTCACAAAGCACAAACGAAACCTCAAGGCAGACCGATACTCACCTAAAGTTAAAATAAGGAACCAATAAATCAACCATCTCGGCATTTATTTCGTCTTTCGGATAAAACTTCAAATTGTTTAGGAATCTTGAATCCGCCATGACCTATTGATAGAGAATCAGCTTATTATAAAAGTCTTGATCATTCAAGTCGTATTAAATCAAATCAATAACAAAATATGTAGTAGCACAAATAAGATGATTATAACATACACTCACAATATGTGCATTCATGTAAGATGCGATTTTATGACTATCTGATAAACTACCATAGAATTCGAAATCAGAAAGAATAAAGAACAAAGCACGAACATAAAAGTGGTGAATAACAATTAGGATGACACGAATATCTAATATATTGAATTCGTTTACGCCCCTAAACGTAGAATACAAAATATAATCAATTTTAAAAACAAGCTTGTCTTTAAAAATGTTTATCTTCCATTGATTTTTCTATATAGGTAGTGATCTGCTAGGCAGAATGAAGTTTATACCTTTAACGATTCACCCCATGACGCAATAAAAAAGTTCTTCTCCGGGTCCGGCTTGATAGGTTCTAACCTCTTCCTGAAGAGCAAGCATACGGCATCCATGATGAGGGTAATGAGGTGCGGTGGCTTACCCAATTTTCTCACCGTTGCAATATCAGCGGCGTTAATTGTCTACAATATTACAAAAATTATAAACTCCTAAATGGAAAAGAGATGAGATATTAGAAAACTAATAAATCATAATGGATAATACGACAAAAAATAATTTTCCGAAATGAAAAATACTATTTCTAGATTAGGCTCATAGAAATTTAAGAAAAAATTCTATAAACAGATACTATGGGAAAAAAAATGTAAAATCCTCCTGTGCCATCATCACTCGGCATGACGAATTAATAATGATTTTGCTCACGTTGATTTAAAAAAAAGGTAATCAAAAAAACCAAACGTCAAGCATCAAGAAAAAAACATTGACAATTGACAGTAAGTAACTTGTAAACATTTTTATGGGACAAATTATAGTCCTTTCAGTATGTGAAGGTGAATAGGAGAGCTCTATTTTGACGTTAAATGTGAGACACTTTTGGCGTGAATCAATTTTTCGCGTACAAAAACGGACCCAACATTTGTGCATGGTTATTTAATAAATAGTATAAGTGTTTGCCGAGAGGTTGTAACCCCGAAATTGTTTAAAATAGATCCGGTTTAGTAGCTAAAAATTAAAATCGATTGGCGTCGCTAGTGTGCCCTACCCGTCACCTTAAACCTAACCGATATTTTTAAGAATCGAGAATATTTTCTTTAGAAACCTAATGGACTTTTTTTTTTGTTTGATTTATAATCTTAATCAACATTAATTCTACAAATTTGAATTCTACATATCTGGATATGGAATACAATATCTTAGTGGTACACACGCAATAAATCTGTAATATACTGTTTGTCGTATTGCCCATTGAAGATTTTACGAACAAATCCACGCTGACAATAATATTGAATATAAAATAGATCCCAGGTCCATCTTTTACCGTCCCTTACCGCATACATATTGAGCATGAATTTAAGTAACCATCTACCAGGATAGAAAGAGTTGAAATGAGTTCAATCTAACTCCTAAGTCATAAATATATAGCATGTTATTCCTATTGGCTGTAACCTGTTTTGTACATCAATAAATAAATAAATAACTTCCGTATTTATATTGTATTTCCGTAATTATTGATATGTATTAAAAACCCTATTCGATGTCAAACGTAGGTTTGACATCGATGTTTATGTTATTGAGAATTTTCTTAATCCTTCCCTTATGACATCAAGCCTATAGCTTTAAAAATGATAAATCTTGCATACGACGTTCTTGCCCCCGTTCACCCCTTTAGGAGTTGAACAAAAAAAAATGCTGAAAGCACTGAAATTAATTTTGCATAAGTAGTTCAAAAACCAATTTTTATGATTCTTGCTATAAAAATGAAGAATCTTCCATACGAAGTTCTTACCCCCTTTCACTCTTTTAGAAGCTGAAGAAAACGCTGAAAGGACTTGTATTTGTATACATATAAGAATTTGTATAAATATCCTAAACACCAATTTTCATGACTCTAGCTTCAAAATGATGAATTTTCCATACAATGTTTGACTTTTACTCATAGAAAAGCTTTGTACCTTTGTTAAAAGCCTTTCTATGACTAATCCAAAAATTTAGAAGATTAGCCAACAACGACACCGATGCGTCTCATTTGCACTACATATTTATGGTATTGGTATAATAAGGTGCGAATGAGTCATCGGTACTGTACAGGTTTAGGTAGGTAGAAGACTAATAAACCAACAAGTAAGGAAAAAAAAATATTTTAACGGACAAATAAATGTTTAGATAAACTAAAATAAAAACAGAAAACCATGTATTTTTTTTCTAAACATAACAATCAAGTACTTAATACAAAGCATATGCTTTGCATAATTTAATATCAGCCTAAAATAACAACCAAAAAGTTAGGCCGCCCGAACAGGGACTTGAACCCTGGACCCTTGGATTAAAAGTCCAATGCTCTACCGACTGAGCTATCCGGGCCGTGACAGGACGCGTTGAAATTGCTTATTATAACAAGAACCAATAGGGAAGCCGGTCGACACATTATCATCATGAATCTTTAGTTAGGAAAGACCTTGAATTATTATATTATGAATATTAAGTGTATAAAAACATTTGTGTTGAGACGAAAACGTAAAACCTACCTATTTCTTTTTTTAAATTAAATAGTATTAGGCGCGATTCTTAATGTCTCCCGGCTATCTAATCTTACCGACTGTTGTAGGTACAGGGGCAGTAGTATTTATTTATTATTTATTGCACAAAAAGGTACAATTGCCGGACTTAGTGCTGCACAGCATTCTCTAGCAGTCAACCATTGTAGAAAAAATGCTCATGCTATGTGTATCAGTTTGTCCTAATGGATTTGAGCCTCTATTATGTGTTCAACATACTTACCAGACAACTTGCCCATAATTTTGTACCTGTAAAGCAGCCTCAGCCGCGTCCAAGGCTGGCTTAGCAGCTGCCAATTTCTCCTCAGCGACGGCTGTCTCCGCTGCGATGACAGCCACGAGCTTGACAGCCTTGTCCTTCACGGCCAACACTTCGGCCTTCACCACCTCTGCCGCTGCCTGAGTCTCGGCCACAGCAGCTAACACCTATGATAAAAAATGCGTCCTAATTAGTGGTGCGCCGAATAGTAGTTTCACGGAGTAACCGAATAATATTCCGAAAACTATTCGGTTCTAAAGTGGGTTAAAAGTATGTAAAGTATGTAAGTATGTTAAGGTTTCAAATGAATGTTGAATATACCTACTAACTAATAGACAGCTTAAGAAAAAAATATGCTGACCAAAGGATTCAAAATAAAAGTTCATTTGAAGTCTATTTGCTACATTTTATTACTTTTATTAAACACATTTGTTTCTTTAACCCTTAACAGGCAACTAGACATCATTTATTTCATTAGTTTTTAACCTTATCTCATCTGCACAGAGTTCAAAATCTGGTGGTCCCGTATGGTTAACTGCCTGGTTAAACGTTAAGTTCTACATATAAAACATAAATCATACAGAATAACTTTTGTCTTTTAGATCTATTCTAAGTCACGTAGCAAAGAAAAGAATAATACACAGACAGAATAATTCGGCCGAATACAAATACTGTAGTGGTAATTATGCCGAATATTCGCATCTCATGACATGACACGAGATGGCACAGGGCAGACCTAAATGAAAACTCTAAGCATCGGATGCGAAGGCTCACTATAGGATCGCTGCGGCAACCTAAATGTAATAAGTTTAATTGCCTGTATCAGCCAACCTACTTTGTAAACCTAATTTACTATTTTTAATAGACTAAATAAAGAACCTCTTCGGCTTTGGCTGTGGCCTCTTTGATTTCTATATCCTTCAATTCTAATTCCTTCTTCAAAATATCCACACTTTCTGCGGCCTCCACTAGTTTGTCTAAACCGGTTGTCATTCTAAAATTCATATGAGAAATTATTATTCTCAAAGCCTATTCGAACAAATGAACATACGTAGGTACAGTGGCGGACAGGTCAAGCTATACAAAACTGTCAAATTTCCTCAATCGATTTCGAACTCAATGTGTAACAATATAAGGTTTATAATCGAATGAAGAAACTTGACAGTTTTGTATAGCTTGATGTGTCCGCCACTGTACGTACGAACGCAAACATTTTATTTGTTATTATTATCAGTTATTATAATAACACTGCGAGTACCAATCATTAATGTAGTGACCCCAGATAGAGTCTATGTTATCTATACTTAATAATAAAAATATTACACATATATTCATTGTACTTTTAGAATATATTAATTATATTATGGTCTAAGCTCTTCTATCATTTTGGTACTCTATTGAAAGATGTTCCAAGTTATAAAAAGTACTCATCATCATCATCATCAGCCTATCGCAGTCCACTGCTGGACGTAGGCCTCCCCAATTGTTCGCCACTGTGATCTATCCATGGCTTCTCGCATCCAGCCCTTGCCAGCCATCCTGCGCAGATCGTCCTCCCACCTAGCCAGAGGGCGCCCTACATTACGTTTGCCAAGACGCGGTCTCCACTCCAGAACTCGTTTACCCCATCGGTTGTCGGTTCTGCGGCTAATATGGCCAGCCCACTTAATAACACACAGCCATAAAAAGTACTACTTTTTCTCAACTCAAACCCCCTTATTACAAATCGCGAATTAAGGATAGTCCCGGAATAAAATTGATGCCAGCGCCTTTTAACATTGCATGTTAGAACGAGATGACATGAGCTTTAGTACGGTAATAACTTTAGATCGCGATTTATAATAAGGTCGTCAGTGTGAAGCCAAGAGCAAGCACCAATAAAAAAGTAGGTAGGTATAATTATGCAGCGTGTGTATTCTATTAGTGGACACGTACCTTCTAGCCATTTCAGCGATATTCACATGTTTTTCCTTATACAACACCTTGTATCCTTCTAAGAAAGACAAGTAGGACTTGGGCGTGACGTGCGTCTGGCGCCTGAACCTGTCGTAGTAAGCTATGCAAGTTTCTGCCACGTTGTCCTGGACCATGCCCATGATCTCGATCAGCTGCGTCTTTGTCTCCGGTGAGCACACCACCTGATTAGGTACGCCAATTATGCCCGGTTCCACCGATCACGGACAGGAGCCGAATTCTCGTGCTCGTGACATTTATTACCATACGACATATATCACTAAAACATAGTTTTTTTTGTATGGTTTTCAAGTGATATCCGCCATGTTTTCAAAATATCACGAGCACGAGAATTGGGGTACAGGACCCTAATTCTCGGTTCAATTATATTTTGGAAACTGGGCTTTGATTTTTTTTTGGAAGTCTTTTTACTAAGTACTGAGTACACCAAGTATAAAACAACTGGTAATCACACTTTAACCGTGCGTGCCGTATAATTAATGCACGATTAAAGTGTGATTACCGTCAGTTTGAAAAGTTGGTGCACTCGGCCCTTAATCGTCGACCGATAGAACTAAACATAATCGGTGGTGAACAGTCAAGTAGGGAATATGGAAGATGATTCTTACTGGAACAATAACACCAAACGCAAGGTGTTCCTCACGCAAAGACCCCTCACTATGACCAGAATAGGTACTGATGCAAGACCAAGAGTCCAATTTTCGGGACCTGATATAGATATCGAATACGACAATTATTTGGACGAGTGTATGGAAATCTCTCATCCGACTTCTTTTTTAAGTGCACGAGAATAGGCCCTACTGGCTGGCTAAGTCTCATCTCGATCTGCCATTTTATTATTCATATATTTGTAATTCCGTTGTTGGTTCTGATATCCGTAACACGGGTCCTTGAGCTACCTATCTCGGAGAAAGATCAATGTATGAGATGTTATGAAATATTTATTATTGGAGCTATATGGATTGGTAACCGATACAAGATGTTTCATATATATTACAGTTTTTTTTATTTGGTTAGTTATTACCTAATGATCGGAGTAGGTAGAGTTATTTGGGTTCATTGACCGCAAACATAGATGTTAATATAGACATGCCCCGGGATTCTGACTATTATTATTTTAGAGCGATTATTTTAAAATTGGGGATTGTTTAGGCTCTTTAGGAAATGCATATTTTGGCACACGTGTAAAGCTAAATAATCGGAACATTCAAAAACATACTTTAATTGATTGATATAAAGACGATAAAGTATTGACTTTGCACGTACAGCCACACATCAAAGTAAACAAAACTATTAAATTTCTTCAATCGACTCTCGCCCTAATGTTAAACACGTGTGGTTCATTATCAATTGAGGGATTTTGACAGATTGTAGGTACCCGACGTGTGGCTGTCTGTACAAAAGATTAAAAAATATCATCATTCATCGGGTCACAGATTAAAAATAACTTCCTTTCATCCCGAATTGAAATATTATTGAAATCTTCTTTCAAGGCGATTTTAGGCTATTCATTGAGAAAAATAGGATTAGGCGAATTTAGGCTACTTTGCGCCAATTATTCAGCGATTTTGTCAGGGTTAGACATGGCGACACTGATTTAGAGCGTGTTTTCTTAGTTTATGTTGGTGTTTCCTTTGGTTTTGTGATGGTATTCGAAGGTGGTGATACCAGAATGGACTGTGGGATCGCGCAGTGAACAATTGTAGACGAATCATCGCTATGTCGCACCTCCACTTTAATTCTTGTGTTCTTTCGCATTGAATATTGATAGTTTGTTGAATAGACGCTTGAGACTACCGAAGTAACTTCGCTTTATGATTTGTGGACTCTAATAGGGTATTTGACTAAGCTCTCGAGCTTACAAAATATAAATATTTTATCAAAATATAGGTAAATATGTGCCAATAGCAAAAATTCTCAATTAAAAATATTGCGTCTAGCCGGTTTTATGGTCATTCAAAGATTCATGGGCAAGTCCATTTTAAAAGTATGAAATTATTAAAAATTAATTATACCATTGAATAACCTATACAATTTGCACCAACTATTATAATAGAACCATTGATGTATACGCAACATTTGATATAGCTACCATACAAAATTCAAATGAAATGCATACAAAATACTTATTTGTGACGTCACATCTCAGTAGCCATTTGTATGGAGCGTTTTGGGTTTGCCCCAAATAATGTTATTTTAAAGTTGTGATATCTCAGGTAGTTTAAATGATAATCAAGTATTTTTTTAACGATGTTTCTATCATTGAGAGGTCTATTGATTACAAAAATAAATAAAAATAGTCAAATACCGTATTCCAATAACGCCATATTGCACAACCTATCTGATAACGAAGAGTTCGGACCAGCCTCCGTTATATATATTACTGTTAGTATAGCTTACTTTAAAATCATCCAAAAAATGGAAGGCTACTTCTATTAGGGCCACTTTAGGCCACTTCTGGAACCAGTCCATTATCGATCCAGATATGAGACCAGGAAATTTTAGCGCTCTGCTCCTGAACTTTTCGCCCACCTGAAATTTAAATAAAATGTAGCGTTAAATATTCGTAGGTACTAGGTATTTAATATAATTAGGATTATTATACTAAAACCAAGGCTTAAAAATCCGTTTAAAAATGAATTTTCACCGTCTCAGTACTATCAATTTGTAGGTAAGAAGTATGTAGTGATAATATGGTATATCTACTAACAGGAGAGAAGCACAAAACCACGTGCAAGTTAGCTCTGGAGCGCATAATAAAATATTCATATAAAACGTCAGGTACTGGAATCCTCTTCGGAGCAAATTTCTTCATTATTGGAGTAAGCTCGTTCAACATTTCATCTAAAAAGCAAAAAAAAAGCGACTCAATACGAATCACACATTTAGTACAAAAAAATATTATCAAATTATTAGGTATTTTTTTATTATTACCCATCTCGTCTTTAGCGAAAAGATTGGCGATTTCACCCGAGCTGAGAATATTGTTAAGAAACTCGAGGAACTGTTCGTCCTTAATATCATTGTCAGTGAATATGAACGTGATCCCTCTCCCTTGCAGGCCAGCCACACGGTACAGAATTTTAATGTCGTCCATGAAGTTACTCACATTGTATGACCTATGATACAAAAATAAATATTTATTCATACTCTAATAATCCTCCTCCAACCGATTACGGCTACGGCGGCCAATCTCAACGATCAGCCACTTACGCAGGATATATTATGGTGGTCAATCGTGTGCAAACACAAGTGCCTCTCCCTAATCCCTTGCCCTTATATTCCGATGGGACACCAGTGTGACACGATCAGAGAGGGATCGGGCGCAGGACCAACGGCATTAAGGGCTTTCCAGGGCACGGGAGTACAAGACCACCAACTTCCAGACTCCGGGCTGACACTGAGAATTTGTTAACAGAAAAACTCAGGTACAAATTTTGGACCTGAAGCGCAGCCGTCGCTTTAAAATGCGACGCACTACCCACTGCGCCAACGAGGCAGTCTAATAGAGGTATAATAAACTCTGTCTATTGTAGACGACGACCGGCGACGACAACAAAGCGTCAAAATTTACGCTATGTCCAGGTGGCTTACAACGAAGATGTCCCGCATCAAACGAGAATATATGTACCTGTGGCATCCAAACAAAGGAGAAACAGCGCGTGTGAAAGAAAGTGGAACTCCGATTCGGTAACGTTTGGTTCGTTGTAGGCCATCAGGTCAGATAGAATTAACAAAAAATGCTCTCGCAGACTTTAATTTTAGATACTGCAGACTAGAACCGAACATAGGACACTAGGAGCTAAGTTTATAAGTAATAAGATACTGACCTCGTAAGAGTAATCTGATAGAAAGAGAAGTTGGCAATATATGAAGCCAATTTAGTCAAACTCTGCTTACCAGAGCCACCGACGCCTACAAGTAGTGCATTACCTCTGGAATATTGAAAAAGTTTGAAAAGCCAAATGTAATAGGTATTATATAGCAGATCTTTGGCTCTTTAGCATCCGTACTTACCGTGGCGTATTTATGATTCTAGATATGATAAACAAATGCACCATACAGTCGTGGAAAAATACCAAGTCCAAGTGAGCTCCTCGAATCTGATCGTTAAATTGCTCTTGGAACTGTCCTAACTTAAATAACACAAAGTCCCACCTGAAAATTATAGACATTTTGAATAACGAACCTGAAAATTGTTGTAAATACAAAAGTAGTAACCTAAAATATTCGTTAATTTCAAGATTTTCATTTAAGAATATTAAGGTATTTTAAATCTTAGATATAAGCTAAATAATCTATACTTAACAACTCACGTAGGCAGCTCCTCATAAACCTTCGGTGCTTCAGTACTAAAATCCTCATCTTCGTCACCCGTGGGCTCCACCGGTTCCCTTAAGAAGTTGACAAAGAATGTCTCGCCTTCTGGGAAATCGGAGATTACATCAGGCAGTTCCTGTGCTGCCGTCTTCCAGAAATTCTCAACAAACCAATCCTTGTCATCAAAAGTTGTGAATCTAAAATTGAACAGATGAATTAAAAATATTAATTAGATACTGTTGCTAATATCCACTTCAGTACAGAGAATATCGTTTTTATTGTTGATAAAAGATTTTTTTTGTGTGATGGGTTGCAGACGGATCACCTGATGGTAAGCGATTGCCGCCGCCCATGGACACCCGCAACACCAGTGGAGTCACAAAGTGCGCTACCAACCTTTAAACCCCCTTTCCCCCGGATTGGGCTAACGGTACCCTCGACTCACGCAGCCAAACACAAACACAACATAGACCCTGCTTCACGCCATTCAATAAAGACTGATTTCGATACGATTAAAGTCCGATACTCTTAGATTAAATTCGCTATTTTGATTTAATCTAAGACGATACTAGATGATTCAGAAGTTAAATAATAATATCTTTATTTTGGTATCACATTATTTTTTTAGAAAAACTAATAGAATGCTTATCTAATAAGTACTAGTAAAAATTATATTTACCTATCAGAAATGATTCTTAAACATTCATGGAACCAAAGTTTTATAGCTGTTTTAACAGTTTGTAATTCCTCTTTCTTGATGAATAGGATTCCTTCCCAAATTCGGGACAGATCTCGAAGATTAAATACGTAGTGAAACTTTGCAGGAGTAGGTAACATCTTTATCTATAAGAAGACATCTATAAATTAATATTTTCTATCAAGGAATATTTCCCTCACTTGTATATTTTTTTATTTTGAGACACAGCTTATAATTAAATTACGTTAACTAGTAACTACTTACCTTTGTTTGCTGCCAAATCATTCGAGTGACCGACACAAGTCGTGGCATAAAATCAACAATTTTCTTATCAAAACGTTGCTTACAGAAATATCCAGAACTTATAGTTTCTAAAAAAAAGTCAACAATTAACAAAAATCTCCAGTGAAAGTTCAATGTCCAACCCGTCACTTTTGTTTACTAACCGAAGATTTTATCCATTGAAATTATGCTTGGTAGGGTGCAATTAAATATATTGAACTGTCTCTTCAGACGAGGAGGAATGTCATTTCGTCCACCACCTAAATGAAGAAGACAGTGCTATAAATATCTTATTTTTCTAAAACACCCTAATTCTTGATAAATTTAAAAGGTTCCTTACCCGGGTGAATCATGGCTCCAAACATCTGAATATCGGCAATGATAATGAACTCTCCAGGCTTCTCTAACGAATAGAATCCTCCACATTCCATCATTTGACGTACTATTTCATTCGTGACCTAAGTAAAATACTTATTATTTACAATTTATTGACCTAAAACTAATACCAAACAATATAAAAAAAAGTAAAAAAACTAAAACCCAACTACGACATAAAACGACGCTGAAAAAGTATAAAACAAGATTTTCAGAATACTGAACTGAACAAAGTTGCTAATGTAGATGCAAGTAAATGGACACAGTAGACATTACCAAGGTGCCTTTGTTGTCAATTTACAATAATGTCATACAATACTATTCTGAAGTATGCAATATTCACTATGTCGAGATAAATTTTCATGTTTGGAAATCCGCAGTCACACGTTGTCAAAGTGCTACGGTAGGTAGGTAGGTATATGTAATAATAATAATTTATCATAACTTTATTTTTTTACTCTGTATGTTTTGTCCGCTAGAGTGCGCCACATTAGATTTTGTGAAACCTCATATAGCCTATAACCACACAATTAAGACGCTTATAATTAAGACGCTTATAATGAATTCTGATAAGGAGTTTAGAAATTACGTGGAAACAGATAAGCATACACACATACATACATAGCCTGTCAAAATCATAACCCTCCTTTTGCTTTGCCGTAGTCGGGTAAAAAAGTTGTATTTAACTCGATTAAATCAACTTCGATTTGCTTAGTTTCGATTTGCTTGCTAGTTTGTATGGAAACAATAGGTTATTATGACATTACCTGATCTCCCCACTCGTTAACCACAGGCATATTGATGTCGTCAACGAATACAGTCATTCCCCTGTTTCCAGGTGGACCATATGTCATACCGACTCGCTTCTCGACGTATGATTCCACAATTCTCTACAAGGAAACATTATCCACCTTATTATAAATCGCGATCTAAAATTGTTACCGTACTAAAACTCATGTCATCGCGTTCCAACACGCAATGTTAAATGGGGCTGGCGCGAATTTGGTTCCGGGACTATCCTTGGTTCGTGATTTGTAATAAGGGGGGTTGTGACTGCCGCAGATTAAGACAAACATGGTATTACTTACCATGCTTGTCAGTACCAGCTTTATGCTTAACGTATACAGTCTTCATAAAATTCACATATCTAAATCAGGGAAACTACACCCTATTTTATCGACGGTAAATATAAAAAAAAATTGTAAAACAAATGCAAAAATGATGAAAAAAAATACAGATTTTCTTCAAGTTTCACTTAATCATAAAACAGGGTTAGTTTTCTTGGATATTTTTACTTTATGGGTACGGCTTATTATTAGACATCATCACAAAATGTATTCACTGCGATAACACATTTAAAAATACAGTTTTACAATTATAACGGTTTATCTAATTAGGGTCAACAGGTGCAACTCATAATATTTAAAAAATCATAAAAAAAAAACATTTTTTTTTCGTCGGTAAAATGGGGTGTAGTTTCCCTGATTTTGAGGTCTGCACTTTATGAAGACTCACAATGTTAGTACATTTCCGGTTTTGATACCAATCCTCACTGATTACCATAATTATATCTGGTTAGTTTTCAGAATGATTCAATCTCAGAAGAACGATCTTCTTCGGACATTTTTAATTAATTACAATTACACGTGTCATTGTTTAAAGCTGAAATAGTTACCTAAAAATAACCAACCTGGAACATATTAGGAGTAGTGGCAGAAGAAAAGTTAATCATCTTGAATAATTTCACTTCGCTGTCGTACTTCTGCATGTAGCTTTTAAGCATGACGGTCTTTGCTGTTCCCTGCTCTCCGATCAGCAACACTGCCTTGTTTTGCTTGGCGATGGTATCGATCAAGAAAGATACGCACACATTATCAATGTTCGGTACCAGAATAGATGCATACTCCGGGACACTGTCTGTCGGATAAATGTAATCTTCTACGCTTTCGGACCTAAAAATAAATGCTTCCATCATTTGACCAATTCGTGAGCTGTGAGACTTAAATTTAAGAAAGAAGTACAAACGAACCAATGCTGCCAGACGCCAGTCTCAGTGACCATAAATTCGAACGGCATGACCCACTCTTTAGACTTAGCACCAGGCCAGTCCATTTTGACAGGTAATTTAGTCATGTACTCTGCTAAGCGTGTGCGGTCATCTAACTCAAGGACCGCACCCAAAGACCACATCATCGCGAATATAAACAACCGCTCCAGGTGGCGGTCCGTGTGCATCTCTGTTAAAAGAACAGATACTCCTTAAAAGATACCAGTCTTATTTAAGCATGAATAGTATACGGATATCAAAGTTTAAAACTTACTTCCACCTGGTATTTCTATTTGCAATAAACCAATCAACACATCTATACACTGTCTGAAATATTAAAAACCTTTATTCGCATTCGTCAAAGCAACAGTTATCTAATCTAGGCACGAATATTGTGCAAAATTCAATGGAATTAAGGATAAAAATGCATCGTATGTAACATCTTTGAAATGTAATATATTTTAATTACCTTATATAAATAGCTTCAAGCAATTTCATTTTTGCAGGCAACTTTTGCTGTACAAATGAATGACAGTCGTCGTACACTTTATTGAAAGCATTACGAAAAGAGTCACACTCTTTCTGGGACCTTTTCTTCAACCAACCCTGATTTAAACATATGTTAATTCATAATTAAGTTATAAAGAAATCAAAATTGACTATAATTTTAATAAGAAGTCACTAGACTCAGTACTTACCTCTAATACCGGCTGCCACTTCAGCACGGAAGATGACAAAAACACCATGCCCATCCGACTCACAGTAGCCGGAGACGCGTTGTCCACATTGTCTGGCTCAAAAACAAGTTTACTGTTCTGTGCCATGGAGATTCTATCTCCATTGGCTAATGTCAACGTTTTGTTATCGTCGAGCACAGAGTTCAAGTTCTCAATCCACACGGCGTCTACAGGACCATCTATAAAATTTTACAATTTAAAGAGCGCAAAGTGAAATAAAGAAACTCTAAACCCTCATTAGTTTCAAACCTAAAACGATCCAAGTGGTATCAGATTTCTTCACTTTTAAAGCTCTTCTCCATAAGGTGGAGAAAATACCGTCAGTCCAGTCGTTTGTGGCCACGTCCAAACGCCCGAACATTTGTGGAGCTGTGATAGCCTGTTGGCAGGTAATACATTTATATTATATGGCACAACATTTTTAAATTTTTCAGAGATTTCATGTTAGTAACGAGTACGAAGTCTCTATTTGTTCAAATACCTTAGGATTCATTCTCATTTCTCTATGCGGTTTTCCTACCACAGTAAGCGCCGCCATCAATGTGTGAATACAGGTTGTCTTCCCGGAGCCCGTGGGCCCCATCGTCATCAGTCCGTGCCGCACAAGTGAAGTCTCGTACAACTGGATGATCTTAAGATTCCAATCAGGATGGTTTACTAGACCAGTTTTATCAGCCACTGATGTTATCGCTCGCTGCATCTCTCTGAAATTTGGTAAATCTGATTGATATAAATCTCACTAATGCATTTGTGTAATTTGATACCTTCTAAGCCCCTATCTCCTAAGGCAGATAAATATTTTTTTTATAACGTGAAAATAAAGCGAGATATCATTATTTCTATTACATATCTTAAAATATTGCTCAAGTACCTATGAACAGTTTGAGTGAGCTTCATTCCAGGGAACAAGTCTTCAATCAAGGACACAAACAGGGGCTCGTCTTCATCGACCAATTTTGACACATTCATTTCTCTAAAATAAAATAGTTACACCATGTTAAACATATTCTTATAACACGTATACAATTTTGCAGGGTTAAATATATAATAAACAATTGCAACTTATTGCGTACTTTAATACTCTCATCATGATATTCTCCTCAGTGTTCTCAGGATTAGCTCTCTTCTGTGAGCCCATGGTCCTCAACACGGATAGAATATTACGGAGACCAAAATCGTAGTGCACCTGCTTCGACAACTGTTCCTCGCATAGTTTGTATAGAGTGAAAAATTTACGAGCTGAAAGGATTAAACGTTTTTCTATATCATCTAAATCGATAAACAAAAGACTGAAGACCATGAAAACATGAGTAAACTTACCCAGCAATATGTTGTCTTTAAAGCCGCAGCTGGCCAGTTTGACTCGAATGATAATCTGCCTGTCTGGCACCATCATAGCTACAGAGCGGAACTGGATTTTCAAGTTCTCAGGCAATTCTTGTCGCCCGGCGTACCCCGGGTTCATTGTAATGATAAATGCAAACTCTGGATTTAAGCTCACCACATCACCGTCACTAATAAAATAACGGAAGTTGTACACAAGTTTTAAGGCACACAATCAAGTTCCCAGTTTTAAATTTTACTACTGAGGATATAAGGGGTCAGTTGAATAAGAAGAATAGTAATTTTATATCTAGTATAAGAATATATACCTGAATATAAAGAATTCTTTCTTTTCCCTTCTCGCTGTCAAGCATATGTAAATCTGCTGGGCAGCTACAGACAACACGGGCAGTTCAATACGGTTGAATTCGTCGAAACATCCCCAGGTACCAGATTGAGCCAATCCTTTATAGATACGGCCCAAACCTTAAACATTTTATCAATATTTTTATCAGAACTTTGCGTAATATGTCATGAACACTTTTATGCAAAATAGGTCACGCAGTAGTCAGTACGCGCTTAATATAATACGCACGGGCTTACAACGTAGCCATCTGGACTAGAGTTATACTCACCTCTGAAGTCCATCTGATCTGAACAGTTAAACACGATGACGAGTTTTCCCAGGGTGCGGCCCATGTCCTTTGTGGTCTCTGTCTTGCCAGTACCAGCAGGTCCAGCAGGTGCACCACCCATACTCATCCCAATGGCTTGTGACAGCGTGATATAACAACGATCAGTCAACGGCGTGATTACAAGACGCTCTGTGATACCCAAATACTCATTCTGGAACCCATCAAAATGATAATGATTCACTCTGCAGAGACGATGTAGTTTTAAAACTAAGAAAAACACTAACCTGATACAAGAAATCTACATCAGTAATTGACACTATACAATCATCGCTATCCTCAAAGTAGTAAAACCTAGCTTGTTTTTGCCACTCAAAATCTATTGGTGACTTGATTCTCATTCTCACTAGGTCATCAAAAATATCTCTGCAAAAGAGAGGAAGGATAAAAAACGTTTTTGAAACCATTCTTACATTCCATATACCATACTTTATTTACCTTTGATGGACGTGAATTGTAATCATAGTCTCCACCCTGGTTCGATCCAGAGGAACCAAATCTTTTACTGTCTGATCAATGAGTCCGTTCAACAAATCAAGATTCTTCTGATTGGTTAACCTCATGATGAATTTATCTACTCTAGCTTTCTTAAGAGCGTACTCAGCATCGCTCGTCCATATGATTTGCATCCCTAACAACCCAGCCTGTAAAATAAAAACAGGATAGAATTGAACGCGAAAAAAAATTAAATTAGTAATTTTATAACTTATTAAGATTATTATTCAGATTACCTGTCCAGCGAAATGCCAGAATCCTACTAAAAATTCGAACTCTGGATCTCCAGTTATTGTTTGTGAAATATTAGCAATCATATTTCTGACTGTATCGTGCATCGTATCTAATAATGTGTTCAACCAAATCTAAAAGAAGAACAATATTTGTACATAGAAAGTAAGTACACAATTTCTCAAAAATCGCGTAGTGATTTTTTACATAGCTATGATAAACTTTAAATGCAATAATACAGTACTTTCTATATTCTAACCTCTACACCTCCAAGGCAAACTACAGGACGATCCAATGGAATAGTTTCGCCATTATCTGAATTCATATTAATTATCCTTTCCTTGTCATCAAAGTCGACAGTATACATTGCATCGAAAATACTTGGTAGATGAGGCTGAATCGAATGAGGATCGGATGCCTGTCCCAAAATTTCGAGTAGCACAGGATCTGACACGAAGAAGAATCTCGGAAAGATCAGACGCTTGGTTTCCAAGTAACCAGTGAGTGACTTCTGACATGCCTCCAATTGTTCAAACAGATGAGGTAAAAGTTGTTTTAAGGTATCGTCACAAGTACAAGTCTCGACACAGTTAACTATATCGCGAGCACGGTACATAATTTTAACGTAGGTCTTGTCTATTGTCTGCAATTTAACAAAGATAGGATAACAATGTTTAAACATCTATATATCTTACTAATTGATTTTCCCTATTTGAGTAAAACTTACTCCAAATCGTTTAGCTTCAGCAGGCAACTGTTTGGCTATGTCACCACCGACAAATACAGCCTCCAAATACATCCATAAGTTCTGCACCTGTAACCACTTCTCCAAGATATCACTCGTCCCGACTAATTTGTTTATCCACAATACTATATCTTTCTTGAACGGTGCGTTATATCTAAGGACAAGTTAGTAAGTTATATTATATGCCTGCTTAAAAAATACTACTTCTTACATGTAGTTTTTCATTACTTTTAAAGTTACCTGTTTGATGCTAAAGAATTGAGTATCATCAATGAATCTTCTAGCATCGTGATAATATCGAGAGTATCTTGCGGTTTGATCAATAGCTCTCCACGGTTCTTAAATGGAGCAAATGACAAATCTACAACTGCCCAGTCAGCCATAATTTGTTTCAATTTCGCCTCGATGTCCTTTTCTTTGACAGCGCTGATGCAAATATCCTAAGATAGTTTGAATTATATTGAGTCACGAGTAAATAACAGGCAAATTTGAAAAATGTTTAGAAATTTTACCTCAACATCCTCTTTATTCTTCAATAGAGGAGCCTCCATAACATTGGCCAAAGTGAATGATTCAGATTCAACGTCCAGTACACAATCTAAACAGAATTTATGAATCACAAACATATCTACCATAATTAAAGAATACGACTATGTTTAGGCATTTTGAACTAACTCAACAGCTTCTCCAGTCTTCTCCAATGTCTTTCTTTCATGGATTTATCTGCCATCAACTCCAACAGCGGGCAAGTCTGATTAAAATCATCAATTTTGTTTTTCAATTCAATATATGCCGGCCAGTCTTTCATTCCTCTTGGCAACTTGCGGCATCTGTTCAAAAACAGAATATTATATTCAAGGTGTTGAATTACTCCTACAAGCATGCACGATGAGGTTCCTGTGTAAAGGTGTATAAAAAAATGAAATTCACTACCTGATGTCGAAGTCTGCCAGCTGAGCAACTATTGTCTCGATATCAATTGACACCCATGGAGTTTCAAAGTATCCGTCGATAGTATTCATCACCGCGAGATACAAAGAATACCTGTTAAACAATTAGTTAACATATAGGTAAATCATATACCAATGATACTGCACCTAACAATGAAAATTATTATGATAATTACAGCTTGCTCAATAAGTTGAATTCTTTCTTCTTCTGATGTAAAATAGGATAGTCTTTTACTTCCATACCAAACAGTTTCTCACCATTGGCATACATATCAAACCTTCGCCATAGTTCATCGAATCTCGACTGGAACATTATTACTCTGTAAAATAGGACTAATTATATATCAACTAATTATATATTGTGATTGAGGGAGGCCCGTGCCCCAGCAGTGGGGACTTGAATGGGCTGACGATGATGATGATGACGATGATATATCAACAAATACATACATACAGGGTGTATCTGTGAACATTTACATCCCTTTGACCACGTGTTCTCCCAACCATTCTGAACCACATTTGCTCAACGACTTTTCGAAATTCATCCAAATTTTTTCCGACTCCCCATACAAAATGACCAAGTCACGTGACCGACTTTGTAAAAAAAGTTGAAAATTTTCCATGCGTATTTCCAATAGTGATATAATCAATTTTGTTCATAATGGTAAGTAGAACACGTGGTTAAAGTGATGTAAATGTTCACATATACACCCTGTATATGTTAGCTTTTCTGCTTATATTTTTACATTTTCTTCAAAACTTCATTACCTGTCGCTAGCTTCCCTAGCGCTGAGACCAGGCGTCATAGGTCCAAATTGTTCGTAATCGGTATCGAATTTCAGCACGTCCGTGTTGAACGTTGCCACGCCCTCAGTCAACTCATTTTGGAGTGGACCTTGCATATCCACAATCTTCTGCTGCACTTGTTGGGACTAAACCAAAAATCTTTTAAGAATTATGTCCTGAATAATTCCGCTAACTATGTCAATAATTATGCAAAAATCATGCTGTAGAAAACTTACAGTCAAAAGCATATTTTGAAACGCGTATCTCAGTCCATATACCAAATCCGCATCATCTTTAGGTATATCAATATTAAACTGATAAAATGTTGCATAACTCTCTTCAATAAGATCTAATTCCATATCCATTCTGTAAGTAGCGTTACATGTTATATTATATAAATTATTTTTAAATTGTATTTAAGTGATTCTAATTAATTTAGTACAACATTGACAAACCCAATAAATTCTTCACGAATCATTTCAAGGCACATCATAGCGAACTTGACATCGTCCAAGTCCTTGATTTTCTTAGCCATTGTCTTCATGCGGTCGTTGATAAACTGCATCATTTTAGTGACCCGCTCTTTATACGCCATACTTAAGAGTTTACCTAGAATTCTCTTCCACTCAATTGATTCCACGTGAAGAGCCAGTTTTATGTGTTCTACAATATTTAAAATAATTATTGATTTGTCCTTTTACACTCTTACTGCATTTAAGTCAGAACGAACTAACCCATAATAATTTCAATAGACCCAATAATGTGTCTCTCAGGTAGATTGACTACTTCTTCAGTCTGCCTCTCATATTTCTTAAACATATCTCTGATTATCACATTCAATGGATTAGAGTCAACGAATTCTTGTACTTGCTGTACTCTATCTTCTGCCCATAAATGTGCAAATCTTCCATAACTCTAAACCGATATAAAATCCTTTAGATTGTTCGTTACTTAAAATTTTAAATTTAAATGCACCTATTTTGTAGTAAACAAACCTTAAGCAATTTCTCAATATCCGGCTTATACATGTACATCATCCCTTGTAACGCCATTACTGACCTCACAATGTCTTTATGTTCTGATACCATCCTGAAGTAGTTTCTAATGCCCTGTATACTTGACCCTGATTTTGATCCTGCTGTTAAGGTTGAAAAAATAATAAAAAGATAATTACAAGCTTTGCATCTATAACCTATCCATGTGATGTTGGGGATAATCCGGCATTGAATATTTCTAAAGTCACAGAATACTACTTTTATAAACGATCGATCTTCTTAGACACTAATTTTCCGGTTGCATCTAAAGCTGTCACTTTGGAGCCCAGGGTACGCTTAGACCATGAATCAGGGTTTGGGGAATCTGGTAATTACAATGAGGCTACCGCCGTCTAACCACCGCAACCCTTTAGCAGCAACAGGGAAACCAGACAAACTGAATCATGGTTACACGTCTCGAAACTATTCGGATCGTACAGGTTAAGGTTTACGATGTTCCTTACGATGTTTTCTCTCACCGCAAAGCTAATGTTAAAAGTACGCACATATATTTGCAAAATCCAGAGG
This sequence comes from Marasmia exigua, assembly GCA_019059595.1. Classification (NCBI taxonomy): domain Eukaryota; kingdom Metazoa; phylum Arthropoda; class Insecta; order Lepidoptera; family Crambidae; genus Marasmia; species Marasmia exigua. Next base: position 18,476,727 of record CM032463.1, read on the forward strand.
TGCATGCTCGGATTCGAATCACGACCCCCGCATGGAAGGCGCGTTCTTATCCACTGAGCTACCGTAGCTCACAAGTTTTGTAGTCATCCCTGTTACCGCAAAATTAATGAAATGTAAAATCAGAGGTGCTTCTCAGCACACTCCCAAGTCCGAGCATGAGTCCCACCTAAGAGAATGTGTAAATAAAAACTTGCATAATTCTAGTATCAAGTTTTAGGCATGTAAGTCAAATTCTTGATGAAAAAACGCGGTAAAATAACATGTCAGAAAAACAAGTGAATATCAGAAAATCATTGAAAGTGAAAATTGGAAAAACACGTAATCATACTATCAGAAAAAACTTGTGTGCTTCGTAAAAACACGTCAATATAGGTAAAAACAAGTGATTGTTGGGAAAATCACAGAATATCGGAGAAAAAACACTTTCACTTGTTTTTCTTACCTACTTTTTACCGGCTCGTTCCATCAGAGGAGGTCTCGATAAGAATAATAAGCAATAGGTAAACAGAAAATTATCCCAATGCACATAGACAGCTATCATCAGATAATGAGTTTCTATGAAATAGTTTTGCGCAAAACTGTGCCATGAATAATGAAAGTATCTATAATTCTACATTTCAGAAAATTAAAGATGGCCTCTTACGAAGAAAGGTTTAACACAAAATAGGATTCATCCGTTTAGGTGAAACGAGGACATAGTAAGTCAGACAAACAAGCACACATAATCACCCCATACTTATATCTCCCCTCTTTTTTATCGCGAGTTAAAAAGTACACATACCACTGACACTTCGTGTGGCAGTCAAAGATGCTCCCGCAATTTTTTCCGTTTTCAAAAGTTCTTGCTGACCCCACATAAAGACATTTCGATGAATATCCATTATGCAATTCAGCACCACCTATGACAAATTGATTTTATTTAGTACTAGACAACTTTAGATATTTTTCTTTTTGTATCACGTCGAAAGTTGTTAAATGCACGAGTATAACCTGAGAGAATGAAGTCTGTATCTCTTCCAATGTAGGTTTAATTAATATCCTTGGTATTTGCAAGTACATCTTTGTAGACATAAGTGGGCTCAACTTCTTTTGTTCTTCGGGATCGATCGTCATTGTTAGAAAACTGAAATTTTCATTATAAAAAATTAAATACAGTTCTCTTAAAAATATTGATTTGATTGTTCATAAAACATCATACCTGGAGACTGAAGCCCGTCTTCTCAGAAGATCTAAACTTTGCTTGGTGCATTTTATGAGGGATTCCAAACATTTTGTGGCAAAATACGCAAACAACTCGTTGCATTCGTTCAGAGTCGGCAGTACATCAAAACGCTCTGGATTTTCAATCTCCAGAAAAGCTATAAAAAGGTTTATTTTAGAGATGAAGATCAGGTATTCAAAAACATGTATTTAAACATATATAATTATTATAACAATACAAATACCTGCATCCTCTGGAAAAACTCTTGTGGCCGATGTAACTGGCTTTAATGCTTTTTCGATATCCAACCTGTAATAGGACTTGAAAAAAATTTATGCGAAAAAACCCACCTTTCCAAAACCACGAACTAAAAAGTGTAAAATAATATTTTTAACATTTTAAGCCTATTTGCGTTCGTAGGCCGATTACTTCAAAAGTAGGCTATAAATAAAGTAGTATTTTTTTCCTGATATAAGTGGTTTAGGACCCTGTGAAGTTTTAAACTTAATCCGAAGCTACGAAAACTCCTTTTGTATTTTTAAGTTGAAGTTAAATGTTTGAGTAAATCCTACTGAAAACTAAAATTCTAACTTTCAAGACTTTTTTGGGTAACATTAAGTAATTTCAGGAAGCCAAATTTTTTTTGTGATAAATAACATTCTATAAAATCATTGCGAAATACCCCATAAATAAAAAGATATGATTTTTTAAAAAAAAATTTAACTCGAAAACTACAAAAAATCGCTGAATCGGTGTGAGGAATCTAAAAAAAATACTGACGTCACTAGTGAGACCACCCTGTATATATACATGTCGAATTGAGAACCTCCTCCTTTTTTTTGAAGTCTGTTAATAAATAGAAAGTCAACATCATCTTAGCATTCTGTCCCGGTTGCGTCCCAAGCTGTCGCTCCGGAGCCTGGGGTCCGCTTTATTAATCAATATAAAGTATCATGTATTAACTTAAAAATAATTCAAGCATTCGTTAACAATGTTCATGACGAATGATCAGAATAATGTGAAAGAGGAGTAAACACTGTTCAACGAAATTAACTGGGGTCAATTATCTGAGCAAGAGGAAGATAAACATGACATTCATGTAGATATTTGAAAGAATTACCAATTATCTCTTAGATCTTGAATCTGTTTCACAGGTACACTTTCCAGGAATTTGTTGATAAGTTCTATTACTGCTACTTCAGCATTCCAAGATTTCTGTTGCAATTCAGCGGCTATGAAAAAAGCATAATATCTATAAATTACCCAAGTTTTTTTTTTAAATTCACGCTTGACGGAATTGGATGTAAAGGTATGGATGTATGAAAAAAACTATTTCTTTACATATCTCATCTCGCCTAACAAAGTTCTCTTCATAAAATACTCCCGGTTCAACGGCATGTTCAGGCAAATATACCAGTAAGGTCTTCGTAATAGACTGCAGTATTGTGTCAATACGAGCTTCTTTCATATCCACTACCTAAAAATAAACTTATTTATAGGATATGTCACAAATATACTTCTCACGACGATATCTGTATTAAAATACAACCTCCTTGACGAAAAGATCGACGGAGTCTAAAATTTTCTCAATATTTTCGCAATACGCAGGGATCTCCAGGGAGGTCCATGTAATAGTTGACAGTCCTGGTTGGAATGCTTTCTCGAGTTTAATCAGCTGAGCACGCAGTAGAGGCAAGTATAACTTCGGCATACTCCTAAAAATAAATAAGTATGTAAATCAACGGACTTTAAAAATTGCCGATGCGAAAAGTAGCATATCCAAGTCATTAGCCCTAAGTGGAAACAGTGTTTCAATTACTATTGTATTATGAGCACACACCACTCCTACCTTCTGATATTGTTATTTCTTTCAACCAAAAATTTAATTTTTTCAAAGTTGCCAAGTATTTTGTCTTTGCAAAATGCAACAATTTGGGCACCATCAGGAACAGCTATAAAGTAAAACGTAGGTTTTGATGGTAAGTTTTGACCGTACATAAATTTAAGTATTACAAATGTACAGTCAACTCCAAAAATATGTATACACTTTAGGACGTTGTCACAATATATAATATAAGAAAGTAGACCTCTACTTTCTTATAGGTAAGTATTGTGACAAGGTCCTAAAGTGTATACATATTTTTGGAGTTGCCTTTACAAATAAACGATAGGTATAAGATGTTGTTTTATTTCCTAAGTATGTATATTAAATACTCACCCAAACCCAACTGCCACATATACTCAACTTCTCGAATACACTCGGGTATGTAAAGATTAAAGTTTACAACGTACAGATTCGTCGAAGGATGTCTTATAAGCAGTGGCGCTATCAAACCCAATCGAACCTAGAAAATGTTTGTTTTATTTTAGAACCACTAGCGACATTATAAAACAGTTATACAACTTTTCCGTAATAAACATTATTTACATTACAAAAACACGCTAAATTAGGGTGACGCGTTTTACAATAGTAGAGTCGAAGGTTTGTGTGTTATCAAATAGTATAGTTTTTCACCTGCCCGACATTTTCAGCCCATGCGCTATGATAAATGAGTTCAAACTCAGTAAATACGATGCTCATAACGTTGTATAATTTTATACATCTTTGCGTGTTCTGAAATTTAAAGTAATTTTGTTCTTAATATCTTCAAAATTAACTACAAGCAAAGTAGCTGGCTACACCGATTGATTGGTACACTCGAACCCACCTGAAACTTATTATTATAAGTAGTGTAGTATTGTGTTCAAAATATCTTGCACATTGCTCTCCTTCGAGACCTCTTAAAGGAATCAGCAACATTTTAACGCTTAGATCAAAAGTGGTAAGTTAGCTGTGTGGCTGATTTACAGCTTACAGCTCTACCAATCGCCATATATATATATAATTCCCAAATGATGTCAAACATATTTACCATGTGATTAATAACTTCGTGGTGTTTCTTGAACTCTTCCATGGGGCCTTTTATGTTCTTGTCATAAAACCTTATCCACATGACTCTACCAGCGACAGGTGGCATATTCCTTGGTAGTTCTGGGTTTTCACGTTCCTCGTTATACCTTCAATGTTATTTAAAGATTTTATAACTTATGATAATAAAATAATCTTAATCCTTTAGGACTTATAATGAAATCAGAGGTTCCCGAACAAATACGTCCTTCAAAAAAGGGCTTACACCTTTCTTAAGAGTCGGCAACGCATATGTGATGATGATTCGGGTGTTGCAGATGCCATGGGCGGCGGTGATCACTAACCATCAGGTGTGCCGTCTACTTGCTTGTCCGCAAAAAAAAACCATTAACATTTCCCATAGAATCACTTGTTTGCGACTATTACCATGTTAAAATTTGAAGGTTATAAAAATGCGATTTTGTATAAGTATTTAACAAGGTCGTATTAAATAAAAAAATATTTACAACATCACATACATTTATCTGACTTCGAGATAGGTCGCTCAAGCACCTGTGTTACGGATATCAATATCAACAGCGGAATCACAAATATATATACATATAATACTTTTCTTTTGTAAATAAATACTTATAATACATACAAACACCCAGACCAATACAAACAAACATGTTCATGCACACAAATGTTTGTACTGTGCGGGGATCGAACCCGCAACCCATGGACCCAAAGGCAGCGTTCACTACCACTGTTCCAAACGGGTCGTCATGTATTAGTTACACCTCTAGTAACACAAGAACTGTATGATGACATATGCCAAAGATGACTACCATGGGTACAATTTTAGAGCTTTTGCACCAAAATGTCACTGACCTGTCTCTTATTGATTCAATTTCACTAGTGTAGGTGCTAATCAAGTCGTAATACTGATCTTCTAGATACAAGCAATCCAACTTTAGTTTTTGAAACCTTTGAAGCAAATGTAGAGCTATTTCTGTCGTAGGACACTTGTTCACACTCTGTAAGAGGTGTGATGAATGTTCACATTAATATTTACCTGTGTAAATCAATCGACATATCATTTGGATTGATTATGGAGATATGGATGAAACGAAGTCATTGATTTTAAGACAATTTTCAAAATTTCCTTTAAACTTTTGTATACAAAAAAAGAACATTCGTCTTCTTCTTCTTTAGCCATTTTCAACCTCTAGGGTGTAGGCCTCCTTCAGTTTTTGTCGATGTTGGTCGGTTTCTATCCACTTTGTTCCGTGCAGGAGCCGTGTTTTGGGGCGACATGACCAGCCCACCATAACAAATAAATATAAAAAAATATTGACTTACATTTATCATAAAGTTCTCCAACAGTAATTCTTGGGCTGCTACAGCATCTTTGTATGTTTTGTAATCTTTGTCAAAGTCTGGCCGTCTGCAAACAATAGATATGAATATTATATTAAATCAGTATGTACAAATCGACCTTATCAATTACAAATATTCCTGTATGTACCTGTGATCCATGGCATCGTATGTTTTTCGATGAAATTTGTTTGAAAAACTTATTCATATTTGCAGCGTACTCCTCTATACCTTCTAATGTAGTTTTATTTAATACGTAGTACGTGATATAAGTTTGAAATAAATCAATAATCTGAAGAATAAAAACATATACACTTTCCAGGTTTATAAAGGAAAAAAAAACTTGCAACGAAATAATAATGTCACGATATAATGTATGTATGTAAAAAAAGCCCACCTCTACACGGTTTTGATATTTTTGATCCGCTAAAGTACAAAAAAACAAGTAACAGCGTGGAACATCTCAGAACAAGCTCAAATTTAGTTTCAGGAATTGTAATTAAAAGTACTACAACAAACCTTTAGAAGCCTCCTCCGAAATGTCTCGAATTTCCCAAAGATATACATCTCAGAACAATCGAAGGGCCTTTCATCGGCCGCTTCCATCATTTCTTTCTGAGTCTCAGCGTAACATTCCCTGTAGAAGCCGTACAGACTTAGACATTGCTGTAAATATATCAAAGTTTGGTTACGTCGAAGACTCAAACATTGGAGGAAATTCACATAGGTTACTTCATTTTTCTACGTCTCTCCGAAAGTAAGTAATATTTGAGTTTAACCCCAGCTTGCGTACTGGATAGGCCACAATATCTCACCACGCGTCTTTCCGTGGAGGAATAGACTGAAAATGTCTTCCTGCCCACATGTTCGTTGTTTTAGCAAGGTCGAGATGTGGCGCGCTTAAAGCTACGTCTTAAACCTGAGTAGACTGCCTCATCAGGATTTGGGGCCCATATTAAATATGGTCCCCAAATCCTGATCCCTTTTTTGTGGAATCTGCCACATCCTAATTTTAGATGTGGCAGATTCCACAAAAAGGGGTGAGGTAAGCTCAAATTTATTATAAGAGGTATGTACGTGGACCTATGTCTTTACTCTTTGCAACTGTATAGAATTCAAGTGAGATTGGGGTAAAACGCACCACAACGTGCAAGAGGTATCAAGGAATGAAATTTGGAAGGTAGCTACACTATTCAATTTAAAAAAATGTACCTTGGACTTCTTTATAAAATTCAACTTATCCTGATTCCAGATAGTTTTCTTTCCATTGTTCGTCAAAAAGTCCATGCATGTGTTCAGAATTTGGTTAGTGACTTTGACTAAAAGTGTCGATATCTGCTTAGTCGTATTGTAGTACCGCGATGTGGCAAATATCATACGCACAGTATACAACAGGCCTGGTATATACTGCTGCATCGTTAGCGGGTCACATCTTAGAAAAAATATACAAATCAGTTCAACTATACTACGGAAGTCTTAAGCCATAATTTCCTGAACTAAGTACCTATCCAACTGGTATATACAGACCTGTACAACGGTTCGCAATATTTCTCTAGAGCGTATAAGTATTTAACATTATCATAGGCTTCATTGTAATAATCTGTAACTTGATTGTCTAGTAGTCTCCATTTCTGAAATTATCATATCTTATCATTTCTTAATGCCGATTCAATCAACCTTATTCTGATACTTAATCTATGGTACCTATAGCGCTGTCATTCAATACAAATCTGACGCTATACCATAGCTTTATCCACTTATAAAGATTGTTTGAATCGGGCCTTAACCATATATTTAAAACCATACACCCCTATTTGAAGTCATAAAATAACTGTTAACGTTTATTAGGTATATTTTCTTACCTTTATCAGTTTAGATTTCGCTCGGATAAGTGTGTGAATGTACATTTGACAAGCATCACTTTTGATGTGTTCAATAATAGATGTAAAAGTTGTGAGTTGTCGACGCCAGTGGTCCAACTCCGCCAAAGGACCAATGTTTGAAGGCTCTCGCCTCAACTTGCTGACTTTGCACCAGCACCTGAATTATAGTGACCGACATTTTATCATTTCAAGACACATCAGGCTGGGCTGATCAGTTTCATCGTGCACGCATAGCAATGTGGCAATCTGAATCTAACCGGCGAGGCAATCAAACGCTTGTTTATTTATATGTTATTATCATCATCATTTCAGCCAATAGACGCCCACTGATGGACATAGGCCTCTCCCAAGATCAACCGTGTGTAATTTTCAATCCAATCATTCATCATCAAAAGGATCGTATGCAATCCGATGTCAATATTAGTCGCAACATATTTAAGTGGTTTTGCCGCGATAGCGCAATGGCTAGTAGATTTAAAGCGACGGTTGCCCTCAGCACACGGGTCGTGACAAAAGCACCCGAGTCATAGCCACCATAATCGAAATATCGGCAGAAGAACATTTTTCATTATAAAGGTTCTGCTTCTTATTAAATATTTAAAGATAGTTATCTATGCATGAAAAAGTTATAGAAGATGTCGAAGAGTGGTTTACCATAGTTATTTGCTTAACCCACTGCTTCACATATGTGCAGATTTCTTCCAAAACATAGGTTTTGGTGATCGCTGCTTTCATTTTCTCTGCATCGGCCAACTCCTCTTCATATAATACTAAGTTGATTTTAAATCTCGTGCAGCAGTCCAAGTCAACTTTAGTTTCTAAAAAATGGAAATACACACTTTCTATGTACATTTTCTTACTATTAGTCAATTTGACTATTTAGCCATGGATGCTAAATTGATCACCACAGTCTAGAGGATCAGTTGTAATACAAAGAAGATTTGGTTTAAAAAAAACCAGAACCATTTCTGTTGCGATAACCCTATCAACAATGTAGGTAAAACGTACACCGACCCGTCCTGCCTATATATATTAAAATATATATGTACATACAGAAGCAACACCCTAAAAAACTTACTAGCAAGATAGTCGTTAAACAACATTATCTTGGACACGTAAGTCCGTATAATGTCCTCGCTCCTGGGATTAGGGGGGTTGATGTCTCCCCAGGCCTTGCAAGCTTTCAAAGCAGGAATGTACACCCGTCTCATAGTTTTGTAGATGCCAGATACTACATTTTCTGTCTCTTGGTCCATGTCAAAGAATACTAAGAAATAATCCTGAAATCAATATTACAAAATTAAAATATCTAAATTCCTTCTAGAGGCTACTTAATCATTATCATCAGCCTGTTGCAGTCCACAGCTGGACATAGGCCTCTCCGAATGTGAGCCAATCCGATCGATCTTTAGCTACTCTGCTACTACGCATTCAGCTCCTGCCAGCCATTTTATGCAAATCGTCAGTGCATCTGTCCTCAAGGTGTCCTACACTACTTTACCGAGACGCTGTCACCACTCCAGAACTAATTTACCCCAGTGTGGCGTAGCGTACAAAAAATTTTATGCTACCTAGGTTTAAAAAAAATAAGTAAGCGTTTCGAACTTCACCGTATTGTTTGTCCGAACCGAGTAAAACCATAAGTGAATAAAATATTACTTACTTCTGCAACATTTTTAGAATCAATGAGCTTGTTCTTTATCCTGTACATAGCTACACATCTGCCTTCCGTGCCTATTGAGGATGCATCAGATATGTACGCTCTATCCATCCACGCCTTTTGATTAGGAACAAAGCGGCCAGATTCTGAAAATTTATTTTTGTTCTAATAATATCTGATTTTCAAGTTGCCAAAGATTCTAAGTAGGTAAATAATATCAATTTAATTGAAAACAACAAGATGACAGATGAGGATCCAAGATTAAGGCAGGTTAGATCTTTGAGAGTCGTGCAGATCTTTTTTTTGATATAGTGGCCTTAGCCTGATGGTAAACAAAAAGAGAACCCACGTTGCTATCACAATAGTCACAATGGGACGCGACGGCAACGACATCACTTCCGTTGACACTGCGGCTTCGGCCACTGCAGCAAATGCTGAGGTTGGGCCTTGTTGACTACAGAATTTTTGTCCTATTTGTGTATGTGTTTAAATTTGTGTTCTGCGGCCAATAAAGAAATCTTTATCTTTATCTTTTGTGCTCTAGTTTAAGTAGGTCATGATAAGTTCTTAAAATCATTGTCTTCCCAACAATATTGTTTGTGTCAACAAAGTTGAGAACTCGGCGAAACCGGGTAGGATTTTTTTGCTAGTTACTATTTTAATCTAACGCAACCAATATTTTTTTTGTCGGATACTGATTGCTACAACACCAAAAAGATTGGTTAGGTTAGATTAGAACAGTGGCCAGCAAAAAAGTCCTAAAATCCTGGGACGAGTTTTAATAGGGCGAGTTTCCCCTGACCCGGCGAAACACAGCGCAGGAGCTACGTCACGTCGGTTTTCATTCAGGCTGTGCCGTATCAAACCAGACGAGCCGGCCCATTCAAACCGAAGAGTGGCTAGATAGATACTCTTTAGGTATTACACAAAGAGGTTATATTATACACATACGATATTATAGATATTATTACCTAATAAATAATCAGATATATTTTAAAATACATACATGTGAGTATTAAGGAAATAATATGAACAGACAAGAAAAGGTGCTAGGTACATGTTTTTGGAAGAAAGACTTGACCCAGGACTTGAAAATTGAAAGGAATTGGAAGGTTAGATAAAAATTAATAGGATTAATATTTACCCATTTTCAGCGGTGGCAAGTGAGCATCACAAAGAACTACGCAGTTCCTGCCACCTTCAGCTACTGCACTATCTAATAAATCAATATGCACATCTGCATCGTAAACTCCTTCCTAAAAATCCACGAAAAAAAACTCATTTACCGACTAGCCTATTGAGTGACCAACGAGCTTAACTAAGGTTGAAATATCTCACCAAGACATATTCAATTGTTTTGTTCAATATCGAGGCAGCATTTTCAAGCAAAAACCTATTTTGAGTCTTCAAGCCACCCATGCGATTATTACGAGCTTCTTTAGCTTTAGCCTAAAAACATTCAGATGAGTTAGGTCGGATCAGCCAAATTAAAACGAGTTAAATATTTAGTCAACCACTTTATTTACTTGCTTATCTTTGTAAGAATCATGATGCAAGGCCAAGGTGCTCATAGAGACTTTGCTCTTCTTCTGGATGCCCTGTAAACGAGAGCTGACGTCGAGAATGGCTTCGAGCGCAGTTCGATCGACGTCCACTCGGTCTGTACTGAGAGCCGCGTAGGATTGGGACATGGACTTCCTGGATATCCGTCTGGATGCATCCAATCTCAAATTAGACTTCCCAGCATCGTCGCCCTCGCCCGCTCCTTCGGCGGCCACTCCCTTGCCAGGAGCAGGCGATGCTGCTTCAGGTGGCGCCTCACCACCTTCCTCAGCCATCGTAACAAAGTTTCAAACAGTTTCAAAACTATTTACAATTTTCAATTCGAACAAAAAATGACACGCAACAGTTTTCACAGAGGTCATTGATCGATTTGACGTGGATACGTGGATATGACACAAAATTGTTAAATTTCGTAAACATTCCAATTTCAAATTAATTCGAACTTCAAATAAGTTAAGTAGGTAAGTTATGATAGTTTTCTGACGTTGACAGAATTAATTAATCTATACCTAATAATTCATATTTTATTTAACATCACATAAAATACGTTTATGATATGTACAAACAAAACTTTTAAAAAGTTCGTGCTATTATAATTTCCCGCCAATTTATTTGTCATATATTAAATTGTCGTAAATATTATTAAATACACATACATATGTATTGTTAAGTGATTTTTTGTAATACATATTTTACAAGTATTTATCTATTCTTATTCAAATTACATTTATCTCGTGCTGCTTATATAGTAATTATAACAACAATGATCTTAGCTAACTTATTCCTTTAAAAAAACAAATATCAGCAGTGTTACCACCTCAAGGTAGATCCTCCTTTGATCAAGTAAATTATGAAAATGTTGGTTAACATTTTTATAAATGTTTAGACTTTAAACGAGTAAATTTTTTTAAAGTGTTGGCTTCAGTTATCGGTAATTTGTTTATTTTTGTGCTATAAATATCACTATTGGCGAGGCAAAGATAATGCATGCTCACTAGTGGCGATAACTGGAAGCTCTCTAAGAACAACACTTTGCTATACTTTGAAGTAATGTTTGGTTAGAAGTTTTGATTTATTCATGTTCACGATTAAATATAAATCGGCTGCTAATAAAGCAGAAATACGTTGCGTTCCTCAATGTAATACGTACACAGTTTCGGGAATAAGTTCTTAAAAGACCAAAATTATGAAGTTAAACATTTGTGCAGGGTGTATCTGTGAATATTTACATCCTTTTAACCACGTCTTCTACCAATCATTCTGAACAACATTTGTTCTACGACTGTTCGAAATTAGTCGAAAATTTTTTCAACTTCCCATACAAAATGACCAAGTCACGCAACCCACTTTGTATGAAAAGTTGAAATTTTTTTTATGCGAATTTCCAAAAGTCATAGAACAAATGTTGTTCAGAATGGTTGATAGTACACGTGGTTAAAGGGATGTAAATGTTCACAGATACACCCTGTATTGAAGACTGCTTTAAGAATAATCAAGCCAGAAATGAGTTTGTTCTCATCATTTTCATTCTACAAACTATTTTCCAAACAGTAAATAGGTAAGTAAGTAACAGTAAATAAAATTGTAATGCAATCAAAAAAATATTAAGTACACAGCTTAAGTTTTTTTATTGAAAATCGTGTCATAATTACAAATAACTCCATACTCATTAACTAGCCTAGAATGAAATATTTCGATATAAACATTAACTAGCCAATAAAAAAAAAACAAAATATGATTTTCTTCAAATGAAACTCTTCTGATCACTAAATATTTTCCTGTTTCACTCTCTAATATTTCCTCACCAGAACGCAATGGTCTGGTATATTCTGCCGACACTTTTATTATAATTATCTATTATTGATATCATTATTTTGACCGAACTATATTTATCCCAAAATAAAGAGAATATTAACAACTATCCCGTAAAGTTGTATGGAAAACTTTCAATTTGTCGTTCTTAGACAGCTTCCAAAAATTTACACCAGAGGTGCAAAAAAGTGGCCGTTTGTGGCGTGAATCAATTTTTCGCGAGCAAAAACGGGCTCAACATTTGTACATGGTTATTTAATAAATAGAATAAGTGATTGACGAGAGGTTGTAACCCCGAAATTGTTTGAAATAGATCCGGCTTAGTAGCTAAAAATTAAAATCGAGTGGCGTCGCTAGTGTGCCCTCCCCGTCACCTTAAGGCGGTTCAAAATCAGAAGGTGGAAACACTCAAATGTCAAAAAAATGACGTTTAAAGTTTTTGTAGCGCGAAACAAATAATTTTTTTGTTACAAATAAATAAAATTGATTATACCTACTCCTTACTCCTTCATTCATATCAGAAATAATATTCATCTTCCACTTTAGTAAGTTAAAGTAGGTATGCGTCGCAATTGGAGAGGACGCTACAGGAACAATTGGTACAGATCTAACAGGTCAAACAATAATGATGCCGACAATAGAAGCTCCCATAATTCTTCTACATCAGGGCAAATATCAACCACGGCTAGTTCTTTAAGAGCACCAGCAAACCAACTACCTATAGTGTTATCATTAAACAGTGAAAATAATCTATGGAGGCTATATTTTCCATCTGAAGGTAAAGTTCTTATGTGTTATTATCACTTAAACTAATTCAATGTAGGGATTAAGGCATGCTTGTTGTAATTATTATTGCAGAATATCCTCCTAATCAAGAATTTTCTGACCATATGAAATGCTTCCAAGGCTTCATAGAAAAGAACAGGAGTTTATTTGATTTGGAAAAGATTGACCAGACTCGGAGTGTTCCCCTAGATGTACTAACTCTTGTGAACGACACTGAATTCAACTCTGAGTGGGCCACATTTACTACAGATCTTTTTGAAAGGCCAGAGACTACACTAAGACTTTTGGAGTTCTGCTTGCATCAGGTAATATTTTTTTAGTATCTCTTAAGGTGCCGGGTACCCCTAATTAGCGACGCCAATCGATTTAAATTGTTAGCAAATAAACTGGATCTTAGCCGTGTGGTCCCCAGCAGAGTAGAATAGGCCACCCTCACTCTTACCGAGGTGTCGTAAAAGGCGACTAAGGTAAAGCTGCTGGCATGATCATCAGCACCCAGAGAAGGAAAACTCTGCATTTATATCAAAACCCTCGCCAACCCGTCTGCCAAGCGTGGTGAGTATGGCAATTACCCCTCATGTGATTGAGGGAGGCCCGTGCCCCAGCAGTGGGGACTTAAATGGGCTGATGATGATGATGATGATGAAACTGGATCTATTTTAAACAATTTCAGAGTTCGGGTCCCCAAGAAAGCATAGTATTTATTTAATAATTATGCACTACATTTTGGTCTTCTTTTGCTCTCGAAATTTGGATTAACGCCAGAAGTGGCCGTTTTTGTCGATAATTCAAATTTCGAGTACAAACGCCAACAATTTAAGTATGAGTATTAAATAATTAGTTTAAGTGCTTTCGGAGAAGCTGGAGCTTTGAGATTGTTAAAAAGATATCTGGGTTAGTTGCTAACAATTTAAATCAATTAGCATCACTAGTGTGCTCTACCTGTCACCTTAAATAAATCAAATTGATTTTACATTAAATCAACAGTGTACAACAGACGTAAAGAATCAGACAAAAAAACATCCTATATAATAATAATTTTAACTTGTATGTTTTACTTTTCAGAGTTTGAAATGTGAATCTAAAATAAAAGTCAGAGTGTTAAACCATCAACCTGTTATTCCTTTAGCCAACTTAAAAGTGAATTACTATGGTAAGACAATGTGCAGTAATACTTTATTTTATTTTACTATTCCAACATTTGATTAGTATAATTTAAATATATTTACTATCATACTTCAGGCAAACTTATAACTATAAAGGGAACTGTAATCCGAGTGGGCAGTGTTGGCCTGATCTGCACTTCCATGGCGTTTGAATGTTCCAGTTGTCATAGCATCCAAGCTGTACTACAACCGCAAGGAGTATTCACAGGTATTGCACAGAGGCAGCTGCTGCAAAGGTCTATGAACAATTTTGCTTTTATATCCAAGTTTATACCCAAAACCATCACCCAAAACGCAAGTGCTTATCTTAATGTAATTTCATTTGTTTTCATTTCAGCTCCCACAGTATGCCAAAGTTGCAATGGTGGATCAAAGTTTGATCCTCAACAATCATCACCTTTCACAAACACAACAGACTGGCAAGTTGCAAAAATTCAAGAAATTCAATCACAGGTATAATTATTAATATAATTATTAATGGCGGATATCCACTATGTTCCTTTTCCGCTCCGCGCCCCTGCAACGTTCAATGGATCACAGTCCAACAGTTGATGGAGCACGGAGTGTAAAAGTATTGCAAACAGTGTGGATTCCCCTTATCGAGATGTAACCATTAATGAGGAAAAAAATTTATACTTTAGAAACCCAGAACGGTTTGGCGATGCGAGTTTTGGCCTGCGTGCAAACTATCAGTGATCCGCATCATAAGAAATAGTTCTTTTCCAATAATAAATATATTATTTTATATTTTTTTCAGGGCATTTCCGGAACCATTCCCCGAAGTGTTGAAATAGAATTACAAGGTGATCTGGTTGGCTCAGCTTGTCCTGGAGATGTTCTTTCAGTTACTGGTATAGTTCAGGTATACATACATACATTGTCGATGATGCCTTCCCAAGCGATTTCGGCTATAGCAACCTCTTTGTAACATCCATCATAATCATTACCTAGATTTCATTTTGAGAATATGTTATTGTGGTGCCTACTGGTGTGCTTTCCAGTGACTGGCTAAGCCAATCACGTGCACAGAGGGGACAGGGTAGCACTTTGTCATCGGATACATTACGGTTACTATTTTTTTTATGAGAATGGCAAACGAGCAAGCGAGTCACCTGATGGTAAGTGATCACCGCCGCAAATGGTCATGACCACACCAGAGTACTAATTCAAGTCCTAAGCCTTCAAACAAGGTAATAGAGTTATTACGCATTCTAGAAAACAACATCTCGATTACGACGAATTCGTGGCGTATTCTTGTACATACAGGGAGAAACGGTTCTAGGGACAAGATCATGTCGTCGCTAATCTAACTAACTGACGTTTACAAGACAAGCTATTTACAGTTTATAGTTACCTAAGGATTGAGGGAATGAAGTTAGTTCAATCCAAAATGTCAGATACGTCAGTTAGTCAGATTAGCGACGGTGTGTGTAGTGGCATATTTTTAAAATCACATGAGAAAAGACTTTTTTTTCTTAAGGTGCGTGGAGAAAGCAAAGGCGGCGAAGATGGCAAAAGAGCTGCGAGATTGTTGCAACTGTACATAGAAGCAGTATCCATACATAGCCAAAGAAATCTGAGTAATCCAACACTATCATTTACTCTGAAAGATTATTACGCTATTCAGGTATAAAATGATGTTCTTTTAATAAAAAGAAGATTATTCTTTAAATTATTATGTATTACCGTGACGCTGCTAGCGGCGCCAAGTGATTTGTAGCCATGAAAGTGGCCACTTTTAGCAATTATGGATATTATTGTTACTTGTAGGAAGTATATATATATATAACATAACTTGGTCTCAAAAAAATATTAGTATTTTCCTCAAACTATTTGTTGCCTACTTTTTTTGCCACAATCAATATAAATCACTTTGCGCCGCGGCGCTAGTATCGTCGCGGTGGCACTCTCTCTGCGGTCTTTCTCACCGTGGGGAGAGAGTACGGGCCTCGAGCCGAGGCTCTTTGCCCGGGCTTCTTCTCCTGGCCCTCCCGGGTCCGCGCCTTTGTAGGCTGGTCAGTCACTGTCATGTCTCGGTGGTCTCTATTTTTTTTTATTATTATTATTTTTTTTTTATTGAGACCACCAGTCAGTCGGGTCAGTCAGGTCCCCTCGCGTCGTCCCTAAACGTCGGCCATATAACCGGTGACGAGCCGGTTATAGGCGTAGTCGTCGTTTCCGTCGTCGTTAGGGGGACGGAGGATGGTCTTGCCGCTGCCGACGGACCAGCAGCAATCCGTAGTCGGGGGATGGGGCCAGGTGGACGTGTGGGAGTGTGTAGTGGGTGGTCTGTGAGTGTTTGTGGGGTGTGTATTGTGTGTGGGGGTGTAGGGGGGTGTGGCCCTAATAACATCCCGTGGCAGCGGGCGACCGGGCGCGTCAGGGGGTCGCGCATGGAGAGGAGCCAGGTTGCGGAGGTGTGGGTGTGGGCAGTTGTCCGCGGTGGCACCTTCAGTAGGTAGAGATAATTAAGCTGACACCGCGACGAGATGTTCGGTGTTTTAGAGAGGAAAAGCGACCTAACATAAATGCTGGTTTGAGATCTGACCTCATCAATAGATCTGGATTTTAAGGTTGAAATCATTATTGTACGGTCTTATCGTCACTTGCCATTAGTAAAATAATGGTCAACCACTTCGCTCTGGTAGAATAAAACATATTCATTATGACGTTGTATCATTGAATTATTAAGAAAGAAAAATATTTAATTACAGGAAATTCACGCATCAGAAGATGTATTCCGATTACTTGTACATTCCTTATGCCCTACAATATTTGGCCATGAGGCCGTGAAGGCGGGCCTAATACTTGGCCTCATAGGAGGGACGGAACATGACAATGGACCTCGGTCCAATCCACACATACTTGTGGTTGGCGATCCGGGACTTGGGAAGTCGCAGTTATTGCAAGCTGCTGCGCATGCGGCGCCTAGAGGTAAATTTTTATATTTATAATTATTCCTGAATTAATAAACGTTTGTATGCAATAACATTTATACCTTTACCGCTACAAAGTCGACCTTCCCATAGTCTGCGGGACGCGGGGAAGGGGGGCGAGTGAGCTAGACCAAAAGATTATTTTCTCTTTGGGCCAATCAGCGGGAGGCGCGGAGTGTGTGTTCTCTTTGAAGCTCGCGCATTCGCTCGTGCGACTCTATAATCGTTTATAGCTTATGTCAAGCATTGGTACCTACTCCTCCCTCACTGATTGGCCCAAAAGAGAAAATAAACTTTTTCGATTGGTCAATCCCCATCATATGGCGTGGCGGCAACGAGAAAAACCTGTCGCATCCCTTTGGATGCGACAGGTTTTGATCGGTTTTGAGCGATCTTTAAAAGAGACGCACAGCGCATGTGAAAAGACCGCGAACAAAGATACGGTCGTTTTCTTTGTAGGCCCTCTGAACCAAACAAACGCTCCTAAACACAAATGGGAAAGACGCGCCTAGGATATTGTACACACGGCGGCACATGGTGTTACCCTTGTCAACTCACCTGACGCTATCTGTACATACCTGTATAATATAGGGATATTATACAGGTATGATGGGTAGGGTAGCTATCTTTAAAGCCCAAATTAAATCACATTTCCTAAACCTTTGAGACCACTGTTCTCACTTCCTCTCCCCCATCTCTTCCTGTCCTCTGAGAATCATTTGTCTGCTTTGAAATCCATTGTTTTAGTTTTTTTTTATTCTTTTAGTTGCTATATTTATCTATATTTAATCATATATATTATGTATATTGTATGTATTAGTAAATTCATATTTTATTTATGTATTTGTATTTAAACTTAAGCCCCCTTATTACAAAACGTGAACTAAGGATAGTCCCGGAACAAAATTCAGGCCAGCCCTTTTTAACATTGCGTGTTGGAACGGGATGACATGAGCTTTAGTATGGTAATAACTTCCGGTGTAAACTTTCTGTCTAAGTATATAAAATATTTAAGATTGCACCGCCCTACACCTTCATCAAGTGTCCATCCAAAGGTTGCCTGGAAGAGATCGCTCATAGTGATAAGGCCGCCTTCGTTGTACACATCCTGTAATACCTAGTTTTTATGTTTTCAAACTTTATTTTGAGTGCAATAAAAGTATACATAGATAGATATTCTTTATTGCACAAAAACAAAATACCAGTATGATACAACATCAATAGACAGTACATTAGGGCGATCTTATCGTATCTTTTATTAATAAAACTATATTCATTCATTCATATCAAATAAGTACTTACATGCTACAGGTGTGTACGTATGTGGAGCGTCGGCGTCGGCGGGCGGGCTGACGGTGGCGCTGGGGCGCGAGGCGGGCGGGGACTTCGCCCTGGAGGCGGGAGCCCTGGTCCTGGCAGACAAGGGAGTCTGCTGTGTCGATGAACTTGATAAGGTATTTGTTATTTTTTTTCTCCATCTTATATTTGCCATTTTTGTTCAAATTATTTATAAAGTTACCAAAAAAGCTGCCTTACATAGTAAATTAAGTATCAGTCTATATACTGTCCCACTGCAGGGCAAAGGCCTCCAGTCATAGAAATCAAGTCAGTCGCAACTATGAAGGGATTAGGCTTAGTCACCACGCTTGCCTAATGCGGATTGGTGATCACAATCCCGAGCTATGTTCGAAAAATTCAAAACATACCTTTGCTCGACCCGGGGAGTAAAGTATCAGCCTTTATACTGTCCCACTGCAGGGCAGAGGCCTCTATCATAGAAATCAAGTCATCGCTACTATGAAGGGATTAGGCTTAGTCACCACGCTTGCCTAATGCAGATTGGTGATCACAATCCCGAGCTATGTTCGAAAAATTCAAAACATACCTTTGTTCGACCCAGGGAGTAAAGTATCAGCCTATATACTTTCCCACTGTAGGGCAGAGGCCTCTATCATAGAAATCAAGTCATTGCTACTATGAAGGGTCTTAGTCACCACGCTTGCCTAATGTGGATTGGTGAATAACAATCCCGAGCTACTTTCGAAAAATTTAAAACATACCTTTGCTGGACCCGGGGATCTAACCCAGATCACGGCCTGGGACCAAAACCACTAGACCAACGAGGCTATCTTAGACCACTAAACCAACGGGGCGATGCCTTACATACTGAGTATTTTTTTGCAGGAATAAAGTTAGAAAGGTTCTCTGTTGACCCAACCAGGAATTGAACCGGACCCTTCCGCGTTTGGGCACCACAATTGAGTAACTGCGCCGTTGTGTGTGTATTCAGCTTCAAGTTAGAACGTCTCAGCTTCAGGCCTAATGATGAGTCCTAGAGATGGCTCTTTGGATTTTCTAAAGCTTGTTTCTATTTCCAGGGGGAGGGCTCCACTGCCCCCTGCTTTGTGGGTGTTTTCTAAGTATTATAAGTATGTATTTACAAAAGAAAAGTATTATATGTATATAAGCATGAATGGGCCGGCTCGACCGGAGTGATACCATGGCCTCACTGGAAACCGGAGTGAAGCAGCACTGTGCTGTGTATACGCTGCGTGAGTGAGGGTACTGGAGATACAATCCAGGGTAAAAGGGCTTAAAAGGTTGGCAACGCACTTGTGACTCCACTGGTGTCGCGGGTTTCTATGGGCGGCGGCAATCGCTTACCATCAGGCGATCCGTTTGCTCGTCTGCCACCTACCACATTTAAAAAAAATACTAGATGAGCGCGCATCATAGCAGTCTGCTGGAGGCGATGGAGCAGCGGCGCGTGAGCGTGGCCAAGGGCGGCGTAGTATGCAGCCTGGCCGCACGCGCTACCGTTCTTGCCGCCGCTAACCCCGCCGGGGGCAGCTACAACAGGTACCTACACACTAGAGATGGGCCGAGTACTCGGTTACTACTCGGTACTCGGTGTACTCGGCAGTTTATTGACACTCGGTACTCGGCCGAGTAAATCGGTAACTTTTTTTGTAGTGACACAGTACGAGTATAATGGCTCTCCTCAGCCTGATAGTAAGCAAGGGGAGTGTCCAGATAGATTTGAAAAATCCAGAGGTGCATGCTCTGATTCGAACCATGACCCTCCGTATGGAAGGCGCTTTATTATCCACTAAGCTACCATCGCTCATCGGCTTACATAATATGTTATAGAAGCATTTATTAATTTGAAACACAAATATGAGTGAAAATAATCATTTTTGTAATTCTGGAAGTTTTAAACGTTTATTATCACTAACGTTAGAATAGTTTTTTAGGGAATTGCTACCGTGTTTGTGTTCGGCACAGTTGCAAGAGTAATGGTCACGGTGTAACCATGACGCTTTCAGCAGTGCTGAAATATCGAAAACTTAAAAAAAATATATGGTAGCAGTCCCGCAAAAAAATACTTATACTCAAAAACAGAAGAAGTTTTTGTGTCCCAAAACTGAACCGAATAACTCGGTCGAGTACTCGGTAACTCGGTAAAAGTAGTACTCGGCGCATCACTACTACACACAATAGCTATACTGCCACAAGCTGACCTTCACGTGGTTCGAGACCAATCCAAAAAGTGTATTTTCTATTTGGGCCGATTAAGGTGAATGGTATACCCCAATAGCGACGCCAATTGACTTTAATTGTGAAGTACTAAACCAGATTAAACAATTTCGGGGCTTCAGTCATTCGGCAAACACCTATACAATTTATTTAATATATTAAACAATTTCGGGGTTACAACCTCTCGGCAAACACTTACCTATACTATTTATTAAATAACCATGCAAAAATATTGGGTTTTGATTCTCGCCAAAAGCGGTCACTTTATTGACGTAAGTCAATTTTTCGCTGACTGAAAAACTGACCCAAGATTTTTGCATGGTTATTTAATAAATAAGTTTAAGTCCTTGCCGAGAGGTTGTAACACCGAAATTGTTTAAAATAGATCCGGTTTAGTAGCTAAAAATTAAAATCGATTGGCGTCGCTAGTGTGCCCTACCTGTCACCTTAACTGGCCACAATGGCGTATTTGGTAGTATAGTGACCCTACCTAACCTAACAGTCCGTAAAGATGTCATTTTGACCTTTATTTTAATGAACTTAAGGCTTATCATTTTAAGAAGTTTTATTCCATATAATTTTATATCTTTGAACATAAAGATACTTTTTCTGTGACATCAATAGCTGTCATTTTAATTAAGCTATATTTTACAGACTACAGGCTAATACGCCGGGGTCGTGGGTTCGATTCTCACTCTGGACAAATAAAATATAATATCCTCCAACCGATTACGATTACGGCGGCCAATCTCAACGATCAGCCACGTACGCAGGATATATTATAGTGCTCAAGTGTGTGCGCAAACACAAGTACACTCTATTCCCTTACTCTCATATTCCGATGGGACACTACTGTGACACGACCGGAGAGGGATCGGGCGCAGGACCAACAGCTTAACGTGCTTTCCGAGGCTCGGGGGTACAAGACCGCCAACTTCTAGACTCCGGGCTGCCACTAAGAATTTCATACCGAAAACTTAGGTACAATTTTTTG
This sequence comes from Marasmia exigua, assembly GCA_019059595.1. Classification (NCBI taxonomy): domain Eukaryota; kingdom Metazoa; phylum Arthropoda; class Insecta; order Lepidoptera; family Crambidae; genus Marasmia; species Marasmia exigua. The sequence continues at coordinate 18,498,532 of CM032463.1, forward strand.
GCCCGACCCGGGGATTGAACCCGGGACCTCTTGCGCAGCCGTCGCTTTAAAGTGCGACTTACTAACCACTGCGCCACTGAGGCAGTCAAGTCTGGACAAATATTGTGATGATAAACACTTCTGGTTATCCATTATCTGGTTGTAATGTGGGTGAATTATTATTGTAATATATCTGCTGCCTGATATCCGTAATATACTTAGTACGGAACCAGGTCCATGTATTAGTAGTTGTATGAATTTATAAAAAAATATGTATCCTAATGTTAATGACCACATAAGGCTGTAAAAATAATTTGCGAACTTTATCGTGACTCTGTTCAACAGCCACACGATTCATATCGTTGGCTCTGTGACTGATCGATTCGATATACAAGTGTTCATCTCGAAACTGCTGATTACAACGAGATGCAAAAATCACCATAATGTTAGCTTGATGCCTTTTTTGTTTCAGAGCTAAAACTGTAGCAGAAAATTTAAAAATCAATTCTGCACTCCTATCACGTTTTGATTTAGTTTTCATTCTTTTAGACCAACCAGATGAGGTAATTTAAAAGTAAATTAACTGTAAGATCAATAGGTAATTTGGTTTTCTCATAATACTTATTTATCATAAAATTTCAAATTGTTTCAGAAAATCGACGCAATGTTATCAGAACATGTATTAGCGATGCATAGCGGGCAAAAAGGAAAGAGTACGTCAAAGAATTTTAATACGAATATCAACATAAGTCAATGTGATAACGACGCTTCACTGAGGTAGGTACCTACATAACGTAAAAAAACGTGGTAAAATTCATACCGTATAAGCATGAAATTGCCTAATCAACATTCACTTAAAATTTGATACGAATTGGGCTGGGCATTATGGGCATTCAAAGGAAAATATACTCTATTACATTTGAATAAAACATCATTTTAAATGCTCCAAATCTTAAATTAGTTTAAATGATTATTTTCTTTTAAATACATACAAACCAAGATATTTTTAAATATAGTTTGGGTCTGTCTACCTTAACCTAATAACTAATTAAGGTGACGGGTAGAGCACACTAGCGACGCCAATCGATTTTCATTTTTAGCTACTCAACCGGATCTATTTTAAACAATTTCGGGGTTACAACCTCTCGGCAGACACTTATCATCATTTCAGCCAATAGACGTCCACTGCTGGACATAGGCCTCCCCCAATGTTCTCCACACAGATCGGTCCTGTGCCGCCCGCATCCAATGGATTCCCGCGATCTTCACCAGATCGTCGGTCCACCTTGTGGGGGGCCTGCCACGGCTGCGACTTCCTGTACGTGGCCTCCACTCGAGGACCTTTCCGCCCCAACGGCCGTCTGTTCTCCTCGCTATGTGCCCTGCCCATTGCCACTTGAGGCATGCAATCCTTTGGGCTATGTCTGTGACCTTAGTTCTCCTGCGGATTTCATCATTTCTGATACGATCACACTCTCCATTGCTCTCTGGGTGACTTTGAGCCTCCTTAATCGGCACATTGTACGCGGCCACGTTTCGGTTCCGTATGTCATCACTGGCAACACACACGCATTGAAGACTTTCGTCTTGAGACACTGCGGTAGATGGGCCGAAAATATGCTGCTTAGCTTCCCGAACGCTGCCCAGCCGAGTTGGATTCGTCGATCGACCTCTTTCTGGAAGTTGGACTTACCAAGCTGGACTTTTTGTCCGAGGTAGATGTACTCGTCTACAACTTCCAGTGTAGAGCTTCCAACCTTTACAAGAGTGGGTACGACATGGGAATTCGACATGATTTTCGTCTTGTCCATGTTCATTTTCAGATCCACTTGTTGGGAGACTCTACTGAGGTCGTCAAGCATTGTGCCTAAGTCTTCAAAGGTTTCAGCCATGACTACGATATCATCTGCGAATCGAAGGTGCGTCATGTACTCGCCATTTATATTGATGCCAAGTCCATCCTAGTCCAGAAGTTTAAACACGTCTTCTAACAGAGTGTTGAACAGTTTCGGCGATATAACGTCACCCTGTCTCACACCTCGCTGGAGAGGTATGGGTTTTGATTCCTGGTCCTGAAGACGGACTGACATTGTGGCGTTTCCGTACAATGACTGCAACACTTGTATGTATCGGTAGTCTATTCGGCACCTTTGGAGAGACTATAGCACGGCCCAGGTCTCGACAGATTCGAAGGCTTTCTCATAGTCCACAAACGCTAAGCATATTACAGACACTTATACTATTTATTAAATAACCATGCCAATAATGTTGGGTCCAACGCGTACGCGAAAAATTGATTCACGCCAAAAGCGGCCACTTTTGGTAGTGAATCAATTTTTCGCGTACAAAAACGGACCCAACATTTGTGCATGGTTATTTAATAAATAGTAAGTGGTTGCCGAGAGGTTGTAACCCCGTAATGGACAACATTTCAAAATTGCTAAGATCTGAAACAAAAAATACCAATTCTTTGTTTACTTTTCCGCTGCTCGAATATATATTTATTCATTTTTTATATTGCTTATTTACTGAGAAAAAAATTAAAAACTAAAAAACGTAAGATGACGTCATCGGACGGCAGAATGTAAAATATTTCTTTGCTTAGCACATTATAGTTTTAAATTTACGTAATGCCAAACTCATGACATGTAACTGTCAAAAAAAAAGACAACTTGTCAACGTTGAATGTATGAATGACGTTGACAATGTTGACACTAGTATTATTTACCTTTGACAGTAGTACCTTTTTTTTATTAAAACAATGATAAGCAAAGGAATATCGCTGTATTCAGCCGTCCGATGACGTCATTTGGCGCTTACGTCTATTTAGAATAAAAAGAATTTCAATAATTATTTTATGCATGAAAATGGCCAAATTTTGAAAAAAGAAAAATTGTTTAAAAGAGATCCGGTTTAGTAGGCGTCGCTAGTGTGCCCTACCCGTCACCTTAATAACAACGTGCCACATTTTGAAACTAAAATATAGATTTTTTTAAATTGATTAATTAATGATATTATAATAAACTGCGCCGACCCCAGATAACCTTGGAAAAGGGCAGGAGGATGATGATGAATGATATTATAATAAACATATTCTTTTCTAGTAAACGATTGCGGCTGAAGCCTGGCGAAGTGATTGACACATTGCCATTAGTTCTCCTTCGGAAATACATAGCCTATGCGAGGAGATATGTGCACCCAAAACTTAGCAATGAAGCAGCGAGTGCATTGCAAAACTTCTACTTGGAACTGCGCCATAATCATCAAGGTGGCTCTCAGGATGGCACGCCCATAACCACAAGACAGCTAGAGGCTTGTATCAGACTTACACAAGTAAGTGAACGTACCTAAACCATCATCTCTAAAATCAGTCCAAAGCTGTATGCTTTTTTTTTCTTATCGTCAAAGCTTCGCAACCCAAGTAGATCTCTATGACGGTCGAGTAAATCCGTGAGCTTCCCTGCTTAAATATGGTTATCAAAGGCCCTTCTACAAATGCCATCTCTTTTATTATAGCCACTGAATTTCAAAAAAATATTTATTTTTAGGCTCGCGCTAGGATCGAATTAAGAGAAGAAGCAAACGCACAAGATGCATGTGACGTAATAAGTCTAGTAAAGCATAGCTTAATGGACACATTCAGTGATGAATTCGGAAATATCCAATTGTCAAGGTCAATAAATGGTTCAGGGGTCAGTGCTAGGGGTAAAGTGAGTATAACAAGAATTAAATAGTAATTACATACCAGCCGTAATTTAACTTGCTAATAATCACTTCCGATTAGCAGTAATTGAAGTACCTTATATTTTTTTTCAGTTGAAAAAATTCCTCGGACTCTCTAACAAGAAGAGCACATCAGCTAGGAAAAGACATATTTACAAGAAATGAACTGATACAAATACACAGAGCAGCTGGTGTGCCGGGAGACCCCGGAGAGCTAATAGAAGCAATGCACACTCACTCATACCTGTTATTAAAGGGATCTAACACATATCAACTCGTGGCTATATGATTAATTTATGTGATAAGTATGTTACACAATATAATTTGTTACAAATTTATGTACTTGATTTTCTTTATCCTTATTGAAGTAAAATCAAACCATTCTTGACGAAAAATATTATTTATTATTAAATTTAAAATAAAATTGTGACATGACGTGTGTGTGATGCATACATTCGCGTTCTAAATAGGTACCTTATAATAATTTTCAATTTAAAATATTATCACAGCTCAAACATACAGGTATCCAAAAGGAATACGTAAACATTTTATAAATTGTAATTTTTAGTAATTAGAAATATATAATACTAATTATAATCATAAATTTACAAAATATTATCTACCATCTTAACACTTGCCTAGTGATAGAAAAAGTTAGTCATTAGCTCTATGCTTTAATAGCTAATTGCAACAAATGAGAATAGTCTTTGACTGAGTGTTTCATAAACTTAAGTTTCATATAAATTAAGACTAAGCTCATGTTGCAACTTTAAATGCCATCTTGCAATTGCTACTATTATTTTAAATTCTATCAATAGGTTTCGACAATCGCCTTTGCCGTTTTCACTGTGATTTTTTTGTTGCAAACATTGAGTCTCAACTATTGAGTCAACAAACAAAGTTAACAAGGAAATATAAATGTATTGGTACACGCACGTATTAATAATAGGCTTGGAGCTGTATTTCATTTTAGTTTTCCTCCTTTTGATAAAATTAATTTGAGATTACTTTTTTATTAAAAACTTATCAGCTCTTTATCTCCTTGCGTATTTTTACATCAGTTCGTGATGAGACATCTTTTAAAGCCATAGAGACATGGCAACAACAATGCAGGGTAATGCCCAATAGCATTGAATTTAAAAATGATGGGTTTGTGAAACATTCAAAATAAATATTGCCAACTTTAGTGCCAGCAAACAAATAGAAATTGGATATTGCAGATATAGCTAGCAATGGAGTACACAATACGGCAATAAACCGTGTCTCCATTTCATCTGTTCTTAATATCTTTTCTTTAAATATTTTATATTGAGAACTTTCAGATATAAATTTCCCACATTGTTCTAGTGTGATTCCTATAAAATTTAAAACAGACCATACAAATATGTTCCACACAGTTCCATGCCACATAAATATAAAGACAAATGTAGCAAATGATGCCATGATTTTGCTTATTATGGTTGGTAATCTTAAATGGCTTGTGATTGTTTCAAAGCATGGTATGTAGATATACCTGGAAGAAATTACATTAGTTATTTTTAGGAATGTGTAATAAATCAATTGAAATTGAAATCTATTTCTAAATACTTACTTCACTAGAAATCTATAAAGTCCAACATCAAAATATCTCCACATTTGAGAGTAGACATGAACTCTAGCTATACACCGGGGTGTTGGAGGCGCGTCCATGTTATCCAACCTGGCATATGCTGATGTAGTACCATAAGTTATCACATATTTCATATGGAATTCTAAACCCATCCACAAACCTCCTCCGCATAATGCTATTGTTGGTAATTTTTGTATTGTCTGTAATATAATAAATACAAAGATTTATTAGTAATCTCACATTAAACTTTTAATTGTATTTTATTTTATAATAAACTATACCTCTATATTACTCTGCATGGCAATGAAGTATATGTAGTGCAAAGCATAATCAAGTATGAAGGTGTAAAATAAAAATAGGAACATATCCAAGAGAAATCTTCTCAAACGGACAGTTAGATTCTGACCATTAGTATCAAAGCTCTTCTCAAAATCTTCATGTAGAATAATAGGCCCAATATATAGAATAGGTAGATATAAGACATAGCTGAAGAGATTTACTATTGTTTCCATTATTGTAGGGCAATCCTCACTTTTAGTTTTGCATTTCTGATCTATGTAATCAATAGTAAAACTGATGCACCTCAGTTGGATCCAAGCTACTGCAAACAAGATTAAGTAAACTTCTTCATCTTGCAAGTCTTCCCTGTCTAAATAATACCAAAATAAGTATTTGTACTTCATTGAATTATAACTTATTAGTAGTAAAATACTTGTTATCCACACTATTCTTTTTTTTACCATCAAAAAATATAATTGAGGTAAAAATAATAGGTTGTGCACATACTAATAACCAACTGTTGATAGCCCATGTATAGGACAACAAAAATCATACTTGATACAATGTACCAATACTTTAGGAGAGTTATTTTTGTATTTCTAATAATTTCAGAAACAAAAAACTGAATGAATAAATAAAGCCAGGCATCCCTGAAGAAATATTTCCAAGTATTCCACTCAATGTCCGACACATCCTGCAGTCTTGCAATAAACCTCCACCCAGGCCTCAATTCTCCTAAGGAATGAAGTAAGTCATAGGTACTTTCATATAAATCTGGAAATAAATTAATTCATTATAAAATGATAAGGTAAACAGACTTGTGACATAAATTAAGGAATAAGATAAATCACTACACAGTTGACTTTAAAATCAATTTGACCAGGCTTTTCTTACCACTTTGTGCAACAAATAATTTATACAAGCAATAAAAGTTAGCAGATGTCCATACGAAAAAATAAATTGAAGTCTCGAAATAGGAAAGTTTGGAGTTCATAATATGGAAGAGATTATAATATAATTGAATTATGTTATTAATTAGTTAACAGAAATCGTCACAAATTTTTTGTTTTCAATTTGATTTAAATTTTCCGGTTAAAGAGGGAAGCCAAAACAAACTGTCGAATGAATGAAAGCAATCACAACAAATCCATATGTCACAATGACAGTTCATAATAGTGTTGTTGAGATGCAAAGCGATAGACGTACTTGCGTGTTAGTATCGATTTTTACTTATTGTCATAAAAACTTTTACATTACATTTTAGACAAACAGACGTAGAGACATCGGGTCACTTAGCGTCTTTCGCTGTCTATATCACGGTGAGTGTTTAGAGGAGCTTTTCTCCTTCATCCCATCTGTCCTTTTCTGTCACAGAATCACACGCGCCGGACAACGCTGTCACCGTTTCACAGTGGAAAATATTCCATCACAGACTATTTTCCAATTTTGCCGCACCATCAAGAAATGGAACTCGTGGCCGACGCATGTATTTCCTTCTTACTACAAGAAGAAGAAGAAGAGGCATCATCTATGGCAGTCCCAACAGAGCAGAGGTAATGCCTTGACATCGCTTCTGTTGTAATTCCAACGTGGGCTCTTCTCTTGCTTACCATCAGGCTGAGAAGAACTAATATAGGTACTATCACTATAAAAAAAAAATCTGGACGGAACTGGCAAGTATAATCTAGAGTAGACTGACTAGTAGATTGTGTCAATAAACTCATAAATGATGAAGCCCACTACCACTTACATTATAGAGTGAGTATGGTAACCCCATTGGTTATCAAACATGAAAACTCGGTTAGTTCCTTGAAAAATTTGTTGTCGTCAAGAGTTTCTTGACTCATTACATTAATATCACAAGATATTACCATACACGTTGATACCGACAGCAAATATCGATATGCGCGATTGGACTATCGATATTGAACTGATTTTCGACTACCATTATCTATCGCACATCACTAATTCAAAATATATAATGTTGCCAGTAAAATCAATGTGACTTATAGAAAAAAATATGTTCTAAGGTGTTCTCTTACAACAAAAGTGATCAGCTGATTGAGGCTGACTGATTGTATGGGGTGGGGAAGCAATTTTTATTTAATATTTCACCCTATGTATATCAGAGACAAAAGTTTTGAATAAACTACAGCGAACCTTTACTCGGCGTGGATTTTCTCATTGAAAAAGTTCAACATGTTCAGCAAAGAATATTATACTCTCACGAGATGTTCAGTCTCCTCAAGCAACAGACGAAAGCTAACAGACATGTGTTCTCATATACCAAATAAGAAGCTGAACTTAGGTTCTTTTACAAAATTTTTTTTAGATAAGTATTATTTTTAGTACTAAGCTCCAAATAGTTTTAAAACTACGGAAATGTAATGTAGTACACTATCATTTTGGGTGTACCCTCACCGGAAAACTTTCTGAAGAATGCGTCAAATCAGGACATATTGCACAATCTTCTTTTGTCGTCCGCAAGAATGGCCAAACACAAGAGGATGACTCTCTCTCTTGAAGCTCGGGATCGTTGGTTGAACCTGAATTTATACATACGAGCAATATAAGTGCTATTAGCGACATAGAATAATACTATTGTTAATACTTAAGCGGAAACAATATAAACAAATTATTTTAATTATAATCTGTCACATTGTTGTCGCTTTTTACATATTTTAATTTTGTTATATGACGTCACCTGATATCATAGTCTGGTTGATAATTAAATAAGTATTCATGTTTTTCCGTAGTTTTATAACTATTTGGAGCTTAGTACTAAAAATAATATCTAAGAATTTTTTTTAAAAAGGATCTAAGTTCAGCTTCATATATGTATCTGGAAAACGGGGAAGTCCGGGCGATGATATGTATGTGGCGTTATACATAAACACCCACAGATCAACCCTACTAAGTTTCAAGCTGAGATCTGCTAAGACTTGGCACGAAATCTAATATATTCTATAAGTATATAGAACATTTATTAGATTTCGTTTTTTTAATATTTGATTTTTCTCGTATATTATTATTTTCAAAAAAATGTCTTTATAACATTTGATCGCCTTAATTAGGGCTATCGATTCGCAAAAAGAAAATAATAGTATTTAACAAAAAATTGGAATGTCCTCAAATCCGAAATCCGTCCCACTGTGACGGGGACTCTGTTAAACCTTAAAAATCGATAGATCAAGCCGCGGAACTTCTTTCGTGTCGCGGACTCTACACTACTTATTTCTTTATTAGGATCACTACAAAATATTTCGAACAGTCATGCTTGCCTATCTGCATAGCTAATTTACCCAAGTCTAAAAACCTGAATAGGTAGACTGGTATGACTGGAGAATCGGTTCCAGAACCTTTCGACGTATTTTCCCCCAATTTAATACATTCATAAAGCCAAGAACACCACTCCGCATCTGGCCGGAGAAACGGTTCCGGTTCCGGTAACTGCTTTCGAATTTTCGTATTATTATTCTGTGTTTTCGGTGGACAACATTTCAAAATTGCTAAGCTCTGAAACAAAAAATACCAATTCTTTGTTTACTTTTCCGCTGCTCGAATATATATTTATAATTTTTTTATATTGCTTATTTACTGAGAAAAAAATTAAAAACTAAAAAACGTAAGATGACGTCATCGGACGGCAGAATGTAATATATTTCTTTGCTTAGCACATTATAGTTTTAAATTTACGAAATGCCAAACCCATGACATGTAACTGTCAAAAAAAAGACAACTTGTCAACGTTGAATGTATGAATGACGTTGACAATGTTGACACTAGTATTATTTACCTTTGACAGTAGTACCTTTTTTTTATTAAAACAATGATAAGCAAAGGAATATCGCTGTATTCAGCCGTCCGATGACGTCATTTGGCGCTTACGTCTATTTAGAATAAAAAGAATTACAATCATTATTTTATGCATGAAAATGGACAAATTTTGAAAAAAGAAAAAATATGGGTCTGTTCATTTTATGTCTATTTTCATATAAAAAAACAATATGGACATGTTAAAAATATGAAATGTTGTCCATTGGCTACAGGTCGTAAGCAGAACATGTAAAACTTTACACAGTGAACTTTGTTTTTAGGTTTCCGTAGCCAAATGGCAAAAAACGGAACCCTTATAGATTCGCATGTCTGTCTGTCTGTCCGTCCGTATGTCACAGCCACTTTTTTCCGAAGCTATAAAAACTATGTTATTGAAACTTGGTAAATAGATGTATTTTGTGCATTACGATTTACGATTTTTGCCCAAAAATAGGAAAAAAATGTTTTTTAGAGGGACGCTCCCAAAGTGGTAAAATTCTATAATAAAAGAATTATAAAATTACAAAAAATATATGACATAGGTACATTACTAAGAAAACTAACAACAAAAATTGGTTTGAACTAGATCTAGCAAGTAGTTTTTTTTGATACGTTATAAACCGTTAACCGCTATTTACTTTCCATATATCTTACTTGCTGCTACGAAACTTCATGGGCGAGTCCGACTCGCTCTTGGCCGGTTTTTTCCTAAAATGTTTATTATCTTTGTAATTTCCATAATATTCAATTCCTACCTATTACCTACCTTATTTAACGGACGTAAAATATCTTTTTTTGGGTCCGTTAAGTAAGGTCAGTAAGGTGCCTAAGGGCTTACTTATTAGATACTTATTCTTAAAAGAAAAGCAACTGTAGTCACAATCCTGTTTGAATTTTCATTTTAGATCAAACAAACTGGGCATTGTTATTAAGTTAATTCAAATATTTAACTAAGTTATTTAAGTGGTATTATGTTTCGTACACACATCAAAGTATAGAAAACTAGCAAATGTCTTCATACGTTTCTCACCTTAAAGTTAAACACATTCTGATATTGATTCAGATCAGATTGTAATAGGTAACTGATTTGTGACTGTCTGTACGTACATAAAACGTGAAACAACACTGCTTGCGGTGAGCGGTTGATCTCATGCAATGCAAACAGTCATGAACAAACGATATAATAAGACGCTCGTTTCTGAGTCCGTGACATAATAAGCTTTTGTGACCTTTTACTTAGGTCAAGTGATATATTATCTAGTCTCTTATAATTTTGTGGTAATTTTTTTACTGGTTTTTGCAATACTCCTCAATAATTATGCGGTTAAATGCGTTTGCAGTGATATTCTTAATAGTGTTGTCATTCAAACTAAATGCAGGTGAGTATAATGCATTGAGGTAAAAGCTACTGACTAGCCTAAAATCGTAACAAGTTATTGCCTACGGAAAAGTTAGTGAAAGTTTTATTTGCTAACTATTACTTATTATGCTATAAATTAGTAGTTTTGTCTTTATTCCTCGATGTACAAGGTTGCCTTGCACACCTGTCAGACTAAAACGAATCGTAGCATTTATAAAAGCGTGCTTGTTTTTAATTACCGCATTTTAAATTTAAAAAATTCGATAATATTTAACCAACTTTATTAGGCTTTTTCTAATGCGAGCACGAGCACTCACGTCATAGTAAAGTTACACAAATTTAATAATAATAAGAAAATTTATTGAATATTTAATACTTACCTTCTTATCTATGCAAATTTTTATGTAATAAGAGTATTTTTGTAGCTAATTATTGCTACGTCAGCTCATTTTTACAAAATAAGTTTTAAATTCTTATCTCTAAATAATCCGTTTATACGCTTAAATGTCCATTATTATTCTACTACAACCAAAACCTACATAACTAGTTTAGCAAACATAATGTTAATAACCTTGTGTTTATGCTTGGGGTTTATGCTTGCTCGCCCATTGTTACTGATTTTGTGTGTTGCTAAAATAAAAGGTATAAAGGTATCAAATCATAATATTCATAAGTATTTTAAACAACGAATCTATAACTCGTATTGCCGTACCGAAAAGAGGCCCCTGGTTAGGGACTCTATCTATTTTATACTAATTTGCCTACAATACATATATTGTAGTAGGATTGTCAAATTGTAAATCGAGTATAGGTACGTAACCTATTTGTCTGCGGCCATAGTGAGCACACGCTAGGACGAATCGAGAAGTTCTTCTCCATCCTGTTTTAGGTACTAGCTAGCTGTGTACGCAACGTGTACCTAATCTCAATGCATCGACATTCAGTATGGTTGAGACTAACTGCGAGCCGGAAGCATCCGGTATCTTTTCTCCGGATTTTTTAGTTAGGTACTACTTGACTCGTTTCTTTCTGGGTCTTGTAAATTGATCACTTCATTTATAAATAACTTAATAACGGCCACACTCAGAGACGTCATTTAAGCTAATGTTCATTAACTTTAGTATCGGTAGTCTTTATGCGACTTTAGGTGACGGGTAGGGCACACTAGCGACGCCAATCGATTTAAATTTTAGCTACTAAACCGGATCTATTCCAAGCAATATCGGGGTTACAACCTTTCGGCAATCACTTATACTATTTATTAAATAACTATGCAAAAATGTTGGGTCCAACGCGTACGCGAAAAATTGTTTAGTAAATAAATAAATAATAATAAATATTTCATAACATCACATACATTGATTTGACTCCGAGATAGGTAGCTCGAGCACCTGTCTTACGAATGTCAGAATCAACAGTGGTATCAACAGTGATTCACGCCCAAAAGCGGCCTCTTTTGGCGGTAATCAATTTTCGAGTACAAAAACGGACTCAACATTTGTGCATGGTTATATAATAAATATTATAAGTGTTTGCTGAGAGGTTGTAACCTTGAAATTGTTTAAAATAGATCCGGTTTAGAAGCTAAAAATTTAAATCGTTTGGCGTCGCTAGTGTGCCCTAGCCGTCGCCTTAAGTAGCCAACTAAGTTAATCAACGACTCTGAGTATGGCAGTAAGGTACTTATTTTATAACTGCCACTGTCATCAAACCCTTTGATGCACGCAATGCTCCAATTTCAGTAATTTTATATCCTTACTAATATTATAAAGGCGAAAGTTTGTTTGGATGGATGTATGGATGGATGTTTGTTCCTCTTTCACGCAAAAACTACTAAACGGATTTTAATGAAACTTTACAGTAATGTAGCTTATAGATCAGAATAACACATAGGCTATAATTTATAAAGATACTAGCTTTTGCCCGCGACTTCGTTTGCGTGTAATTCGAATATAATTAATATCATAATGTTAGTTCTTTTCACGCTAATATAAGCTACTCGAAATACTAATACTGCGCACACGAAGTCGTGGGCACCAGTTATTGATACATAAAGACCTTGCTTTTATTCGAATTACACGCAGACGAAGTCGCGGGCAAAAGCTAGTTAACTATATACCTACTTGCTCAGTCACTCTCACATAAAATGTTTTATTTGCAGCCAGACGAGGATATAATCAAAATACAGACTTTTTACTACACGAAGCTGGAGAACCAAGAAGCAATCCTACGCCTCCTAAACGAGATTATGTAGCACCTCAATCAACTTCAACTACGAAAAAAGCAGACTTCCCTCCGTTAAGTCCTTCGTCTTCATCTACTCTCAGCCCTTGGTCTACTTCTCAAGCTACTCGGGCTACTCAGTCTAGCGGAAAACGGGATTATGTAGCAGCAAATTTCCCTCCTCTCAAGCCTCCAGGAAACTTACAAACCACAAAAACCACAGCTTGGCCTTCTTTGGGAACCTCATCTTTCACACCAACAACGGCACCTTCAATATCCAGTCCACAACCCACTCGGCCAACTCAGACAACGGGAAAACGTGATTATGTAGCACCAACTTTTTCATCTACCAAACCTCCAGCTAACTCTCAACAAGGAAGCGGAAAAGTTAAAGATTTGATAAATTTTTATGACAGTAAAGATAAACAACCAAGCAGTCCGCAGAAAGTACCCAGTTATAGTTCTATTGTACACGGCACAACTACAAAAGTAGTATCGCAAACTACACCAAAAGTTCCTAATCAAACACCTAAGCCACTAAGTTTTAGTGATATTGTTGCTGGTTCTAAAGGCCCTACGGTTCCAACTACTAATGGCTTTAATTCTCCGTCAAAACCTGGGAGTAATGTAAATGTAGCTTCGAACACTCGACCAGTGGTTTTACCAAGTTCCTTAGCTAATGGCAACCAAGCAAATAATGGAAACAATCCAACAGATAATGAATTACAAGTTTTAAGTGAAGAACTTTTGAAGCGAGATACAAATAATGCAGCAAAATACGTTACTGTTAATTATCAGGATAAAACTACATCATATTCCACAGAAGACAAGGCACCGCTTCCGTGAGAAACCTTTTTAAACTATACCTACCGTTCAGAGGGCCTATTCTCGTGTACTCGACACAAAAGTTGAATTTAGAGATTTCATACATTCGTCCAAACTAATGTCTCACTTGACTTCAATGTCGAGTGTACGTGAATTGCCCCACAGTTCTTATTCAAATACCTACTTACGTAGTTTTGTTGAGCAGTTTCTGTTTTAAAATGAGTATTTGTTGATGTGCAGGTTAAGTAAATCCTTAATTACATTATTACTTATTACAGACTACTGACCGTATCAGCTGAAGCATGGAATATTCCAACAATCCAAAAACTTGTACCCTTATTAGACAATTACGAAAGAGATACCCTTGTGAATGAGTATGTTACACCGCAGGTAATTTGAGTCCTCCATTAAAATATAAATTTATTTAAAAAAGAATAACTCAGTATTCTCATCATTTTTTGCAGGAAAAAAATGAAGAGAACGCTTTTATGGATGCAATTATGTCTACATCTGTTATACGTCACTTGATGAACTTTTTGAAAGACAAAGGTATAAAATAGCAGACAGGTAGACAAGAATTTAATTTGAGCTAATTATTTTCTGTAAATTCATTATTATTTATTTCAGGCTATGTCACACCTGACCCTAAGCAACAAAGAGACTTTTTAAAACAAATGTGGTTTGGCTTGTATTCAAGAGGTAAAGGAAAGCTTAGTAGTTCGGGATTTGAACACATTTTTGTTTCAGAACTTAAAAACGACAAAGTATCAGGTAGGTGATTTAAAATCACTCTATCAATACACATTATAAGTACCCGCTTTCGGTATCGCTTTCACATGTTTGCTTCTTTATATCTATCAACAAAACTGATTTTGATGCGGATTTTTTAATAGAGGTTCTTAGGTATAAAAAAAAAGTAATACCTACTTGCATAATATAGCATCCGTGCGAAGCCGGGACAGGTCGCTAGTAAATTACAGATGTGTATTATAAATATAAATAATAAAACATGTAAATTATGTTAAAGATCTTATAAACTTAACAATAAAAATATTTAATCACTTTTTGTTGGTAATGTAATGAATGAATGATGTATCATGTTGTTATCGTAGTTCATTTTAAGGGTATTGATATTGATATTTTATCCGTTTCAGGACTTCATAATTGGATTTATTTGTCGAAAGAAGAACAAGCGAATCGTTTGAATTACCTTGGATATTTGAAACATGTCGACTTAGGCGATGTAAGTAACATGTGTCATTTTATATTTATTGGGCCGTTACTTTTGTGCTAGAAGGCTATCGATGATAGGATATATAATACAGTTGGCCTATTTGCAGTGAGGCATCTAAAATTATTTAAGCTGCCTCACATAACGAGGCGCATTTGAAACAGCCCCATGTATACGTTCCCCGATTATTTGTAGTTGTCGAGAAAAAAAATTGTATGTAGTACGAAAATGTTTGAACCGATGTCGACGTAAATAGACAACATATTTTTTTTACACTTTTTCTGTTATTTCTTGCTCATGAAAAAGCATAAAATTTTTATTATTACGATGAAAAATTAGTAAAATTGATAGAAAATAATATTCATAAGTGTCTTTCATACAAGTGCTTTATGGACAATAATAAAAAGAAGACTATTTCATATTTTATTATATTTATTTTGTAGCTAAATGCCTCATTTAAAGTTAAAGCAACACTTTGCATATTTGCTGTATTCTGGCGGTATCACTGACTTGCACGTGATACGTGCAGGTCAGTGAATCGTGGGACTGCAGTTGGGGGTGCTTTGTTAGATGTTCATGTGAGAACGACATGTGATTGTTTTTGCAGACAGTACCTACTGTCTGCAAAGGTTATATGTTGTTCTGTCTCTGCTAACTAACATAGTTTTATAAGTCGTTTTTTACTAACATCTTATAAGGGTCTTGTGTCTTGAAATAAATTATTTTTATTTCATTTTATTTTTTTTGCATTAGTAAAATATGAAACAGCTACTAACCTATAAAATATATTTTTTTCAATTACAGAAAGGAGCAATAGTTAAATTCCACTTCAATCAACAGGGTGTAGACAAGCCTGTCAACAACATTTTTGTCGGTACTTCCCCTGAACTAGAAATGGCAATTTACACTCTTTGCTTTGTTACACGCGCTGACAATGACTGTAACCTCAAACTTGCCGGTAATAATGTTAATGTCGCAACATACAAATTCCGTTATCGCAGCAAAAACTACATTGGTAGTGGATACCCGCAAATATAAATACAGGTCATTAATATTAAATCTTGAAATTAATCTTTGAAGAACTAATGGGGTCCCCATGTCATGCCATACCAATCAGGGTAGCAATGATTTAATCGTCAGTGACACCATCATTTATTTTCAAGACTCACTGTTGCACTCAGAGACGTCAAATTTACTAAAATTGTTACTTAAGAGAAAATATTGACTCTTATTTCAATGCGAATACTTAAAGTAGTCAATGAACATTTAGCTTCATTGACTTCTCTGAGTCTGGCAGTCTAGTTAATTATACATATGCGAACAGCCACGTCAGCCATCAATTAATGAGTACAAGTCTGCATTTGTTCAATCGATTCTCCTCTTAATGCATAGAATAAAGCTAATAATGGTTAAATATCAATATAATTGAATAAATGTGACAGATGGTTCTACCCCTGATTTGTGGCCATCTCAGTTGTCTCTATACTATAATTAAAAACCTTTTCAATTTTATTCAAATAGAATTGAAATAATTAATAATTGTAATATGATTTAATAAAATGTTAGATTGAATGAATTAAATACGATAAATTGGTACTTACATGTTTTATTTTGCAATTCAGAAATACATTTAATAAGTACTTACAAAGCCATGACTTCTTACTACACGTTTGTACCTAACACAATATGCTGCTACTGATTTGGTTTGGCCATTTATATTGGTCATTTATAATTAGTAGCGTAAATCTTCCAAGGTCTCAGCCATGACTACGATATCATCTGCGAATCGAAGGTGCGTCATGTACTCGCCATTTATATTGATGCCAAGTCCATCCCCGTCCAGAAGTTTAAACACGTCCTCCAACAGAGTGGTGAACAGTTTCGGCGATATAACGTCGCCCTGTCTCACACCTCGCTGGAGAGGTATGGGTTTTGATTCCTGGGCCTGAAGACGGACTGACATTTGTTATCTTATCGATGACAAAAATAAGTTAACTTATTTTCCCATGTCCCACAGTGGATCGACGTCATACAAGCGATGGGACATAGGCAACTTAAACAAATATGTAACGAATTTCTAAAAACAAATAGTGCCATCGCATTCACCTACTTATTAGCTATAAAAACATCCGGACCATTTTCTCATTGGAATAATATTTGAAGGAATATGGTACCTAACGTGATTTTTTAGTATGGAAAATGACATTAAAAAATCTGTATCTTGAGAGTCCCCTCATTTTTTGGCTTGAGTTTTTTATTTGTTAATAAGACAATATGTAAGGTGGGCGCGACGCGCCCCTTATGAGATATAAGTGTTGACCGATTTTTTCCATTAGATCTACAAATATATTCTGAAGTTATATATTAACATGTTTTATCTTTGAATCTCACTTGAGAGGTGACTTGCTGAAGGTTGGTTAGGTCATAAAACATCTGTGCACTGATAATAGATTACTGAAAATCGTTTTATTCTACTCAAGCCGTAATAAAAGTTTGTTAATTATTATCCCAATTATTGTTTATAATTAATTCCAGGCTCTCATTGCCGGAGCGTAAAAATCCGCTCACAATCCTACATGTCTTGTATGTATGTTATAAATGGACTATGCGACGCGCTGCGCTTATTATATGTATAATCTATGCACTGCGCTGTGCCCCGAGCATAGTGTACTGTAGTGTAGTGCATACAAATTTTCTGGTAAAGTCCGCGCCACCAAAAGGACTCACAAGAAGAAAGAGACCAAAAATTGTAAATTCCTTATAATAATTATGCAAATAAAGCTCAAGTAATGTTGGAGTTGACAAAAGTGGTGCGTATCGTGGGACATTTTATTTAAGTCCAGTGTCCTGTGTCCTGCGATCCCGCCCGTTCCGGCAAGTCACAATGTGCTATGAAACATTTTACGCTGCGACCAGGATCCGCCCCGACACGCTCCGGCCCATCCTAATGGACAACATTTCAAATTTTTAACATGTCCATATTGTTTTTTTATATGAAAGTAGACATAAAATGAACAGACCCATATTTTTTCTTTTTTCAAAATTTGTCCATTTTCATGCATAAAATAATTATTGAAATTCTTTTTATTCTAAATAGACGTAAGCGCCAAATGACGTCATCGGACGGCTGAATACAGCGATATTCCTTTGCTTATCATTGTTTTAATAAAAAAAAGGTACTACTGTCAAAGGTAAATAATACTAGTGTCAACATTGTCAACGTCATTCACACATTCAACGTTGACAAGTTGTCTTTTTTTTTGACAGTTACATGTCATGAGTTTGGCATTACGTAAATTTAAAACTATAATGTGCTAAGCAAAGAAATATTTTACATTCTGCCGTCCGATGACGTCATCTTACGTTTTTTTAGTTTTTAATTTTTTTCTCAGTAAATAAGCAATATAAAAAATGAATAAATATATATTCGAGCAGCGGAAAAGTAAACAAAGAATTGGTATTTTTTGTTTCAGAGCTTAGCAATTTTGAAATGTTGTCCATTGTGTTCTATCCTTTAATTGACCCTATGCCGATTAACGTTTAAGTATAACTAACTAAACTAACTACGTTGGCGCAGCCATTCAAAGTGAGCCTTGGCCTCCGATAATAAGTCTCCATCTAGATCGGTCCTGCAAATCCTTTTCATCCTCGTCTCTCCAGCAATAAGTTAAGTATTAACAACCTCCGGATATTTTTAGTTCCGGGAATCCTTCCGTAAATAACAAGGCATCTCTAATCGCATATTCCTCCCCCCATTCGTTCGTCCGTCCGTACCTTATGTCAGCTTGACAATTGACTGACAGCAGTTGCTGTTTCAGAAATCGTGTGTGCGATTCGAATTTAGCTCAGAAATTATGCAACGATGTTCATTTCTTTGTATTAATAGTTGGTTAAGCTCGTGTTATTTAATTTAATTGCGTTTTATTGACTCTACTTATTAAGACAGTAAGTACAGGCGCGTATCGATTGTTTTAGTTGATTCCATGTTCACCGTGTTGTATATTTAATTCATCAGAATGAGTTTGTGTAGTTCATTTGTTGGAGGTTTTAAAAAATTAAATCGAAACCTTTTTAATAAACTTGAAACATGTAACGTTTTACCGAACAAAAATTATTCAACTCGGGAGTTGCTGAAAGAAGCGTATTGTCGCACCAAATTGAAGTGTCGCTGTAAGTGTTTATTGTTTTTACTAAAATAGAAACAAAGGATCATGTGAAGTTTTAAAATAACTTGTTTACGAATGTTTTGTTTATTTTAGTATTAACGTCTTATGGAGAAGGTTTGGAAAATTATTCTACCAATTTATTTTGCACATGATTCCATTATTTGCTAGCTTGCTAAAAAGGTTTTTTAATAATGCGCCAACCCCTAATTAGTATCCTACCATAAGTATTAAAACCTTAATAGAATTATCACTTATAATAATACATAATTATAAAATGTATTTTAAATGTTTACTTTAGCTAAAAAGCTGCCTCAAGATGTGAATCCCCGTGGTGTGTTTGCCTGCAATGAACTGGACTTATCTGAAGTAAAAGTGTATGGTTTTGATTATGACTATACACTGGCCCATTACAAACCAACCTTGGAGCATTTATTGTATAACCTTGGCAGAGAGGTCTTGTTGGAAAAATATAATGTAAGTTCCCGCTATAAATGATAAGCTATGAAGAATGCACATAACCTCCATTATCTCTATACTACTAAGAAGTATTGATCTATTGAGGTGTTAATAATAAGAATCAAACTCTAATAATGTTAGATAAGTATATATAAATTTATGCATCTCTTTCATTTTCAGTATCCTCCTGAAATTTTAAACCTGGAATACAAACCTAATTTTGCTGTTAGGGGTCTCCACTATGACATTGAAAAAGGTTTGCTGCTTAAGTTGGACTCATTCTTACAAATTCAGTTTGGTGCGGTGTACCGTGGTCTCACCCCTGTCTCTACAGAAGAAGTCCTCAAAATATACAAAAACAGGATCATACCAATTGCTTATGTTGAAGGTGATACAAGAGTACACAAGGTAAGGTATCATTTAGACACATTATTAAATAGCTTTTATACATTATTTTTACCACCTTAAGACTAAATGTTATAATGTAAATTTGAGCAATGGTTAGTCTTAGGAGTTATTAATGTTTAAGCTTATTTAATATAATCACTAAGACAAGTATCAAATTTTAATTTTAATCATTAGTACTATTGACTTACATGCATTTTCTTCCAAAGAAGAAGCGTGAGGTGAGTCATTCCCTTCTACAGTGTTTTAGCTTCAATTTAGAAATAGGGAATGATTAGTTAGAGAACTTCTTCATTCACTATTAAAATAACATTATTTGTTACTGATAGATATGTGTTACTGAGGCAAACCATTAAAAAAAAGAAATCAATACATACTACTTAAACTTACTTTACATAAAATAATGCCATTAGTCAATAGAAAAAAAACATTCTTATGTTTTTGGTATGTTGAATGAAAAAAAAAACTAGGTATATTTTTAGTTAGAAACATCTGTGTTGTGTAGGATGATATTTAGATGAATTGATAAGAGGTTATGATTATATACTGCATGTGGTGTTTGCTACATTGATAGTACAGTCTATTACTCTCTTATACAGTAGGCATGTGTTAGCAATCAACGGCACTTGTAAGCAATCATTCATTTGAGCGCTCCCCCATGTCTAGTGTTGATACAAGGGCCATGTGTGACTTGACACTGATGTGCAATTGTAAATAATATACTATGAGCTATTTGTATTATTTCTACATGTAATGTAGGTAGAATATGCCTATTATTTCTTTGTATGAACTCAGTTTGATTTCAGAGTTAGAAACTATGTTTACTTTGCATGAAAAAAGGCTTATGTCCTGTTTATTATTAGAAAATAATTAAGATAAAGCAGTGTTGAAGAGATAAGGTATCCAATCACAGCTAACAAAGTTATGAGATAACGAATTTGGACGAAATAATTAAACTGTTCATGAAAAGTTTTGAGATTACCCTTATTTATACAGTAATGTTTTACTGATTTTATGATTGAAATACTTTTTATAGAAATAATTTTCTGAAATGATTCTTAATATGTATAAGCATGTTAATAACACACTTTCCACTGGATATTGTAAATATACCTACAATATTGATGAGACTATCGACAGCTCATGTAGAATCAAGCACTTACAAATTTCGTCGACTTAGTAACGCGTCCAGTGGTCTAATTGGTAGAACATTCACCCGGATTGTGGAAGGTGTGGGTTTGGGTCCCGCCTGAACACAAGATGAAAATTTTAAGTGTGTCATTTACTTAAGAATAAATGGCAAAAGATTATTATAGGTAGTTACACCACCTATAAGAATTTGTCTTGGTCCCTCTGTGATTAAAATATCGAAAGAAGCAAGAAAATTAATAAAAATTGGTCTATTGATATCTATGTTAGACAAAAGTTGAAACTTATACATTATAAAGCGAAATTTTAGTGAGTGTTTACAATATTTTCAGGCCAATCGTGCGAAGATGGTGCATTTGGCAGATTTATTCTCTGTACCAGAAATGGGCTTGCTATGCAATGTGGCTGAGTATTTCATCAAAAATCACATTGATTACCATCCTGAAATCTTGTTCTTGGATGTTAAGGTACTAAATTGAGTATTGAGCTGAATGTATTTAACAGGAATAAATTAAATCTAATCCAACTATTTTATTAAATATTATTTTCTATTTTACAGAACTCGGTGCAGAGCAGTCATCCAGTAATGCATAAAATAGTTGCTCAAAATGTAGAGGAATATATAAGGCCCAACCTAGATCTCAGGAAATACTTCCACAGGCTACAAGACGGCGACAAGAAATTATTCCTTGTCACAAACAGCCCTTATCACTTTGTGTAAGTTGGACCTAATAATCTTTATAATTTAATTTTAGGTGGCTACACTTCTTAACTGTAAACCAATAAATGGTGTATCATTACCTGCTGTTAAACTAAATAGCACCGCGTTAGCACCGCCACCGCCGGTCTATGAAATTATGTTACAGCAGAAATTAAAACATAAAATTTCTTAATTTATGATGCCATACACACAGAATATCGCCGTGTGGTCCCCGGCAGAGTAGAATAGGCCACCCTCACTCTTACCGAGGTGTCGTAAAAGGCGACTAAGGTAAAGCTGCTGGCATGATCATCAGCACCCAGAGAAGGAAAACTGCATTTATCCTCAAACCCTCGCCAACCCGTCTGCCAAGCGTGGTGAGTATGGCAATTACCCCTCATGTGATTGAGGGAGGCCCGTGCCCCTGCAGTGGGGACTTAAATGGGCTGATGATGATGACACAGAATATTTATTATTATATATTGATGAAACCAACTAAATGTTACATTAAATCGTATTTTAAAATAAAAAGTAAAGGGATCATCATATTAGTGTCAAATCCTGGTGGCCTGCCAAGCTGAAATGCTGTTCGCTATAAAGTAAAAAGTAATTGTCACGCTTTACTTTTTTTTTCTTTTAAAAGTTTTATCTGCAATCAGTCGAAAAAAACTTTTGTCAGATTTGTTGATATTTTGACGAATGACTTTCGACAAGCAATCAAGTATGCAGGCTCTTGTTTTGTTCATCCCGGGCACAGAGCACGTCGGCTCTTATCAGGCGTTTCACCACGTTTTGCTGGAGTAGGTGGCCCGTTAGAGGGTTCGGGTGTCGCAGTAATCTGCTCCTATATTTGGCCGAGTAACGTTTGGCTTCTTCTTCCACTGATTCCACGTTTAGGTATTTGTGGATCTCTGAGTTTCGTGTGAACCACGCTGCACCACTGATTGTTCTCAGGATGTTTTTTGTGCACGTTGTAAGTCATGTCATGCTTGCCTAATGCAGATTAGTAATCACAAGCCGAAGCCGAAGTTCGAAAAATTCGAAACATACCTTTTGCTTGACCCGGGATTCGAACCCAGGACTCGAGGATCGTGGTCCGGTACTTAAACCACTAGACTAACAGGGTGATGATCTGAGTTAAAATAGGCAAAAATATGTATTATATTTTGAATTATTTCCGTTTGTCATGTTTCTGTATACTGTAGCTACTAATAATACCTCTAAGAATAAAAACACGTATCATTTATTGGTAGTTTGGTATATATGGTGAAATTTCCATGTTATTATCTGATAAGATGATATCCTTATGGTGAAATTTCCATGTTATTATCTGATAAGATGATTGATCATTCTCTCTCATATTGTTTATGCAATACTAGTTTACGTAGTATCTTATTACTTTGTGATGCTAGCTATCTCGTTAGACTGTCTGTTCACTAAGTACTTAAACTTTATAAACCTATATTAAAACCAAACTAAAGGTTCTTTGAGAGACTAAAAATGATGGTAGCACAGTGTATACTCGAATCCGAGCATGCAACTCTGGACTTTTTAAATCTATGTGAGAACTTCTACTTATTTACGCACTTGTACTTTTAGTTTAAGACCCTATGGTAAAGAGGAAAATAAATGATTTATTTCTTTATTATTATTTACGACCGATTTGGAACAGTGGGAGTGAACGCTGCCTTTGGTCTAAGGGTACAAATATTTGTGTGCATGAACATGTCTGTTTGCATTGGTCTGGGTGTTTTCTATGTATTATTAGTATGCATTTGCAAAAGAAAAGTATTATAAGCAAACATTTGTAATCCCACTGTTGTTCTGATATCCGTAACACAGGTGCTTGAGCTACCTATCTCGGAGTCAGATCAATGTATGTCATGTTGTGAAATATTTATTTACTTATTACTTGGCGGTGAGGGAACTTCTGAACGTGTAACCAAGATCCAGTTGAAGGGTTGCGAAGGACAGACGACTGGCGCTTCATTGTAATATTTACATACGATACCCGGTATACCGATACCGGATACCGATACCGGATATGTACATACATACCCGGGTTTTGAAGCGTCTTTTGCCGCAATTGGAATGGTCACACTGTGGAGATAATGATTTAAGAGACATTAAATAGGTTCGATATTCTTACAGGTAGTAAGCACAGTGCTTAATTGTATGGGAACCATCAACAATTGAAGGATCATACTTTTTTATCTTTCATCGACAGCAACGCTGGTATGGAGATGTTGGTGGGGCACGACTGGCGAGACCTTTTCGACGTGGTAATCGTGAACGCGAATAAGCCTAAGTTCTTCACGGAGGTCTCGAGGCCCATCAGGGTGTTCGACAAGAACGCCAACACACATATCTGGGAGAAGGTCACGCATTTGGAGAAGGGCATCATTTATTATGAAGTGAGTTTTTGTTTTTATTTACCAACTCTTTTTTTATTTGATAGGTGGCAGCGATCTGTCACCTATCAAATAAAAATCAGCTGATTGTAATCGTTTTCCGTCAGCCCAAAAGCACCCTCTACACCAGTGTATCTTCCTTCAATATTTCCCTTTCCCTCCAAATTGGGCCTCCTGTACTTATTTACTCGGCAAAACACAGCGTAGGCGCTGCTTCACCTTTGAGATGATGCCAAGCGATCATACTGTGGCTAAATGCCAGTTAAAGTTTACCTTTTTAAAATTCTTGATAGAATTGCTCTAGAGCAATTCTATCAAGAATGGAGTGGAGCCAAGGCTCCACAATGAATGAAGAAGAGTTGAGAAAAGGCCTATGATGAATTGGGCTTAGTCAGAAGAAGTTGGTTAAAATTTAACAGTTGCTTAAAACATTGTGATTACACGGTATTGTAAGTAACCATGTCAAAAGTATGATTATGAACACCTTTAATTAACGAGGATGAATGATATTGTAAGAAGTTATTTTTATCCTATCAATGTTTACCAACATAATTAGGTCCTGTATATTTTCTTTGTTTATCATTCGTTCTTTTATCATGAAATTAGCGGCTCGCCCTAACTTCGTTTTGGGAAGTTAGTTCCACGTTATGCCAATAGATGCTGCTAGGTGTCGACTACATCGTGCAAGCGTTTCGTGTTTTTAGATTACCCCTAAGCGTTGCCTTTGTCTGTAGGATTTACCTATTCATAAAAAGTATAGATGTACAAAGACGAACAGATGTAGAATAGTCCCCCTATTTGTTATTACACAGTTAATGACTGAACTATAACTTTAATTTCACCTCAGGGTACCGTAAAGCAGTTGCAAGATCTGACGGGCTGGAGCGGGCACCAAGTGCTGTACTTCGGCGACCACCCCTACAGCGACCTCGCTGACGTCACCCTGGAACACGGCTGGCGAACAGGAGCTATCATCAATGAAATCACGGTATGAGGGCTTATTTCGACTTCAATTAAAATATTGACCTCATGTAATTGTAAACATGGGCGTAACAAACTGGCCAGGGGGAGCTCTTGTCTCCTCTGCTTCCCTTCTAGGTATGTCCATTATTGTTTGTAACTATGTTTATAAACAAATTATTAGGTGACTATTAATATGGCTTGAGACCATGGCTGGTACTGATGATACATTCTGGCTAAATAGAAGTCGAAATTATTTTGATAGAGTTTCGGCCCTATTTGCCAGAAAAATGGGTTTGGTGCCAGTAGCATTGATGCCTTGTTCATTATAGTCCTTTCGATTTATCATGATATCGGTGACAGCAGGACAGAGTTATACATAAGTCACACGTTAGAAAGAGAGTAATGGTGACTTTTGACATCTGTCACACATATGTCAAAGCTAAAGGAGTATAATTAACTAGTGGCCCACTCTCACTTCGTTTCGGAACTTAACTTAGACCAGTACCAATAGTTGGCGCTAGGCGTTCACGACATCACGAAAGTGTTTTGCTATTTCTGTTCTCCTACGTGCCTTGTTGCCGATTTTCCAGCACGAGATCAGCACGCTGAACACGCAGTCGTTCAAGGAGAACGCCAACTGGCTTCAGATGCTGACGCAGCTCATCGAGGACCACCAGGACTACAAGGACCCGGAGGCCGTGGAGGTCATCAGCCAGTGGATGACTGAGAGGGACTATCTCAGGTAAGTCGGGATGAAAGTATTTACAGATGCAGATGGCGTTATGTTCAACTAGATTGGTTATATTTGTTTAATGAGATATAGATCGTCTGATGGTACGCGATTACCGCTTCCCATGTACACCTGCCACGTCATAAGTGTGCCTTTGATACGTTATTTTCTTGAAGGTCGCATCGGTTCGAATTTTGACCTATGTTCCGCCCCACCAAAGAAGTCCCGTGAAAAGCTTATTTTTTTTATTATTTGATAGAAATGGGGTGAGCCCTGCGTCTCATAGCCACTGCGACCAGTAGATGATCTATTGTGGCAGCCCCGTAACCTATTACAGCACCTCATGTAGCTCCAGTTCCAGGATAAACCCGAGAATGGAGCTGATGGGGGAGCTCTTGATCTCGTCAGCCGAGACCATGTGTGCTCCCAGGTGCCGGCTTCTGCAGCGGTGCAGCGCCATGCACTCGCCGAGGACGTGGATAATCGTTTCCTCGTCCTCGCGACAGAACCTGCAGATTTTGGTATCTGTAAGGCCCATGTTGTGCAGGTGCTTGTTTAATTTGCAGTGCCCTGTGAGGGTCCGAGTGAGTGCCCTAACATGTCCTCTACTCAGTTTTGTTATCTCTACAGCTCGTCTCTGATCGAACGCCTCGTGAAAACCTTAAGTCAACATTCGAATTTGAGCTTTATGTCCATATACACAAGGAATCTAAAATTTTAGTTCCGTTTTTTGTCGCGGGACTTCTTTCGTACAAGTTATGCAGTCAAAGTTGTACTCACGCCTACATAACGCCATCTTTGGATTTTCAATTTGTAAAAACCCTCATTACATAGTAAACATAAACGTGAAGAAACGCTTTATGCTTGCTCCCGCTAAAATGTACTTACTTTGCCTTGGAGTCAAAAAATCTGTGTTTACTGCCCCTATTTGTATGCTATGATTTATGAGCTGGTACGTGATGCGTTAATCATGCTTAATCGTTTTGATACCGTATTAGTATATCTTGGATACGACGATAAACAAAATAAGTATGGTATTATTATCATACAAAAAAAAAATGTTAGCAAACAAATCATATTTTTCGTTTGCCGAATTTGTACAGTCAAATCAATAATGACGACGAACACTATAAATAATTTATTGAATAAACATAGTTGGATGCTTAGGATTAGTTTAAATAAAGGTTAATTATGGTTCTAAGGTTGGTTGAAATTCGAAACATGTTGCTATAAAAACCATAGTTTAAAAATAGTGAACAGTAGATAAACCTATTCAATTTCAAGCTGTGTCTTGTGTTGTGAACTGTATCAAAATTCGATGTAAATAATCGCTTGTTTGCTTTTCACGCTGACGCATTGAAGGAGTTCTTATCTCGCTTCCAGGAACGAAATTAAGGCAGTGTTTAACCCCCAGTTCGGTAGCGTGTTCCGGACGTACCACAACCCCACCTACTTCTCTAGGAGACTGTTCCGATTCGCGGATATTTACACGTCAAATATCACTAATTTACTCAACTACTCCCTCACTCACACGTTCTACCCACGACGTGGCGTGATGCCACACGAATATGGATCGTATTTTGTGTAGTTTTAAGTTAAAAATAACTAAATGTCTAGTTATAATTATGTTTGTAAAAAAATAATGTTAGAACACTGTTGATTACCTATACTCATACTTAATTTGTAGTATGTTTCTATCAATCTGATAGGTACTACTTAAGAACAGTATTTTTCGCTATTAAAGCAAATCTTGAACATTTAGCATACATCTTTGTATATTATTTATGTATAATAAACTCAATCGATTAATTTAGTTATACTTTGGTATTAAACATTGTTCCTCATTGTGATATGATCTGGGACAGAAATGTGGTTTTGATTATTTTTTTGATACATATCATTTTATTATAATTGGATAGAATTATGAATAGCTTATCAAAATGTTATTAAATAAGTATTCAGCCAAATGTATTCTAGTCAAAAGTATTTATATTGTCTCATAGATCAAGTCAAATATTTATTTATACCATTGTTTGATTTGTTACGAGTTATTGTTTTTGGGACGAAATTGAGAAATTGCTGGATACTGATTGATAAGGCCAATGTTTAGATTTTAAGTAAAGAATTGTTGCCATACTTGTGGTTTTAACTTTTTGTTTTCTAGAATTTCTGCTTTTACTTAATGTGGATGTCTATAGTAGATTGAGATGTAGGTTCTTAAACATCATGAGCTTTAAATTTTTTTCTATTTTTATGGCTAGAAAGCAAAATGTTAAACTCGCTACTCCATACCTGCTAGCAGGGTACCGAACCTTTGCATAAACGAGACAATGGTTTTGGGCCTGATTGTGGATGGACTAAATTATATACCAGAAAAATAGTAATGTTGTTTAGATGGCGTATAATGTTGTTGTATTAGTCAAAGTTAAATAGTACCTGATTCAGGGAAATTCTACTCGTGTCATCATTTAATCTACTTTAAATTATTATTAGACAAGGTTATTTCTGAACAGTTGTGCAATTATGCGTATTTATTAAGTATTAAAATTAGTAATTTAATTACATAAATAATTTACAAGACTACTGACTTGTTTAAATAGAACGATGAATAATAAAATAATTTGTAAATTTTCGGTTTCTTGTTTCTAAAATATTTGTAGATCACTGTCCTATAGACATGCACGAAACGCAATATTTATTACATTTATGATTTAAGCTATATTAAATTGATACTTGACTTAAGGCCCCTGACTAGCGACACCAATCGATTTAAATTGTTAGCTACTAAACTGGATCTATTTTAAACAATTTCGAAGTGGCAGTATCTAAACATAACAATTATACTATTTATTTAATAATTGTGCACTACATTTTGATCTGTTTCTGCACTCGAAATTTGGATTAACGCTATAAGTGGCCGTTTTTGGCGGTAATTCAAATTTCGAGTACAAAAGCAGACCCAAAAGATAAGTATTAAATAAATAGTATAAGTGTTTTCCGAGAGGCTGCAGCTTGTTAATTTGTTAAAAAGATATCCGGATTAAGTTGTTAACAAATTAAATCAATTGGCGTCGCTAGTGTGCCCTACCCGTCACCTTAAGGTGCCACCGAGAATTTATTGATTTCCGAGGCATTTATATTATTCAGTACCTACTAAGAAGACATACATTTTTAATGCTCAGATAGATAAGTGTACTAAGAATTATTCCAAAAATGTGTAGTGAATGAAACACGAGGAAACCAATCATGTTTTTATAGATATTATCTCGTTTGAAGTAGTTGTTTTACTTATAAGATTTTAGAGATTTTTGTAGAAGCATTAGCAATATTGTGTCCTATTAAACAACCTATTTCCTATTTTAAAAGTAGTATTCTACGATTATTTTAATAACTTTTAGATGAACTGCCTACCCATAGACAATAAACTACTTGTCATCCATCAATCATTCGTTATGGTCATTACGGTCGTAGCTACAATGTTTTATACAAGTATAAAGTATAATTTTTAGAGAACGCGAGATGTTTGTTTATTGTTTTCTATGAAAATGTTCTAATTAAAAGAATATTATTTACAATACAGTTGTTTATCTTACACGCATTCGAATCCTGTTATTTAGTCGTTAGTGATGTGCAATTCGTGTGTTATCTTAGGGGCCGCGACCTAAAACATTGGCTTCTGATAATATTGCTCTAAAAGTGCTATCGCCGACGAATATTTTGGATTTAAACACAGATCAATCTATTTAAATAATTTATTATTTAAATAAATATTTACATTTGTACTTATAGAGAGCTTATGGAGTACAAATAAAATAGTTTATTTTTCTGAGAAAGTTACTTCTATCATAGACTAATTATGTATAATTATATAGTCTAAACTTGTATAAACAACAACACGTGGTTATACATTAATAATCAAGTTTATGGCACGATATTTTTTGAGAGTAGTCGTGCCTCAAGTGATTAATCCTTATAAAAGAAATAAATATATTAGACAGAAGCATCAATAACTTAATTCTGGATGTAGTTATTTAGATGTACCTTTTGATCTTCAATCGATGTAGAAAATCAACAAAACGGATCTTAAACTGAGTATTTTGCTTGGTAGGCCATATTAGGCATGTTTGTAACAACTCAGTATACAAACCTGGTTTCCCAGAAAACTCCAATATCGCATTTGAAATTGATCTATTGTACTAGAAAATAGTTTGAGTGCTGTTCAAATACCATGAAGTCAATACGACAGAGACAACCAATGTTCAAGCAGGTTCCAATGTTAAGAAGCGTTTGAGTTCAGGGATCGAGAAGATCGTTGTTATTAAGGTAGGTATGTTTGGTAAAATTGAATCTCAAGAGGTAATCTCACACCGTTATTTTTTTAATACCCGTGAAACTTCTTGAGAACATCATATTATTGAAAACAACAACAAAACCGGTGTGAAGCAGCACTGTGCCGTGTATCGTGAGTCTGCATGAGTGAGGGTACAGGAGGCCCGATCCGGGAAAGGGGAGTTTAAAGGTTGGCAGCGCACTTGTAACTCCACTGGTGTTCATGGGCGGCGGCAATCGCTTATATCAAGTGATCCGTCTTTCCTGCCACCTATCACATTATAAAAACAAATACCATTAATCAGCTTATCACTATGAGTAGGTGATTGTTTTTTTTAGATAAGACCCTATGTTCCTTGGGGAAAATGTTTTTTTATTATGTGATAGGTTGCAGACGAGCAGACGGATCACCTGATGGTAAGTAATGCAAAGCCACCGCCCAGGATTTTCCGTGACACCAGTGGAGTCACCAATGCGCTGCCAATCTTTTTCATTAACATGAAGTCCTAAGGAAGTTTATAGGTTATTAAAAAATCGCGGTGTATATTTAGAACATGTTATATGACAGGGTAAGCAGTGTCTATGAGGGGCACGTTGTCGACGCGTATGCTCTTCGTCTGGATGGTGAAGGGTACGTTGTTGTAGCGCAGCCGGCACGGGCGGTCGGGGCGCGCCATGAAGCACAGCGTGTAGAGCGCCGTCTCCAGCTCGGGGGAGGTGCCCACGAACATGTTCACCTCGGGGGCGTCTTTTGTCTCGCTCAGGATTGAGTGCTGCTTCAGGATCATGCCTTTCTGTAAGGAAGGGTGGGGTTTGAAGGCGTCTAGGCGAGGATTATTCCCATCGTTAGCAGGGGGCCGAACGGACCGAAAGTGTTGCCGTTTTGGGAATAATATGATAGGTCACCTCAAGGCCGAATGCCGGAATGGCCCCAATGCCGAAACCTCATAATAGACTTTTAGTCTATTTACCATTATGAGGTTTCGGCATTAAAACGACTAAACTTTGACGGTGTGTAATGTAAGCTAAAATAAAAATGCGATCATCATCAGCCATTTAAGTCCCCACTGGGGCACGGCCTCCCTCAATCTCATGAGGGGTAATTGCCATACTCACCACGCTTGGCAGACGGTTGGCGAGGGTTTTGATATAAATTGCAGAGTTTTCCTTCTCTGGGTGCTGATGATCATGCCAGCACTTTACCTTAGTCGCCTTTTACGATACCTCGGTAAGAGTGGGGTGCCTATTCTACTCTGCCGGGGACCAAGACGACAGGATTATTTACGATGTTTTTATCCCATCGTTGGCAGGGGGCCGAACGGACCGAAAAGTGTTGCCGTTTGGGAATAATCTGTTAGTAACCAGAAGGTTTTAGTCTAGTTACCTATTATGAGGTTTCGGCATTAAACGACTAAACTTTGACGGTGTGTAATGTAAGCTAAAATAAAAATGCGTTTAACCTCTTGAAACTTGTGAAAAAAAATGTATGTTGTAATAATTTAAAAATTAGTTTCATTCATCGTCAGCCCATTTAAGTCCCCACTGCTGGGGCACGGGCCTCCCTCAATCACATGAGGGGTATTGCCAGACCTCATGACCACGCTTGGCAGGCGGGTTAGCGAGGGTTTTTGATATAAATGCTGAGTTTTCCTTCTCTGGGTGCTGATGATGATGCCAGCAGCTTTACCTTAGTCGCCTTTTACGACACCTCGGTAAGAGTGAGGGTGGCCTATTCTACTCTGCCGGGGACCACACGGCAGGATTATTTACGATGTTTTATTCCCATCGTTAACAGGGGGCCGAACGGACCGAAAGTGTTGCCGTTTTGGGTAATCTGATAGATAACCTCAAGTTTAGTCTATTTACCTATTATGAGGCTTCGGCATTAAAACGACTAAACTTTGACGGTGTGTAATGTAATCTAAAATAAAAATGCGTTTAATCTCTTGAAACTTGTAAAAAAAAAAATATGTTGTAATAATTTAATAAATAGTTTCATTAGAAGTGGTTTCATTAATTAATTATATAGGTAGATAGATAGATATTTCACAATATCACACATTGGTCTGGTTCCGAGATGTTATGGATATCAGAACCAACAGTGCAATTATAAAAATGTCTTACTCCAGAAAGCTCCAGTTTGTCGATGTAGCCGAGGTAGTTGGCCTTGCGGTCCAGTTCACGCTTAGCGAAGAACAGCCAGCTGTGCAGTCCTGGGCAAATTAACAGTCGATATAAATATCAAAATGTAGGTAGGTATTAACTTTCTGTATAATACTTATCATACCTACTAACGTAGGTCTTATGTGGACGATTGCATTCGCTGTTCAGATAATGTACCTGAACAGCATGCAAATGCATTGATATCGAGTTCAATGCATTTAGACCCATTGCATTCATACTATGGCAAGTAGGTACATACATACATGGGCTTGGCGTTACTATCGAACACCTGACCGAAACTATCGAACATCGATACTACACAAATATAAAGTATATAATTATCTATGTATACTGTAGATATTGTGTACTGCTGCCTGCCGACCGGCCGTCTTTCGTAGTTGCTTCATTTTGTTTCAAAAATAATAATAGGTTTTCGACATCCGAGCTTCAGTACCTACCTACCTACTTTTTATTAGGACAAATCCGAGACAAGAAGGTAGGTAATAAGACGCAAAATTCCCAGACACTCAGATTTACCGGCCACCTGGCAACCCTAGTGCTAAGCTAACTTAGTGATGAGCTGTATGCCACAAAAGTTTTGGGTGTCCATTTGGTAGCGGTATTATGTACCTTACCGTCTTCTCGCCTGCCCATTTTCACATAAAAAACAAAATCATATCAGTTTTAAATTAAGATCTTAAGCTTGACTTAAATCTATGTATTCTTCTTACCGAGCACCTGGTCGGACTTGAGCTCGGCCATGAACACGTTCTCGAAGGCGCAGCTGCACTTGCACAGCCCGGTCCAGTGGCGTGCGTACTTCGTGAACCAGATCTTCTTCAGCAGTTCCACTTGCTCGTTGTACTCGTTCAACTGGGTTAGACCTGAGTAGTAGGAAGATTCATTTATTCGTTCTTTTTCGTATCTCAGGGGATAACATCATAGCAAGTGGCAGTCACTTTTGTCAGATGTGGAGACGAGATGGTGTGTGGATGAGAACCGAAATGTAACATTATTGCGATCTTTTACATCTATCAATCTACGAGCACCAAACAAATACCTTTGATTAATGAAACCCTGGTATGTAAGAAAGAAGGTGACGCGGACGGAACCAAGTTTTGGAATCGCTCAGTTAAATTACTACGAATTTTGAACTAACAACGTTCGTTCATCGACGTTAAAATCTTATTAACGATGACAGATATGACTGCATCGGTGTACGTAAACAGTAAGTATAAGGTAACATCTTGCTACGATACGTAGGTACCAAAAATAATACAAACTAACACTTACCTACCTACCTAAGTAGTACCTACTTACATACATACTCGTAAAAGTAACTCAATAATACATACCTACATAAACCTACCTTTCCCCTAGCTAGACAAACCCACTGACTATTAAAGAATAGACTGTTATAGGTGTAAAATATATGAGTTCTAATTTATATTATTGCCATTTTTTATTTATTATTATCATCCCACTGCAGGGCAAAGGCCTCCCTACCCTCCTTCTAACGTTTTCGGTCACATGCCACAGTCGTCCAATCCTTTAGGTGGGCATCGAGCTCGTCCCTCCATCGTTTTCTCGGCCTGCCGCATGGTCTTATTTTCGGGCATCCATTGTGTGGTGACTTTTGGCCAAAAATGATCCTATTTGAGTTGTGGAGCGCAGAATAGTGTTACGTATGCGGTCTGTTGACTTCACTCCAAGCAGACTACGCTCCATCGCACATTGATAGAATTCGAGGGTGGACCTCTGCTGATCGGTCAGAGACCAAGTTTGAACACCATATGGGAGGACGGGAAGGATGCACATATCCATGACTTATCTTTTCAGTGAAATCGGGACATCGCCTTTCATTAGGTATTTAAGAGGTCTCGCAACTTCCTTATCTTGTCAGGCCTGGAAAGAGACTAAGTATTTGTCCTAGATAGGTACACATAGTCATTAACGTACCTACTTAACTTCCACGTCACTCACAAACATTTTGCGTTTGACACTATTTGTTATACATTTGGTTTTTCCATGTTCATCAGAAGTCCAACCTCGAGGCTCTCGTCTCAGCTCTTCCAGCATTTCTCCTAGTTCCTTGGCGGATGAGGCTAGCAAAATAATATCGTCAGCAAACCTGACCTTTTTCTACCGACGATAATCCCTTTCTCCTGCCAAAAAGGTGCTAGTATTCTAAACACCTCTTCGAGTATTGCTGAAAATTGTTTGGGCTAAAAGGTTGAAACTGTTTTTCAGTTCCAGTTTAAATTGGTCTTTATTTAAGATTAGGATTTCTTTGTCGTGCCTTCTAATAGTTTTTGTTATGGTTTGCGATCTATGGATTTTTAAATTTAAAGTTAGTTTAGCTCTAAGAGCTCGATGGTCAAAGTTGAATTTCAGGTTGTTTAGGATTTCTACGTTTTGAATGATTTGCCTTTTAGAGGAAAGGCAGTATCAATCAATCTTATTCTTTGTAATCTGGTCCGGAGAAAACCAGGTCCAACGGCGGTGGGGCTTCTTGAAAAAATAATTATTGTACACGCTAAAATCCTCGCCTTTCATTAGGTATTTAAGATACCTTTTGTTGTACGTGTTATTTGGGTAGGGGGTTGGACAATTATTAACCTAACACGCTTGTCCAGTGGGTCACGCGGTTTGGTAGATGGGTCGCCATTGCCTCTTTTGTTATTCAGCAGGATGTACCACGTGCAGGAGAGGTTGGCTTGAATTATTAGGTGTTATTAATCCCATCATCATCATCATCATTTCAGCCAATAGACGTCCACTGCCGTACATAGGCCTCTCCCAATGTTCACCATACAGATCGGTATTATGCCGCCCGCATCCATTGGGATTCCCGCAACCTTCAACATTTCGTCGGTCCACCTTGTGGGGGGCCTGCCACGGCTGCGACTTCCCATACATAAATTAATTAATCCCATACATCAATATTAATTAGTATATACATACATGTACCTACATTTCCCCTAGCTAGACATACCAACTGACTATTAAAGAATTGATTGTTTTAGGTGTAAAATATATAAGTTCTAATATGTATAAAAAAATATAAATAACCAATATTTAATTGTATAAATTACTGGTAGGTATTTATTTCTTGATAATCTTGTGATACCTACGCAATTCATTTATTATGTAGTTATTGTCGCAATATGTGCTCAAGGAACAAAAGTATGCAATGCACGGTGCACACACTAAGCCACACACACAGACAGGTCTAATCATCAGTGATTTTACATGAAAGGAATTTTGATGACCGTGTACCGAGGTACCTAGGTAAGTACCCAGCGGTAAGCAATGGCGTTAGTAAAGAGTCTTGGAGTAAACTTTTTGTTGAGAATGAAAATATTTTAATATAATTATAAATATCAAGATATATTTTAACTATTTGTGTTGTAATTATGTACCTATGTAATCTAATTATATTGATGTGAAATAACTACTCACTTACTAGGTACTCGTAGATCCAACGAACATTAAAGATTCGTGAGAGAGTGTGTTAAAAGCTTATCATTTGTCGCATTTTCAATTAATTAATGGTTTTAATTTCTTTTCATTCCCATTTGGTTTTAATTTCTTTTCATTCCCATTTCTCTTGACCTTATTTTTAATTTAGTGAATAATATAATTGGTCGACAGAAAATAAAAAGAAAACAAGCGTTATGTTTTTTGATTGGTGGGATAAATGTCAACATATTTTATTTTATTGAGCTAATGGAGTCATTACATATTTTTTGCTCTAAAGCTGCCAAGTTTATTGTGCTAAGTAATGTAAGAACTCTTTGTACAGATAGATTAAATATTTTATTGAAAATTTAAGATATAGTACTCTTTGGTTCTTTGTGCAGGATGGATCTGGCTGCAAGTCCAGAAAAAATATATAAAGCTCTTTAAATTAGAGGACACATTTAAACGTCAAAAATATTTTTTTTAAATATATAGCGTCGTTTTATTTTTTTGAATGATTAAGGCCAGATTTACCAAGGTACCGAGGTTGTTCCGAGAGTCCAACCTCATTTTAGAAATGATTGTGTAAATGTAAAACTCTTTCTAATAGGATCATACTTACGAGAAATTATTGTGATTTAACTTCTTGAACTTTATCGTGTACTTACTTATTATATTACAATGAATATTTTGAGACTTTATTCATATTTTTGTTGTTCTAAAAGGTTGTATGTTTTCTACTAGGTAGGTACTCGTAAACATTAGTTAGATAGGTATAGTTACCTAAATCCAATATACGGTGATGTTTCGTGGGCACCTGATAGGCCTGACGTCAGGTTATTATTTGTTGTTGTGTTGGAAAAAAGGTAGATACAATAATATCTCGCAAATATAAATTTGTAGGTTTTTATAGACTGAGTATAACGCACCTTTGTTTACCAAGAAGGACACGAGGCTCCGTATGGGGCCAGTGGCGAGAATAGTGTTGATGTAAGTCTGTTGTTCGGTCTCCTCCTGCAATGACATCATCGCGTTAGTAACTTGCAGGTGTAGTGCATCAAGTACAGTCAGCGAAATTTTTTGTGTAGGTAGTTATCTAAATATGTCCCGTAAGCGAAGCTGGCTGTATAGGCTCTTTTGGAAAACTATTCAAGAGAGATAGTAATTATTATAAAAATAATTGTCTATTTCTGAAACTTAACCCACCTAAATAAAAAATAAACATAAATAAATATTTCACAACATCACATACATTGACCTGACTCCGAGCTATATGCATATAGCTATAGCACCTGTGTTATGGATGTCAGAACCAACAGCGGGATTACAAATATATGTAAGTACATTAAATGCTTTTCTTTTGTAATGCTACTTAATTATGTACCTAACATAAAAGTTGTGATATCGGCTCCAATATGAATAATATTTATTATCATTAGCAAATGATGGATAGGTATAGTAACCATCTATGGATGAAGCGTAGTACGTGAAAACACCATTATTAGTGAACCGGAGTCGGAAGCTTCTATGACGAATTCTATTGTCTTAGGATAACAGATAGGTATGTCCATAGACGCAAGTTAGTAATAATTTTGTTGCCAACGGTACCTAACAGTGATTGGATTGGCACTGATCATAAACATAGGCTCTTAAGTAAAACTTACATTGGGTGTAACAAATTCGGGCCTGATGACATTTTTGTGGTAGTTATCGAAGAGAGCCACAAACGGTCTTATGGTCGGGCCGTTCCATACAGTTTCGGGCACGTTCAGGAGGCTGCAAAAAAGTGAACGAAACCATTGTTTTCAACGGGATTCCTAATAATAACTGTCACAAACTTTAGAATAGTTACTTTTACCATATTTCTACCATAACATATACCTTGGCAATAAATGGCAAGCGCCATGGTCACGGACTAAAGTGATTGCGGGTAAGTTTTAATAAAATGGTAGAAATCTCGTAAATAACTATTCTAACAACTTAATGTATACAAAACCATTCGTAATATCACAAATTCCAAATATGGTCGACCTACCTAATTCGAAATTTATAGCAAAATCTGCGATGAAATCTACGAGAGTTCAACCAATTATTGAAACTGCACCTCCGTGTTTATTGGAAATATTGAGTAGATTTAGTTGCATTTATCTCTAGTCTAGTAACATAAATTACCTACATCGATAGATTCATGGGAGACGGATCGTTAGCGTTAGTCAAACGGTGGGTTCGAGTTAATGAAAATTCCTATTGACAGACTTACTTAGATTGCGCTTCATCGTTCTTGGTCATGGAACTGGTTTTGCCTTGCAAATTGACCTGAATGTAGTTGAAAGCGTTGTTGATATCCGCGTTGAACATCTCCTCGCTGACGCGCAGGAGGTCATCGTCGGTGGTGGAGTCCTGGACCTGGCGGAGGAGGTCCTCGTAGCTCTTCTTCTTGGCGTAGTCGACCACTCCTCCGACGACGGTCCCGATTTGGTTGAGAGTGTTAGTCGCGGTGTTTCCCTGTTGGCCGGTCACTTGGTTGCTGATCAAGTTGGGCAGGATGCTGTTGAAGATTTGCCCCGCTGCGTGTGCTATGTCGTCAGCCTGGCAGGCTGCCGCCAGAAGCAGCAAACTTATAACTATTCTCATTTTGGAGACCGTTTTAGGACGTTTAGTGTAGCGCGATTGCGGCGCACTAGTGATCTCTGCGCCCGCGCCGAGGCGATACTGCGCGACCTCTGGGTGACGTCATGTCCAGCTATGTATACAGATACGACATGTCATTGAGAGTCAGCCCGCGGTCTTCCAGTTTTTGTGCCGGTTCGCGGTGATTGTCCTGAATAGGTAATATTAGACGCTCCATTAGCACACCTTGGAAGTAAACAAAATTGACCTTCAGTATATATAGTAGAATTTATTTAATACTCAAGTTTAATCACTGCGTTAAAAGTTCTAGATTTACCGAAATTTATTAATTAAACGTAGGTACATACATGTATTTGACCGTGGGAGAGCCACGCTCAAAATACATGTATCGGCATGAATGAACTGGCTCGATCGGAGTGACACCTCAGTAAACCGACGTGAAGCAGCATTGTGCTGTGTTTCGCTGCGTGAGTGGGGGTGCCGGAGGCCCAATCCGGGGGAAAGGGGGTTTTAAAAGTTGGCAGCGCACTTGTGACTCCACTGTTGTCGCGGGTGTCTATGCGCGGCGGCAATCGCTTACCATCCGGCGATCGGTATGCTCGTCAGCCACCAACAAAAAAAAAACTTCCCCACATAGTCTACCTATACATAAGCTGGAAGAGTTTAGTCGGCAAATAAATAGATACTTAACTAGTTTTACGGAACATCCGACATATATTTACATAAAAAGGTAATTAACTATCTTTACATACTACATACAAGTTCACACTGCCAAGGTAGTTAAGTTACGTGTATGCACGTGTTTCCTCAGCGACTGAGGAAGGCTTCGTGGCAAAGATGAGGTCATTTACATACGATTTTTTGTCCGTTGTGTGCAAGCTTAAGGATGTTTCTGAATCACTAATATGTATGTATAGGTAAGTACCTACTGTAGTAGATATATGTACGTACCTAAGTTGATAGGCAGTGCACAGCTGCGCTTGGGGTCCCGGATTCGACCGCGTCGAAACAAAATGTGTACCTACTTGAGTTTTTCTGTAAAGATATTCTCTATCAGCCTGCATTCTGAAAGTCGACGGGGCCGGCCAATTAGTGACTTTTTAATGTTAGGTCCGTGTGTTTGTGGTAGATACCTGAAACATAACTAATTTAATTAACATTTTCAATTTCATTTATTAAACTGCTTTGAGCTGCCAAAGGTTGTCTTTTTTATGTGATAGGAGGCAGACAAGCAGACGGATCGCCTGATGGTAAACGATTGCCGCCGCCCATTGACACCCGTGACACCAGTGGAGTCACAAGTGCGCTACCAACCTTCTGTCTGGATGAAATCGCTAAAAGTGATGAGACCGATTTATTGTACTGTGTGTTGTTGTTGTATCATACTTGTATTTTGTTTCTGATTAATAAAGAATTGACGACCCGTTTGGAACAGTGGTAGTGAACGCTGCCTTTGGTCCAAGGGTTGCGGGTTCGATCCCCGCACAGTACCTATAAACATTTGTGTGCATTAACATGTCTGTTTGTATTGGTCTGGGTATTTTCTGTGTTATAAGTAAGTATGTATTTACAAAAGAAAAGTATTAAATGTATATATTTGTAATGGACAACATTTCAAATTTTTAACATGTCCATATTGTTTTTTTATATGAAAGTAGACATAAAATGAACAGACCCATATTTTTTCTTTTTTCAAAATTTGTCCATTTTCATGCATAAAATAATTTTGAAATTCTTTTTATTCTAAATAGACGTAAGCGCCAAATGACGTCATCGGACGGCTGAATACAGCGATATTCCTTTGCTTATCATTGTTTTAATAAAAAAAAGGTACTACTGTCAAAGGTATATAATACTAGTGTCAACATTGTCAACGTCATTCATACATTCAACGTTGACAAGTTGTCTTTTTTTTGACAGTTACATGTCATGAGTTTGTCATTACGTAAATTTAAAACTATAATGTGCTAAGCAAAGAAATATTTTACATTCTGCCGTCCGATGACGTCATCTTACGTTTTTTAGTTTTTAATTTTTTTCTCAGTAAATAAGCAATATAAAAAATGAATAAATATATATTCGAGCAGCGGAAAAGTAAACAAAGAATTGGTATTTTTTGTTTCAGAGCTTAGCAATTTTGAAATGTTGTCCATTCCGCTGTTGATTCTGATATACGTAACACAGGAGCTTGAGCTACCTATCTCGGAGTCAGATCAATATATGTGATGTTGTGAAATTATTAAAGAATATATTATGTCTATATATCGAATATAGTGTGATGGATGTGCCTATTGATACCAAAATTTCCAGCTAAGTCTTTTTACTAATTTTGTAGCACTGAAACAAACGAATACCATCAAAAAATTGAATGTGAACACCTTCCACGTGTCACAAGAGCAACTTAAGCAATTAAAACGTCTGAGATGAATAAAAGAAAGTCTCTGAAAAGAGACATTATCACAGCATCGGTCGCAGGCGAGCGAACCGCCGCAATGCGCGAGTCGCGTGCGGCGGGAAAAGCGTGCTCCACTCATGTTTTATACATCGGATCCGCTTACAGAACCCGCTGCGAGGTATGGGATTGCTATTGCGTTATTGGAAATGATCGAACGAGAAAACAAACTGGTTTCATGCTTGGCAGCAGAAAAATAAGATATTTTCTTCTAAGCGGTTACTTAAAAGAAAATTCCTCATTGTTAGGGGTAGGTATATAGCGCAAGCTGACCTAGTCTTTAATTTATTTTGTTACTTATTTTATTATCTTAGAAAACAAGTGTATTTATTATTAGAATAAGAATAGTAGAAAGTAAATAACTTTTAATTACATTGTACGTTCTTCCCTTCTGATGGAGATTTTAACTATAGTGGATATCGAATAGAAAGACAGCTACCTAACTAGTGTACCTAGGTACATTATGTAGTTACATTACCTACCTAATAATGTCCTGAAAACCGATATTTCGGTCATGGCGGCCAAACACAGCGATCAGCCATCGACGCAGGACATTTTATAGTGCACAAGTATTTGCGCAGACAGAAGTGCACTCTCTATTCCCGTACCCTTATTTCGATGGGACAGTAGTGTGACACGACCGAAGAGGGATTAGGCGCAGGACCAACGGCTTAACGTGCTTTTCCGAGGCACGGGGGTACAAGACCGCCAACTTCCAGACTCCGGGCTAACACTGAGAATTTCTTAACAGAAAAACTCAGGTACAAATTTTGACCTGACCCGGGGATCGAATCCGGGACCCCAGGCGCAACCGTCGCTTTAAAATTTAAAGCAACCCACTAACCATTGCGCCACCGAGGCAATCTAGCTACCTAATACCTAGTTAGGTAATACATGTTCTTTTGCAAAAAAAAAGTGATATTAAGCAATTAAACGGTATTGTGCAACCTATTGTTAAAAGTTATGGAGGCCTATTCTCGTGGACTTGACATTTGAAGTCCAAATTAGAGATTTGTTTGGTGTATGAGATCTATAAATTTGACTTCAATGTCGAGTGCGCGAGAATTACCCCCATGGCATAAACTTTTTTCTTACTCACCACTTTACAGACAAATTGTCTAACGGCCGCACTCAGAGGCGTCATTTAAGCTAATGTTCATTAACTTTAGTATCGGTAGTCTTTATGCGTATCAAAATAAGTGTCAATATTTTTTCTTACGTAGCCAACTTATCAACGACTCTTGAGTGTGGTAGTAAGACTTACTATAAAATATATCAAAGTAGGAAACTATTGCAGTAACTGACTGCTTTATTCGCAGTCGTTAGACATAAATGATTCACTTGTCGACTGGCTCCACTGGTGGAGCTTTTGGTGGTGATACTGCTTATGCACCTATGGTCGTGCGTTCGATTCCCACTATGGACAAACATTCGTGTGTTGAACACTTGTGTTTGCTCAGTGCCTGGGTGTAAACAAGTAATTATTATTTAACAAAAAAATTTTTTTCTTCATAAGCCTCTTATTCTCCCAACTACTTTAATGCTT
Source organism: Marasmia exigua (assembly GCA_019059595.1). Taxonomy (NCBI): domain Eukaryota; kingdom Metazoa; phylum Arthropoda; class Insecta; order Lepidoptera; family Crambidae; genus Marasmia; species Marasmia exigua. Next base: position 18,541,140 of record CM032463.1, read on the forward strand.
TCCGTGGCAACCTGTAATTAAGGCAGCACCAACCCATGTGCTTGACAATTTGTATCTCTTAGCTTTTAAGGTGTATGATGTTGTTGGTTGTCCAAATAAATAAATATATATATATTTTGACATATAATATCAACGCAAAGGAGGAAAGTTTACAAAACTTTAGCATATCATATATATTTAGAGTTCTGAGAAGTTAGCAATAACAGATGGAAAACAACATATTACACAAACGATATTATTGAGTTCTCGAGCGAATGACAATCGCATTCACACGACATAGAGACTAATGTGAACACTTGATATTGGTGGAATCATTGCGTCACTGAACGCGTTATCAAGTCTACAAAAAAAAGAGATGCAGTTTTAGTTAGCACCCACGCGTCCAGCTGGAATAGACTAGGTAGATATACTTACGAAGTAGGTAAGTATCTAGTAAGTAGACATCCATCGAGTCTCTCCGCATAGTCTTCATATCAGTCCAGAAATAAATGATAATAGTATAAAATTAGATTACGAATTACTCTATGAACATGAACTTACTTTTTCTTGCTATTGGTAAGCTCCGAAACTTTATGCACCGTTTCTATGGGACAAGATTTGTGATGAAAAGGTGTACCTAAGTACCTACTTAGGTACTTATACAACGCCTCTGCCTTTTGTATAGTACCTACAGGTATCCAAAGGCAAAAAAATATCTTATTAAAGGAGAACAACTAAGTAATACTTGCAAGGACAGCCACAGATCAATGTACATATTATGTCAAATTTCTTACTCAAATGTATTAATTAACAATTGAACTGTCTATATACATGGCGTCACGTGACTACCTTGGGAGGGTAACCACTTGTTGGACATGGGACCGTCCTTATGTCTGGGATGCAAGTGTTATTTTTGCATTGCGAGGGGGTAACTTGACTTGATGATGACTATACATACCTACATTGTATGTATGTCTTGATTTTTTTAGGTAGGTATAATATATTTTGTTAAGGTAACTGTATACAAAATAAGCATAGCTAAATGCTAATCTCAGTGGCTGGTTAGTGTTATCGATGAGGTCACCGGTGCGGTCGCGCGGGGGCAGCGGCCACAGCGGCCGCTGCGCCCACAGTTCCACTTGACCCCGGCCTGCGAACGTCCACCAGCCCGCGCTGGCCGAAACACGACGCGAACAGTTAGCACACAGAAGGAGCTTGATACGGACATTTTTCCTGTTCAGTGACGCGGCAAGATGAAGATTCTAGTTGTTTTGCTGGTAGGCGTTTGCTGTGTGCAATGTGAGTAATACATACCTACTTGTATAATTTTATTTTGTTTTGTAAACATGTGTCAAAAGCTTACAATAAATTTTGATTTAATCTAAGGTCAAAAGTTTTAAAAACGTTACCTACTTCCTAATGATTTAAAATGTAAGTACCTACATTCTTATTGAGTATTATACCTATACATACATAGACAGAAAGAACTATTTAAATCTTGGTAATAACATGTGTGTGCCAACGAACAATTTGAAAACATCTTAATTTTTTTAAGTAAGCATTTGTCGGTAAATAAATCATGCTACATCTTTATAAAATAAACCTGTTCGTTCAGGTTATTCTAGGAACCAACTTTGTCTAAATAGGTATATTAAAAGTACCTACAAGCAGTGAAAAAAGGGGAACTTCACAGGTCCTCCATCAGGTGATCCGTCCGCTCGTCTGTTATCTATGAAATAAAAAACCTAGTAACTTACCTAAGTTAGTTACAGACGTTACAGTCGACAAGACGGGAAAAGGGATTTGACGGCATCAACAATAAAATTGTAATAGCTATATTTAGTTGATGAAATAATGACATAATCACAATACTTGTTTGGACGATGTCGCTAACAATGATTTACTCGTGAAAACTTAATGATTCCAGCAGAGCACATTTTAATCGCATATTGTGTAATCCTAATTGCGTGCAGAGTAAAAATAATGAGTTTTTATTGCACGTAGTCGCTTTAAATTACTTCATTCGCCATTTAATTTTAATTCTTATTATCACACCGCAATGTCTCTTTACTCTTTAGTAAGCAGATAAAATATCGCAAAAAAATAGGAAGGCGGGTAATTAACACTTTATTTTATCTGGAAGCAATAAGTAGGTATACCTATTGGGTAGATAAGTACCTAATAGAATTCATAAAACCATTTCAGGTCGCAAAACATACCAGCCACTTGACAAAAATGCCAACCTCGACTTCATCAACATGGAAGGCGGTGGAGGCACGCGGCCTGGTCCTTCGAAGTCATCCAATCCTCCAGCCAAGCCTGTGGTCGTGCCGCCGATTCCCAAGCCCGCTGTGCCAGCCCACTCTGCACCAGCCCCCGCGACTCCTAAACCAGTAGCCCCAGTTACTCCGAAACCTGCGGTCGTTGTGACCCCTCCTACTCCGACGCCCGCGAGACCAGCTCAATCTCCCAGCCAAATAAAACCCGTGCCAGTCAACCCGAAGCCCGTAGCCAACCCTATCTCGACTCCGGGGCCGGGCACGGTGAAGCAGCTGGTCAACTTCTACGACAGCCAGGGCAAAGCGAGCCCTATTAGGCCTTACAGCTACAGTCAAGCAGTGAAACAGGGTTAAAGTATCTTAGGTATTAGGAAAGAATTCAATTATTATCTACGCCAAAGCAAATGAATAAATATTGCTGCACAAAAACTGCAAGTAGATATTTTATTTATTGTTAAAATGATTAAACATACAACCTACTTACCTTTATTGATATAATTAATTAATATTCATAACTACTCCTTAAAAATATTCTTACTTATCTACTTGTTACCTAACAAGTAGGTAGTACCTACCTATGTAGATGCAGTTTCGTAGAAGCAGACGTCTTGCCACAAACGTGAAGGTACGTACAGTCACACATCAAAGTATACAAAACTGTCAAAGGACTCTTTTTTTGGTCCAAGTGGCGGTCAGAAATTTGCTGTATTCTGCAGGACTTGACCCCCTGAGTATTTATTACTATGGCATCAAAGCTGTAGGGTCCTTATCCTTGGTTTTATTTGAGGTCAAAAATCAACATACATTTTAAGTGAAAACATTTTGTTTTGCCAAATCCTAACATCTGAACTTCAGGGGGAAATGTACTAACAGAATATAGCAAAAAAATCTTTTAGCCGGCATTCTGTTGGACCGATAAATATGAAAGTGCGGGGATCTTTCTTCAGTCGATTCTCACCACGTTAGGTACCAAATCAATTGAGGAATTTTGACAGATTGTAGTAACCTGATGTTGGCTGTCTGTACCGTAAGATTGTGTAAAATAAAAATAAATGAAAATATGAAAATACCTAAAACTTAGAGAAAATACAAATCCTAAAATATTCGTTGTAACTACGAGTAGGTATGTTTGCAAATGATTTTATCTAAGTTAACTTACCGCATTCTGTTAAAAAATAACTACATACAAAATGCGTTAATTACTACCCTTACATAAAGATACGTCGAGTAATGAGTTGACATAAGTTTAATTAGAAAAGGAGTCAACGACCGCACCGCATCGGGCGGATACATCTAGAAACGGCGTAAAAGGCGCATTAAGACGTGAACAATCGCAGTGGAGCCTATTTCCAGCCAGTGAAAGTGTTGGTACGAGCGAGGCAGAATGCGCAATCGAGAAGTCTTGGACGGATGCGGGTGTCCGACTGTGGGGTTGCCGAGCCCGCACTAGGATTTGCCTGGCCCTTAGGCACAATTTAAATAAAAACAAAGAAGTCCTCCTACGAGTATTCAATGTAGTCAGTTCTCTCATCTGCATGGTCATTTATAACTATCTATAAGAAATCTTTTTATTGAATGAATTATAAATTATCTATCTATTATTAAGTATGTATTGTTTTTATTATTATTTAATGTTATGTAATATTATTATTATGTAAGGATGTATATTCCTGCCATTTTCAATTTCATTTATTAAACTGCTTTGCACTGCATTCCCCCATTACGAATACGTTATTTCTTTCCTTATAAATTCTCTCTCTCTCTCTCTTCTTTTATAATAAAGAAACAGATAAATAACTTTAGAATTTCATAGAATACAGAGAAGATATTTAACTCAAAACTGGTTGGACGAGGCAACTGGGAAAAAGCCGTTGCAATTTTCACCCCGGGAGTTACGGGGTGATAACTGGAGCCCAATTCTCGTGCTCGTGACATTTATTTTCATACACACAGTTTTATTGTATGGTTTTCAGGTGATATCCGCCAAGTTTTTAAAATATCACGAGCACGAGAATTGGGCTCCAGGGAAAAAACTACAAGTTTTGCCCTCTGATATAAATCGGAAGGGGGCAGTTGATAAAATGTGTTATCCCGGTGACAACTGAGGAAAAAAAATTAGAGTGGTCACCCCGGGATCAGTGCTAGAGGGGACTACTTCAGACTACCTAGTCGGAATAACCGGAAGACGTTGATTCGATTTCAAAACTTAAGGTGACGGGTAGGGCACACTAGCGACGCCAATCAATTTTAATTTTTAGCTTCTAAACCGGAAATATTTTAAACAATTTCGGGGTTACAACCTCTCGGCAAACACTTGTAGATAGTTTTTTTTTATATGAGAGGTGGCAGACGAGCAGACGGATCACCTGATGGTAAGCAATTCCGCCGCCCATGGACACCCGCAACACCAGTGGAGTCACAAGTGCGCTGCCAACCTTTTCCCCTTCCCCCCCATTGGGCCTCCGGTAACCTCACTCACACGGCGAAACACAGCGCAGGTGCTGCTTCACGCCGGTCTTCTGTGAGGCAGTGGTATCACTCCGGTCGAGCCGGCCCATTCATGCCTAAGCGTGGCTCTCCCACATTTAAAGTATTTATTAAATAACCATGTTGGGTCCGTTTTTGTATGCGAAAAATTGACTCACGCTAAAAGTGGCCGCTTTTGACGGTAATCAATTTTCGCGTACGCGTTGGACCCAACATTTGTGCATGGTTATTTAATAAATAGTATAAGTGTTTGCCGAGAGGTTGTAACCCAGAAATTGTTTCAAATAGATCCGGTTTAGTAGCTAACAATTAAAATCGATTGGTGTCGCTAGTTAGGGCTACCCGTCGCCTTAAATATTTTGGCATATGTTCTAATTCAATGTTTTGAGGTAAGTACTTGCATAGATATCCATAGTAGGTAGGTAATTATTTTAGAATTAATTACAGTAATCTTATGTTTTCACGAAAGTCATGAATCCTTTAGCAATAATTAGAAAGCAGTGTCTAGTGATTATCTTCTCTCTGCCTACAGCATTCCTGCTAAAATTGCGGTTTCATAGTACTACCTATATAATTAGCTGCTCGCTTTGAGGCTTGTCTATTAGCAGCACTGGAAAAGGCAAAAGCATAAAATTCCCATTTTACCTATTACTAATTTTAGGCATAACACAGACACACATTCCGTTTTAAAAACCTATTGAGAGCGACTAATTGGTAAACCTTATATTTTGTAATTATTTTAGCGAAACATATGTCCACTGATTTGAATAGTATGGTGAACATACCTACTATATTAAGTATTCAATCGTATACCTATGTAAAACTTAATAGTGAAAACTATTTTGGCAAATGAGATGTGCATATTCTTCAGGCTATATGTGTAAAATCTGCTGTTGTTTTCCATAATAAATAAATAAAAATAAAATAAAATATTTAGGTAGTATCCACCTATACAGGTATTCTAAATAAAAGTTACCGCAGGTTGATCAAAAAAGAACTTATACAAATATCATATAGAAAACTAAGCATTGCTATGGTTTTCTTCAAGGAGTCTGATCAAATGAGCGTTCGTACGTACCACTGGTCGTTCGTAACAAATCTGTGGGGAGTAAAGTGCGTAACGTCATTGTATGATACTTTTTGCTAACGTATTCTTTACAGGCGTTAAGTCAATAAAAAGTCTATGCCCCTGAACGGCTCTCAGTACACTCCTACTCCTAGTGAGGGGAAGGATCGAGCAAATTTATATGAACCTGGGATCGCAGCGGCTACAGCCGCGGCAACTGCTGCGGATGTGATTGTGGATGAAAAGTATGTGACGCATTTTTGTTGCCCCTCTCCTTAACTATCACAACCCGGGGGTTTTTAGTACTTGAGTTTAACGTAGCACTTCTCCTCTTTGGCTAAAGTTCATTAAACTATTACTAAATGTATGAGTCGCTGCAGCTCACGAGTAGGGGTCTGTTCTGTGGATGCATGTGCCACACTCTTATAGCGGTGACAGTACAAAATAATGAATATACTCATTTATAGACGCAAGTCATTCGATACACTTTATGCGGTCAGTGTGTATAAGTTTTCGGAACTACACACTTCGGCGATTTGAGGTCAAAAGGGGTGGAAAACGGATGTCGAATGTGCAATGAACGCAGCTGCTATATGAACGATCGAATAATACGGTTTTACGAGATAAATATTAGCTATTATGTATGGTTTTGTGATGTAGGTAAATCGGTAAATAATTTAATCTCATCAATGTAATAAACTATGAGTACCTATACCTAAAAATAGTCCTTTCAAAAAGGTAAATTCGAGGTGCGATTAGAAAACCTAGGTTTTACGCAGCTATCTTCTAAAATTTAAGTAAATTAGGTATGAAATGATGGAAATAAATGAACCAACATCTCGCCTACTTATGAGTATCTTATTGCTTAGCTTTCGATTCGACGGTTTGACAAAAACGTTCGTCTGATGTCTATATCTATCAATAGTCTGTTCCTACAAAACCGCAGACAATCACTTCAATCTTATTTACAAATGTATCTAAATAACTATTGAATGGAAGATTAATTTTGTGAGTGGGTATAGATAATTTACATCTCAAACGTGTGTGACTAGTAGTTATTCGTAGGTACGACTATATCACACATGTATTGCATGGCCTGATTATCCACGTCAAAAGATATAAAGTGAATTTAATGTTAAGGTCAGTCGGCCTTATTGGAAATTAATGGTGCGATTGTTGACTGCGGTTTCTGGCTTGTTGACTTCAGTTTCTGTGACCAATTGTTTGGTTGAATAAACGGTACATCTAAAGGTGGGTCCAGGCTTGATTTAGAGACACGATCGCGAGTCATGTCTGTGGGCTTGTTCACAACATTTTTTATAGAAAATTTATTTATTTATTTATTTAAATAGGATCACCAACATAGGATACAGCTATAAAAACACAAAAACAATAACACTAGGATGTTTAAGCTAACTGTCCCTACAATTACAGGTAACCACATCATGCTTAATAATATAAAACGAAAAGACAATAATAAAAATTCAAATACATATTGCAAAAAGAAATAAAGTTATATAAACATTAATAAAATTACTTAATATTATATTTAAATTCAAATTAATAAATTCTTCCATACAGACTAAAGTACGTCACCAACTTTAATAGAGTTTATGAACTTGGGGAGGCTCTGAAAATGTATGTCCAGTTCAAGCAGTTTTTTACTTAACTCATTATATAAGCGAGACAAGCGAACAACAGGAGAATCATGGCCCAACCGCGTTCTGCATAGCTTATGTCTCAACAACCCGCCGGGATAACGTGGCAATCTACTAGGAATATTAAAACCTATTTTTTTCAGCAATTCCGGACTATCAATGCGGTTGTTAATCAACTTGTACAGGTAAGCCATATCGAGATAGGTGCGTCGTTTGTAGAAAATTACAGTAAAACGCCTCTCGTCAATGTACAAACATTGACTAGAGGCGTTTTACTGTAATTTTCTTCATCTATCGGCCAAAATAGCAGGTCACACTAACGTAGGTACGTATGGTAGCGCATGCATTTTACCTCCATTTCACGATACACGTAATCTTGGTATACGAACATCGGGAATTCTATTAAAATGTTAACGTCACCTGAAAGAAGTTCTAAATGCGTGACAGTACAAAGATCATCTTCCACACCACAGCATGCCACGCGATACTTTCACGCGCTAGTTTATGTTCAGCAGGGTCTTCAGGAATTTGTTATGGAGTCACATTAGATCGTGCGTGACAATAGTTCACCGTACAAATACCGTTCATATCTTCATTACTGATACGATTACTGACCCGAATACCGAAACATGTTCAATGAAGTTTTAATGCTTTTTTTGTGTTTTAATCTCATCTTATACTACAGTTGTATGGTTTTTCCTACCAAATAATGCCGATTACTCAATTCAATTTAATTCAATTCAAAATATCTTTATTTGCATAGGCTTGTATACATACAGCACTTTCAAATCGTCATACATTAGAATTATAACTATTTATTTGTAAGTATAATATACATGTGTGGCCGTGTGGTCACCGGCAGAGTAGAATAGGCCACCCTCACTCTTACCGAGGTGTCGTAAAAGCCGACTAAGGTAAAGCTGCTGGCATGATCATCAGCACCGAGAGAAGGAAAACTCTGCATTTTATATTACAATTTTATTATACTATATTACGGCATAAATATTTCGATTTCATGTCAAACAATAAATATACCAATACAATGTCTAAGGTGTAGGCGAACAGTTTATCATTTCTACAAATTCTTGTCATTTAAATAATCATCAACTGTATAATAGGCTTTTGCCATATTTTTAATTTGTGTTTTTAATTTAGGCATCAAGCTTTTGTAACTTATTAAATATTTTAATACTCATTCCGACAACTGATTGACTCATCTGCGGGAGGGCCCTGGATGACCAGAGAGCCTAATTTAAAGTAGACGTTACGACCGAATCGGAGTTTCCCTCTCTTGCACATGCTCTGTATGTCTCCTTTGTTTGGATATATTATGGTAGCTAGTATATTCTCGTTTATATAAGTATTTGTACATAAGCGTAATGATTATGATATAGGTACTTACCTCTAGCTCATTTAAACTACTTACCTATGATTGTGAAGATAAAAATAAACTTTATACCTATTATGTAAAAAAAATACAAGTCTTAAGGCATACTAGCGAAGCCAATCGATTTAAATTTTTAGCTACTAAGCCGGATCTATTTTAACAATTTCTGGGTTACAATCTCTCGGCAAACACTTATACTATTTATTAATCAACCAAGCACAAATTTTGGGTCCAACGAGTACGCGAAACATTCAAAATTGATTCACCCCAAAAGTGGCCGCTTTTAGGCGTGAATCAATTTTTCGCGTACAAAAACAGATTATTTGCGGTCGATCTGATATATTTTTTTAACTAAGATAAGGATCCTCGGACATATGCATGTTTGTTCGCTGTTTAGTTGCTCCAACTATTCATCCTTCAAAATAACCTGGTTGCTGTTATGTGGTTCAATAACTTGAACGGCAGGACATCTTTTTAAAAAGGTAGATAAGTTAAAATTGGTTCACATAAGATAAGAAAGTGTTGCCTTCTAGTCTTCCGAAATCCCATACTTTGAAATCGTACTGTTAGTGTAGTTTGGAAACCCCTGTAATTAACAAATACAAATACAAAGGAAACAAATAACTTTCCTTCATTATGATAATAATGTAGCTATAGACAATAGGCAAGTACTTACTGCACAATGTAGCGGATAGGCACAGCGAAACGCGAAACAGATAGGGCTCAGCACGAAATGTGCCGCTTTCACTTTCGTTCTGAATCACATCTTACGTCACACGAGCAGGACTTTAACAGTGTAGCAAGGACCACAGTGAGTGACAGCTAATGCTCTATCCTGTAGTGTCCAGCCTACATTCTTGGCTTTGACGACCCGTATCAGTGGTAGTGAAAGCTGCCTCTGCTGCAAGGGTTGCGGGTTCGATCGCCGCACTAGTACAAAGATTGTGAGTGTTTTCTATATATTATAAGTATGCATTGTACAAAAATAAGTATTATATGTATATATTTCTTATTCTGCTGTTGATTCTGATATCCGTAACACACGTGCTTAAGCTACCTATCTCAGAGTCAGATCAATGTGTGTGATGTTGTGAAATATTTATATATATTATACTGTGTCCATCTTGGGTATCCTAGCATCTTCGACCTCCCAACACAATATTGATCATTGGTTAACGAACGTACCTATAACGCATCGTGTCGTGATTCCGGAGGCTGGATGTATATGTACATAGGTATGTGTTAGATAATCTTCGAGAAACCTTTAAACTATTAAGCTGGTCACTTTGCTAATTTATAAAAATAGTACTTTTTTATATGATAGAAGGTAGATGAGTAAACGGATCACCTGATGATATACAAGTGTCGCTGATCATGATCACCCGTAACATTAGTGGACTCACAAGTAAGTACGCTGTAAATCGTTAAACTTCCCTTCCCCTCGGATGGGCGCCCTACACCCTCGCTCACTCGGTAAAACGCGGCGCAGACCCTGCTTCACGCTACATTGAAGGTTCCGTACTCGTATTCTTCACTGTATGCAACAACTGTTTTGATATTTTTATTGTTACAACTGGCAGGCGACATGTTGCGCAACACCCAAGTCCTCGTTCCGCCTCAAAACAATCTATGAATCATCGGCGTGCCCCAAAATGTTTGCCTGTCTATAATAAGAAGTTTCGCCGTGGTTATTGAAAAAGAAAGCCGTCCAGAAATGCAGTTAAATACAGAGGAGGCGCCGCCTGATAGATTTACTCGCAGCTAAACTTAATCTCTAAGAGATGTGTCTGGAATAAACGACTCAAGTTAGTTCGAGTTGATAAACTTTTTTATTTTTTTTTTTTACTGTAGATAGGTAAGCGTTTGACCATATTTCACCTGATGGTAAGTGATAATATGGTCTAAGATGTAAAAAAAAAAAGTTATAAGATGACACCCATTTGGTCTTAGCTTCCTTGAAATGTTAAAAACCATTCATTCATTTATTATTTAATAAATCCCACAGAAAATTTTTTGGAAGCGACATTGCCACTTGCCACTGATAAGTCTGCATTTTGAATCATCACAAGGTGCATTTTAACCAACTTATAAACTTCTCAAAGGTTTTGTACTGAGGTAAAAATAATAATTGTTCCCCAAAGAACATAGGGTCTATTCTGAAAAAAAAAACAGTTTTCATACAAAATTACAAGATAAATATGATTGAATAAGTAAATATATCAATTGAGACAACATCATCATCATCATCATCATCAGCCCATTTAAGTCCCCACTGCTGGGGCACGGGCCTCCCTCAATCACATGAGGGGTAATTGCCATACTCACCATGCTTGGCAGACGGGTTGGCGAGGGTTTTGATATAAATGCAGAGTTTTCCTTCTCTGGGTGCTGATGATCATGCCAGCAGCTTTACCTCAGTCGCCTTTTACGACACCTCGGTAAGAGTGAGGGTGGCCTATTCTACTCTGCCGGGGACCACACGGCCAACATCATATACCCATGAACTAAGGTTTTCCTTTGGGCTATGGAACAGCAACAACGAACACAAATACTGATTAATTAATAAAAATATGTGTTTGTGCCTCAAACTTCCAACCCTTGCTTCTCATTATCTGGTCGTTGGATCAGTAATGTAACTCGAGTTAATCCAAGTTATTTCATTGACGCATCACTAAACCAACCGCTCTCCTCGCTTATGTCCGCTGATGCAATCGAGGCGGATCTGTTGGTTCAACGCTGTACCTATAACAATTTCGGTTATTTATGAGAGCAATGCATTGGAATTCAAGTTGTTGCAATAAATCATGCATTTGACTGGGTAAAATCTAGCGTAAGACGTTTTAATTGTGGAAAAAGGTTGTTTATAACGAACACCAGGTCCAAATTATATTGGTAACTTCCTATATTATTTTCAAAATATTTAAGCACGCGTAATTGAGTTTTTAATTTAAGAAGAAGAACGTATGCAGAATATTTAACTGAAGTGAAATGTCTAGTGGATCCAACATTACCATAGGTAGGTATTTAATGAGTTTCCAATTCTCAGAAGAAATCATTACCATAGGCTTTCCCGACGAGTTTCCTGAACACCATAGGCATTTCAACGAGATATAGGTAAGGTGAAGGCGACAATGTTACCAATTAAATTTCATTGATTATCTACGTGGCCTGCATGTCACAAGATAAACTTCTAAGGCAGGAGCCTAACAGGAGTTAAGGTGACGGGTAGGGCACACTAGCGACGCCAATCGATTTTAATTTTTAGCTACAAAACCGGATCTATTTTAAGCAATTTCGGGGTTACAACCTCTCGGCAAACACCTTACGATTTATTTAATACTTATAGTTAACTGTTTAGTTTGCTTTTAAACTCGAATTTCGCCAAAAGCGCCCACTTTTGGCGGTAATCCACCACCAAAAGTGGGCGCCTTTGGCGTGAATCAATTTTTCGCGTAGAAAATTGGACCCAAAATTTGTGCATTGTTATTTAATAAATAGTTTAAGTCTTGCCGAGAGGTTGTAACCCCGGAATTGTTTAAAATAGATCCGGTTTAGTAGCAAAAATTAAAACCGATTGGCGTCGCTAGTGTGCCCTAACCGTCACCTTAAGTAGGACAATCCTACAAGTAAATACTTATCAATGACAAATAGATGATACTTTTATACAACAGGTTAGATGCAGAACTCAATGCTATGGTCATGAGTAAATACAGTCATACATTAGATACTCGCATATTATTTTCATAACTGATAAATTGTCTAAAGATGTAGACTAGAAGCTTAATTTGATAGATAACAAACAATTTATTGTTAATCATTGTTTTAAAATAAATAATACACAATCCGCTCCATTGATTGCGAATGCTGCTTCCCATGACGAAGTCTTTTTTTTATTTTCTTTTCCTTTTAACAGACTAATCAATGTAATAAAATTCATGACCTGTAGATATATTTTCACCTCCAAAATGTTAAATTATGTCATGTATACATAACATATTGACACAACATTTTTTTAAAGTTCATGCAGAACAATCTCAGTAATTATAAGGTAAAAATACTCGACTACTAAAATTAATATAAAACAATTTGCGCGTAAAATTCATATCCGCGTAAGTAATAATGGACTATAACAATACATTTTTTGAGAAAGAGTCTTATTAACAAATTCTCACTGGGCAAGAGGCGGTAATGTTTGCATTGAGCTCAGCTTTCGCTCAGCGCAGCGCGGGCGCCGGCCAAAACAGCACTTTCGTAACAATTAGCGCCACCTGAACGAGCTCTCGTTGAGGTCTAACAAATTAGCTAGGGGGAGACAGGGGAAATCATGACTTTGTGATATTTATTCATGTTCGCTTCCACCAAGAGGATTGACTATGGATTTTTGTTTTTGTTAAAACCTTTTTTTATTTACGGGTTGTGAAAATATTCGGAAAATAAAACTAAATGGAAAACTGCATGTAGTAGAATACTCGACTAAGTTTATTTCATTAATGATCTATGTAGTAGGTACTGAAAAAAGGCAGTACCTACTACATAGATCATACTACTGCATGGATATTTTAGTTTTCTTTTTTGAATATTTTCATAACCCATAAATAAAAAAGGTTTTAAAAACTTAATATTTATTAATGACGAATAATTATAATGATTTCCAGAATAACGATCGACGATGACTGCTGAAAATGAAATGAAAAAAGGGTGATTCATATTACTTAGCTAAAATGATGTTTTTTACTGTGGTGAAAATGACACATAGACATTGTGTGTAGAGCCAAAACAACATTTGTAACCAATGATACTCAGCGATCACTCATCCCGGCGCTCCCTCTTCATCTGAAACAATGCAGAGCAGTTTCACACAAGTTCACATTCACGTGCATTATTATAAACAATGGTTTACTCGAATCCCATCGCCGGTGGTGCGACGGCTCATCTGCACACAATGACAGAGATCATTTCGCGGCTCATACATGCATTCTCGGACGGGCGAAAGCAATAGGTACTTGCGATTCGTATGTGAAAATGCATTTCATGGAATAGAATCACCGATTTGTCAGGTGAAATCCGAGATGAGGCAAGCTTTACCTAACCCGAACAATGCTTGAGAATATGTATTGTGCGGAGAGTTTACGTTTATTTATTCAATTTAATAGAGGTGTGTAAAGTTGATAAATGTATCATTCATCATAAGTCATAACTCTAGTAGAGAGGCACAGCGCTCAGTGAAAATGAAAGTTTTTATGAGTAAAAGAATGAACTTGCACACATAATAAACAGTTTTTAATAGTCATTATATTTGATGGAAGAAATTATCCACATTAGGTTGCGCAACGAGAGGAATAGTAAAACTGAATGAGGTAATTAGTCTCTTCCTTGGGCACGGGCTAGTCCATTAAAATAAAATTATCGCTAGAGGCATATTTGTAGCTGAAGTAGATCGATTTAAAAAGTCAGCTGTGTTTATGTGATCGTTAAGTGTATGCTATTACAGATATTTTAGGGCTTCCTTCAATTTTGCTCTCACTTTTATTGGCGCCTCCTTATTCGTCAAGCTTTGAGTAGGTAAATGATTTTTCCATGTAGATTTAGGTAAGTGTAATCAAAATCAAATAATTATTTATTTGCATAAGCTTGTACACAGAATTTACAAATCATCATACATTTGAATGATTTAAGACTATTTACTATTTACTTATGTATAATTTATATGCTGATACATAAAATATACTAAAAAAGGAAATAAACATAATGCGATGCTCGGAAAGTTGTTTCTGGTCGAGAAGATCCGGCAAGCAACTCGCCAGTTACTCTTTTTAATCGCCAAACTTTCATACAATGTTGTGTCTTCATCATACCAGGCCATACAGTTTAATTGTAACACAAAATAAAATAATGGAAAATGTAAGTAAGGTAAGTGACTTTTAATTTATCTAAAAGACTATAAGGTGAAAGGTAAATGCAATTCTGCAGTAAGATTTACAATAAGTTCTTTTGCATAGTGTTGAAGAACTTCTGGACGCACACGTTCCGAATTTTCAATCACCAGGGGCTCTACTTTTTTATTATTAAACGGTTTTATTTAGCTTACCCCGTTTGTTTTATTTATTATTTATTCTTGGGTCAAATTTAGTAATTCAAATTTCACCCTCTTCCTGTCAACCGATTAATCTGAATTTTTGTATACACTTTGGATTTTGGTGACAATACAATTATGTTTATTCATTATCATTAATTATATATTAATGATAATAAAATAAAATAAAAACGTGGGGCCCCTCTGAAATCCTACCTATGGCAAAGCATATCTTTATACTTTGGTAGATCATGAGCTGGGCGTTCGCTGGTGAAGCCGCCACGGCTGGTTATTGATTGTCAAAATCTCCAGTTACGATTATAGTAAGCAATCCACACTTAGTATAGAAGAAAGTATTACAGCAATAGTTAATGGGCCCCACGTTTTTATTTTAGTCTAATAGGCCTAAAAGCTATTCTGCTTGGTATTAGAATATTTCAGAACTAGAAGTTCAAAATACCTAATTGTTATTATTATTTTCTAGTTTTCAGTGCACATAAGATAAAACCGTTTAACTTAAAAGTTTTTTTACCGATTTTTCATATATGAACTGTATCCTCTATTTTTCATGGTAGTTTGCCAATATCAAGTGGGAGTGATTGCGAAAGTCTCAAAATCAGTTCTTCAATAAACACCAGTGTTCAGTGATCTACTGACCGATACTGATCTGGTTTGCTGAACCCTTTCATCTTTTATCATGCCCACGAAAACCATTTAGTGGGTCATAATTCCAATGTCATTGGTATGCTTCGAATTTATTTACTTACGGTTATGAAATAAGTGTGGGCCCATTCTCGGCACGTCCGCGTTGAATCACCGGCCGCGCCGCGACCCGCGCAAGCCATGACGTACGAACTGAGTTACATCACAGTTTTGAGCTGGGGTCATTGCCGTGAACTACGTGCTAATAGGGTTGGTTTGCTGATTTCTGACCCCTTCAGCTTGTTTTTAAAAACTAGCTTAGTTGGTTGTGTCCACGCATAGTTAATAGGTACTTATTACTGCCATGACGAGGACAAGAAATGCAACAGGAAAGGCATTCATCTCCTGGAGCCTATCAGTGAACAGAAAAGCCCATCGTGTTCCAAAGCAGGGTCAATGCATCCCTACCCTTCTCGACATTTCACAATTTGAATGATTGTTGTCCAATGGGTCTGTAAGAATCCGCACGTTCCGCTATCGCTTCCTCGGTTTACCATGTGAAGGAAGAGCATTAATTGATTAAGCGAAGAACTTTGGTTCAAAGAAAAATGAAAAGCGGATTTGTCTACTATCCAAAATGAATAAGATTTGCCCTTTTTTTTAGCTATATGTCTATTTTTCTGCAGAGATCTCAGAACTCTCACGAAAATAGATAGGATACCTAGTTATAAACGAACATTAAGGTGACGGGTAGGGCACACTAGCGACGCTAATCGATTTTAATTTTTAGCTACTAAGCCGGAACTATTTTGAACAAATTCGGGGTTACAACCTCTCGGCAAACACTCATACTATTTATGCCAATCTCACATATGTCAATATACTGTTTTAAAGAACTTCACTATAATTAAACACCCCACACCCGAGAAAATAGGTGTAGAGGTCAATGTGTAAGGAAAAAGTTTGTCACAATATAATCCATACGAATATTATAAACGCTAAGGTGTGTGCCTGTCTGTCTATTTGTCCATCTTTCACGGCAAAACGGATCGATGAATTGACGTGATTTTTTAAAACGGAGATAGTTGTAAGGGATGGGGAGTAACATAGGCCACAACCTTCAGACAATGCGGGGTTTTTTAGGCGGGGCGTGAAGCGGCATCTCAGCAGGCCATCAGGGTGAGAATGGCAGACTCAATGGGTACTTTGTTAGTTCTTTTGTGCCTGTCAACCTCATATTTAGATTTCACGGCCGCTTACCATCAGGCGGAGTAAGGTCATCCTGCCTGCACAACATGGGCCTTTCAGATACCAAAATCTGTAGGTTCTGTCGCGAGGACGAGCAAACGATTATCCACGTCCTCGGCGAGTGCATAGCGCTGCACCGCTGCAGAAGCCGGCACCTGGGAGCACACATGATCTCAGCTAACGAGATCAAGAGCTCCCCCATCAGCTCTATTCTCGGGTTTATCCTGGAACTGAAGCTACATGAGGTGCGGGGGTAATAGGTTACGGGGCTGCCACAATAGATCATCTACTGGTCGCAGTGGCTATAAGACGCAAGGCTCACCCCATTTCTATTAAATAATAATAATAAAGTCATCCTGATTGGCCTTTCTATAAAAAAAAATTAAAAATAGGCTACTTCTTGTCTCTTTTAAATGCGAGCGAAGCCGCGGGCAAGAGCTAATAAGTCAATATATTTTTAAATTTTATTGCAACAGCCCTGCTTCGTGCTTAGTAAGCACTCAAGCAGTCTAAGTTCCGGGAGGGAGTAGATAGTTTCGCCATCCGTCGGCGAGAGGGACAGTCAATGAATGAAAAGTGAATGAATGCTAACGCGTCGAGGATGTTGTGAGTAACGCTTCATACTCAGGTACTTGCGAAACAGTTTAGTGGGTCGGGTTATTTTATACGTCATTGGATTTTTTGATTTCATAAATAAAATGTTTCTTTTTTCAATTAGGTACGTATGCTATTAGTTTCTTGTGTGTTTAAAAACTAACTTATACTGTAGCAAGAAAAGCTGTGTACGATATTTTGGTTATTAATGCTATTTAGGGAAGAAAAGGATCAATATACTCGTAAAATTAAGTAAATTTAAGAGGAGTAACTAACAATTTTTTATATTATAGTATATAAAACATTATTAAGGTGACGGGTAGGGCACACTAGCGACGCCAATCGATTTTAAGTTTTAGCTACTAAGTCGGATATATTTTAAACAATTTCGGGATTACAACCTCACGACAAACACTTATACTATTTATTAAATAACCATACACAAATGATGGGTCCGTTTCTGTACGCGAAAAATTGATTCACCCTAAAAGTGGCTGCTTTTGGCGGTAATCAATTTTTCGTGTTCGCGTTGGGCCCAACATCTGTGCATGGTTATTTAATAAATAGTATAAGTGTTTGCCGAGAGGTTGTAACCCAGAAATTGTTTTAAATAGATCCGGTTTAGTAGCTTATAATTTAAATCGATTGGTGTCGCTAGTTAGCGACTATTTTTTGCTTATTCGTAATTAACTTCATCTACTCGTCGCCTTAAGAGCAACGTAGTAGATGAATTTAAATACGAATAAGCAAATTTCTTTACCACAAGGTTGTCTGGAAGAGATCGCAGACGCAATTTAACCGCCTTCACTGTATCTACAATATGACTGGAGGTAATACCGAATTTCGCAAGACTCATGCGCTATAAATGATTTCTATCTATATATGAATAAAATACATTTTAAGTTCTTATAAGGTCCATACAAATACGTTTAGAAACTGCTGTCGAATTTTAAAGTTGTAAGTGTCTATTTAAGGTAGGAAGATAAACATCCAATTAGCATTTTTGAACACCTCTCTGACTGGCTGAAATTATAAGTGTGAATACATTGCAACGCTTTCACTTGCAACCAGACACTTCGTTGCATTTGCACATAATTATAATCCTCTATAATACCCTACAGTCGAGGTCTTATGTAAATCGAAGCTGGGCTATGACTAACGAGGGTGACACAAATTCTGTGTTCCGTTTAAGAAAGTGACGCGGCTTTGTTATGCAAAACGGATATAACAATGAGGACTACAGAAATTCTTTTGTTGGATACTTCTAGAATATACTGTTTGAATTAGTCGAGCTAATTTATTTCATTCATCATCATCATCAGCCCATTTAAGTCCCCACTGCTGGGGCACGGGCCTCCCTCAATCACATGAGGGGTAATTGCCATACTCACCACGCTTGGCAGACGGGTTGGCGAGGGTTTTGATATAAATGCAGAGTTTTCCTTCTCTGGGTGCTGATGATCATGTCAGCAGCTTTACCTTAGTCGCCTTTTACGACACCTCGGTAAGAGTGAGGGTGGCCTATTCTACTCTGCCGGGGACCACACGGCTGAGTAGAATAGGCCACCCTCATAATATATTTATTATTTATTATTAATCCTCTAACCGATTACGGCTACGGCGGCCAATCTCAACGATCGGGCATGTACGCAGAATATATTATAGTGCTCAAGTATGTGCGCAAACACATGTGCATTCTCTATTCCCTTTACAATCATATTCCGATGGGACACTAGCGTGACACGACACGAGAGGGAGTGGGCGCAGGAGCAACGGCTTACCGTGCTTTCTTTCGACTTCCAGACTTCCGGCTGACACTAAGAATTCCTTACCGAGAATTTAAGTACAAATTGTTAGCTCGATCCCAGGATCGAACCCGGAACAGTCGCTTCAAAGTGCGACACACTGACCACTGCGCTACCGAGCTAATTTATCATAGTAGTGGCTAGCATTACCTAGAATACCTTAATCATTAAGTTTTCGCAACCTATTTTGTTGTACTTGTACTTACTTTAATAAATATGGATGACCATATTTATTAAAGTAAGTATCGTTAAGTTATGACATGGTATGCCATCGCTGTACTGAATATGAATTCAGTACAGCGATGGCATACCATGTCATAACGAACGCACCTTTTATACGGGAGGTCGGAGATTCAAATCTGAGCATCATCGGTGAGGAAA
Source organism: Marasmia exigua (assembly GCA_019059595.1). NCBI lineage: Eukaryota > Metazoa > Arthropoda > Insecta > Lepidoptera > Crambidae > Marasmia > Marasmia exigua. The sequence continues at coordinate 18,560,739 of CM032463.1, forward strand.
AACATCATGAGGAAATCTCTACGTTTCAAATAGTTTACGAAACGTGTCCATGATTCAGTAAAGGGTTGCGAAGGTCAAAAGGTGAGATAAATGATATTTTAGAGTCATATTTCAGGGTTTTTTAGATTTTAGCATTGCATTATAACTATAACTAATCAAGACGGGAATTAACACGATAGTGTTAATAGAGTTGACTGAGTCCGCTCGTGACCACGGCTGCTGTAACGTAGCCGAAACGTCGAGTAAAATATGTGAGTACGCCATTGCGTACGAACGTTGAAGACGGGAATTAACACGATAGTGTTAATAGAGCGGACTGAGTCCGCTCGTGACCACGGCTGCTGTAACGTAGCCGAAACGTCGAGTAAAATATGTGAGTACGCCATTACGTACGAACGATGAAGACGGGAATTAACACGATAGTGTTAATAGAGCGGACTGAGTCCGCTCGTGACCACGGCTGCTGTAACGTAGCCGAAACGTCGAGTAAAATATGTGAGTACGCCATTGCGTACGAACGTTGAAGACGGGAATTAACACGATAGTGTTAATAGAGCGGACTGAGTTCGCTCGTGACCACGGCTGCTGTAACGTAGCCGAAACGTCGAGTAAAATATGTGAGTACGCCATTGCGTACGAACGTTGAAGACGGGAATTAACACGATAGAGTTAATAGAGCGGACTGAGTCCGCTCGTGACCACGGCTGCTGTAACGTAGCCGAAACGTCGAGTAAAATATGTGAGTACGCCATTGCGTACGAACGTTGAAGACGGGAATTAACACGATAGTGTTAATAGAGCGGACTGAGTCCGCTCGTGACCACGGCTGCTGTAACGTAGCCGAAACGTCGAGTAAAATATGTGAGTACGCCATTCCGTACGAACTTTGAAGACGGGAATTAACACGATATTTATTGTGTGATACAACATTTTGTATCACACAATAAATATCGTGTTAATTCCCGTCTTGATTAATTATATTTCAGGGTGTTAGTAAATATCGTAAATATTAATATGGTGGTTAAGGAAAATAAATCTGAACATTTTGCTTGTCGAAAAGTAGGAATATGTGAACTACTATAAGGTGCATGAACTACTTATTTAACATTAGTGATTGTAGTTTTATTACCTAATGCGTAAACGAGGACGTTACTTGTCGCGTTGTTACGACATCCGCAATTCAGCCGCAAAGTGATGCGGGCTGGTGAAATTTTAGAAAATGTCACCGTATTTACTAATAATGATTGCCGAAAAGCTTCTAACCGTATTATGTAATTTATTATCATACAATAGATAAACAGTAACGCCAGACAGTCGATAGAGATAATAAGCAGATACATTATCTATTGTTTTACAATAACAAACCATAGGCTTCTAGGTCATAACACCATTAATGAAACCAAAAAAAATATTTAAACCCCTTTACGCATTTGATTTTGAAAATATGTTTGACATCAAACTGAGAAGGGTTGCGAAGGTCAAGCAAATGTAATTGCTAAATTACCAAACTTGCCAAATGCTGAATCATGGTTCGTGGAAACGTGATTACACGTAAGATAGACAGATGATTGACTAAATATTAATATTACGCGATCAATCAGTGCAATTAAAAATTATCCTGGATTATAATAATCCGTGTGGTCCCCAGCACAGTAGAATAGGCCACCCTCTCTCTTACCGAGGTGTCGTAAAAGGCGACTAAGGTAAAGCTGCTGGCATGATCATCAGCACCCAGAGAAGGAAAACTCTGCATTTATATCAAAACCCTCGCCAACCCGTCTGCCAAGCGTGGTGAGTATGGCAATTACCCCTCATGTGATTGAGGGAGGCCCGTGCCCCAGCAGTGGGGACTTAAATGGGCTGATGATGATGATGATGATGATAATATGAAACAACAATGTATAGAATTACGATCCTAATTGTTAACTAAAATGAAATGAAATGATAGTAAATCACAAACTATATTTGCATGAACCCGACATCAAATATAGTAAAACATAATTCAGTGCATTCACTCAGCCACAGAGGCGTTAAAGAAGCCGCCATGTCAGAATATTGCAAACTCAGCCACCACTCGCTGAAGGCGGTGAAATTCGCAAAAATGCTTGATCATTTTTGTTTTAAGAAAGTTTAAGCTGGTAATGCAATAATTTCTTTGGTGACTCGTGTATATTATTTTGAATAAATGACCGGACTCTTGATGTGCAGCTTACATTAATGGAGTTTGCATAACAGCTAAATTACAATTACAATTGCATTTTTTTATTCAATGAGATCTAGTATCTGAAACACCTAACATATGTACATTATTCGAAGGTAATACTAACTACCTTTGAATTAATTTCAATATTTTATCATACTGATTAAGTTTTGTAAAAAATGAAAAACACAAGTTGCGACGACTTCAAGTCAACACGCTTTAAAAATACATTACACAAATATGCATACAATTCTTTCCTAATTTAGATGTTACATAGAACCTTAGAGTGAGCATAACCTATGGCATAACTCACAGGCTTGTCTATATTAAGATCCTTTAAGATGCGGTTTTAACGTTCGTAATATTTGGATGAAAGCAAAACAGATGAATGGAGTAAAGTATTGCGCAAGAGAGTCAATTATAATATGATGGCACACTCCACCGCGTGTGGCGCGCTAACAACTCATCGTGCTTCATTCACGTGTAGTATAGAGAACATACCAGTATGGTCATATTTGGTCAATTGAGACTATTTTCTATCTTTCTTGAACTCGTATCACAAAAGATAGTTAGCGCAATAGTTAGAGCAGTCTCGAATCAAACGTTATTATGAAATGAACGAAGCAAAACCAGTTTATGTAGGCTTAGTCTTTGCCTCTTAAAAAGTGTAGTATATTTTAGATATATTTTTTGCAAAATTGTGACCTTTATTATTTTTATAAGCTTATTAAATTATTTCATGGTTGGTATATTCGCGGTGTACAAACTTTATAACATTAATGCTCTGGACTGCTTTAGCCTACGAAAGTAAGCTAAATAACCCCTCTTGGTGGTCTGTTCCAAGGTCACGGCGCATGTTCCTCACTGGGAGAACGTCCGTTGTGCTCCGGATCAGTCATGGCGTCGCACACGTCAGATGAAAGTATTACTTACCAAATTCGTGCACCTTGCGAACACAATGGGCAATTTATTCGATTTCACTCTTTTCACAATTTCATATTTTGGGTGCGCGGGCGCCTCGCCCGCGCGACGCGCATCACAGCTTATGGTAGGGTCTGTCCAATTAAGGACTAATAACTTGAACGTTCTTATTATTTAATAATTGCAGGATAGAGACTTGTACAGCTTTCATTCTTAGTTATATCAATTATTGCTTGAAACTTTAGACTAAAATGTTTAATTTGATGGAATTACAATTTATTCAGTCAATCTGAGGAAACCTGTATGTATGTAAATTATATATTGATTTCCTGAATTTAAATAAACCAACTAACAGGGTAATTGTTGAAAATCTGATCAACAATAACACCTAAAATATTATATCAACTGTAACTTTTTTCATTGAGGTCATGTATGGTTATATAAGATTTGCAAAATTCATGATACCATGTAATTTATTTTTTTAGTTTCCTATAGACCGATATGTCTGCCAATAACAACTTATCCTTAAGAAACTTCAGTTACACCGTGACCATGGCGCTTGCAACAGCGCCGAAATATCGGAAACTCAAAAATAAAAATAAAACTATTCTTATGTTAGTGAAGTTTAAAACAACATTTTTATTGATTTAATTACACAATCAATAAAATCCTTCATTTGTTAAATCATCAACTATTACCTAATAAGTAAGAAGCATGATTTTAAGAATCATTTTCATCGTGGCCACAGAACCAATATCCAAATCTATTACCCGTGAAACCAAATTTTTGGTATCACCACATTTAATTAGAAGGAGAACCTGGGTACTGTGGCTAGGGGCATGACGCCAGAGCTCCAATGACGGATGATTTAGTTTCTCTCTCGGAATATTTAAAGCAACTCATGAGCACAGTTTATCGCGGCTTCAGATCTTCCTCTCCCTTATTATAAAGAATTTGCTTTGAGTTTTATTCGCTTTCTGCTGAATCTGAGATTGAAATTTCACGGTAGGCGCTTTTACTTACTGAGGTAATACCTATAATCTAGGCGGATAGTATTACTTATGGATCTACCTGTTACATAATGCTGTAAGTAGTTTGAAATGGTTGTAATTTAAAAATTCTATGAAATGATAAAGGAACATTTTACTATTATATACCTGTATTGGTAAACAAAATATTGAGTTATTAACCAGTCTTACTACTACAACTATGTTAATTGTACCAAAACTATCACTGAACAGTGTTTGATAATGCCTATTCGGCTAAAAAATATGGAACAGCAGTTTGTTTGGCGATTTTGATGTTTCTGACTATGCCTTCGTGCGTCTTTCGAATTGAAACTATTTAGTAAAATATATAATTTTTTTAATTAAATTCACTAACTATGCAAAAAAATATTTAATGGTCTTGTGATACGGATCATAATTCTTAGCGATCATAATTCTCAACACTTTTACTTTATTGAATTGTGATTTATTGACAATTCATAACTTATAATCAGAATTGAAAGTGAAGTGATTTCATTAGAAAATTATTTAAGTACTTTTATCGATTTAATGATTGACTGTTCGCGTAGTAAAATTCACTTTTGAGTCAACAGTTGAGTAGCGTAGCGCGACATTCTCGTAGTCAGCTACGATGTGCTCGTAGCACTTGCTGTAGCAATTGGGCCGTATTGAAACGTGTTACATTTTGTGGGAAATTGTGATTTGCACATAATAATAAACATTTTTAGACAAAGCTATAATATGTTTCTAAGCTTTCTAGATAACTAAAGTCTATGTATATGTATAATAAAGATGAATTGTCCTGTCGACCAAACCCAGTAAAAAGGAAAAATTTCAACCACCTTATTATAAATCGTGATCTTTACTTATTACCGTTCTAAAGCTCAAGTTATCCCGTTCCAATATGCAATGTTAAAAGGGGATGGCGCTAGTTTTGTTCTAGGACTGTCCTGAGTTCGCGATTTATAATATGGGGGTTAGGGATTATTGTCAGTGAAAATAACTGTGTAATTTAAAAATAAGCAAGTGCTAATGGGCTTAGATGGAAAATAAGTCCATTTGGACATTTTGGTTTAAAACTTTGTGAAGAAATAATTTTGCCAAATATATTAATGGACACGGATAATTACAATGTGCCATATTTAGACAAAAGACAAATTGGAATACCGAAGTAATACGTCATAATGCCATATTCGGTGCACTACCTCACCTGATTCTCGAGAGAAAATTGTGTAATATAAAAGGTAACGGCCCACGCGCATTCTTAGCTCATCATAACGTCATCAAAGGATTTCAAAATCCGAATCCTCGTGGTGATCCGGGATAGAGACGCACGCGGTCTCCGCGGAACTTTCACGCGTATAAAACGCATCGGACGGCGCGGGCGCCGCCAGTGCGCTCGACTCACACCGACCTGCACGGCAGGCCGCGCGACACCGCGAAAACGAAAGTGACAGGTGATCGAAAAACTGTGACATTGTGTGATTGTGAACTCTGGAGCAGTGATAGGAGCTGTGATATCCCGGTGCGACAGGAACTGGAAACGCCTGCGAAGGTACAGCCCTTGTGATTGTGTGGACGGATCCTTACGGCCGCTGAAAGCTGTGCCGTGTGCGATGAGTGCTACGAAAGCTCGACCCATATATTCATAGAAGTAAACGCTGGTACTGTTAAGGATTTGGCTAAACTTTAGCATCTACGAGTGTAAAGTGGTAAATTAGGTGGTAAAGCATGGACTTATTCACAACTATGGATGTTATATACGACAAAAACCAAGCACATATTGGTTAATAGAAAATTACTTACACTTATGCTTCTTTTAATAAATTTAGATAGACAAAGTAAACGGATACATGATCCGGGAATAGAAAGCTTATATTTATAAAATAAAATAAAATATATTTAATATAACCAAAATATACATTTACATATTTGATGGTAACACTAGCCAATTACTTTTATTACATTTATTTATCTTATTATAACTCTTATATTTCAATCAAATTAAATTAACTTGAATAATGTATAGATCTAATGGTCACTTAATAGCGTTTTGATTATTTATAAATCCTCTGATACACTTCATTGGTAATTTTGAATATCCTTAGGACTTTAATTATTGAAATATTCTAATTAACGGTTTTTCGTGATGATACACATACCTATTACTACTGGCGCTAAATATTTTCTTAAACATAGTTTTTAAATAAAGCTCTCTAATAAAGGTCATCAATTCATTCATTTTAAGTAAAATAAATATATATAGGTTTATGGGTACCTACTCGTACTTCGAATTCAATTCAAACAAATCCTATCCATTGGGATTGGGTTTGTTTAGGTATTGACCTAAAAAGCTACAATACTTTCTAATATTTAACAATTTTAATATAGCAATTATGTACAGTAAGTAAAAAAAATGCATTAAGTGTGTCCAATTGCGCCAGATCATTCATATCCAGTTATCATAATAAAAACATCACAAAATATGAGATTAATGCACATTTTATAAGTTATTCGAATATATTTTTATAACTATGAATTAGGGAGACATGAGTAATAAGTAATTTGAAAAGTGTATGAGAGACATATCAAATAATTACACGCATTGCCCAGCTGTAGAAAGTTGCATAATTTTACTTTCACTTACACACTACCGCCGAAATAATCTTGGGCATATCGCGTCTGTTTGAAAATCTCATTTACATGCGCACATTTTTATTACACGCAGCTGACGGTTTTTAATACAATGCAATTAATGCTGTTGTCCAAATTTGCACTTTATCTGAATGGTAATAAGAGTTAGGCATCTCTAGAAACGTCATGTGGTGTGTGTAGTGTGGAAAGTGGGGCATGCGTCACAGAGCTCGCATTTTATAGGTGTACCGAGGGGTTTCTCGCTTACGTTAATATGTGAAATGCTAGTAAATAGGTTGTAATAAAGTCCGGCTGCCTGATAAATAACAGTGTCTGCCTCTTTAGGACTTATGAGCGCTTAAAGCATCACGAAGCGTCGAACGGCTGCAAGAAAGCCGTAGGAGCGTTTGTCAGAGCGCCGGGAGATTACTGAGCTGCTACTCGTTACAAGTAGTCATAAAGGTAGAACTGGTTAAAATTAACCTACCTTTCGAAAATAACTAACTGTAAAAGTCAAATAAAATCAGGCAAACTATTTAACATTCGCAGCTTTTCGCAATTGCTTCTAATTGTTATTTTTACTACCTAGCAGCAATATATTTCATGTAGGACTTTTACGCGTACCTCTTAGTTGTGATGATACCTAGCTGGTTTCATCCACGTCAAATCGAGCAAGTGACCGTATATAATTATATTTTTTAAGATAGCACATTACTCTGAATCATACAAGCGTGTATAAGTGACTAAAGATAAATCAATGCTTACAACACAAGATTATGTATCTACTGCTTGGATTAAAAATATCTCTTGCAAGTGGATCGTGAACTAGCCATCCGTTACTTTTATATCGTCAGTCATTCGTGATCGTGACAAATGTGACGAGGCTCAATCATAAATCAACACTACATTATGGGTTTACGATGATTGTACTTTTTCTATTTGCTTGTGGATACTTCGGACTGGTTTTCGAAGACTCTGAGAATAAAGGTATTTGAATGTTGCATGGCTCAGCGAAGTATATTTTATGATTGTTAGATTTGTTTTAATTTCCTAAAACTTCACTCACTCTAGATTTGTATATTCTCTTGATATTTTTATAAATTATGTATAATTATATTATTTGGACAACCCGTTTGGATCAGTGGTAGAGAATGCTGCCTCTGGTGCAAGGGTTGCGGGTTCTCAATATTTGTGTGCATAATGTCTGTTTGTATTGGTCTGGGTGTTTCTATGTATTATGAGTATGTATTTACAAAAAAAAGTATTATGTGTATATGTTTGTAATTCCGCTGTTAGTTCTGATATCCGTAACACAGGTGCTTGAGCTAGCTATTACGGAGTCAGATCAATGTATGTAATGTTATGACATATTTAAAAAAATATATATATATCACTCGAAAATTTTAACGACAGCCTATTTGTTATTCGTTAGGATTTATACAATTGTTTTCTAATGGTTTTCTTAGAATCTCGACCTTTAACTAAATTTACGCATAAATAATAAGTCAATACTATACTATCATCCTTGCGATTTATATTTCTAGCAGTAAAATAAAAGTGAACCAGTAGCAGTAACAAACACAAAGAAGTTAAGAATTGTTTATCGGCGCAACTTTTCAGTCAGTCTTATCTCGTAGGTCGTAAGTTTTTGTGTTTGCGTTCGCGGATATGGTAATTGCGAGCCGGTTGGCAAAGTGGGCGACTGTTGCGACACACCAGTAGGACCTCCCATTGTATTGTTCGGATGCAGGGGTTTCGCAAGCCATGTTACGGTGCTCGCTCATCACCAGGGATTGTCTGCGGCACTTGGGCAACAATGTGTAGTACATGAGTTGCAAAAAGACATTTACTTATTAAGGTGAAGGAAAAGACCTTAAATTAATACACGGTAAATCTTTGTTCGCATGCAAATTAGAAATCACTGATATTTTTTTCCTACTTAAACTTACCTTATCTTAAGTTTAAGAAATAATATTGCAACGCTGATCTATAAAATCAGAATGAGACTGCCCATAAAATATGAAATCTTCAACACATGGAAGATAATTGTTTTCTTTATATTGTTTCTTGAATTATTAAACTTTAGCGTTACACACTGTGTAACAGAGCTCCATTTTCATGTAATATAAACTAACGGTAGAATTGAAAATGAAATTATTTTTATTATTTATTGAGTTAATTACATAATTGTGAAAATAAAGTCTTTGAAGTGTATCGTAGAATTTCATATAAAAAATAAAAGCAGTATGTGTGTGTATGTGTGTGTACATTGTGGTATAAATAACATGGACGAAAAAATCATTTAAAATTATAACAAAGCTTATGTTATTGTATTTTATCACTTTCGTTAACCCAATTATAGAAAACGAATGCTTCCAACTTATCAATAATTGTCACTTTCTCTCTTAGCGCAAGTCCCATGTTTACCGGTTAATTCTCGAATGTAACGGAAACACAGCGGAGAAAGCGCTAATGAGCATGTCCAGTTTTAATTTCCGTCAAGACGACTCAACAGCCGAAACTAGATGAGTTTACGCGAGTTCAACTCGAGAGCATAGGCCAGCGAGTTGAGGCATTTATCCGTCGCACGCGGACGCTTCAATAACAATTGCAAAGTATTTAACTGATAAAAAAACGATACACTCTTTGTTTTATAGTTGAGAGTAATGTTAATAATTGTATTACAAAATACAGAATGTACTTACACTCAGAAAATCAGCTCAAAAATTTATGCGCAAAGAAAATCTACGCCTCTTAAAGTTAGGCGTATCTAAATAGACTAATTGAAATGTTATTAGTTAATTGATAAAAGCTGAAATATTATAGCACAGGAAGTCAGGAAAATTAAAGCGCAAAACATGCATCATCCATCAAGCGCTAGTAAGTAATTTCGTTTGAGTTGATAACTCTTATCGCCTGCAAGGGACGATTAAAAGTCGAGTGCATAATTTGAAGTTGTTAGCGTCTTTAAAACTGATTAGATAAAAACCTTGTAAAGCTATAGGTGATCGTTTTCCCTTAATCGTGTATTGCGTAGACGAGTATCAAGTGAGATGCAAGCGGGCGGCGTCGGCCGTTGGAAAGCGAGTCAGTGTGTCAGCCGCGGCTCCAGCCCGGCCGCTCCTACTGCGCCTCTTCGTCGTTAGCTAAATAAATGAATGACGACATGCGACCGATTAAGGACAACTGATATACGCAAAATAATAAATTCTCAGCTTTACCTGCGAGAGAGCCGGCTCCGCTGGGACCAGACCTCAACTGTTTTGGGCATTCTGGGACAAGTTGGATAAAAAGTAGAGTTATCCGCTTCCATATAATCCAAAATAAAACAAAATGACGATTTAATATAAGGGTATCGCATATTTTTAACTGAACTAATAAAAGGAAGATGTTTTAATTTTATTGAAATTTAGGCATACGAAACAAATTCCATCGATCTTTATTTCACGCTCGAAATAATTTAACAAGCACTGAACACGTTCGATCACATTTTTATATTTTTCTTGGCAATAATAATATAATACAAAGTTGCAGTTTGTTGAATCATCCATCATTTCAGAAAAGAAAAACTCTGCCTTATAAGTAGGTCCGGCTCGACCGGAGTGATACCACGGCCTCACAGAAAACCGGCGTAAAGCAGCACTGTGCTGTGTTTCGCTACGTGAGTGAGGGTACCGAAGGCAATCGCTTACCAACAAGTGATCCGTCGGCTCGTCTGCCACCTATCAGAAAAAAAAGAGTTGGTTTTTTCTTTTAATATTTTCGGTTACCCACAGAATTCCTAATACAATCGTTAGAGTTCGCTATTAAAGTGTGATAGACTACGTGTTAGAAAGATGTTAAACGTGTTTGACATTGTTGTATTCATTGTATCTTATTGTACATAGATTGCACAACTGACTGTCCGGATAGATTTCTTTGTACACCTCGAAAGCTGAGCGCCAAGAAATGATGATTCATTATGTAAATAGATAGAAGGTGCACATTACTGGCATTCCTTCTGGCAAGATTTGCTGTTTTCACTCAAAACGTTACGTACTTTTACTTTATATTTAAATCTCATCAGTAAATCTGGTAGTGATAAATATTAAGTCCCCCCTCCCTTGAATGCGGGCGGCACAGGACCCCAATTCTCGGGCTCGTGACATTTATTTTCATACGACATATATCACTAAAACATAGTTTTTTTGTATGGTTTTCGGGTGATATCCGCCATGTTTTCAAAATATCACGAACCCGAGAATTGGGCTCCAGGACCGATCTATGTGGAGATCATTGGGGGAGGATCTCCAGCAGTAGAAGATATATTTCAGCTGAAATAATGGTGATGATCAAAACAATCGAATACTTTTTTCTTATATGTATTAAAAATTAACTACTAGTCTTTATATGATTTTAGTCTATACAAAACCATATTAACATCAAAAATAGAATCTACCGCTAGTTTGGAACGTTACATAGCAGATTTTGTTAATTTATTCTGCATTTGACATTACACTGATTCATTCTATCACATTAATTTTATGTGTGAAAAAAATGTGTATAGGACATCGAATAAATAAACTACGCGCACGGATAAATTAACATTTTATTTGCGCGCGAATAAATCAGCGATGGCATCAATTAGATCGAGATGCGTTATAAATAAAACTAGGGCAGTGGTGTGGCCGTAACCTGTTGTAAAAGTTGCGGTGAAAAACTAGATCTGGCGATGAAGGGTGCGCTCGCTCGCCCCGTGTTGCTGGGCGGCGCGCGCTGGAGCTAGGGCCGCGGCCGGTTCTGTAAACATGGCGTTAATTGCGCTTGGGCATGCATCGGGCACGGTTAGGGCTGCCAGAAACCTAAAACCTCTTGTACGTTTGTCAGTAATTCGTGTCTCGTACTTATACCTAAAAGGTTTGCGGTTTATGGAATACTCTACAGTTGTTTAATCTAGCCTCGAAACAGAGCTAGTAGAGAAGATTCTTAAGCTTTTGATTTACGATTTGTGAATAAAATCATCATCATCATCATCATCAGCCCATTTAAGTCCCCACTGCTGGGGCACGGGCCTCCCTCAATCACATGAGGGGTAATTGCCATACTCACCACGCTTGGCAAACGGGTGGGCGAGGGTTTTGATATAAATGCAGAGTTTTCCTTCTCTGGGTGCTGATGATCATGCCAGCAGCTTTACCTTAGTCGCCTTTTACGACATCTCGGTAAGAGTGAGGGTGGCCTATTCTACTCTGCCGGGACCACACGGCTGTGAATAAAATAAATTAGTTTAACTTTACGATCTAAAAATGATGAAAATGCACCAGTTCATACCACCCACCTGGTCATCTTTAGCGATCGTAGAGTGATTTATTCTAGTTTATCCCGTGAAAGTATAGTGGATTCAGCAAAAAAGTGACTTAAGAAAAAAGAATTCAATTAATAAAATAAACCTAAAAATAAATAAGAGTTACCTCATTTTGTACTCGGATTACCTTATGTAAATCGAAATTGTTGTTTTAGGTCACAAGGCAGAAATGAATTGAACTGAACCATTATAATATAAAAAATTTGGTAAGTCTTGAAATTGTTTGATTTCTTGTGTATATTTAGCAAGTAAAAGTTATGACTTATTTTTATTATTTATTATTATTCCCGAATTAGGTTAATAAGTGGCCATACAATTATGAAAGGGGTCTTACTTACCTGTGGCTATTATAAATTGTGTTAAATAAGTGAAGTAGAGTTAAATAATAAAAAGACATTGTGTATTTTTAAATAATACCAATTTTTTATACTCTCCAAATGTTCATAACAAGTCGGTAAGTACATTCTTTTAAAAGAAGCTCTACAGATTTACGGAATACTCGCAATTGTTTGTAAAAGTCTTGACGTCACGTGTTTTATTTTTACCGTCGGATGAAACTGGCAGGAATGCGGTTATGCGAACAGTGGTCAGCTACAGCTTTCCAACGATTGTTTTGATCGATTCCATTGCTCGAGGCGACGTTGGACGCTCCTCGTATTAGAAACAATTAATCTAGACACAGAATATTTATTAATTGGAGACTACTAACACATAAAATACAATCTAGTTATAATATTATTTTAGAGTTAACATCAAATTTGTAGTCTTAGAATAAGATGACTATCCCGATAGCGCATTTGGTTACTGACTCTGCCTCACGCACAAAGAGCTGTGACTGCATGTAAGAGAGAAAAACAGAATGAATGAACAGAAAAGACTAATTTTTTTTTTTCATGAACTTTACTTACTTTTAGCCTCTTTTTTTATGAGGGCAACCAATATCAAAGAAGAAATTGAAATATCTCACTCAATAAGTCACTCAAACTCTTAGCGACTCAGGAACTATTCTATTGACCGCCGATTTACATGTTGAGGACATTCTTGATGATAAAAAGCTCCGCTCCAAAGCTACTCGTAGTTGTCTATCTGATAACTTTTTTGACACCAACAGATGTTCAATTCAATTCAATCATTTATATCCTCCGCATCCAATGGAAGCGAGCAGGTAATCAGCTTAAAGCAGCAGCAAGTAATTAGGCCGTAAACCATGTGTGTCTAAGAGCCCATGTCAGCCTAAAGCCGGCCCTGCACGGCAATTTTTTGACAAGTTTTCCATGAAAACTACAATGCCTTTGTCTTTAGTTATAGGTACATAGTGATATTAGGAGTATTTTAACGCATCCATTGTCGTAGTTAGTAGACTAAAAGTGTTTTTGATTTTTATGAAACGTTCTCATATTCAGATGATTTAATTATTGATTTCCGATGATTTTACTATGTATTTCAATAGTCTTAAGCAAGTAATTTCTAACTTAATCATTAAATAGTGATGACTCGCCGCTCCTTGCGAGAACGAGAATGCAGTTGCATATTGCAACAGGTGCCGGGCGATAGCGCCCCTATGCGCGCGCGCCGCACCCGCGCAATCGCAACATGCGCCGGCGCAGCCTCGGGGAAATTGCCTAGATTTCACTTTTGTTACTGTCATTTCAGAGACACTTTTCAAAGTTTCTCCCTTGTCAGCCATCAGATTTGCCTGTCCGTCTGTTATTTAATGGGTTCACTGCTTGGGAAACTATAACAAGTTATAGCATGCAAAAACTTGCTTTATGCATGCTAAATCTTTCGAACCTTAAAGTAGAGAATTATACGATATTCTTTAGCGTGAACGCATCGACTAAATTACAGCGTGTTTTTTGCATTTCAAGCTCTTAATTAATTCACTAGTTATTCTTTAGTCACCTGGTGCGTTACGGTTTTTAATTTAGCTTCTGTCTTATATCATAAAACGAAACTAGAAAGTGCTAATTGTGCGTTGGACACCCACAAGTCCATGTTAGAATTTTATACGAATTTGTTTGTTGTCGAATTAGAGAAAGTATCTTGAATACTCCAATTAGGTGGCCAGTTGCAGTAGCGACCGTGCGGCAGCGGATGTGGTTCACAGACATTCGACAGTTTAATTTAACTATATATTCTAAATCACTGCTTAACCAGTACTAACTATACTACAGTTTAGTGTCCGGGTTTCAGGATGAGAATAACGAGGTGTTAATGCCTGTCATGCATTTTCATATCACTTATTGTTTAGGCTTTACTTGAATTGATACATATTTTATTAGATTTGATTAGACCTCTCAATTATAGAAACATCGTTAAAAGAATTACTTGATTCTCATTTAAACTACCACAAGACCAAGGCAAAACCATGAGATATCACAATTATAAAATCACATTATTTTGGGCAAACCCAAAAGGCTTCCATACAAATGGCGACTGACATGTGACGTCACACACAAGTATTTTGTATGCATTTCATTTGGATTTTGTATGGTAGCTCCATTAAATCTTTCGTTTATGTCAATGGTTCTATTATAATAGTTGGTGCAAATTGTATGGGTTATTCAAAGGTATAATTATTTTTTAATAATTTCATACTTTTAAAATGGACTTACTCGTGAATCTTTGAATGACCACAAAACCGGCTTGGTGTTATATTTTTAGCTGAGAATTTTTGCTATTGGTACATATTTACTTATATTTTGATAAAATATTAATATTTTGTACAATCTCGATATTGGTCAAAACCCATTTTTTGTAAGTATACTTGAGCTTACTAATTTTATAAAAATATGATACATTGCGAAGGTATATAAATGACACAGGAAACAATATTAACAGAGATCTAATTGTGATAGCATTAAATACATAACCTCAGGCTAAATAAGATCAGCTAGCAGCTACTAATGCTAATGAGTTACGCATCAAAATTTCTCTAATTAGACTCTGCCGCATCAGAATTCGTATCTCCTACTGTACCCTGCAATTTGTTTGATTAATTATCAGATAAGATAGATGAATATCGTTTAATCTTCTTGTAAATGGTAATTACATTGTACTGTGGGCTTAAGCGCTCGCAGTTTGTTGTTAACGACGCGGATGTCCGATGGCCGATAGATAATATCTTGTCAAAATATGTGCGGGACCAGTTAGGCGATTAAGGGCCCGTCGGCACGTCGATCTAGTACGTTATTTATTGGCGTCGATTTCTCGCGGGCGGGCTAAGGTTTCACCACTTTCATCTTGTATTTACGAGTATGTACCAGCTTAAGACGACGACTAGGGCACACTAGCGACGCTAATTGATTTTAATTTTTAGCTAGTAAACCAGATCTGTTTTAAACAATTTAGGGGTTGCAGTCTCTCGGAAAACACTTATGCTATTTATTTGATAACCATGCACAAATGTTGGGTCTGTTTTTGTACTCGAAAAAAATATTCATTGAATGATGGTCAAAATTGATTCAATTGATGGATGGTAATCCAAAATTCGAGTGCCATAGATGACCAGTTAAGTATAAGTATTAAATAAATAGTATAGGTGTCTGCCGAGAGACTCGAGTCCAAAAATTATTTAAAATATATCTGGTTTACTAGCTAAAAATTAAAATCAATTGGTGTCGCTGGTGTGCCCTACCCGTGGTCTTAAGGTACCATACATTGAACGCCATCGGAGGATTACGTGATTCAATTTACATTTTCAGATTATTTGTAGTAATAATGCCTCTACAATTTTGTTGGTGAATAAAACTTAGATAATGCACATAACTGCATTATCTAAATTTAATTTCCTTTCAAACAAAAAAAAAATATTTTACTTTCAAACCAGTTTGTCGCGCTTAAATGTTATTGTGATGCTAAAAAGTCAGTAAAATGAAAATAAAGATCGAATCATTGTTATTCTTATCATAAAACCACAACGAAAATAATAAAACTCAGTTGACAGTTTACAATAAAAAAATCTTAAAACATGGTTATTCTCCTATTTAAATGTGTCATACACCTAATTTTTATTTAGGTATCATTGATCAAATATACAAACAGGTACATCTAGAGCTAGATTTAAATATAGAGAAAAAACGAGACTTTTAATGACTCGTTGTATGGAAATAAATTTTTTGGATTGTCACGTTGCCTTTTATATACACATGGCGTCAGGTCAAGTTAGCCTTCCGCAGTGCAAAAATAGCACTTGGTCTCCATAAGTAAGGTCCAAGATCTAACAAGGAAAACTACACGTAACGCCTGACAGTGTATGTAAATAACACGTATAGTGCTGTTTGTGCTATCTACAAGTATTATATACAAATATTTGGAGATAATTGATGTTAATCATGAGATCCGGGTCACGCCTGGTGGCTACCGAACATCGGTATCTCGCTATTTGTTGGCCAGCTGATAAGACAGTCAACGCATTCGATTCATTTCCCACGCTTAAAACCAAAATGTATGAAATTACCCTATAACTTATAAAATAACGTTTTACTTTAGAAGTGCCTAAATATATAGGAATTGTTTAAACAATTCATAGCTCTCGGATTGATTGTACGCGAGTTGATTATGATGAATGGAGTCAGACAATGATCCATCATTATTTTCCAACTACTTGTTTCTATTGAAGACAAACGTTCAAAAACACAATCAGAACTCAATCTCAAAGAATAACAATACATCTACTGACAAGTAGTTTTCGACTTTTGCTTTTTTATTATGGTATTATTTTTTATTGATCTCTTAGAGAGTTTCTAGAGCGTTAAATACTCAATCCCAATAACATGACGAGGGAAAGGAAACTGTGGACCACTAATCAAGGTAATCTTAATTAAAGTTATCTGAGATCAGTGATTGTCCTAATACAATAATAGATACAGAAACAGAAAGCAAAATTATATACCGATATAAATAAAATGCAATTTGTAAAATATGACAAACCGTTGTAATAACTAAGATATCGGATACTCGTAAATGATGTGGACACGCCGATAGTGATAACTGACTGGAGCGTCAATTAATTCTGATACCCATTGGTTAGAAATCGGAATATCTGTATCTAATAAACGTTATCTTTAATTAAACTTATCTCGGATCTATTTCTTACCGACTCGATATAGCAACAGCACTAAAACTAACCACACCATAATATAACAAATGCCTTTCACTTTCGCGAGTTTCCGCTAGCCGGCATCGCCACGGGAAGGCGACTTATCGCGAAAATAGCTCATTGTGTTCCGACCCTATTGTTGCAAGGACGATTTCACCGCACGACAGTGTTCACCAACTGAAACACAGATAACTTACTCCGGTAATAGAATTATTATGATTGTGACATCATAAAAGGAACAATGGCACAATAGTATAATGTCTTACTGTGCACGCGGATGCACTTTCAATGCGTATTCTACGCGTATTAATATGTGTAACGCAACGCAACGTCACGCAGGCTGCCAAATGTTAAGTAATTATTCATTAGGTAGCTACAACATAATTGAATCATATTTGATCATTCATAATAACAGACCTACCTAGGTAATACATAACCTTTTATCAAAGTCAAGTACGACTTGAGGTATTGGCTCTTTTAGGTATAAGCTTTTCGTAAACGGAAGAACTATTCACGCAACAAGACATCGCATTTTTTTCTTGGTACTCATACTTTGAAAAAAAAAAACATTGAATACTACAGGAGAAATAGTAACTCTCAACTTATATTGTGCACCAAAAAATTTAAAACACATTTATCTTCATATGAATCCGAGCTGAGCTGTCAAAACGACAATCGCACACTAAAAATATTGTAAAATTGGAGTGATTTTGACACCCCATAGGTTGGTTGCATAGATTTTTTTAGGATTCTGTACCCGAATGGCAAAATGGGACCCAATCACTAAGACTCCTCTGTCCATCAGTCTTTCACCAGCCAGGTGGTTATCTCATGAACCGTGAGAGATAGACAATTGAAATTTTCACTGATCACGTATTTTTGTTGCCGCTACAAACAGCCTATACACAAGTTACCCTTCGTCCGAATAGCACTTGGCTGGTTTTTTCGTATCATTTCACTTCGAAGCCACCTAAGTAGCCCGCGGACGTGAATGAGTCAGTGGCTAAAAATGTCCAAAACATCGGGTTCTGGTTTCTTGCGCCAATGAGCCGTATTGTTTTGCAGCATACTAATGCCGGTATTTGGGTGAGGTGTGTCTTCGTAGCCCCGATGCCTGACAGACTCGCCATAAGAATAATGAAGTTTGGGAAATGAAACTTTAGAATGACGTATGCGGTTTAGCATCTAACCAGACAAGGGTGTCATGTGTGATTAGGCTTTTGTCATGTGTGATTAGTCTTCATAATGAAGTGCTGTGTGCAAAACACTTTCTTAATGGTTCTGTCATATAAATACACAGTAAGAAGGTATTAAATGGAATTAGTCAGGCAACTACTTCCTTTAACGAAGGGCAAGGGAGGATTTGGTAAGAACCATACAGTTAACTAATTAATAGTCGTAGGTACATAATTGATCATAAAAATAGATGAGCCGATGCTTATCAATCAGCTCATGAATTGTTTATCATCGATAAACGATGACGCCTTTATCTATTTGGATATTTTTATTTGTGATAGATACCGTACCTAACCAGTTCAAAGATCATTAACATTTTAACATCTGTGATTAACTGTCGCATTCTATTGAATTGATGGCTGTTGATGCACAGAATTGGATGTCTCATATACATTATGTATCTGTGTGACATGCATAATATTTCATAGAATTATGAGTTAAATTTTTGTTTATAGTCATAATGAACCAATCATTCTAAAAATCAAGTTTTAAACTCGTAATGTCGTATATTTTAGTTTTTATTGTGTAGAAAGTTGGATTTCTGCTCAATTCATTTTTAATCTTCATTCATTTAAGTATTGTATAAAATTATTATAATTAGGGCCTCATAAGGCCCCTTTATTCTCATATAATGCTTTCGTAAGACGTTGAACCTGGTCGTTACGGTGTTGACCCACCATTTCCCTTCTGTCGGGCCCTTTCATAAATTCTTTTGAATATTTCCATACAGGTTACTACAATTAGTCAAATTTCGTCAGAGTAACCAGAATGGTGGTTAATAGTACTTGCAGTAGTTTACGTATAATATAATACGTATAATATAGGTAAATATTATGTTTATATGAAATAATAGCAACCTTTCTATTTGTTACAGGTTTTCAAGATTAGAGCCACTTCAAAATATATGACACCAAGATAATATTTAATGTAAGTTACTTTTCCTTCACGTATATAAATTAATAAACCCAAAATGATCAGTGAAAATTCAAAAACTAATTCCTTTATTCATACTTCAGTAAATGATAAAATAATGTACTAAAAAACATGATAATGGTTAAAAATAAATAAATAATGTAACAATTATAAAGATTAATTTACACAGACTTACAATTTTCACTTATCATTATGCAATTTCAATTTTCATGGATCAAATTGTGCAATGCTAGCTCGTTAAGAGACGGAAACGTTATAGTTAGTGTTCACTCGATCATTCGCGGCGAAATGTATCGACTTTCTCTGCGTAATTGCCGAAACCTGCCGGCCCCGCCGTTACATAAGGCGTGTAAGAACATTTGACGTGCGCGGGCGCACCGCGCGGGTGAAAGTGCCGCTGAAGGATCATGACTAGCCGGTTTGGCTGTTTTGACTTTTGGCTGAGACAAAAAGTGTCAAGAAAGTGTAATCGCATTTGTAATGTCACACAGTGTCATTTGTGTTGCTATAAGCACATGTTACCCGTATTCAAAATTAGGCACCTCCTTCGTTGCGTGCTCAATGCC
Organism: Marasmia exigua; assembly: GCA_019059595.1. NCBI lineage: Eukaryota > Metazoa > Arthropoda > Insecta > Lepidoptera > Crambidae > Marasmia > Marasmia exigua. The sequence continues at coordinate 18,580,681 of CM032463.1, forward strand.
TCAAATTACAATTATACCTATATTATGTAATGTTACAAACGTTTCAAGTTACTTACTCATACTATGGATAAATTGTATTATAAGTAATAAACTGAAAAGTTAACGTGTGATTACTTAAAAAAGATCCTGTTAATTTTATATCTACAAATAATAATACGAAAAGATTTCACAAGATTAAAAAGTAACCTTCGGAATTCAAAATATCAATAAAAGACGCAGACTCATGTAATTTCGATTTACCAACATGTCATTCACTGACAAGATAATTACGTAAAAAAAGCATCATCGGATTGAAATTACAAGCTCACCGTGTAATCACGGGCGGGCGGTAACAAAAAAGGCGAGATCGTTACCATTGACCCTGACTCCTGAGTGAAAGCCGGGCATCTGCCGTGACGCTGGGCTGGAGTCATCGTCCTGCGCCGCATCCGCTTGGAGCAGCGCCGGTTTCGACACAATCGCGACTGGGGTGACCAGATTGCTTTGCCCTTTAAAGTTCAGCGGGTCATTATTCTCTTCAAGTATCTTGATTCTAAACACAACTTTCATTATCGATTGGGATTTCAAGGGACTTAACATTATACATAAACAGTGATATCTATTCAATATGTGAGAATATTCAACGATATAATATAGTTTTCTTTTTTGCAGTCTTCATCATTTATGTATGCGTTTATGCCTTCACAAGTAAGGGTGAAATGTGGGAAATTGGCAAACATAAAAGTGTAGTTATGAAAGACGTCTGCCCTACGTCTAGTTATCATTATACAATTTCCGAGCGATATAAAAACCGCTACTGTAAAAGCCTAGTAGCGTGGTCACCGACATAGCGGGGCAGCGCCATCAATTATCCCACGGCGTTGCGCAATATCGGGAGCGTCGGCCGCCGCCGCCCTCGTCCTTGAGCCCGTAACTTTCTCTTCCGTGCGCCCGCGCCGCCGCGCCATGCCATCCTCGCATACATTGGTGATGCGATTTTGGTGTTTTTATTTACTTTTAATGTTTTATTTGTATTCATTGCGTTCAATGTATGAGTCATGAACAAAAACAAGACACCAATACGTACAGACAGCAACAGGTTACGAATCTGTAAACCATAGAGTAGGTACTTTATACCTACCTACTCTATAATAAAAGTCCGGCAATAAACTATTCTATAATGACCTGGTGAACTTTAAGAAAGGGTTCTCAAGAGCCGACAACGCATATGTGATACTTCAGGTGTTGTAAATGTCCATGGGCGGCGGTGATCACTTTCCATCAGGTGTGTCGTCTGCTCGTTTGTCCGCTGTAATGTAAAAAAAAATAATAATAAAAATTAAGTGTGTTATTTACTTAAGAATAAATTGCAAAAGATTGCTATAAAAAATATCAACTTTGTTGAAGAGTTGAAGTGAAATACTGATTGTGTACTTTAGCATGTGACTGACCTACTTCGTACCTAATACTTACGTTTTATACAAAGCTAGAAATTAATTATTTATTAAATTTGAAGTGGATTTAACTTCATAAAAGTTTACCCACAGCTATCTGACCCGTCTCCATTGATTCAGCAGTCAGAATTTATAGTGCTTACTAAATTGGTAGCAAAGAGACTAGCAATAATACCGGCCGAATTATTTAAACTTGAAGCTACTATTTTTTTTTTGTTTTATGTGTTGTTTTTACATTTGTTTACATTTCGCCAGTTTTTTTTTATTTGTAGGTAATGTCGTGTATCGTGTATGTTGAACAAATAAATGTTTATCTTATCTTATCAATATTTAGGCACAAAGAATGCAGTTTAAAACTCGGGTAGTGCCGCATCACTAGCGCACACTAAATCTCTTTCGTTTTCCGCTCGCCCGGCGCAAAGATTTCACGCAATGATAATCCCATCACGCTTCTATTGACTTTTTACACAGTCGTGCTATTGACATAATTTCTATTACAATTCTTTGAAACAGTTACGACATACTTTACTGAGATTTAAAAAAGCTCATGTGTAACGCTTACAGCGGACTCGTACATTCTTTGAAAAGAAATTATCGACAAAAGGTTGGCCTTAATGTCATCTATAATTCAAAAGAAGCCTTTTAACTCCAAAGAAGAGCATGCATTCTGTAATGCAGTTAAAGGTTTACCTTTTAATTTTAATAGCTCATTATAAAATCCAATATATAATTGTATTGTTTATAATTTGGAACGCAATGGCGCCACAGAGTACTAGCCATCATTATCTCGCAGACACTCGAGTTCTTTTACAAATAATGTTTCTGTAAAGATGCAAGAAAACGGTTGTACCCATCGAAGCCCATTGACCAAGTATGCGCTAATAAGTGGGTCGGGCTTGAACTGAGGGCTAATCGCGGTGATCTCCATAATGCCATTAGAGTTATCATCGCTGCATTTGCATGCGGCTCACCTAAAACACGTAATTTTATGCGCCGACGACGCTCGGCGATAGGTCAGCATACATTACTGTGTGAACGACATACAGACACACATACGTGGGCCGCGTATGTGATATAACATGGTGCTACTTAGGGAAGTTGCCAGTGTAACCGGATGTAAATATGAAATTGTTACTTTGCGCAAGGTTAAATACAGAATAAAGGAACATTTTCCATGCAAACCCTAATAAAGTCATCAGACTAATGTTCATGATTTTAACAAAATTGTAATAAGCGAGAACGTAAATGAAATATAAAAAGTATTTAAGTATCAATTGTTTTCACCACGTACGAATGCAATTTAGCATAATAGACACTGATTATACGCTTTGTTAAAATTACTACAAAAAGATTGGTATAAATCTCCTACTTCTAATTAATTATTATCTTGTATGATCGGCCTTATTAAATTGCAAGAAATCAATTTATAGCCATTATGTGCATTGCTCGCCTATTCATATTCGCTAGCTAGTCACAGGCTTTCTCGAGTCACATGTAAGTATTTAGAGCAACACTGAGATCAGAGCAATCTATTTAATGATTGATACCTATAATTAAAAATGTTTTTGACATATGGCGAGAACATTGGAGTTTCAAATATTTAGTACATACATAATTCTAAAAAGTTTTTTATGTTTGGAATAAATCAATCGTTTTAAAGGTTTGAATTACATAATTTTGTGATGAAATACATATTTATTAATGTGAATCAATTATTTAAGAGCGGGTTTAAACAATAACTCATAAAAACCCAACTGTTTTCCCTTGGCTCTTCTTCCTATTTGATTTGGTCTGTTCTCTGGTCTTTATACCTATAAATATTTTTGTTTAATGTTTTATAAATGATCTATATATAATTAAATATGTATGTATTGTTTATTACTATTTATGTTATGTAATATTATTATTATGTCAGTTAGTATTTTTCCGCCATTTTCAATTTCATTAGTTAAACTGCTTTGCACTGCCTTTCCCCTATTACGAATACGTTATTTCTTTCCTCTATACAAAGGTCTGGAAGACATCGCTACACGCGATAAGACCGCCTCATTGTACTGTCTGTTGTTTTTTTATCATAATTGTATTTTGTTTTTGTGCAATAAAAAATATCTATCTAACTAAATAAAGCATGATAACATGACTTACGTTACTAGTTGGTAACTAGTATAAGAAACCAAATATGCACTTCACACATAATATGACACTTCTTAATAAGGCAGCTTTATTTACTTAGTTATGAGTTTCGCCATCAGCCAAAACAATCTTGTCGCACTATATCGCGATGACAGGAGAAAAGCCAAATTGACAGACGAGACACTCTGCACCGGACCAGATTGGAAATGTTGGGAAAGGCGAAGGCACTGGGTACCACTGGGTACCATTCACTAGTTATCTACAAGTAAGTATATTTCTTTACAGTCGGTATCTTTCTCATCTTGGTTCATTTTCACTAGATAAAGTGGTAATGGATAGGGGCCCTTAATGTTTTTTGTTTTTAATATAAATAGAGATAAGAAGTTAGGTATGTATATTATAAAACTTGAAATGATTATATTGACGTTTGACTCTTTTAATAGTAGAAATCCACCTTATTATAATTGCGGTCTAAAGTTATTACCGTACTAAAGCTCATTTCATCCCGTTCCTACAAGCAATTATTGCCGATTAAGGAGGCTCAAAGTCACTCAGAGAGCAATGGGGAGAGCTATGCTCGGAGTCTCCCTGCGTGATCGTATCTGAAATGATGAGATCCGAAGGAGAACTAAGGTTACATAGCCCAAAGGATTGCATGCCTCAAGTGGCAATGGGCAGGGCACATAGCGAGGAGAACAGACGGCCGTTGGGGCAGAAAGGTCCTGGAGTGGAGGACACGCACAGGAAGTCGCAGCCGGGGCAGGCCCCCCACAAGGTGGACCGACGATCTGGTGAAGATCGCGGGAATCCATTGGATGCGGTCGGCACAGGACCGATCTGTGTGGAGAACATTGGGGGAGGCCTATGTCCAGCAGTGGACGTCTATTGGCTGAAATGATGATGATGATGGCTACAAGCAATGTTAAAAGGGGCGGGTACAAATTTTGTTCCGGGACTATCCTTAGTTCTCGATTTAGTAATGAAGAGGGAAAGTGTTTATAAACAAATGTACATATTATAAAAAGAAGACATGGATATTTGTTTGTCTTCGATAGATATAATATTACTAACGTATGTACCTACTTGTATTTTAGTTTTCATGTTATATTATTATAGATATCGCAAATTACCATAATGTATTTTATGACTCTACCTTTTATCACACTTCGTTTATCGAAACGTGCTACTTATAAATGTATATTCTCATTATAATATTCAAATATAATGCGGCGCCACTTTTTTCCCAGACCATGCAGATTAAGTTTTCACAGAAACCAGGGCAGTTTCTCGGGGACACGGAAACTGGCGACTTTGCATAAGTCGACAGAGCATTACGCTGCCTTAAGCTAATAGCAGGCGACGCACGCGCAGGGAAAGATACTAAGCCGTACATTGAAGTACTAATAAGTCGATTAAAGCACTGTAACATTTTATAGCAATTGCCTCGAGCGGAAGGACCGTTCCTATTCCAAGATAACATTACTAACTAGATATAAACATAAATATGTTTATATCTAGTTAGTAATGTTTGATATAATAATTATTTATTTATTTAATTATTTGTAGCTTAATTATTTTAAAAAAAGAAACGTTTTTTCATAAGTAAGTTTTGTGTAATAATTAATAGATAAATGAAAATATAGAATTTAATGAATTTTAAGGGAAATTGATATACAATAGTTAATATAAGTGAAATAATATTTTTTGTAGTGAACTATCCTACCAGAACGCTTCGTTTCCAGCGCTCCTTTTTCCCGCGCTCGTGCAAACTCTGGAATGAGCTTCCAGCCGCGGTGTTCCCTGATCGCTATGACATGTCCTTTTTTAAACGAGGTTTTAAAAGAGTTCTTCTCTCACGGTAGGCAGCGGCATGACTGTGCTCCGGCATTGTTGATGTCTATGAGCGGCGGTTACCATTCACCATCAGATGGGCCGCAATCTCGTCTACCTACTCTTCTAACTACTCTACCTAAGCAATTAAAAAAAAACCTACATATATTAAAAAATGCACTGAGCATTTCTCACTCAACAGTAAAATAGTAAGTATAATATGTAGACAATGTTGTTGGTCTTACAATAAGTAATATTTATAACTACAATATTGTAAAAAATATATGATTGTAAAACTGTTTTTTGTCCCAAATAAACGGAAAAAAAAACATACAACGATCTTCATCAATATGTTTCAAATTATAGTTTTTATATATTGTTTTTAAAACAAATTCTTATCTATCACGTTTTACTCTTGCATTAAGTAGTACTTACTTATATGTAAATAAAAAGACAGAACTAGGTTGAGATCCAAACCCTAAAATTATAAAATGTACCAGTGTATATGACTTTCTACGACTTTCTTTCCACTATAGATTTCATCTCAAAAACAAATACCAGTTTCTTGGTTTTTTTTTCACTTAAATAGCACATCTGCGACCACATAGCACGTTTGTGCTACTCCTGCTGCGGCTTGATCGACTTATTAGAACGCATAATTTATCAGTCCTATCAGATTACTATAGTGCCGCGCGTTTGTGAGACTGCCCGTCCGTTTGTCACGGTCGGTTACTCTAATAGCCCGCTGTTGTTTTATTAGTATGTTTGAAAAGAAAGCGTTTGTAAAATTAAAGCCAGAGTTTATTGTATTGAGGATATGCTTACTTTAGAATGCAAAGAAGGTTCTGGAGAGGCTTTTTCACATCTTTGTGCATTGAATATTCTATATGATTATCCTAGTAATATATACTACACGCAAATACTCGCGGAAGACGGTAGAGTATACCATTAATTATGAATGAAATATGACACCGAGTATTTGGCTCGAGTATAAGACTTACTTCCCTTAAATTTACTGAGCATTTAGAACAACATAACTATCATAATATCAGTCATTATAATGAATGAAATACCATATTTGAAACCGAGATCATGCCCGTTGGTGTTTCTATCAAATTCGACTACAAGAGCGACTGGCGTAATTATCGCGAGATATACATACAAGCGAGAATCGAAGCCCGAGCAACTTCTATGTCACTCCATCATAAACACTATTTACGGCCTGGTGAGGAATTTATATGGGTCTAATAAATCACACTTACTTTCATTTGCGCTTTAGTACTGTAGCGGTCACCGGCGCCTGGTCACTTTTACGACACAGTCCCGTGGTTGTTCAGCTGTTTATCCACACTTAACTGGTATTATAGACAGTATCCTGGCCTTATAAGTGAACAGGCGACGCAGATCGCCAAAGTGCTTATGAACTTATTGTACCATATTAAATTTTATGTTTGTTAGTTTCCTGTTAGCAGCCATTATTTAACATTTTATTACCAAGTATCGGAAAAGAACGCGAAGTGAAAACGTGTACCATAAACAAAATAATAAATATTTTAACTACCTGTTTATAATAAGTATACTCATAAAAGGTGAAAATATTAATTTATTGTAACTTCACTTGTGCTCACGCGTACTGCACGGAGGAATGAATGAATGAATATACCTACTTTTATTGCACTCAAAATAAAATATGAAAACTTAAAAACTAGGTATTACAGGATATGTACAACGAAGGCGGCCTTATCACTATGAGCAACATAAGGAAGTGAACATTGAACGTAGACCATTTTGTTACATAATTATTTGAATCAGATAAGAAATACGGAGTTGATCTGCCAACTGCTAGCCATTTATGAAATATAAATTTCTCTTTACGTCAAATTTCATCATCATTCATTTACGTCAATCATTACATCCACAATCAATTGAGAGATTGATGAGATTATTTGTTCACTAAATAGAAATTACGACATGGCTTAGTAGCAAAAACTCTGATAAATACATTTAAGTTTAAACCAAACTCTTATGCAATGTTCCAATTGATAAAAATTGCCCATTCATCATTAAATTGTATGTTATCCACGATATCGTTTCTTGCAATATTATTTATTACTACATACTATACACATTGACGACCCGTTTGGATCAGTGGTAGTGAATGCTGCCTCTGGTGCAAGGGTTGCGGGTTCTTAATTCCACTGTTGGTTCTGATATCCGTAACACAGGTGCTCGAGCTACCTATCTCGGAGTCAGATCAATGATGTTGTGAAATATTTATTTATTTATTATTTACATTATATTTAATAATTCACATACTATCTATATTTATTATAAAATAAAGTTGTTGTTAGTACACTATTTATAACTGAAAAATGGCAGGACCGATTTGACTGAAAATTGGTGAAAAGGTAGCTTAGAACCAGGGATAGGACATTAGATAGTATTGGTCATGTTCCTGCGGGATAAACATAAGCGAATACTACGCGGGCAACGCCGCGGGCGAAGGCTAGTTTCTTAATAAATAAGAGCTAGCTGCCAGTGTCAAGTGTGTGGAGCGACTTCCGATACTGCCGGTTGCAGCTGTGACGTATTAAGTGCAGCTCGCCGGAGCCACGACGCCGCGAGTGAGCGACCCACCTCCTGGGTTAGCGGGACAAGAAACACTTTCATATCATGTTCTCTAAGAAAAGAGATGTAGCGATAATACTCACATATCAGGCACATCTATACTTTTTGCTGTCTTTTTTGTTCATCATCAGCCCATATAAGTCCCCACTACTGGGGCACGGGCCTCCCTCAATCACATGAGGGGTAATTGCCATACTCACCACGCTTGGCAGACGGATTGACGAGGGTCCTCGCCAACCCGTCTTTTTTGTTGCGTCAGTCATTTTATACACGAACGTGTGTGTAAATACAGACGGCGCCAAGTTGAGTTAAAGTCGCCCTCCGCAGTGCAAAAATTGTATTTGTATCTCAGACATAAATGGACTGTCCAAAGTCCAAAAAGGTAACTCTATGTGACGCCGTATACTTGCAATATACTCGTAGCAATCTTTTTTGTATGTGAATTTATTTACAATTACGAATAGCCGATATATTCCCTCTTATTGTAATAGGTACAATTGTTAACACATTTGGGTTAACATACTATGGCATTAATTCGTGTTAACATATAAATACCTACAAGGGATTGTTATGGATGTGATATTGTCCCAATTTATTCAAGCACACTTAATTATGGAACTACTATTCCATATTAATAATAGTTACTTTGCAAACTTGGAAAATGCTAGTATGGTAACTCAACTATTATTATTTAAACAATTTACCAATGTAAATAATATAGCATTTACTTACAAAATAAAGGATCAAACAAAGTAGCAAAATCAAGTCTAACCACAGAATCTTCTAATAGCATCCATTAAGGTGACGGGTAGGGCACACTAGCGACGCCAATCGATTTTAATTTTTAGCTACTAAACTGGATCTATTTTAAACAATTTGGTTACACTCTTTCGGCAAACACTTATACTATTTTTTAAATAACCATGCACAAATGCTGAATCCGTGTTTATACACGAAAAATTGAATCGCGCCAAAAGTGGCTGCTTTTGGCAATTCGAAATTTCGTGTACCAAAAGTAAAGTATAAGTATTTAATAAATAGTATAAGTGTTTGCCGAGAGATTGTAACCCCGAAATTGTTTAAAATAGATCCGGTTTAGTAGCTAAAAATTAAAATCGATTTGCGTCGCTAGTGTGCCCTACCCGTCACCGTTAATAGATGCTATTAGAAAATGTGTGGTTTGACTTTATTTTGCTACTTTGTTTGATTAATTTTATTTTGTAAGTAAATGCTATATTACTTACACTGGTAAATTGTTTAAATAATAATAGTAACGCCAGCGATTGGCGTCGCTAGCGTGCCCTACCCGTCACCTTATAGCGACAGTACAAAAAGCAGAAATGTGATGTGATATCGCGACCGGTTGCGGCAGTTATTGTGACAGGTGTGTTAGGACAGTAGCGCCAATCATTAGGAGGAAAAGTAGACATGGGACACAAACCCGCCGCGTTGGAAAGTGCCGGGGATCGGCGACACATGATATGCCGTGCGAATTAAGCGAGCATAGAAAATGCTCTTCCTGTGCCGATCAATAGGTGAGCTTTAAATAAATAACAGGTGACCACCTGGCCTTGATACATATCCGTGTTAAGAGGAAATCGAATGCGAAAATAACTTTTGAAAGAGTACATCCACGCCTATTGATTTATTTACAAGACATACTAAGGATTTAAAACGCAATATATTAGAGAAATGGACAAATGTAGAAAAAATATTTTAAGTACAGGGACGCGTTGATGTCTTTTTCTGTGACATAGAGTACGATAGCCATCAGTTACATTAGACATCAACGCGTCGGAATAACCCAATAAAAAAGTGACTTTATTCTCACATGAAATTGACAAATGGAGGATACAGTCCATATTAGAATAATATCAAAATATGGTGTAAAAATTTAAAGGTGTAAAATTAAAGTATACGGGGTCTTAAATCATTAAGTTCGCACGTTTTACTTCAAAGAAAACGTACCAATCTGCATGAATTTCATTTGTATTGCCCGGGAATTGAACCGAAAAAAAATAAGATTAGCCATTTTATTCCACCAATCGATCCAGTTGTTATTAAAAATACAAACTTTTATGACCTCACGTTTATAACGTGAGGTCATTAAAATGTGTAGGGCCAGAGTAAGTTCTCACTAAGAATATCTTGCACAAGATTAATTAAAAATTCAACCCAGTTGCATGTATTCCGTATAGATAAGTCCAGATAGATCACATCGGAAGTATTCTCTCTAAGTTGCGCAGGAGATGCCTGATGGCTGACATGTACAGATAACTTACTTTGATAAAGTTCTAGTCTAATGAGAGCAGCTTTATCTCGTTGTATCGTTTGACATTTTTAACGAGACAACATTTGTAAATACGGGTACAATATAGATATCAAACAAAACTAATATATGCTTTGTATCTTCAAGCGATTGTAAATTCTTTATACTATAATTGATTAGGCACGCAAAATATTAATATGTGAGAGCGTGCCCAACGCTCCTATTCCGCACGTAAACTAAACTGTAATACTTTCACGCTGTTTTGATCACTGACCAATACTTTCTGTTACCGAATTGATAGATGTCGATGGTTACGTAACAAATGAAAGATCTACCATTTGTCCCGCTCGTGGAGGCACGCCGGCGCGGCCGGCGGCGGCGGCCCGCGCCCGCGCAGCCGATGCGACAATCGCACGCCGCTAACGAAAGTTACCGGATTTTGTGCACTTCCAATGCCAAGTGCGGCGAAGAAAGCGAGCTGCTCAGCTTACATACCGAAGCATCTTTAGTGCCTTCATCTCGCTCTCGCGACTTAGGAATCGACATGTGGAAGAGGGAGCACGTGTGCTTAAAAGAGAAAGTGGGCCACGTTACGTTTCTCGGTACCATTAACACGGGCATTGAACGTAAACGTCAACGGATAGCATCTCAGTAGTTCCATGACGACTGAAATTCGATGTTATTGTGTTAGCCGTTAGGTGCAATTTGCTTTAGATGTGATTGGGAAGGTTTCGTAGTGCGAACTTGGGCGGTTAGCCATTGATGCAGAATTCGGAGAGCAACGAACTGTGGGCCGCGGAGAAAGTGTTGTGGCGTAACCTTGAGCCTGTGTCACTCTTCATCGGATCACCTAATCGATACGTCACACCACAATGTAGTACGCAAGTGTACACCCACGCTTGTAATCAATTACATTAGCCATTTCATGTCTTTAATCATTATGCACTCATATTTTATGTGGACACTTTCATGGTTATCAGTGAAATAAGTGTACTCAAATGTTACAGTTAAAATGATTAATTTATTTATGGAAATTGCATTCATAAATATTGATTGTTTCTGTTTGGTGCTAAAACAAGATAAGATTTTTTTTAGTGGTCGTAACGTAGCTTAATGCAAATACATACGTGACTTGGGAGACAAGTGGAAAATTTGGCACAACTGAAATACTTACCTGAGCCAAGAATTTATATTTAGGAGATAATAGGACAAATGCTTTCTCGATTTCTTCTTGTATTCAAATAAGTCCTCAATGGCTTAAAAGGTATAGTTATATTATACTTGGTTCAGTGTTTTTTTTTACAACATCACATACATTGATCTGACTCCGAGAGTAGCTCAAGCACCTGTTTACGGATATCAGAACTAACAGTGGGATTACAAATATATATAAATATTTATACTTTTTTTTAATATATGCTTATAATACATAGGTAACACCCAGAACAATACAAACAGACTTGTTTATGCACACAAATATGTATACTGTGCGGGGATCAAAACCGCAACCCTTTGACCAAAGGCAGCGTTCACTAGCACTATTACAAAGTAATTACAAGAATCGAATTAATACTACCACTAGGTGCGTAATTTAGGCTAAAATGATGTGTGTATCTTATTGCCAATATAGTATGTAGATAGGTAACATAAATGTTAATACTTATAAAATATCAGGTGCATGTTGACAAATGTATCAAATGATAATATAAGAACAATCGCTCTTTGAAATAGTCTTCGTACTTCATTAAACATATCATAGTAAAATTTAACTGTAACCATGCCATGCATGGGAAACTTGATAATCCGAAGCCTACAGCCATTGATCAAACAAGTGAAAATGCTCACAACAATAAAATGTCGTTTTTCTTCAGAAATGAAAGCCAGTAAAACATATTGAATGCCTCCACTGGCAGCGATTAATTCGAAACGAGCAATACTAAAGAACCTGTTAGCTATGAGCTGAAGTTCTTAGAAATTTTACAATAGTCAGATCAACTCATGAACTGACTCATTTAGGAATTGGAATGCTGTTTAAAACATAAACAAGATATGATGGAAAATCAAATATGAGTAGTCGCCGTAAACAGCTGATAAAATATTGAATAAAATATTTACAGTGGATTTTAAAATTAAGTTTTTTTTTAATTCAACTAGGTGTGCTTTAAAAGTGAAAATTAATAGTTTATTTATGTATTGATAACTATATAATAAAATTATTTGTAATAAAAATCTCAATTAGGACTGAAATAATTACTTATTTTGAAAAATTTTGATCACGTTCTATCTAAAATTGATTTTATATACTCAGTATTAGCATCGGGGCTAAAAAGCCCATTCATGTGCTTTATATAATACTGTCGATGTTTAATGAAAGAGCTAAGTCCATGACATGTACGTGAGATCGAGTTACCCCCCGCCGTACAAAATAGCACTTATTTCTCAGATATAAGGACGGTCCAGAGTCCAAAAAGGGTAACTCCACGTGACTTCATGTCTACATATAGTCGAATCTGGCAGCTAGGGTGTCCGTCCAAATTTGCCTGAGTGCAAGTACCTACGTGTGACTGGCCACACTGACTTTCTAACATGTTTGTTTAAAGAATAACTCTTAGAGTCAATTTTCTCCGGCCTTCCCGTCAATTAATTAGAGAACTTTCGGCTCGTTACCAACCAATTAAAATAAAAGTTACTAGATGCTTCGTTCATCACAAAATGGCCGCGTACAAAGGACTCGGCTCCGCCCACTGCCTTTGTTGGCAAATTAAGGCAATAGACTATCACTACTGCATCATTTATTGTTTTCGCAACTCTTATAGTCAGCCTATAGTTATTTGGCATGTATCAAAAGTCGGAACAAATGCTATTTTAACATTTTCGATTAAAGTAAGGTTGTACAGTCAGAATCAAAAGTAGCTGAACATTTTAGAACTTTGTCACACTAACCATTGCGCAGCTTCAATAAGTGTTTGACTTACTCAAGCTTCGCAAAACTTAGTGTGACAAAGTTCTATAATGTTCAGCTACTTTTGATTCTGACTGTACAACGCTGTCCTGTCAATGTCCCTGAAGTGCCTTCTGATTGTAGTTGCACAGTACTCCTTTCAAGTCCTGCATTAGTCAATCCAGCGTCAAATGCTTACAAGTATAATGTATAGATATAGTTAATCTTTTCGTTATAAAATTTAAAATTAACGTTTACTTTCAATATTTTATGTTTTTATAGCATTTTTTTTTACAATTTGTTAAAATTTCATCTCGTTATTTGATTCCTACCTGAACATGAGAAGAAGTTTTCCTTTTAATATGTTCTTAATTTTTTCGCTACATTTTATTGCACTCAGTGCATTATGATGAAATCTTGTGAGTAAGTCTACAAAGTGACCTTTTTTAAAAAAGCGAGGTTAGTAGATAATTCTTTTTCCACGGTAGTGCATGACTGTGCCCCGTTTTGTCCATGCCTGAGCTGTGGTCACCATTTACCATCAGTCATGTCATGCCTTGTCTGTCTATTTAAGCAACAAAAATATGCGGTTCGACTCCATCACATGCAGTCTGCTATTCTTGATACTATCTCATTTTCATACTAAGTGTCTAATACTCGTTCCACTCCAAATACGCACTCGCCTACATTTTTTATAATTCGTTTGGACATTATCTCTACTTATTTGAACTGTACATCACATAGTTCGAGATCTAAATATATCTATCTATGTTAACTCGTACTTGAAGTTCGTACAAAAAATAAATACGCAACCAGATAAACCTATTGACGGCTATTTTAATAGTTAGATTACTGACCAAACATCTGCATATAACATAATTTTTTAATTTTAATTACAAGTCAGTACATAAGTATAATAAGAATTAACTAAACACCTCTGGTAGTAAACCTGCCTATTACGCCAAAGGTAGCGCGTTCAATCCCCCCCTCTTGTTCAGTACCTGGGTATATATGTATTTAAGTATATATTAGTAATTCCTCTGTTGTCTGATATCCTTAACACAAATGCATAAGCTACTTAGTACGGTATCAGATCAATGTATGAGATGTTGTATGAAATAAACATAATAGGTACTAGGATGGTTTTATATTTAGTAAAAGTATCTGTAATAAGAAATTGATTTTAGGTTGGTATCGTATTTTTAAGCTCAGTTTGAAAAGCGTGTCAATAAATTCACGATCGTAGCGGCAGGTTTGGCGAACTCTACTGCACCATCTGACCCAGTGACTCGTCCGTTAGGTTTCTGTGAGGATATATTGCCTCTTTATCTATACAAACATATCATTTTATAAGAATTCAGATTACCATGATAACATCTTCTAAAACATTTAGAATGTAAGAAAATTTTAGATATCGACATTTTTTTAGCGAAACTCAGCACAGTGCTGCTTCACGCCGGTTTTCTGTAAGGACGTGGTATCACTTCGGTCGAGCCGGCCCATTCGTGCCGAAGCGTGGGCCTCCCATTCTAGTAATGACATTAGAATAATTTTTTGAACCCAAAGGTACCTCATTTACCTAATCATATTAGATAATGATAACAAGATTATAAATGACGGTAAGTACGTATATGAACGCTGGATCATCATCATCATCATTTCAGCCAATAGACGTCCACTGCTGGACATAGGCCTCCCCCAATGTCTAATACTTGCCGCCACATAGATCGGTCATACCACACAGATCAGTCCTGTGCCGCCCGCATCCAATGGATTCCCACGATCTTCACCAGATCGTCGGCCCACCTTGTGGGGGCCTGCCACGGCTGCGACTTCCTGTACGTGGCCTCCACTCGAGGACCTTTCAGCCCCAACGGCCGTCTGTTCTCCTCACTATGTGCCCTGCCCATTGCCACTTGAGGCATGCAATCCTTTGGGCTATGTCTGTGACCTTGGTTCTCCTGCGGATCTCATCATTTCTGATACGATTACGCAGGGAGACTCCGAGCATAGCCCTCTCCATTGCTCTCTGGGTGACTTTGAGCCTCCTTAATCGGCACATTGTAAGCGGCCACGTTACGGTTCCGTATGTCACGCTATTCCGTATGTTAACGCTGGATGCTAGAAGAATAAACCAGAACTGATTACAAAGATTGGCGTTCATAAGAAAATCTGTAACTTGTACTTACAATAAACATGCCGCATTAGATTTAACACGAGTAGTTCATGTAGAAATACATATATACATGCTTAGTAAATCGCACTAAGTTAGAGCGATACTAGCTCAAGTGGTTCTGAACGCGCCTTCCAAATGGGGGATCGTGGTTCGAATCCGACCTGCTGGATTTTTCAAATGTATGTGCGTATTTCTATTAGCTCGACGAGGCGAGGGAAAACATCGTGAGGTAAGCACGTTTCGGATAGTTCCTGAAACGTGTAACTGTTATTCAGTTGGTCTGGTTCCCCTGTTGCGAAAGTCAGACTGCAGTAGCCTTATTTTAATTACCAGACTCCCCTAATCCTGAATCATGGTCCAAGCGTACCCGGGCTCCAGAGCGACCGCTTTGAATGTAACCGGGAATCACAACCTAAGAGAAGAGGAGTAAATCGCACTAAGTGAGTAGGTGGTTAGATCGTCGACCTTTTTTTTATGTAATAGGTAGGCAGACGAACAGACGGATCACCTGATGGTAAGCAATTGCCGCCGCCCATGGATACCCGCGACACCAGTGGAGTCACAAGTGCGCTGCCAACCTTATACCCCCTCTATCCCCCGGATTGGGTCACGCAGTGAAACACAGCACAGTGCTGCTTCACGCCGGTTTTCTGTGAGGCTATCACTCCGGTCGAGCTGTCCCATTCAAGCCGAAGCTTGGCTCTCCCACGATAAAAACCTGCATTAAACCTTGGCAGAAGCAGTTGTAATAGCCTACATGTCAATTCCACTTGCTTGTTTTTAGACCTAATCTGAATTACTTAATCAGCAAGACACTAATTATGTTATAATTTACTTCTGCTGCATAGAACTAGTTCCACATACTTTGAGAGCCTTAAGCTAGCGCTGATAATGTCGTCAAAGACTAAATTCTTTGCTGTATTTATAATATTAACTTGTTATTCGAGTTTCTAGTTATTCTAAACTACGTAAATTAATGTATTATGGAATTTCAGATTAGCCTAGTTACTACTTAGGTTATTGCTAATCCAGTCAGATATAACACTGTGATTTTAAGGTATGTACAACTTGGTAACTTATTTAAAAATGCAACAGTATTTTAATAAAGCACAGTAAATTATATGTTAGTACGAGTACGTACATGAGTACGAGTTGCATACTCGTACTTACATTTGAATACGAAAGAAATATTTAGACTAATATGTTTCAAATACAATCATGAAACTTCAAATCTTGAAGTCAAATCTAAGCTGGCTGGAAGTAGGAGTACCTACCTCAACTAAGTAAGTAGGTACAGGTAGGTACTTGACATGCGTTAATGTGACAAATAATACAATTAAAATAATTGGATTGCACGTAATATACTGTAATTTTAACCTTAATTCTAAATACTAACATGTGTACTTATATAGATAAAGATAAAAAATTCTTTATTCAATTTAGTTCCACACAGAACATTTATGAATGTCAAAATAGGTACATAATATTTACCGCTAGTTCGGAATGTCGATTTCTACTAAGAAGACACCAGCAAGAAACTCAGTAGTTACTCTTTTCAAAAATTGATGATGTTACAGAGTTTCAATCGAGAAATAAAAATACAATTATGAAAGTTAATAGACTACTATGAATAACAAATCAAAATATTAATCAATTAACTTGACCAAGAATCCTTATCATTTAAATAGTCTTGTACACTTATAGTAACCTTTCTTCATTAATATAGATTTGCATGCCATATTATGGTTAAGTATGTCGATCTCTTTTAATATCATAAGACCTACTATGTACAGTATTTATGCAAATAAAGATTCATTCATTCATTGAGGTACATTTTTTACCATTCCGTTAATTCAAATTGAACACGATAATTACATATAGCAAACAAAGACCAGTTGGTCTGTCCCGGTGGATAAAGACAATAGCTGCCGAGTTGCCGATACGATAGCGATAACGCGAGCGCCGAGCATGCTGCCGCGCGTCGACCGTAGTATAATTTCTCGACGTGACTCGGCGGCTTTCCCGCCGCGACTGTCTGCATCCGCGTGGCGAATGCCTGCAACAGAATATCTTTGAGGCTCCTACTGAATGTTACATAAATTTTAAAGCAATATTTCTTTGAATTAAACTTGCCTCGAGTGTCTTTTATTACCGCAGAATAATGGGTTCAACCTTATGGATAGTGATAGAAGAAACCAATGGAGCTATACCAATGTGCATTTCATATCTAAAAACTGCAACTCATGAATTTCTCCAAAAATAGTAATGACTCACGTATTAGTTATCTAAGGATGACGTAACCGTTTTAAAAAATAAATTACATCAATTTTGCTATTTTAAGTAAAGCTACATCAAGAAGAAACTACATCGACAATATTTTTAATAGACTTTTATTTTCATAGTTTACGATCACTTTCACTTCAATTCAAATAATTTATTTGTGTAAAGAGTCGTATTAGTTTTCTATGATTTAATGTTTACTGAGTTAATTTATAGTTGAAAATATCTTCTTGTCTTTTAATATACCAAGTAATTACATGATTCTAGACAAGTAGTTATTCTGAGCCAAGTTTAACATCATACATTATTTCTCCATTTTTAATTTTCTTTTTTTTTTGCTCTGAAGAATTTCTTAACTCAATTACCTGTAACAACCACTCACGTCAGTAATAGTTAAGTAGGTGTCATTAAGCACTTGATCTAAATTCTATACTCCGCTTGGATAATTGCAAAAAAGACAACTAAGACAATCATTGTAAAAAGAACTGGCAGCGTCTAAATATTGATCACATTGACTTGCAAATTGTAGTTTAGCGATAGACAGAAAACGAAAGTTCTGAATAAAGTTACGATTCACGTTGGTTTTTGTTGATCATCTCGTGTGAAACCTGAGCATGGCTTTTTATGGATTTCGTATAATTTAGATGGCGGTCCCACGATTCAGTTCATTCTAATCGCGTCAAGTGTAAACTCTTCGCGCTAATCAGGTATCATCCATTAATTAAGTTTTTATAGTGTTCGTCAAATCATTAATCATTATAGCATCGTAACTCGCCGTAACTGACATGCAAGTAGATAATGATCAAGTGAACGATCTCATAGGCAAACTATGGTAATGGATTATTTATAAATACATAATGATGTAAGATGTAAACATCATTGCCTTTCAAACATTATGGTCAAATTAGTTATCGTGGGAGAGCCACGCTTCGGCATGAATGGGCCAACTCGACCGGAGTGATACACGGTCCTCACAGAAAACTGGCGTGAAGCAGCACTGTGCTGTGTTTCGCTGCGTGAGTGAGGGTACCGGAGGTACTCGTCTGCCACCTATCACATAAAAAAGTAACAATTTATATTTATTCAGCTACACTATTCTGGTGACACTAATTACTTTTTGATTTTATTCATAATATATTAAAGAAGAAACTGATCACATTCAATTAAAATCTATGTAAGCGCACGAAATCGACGAAGAAAAGTGTAAGATAAACACATGAAGTTCAGTTAATAATACTGTCAAAATTTCCTTTCACCAGCTGGTCTGGATGTTAACCAACGAGTTCTTAATTGGATAATATCGTCTATTCTTCAAGCGACGAGTGATGAGCGTTCTGACAGAGCAATTAAGGAATCTAGTATGAGTATAATGCTCTGCGAATTAGCAAGAAGATTACATTTAGCCTCCGGGTTGGAGTGTCTTAGGTATTCATCTAGCCTGCAGATTCTGGAACCACCGTCGACGTGTGGCATGCCTCTCGGCCTATCCGGATTCATTTCGGAGAGTGAGCGGAGGTTCCTCATAATTTGATCCCCCCCAGCCCATTCCATCACCGGACGACAAGGCGAGGTGAGGGCTTTCATACTTATGTGGTAGAACTACCCCTTATCCGCACGAAGCGATTCGCTTCCACATTTATAATGCGGACGGCTAAGGAATGGAACTTCCTGCCGAGGTCTGTTCTTCCTGACCACTATAATCTGGACATCTTTTAGGCAAACGCGTATCATCCTAGACTCACCGTCGCTTTCCTTCAGGTGGTCAGGCGTTAGCCTAATTGACCAAAAAAAAAAAGAAATTCTTTTTGAGACGTCGAGATTTTAGGAAATTGATTTTCAAAGCAATTAAAGGCAGACCGCTCCCCTAACACTAACGAGGAGATAAAGTTTAGACAAAATTATCGCCTTTAAAAAAAAACTATGCCTTACCCTGTAGTAACATATAACCGCGGCAGAGATACGTTTTTTACTTCACTGTTGAGCAAATGGTAGAAATATAGACACTATTAGAAAAGTCCAGAGTTGCATGCGCGGATTCTAACCGACGACCTTCCGTTTAGAAGACGCACGTTCTTATCCAATTAGCCATCATCGCTCTCGTAGTTTTGTTAACCGTTAGTGATTAATTATGGTTATGTATTCATTTCCTCAACATCCAATAGAACTGTACGTACAGCCGACTAAACAAACATACATTATCATAACAGTTGCGCATGTATACGGATATCTCGTGAAATTTATATTTATTTTACAGTAATGTTAGGTTGTAAATTCTACTTGTGGGTTTGAATTGAATAGTAACCCCAATAACTTGAAAGTCCTTTTTGTCTTCAAAATTATTTATTAATATGTTGACTAACTAAACTGAAAAATTGATTAACAAAAATACGGCCTCCTCATTAACAGTACCCAATTACTTTTACCGGAGTAGTACCACGGCCTCACAGAAAACCGGCGTGAAGCAACACTGTGCTGTGTTTCGCTGCATGAGTGAAGGTACAGGAAGTCCAATCCGGGGAAAGGGGGTTTAAAGGTTGGAAGCGCACTTGTGACTCCACTGGTGTCGCGAGTGTCCACGGGCGGCGACAATCGTTTACCATCAGGTGATCCGTCTGCTCGTCAGCCACCTATCACATAAAATAAATAACTTAGATTTTTTCAAATATTTTTCCAGCTTGACATCGAATCGATATCTAATATCTACGTAATACGAGATACGAAGTATTCAGAGCTAGAAATTTAACATCCCATTTCTTATCAACCAACTACGTCACTAAAAAGTGGAAAAAAAATCAGTCATCTTGGTTTCGAAGTATGAGGGTGTTAAGGGTCGAAAGTGATTTCACAGTTGTAGCGAGCAACCGCGAACGGGCCGGAACCGTCAACGAGCCGCCAAGTTTATGATTATGACTATGTTTGATTGGGCTACATTGTCCCACATGCACTGTACAGGGTTGCCACAATTTTGGTTGGTTAGTTATATCTATTTAGTCTTCGTGGGATCCATGGTATCTTCCGTATCACCACAATCCATTACCTTTCTATTTTCGCACCATTTCTTTTTTCTTTCGGAAAAGCCTGTAGTCTTCCGGTTTCGAAAAAGTTGCCCATTGAAGACCCATACTGCCCTCTGACCAATGAGTCACAGTAATAAAAGGCGTTTTATGGTTTTCATCTCCACTTTTGCGTGCTCTGTTGTTTCATGCTATTTTCTTTATTTTAAGCATTTTATAAAGTGCTGACAATGAACATGTTTATGTTTTTTTTTATAACATCGGTTGCCAACTAGGGTGTAATATAGTCTAGTAGCAAGGAAATAAAATTTCTTGATACAAATATTATTTACTAGGTTTTCGTCTTACCTTAAGTTTGATGTTCATTATCAGCATTTTATAATGCTTATCATCAACATCTGTGACATAGGCCTCCCCTATAACACTACTATACAGTACCTATATGTGGAATAGTTCTCTGAATTCTTTCTACCGGTTTTAGAATTTGATTGAGTAATTACAATATAAAAATAGTACCTGATTGGTTAAATTTTGTTTTTTTTTATAATGTGATAGGTGGCAGAGGAACAGACGGGTCACCTCATGGTAAATGATTACCGCCGCTTATGGATACACCAGTGGAGTTATAAGTGCGCTGCCGTGCCAAGCTCTGTGAGGCCGTCGAGCAGGCCCATTCATGCCGAAGCCCGCGGTGTTCTAAAGTTTGACGCATCAGCCCTAATCGCATTTCTTCTCGAGCGCTTAATTGAACGCGGCCGGCACCTACTACAGTATATTATTATAATATCGCCGCAGATTACAGAAAATAGAAAATGCCCGAGGGCCGCTTTCTTGCAGTACTCGCCAGCCTAGTTCCGACAGGTGGGCGCAGTCGCGTATAAAAATACGGACATCAATTTCTACTCTAAATTTATTTATTTTTCGTATGGCACCAGACAACTTTAATATAGACCGTCACACTAGGAGCCCAATTCTCGTGCTTGTGATAATTTGAGAACATGGCGGATATGGAGGATGTTTTAGTGATATATGTCGTATTAAAATAAATATCACGAGCACGAGAATTGGGGTCTTGGTATATGTTTGATTACATTTCAGGCTATTGGATGCTAAATATTTTCAGTAATAGTCTTACCATCCCAATTTATGTAAGCAGTGCTAAAATCGATAACAACACTTTATATTATTTTGATACACATGATTTACATATAATGGACTACATAGCTACATAGTATAAAACAAAATAGTTTTATACAATAGATTCGTTGTGATTTTGGCGATTATGAGACTTTTTTTAAAGTACAACGGTGAATCCATAAAAGAAAGTATAAAGATGTTTTTGAGACAAAATTATGTCACGATTTCATCCTACAAGTGACTATAATTTTTGTAATTGCAAAAGGTGGCCACTTTAGGCAATAATAAGAATTATGGTTACTTGTACGAAGATGATATATTACACGAGTACATCTTTAAAAAATCTTAATACTTTCCTTTGTAGATTCGCATAATAATCACAATCAATACAAATCTAGTTACATCGCTGCGACACCCTAAAACTACGAAAAGGTACGTAATATTGCACCCGGCAGCCACTTGTTATAATACTACATAAAGTATGACAATGTTTTCCAGTCTGTATTCAATTGCCAAAAAAAGTTATTACGCGAGAGTTTGAACAAGAGGGTTCATTATTACCAGAAAGAATAAAATTATGACGGATCATAATTCAAAATTCATTTTTATCGTGTTAATAAACATTAAAATTAAGTGCTTCGTTATTGAAATCAATGGGATGCGTTCACTCGTCGAGTTGGCGATTATTTAAGTTATGGAATTGTATTTACACGGTATCGAATCTAACGGTTCAGTCAGAGCCGAGCATCTCTTGCATCGACAGACGAGAGCCGTGCTTTCTAACCAGCGATCGAGTGTCTGGGGTGAAATCGCAGCGCTCGCGCCTGCGCCGGATTGAGATCCCACTGCTAATTTTTGCATTCACTTATTAATAGTATGAAACGTGATTTTTTGGTTATTAAATGATGATACAATCGGCGTTTCTGTTGTGCCGACTGTAGACGGGTTTTTATTGAACGAGACACAAAATTTAACAGTCACGAAATTGTACCTGTGGCATAAAAATGATGAAGTCGCCAAAATGACATTAGATAAATAATCTGTATCTAAAGTGGCTATAGTATAGCCACTTTAGATACACTTTTTATAGCCGCTATACGGTAGCATTTGAGTAAAACAATATGTAGTCAATCTGATTAGATGAAAATAAAGGCGTTACGTACGGCGTTATTGATCCTACTCCATTAGATCGAACTTTCATTCCGTTATTATTATTAATTGCCGACTGCCTCGAAGGCGCAATGATTAGTGGGTCGCACTTTAAAGCAACGGTTCGGCTTGGGGTCCCGGGTTCGATCCCCGGGCGGAACAAAATTTGTACCTGAGCTTGTCTGTTAAGAAATTCTCAGTGTTAGCCCGGAGTCTGGAACTTGGCGGTCTTGTACCCCCGTGCCTCGGAAATCCGGTCCTCCGCCTAATCCCTCTTCGATCGTGTCACACTAGTGTCCCATCGAAATAAGAGGGTACGGGAATAGAGAGTGCACTTGTGTCTGCGCAAATACTTGTGCACTATAATATGTCCTGCGTCGATGGCTGATCGCTGAGATTGGCCGTCAGGACCGAAATATCGGTTTGGAGGACATTATTATTAATTGCAGATTGCTCCTTCGCATAAAAATGTAAGAGCACTTTTCCTATTATCATTCATCTTTTTTATGACTTAATTAATACCAGCAGAGAAATTATAGAGACAGATAAATTTCACTGCAATATCTTAGAGTTGAAGCTGTAGTAGTAGCTATGCTGCGTGCCGTCTCGTGGCGTGCGCGCACCGTGCATAATATGAATCGAATCTTTTTTTTAAATAAAGAAAGTAAAAAACTTTATTCCATGGCAGACTTATAGAACGCCACGCGGGGAATGAATGTGTTTTCTATGTTGTATTTTCGAAGAAATGAAGTGTGCGTTACGAAAATGACCTATTCAATCGGAACTAATCTTCTTGTGTCACTATTTTTGTATTTTCTCTAATTATTACCAATACTATGCCCCCATCATTTTTCAATCAGAACCACTTAGTCAGACTATGCGAAGCCTCTCCTATCGGCCAAAACGAACTGCTATCTACTTTTAAGATTAGTAATAAACTGATTATTATATATATCGAAACCACCATGAGAGGGTATTTAAATTGCTGGGCAAGCATTAGAAGAAGCAGATAATGGAAATTTAAGAAGGTCTATAAATTTAATTTTCGCTTTTGCTTGTTCGTGACTACTAAGACTTTCATTTGAAAGACAATAAACCAAATGCTGTCTACATTCACCAATAAATAAACAACAGCCAGGTTCTGCAACCGGTTATTTTGAAATAATACCCATATTTATATCCAAGTGGTTCTAACGTCTATAATTTAAATGCGACATCACTTAAATAAGCTCCACCGCAATACCGCTTATCGGATAATTTATTTCAATGTACATGGTACTTAAGGCGACCTTGCACTTAATAAGGTGAAGGCCGCGGCGGTTTCCTCTCGACGCAACGGGAGCGGTGCGCGCGCGCAGTGAAAGATGCAGTTCCGGCGCGAGTCGCGACTGCACTCGGTCAGTGGGTCACCCCACCTGCGGCGCGGCGGTGGGGCTGCGGCTCGTGGGGGCGCTCGGGGCCCCAGTGCCCGCGAGTGGTCGACGCCGAGATGGTCGGGTGTGCGCCCGCGCCGCGCCTCTAGCGCCGATGCGCATCCCTGCCCGCCGACGGGCCTTAGGCTAGTGCTCACGTACGTGTTTTGGTTGCAGGCCGCCGACCGACTGGACTGTGACTATGAAGAGGACCAGACTGTTGCTCGCGATCGCGACGCTCCTGTTACAGGTTCGTAGTTTCATATTGTTTCAGTGGATGCTGGTATATTCTGAGAGGTCTCATTTTGTCACTAAGGATAATAATAATATTTGAGATTAATTTTGTGTTACTATAAAAATTCACTATATTTTCCAGTTATTTCTCGAGTTATCAATATCAGAAATGATATTCAGAAAACTAATGAGACTGACAAAATGAGACTTTTCTGCAGACATTAGAAGTGCTTTAATATTCTCATGTAATGTATTAAAATGTTAATAAACTAAAATTTTCAAGAAAACACAAAAATGAAATCCGTTATGATAGCAAACCAATACATTTCTGTAATAATGATGACTTAACAGTTACTGAATGGTAATGCGGATAATAAGGCAGAACACGCGCAGTTTGTGGGGCGCGCGCGTTCGGGATCCCGTTGAGAGCTGCGCCGGAGTCGGCTAACAGCGCCCCTAACAGTCCGCCCCGGCGCCGCTGGCCAGTGACGGACCGTGGAACAATAACGCTACTGTGATTACCAAGAGCACATTTAACACTTTTCTATGTGTTGTAATGGACCGTAGATGTATGCTGGTTAGATATACGCGTGTATTACCAATAGGCGTTTGTGCTAAACGTTTCTTATTATCTAATTCGTACATTGATCTACCTGTTTAAATATTGCTTTAAATAAGAATGTGCAACTAATTTTTAACTAAAAACAATAACTTCAGTAAAAGCTAGTGTGTTTCTCAGCTGCATCAACTTGTCCCCTGTCTACCACCGTGAAAACAGACAAACTGCGGATTACCACCCTTTAATGATGACTATTCCTCGATTGCGTATTTCCTCCTCATTCGTGATACGCACTGCCAGGGTGTGAAACGCCCTTCCTGCATCTGTTTTCCCGACCGACAACAACCTCGTTTTTTTAAAAGTTAGATTGAATAAGCTTCTTCTGGGTAAGGTCCCTCCATGTAGGCTTTTTCTCAACTCTTAGAGTTCAGTGTAAAACCAAGAGCAAGCCCATCATCCAATAAAAATAATCCTAAGTCATATTCAGCCTTGTACAATATAAATTTTGAATTAAAGCGGATCCGTTTGTTTCTACCAGAAAATAAGCGATGTTTTATGATGCAGAGAGTAATTTGTACGCGCGAGCACACTCGCACATTCATGTAAATTAGAGCTTAAATGCTTGGGAATAGGGGTTATTTCCGATGCGTGCGCGCAGTGCAGCGGTGGCGTGCGTTGCAGTCTGCGAGTGGAGCTTGCTCGTGAATTATTCAGCTTTTTCCGCTCACGTTGGCGGCAACTAGGCTAATGA
Source organism: Marasmia exigua (assembly GCA_019059595.1). Classification (NCBI taxonomy): domain Eukaryota; kingdom Metazoa; phylum Arthropoda; class Insecta; order Lepidoptera; family Crambidae; genus Marasmia; species Marasmia exigua. The sequence continues at coordinate 18,606,627 of CM032463.1, forward strand.
TTCCGTTAGCACATCCACAAAACATCGGGCTATTGGCAGCTAACTGCGTATGCTTATCGTCTGACGAATTTATGGTCGCACCGATTGGCAAATGATTGATGATAGAAAGATTAAATAGTAATCGCAAATCATCCGAAAGCGTGACCATAACTTCAATTGAAAGAACTTATAAAACTAAATGCATTATGTAATAAGTTATATTTAGTTATATAACTTCGTCCTATACAAATGTGATGTTCGTTATGTTGTAGGTAATCATTATCACATCTTCTTTTGATCAGGCGAGCATTTAATCCCAGGTGTAAGAGACGACCACTATCAAAGTGATGCGACCTTTTTGCTTTAACTTGCTTTTCAATGGAAGAATTTAAGAGAAAATACTTCGCCGAAGCTTGTTTTCTGATAAAGCTTTAACGAGTATTTAAGTGCGTAATAGCGACAGAGACAAGCAAGACTTCAGTCTCATTCAATTTTGGGTGTGTATAAATCTAATTCACGCTTTTCAATTTCCTTTCAATACAAATATGCATAGCTATTCCTTAAAAAGTAGCTTTCCGTTGCTATCTGAACCGCAGCCCAAAAGTAGAAACGCGATGTAATTTGCATAACACGAGCGCGCGGCAAAACAGCGCGCGCGCCGCGACCGCCAAAATACCCTTTGTACACTTTCACTGGAACTGTTTCGCATCTTTAGCGCTGACGTAACTCCGGGGAGGCCCGCGATTTCGTTTTGCCGCATTGTACTCTTATTTGTATCGTAATTTACATCACATTTACATTATTCCTTTGACTGAGAATGCTCTTTACACATTTAATAGTTAACATTTTTAATAGCGTAGGACTTTCGTCATCAGCTTATTACCAGTGGCGTCAGTCCTTTACGCCTATGGAGGCGTAAAGGACTGACCCGCAACCCATGGGGGTTGCGGGTTTTTAAAGGCGCTAAAAATTTCGAAGCGAAAAATCAACAAGTTCTGTGTAGGAATAAAATTTTATCAAACACCCTAATTCTACCACTAGAAAACCTTTATATTGATAACAATTTATTTAGTAAATTCGGGTCGGATCAAAAACATTCAAAACGTTCATAGAGATATTTTTATAATGTTTATGTAATTTTGTAACCGGTATGTACCTATATATTTAAATTAATTTCAATTATCATGAACGAGTTATACCGTTCAATCACTATTTCATAATTGTGCATTGTAGTCTACTTCCAATAGCTCATCATTGTTGTGCCAGGTCGTGCCAAATCTTGTCATGATTTCGATTATGTTACTTATATAATAGGATTACAGCTGTGATTAGATAGGTACTAAAAAGATTTGTTATACGAAAACTTGAGAATTAAAATAACAATGATTTTTAATTACTGACGGAAAGTTACTGAAATGTTGATAAATTGCTCTTGATAAAGTTATTCCTGTTAAAAAACAGATCCAAGAAAAACTAACAAAATTTGATTTTTTCTTGCTTCGGCATTATGGACCTAATCAATTAATTATGCTCAAGTATTTGCGAAAACCACAAAATTATTTGCACTGTAAGCAATTCGCAAAATCTTAGGTAATACACAAATATCAGTTACCTATAAGAATGAAATATATCGAAGAACAAATTTCATTGCTTCCAAAAAACACACTAAATAAAGCTATTGCATCTTCAAAAATCGATATTATTTAATCGTATGTTTTAATGTATTAACTCTATTATAAGAAAGAGCCCATTGTGTAGTTAGGAGAGCCAGCAGATGATTACTACTATTACATTACAAATCGTGGCCATGATTGGCAGATTAGATCACCGCTTGATCGATCAGTGTCAGCGACTTGGACTGGTTATTGATTATGATAAGTTAGTGATGCGACACGAATTCACTTTTCCTAAGTGCTATCAGAAAAGTAACCGCTTTTTTATATCAATTGACCGTAACTAGGTACCGCATGAATAGAAAATACCAATTGTCTAGAGGTGGCGCAAAAAATCGCTGTTTTACCTAAAATCACAGCTCGGAACGAACGTAAAATAAGACGACAGAGATCACTCAATTGGTTTAAAGTGTCTCGAGGAAATTTTTGGTGCAAATCTATGTTTTTGTACGGTTACTCCTCCTGACCTGAATTCACCGAGTTGTTGAGATTCATATTGAGTAAACATGAGTGCCTCTTTTTTGCAAAAATCGCCACACTTGAAGAACATGAGATTACCCTAACTTATCTGTGTAGAGATCTACTTTTTGCATACAATCTCTGTAAAGTGCCTGCAATATTACAGCATCTAAGTTATAAGCACATGGTTCAAATGACTCTGAGTTTCTTGAGCTATTTCAGTGAAATTATAAAGTGATGTATTTGAATCAAGTGGTCAATTATACCGGATTGGAGTCGCATCACTATAATTAATTATTCTCATTTACTATAAAAGTAGTCTACAATTTTAGAACTTTAACCTAATGGCATAGTGACTTAGTTATTCAACGATAACTCTAAAATATGTAAATATTGGCAACGGAAATTATTTTTATTATACAGCTAGTTTTATTTGTAAAGGTTTTTGTGAACATTTAGAATATTGAAATTCGCCGTTATTATATCCTTTGACTTGTTATTATTAATTATGTATGAAAAAAATATTTCTCTTTTAAATCAATCAACGCAAACTTTTGTCTATACATAAAAAATTAAGGCGTTGATAAGTGTGTGATTTTTGGGGTCTAAATAAATAATGAAATTAATTAATTTAAACAAGTCCAACAACTATTCCCTAATTAAAACGCGCAAAATATTAATAACTTTAACCCGGATATTCGTTTAATTTTGGTAACGGAACTTGAATCTATCAGAATTAATATCCAAACGTCGATCATTGCTAGATGACCCTTCTATTTATTTCCTCGAACACCATAGGTCGTGACCTGTTCCACGAAATCTTAATCAGACATGATCGATAAGCGCTATGCGTTGCCAGTTGCGATAACAATCGCGCCCTGCAGCTAGCAAGCCAAAACGAACTCCCAACGAGATACTTGAAATTCTTTCCCGTGGCTAGGGAAAGTGTTCGCGCCGCGCATGCGCCTTGCCCTTCGCGCAGAGTTCAAGTTCACGTCGTTCGATGCGCGTGATCACAAGATAAACGCTCGTGCCGAAATGAATAAATCGACGGACTGTGCGCACCGCACGAAAACACTTTGATCTGCGCCTCGCGCATATAATTATTCCGAGATCGATTTTCACTTGAAAAACATTAGGTGCGCTATGGCGTTAGTGAAAATAATGTACCTACCATAGCATTGTCATAAACTCGTATTGATGGATGTTTAGTTATGTATTAGAGAAAGTTAGGTGGTTAAAGTTTAAATGCTGTATGTGCGGCGGTTACTATCAAGTAAAGACTTATAGTTATGCTCTTGATGATTTATAGTCATGCTATTTGCAACGTCATAAATCTGCATATTGTTAGGCCCTCTTTCACTGCTAACCAAATCTCATTTAAGATAACTCTACACGAGGACACTGGTTAATTTTAAGCACTTATTTGTACACTTTTAAGCGATGCTTAATTTATTAATATGCATAAATGAAAAAGTGATATTCCAAAATTTCCAAACCAGCCGCCAATTAATTTAACATTCCAAATTAACAGTTCTTATTAATTAAGTAAATTTAGCACTTCACGTGCTCTAACTGTAAATAAATAAATGACCTTATACAAAAATAGGCAAACAAATATTATTTATAAAGTATATGTTTTTCGGCCATGAGATTAGAGTGCTCATCTTTTTGTTGGTGTACGAATATCGTCACTATACAAACACGTAAACATACTATAATCATACATGTGAAAGTAAATGAAGACATATACGTTTACAGAAATCACACTCCCGCGATTTTATCTCCATGTCTCCTCCACGAGACAAAGAGACTTCATTACATTAGACTACAGACATACATCGCATTATCGTTTACGAATCACAAGATTCGTGACGTGAAGGTCTGTTCTTGCTCACTCGACTTTGAAGTCGAATTTAGAGATTTCATACATTCGTCCATACAAATCTCAAACCAGACTTCCATGTCAAATGCACGAGAATAGGCCCTGTGGTGTTCCGAGTCTCCGCGTCACGTTTCACACAACGTGCTCCCAATAGGCCCTAAGCGGAGGAAAGCTTCGCTCATTTTCTTTTTCTTCTAATTAAGATCACCCTGTGGAGGAGGTCACAGCTGATCACGCGCTCTGATACCTCTGATATGCGCGCTGCGCGCACGCACGAGCACACTTCCCACGTCCCGCACGAACAATACAGGCAGGGGACGGCGGCTGTGGGACATTGTAACTACATAGAGCACATCCCGGAAGTTTTTGTCTCATCTTGAGCACAATGCCCATAAACACAAACCCGTTAGTTTACGGCATGTCAATTTGATTTTTATTGAACAGATTGATTTTAAATTCTATAGTATTTTTTTCTAATCCTGAAATATGGTTTAAGCGTACTCTGGGCTCCAAAGCGACAGCTTTGGATGCAACCGGAAACTACACGCTAAGAGGAGGAGTATTTTTTTCCAAATTATTCATCGAATGGTCGATAAAATTACCTAACATATGAATAATAATATGCGTTTCCTCATTATTACGAGGATAGTGATCTCTGCAATACCAAATCAATTCCCATCCAAAATTCTTCGGCGTCTTAATTATCGTCTTTGATTTTAAAGTGTAATATTGCCACGTTTCTATCAATGTGGATACATAACGAGTATAAATAGTATTGTAACACTATCTCTTATATTTATAAGCTCGAAAACGATACTAAAAGTCACCACTTTTTGCAATAATTGTGATTATCTGTAAAGCTCCAATGTTTATAACATACAGTACTCGAAATGAAACAAGTGCCCTCCAGGGAGTTTATTTTTTAAAATACTTAAATATAATATAATGAATTGGCGTTGCTACTGGGCAGACTGAACCCTCTTAAGGCGACGGGTAGCCCTCACTAGCGACACCATTCGTTTTTAATAGTTAGCTACTAAACCGGATCAATTTTAAACAATTTCGGGATTACAACCTCTCGGCAAACACTTATTAACCATGCACAAATGTTGGGTCCGTTTTTATCCGCGAAAAATTGATTACCGCCAAAAGCGGCCACTTTTAACGTGAATCAATTTTTCGCGTACAAATGTTGGGTCCGCATTTCATCATCATCATCAGCAACCCACACTCGTCCACTGCTGGACATAGGTCTCCCCTAATGCACGCCACTGCTCCCGAATTTCGGCCACTCTCATCCAGCCCACACCAGCCAGCCTTCGAATGTCATCATCCCATCTTGTCGCAGGGCGTCCTACACTACGCTTGCCGAGTCGCGGTCTCCACTCAAGGACTTTACGGCTCCAACGGCTGTCAGTTCTGCGGTTAATATGAACAGCCCACTCCCACTTCAGTTTGCTAATTCGGTGGGCTATGTCGGTGACTCTGGTTCTCTGTCGGATTACATCATTTCTGATGCGGTCCTTTAGAGATACTCCGAGCATAGCCCTTGGTGCGCATTTGTGCATGGTGACTTAATAAATAGTATAAGTGTTTGCCGAGAGCTTGTAACCCTGAAATTGTTTAAAATTGATGCAGTTTAGTAGCTATAAATTAAAATCGATTGGCGTCGCTAGTGTGTCCCTACCCGTCACCTTAACAATTGTAACAACAGCTCAATAAGTGTGCTTTAATTTAAAAACTTTCGTAGTACCTCCATATTGGCGCTAGCTCGTAGCAGCGCTACGAGTAATGCGTTGAAGTCTTTTCAACCAACATACAATACTTAACGTAAATCTATTTCAGTGGTAATTTAATTCGATCTTACTACAACCTTAATACTTCTTTAGAAATTATGTATTGTGAACTGACGCTAGATCATTTGTTTCCTACTAAGGCACGATTCGATCATTCTTTATCCAATAATAAGTATATGGTATAAGTAATGCAGTTTACTCGTAGCGTTATGAATAAGAATAAGAATAAAATATGTTTATTTCCTTAAATACATATGCATAACAAAACAAGTAGGTCTACAATAAGTGAGAATGTGTATATTTGTGTGAAAGTAAGTGAGTATGTGTGTGTGTGTGTGTATATACCATAGATTTGTTCTTGGATTGAAGATTAGTCGAATCGTGCCGCAATCAATTCTATTTCTGCTATGCTATCTATGTACTGATACACTGTAATGCTTAAATTAGTATTCATGCAGTAAATTGTACATTAATAGGCACTTAATAGGCTTTACACTCCCGTAATCGCTGCAAATTCACTCACGCAACCACTGTCGTTTACATATCGCTAGTACCAGTACATTCAATAGTCTATTACTAGTGCAAATAACTTTCTAGGTACACAAATAATCTGAGGAGAAATCTCTTTGTACTTAAAGGACATGGATAATACGAATGTCGAAAACACATATAACCTCGACCTTGTTCGGATTTGCAAACGCCGTGGAACGCAAACAAAAATCCGGTTCCACTCATTTCACGTTCATTTGAACAACTTTCATCTGCTGCGTACCAATTTTATACTTAAGTGTGTAAAGCGACAGGTTTCTTTCGCAGGTCCCATTAATTTTAAGGCTTACGTAACCTCTCTTAGATAGAGGGCCAAGAAGAATTATTCTTTTTAACGTAGTAACGATTCCTACGTTAATACTAGACATTGTCGATGTCTATGGCTTGTTGTCCACACGACAGTCGAGGCGGGACTGAGTCGAGGCGGCAGTTCAATTGTGTCCCCGCCGCGACTCCACCGCCATTTTGTCAAAAATAGGAGGAATCATAGCCGACCTCCCGTCGATTCTACGTAAAAACTAATCCTGAACCGCGCCGCCGTCGCTGTGACGACTGCGCCTCGACTGTTGTATGGGTGCTTACGAACGACAGTTACCACTTTCCATAAAAATGCATTGGAGGCTCGATAATATTTAAAATACGAATAAGAATCAGTATTTTACAAATTATATACAAATTTGACTGTGTAAATTGAAAGTTAAAAAACTAGAACTCCATTTTACAAAAATAAGGAACTTTAAAATCATTAAACATTATTAATATCCAACTAAAAATGTCACTCAACTAATAGTCTTTTGAATGAGGTCAACGAAATTCATAAGATTCGTCCAATATATCAAAGTCATCCCACAAATTATGTAGATTAAGATAAGATTATATCAATCTAGAATCTAGATCCTTAATTAATTATGCAGAGCATATTAATTATTCAATATGCAAATTAATTGAACTGCATAATATCTAAACTACTTAGTTAAGTAAATCATTGCCTACTGATTTATTGGTTTGTGGAATGTGAGTCAAAACATTGCTTTGAATGTTGACAGCTGTACGCGCTCACACAAGCTCTCATCTCTCATATCAAGCTTATGATTTCAAAATTCATACTTTACCACCAACCAACAGCCTAACATAGGTAATTAAGAACCATCTGTCCGTGACGGTTAGGGCACACTAGCGACTTCAAAAAAAAAGAGGTTCTCAATTCGACATATATTTTTTTTGTTTGTGAGTGGTGATAAGTGATGTTAACTCAATGGGACAAATATATATTTTTTTATTTGTTTTTTGGATTTATAATGAACTCTAAAGTTGAGAGGTAGCCTACGATGGAGCTATCTGTTTAATAAAAAATGATGTTAAAGCCCTTTTTATCATTTTTTGTAAGTAATTCAACAGATAGCTCCATCAGTAGGACTACCTCAATACGATATGATCCAGAAGCAGCCTATAGTCTTCATTGCAGCGTGATATTTCCGGTTGTCCAAAGCCATATTGGGAGCCCGGGGAACGGACCTGAGTCCGTGGACTAAAACAGATGTTACGTTAGAAACCTGTCTGTGTTTAATTTGGCTAAAAACGTCTTCTCAATTATTCTCTCCTCTGTTTTTCCCTCTGTTTTTGGGCCCACAATGGCAAATTAACCTGTCCAGTGACATAATAAAGTACTTTTAGGGTTTCGCATCCGTTGCCCCGCGCCGCGACGGATGCGCGAGGCGGTACTTTCACCCGCGCGCGCCGCACCTGCGCGCTGACGCATGCGCCCGCGCATCTCTTAGATGTTATCAATTACTCTAATTGTTCTATGTAATCTAGAACGTAAATGACTATTTCCTGTTACCGTGCCTACGTATGTAAAACAACTTATCATATCGAGTGTGTCGTGGACACAGAAGGCGGCATCCTAAGTCAATAGTCGTGGACCAGAGCATTTGCTAAAACAGCTTTATTATTATTAATTAGATACGAAAGTAAATCATGTGGGGCCAATTAAACAGAATTACACGATCGTCAATTTATGATGGAGTACGTATGAAGAAATGGGTAGATGTGGGCTGACAATGATGATGTAATGTTTATCTTATCAATCCGTGGTAATACGTATACCTAGATTCAAATAGGTGATGAATTCAATAGGTTTTCACAACGGCTAACATTTAGTTTAGTTAGTTATTCCATTATATAGTTTTAAATTGTAATAAAAATGGTTGGTAAAATTAGGATATACATTTTAGTTTAACCTAAATTAACGTTATTCGGAAACGTAATTAACGTTAATATTTGCTTAGAAGTAATAATAGCTGACTCGTAATGCAAACTTGCGAGAGTTGTCAAAGAAAGCTCTATTTGTTTGCATGTTTATAGGTTCAGTGTTTCTTCCGCAATATCTCGATCAGTGGGTAATTTCTAACCGGTTTAGAAAACTAGCATCTGCATTGCTGCAGCAATATAGCCCGTATGTTTTAAAAAATTACAGGCTATGTTTGGACGACTAGTAGTACTCTATCAGTATTGTACATGCCAGTAGTAACCCACCACTTGCACCTATTCTCGACTTCATATATGGTGCACCTGTTGCCGCTCTCACCCCATATATCTCGGGCGAACTCCTAGTATAGATGTGGTATTACTGCGATGTCTTAGTGAGATATATCTACTAGTTTCCCTGTCAACAAGTCATCTAGTAGGTTTCAATGCTTTCCTTATTTAGATTCTTTCATTCAACTTATCCTTGAAATGGTTAGTAAGCATTGTTTATATACAGTGTGAGTCTTGATAAAGTGCACATATCAAAATTAGGGAAACCCATTTTATAGACGAAAAAATAAAAATAAAATACCTATTTGAAATTGTAAAACAAATACAAAAAGGGTACTTGTAAAACAAATACAAAAAGGGTACGGCTTTCTTATTTGACATCATCACAAAATTTATTCCACTCCGATAACACACTTGGTTTAAAAATTATATCGATTTATCTAAACAGAGTCAGGTGCAACTCATAGTTTTAAAAAAACATAAAAAATACAACTATTTTTTTTATTTTTCCGCCGATAAAATGGGGTGTAGTATATATATACATATATATATGCACAAAGTCAGCTATTCAAATTCAAATTCTCAAAAGCTATGCATTTTATAATTAAACGTAAATGCAAAAAAATATATGACCATTGTCCCGATCTAATACATTTTTGAGGATACCCACTAAATTCTTGAGATAGGTAATCATTCTGAACGTGTAACCATGTAACCTAGTGTAAGAGTTGTAAAGTTAAGATGGAGACGCTTCATGTAAATAGACAGACACCCCAAATCCTGTATCATAGTCCAAGCGTACCCCAGGCTCCGGAACGACAGTTTTGGACGCACCTGGGAATAACACGCAGAGACGATGACATCATATATGAAGTCTAATATTTAATCTGACGTCACATATAAAAATAAAAAACAACATTAAAGATAGATAAAATTATTAACTAAGTTATTTTAATCATCTGCTATAAAGTTATAAACTTCATATAAAGTTATTAACTCCATAATTTCAATTGTTAAAATGGCTCGCAAAATAACACGAGTAAGAATGTAGCAGAGTATCGTGAAAGCAGCCGCGGAACTCATCTAGGCAGTATGATTGCGCTGATTAATATTATAATTGCTTGCGCGAGCATCCATCAGTGTAGAAAGTCGGAAAGAACGCGCGAGCTGCACCGGGCCCGCGCCCGCGCGCGCGCAACTAGACTGCGACGCACACAGGAATGCGCTCGCGGGTACACAAACCACTAAACGGACGCACAACTCATCATTAAAGCAAAACGTGCCTATTCCGCTACCTCCTCTTTAGCATCTCAGAATTATCACTTTAACGGAAAACAATTTTCCACACCATACGTTTTATCTACTCTGATTGCGGTTCTGTTAAAACTCTTATTACTATTTTTAAAGAAACTGTACTTTCCATTTTACAGGAAGCAACATGCGAGCCACCCGTGGATTCAGCTTCGTTACCCCTGGAGCACCGCGCCGGCGGCGCCTACGGTCCGCCGCTGCCCCAGTCCCACACAGATGATCCCTGGCCTCTCGCTACACCGGACAGTCCGAAAATAAAGCACCTCCAAGTCCAGTGCGAAAAGACGCATATGCGCGTCAACATAGAGTTCGACCGACCATTCTATGGCATGATCTTCTCCAAGGGATTCTACAGCGATCCTCACTGTATGCACCTGAAACCGGGCACAGGACATCTTAGTGCAACTTTCGAAATCTTCCTCAACAGCTGTGGTATGTCGAGCTCAGCGAACCACAACGTAGCAACCTACGGAAGCCCTACCCCAAGCGGCTCCTACGTCGAAAACACGATTATTGTACAATACGACCCTTACGTTCAAGAAGTATGGGATCAGGCACGAAAACTGCGATGCACATGGTACGACTTTTACGAAAAAGCAGTCACTTTCAGACCCTTCCAAGTGGACATGCTACACGCGGTCACGGCTAACTTTCTCGGCGACAACCTGCAGTGCTGGATGCAAATTCAGGTCGGAAAGGGACCATGGGCCTCAGAAGTGTCAGGTATTGTCAAAATTGGACAAACCATGACGATGGTACTGGCGATCAAGGACGACGAGAACAAATTCGATATGCTCGTCAGAAACTGTGTAGCACACGACGGAAAACGAGCGCCTATTCAGCTTGTCGACCAGTACGGATGTGTCGTGCGACCTAAGATAATGAGCAAATTCCAGAAGATAAAGAACTTCGGTCCGTCTGCTTCTGTTGTATCATTTGCTTATTTCCAAGCGTTCAAATTCCCCGACTCGATGAATGTGCACTTCCAGTGCGTCATTCAAGTGTGCAGATATAATTGCCCTGAACCTAAATGTGGCGGTCTCGGAGCCGACTATGGAGTTCCACTACTTGGCGGAAACACTCTCAGTGCTGGAGAGTACGGACTACCCAATTCACCACACGCAGAGTACGGACCTCCACCGCCGTCGCCACACTCAGAGTACGGCGTACCACCCGCCTTCCCTGACCCGAGACACCCAGCTGACGCCACAGGGTCATTCTCAGAGAAACGTGACGATGCCGTACCGCCTCCACAAGCACAAGTTTCTTCAACACCAAACGCTCCTAGTCCCTCATCGCCCGCGCCCGCCCGCGACGATGACGAAGTAAATCTACCGCCCCCACCTCCTCCCGGTCGCCGTGGAGTTTACAACACCGTCAAAAGGAAAGACGAAGGTCACGGAAATCTAGCTACTCTAGGTGGCCGTCCTCGCTCAGTGGAGGACTTGCCAGAGAGATTAGTGGGAGTGAGAAGGCGGCGAGAGACCTCGACGCCCACTCGAATCTACAAGCGAGACGCGCAGGAGATGACGGACGTGAACACGAGCCGCACCATCCAAGGTGGTGGCGCCGGGCGACGTGAACTTCGCGCTCAACAACGCCGCGGGCAACGAAACCGTGGTGATCCAGTCGCCGGCCACGGACCCGGAGACGATCTGCATGTCGGTGCCGTCGTTCGTGGCGGGGCTGGTGATGCTGCTGCTGGTGCTGGTGGTCGCGTCGCTGGTGGCCGCCTTCCTGTTCGTGCGCGTGCGCGCGCTGGACCGCAAGGGCGCGCACGGCGCCGCCTACTTCGAGACGGACTACGTCAAGCACACGAACTAGTGCGGGTGCGAGTGTGACGCGAGGACGTTGTGAACTCTTCTCGGATCCAAAGAGCGTGCGCGCTTCGGCCCCGGCCGCCCGGCCGCCCGGCTGCCGCGGTCGCGATCGAAGCCGGTCACGTACGAGTTATTTATTTAGTTCTAGTGAGCGTGATGTATATGTTCGACTGTTGTTTTGTAAATTATTTTATTCGTGTGAGAAGCACTCCCTGTACTGCCTTTTATAGTCGATACGTCAGTTGTAATTTTGTAAAGAGTCGTAAGTAAGGATATAGAAGTAAGGAAGTTGTATACCAATTAAAATGTGTCGCGTGAGTAATGCCTCTTTTATTTTACCAAACAATACTCTCCCCGACTGAATTACTGTGAAGATATCGCAACTTTCATCGTGTGTCTCAAAATGAGACATAAATTATTATCTTTAGCACTAATCAGATCTAAGAAACATCAGTGTAGTAAGCAAAAGTGTGAGAAACAAAGACATTGTTCTAATGTGTAACAAACAAGAAAACTCGAGTTAGAGCTCCCACGTTTTAGTTGAAATATGGCTCATGAATGCCATGGGCGCCACTTTTAAACTTAATACATACAATCAAATAGATGTAGTAATTACTTGTCATTTAAAAAAAAATTAAGAGTATAATTAAAGTTTATTCATGCAACAAAAAATAACCTAATACTTAACAATACTAAAAAATAGTTTACAAAGTATAAAAATACGAATTCATAATAGCACAATCCTACGTAGGTAGAGACGAGAGTTAAGCGTCTACATTACTGCATAAATTAGAAAAGAAAAAATGAAGGTTCCACTGCGTGGCCTCGATTTTCCAGTCCACTTTGTATGAATTAAGGAAAATGTCATTTGACGCTCTCAGCGATCGCGCTCGCCCATTCAGTCCGAGCATGAGGTCAACAGTAGAAGCTACCAACAAACTGGGAGGATCCTTATCCAGAATGAAAAGTATCTATAAGTCTACAGCACTCACACCTACCTATCGTATAACAAGACCACAGTCGTAACAGTTTTAATAAAATAGAACGGTCAACATTAAAACTATGTTTTTAGTTATTTTAGAGCGCATAAAAGTCCTAGAAGGTACGGATATTACAACTACATCAATCCAAAGTATATATCCAAATTCTAGCTAGAAATTACAGATTAAATAGATTTACATTTTATAAACAAGACTATCTCCTGGAAATCAGTTCTGGATGGGCTTAAAGCATAAGTCAAATATCATTTGCTAAAATGAAGTTCATACTGGGAAAGTTTCTCAATGAGAATGTTGTGAATAGAGGCAAAACCAAAGTTAACTTACATGTTTATAAGACATGTGTATTCTTGCTATCAATTAAACACGTGTCTCATGAACCTGGGTGGAGATTAACTGATCGTTTTACTTAAAAGATAAGGAATAGTTTTTTATTTCTTCTCTCGTCGCCATTTTGTCTAACCTTAGTCCTTTCACCAAAAAATGGATATTCACGACGTTCTCATTGCACTCTCACACTTTTCCTTCAGCGAGACCTACCCAAAAATAGCTATCATTGGTATAGCTAGGGATTTTAGGGGAGGCCATGGACACAGCTACATATTTGCTACGAAAAAATACCTGGCGGGGCCTCATTAACTACGGGAGACCCCGGCGGCTCATTTGCTACGAAGAAATCCCCGACAGCTCTCCATTTGCTACGGGAGGGTCCACCAGAGACTCGTTGTATCATTTGCTACGACGGGTATTTATCTAGGGTCGAATTCCTTATTAGCAATAGCTCACATATATTTTATTTCCAGGGAGGTATTTTCCCGGTGCCAGGCCCACGCCTACATAAGGGTTCGGTGGTGATAAGGTTCATGGTGGAATTGGATTCCTGTTTGGACGACCTTCGGAATAGAAGCTTCAGTTGCGTGTCATTTTTCTCAGCAATTATGTTTATTAGATCCTGGAAGTAATTAAAAAATATAAATATAAACATATATAGCCCTTGAATTTATACATGTAGCATATTTAAATATAAAGCAATGAGTTAATATTTACTATCGATACTCTAAAAAGTTGCTAAAACACTTGTGGGTGGCATCAACGTAGCCGGGTTCATGATATTACCTAGAACAATTTATGAAACACACTGCAGTATTTCTTTATGATGATTTGAATATTCTTAATAGTAGGTACCTACGCTAACGGTATTAAGAAAATTTGGACAACTGTTAGTAGGTACCTATTGAATTGTAGGTAACTCACGTCTCTAAAAAGGGGTGAAGTGGGCAGGGTCTGCCGCCGGATGCGATGCGGTATCATCGTGGAGGCCGGATTCCGCTGGTAATGCATTGGGACTGACTCGTGTCGTTCGGTGATTCGTGGTCGTGTTTTGCCAATGTCAGGCGGATGCTCGGGCCGAATGTCCGGCGATCGTGAGCGCTCCGGGTGACGAACGTCCGGCGGGCGGTATGACCAACCAGTGTCCGGCAAACGGTAGGGTGGTGTTTGCGTAGATTTATTCGCCGTTCTAGACTTCCGTTTTTTATGGTAACGCTGTAACAACAAAGTAGATAGGTAAGTATTAGTACGAGTATCCTACCTAAAAAGTGCCTGACACTTTGAGGAGTTTATCTGCAAAATTATGGCATAAACCTTTGATTATGTAATTTTACTAATAAAAGAAATTTACCTGAAGAAATTTACCTAAAATAAAAATAAGTGGCTAGCTTGGCCAAGCCGCAGTGACACTAGACTTGAGTCTTGAGAATGGCTGACATTGCCAATCCAGGGGAAGGAGGGTTAAAAGGTAAGCAGCGCACTTGTGACACCACTGGTGTTGCAAGTGTCCATGGGCGGCGGTAATCGCTTACCATTAGGTGATCCGTCGGCTCGTCTGCCACCTATATCATAAAAAAAGCAAGTCTAGAGTTGCAATAGCATTTGTAGGTATATAAAGTAGCTGCATACATAAAGGTGTGGATTGGCTGTGCGTGTCCTCCTGGCCTGGTTAACTATTCGGGGGGTGGGCGCGAGCATGCTGTAGGTGCGGCAGAGGCGCGGAACGGGGAGCGGCGGCGGACGCGACGAGCGGCGCGGATGCGGCGGCCGGAGCTGCTTGGCGTCACAGGTTTGACATGGATTCTAGGCATATAGGCATTATGGTTATATGGTTAGCTGAAATATTATTACAAATTGAGTTCAAGTTCACTCGCAAGTTGGATGCAGCACATATTATAGGAATTTATTTTACAAGAAATAAGCAGCCATGTTGCAAACTGAAAATTTTGACGTTGACTTTAATTCGGGATTGACTACTAAATGATACCGCACTGAAGGTTAAAACTTATATTTTTGCTTCAAGGATGTAGATCCTTGAAGAGTAGTTATCTACCTTATTATGACAGACCAACCTACTCGATATGTCGAGAGGTTGTCAGGTGGGATTGAGACTAATCCCACCTGATGTTAAGTAAAGATGAGGTATTTAGGTTTTCAAAGCGGAGCGACACGTCGCGGCTGCGCAGCGTTCGCGCCGCGGTTGCGCAACGAATGCGAGACATATTCGCCGCGGAGATAAATCTGAACGCCATTGTTTTTTGTGGCGGCCACGCAGAAACACGACGGCGAATCCGTTGCGCATCCGCGGCGTGAACGCTGCGTCGTCGCTCCGCTTTGTAAACGGTCGCAATCCGCCAGTGTGGCAACTCCCTAAGGTGCTAAATCTCAAGATCACACACGTTGGCCACACGGTAGGGATCAGCTTGTGATAGTTTATTACGTTGCCGTTGTGTGAACTTTCCCAAATCCACCATGTTTTAGTGATCCTCACCAGAGGGTAGGAGCTTAAGTTCGGCGGGCGCGAGGCCGGCGGCGGGCAGCACGGCGCTGGCGGCTTGCGACACCGCGCTCTCGATGCCGTTAGCGGCGTTGAACAGCAACCTGCACAGCTGGCAGACGCCCGCCGATAACGCTGCGCAAAATACATTTTGATGAACACACACTGTCCGCAGTTACCTAGAAACCTAGTAGGTACTTATGTGATATGTGGCAAACGAGCAGACGGATCCCCTGATGGTAAGCGGTTGCGGCCAACTAAAGACACTCGTGACACCAGTGAAGTCACAAGTGCGCTGCCAACCTTTGAACCCCCTTTCCCCCAGGTTGGGCCTCCGGTACCCTCACTCTTCACTCACACAGCGAAACAGTGCTGCTTCACGCCAGCTTTCTGTGAGGCCGTGGTACTACTCCAGTAAAAGTAATTGGGTACTGTCCAAATGAGGGTTTGCCGTCATTTTCAATCCTATATGGAATTGAGTCTATGTCAGTGAAGGTTGTAGAATCGTAGATGTAGTTCGTACATCGGATGTACTACTTGAGTCAAGGTAATTAGCAGTCGCTTGAGATTAGGGTTGCCAAATGGCGGGATTCTCCTCACTCTTTGTATGTCCTCCCGACTCCCGCCAAGTGAAAAACTTCCACCAAACCCACTGAAAACCACTTCGACTGTTCCAGGAGTCTCCTCAAAAAATTGTCTTTGAACTTTTAAATTAAACATTGTCTTTCGCTAATCTGATTTCCCCCGACAAAATCGCTGGTGGTCACCACTGTGACACCTGGCATCAGCTGTTGCTGCTAGTGTGAGATGGCGAGAGATGTCGGAGCGGCGGGGCCCGTACATCGGACGCAGCACCTGGGTCGAGGTGGGAGCAGCCGGGCGCGCCGGGCGGTAGGCGCTGGTGGTCGCCGCTGGCCGAGCCTGCGCCCGCACCCGCCACGCCATGCACGTGCACTTTTATGTTGTTGCGGACTAGGTGCGGCTTGATCTCCTCGAACCATACGTCGCAAAGCTGAAACCGGCAACGGTTTTAATGAATTATTCAGTTACTCAATTACTTTTACATTCGATTCTGGGTCGGCGCGTATGCAGTTCCTCTGTAGTTGCAGGCACGTCCATAGGCTGCGGTAATCTCTTACCATCAGGCCAGCAGTAGGTACGCTTGTCAGCCACCGACGTAGTATTAAAAAAATAGGCGACGAAAAATAACATTTTTATTTAATTCGTTAGATGGCTTTGCGTATTTACTTCAACAAACATTTCTTGGTGCAGGAATCGAATCCGTGACCCCTGCGTCGCCTTAATAAGCAAATAGGTAATGTATGCAGGTACTTATATGCAGTGTCCTAACAAGTAGGAACAATTCATACACTTACATCTAGACTTTGATTATTATAGGTATAAATAAAGCTAAAAGACAAAAAACACCACGATTTGGTTGATAAATGTTCCAAGTAGATACAAAGTACAATGCAGTAGGTATACAATGTTTTATAGAGAGCTTAGGCGCTTACTCCAACCAGCGCGTTATCCAGGTCATTTCTCAAACTCTTCGGTATCTTAGTCCTGCCGGTGTGGCTCTGCTGCGTGGGCGGCGCGGGCGGGCCGGAGTCCCCCGATGCCTTGGCCAGGGCCGCGCGAGTGCGGCCCGCCTCCCCTACCTTGCGGCCCCGCAGTTGAGACATCACCGCGAGAACGTCCCGAACATCAAGCACGCACGAAACAACCTAATTCCGCACAATACGCACTATTCTGCACTATACAAACAGAAATCAAAAATGTTTACAAAAGGGAACGTCAAAACGCGTTTGAGCGCTTTCAACTGTTCTGTCAACCATTCAAGAAATTTTGTCGTTTGACATAGGTATTTAGTTTTTTTTAACGAAGTGGTTGGTTTTTTTTTAATGCGGTAAGAAGTACTTATGAGTTTTAATGTGCGGCAGTGCTCTCTTTGATAGATAGGTAGTTGAGTAGATACTCATCAGTCATCTCATGAAATGCTAGTTTAGATATTGTTTGACCAAAGTGCCTACCTACTTAGGTATACCTAACTCTGTACCTAGAAGTAGCTATACAATACGCCTGTAAATTATTAAGAATTGTACCTTTTATTAACACATTTGCTGCAAGTGCTCTATAAATATTGCACATTGTTAAATGAATAAATAAGATAAGCTGCGTGAGTGAGGGTACCGGAGTCCCAATCCGGGGAAAAGGGGGGTTTAAAGGTTGGATGTGCACTTGTGACTGACTGCACTAGTATCAGGGGTGTCCATGGGCGGCGGCAATCGCTTACCATCAGGGGACCCGTCTTCCGGTCTGCCTCCTATCACATAAAAAAGTGTCATTCCCGGTTTTGTTACAAGCTGTCACTTCGTTTGAAATATGATCTTGATTTTGATGAGTGTGGTCAATGAAGCCTTCTGATCGTCGCAACCCTTTAACAGATGAACCAGACCAACTGAATCATTATCACATGTCCAGAAACACTATACGAAACGTGCTGGTTTCCTCACGATGTTTTCCGTTTCACTCATACTGTCATTATATAACAAAACTACCTGCTGTTTGTCTGTTATCAATTAATTTTAAGGGTAGATTAAAAAACTCAATCTTAAAATAGTTACACCTATCAGACCTCGGTAAACGATTCGCACTAAAATAAATTTATTATACTTATTTAAATTTAACTAGAATAACGATGAATGTTATTAATTGGAAAAACACTTTAGTATTAGGCGGCCCAGTGTTATGTGGACTTGCGTTTAAATTAATGAGAAGCAGAATTACAAAACAGTGCGATACCACGATCAACGAAGTGTTATTCTACGGAGCGCAAGACGAGAAGCGGACGAAGGAGGAATTAGGCTTGGACAACCTCTTGTGCATTTACTACGTGGTCGCCCACGCCTCATGCACCGTGGACGTGTGCGTGCCCAGCCTCGAGAGCGAGACGATGGCCAAGTGCCTGATCACCGTGCAGAAAAAGAACATGGTCAAGATCAGGATCGCTATACACAACAGTGACAAGTTTTGCAACCTGAAATCGTTCGCTAAACACGGAATAGAGGTGAAGGTGATCAGGTCTCCCGAGCGGCTGGAGCACGAGTTCATTCTCGTGGATGCGAGGGAGGGCGCGGGCGACGCGCTGGCGCTGCTTGGCTCCTTGGACTACGAGACCGGCCGCGTCAACTGTAACCGGGACTCCACCATGCTAACCTCGGAACCTATAGTCGTAACCAACCTTCAACGGGAATTCGACAGGATCTGGCAATCTACGCCCGACTTCCCCCGCTTCAAGGAGGACAAAGCTAATTAAATTCGCTGTAAAATTACTCTTTTTACATTTCAACGTGTGGTTTTATAAATAAAAGTGTCCAGTAACAAAAATATTTTGATTTTATTTCATTCGTCTAATGATTTAAAGCAAAATTACATAAATTTTATTTAAATGTATTTGTACTCGAGAGCTTTTTAGCCTAATACACTCACATAACAAGTCATGCCAGTATCGAACTATGTAAGTTTCATTGGTGATGATTTATCACAGTTCCTTTTAATTTATTTTGTAAGAATATGGTTAATGATTTATTACATAAATATTGATCTGGCATGAATCATGACATCTACGACATACTCGAGGACTGGAATTCTGACACACTCGAATACGTTTCCACTCACACAATTTGAAACAACACACAACACTTGTAACAGTATTGATAAAAAGGCATTTTAACTAACTCAGTGCAAAATTATGCCTTAAAATTAGGTATTTAAAAACATAATAAATAACGATAAGAGTACATCTAAATGAGTTCCATTAAAATCATTTTTGTTTTTTTTTATAAGAGTTTGGCTTGAATTGTTTCAAAACAGTGGAAGAGTTGCTTTATGTACGTATGTATATTGAAATCTGTTACTTCTGTTTTTTTGTCGTTTTTATGACAAAAAAAATAATAAGCAAAAATAAGCGAGATAATAACGTCAATTATTGCTTTAGGCAAGACGATTTTATAAGAAAACTGTATGATTTAAAAAAGTGAAAAAAGAGTTCATGTTGAACTTAAGACAAAATCCTCAAACTAAGGTAGGTACATATTAAAATTTTCAAAAAAATTGGTCTGAATTTATCCAGTCACTGTAGGTAATCGTTCCTCTAGAAATAAATAAAACATAGAGAAGTATCTAAAAAATACGAGTAGGTGTTGTACTCATAATGAGCAGTTCATTTACAAAGAGGCAAAATACATATTGCTTCTAATACACTGGATTAATTAGAAATGTCCCTCATGATTTGACACAGTCCTCATGATTTATAAAACATGGATTTATTAAACATAGTGTTCTATGTGATTTGAAGACAAATTAAAAGAAGATATTTATTTGTGTCTTATGCAAATTGCCATCTTATTCATTTTCCGCTTAGGTCGTATTTATAAAATTACATCATAGGCTATACATTTCTATGGTAAACTAGCTTGTGTTACAGTCTTATTCCAAACAAATATTTAAATAAATGGCTGGTCATGTAACTCATACATTAATCTTTACATAAAAACGTCGGTTATGTGTATACAAACTAATTTATATTAATAAATAAAATTTATATAAATTGGGTCATCACTGTAAGATTGTACACCTTTTTAAATATTTTATACCTTTTATTCGTGACATTGTATTTGCAAAGATTGGCTAAAAATAATAAATCTTATACACAATGGCAATATCTCACAACTTGAAATAGTCGATTAGATTTAATCAATTTTAATGAAATGGCATTTCGACACCATGCATATGTAGTATACCCTAAAAGACTTCATCTCGAGGGTATAGAAAAATTAAAAATGGTGGGTACAAAGGACAAGCAAATCGTATTTTGCTAACAATGTAACAACTGTTGTAAAAATTAGATGCATTGTTTTTACTGTGGTGTATTATTAACACAAATTATAAATTAAAAATATATGTTATAAGCATATACATACAGCATGCTATTTTTGATAAAAAATGACACATTTCCCAATATTTTCCCAATTTGTTTTAATGATACACCAAGGAAATAATTATGAATACTATACAATTCATTTCTTAATAGTTGATATTTTTATAGCAATCTTTGCAGTTTATTCTTAAGTAAATAACACATTTTAAGTGTGTTATTTACTTAATTCATTTATTATCTTCATAATATTAGCCAAGTAAAAGACAGTTCACAAAATGATGAGTCATGTCGCTTCATGATCATTGTCAATATTCTAAATCCTACTGCATAGCAGCTACATAAGGTATAAAACTATTTAGTTTTTGTTGAAATGAAAATTTAAATAATTAATAAATCTATAATTTAAAGTTTACTAAAGATTTACAAATACCTATTTATTTGAATTTAATAATATAATATGAAGTCCATTTCTTATAACTGAGAAGGTATAAAATAGTGAGAATGGAATAATATACAGAAATGAAGCCTGAAATTTACTGGTCACGCAGGCAACACTAAGCTGCTACCTGACACAGATAGTTTGCAGGCATATCAATCTAAGTACATTTTATCAGCAAACTAACAAATATTATTTACACAAGGTGTCTATGCACACAGAACATTTTTACTTATTGGATTTCATGGAAAATAATTTCCAATACACAATAAAACTTAATAATAAAACTGAAACAATAGTGATTATTACATAATATTCGGAACGAGGCTGTTAAAACAACTATGTATTTAACTTACAGCTAATACCAGTTCGACACACACGTGACTAGCAGAGTGTACGCGAGGAGTGACACTTCGGAGACTAAGTATTGCAGCAGACATTGTGGTGAGTTAGCCAACAGTTTGACTAACATTGTACCCTAGTCACTTGCAACAGAAAGTGGATGTCATACATCAACCTCAATGTCGCTGAGTTCGTGAGCGTCTGCGGACTGAGGCGACAGGCCGTCGTCGAGAGTGTCCCGCGGAGACGCCATCGTAAAGTCGTGTGGGGAGCTTAGGTCATCTTCTGGAGACCCAGGCAGGTCCTCGTCCATCATTATCGTAGCTGGCAAAGATGGTGAAACTTCTTGTAATTGACTTGAATATACTGAAAACATTTAAATAATTTCAATTGTAACTGCAACCAAATGCATATATTATATTACATTAATTTATGATTAATAGTATTCTGATATCTGTCAGTGTTACCTTTAATATTAGATGACTTGAGATCAGCACTAAAGTTAAGAGATTCCTCCATTGCTTCTATGGACAGTGTGTCAGTGTCCAAACTATCCATAGAACCGGAGCAAGATGGTGAACTCTCTGGGTTGGTATTGAGGCCCAGCTGCATGCTATCCAGCTGTGGTATATGTGGTCTTACCTGTAATGTAGGATATTTTTCTATTCATTATAAGACTCTAAATTAAAGTTGTAAGACATATGGTACATTTAAATTTATTTTTGTCTAATAAATTGATGCAAACAGCCCTCTAGCCCAAAAATCTGATGTTTAATCTGTATGGAAAATCCCTCAATGTTTTTACATAATCTCTTTTTTTTAAATTTGGTAACATATAACAGAGAAAAGACAATTCACACCATTAGCCCCGCCTGACATTATACCTATACTATGAATGAGTAACTAGTAGTAGTAGTATAAAGAGATGTTTTGTTATGGGATTGTTATAGAAAAAAAAATTATATGCTTACACACCTTTAAGCCATCTGGCCTATGTGGATTCCTGCACCCTTTACATTTACATTCAGTACAAGGTTTGCTATCAACATAGCATGGACACCGCTGACCGCAACATGTAAGTTTCCCAGGTGTCGCTGTTGCATTGCCACACCGACAGCCTTTACGCTTACTGCTAGCGGAACTCCGAGACCTGTTGGAGGGTTTCTTGAAACCTGGTTGACTTGACTGGAATTTGGAGAAATGAAATTTTAGCGATATTTATATGGAACACTTTTATTTAATAGATCAATAGAAATTTGTTAATTTAAGAGAAACAATAGGTGTTTAATAAATTACAAAGAAAATATGTATTATAAGAGATTTTAGTAATAAAAAAAAACAGCATGTATCTGGTTTGAAAATCATTACCTTGCTTTCTCTTGTGGGAGTTTCACCCTGAGGAGGAGGTTCTGTATCATCCACAGCTTTCCTTTTTATAGTTATCTTATTTCCAGAGCCTGCATACATAACAGAATAAAGAGGTGATCCATTTGATATGGCTCTAGAGTTGGGAGAATCTTTGTTAGATGACCGTGTTTCAGAACTACTCGAAGAGGCAGCCTGTGTTTGAGTTGAAGCTGAATTTGTATAAACACAGGGTAATATACTATACGCCGACTTAGATAGACCAGCTGTACTTTTGTAATCGTCAGAAAATCCTGCACCTTCTTGTATCAAGTCAATTAACCCTGAACTAGCCACTGTACCGCCGTTCACACCCGCCACTATCTCATCTTCCTCCAGTAACGTCTTATACACTTCAGTTCCCATAAAATATTCACAAAGCTTCTTATAACATTGAAGGAGTATTCGTAATTGCAAGTTCTCGGCGTAATTTTCATAGTCTTTGCACCAGTTACAAGAAGGTTTCAGTTTTTTCCTTCCACCTTTACACTTTTTACACACGTGGTGCTGGCAGCCTGAGCTTGTGGGTGTGTAGGGCTCCTTCAATAAGTTACCGCAGACGGTACAAGATAAAGACTGGCGTAAGTAAGGAACCAAACGAAAAAGATCTGTCCATGAAGACTTGTCCGCTGCATCGGCCAGGATAATTAACCGACATGTTGAAACATATAAACTGGTCGCATTCATCTTCATGGGGAATAGGGGATTTGTATCTCTGGCATTTACGAGTAAATATATTGTTTACACCGAAATAAATATAACACAGCCAAAAAAGCCGCAAACGTTTCGACAAAACGTCAGATTTTTGACAATTTATAAATGTCAGTGCTAGAAACTGACATTTTGTCTTATTTATTACCGTAATGTTTGTCTTAGACTCACTCTATTAGTCTATAATGCAATGAACAGTACGCCGACACAACATATTGTAAACTAGAAAAACCGATTCTGCGGTGTTGCTACCAATAAAAATATAAAAAGTTATTCCGGCTTCCTGTATAATGGCGCGAATTTCCTTTTGGCGGGTATTTAATAAATGGCGGGCACGATTTGAAACAAAAATCCCTACATTAAAAAAAAAATAGTTTACCTTAAAATATAAGAATATTAAACACATAAATATTTACAGTATCTTTAAAACAAAATGACTTACGGTGGTTTTCGTGTCGAATGTAAGCTTAATGTAAAACTAAAAGAACTTTGTGTCCAAATAAATCTTTTGCGCTTTTGACTGTTAGCTCAATTATGGATTCTAGGTTCTATTCGTAGAATCCTAAAGGAGCCAAGGAACTATAGGACCCTACTACTTGATGTATTTTTGCACCACAAATACAATAATATATGATCTCTATTTTAATATAAACCTTAAAATATACACTTATATCAAAATTAAATTATAGTATGGTGATTTTTTTACTAAAGGAGTTATAGGTCTACATCTTATTGTGTCTAGTAAAAAAACGGCAATTTTATAGATAAAGACTTATTTTATAAAGTTATAGTTGCCGGCCCTCACATGAGTTCCACTTTATAACAATAGATGGCGTTAGGTATCCATTGCATCGCGCAAGCGTTTCGTGATTTCGTAAGTAATAATTGATATAAGTAGATTGATACTAGATGGTGAGCAAGTCAGCATGTTACCGAAATTCAGTGTTTTTATAATCTGGCAAGGCAGCCTCCATTATATACATACCTATAGAATTCCTATAAATAAAATGTCAATTTAGTATCACTAATTACCTACCTACTGTTTTCTTATAGGTACTGTCTTCTTCATTATCTACGCCTTCACGCATGCGAATACAGCTGCTCCAAGACCAATGGACTAACCATTCCCAACCCAATTGATCCAATTGAAGATACTTAAGAATTCTTGTCTCTACCACATTATTCCTACGAATGAGCACTAAGATAAAATAAATGCATTTTACGAATCAATACTTGATAAACTCATAATGAGGTTGATAATAAACAAAGACGAGTATACAAGTCAAACACAGGAATCCGTGAGTATAATAAACATAATCGACCGACCAATCGGGGCATTTAGATACCGACTTCTATTATATTGGTTCGTATCTGCCCAAATGAGCGTGTCGTGTCGTTATTGTCTCAGTCTGTAAATAGATACGGGGTGTTCCGTAGAAGGACGAGCTCTGATAAAAGATTACGCCGCATCAGTGTCGGTTGATCCTCCGTGGGGAAAGAACCATCTCGGGCATCGGG
This sequence comes from Marasmia exigua, assembly GCA_019059595.1. Taxonomy (NCBI): domain Eukaryota; kingdom Metazoa; phylum Arthropoda; class Insecta; order Lepidoptera; family Crambidae; genus Marasmia; species Marasmia exigua. The sequence continues at coordinate 18,631,815 of CM032463.1, forward strand.
TCCGTTGGTTAATTGAATCAACGAATGTCTTCCGTCGCTGATTGCAGCGATTCAATCTGTCCTCCGCGAGCTCTCCGATGTTACGAGGATCGAAAGTGTGAAGTGCGTGTTATGTGTATCCTGGATTGTGGTAGACGATCAGCGATGTTATGTTTATAGTGGATATCCAGACTCTTTTCAAAATGTGTAGGTCAGTAAATAAATTTGATTAGCAGTTTCGAGTAGGTAGAGGTATTTACTATATAGTTGCGTTAGAAGAACCAGATTTTCTTTGTGCTATATATTTAAATAATACTAAGTTAGAAGCTTTTATCATATCGATGGGTAGAAGTGATAGATAACACTGTCCATTATTTCAAACACAGTATTGCACTTATTGTAATATAATGTACGTACCTACTTCTCCAATAATGTTTGAACTTTGTAGCCCTATAGGTACCTTTATTCTATGTCACATTAACAACACATGAACTGAGGACTCTGCCAAATCACCAATATAATTTTACTAGTTTTCAATAGCATTTAGACAAATGCCACATAAATTAGTTATATAATATGACAGTATGAGTACCTAATATATACTCATAATATACCTACGAGTAGATTCGCGACAATTGTCAAACAAACATTATATCGATAGGTCGTAAGGTCGTCGTAACTAATTAAATAGCTACATAAAAGTTCTGCGATACACTTAATTATTCCCATCGTACGTGCCTATTTTTTTGGCACTCTGTTAAAAAAAGGTGCCTAAATATTGCGTATACCTACAGCTTACTTATAGCGTGAAGAACCTATGTACTCGTAACGTAGGTAAGTACCTAATATAATTTATGTAAGGAATCGAAGACATTTCTAGACACAAATGATATCAGAAGTTATTTCATTAACTACTATTTAATGATTGCTTTGTGATTTCGAATTAGCTGTAGTGCTTAACTACTGTCCAAATTAATGTAGTCTATCGTGGGTCAATATTTGAAATGGCCGATCGAGTAACGAGATCTGTCTGGCAGGCGCCGATCCACCGCCATGGGCACTGCAATGGGCATGTCCACAACCCTAAATAGACGTGTGATGTCACACTTTCTTGGTCTATTGAATTTGATCGATCAATTTATTCAACAATCTTTGTCCGTCTACAGCAGAACGTATTCCAGGCTGCCAAGAGTCCTCCTGGTCAGCTAGCATGGCAGGGCATTCTACACGACGCTTGCCTACCAAGGTTCCAGTCTAAGAGGAGATAGGGTGACTGTGCCTTCAGTCTTTCTGCGCCAGCTGTCTGGCCACATCACGATATGCCGGCAATTCGTGACTTGGCTAATGATGTCTCTAATATAAAATAGAACAGATCGATGAGAACTACTATTTGTTGATTTGTCTAAAAAGACACTTAACTACATCGCTGGACGCATCGTAAAGTGATTTGGAGTATGCGCTCTGTTATTAGGTACGTCATTGAATTACGAGTAGAAAGACAGTATTCTAAAGTTCCTACGCGTGAAAGATAGCAGGCGGACATACAACTCAAAACAACGATATTATTAAAACAATTTAACAGGTACTTAGTTAAAGAAAAAAATGTTTCACATTTTCACAACTATCACATACTCCGATCTGACTCCGAAATAGGTAGCTCAAGCACCTGTGTTACGGATATCAGAACCAACAGCGGAATTGCAAGTATATACATTTACTAATTTTCTTTTGTAAATACTTACTTATAATACATAGAAAACACCCAGACCAGACAAACGGACATGTTCATGCGCACCAATATTTGTAATGTGCGGGGATCGAACCCGCAACCCTTACACCAGAGGCTGCGTTCACTACCACTGATCCCAACGGGTCATCAAAACGGATCATCTAGAGTAGGTAGGTACTGTAAGGACCCACATGAATTCCTTACTTGTTTTTATTTTGACTTTCGTAACCTGAAAAATATTCTATTCTGAAATTTAAAAGTACAACTACCTACCTTAGTACGAGACCTTTTGCTGGTCTACGAGTTATCAACGCGTCTGATTATCCTCCTGCCCTTTTCCCAGGTTATCTGGGGTCGGCGCAGTAGGTCTTCCTTTTCCATACGTCCCTGTCATTCGTCATCTAATCATTCACCCCTTTTCCCACATCATGTCATTCTTCGCACAATCCATCCATATCTTTTTCGGCCGTCCTCTGATCCTCCACCCACTTACATTTACTCTCATCACTCTTTTGGTTAATCCTGAAAGTATCGGTCTGTATCTGAATACGTCTACCTGAATATGTTTGTACAACTGTTCGGGCTATTGAAATAGGTATACGCATCAATTCGTACCTAGATATAGATAGGTACAATAAATCTGGAAAAAAATCGTCGATAGATTTTCACCTTAATGTCAAACACGTTTGGTTCAATTTCAATGGAAGAAATTTGAAGGATTGATATAAGCTGATTTGTCTGTGCTGTCTGTAACTACTACCTACTCTACCTACAATAGGAAAGAAGTTAAAAACGACGGTTTTCATACGAGCATTTAAGTGATGTTAACAATATACCAGTCTTGTAATGGCGTAATACCTAATTAAGTAGATATTTATATAAGAAGCAGCACTGTGCTGTGTTTCGCTGCGTGAGTGAGGGTACCGGAGGCCCAATCCGGGGCATAGGGGGGTTTAAAGGTTGGCAGCGCACTTGTGACTCCACTGGTGTCACGGGTGTCCATGGGCAGCGGCAATTGCTTACCATCAGGTGATCCGTCTGTTCGTCTGCCTAACTATTTCATAAAAAAATTATATGTAAGAAAAACCTATTTATGTTCTCGTGTTTTTATGTGAAGCATTTCGATATTCTGATGAGATCTAAAGTTCTAAGCTTTATTTCCATAAATAATTTACTTAATATTGAAATAAAACAGATTTCTGTGGTCAAAGACATTTTGTCCATAAAATACGTATCTATTATTTAATCTGAACTTGCAAACTCTCAGGTAATTAGGAAATAGAGACACCACGGTTTCTCTTTCGCCGTGTTTTTGTACACATTAATAAACTTTCAATTTTATACGATATATACTTACAGACACACACCCACATCAGGTTATCACAATCTGTCTTCCTCAATTGATAGGTGAAGGTACACTGATGGCTGTCCGTATGTACTTACATAGTTTGTTGTGTATTAGCATTTGTTGAGATAATGATTTTGAGCGTGTACTTAGGTACTTATCAGTTAATTTGTTTAAACTTATTAAGTACCAAGTCCTGGATCATGGCTTAACCTTGAGTACCATTTGAAGTGATGGCTTCTCTGACCTACACTATTCAAGTAAGTTATAAATCGATACCTACCTAAATAAAGTGGAAGTAATTATAACACCGGATATACTCTTCCATTATGAATAAGAGCAAGTCAAACAGTGTGTTATAAGGGCAAAGTTCATACCTTATTTACTTTATTTCATTAACTACTTATACCTTACATTCAAAATTGACATTAACCTCGGCCTAATATTGACAAATAGGTACCTACATGATATTAGCCGGGCACAGCTCATTTACTCATTTGCCTACTTAAAATTCGATAAACGTTAATTGCATTCTCGGTAGTCGTCCCAATCAATGTTCTTTTCGGAATTAATTTAATGCTTACTCTTCGCAAAGCAATTTGAATGTAAGTAGGTATATTGTGATTAGTAAGGTAACTATGTGATTCACGCCTAAATAATAAAAATATTGCCTAATTCTTATCAACTTGTTGATAATGATTTCATTCTAGTAAACTAGAGTACTCATAATACTCATGTAGATTATTAACGTCGGAAAGTAGCTAAGATAATTTTATAATTAAGGTGACGGGTAGGGCACACTAGCGACGCCAATCTATTTTATTTTTTAGCTAGTAAACCGGATCTATTTTAAACAATGCCGGGGTTACAATCTCTCGGCAAACACCTATACTATTTATTTAATACTTATAGTTAACTGTTTGGTCTGCTTTTGTACTCGAATTTTGGACTACCGCCAAAATTGGCCGCCTTTGGCGTGAATCAATTTTTCGCGTACAAAATCGGATCCAACATTTGTGCATCCTAATTTAATAAATAGTATTAATGTTTGCCGAGAGATTGTAACCCTGAAATTGTTTAAAATAGATTTAGTAGCTAAAAATTAAATTGGCGTCGCTAGTGTGCCCTACCCGTCACCTTAAGTGACATTGCACAAAACCTAAGCCAATATTTAATACTTAATATTGTATGATGGGCGAACAACGCAGAGCACATTTAAAAATAACTAAAAACTTTTTGTTTACGATAGGTAGATACTGAATCTGGTCAAAATTCAAATGCAATTTTTGAACGGATCGGTATAACTACGATTTGTAGAATTAGGAGCCTTTATAAGCATAAAATAACAGTCTAATAATACTGAAGGTACTACAATGTCAGAGAAAACCTGTAGGAAGGTCTTACCTAATCGTAGTGTTCAATAGAACCAAGTAGTAGGTATGCAGATTAATGAAGACGCGCATTCATATACCTGATAGTCCAATCTTTTATAAAGTAAAATAGCTCTCTCCGCACATACCTAGTTATCTGCGTGCATTGATTTATTCGTGTCCGGGTCAGGCAGGGCGCGGGCGCATCATAAAGACCAATCAGACAATTGGGGCCGCCACGCACGCTGCGTAGGAGCGAGGAGTGTCCCGCAGTGTATGGCTTCCGCCGAGCCCATCGGACTCTATCAGCTAAATTATTTTACATAGTTTCAGGTATTCACTTCCAACACTAAAGCTATATTATTCTGATCACCAAAGTATACAGACTTAAGATCTCAAAATATGTCATACCAGGAGCCCAATTCTCGGGATCGTGATATTTTGAAAATAATATGGCGGATATCACCTGAAAACCATACAAAAAAGTATGTTTTGGTGATATATATCGTTTGAAAATAAATATCACAAGCACGAGAATTGGGCTCCTGTACTTAACTTTTATGAAAATACCTGATTTTATTTTAAAAAAAAATCCTGTATCATAAACAGCAATCGACTACCAGGAGCCCAATTCTCGTGCTTGTGATATTTTAAAAACATGGCGGATATCACTCGAAAACTATACAAAAAAACTATGTTTTAGTGATATATGTCGTGTGAAAACAAATGTCACGAGCCCGAGAATTGGGCTCCAGCTGCTACCTAATCTGTGATAAACAGTAAAGATATTATATTTATGGGGAATGCAAATGCCTATCTTATCCCTGTGTTCGGCAAAACGTCTCAAATTAAGGGAAAGTACGTAACGTACCATCCACTTGGCCTGACGGACGGCTCTACCTAAATATAAATCCTGTCATAGGAGACACCTTTGCTAGCTCTATGATGGAATCATAAAAATAAAGGCATGTGAATGAGTGCAATCTTTTTCTTGGTACTTATGTACCGTATTTTCTACAACTTCCTTTACATATTTTTTATCTCAGTTGTCACGAATTTGCGCGATAACAAGCGGAAAATTGTCACTTCATACGCTCAAGAATGATACACTTATAAATGATTCACATCATCATGTTTATTCCGCGAAGATTGCCCAATGGGAGTCATGTCGAGTTAAGTCTGCAATTAACGGGAATTAATTTGACCTCTAACAATTAAGACGGTTGACTGGGAGGCCCTTGAGGCATGGACGGACGATTTTGCGTAGGCAATGTTCTTTGTTATCTATTTTGATAATATGCTCTTAAAAATGAGATTAAAAGACGAATGTTAGTTTCTTTGAATATACCTACTTCCATTGGAAAGCCATATATGCTAACATACTCGTATGGCTCCTCATTCCTTAAGCTCTGCAAAGATTTGATTGTGTTAGTTTAACTTTACATACCTACGAGTCCAATAGGTAAGGTAGGTAGAAAGGGTTTTCAATTTCATATTTTCTTAAAGTTTAAAGTTTTTTTACAAATAGTCATTCATAACCTGGTGTCAATCTGGAAGCACGTTACATTACGTTACATTGTTTTTCTTTATAAGTGGAATCGCGTACTAGCTGAAAACTTCGAGTAGGTACCTACCTGAATAATAAAGATTTGAACCAATATTCAGATTATCCCAAAACCAATTGAGAATGATAATATTTAATTGCAATATCAACCTTGAAATTGTATCTCCTTCTAATCACATCGAAATACTTATCTATCTCGATTGCTATCGGTAAACGTTAACACCTGCTAATGGTGATCCGCTGATCACCAATAGGAAGTGTAACATAGACATTGACTAAAGTGCTCTATTTATCTGGGCCAGGGTCAGCTATTGAGACCTTATCAATTTTAAGGTGTGCCATTGTTTATCGCTAAGGTCATCCCGTCATAAATTAAATAAGTATTTTACACGTAGGAAGACGTCCGTTTCGTAGCATTCTCGTAGCGTGCGAACTGCTACGAATTAATTTTAAATAACTTTTTCCTGTTACTAGGACTGTCATATCCACTTCTTTTTAGTAGGTAAGTACAATTTGAAATGAGGTCTGTTCTATATGACGACATATCGACATTATTTACTTACGTTACGAGTAGGTTAATAATGCAGGAAGACAAAACGAAATATATTATATCTATACGAGCACGATTATTATTACATTTAGATCTATTGACTTTTCTCGATGGAAAGAATAGCGAAATAAGAGGATCCTAAGTTGTTGTGACAACAGAGGTCATGTATTAGTAAATTTTATGAATTCTCATAATTTTCATTTTAAATGTCAGTATAGCCACGTAAGTGCAAAATGCAGTAGAACTAGCCGGGAAGCGTTCCCACCTGCATCACGGATCACGGCTGATGTCACGCCGAGACAGTCAGCTGTCGGACGCCTCATTGTCCGCTGCACACCATTATTGCATTACTTTAAACCCACTAATTTCATATTAATTTTGCGTCCATTATTTTCATTATCTCTGCTGACACAAGAATAACTAAGCTGTTTTACAATGTCACTATGTGACGCAGGAAAATTATAGGTGCGGTGTTGGCAGAGCGTTGTAAATAACGTTTTTCTGGGAACATTTCCGGAGATTCGTCATCTATATTCTTTCATAGACCAACCTATAATTTAGTATACGTAATTTTATATGCACAATGATTTTTTTATTATCAAAGTTGTACTCATTGCGGCAAGCAAAATCCTTGATAGTTTTATCTACCTACTTACTCTGGCATTAGAACAGTAGTAGAACCCGCTATAGGCCGCTATGACGAATCGCACACCGCGTTTAATTTTAAATATAAATAATACACGTAAGTTACATGATACAATCTTTAAGAAATCAAACACAATGCCTCTAGCTTGTGTCATGTTAATCGTTAGCGCCTATGAACACATGACAAAGACTACTCTGGCATTAGAACACTAGTAGAACCCGCTATGGGCCGCTATGACGAATCGCACACCGCGTTTAATTTTAAATATAAATAATCGTTAGCGCCTATGAATACAGGACAAAGACCCTGCTATCTGAAACAAAGTGCAATATGAAGCTAAGTATACCCTCGAAGCGTAAGTGCCTACACGTTAAAATGTATAATAATATGTATTATGTGCCTACTTAAATCTCTTTGACATAGGCAACATACCTTGATAATCATCGTCATCGTCAGCCCATTTAAGTCCCCACTGCTGGGGCACGGGCCTCCCTCGATCACATGAGGGGTAATTGCCATACTCACCACGCTTGGCAGACGGGTTGGCGAGGGTTTAGATATAAATGCAGAGTTTTCCTTCTCTGGGTGCTGATGATCATGCCAGCAGCTTTACCTTAGTCGCCTTTTACGACACCTCGGTAAGAGTGAGGGTGGCCTATTCTACTCACCGGGGACCACACGGGGCACGGGGATACAGTAGAAAGTTATAAATATAGGTATGTAGTTAGATTCCAGATTTAGACATCGATTTCCTCCTCCATGACTTTAGTAACCAAGTATCGCGTAGGTGGGTGGATACCGGGCCATTCTTGCTAAGGCATGAATATACCGGCTCGACCGGAGTGATGCCACGGCCTGTCGGAAAACCTGTCTGTGCTATTTTCGCTGCGTGAGTGAGGGTACCAAGGGCCCAATTCGGGGGAAAAGGTGGTTAAAAGGTTTACAGCACACTTGTGCATGCATCAGCTGATCCATCTGCTTGTTTGCCACGTATCACATAAAAAAATCTTTATTGTGTTTGACAATCATGTTGTCGTAACCTAATGTGTGTGGCTGTTAATACTTACTTAGGTACCTATGCAAAAAAAAGCCATATCAATTCAATTCCCACGGTACCTAATATGTAGATACTAGGTTCCTTAGACAAAAATTGTCTAAGCTAGGTACCTATCTAAGTACTTACCTACACATTTGTATTGAAGTGAAAATTAAACTTATGCCACCCATTTGTAGAAGGTACGCATTGAATTCAACAAAAGATTTAGTACTTAAAATTTGGAACGAAAAAGAAAAACATGTAATTATTAATGGGTACTAATTAAACAAGCTTCTTTTTAATAGCATTATTCGCCTCAGAAAATATATGTTACCTTCTAAATTACTAAGTCGGCCACAACCAATACGCGTCTTAATAATAGTAGCTCAGACACTAGTTATCTTATATGTAAGCCACTGTAAATATAACTCAGCATGGTGGTTATTTTTTAGCATCTAAATTTGTGGTATGCATTCAAATAGGAAGCTTCTAAAGTATTAATATATGGGTACTAATTAAACAAGCTTCTTTATAATAGCATTATTCGCCGCAGAAAATATATGTTACCTTCTAAATTACTAAGTCGGCCACAACAATGCGCGTCGTAATAATAGTATCTCAGACACTAGTTATCTTATATGTAAGCCACTGTAAATATAACTCAGCATAGTGGTTATTTTTTAGCATCTAAATTTGTGGTATGCATTCTAATAGGAAGCGTCTAAAGTATTAATATATGACACCAAAATAGTAAGAATATTAGCCTCTAATTGCATAATTTAGTATGAATAAAATGTAACTCATCCTACATTAATCGATTGTTAAATGTACCTAAAATTGTCATCAAATAGTATAATTAAAGCCACTACATATTATTAATATACGTATTACACATGAACTATTAAGGACAGTCAGCCAGAGCGATGGTAGCCTAGTGGTTTAGAACGCGCCCTCCATGCAGAGGGTCGATTTCTCTAGATTTTTCAAATCTATGTGCATATTTCTATTATATATTTCTATATTTACCTCGGCGGTGAAGGAAAACATCGTGAGGAAACCTGCTCGTTTGGGATAGTTTCAGAAGCGTGTAACCATGATTCAGTTGGTCTTGTTCCTCTGTCAAAGGGTTGCGAAGGTCAGACGGCAGTCGCTTCATTGTAATTACCAGGCTCCCCAAATCCTGAATCATGATCAAAGCGTACCCTGGGCTCCAAAGCCCAGCTTTGGACTCAACCGGGAATTATACGAAAATATGAAGAAGAAGAAGAACTATTAAGGACAGTCATAGTAAAACCATTTAATTATGCAAATCAATTTGTGTATTAATATGTGTAACAAGTACAATCATTTATAGAAAAGTAATTAATAAACATTAACACATATAATTACGTGATTAAAAGAAAAAGAAGATAAGGGCAGGCGGGCGGGCGCTTCGCGGCACAAGTATCGAATAGCGCTCTCTGATTGGTGCAAATGGCCGGTTGCTGTCATGTCGCGCACTCGCGCCAAATCGTACAGTGGCTATTTTCACGATAAAAGAATATGAAGTATTATTTTACATGTTAAGTTATAATATATAATGTTGAGTATTGAAGCTTGAATACATAATTTTTGAGGAGCTTGTATTGAAGCTGTAAAACGTAATATGGTGATGAGTTACAAATTTCGTGGCTGAGTTAGTAAATTAGTTTGCAATGTATAAATCAGAAGGACAAGGAAAATTAATTGTTGATACTGACTTGACGCTTTCTTTAACATATTTAGTTGGCGTTGTAAAGAAGATGAATCAGTTAATTAAAGGCTATGTCAATTTCCCGGTGCTTAGTTAGTAAATTAGAAGTTTGCGCGCGTGGCCAAATAAAAATTCTGTGGCCTTGTTTATTATTTCTCTTAATATATGACACCAAAATAGTAAGAATATTAGCCTCTAATTGCATAATTTAGTATGAATAAAATGTAACTCATCCTACATTAATCGATTGTTAAATGTACCTAAAATTGTCATCAATTAGTATAATTAAAGCCACTAAATATTATTATTATGGTAGCCTAGTGGTTTAGAACGCGTCCTCCATGCGGAGGGTCGATTTCTCCAGATTTTTCAAATCTATGTGCATATTTCTATATTTACCTCGGCGGTGAAGGAAAACATCGTGAGGAAACCTGCTCGTTTGGGATAGTTTCAGAAGCGAGTAACCATGATTCAGTTGGTCTTGTTCCTCTGTCAAAGGGTTGCGAAGGTCAGACGGCAGTCGCTTCATTGTAATTACCAGGCTCCCCAAATCCTGAATCATGATCAATGCGTACCCTGGGCTCCAAAACCCAGCTTTGGACTCAATCGGGAATTATACGCAAATATGAAGAAGAAGAAGAACTATTAAGTCAGTCAGACAGTCATTGTAAAACCATTTATTTATGCAAATCAATTTGTGTATTAATATGTGTAACCAGTACAATCATTTATAGAAAAGTAATTAAATAATTACGTGATTAAAAGAAAAAGAAAATAAGGGCAGGCGGGCGGGCGGTGCAAATGGCCGGTTGCTGTCATGTCGCGCACTCGCGCCAAATCGTACAGTGGCTATTTTCACGATAAAAGAATATGAAGTATTATTTTTCATGTTAAGTTATAATATATGATGTTGAGTATTGAAGCTTGAATACATAATTTTTGAGAAACTTGTATTGAAGCTGTAAAACGTAATATGGTGATGAGTTACAAATTTCGTGGCTGAGTCAGTAAATTAGTTTGCAATGTATAAATCAGAAGGACAAGGAAAATTAATTGTTGATATTGACTTGACGCTTTCTTTAACATTTTTAGTTGGCGTTGTAAAGAAGATGAATCAGTTAATTAAAGGCTATGTCAATTTCCCGGTGCTTAGTTAGTAAATCAGAAGTTTGCGCGCGTGGCCAAATAAAAATTCTGTGGCCTTGTTTATTATTTCTCATATTAATTACCTAGCCTTACTCTCAAAATCACAAATACGTTGTGTTATTGTTATGATAAGTCCTATACACATAAAGCATTCACCTTTTAAACGATATTCATCAACTTTCAAGTAGGTACTTATTTACTTTCTTATTTTGCGGAAGCACAATTCTCAGCAGTCCGCATCTTAGTGTGCAATTCCCGGTTGCGTCTAAACCTGTCGCTTTAGAGGCAACCGGGGTACGCTTAGACCTTGATTCAGGATTTGGGGAGTCTGGTAATTACAATGAAGCGAAGTAACCATGATTCAACCAAATGTTAACCGTGGGAGAGCCATGCTTCGGCATGAATAGGCCGGGCCGGCTCGACCGGAGTGATACCACGGCCTCACCGAAAACCGGCGTGAAGCAGCACTGTGCTGTATTTCGCTGCGTGAGTGAGGGTACCGGAGGCCCAATCGGGGGGGAAAGGGGAGTTTAAAGGTTGACAGCTTCACTTGTGACTCCACTGGTTTTGCGGCAATCGCTTACCATCAGGTGATCCGTCTGCTCGTCTGCCACCTATGTCATAAAAAATGGCCAACTGAATCAGTGTTACACGTTCCAGAAACTATGCGAAACGTGCAGATTTCCTCACGATGTTTTCCCTCACCGCTGAGCGAATGGTAGAGACATGCACATAGATTTGGAAAATCCGGAGGTGCATGCTCGGATTCGAACCTAACCCCCGCATGAAAGGTACCTTTCTTATTCACTGAGCTACCTACCTACCATAGCTCTTGTGGAAGCCAAATATAAGAAGATAAAATTACTTTATTGAATTACTTTTATGCCTCGGTATAAAACGATATTATTTTCATTTTCAAAATTTTCGAGAAAAGAATGAAAACTGCTTTTTAACACCGTAAACATTTGTAAATAAGTCTGTTCTAATTAATTTCGAAGTTTCCAAGCTGAACATACATCGCTCGCCTGCTTTCTTTATCTACCTATTATATTTCGTTATCGCTATAGTCTGTAATTTTCGTAACACTGATACCCACATGAAACACGGTCACATCCATCACTTAAGTATGCAATTTCGTCAACGGGTCTTATCATAGATAAATCACAGTACAATAAAAGGAGTCAACTGAGTGTAGATATGTAGCATTGTTTGTTATATAGCTAACCTAAATAAAAAACAATTATTAAATATAATTAATAATTAGATACCTGTAATAATAACACCGCCTTTTTGTACTGTCATTAGTTGTTGTACCCCATAACTTGTGTTTTGTTTTGTACAATAAAGATTTTGATCTTTCTATCTTACCAATTCATGTTGCGCGACTCTAGCATCTTCTACGACTCGTATTATCTTTGTATCTTTCCAAATCGAGAGTGTGAGTGAGGTTACCGGAGGCCCAATGGGGGGGAAGGGGAAAAGGTTGGCAGCGCACTTGTGACTCCACTGGTGTTGCGGGAGTCCATGGGCGGCGGAATTGCTTACCATCAGGTGATCCGTCTGCTCGTCCTTTCCTCTCATATAAAAAAAAAACTACAAGTGTAACATCTATTTAAGGTAGATGGAATTTATTATACTCCAGGATTATGTTTTCAGACAAATAGACAAGTTTTAACAAAGTCTTTATTTTTGTGATAAGGACATAATACTTATGCCAATGAGCGCAGCGCTCCACCGCGCAGAAGACTGCAACAGCAGATACATACGCAGACTTCATGAAAATCACGTTCCTAAGCAATAACCCCCTTATTACAAATCGCAAACTAAGGATAGTCCCGGATCAAAATTCGTGCCGGCCCGTTTTAACATTGTGTGTTGGAACGGGATGTCATGAGCTTTAGTACGGTAATAACTTTAGATTACGATTTATAATAACGTGGAATGGGATCGACTGAGGATTATTACAAAACATCGATCATTAGTTATTATTACCGTACTAAAGCCCATCATGGCCGCCCCGTTCCAACGAAACGAGTTTAGGTCTGGTACTTTTCTTAGGTCGCGTTTTGTATAAAATAGACACCTAAATTTCCTAAATTTATTTTAACTTTTAAGTACATAATATATCTCGTTGGGTCTCAATGTATTTTTATGTATGCCTCGTATGACTGTACGTACACACGGCGACACGTGGAGATACCCTTTTTGGACTTTGGACCGTCCCTTATGTTTGAGACACAAATTTTTTCACTGCGGGCGGTAACGTGTCGCTTACTGTATTTATTTCAAGTTCTAACTAGAAAATGCCTAGTTAGGTATTTAGGAGTCCCATAAGATTTGAGCACTTGTTTATTGATGTAGAGGTAGGTACTCTACCTGATTTCTGAAGTTAAAATAAAACAGCTTATTTTCAGTTTCGCAAGAGTTTTACGCTTTACTCAACTAATACACACTACCTCGTAATCTCAAATTAGGTAATCATCATCCAAAATGATATTAATATGTATTTCAATGACAATACCTACTCTTGAAAAATATTTATAAATGCGGAGAGCTGTCGTATACGGTAGTTACTTATATTCTTGTGTAGTCATTAGATAAGCCCACCCAAGAAAAACCTTATCAGATTGACCTTTCGACCTGCTATGACTGCCGATGTGTGGAGCGTTTGCATTCAGTCTACATAATAGGCGCATTCAGTGCATTGCTCGGTTGCTTACTACTATAGTAATACCTACGTCCTACATGTTTATGAAGCAATTTTGTACTTCCATGATATTCACTGTAATGAGTACACATTTAAGTAATTAGGCAGACCTATTTAACTGCCTGTATCCGCTAAGCAAATAGACATTTCCTGATAGTACAGATTGACATCCTGATACTGCATTGATTTCGAGGAAATTCTTGGTAAAATAGTAATATTTTTATATCTATCAAAAATAGGTTCTTGCAGGTCTTGGCAATTTCAATAAGTAGGGCTCTCGTAGTTTTACTTTTTTAAGGTTAATAGTAATACCATTTACTGGTCTTCCAAGTTTGCAACAACCATAATTTGTAACCGGTAGTTTGCACCCTTTGGGTAACAACCCACTATGCCCTAGCCAAATAGCTACCACCACCATCGGGTCCCAGCACAGAGGTAGACCCAAAAAGCTTGGTTTGACGTGGGAAGGGATGACATGAGTGCGTACTAATATTTTGTGTTGCATTAAACTGTATGACTTGGTATGAGGATCATAAACCATTGCATAAAATGTTGTCGATTAAAAAGAATAATATTTCACAACAACATCACATACATTGATCTGACTCCGAGATAGGTAGCTCAAGCACCTGTGTTACGGATATCAGAATCAACAGTGGGATTACAAATATATACATATAATACTTCTATTTTTTTAGTAACTGCCGAGTTTCTTGTCGGATCTTCTCGGCCAGAAACAACTTTCCGGTGGTAGAATCGCATTATGATTATTGTCTTGTGATCGGCATATATATGTACGTGTAAATTATATTTTCAAACTATTTTAATCTATGACGATTTATAAGTGCTGTGTCCAAGCCTATGCAAATAAAGAATCTTTTGACTTTGACTTTAAATAGCCTCACCACTATAGCATACCTAGGTACGCAGTATTTCTTCGGTGTTAAAGGAAGACGTTACGAATTATGGATGCTAGACTTGCCGTAAACGTCGAGACAAGAGATGATTTATCTACCTTAATAAATGTTTATTTTTCTCTGGTTGAAACGCAAGGGCAACGAGTTCGATTTTCGCACCAGGAGTTTGGGTTACCTACGTTGTTCCTGGACCCTCCGTCATTTTGCGAAAGTTACGCAATTTTTGCAATCCTTTACCCGCTTTCGCTTCCTCATAATTGAAAACTAAAAATCCTCACCCGGTTTCACTTACCCATAAATTAAGAGGAATTAAGGAAAAATTTAGATTACGAGCTAAATGGATATGAACGCGAAAATAAATTATCTTCTCTCTTTCCCCTCCTCTTCTTCTTGCGCTTATTTTTTTTCCGCATCCCTCTTTCTCTGTACTATAGAATTCTATAGTACAGAAGAGTTCCTCAACAACCCTGTTCTGGATCAGAACAATGTGTGATATTGTCTTATTTATTTTTTTCATTACAATTGTAGACTGAGCGGATCCCTGGCCCTCGCCATCGTATGCTTCTCGTGCGCCGTGGCGGAGGGCATGACGCAGATGGAGGTGCTGACAGACTCCAAGCCCAGGAAGTGCACCCACGAGCGCGCCTACGACATGGTCGGCGCCTACTGCGCGGGCCTACGCCTCCAGCATATTCCCAACAGCCTCAAGAGTGGCATTGAGGTTTGTGTTCTTTCCATCGTGCTGGGCAGTGGAGGATCTTGCGATAGATCAAACTGCTTTCTAATCTATTTGAAGAAAAAATCTTGTGTCATTTATTTATAACTTTGGGACACAACTTTAGATGGAAATGAAAGCATCCATTTATAATGTAATTTTATTATTTTTCAGATTCTTGACTTCAGCGAGAATAGATTACAAGACCTACGACCTGACACGTTCGCTAGCTACACGAGCATTAAGTTCTTGTACTTAGCGGAGAACCAGATGTACAATATAGACAAAAACGCCTTCGCACCACTCACCTATTTACAAACATTGGACCTGTCGAATAACGTCATTTTCAACCTACCCGAGACGATATTCCAGTTGCCCTCCCTGCGGAAACTGTATCTTAGGGACAACCCGCTGCTGCACTTAAGTTTCCAAAACCTAGCGCTACATAAGCCAATAAAGGCACCTTTGGAACTGCTAGATATATCAAACTGCAAGATAGAAGTACTTCCGAGCTGGGGTACCATGCCCCATTTGAGCCATTACAATATATCACACAACCCGCTGACAACTTTGGAGCCGTCGCATTTCGCTCCAATGTGCAAACTGGAAAAAGTTGACATGACACAAGCAATCCATGCAATAAAACTATGTGATATTAAACCAACGATAGTATGGCTACAATATAGAAACGTATATTTTCAACTTGACGATTACTCGAAGTTGAATACAAAAGGTAATTCAAGAAGATATGTACCTATTTACTATATTTTTTATTTTTATGACCTTATGTAGAAAAGTTGCTGATACTAAAAATTAATTTAATTTCAGAGTTTGACGACTGCCCGTCTGCGAGTTTCGAAGCACTTAACGTTACTCATCATAGGTGTAAGGCTGTATACTTAGAGGTTAGTTACTCCATAAAACTTCCACTAATGTGCCACCAACACCTTTCTAACGTGCCCGTGGGGGTTACAGTACAAGACTGATGCATGAGGGGAATCGATAACATAATGCCTCAAAGGATGCACGCTTAAATCACAATTTGGAATCCGAGATATCCACTTCTAATTCATGAGATAATCGATTCTTTAAACCGGCCATAAGCATGATTGAAGAGTTATTAGGCTTTACTAGTCGGTTTACGTTGATATATTGCTAAGGAGATAAGTAGACATCGGGTACCACGAATCCTCATTAATAATAATTAACACAATGACGAGAAATAAGTGACCGGGCTTGTTTACCAACTTATACTTATTTCATCTTATCATCATATAAAATGAATTAAAAATTAGGTTATTGAAACATAGGAACCTACTTATTGTTTTCAAATAGGACTGCTAACTAACCATCATTAAATCAAATGCGTTCAGCAGATTTGGATAACCCTAAGGGTGACTTTCCGTTCGGATTTAACTTATTGACATTGGCAAAATATCTTCAGGTAGAGCCATTATATCGAAAATAAAATAGTTAGTTCCCTCCTCGTCTAATTCCCAGTTATGTCCAAAGCTTGTTGCTCCGGATACTTGGACCATGATCCAAGATTAGAGAAGTCTGGTAATTACAATGATGAATGAAGATTCAGTTGGTAAAATGTATAAATTGTGACAGTTTCAGAGTCTCAAAGCGTCTCGCCGCACCTGGCTGACGGTGGCCGGGGGGCTGGCCGGCTTCCTCGTGGGCTTCATGCTGCTGCTGTACCTGATGCACCGGTACAACGTCGCCCAGACCAAGACCAAAGAGAACAAACTCAAGAAGAACACTCCTGCGCACGACCGTGACAAAAACGCAACTGTGCCCATTCTAGCCCCAAACGCAAATAACGATGTTTCACGACTTTAGCTCTGTTACTATTAACGAAGCTGGTGTTTTCTAAACTATTAACGAAATACGAATATAATAATTGCAATCATTATTACAGTTTGAATTCCATATGAGTACCGGTTTTAAAATGACATTTTTATAATTATTAAAGAGTGAAAAATGCTTAGGTAATAATAGCTTTTTAGCACTAAGGATTTTATAAATGAATTTCGATACGTTTGATATGACTTCAGCAGTTGAAAAGAGATGTGTATGAAATGAATGAATGTATGTTAGTAATTTAAGTAAATGGAGGTACTTTGATACCTACTTTCCTCTTTATTATAAATCTCGATCTAAAGATATTATTTCCGTACTAAAGCTCATGTCATCCCGTTCCAACAAGCAATGTCAAAAGGAGCTGGCACGAATTTTGTTCCGGGACTATCTTTAGTTCGCGATTTGTGGGGGTGCAAGTTTTGTAGATACGTAGATCTGATACTGGAATTATTCAGGTATAAAATGCATAAATAACCATTTAACTATAAAAGGTGCCTAAGTATATATAATTCATGAAAATAATTTATTACCTAACTACTCCATGACGCGTCAAAGCAGCCAAGCTGCCAGAAGCTGGCAAGTTAAAATATTATTTTTAATTAGGATGTTTATGTCTAGTCTTAATTAATGGTTTTAAACATCAAAACTTTCAAATCAAACTGTTAAGGCCGTATGCTACAATCCCAAATGCGCAAATGGGAAAGTCTCATAAAAATACTAAATGGGTCTTATACATAACATTTTGTAAAACCTTTGCTAACTAAACGGTGTTATAAAGTGGTTTTCATTCTTTTTTCGAAAAAATTGTATGATTTTTTTGTTTTAAACATCAAAAATGCTCTATAACACCGTTTTAGCCCTATGTTTTTATTATGTACATAACGCACGTACAGCCACACATCAAAGTATACAAAACTCTCAAATTTCTTCAGTCAATTTATCTTTATGTCAAACAAGTTCGGCTCAATATCAATTGAGGAATTTTGACCGATTGTAGTAACCTGATCTGGCTGTCTGAAAACAAAAACCATGCTCTCGAGCAGTGATAGGCGTCCATTTTATCTGACTCCCAAATTCTTTGAGAAGTTTAAGTTCACCATCTGATGCAGACCACATGTACAGACATGGTATAGATAGAAGATCATATTTATTATTTTAGACCAGGGGTTGTTACCACTTACTTTCGCTCGCAGTCTGTTTTAAGAAATGAAACTGTCCTTACAACATTTTATAGAGAAAATATTAAGTAGGTACGATTTGTTATCATTACTATATTCCTTGAAGTAAAAACTTATAATTGACCTTGTTTTGTTTAAAGTTAGTGCTGTTTGTAAATTCTAAACATTTAAAATAAAATTATAATATTACGTACTTTTTAGCGCAAGTGGCTGTGTTCTTGTGGTCCATAAAAAATGTGTCCGCCAGTCCGGATGCGGACCGCGAATCGCCTTTTGGCGACCCCTATTTTAGACCTAAGAAACTTTTGTAAGAGATTTTCAGTGTTTTTATTGGTCTTCCATGTTTCATATTTATAAGTAAATTTCCACGTATACTAGATTACAGACAGAGGCTTTAAAAAGGCTGATTAGGCTAAATAAGAATGTCCGCTATATCCATAGTTACGTACCATAATATGTTTACATATTATTATGTTTCTATACATATTTAAAAAAACTATTTTTAACTTATTTAATTTACTATATTTTAATTTGATGTTTTGTTTAATTTTCGGCAATGAGTTTTGATAATATTTTCGTAATGTATGTATAATTTGTTCCAAAAAAAATATTTTTAAGTACCTATATGAAGTTGTGTTGACTAATATTTTCAGAATAACTTTAGCAACCAAGCAAGTTGACTAATATTTTCAGAATAACTTTATTATAAAAAGCATGATTTACCTAATCCCTGACAATAAATATGTTATAAAATTTATTGAAACTAAAAAGTCACTGTGATAAAGCAAATAAATTGTTTGATAGTAATAATTGTTTCAATTAGTGATAGATAAAAAAAACAAAAGTGCGCGTGAGTTTCTCGTGTGTCAGTCAAGTGATCCGCCATGTATCCCTTGCCTCCTCCCAATACTCTTACTAAATACAACGTAGCTAGAGAAGTTTAGATCACTGTTCCACTAACAGACCAGCAGTTTGGAACGGATATAGATCTTTCTAATCAAATTTTTCCGTACAGATGTATCTGGCTGTGTGTGATCGATCAATCAATCAAAACTAACTAAATGGGACTAACGACCCAAGGTGAGATAATATTACAAAGGCATCTAAAAATAGTGTATGTATGTGCAATCACTTACCAATTAGGTACTTCATTATTTTCTTCTATCTTGTATACACAGTGCACAGCGCTGCTAAATTTCGGGAGACAGGAAATATGCGAACTAACATTTTACCACAATTTCTTACCACTGTCTGATTATAATAAAAACATTATACCCAGTTTTAAAAATGAATTATATTTAAATGAAATTAAACAAACTGAACTAAATGATCGCAAGCTAAAAAATATGAAGCATTAAATGCTATGCTGATTTTCATAATGATAAAACATCTCCAACTCATTGAATGTAAATTAAACGAATCATTAAAACAACAGCTTTGAACAAGAACAGTGGTTCCCTCAGTTGGCATGCCCAATATCCTCTCTACGCGCCTGCTAGGACGTGTGTTGAATGCCAGCTTCAGGGTGATTCCGTCGAATGGTGTCCAATTTTCGAGAAAATATTAAGTTGTTTCAGGTATCTTTCTTCTCACTGTCACTAACTGATTTCGTTGTGGTTGTTGTTTCCTTCTCTTTTGCCAGCCTTTGTTTACTGAATTTGCCCATACCTGGTTGATAGATTACCAGGCTTGGACGATCCTACAATACAATGAGAAACATAAGATATAACAAACATTACTAAATTCAAATTTAGATCATGAGAGACAACTATGCATATCTACACAGTAAGAATCTACAGAGTAGGAGATAAACTACATAAGAGAGTTACGTTACTATCAACATCATCAATTCAGCCAATAGACATCCACTGCTGGACATAGGCCTCCCCCAATGTTCTCCACACAGACCGGTCCTGGTCCGCCCGCATACAATGGATTCCCGCGACCTTCACTACGGTCGGACGTTGTGGACGAGTATACGTTGGACAAAAAGTCCAGCTTGGTAAGTCCAACGTCCAGAAAGAGGTCGATCGACGAATCCACCTCGGCTGGGCAGCGTTCGGTAAGCTACGCAGCATATTTTCGGCCCATCTACCGCAGTGTCTCAAGACGAAAGCCTTTAATGCGTATTGCCAGTGATGACATACGAAACCGAAACGTGGCCGCTTACAATGTGCCGATTAAGGAGCTCAGAGTCACCCAGAGAGCAATGAAGAGGGCTATGCTCGGAGTCTCCTTGCGTGACCGTATCAGAAATGATGAGATCCGCAGGAGAACGAACGGGTTACGTTACTATATTTGATATTAATTGCCAGTCAATATAACTTATACCAATTAGTAATACAAAGGATCGGCGGGGTGTTCCGGTAACCTTGTAAACGAAAACTTGGGAGTTTCCAAAACAATTGTTGTAATTCCCGTTTTCATTAAGGTGACACCGCGCGATACTAGCGCCGCCAAGTGATTTATATGGATTGTGGCGAATAAGATACATTTTTTTTAAAAGTGAGCAATGAATACTTTAGGAATAATTAACAGTTTTTTGAAACCAACTTATTCAATATATTTTTTCCTATAAGTAAGATTAATCTTGATAATTTCTAAAAGTGGCCACTTTTATCAATTATGGAGTTTATTGTTACTGTAGTTGATATCTTTTACAATTTATTCTTAATGTAAATAATACACTTAAAAATTGAAATGTAATTTTGAATGAAATGAATTGAGATGAAATTTTTATTGTTACTTGTAGGAAGAAATTATTACATAGGTGGGTCGCAAATAATTGTTAATCATTTCTTTAAAGTATTTGTTGCTCACTTTAAAAAAACCTCCTATTCGCCACAATCAATATAAATCACTTGGCAGCGCTAGTATCGTTGCGGTAACGCCTTAATATAATGCAATGCATAGTTATAATGCAACACGAAAATCTAATGAACTATTTCCAAAAACAGATCGTTGAAAATACGAGGCACCAACGCTGCGGGCGCACGACTAGAGAACGCCGAACGCTCTGTTTTACTATTGTCGCAATGGTTCCTATTATCATACCTTATTCCTAATTCTCCTCTCCGTCCGACGATCTGTGCTTTCACTCTTCTCTTTTTCTTCAGACCCTTCCCTGTCAGAGGACTTGCTTCTATCATCTAAACTCTTCTGTCTCTTCAGACTTGATTCTTCCTTACATTGTATTTCTCCAGATCCTAAACTATTTCTTCTAATTGTTGAAACCTCAATAATTGTTTCTGTTACATTATCATTTGAATCTTTAGAATCTTTTTGTGCTTTAAAATCTGCATCATTCTAAGTTTCGCTTTTTTGTCCATACCTTCAATAAGTTTTGTCAAATCATCAGTTTTCACATGGGGCAATTGAGTAAAAGGTTTAATATCATCATGATTCAATCCTTTGCTTTTACCATCTGTTGACATGATTTTATTGATTACTGACTGCTTTTCTGATTTATATGGTTCAGTCTGTTTTGCCCTTTCCTTTCTGGTATCACTGTACTTTTTACTTTTTACTTCACGAGGAGATTCTTTAAATTTGTCACGTTTATCTTTTTTATAGCCTTTATCAGAATCCTCGGCCTGATCGTCATCTTTTCCTGAACTTTCTTTCCGATCATTATCAATCCTCTTCTTTTTGTCAGCACTAATGACGACTGCCTTGCGATCTCTAAATGTTTTAGATTCATATACAGTGCCATCTTTGCTTTCAGTTTTCACTGAATCGTCTTTAGACTCTGATTTATCTTTATCCCATTCTCTTGGTTTAATTTTTTTAACATCATTTTCAGCAGATTCTTCTTCCTGTAAAAAAACAATTAATTTCAACACATAACCATTTAACCATGTATATTATTGTAGGTGAGATAACAAGTACTTAATGCCAACTGTACAAATATTTACTATACTTTTATCCTACTATTAACAAACTAAAGAATACTACAACTGTAACGAGATCTGTTACACAAAATTAAGTCTATTACTATGTTAATAAGTAATACGATTATTTTTATCGTGAAAATTGGTGAACCTTTAAGCATGTGTCACCACCACTTTTCTGGCTACCATCCATTGTTTCTTTTTTATCACAGAATTTGCCAGAATGTTAAAGTAAATGTATTGTGGGTTTTCATCGACAAAGCAGGGAACTGGCTATCCCAGTCTGAATCAGTACTAATAAATTCATCTGATCCATGAGTAGATTTTAACTCTGGCCTTACTGATTTCACTTTAGTTTTATGATACACTCTTTGTTCTCCAAACCAAAAATTCTTGTTTTTATGTTCATAATAATCAGAATTATCTACAAAAGCTTCATCTTCTGAAATATCTCCAGGCTTCTAAAAAATATTTATCTTAATAGTAACTATTAACTGTGACTAGAATATTTAATTTTAAATTAGGGGACTAGAAATATGTACTAACATAGTTTGTAAGGTAATATTGTTACTAACACCTATGGACTCTGTGACTTGACTTTCTAAATTAAATAAATTTATTTTAAACTATTAACTTAATCAGAGCTATTTTTTGCATTTACTCCAGAGTGAAGGATTTGATAATTTGGAGACAGTATCACCTATTCAAGAATTGAAATGATCTTAAAAAATTACCTTCTTGAGATTAACATACTTATGAATAAACACATGATAATGCTTCATTGTTGGCGATTGCCGAAATAAAGAACGGCTAACATCACCACTGCCTTGAATGCGAGGTGGTAAACTTGTTTTGGTTGTGAAGCTATAATCGATTAATGCAATCTATCAGCGCTTTATCGTTCGTTATTATACGTATTACCCCTGTGCCGCCACCGCTAAGTCGGTCATAGCGTGAACAATAAACATTCTACATTGCTGCTTGGTGGATATGTTAGGCATGGTGAGGTTTTGTGGAATATCTCATACCTTTATGGGAACTTCCTTAGATTTCCTCTCTATCCTCATTTTCCTCTTGTCGTTCTCTCTCCTGCGGCGCTCGTCCCGCCCGCGCTTGTCCGGTTTGCGCGCAGCTAGGTACTCCAGTAATGGAGTGGACTGGACTTTTTTATCATTCGCTGGAATCAATGTGATAACATTTTTCAAATCAATGTGGAATCTGGTCAATGTATGAGATTTTACTGTTTTTATTGTACTGTAATAATATTACTTATATAACTTGTTAAAGCTTTAACATTTTTAACTGTTTAACAATTAACTAATTTCTTATTGGATGATGCGTGAGCAGCTTGTTGGGTGCGGTTATGAGAGATATAGCATTCCTCTGTGGATTTATTGTAGTAAATCTTAATGTAATGCAATCAAGTCTGCATTTAGACTGTGTTTGCAATCATAATCAATTGGATTTAGAAGAGCACTTCTATGTAGAAGAATTCGTCTATGTAGACGAATTTTAAAAATATAACTTACAAATGTGGTACAGCTGTACTAGTATTATTTTAAGGTACAAGCTAGTATCTTGTTTGTACAGCTACTTACACCTGTGACAATTTAGATGGGACTAAACCAAAAACCTTTCACAAGATCACTTCTTATCTGTTAACAGTCAGCGAAATTGTCACATTCTTAATAAATTCAGCTTAAATTTTCACATAACTCATTATCACAATTTGATTTTAAAATCCTGGACTTTCAGACCCCTAGCTTTATATTATTATACTTACTATCATTAACTGGATATGAATATTCAAGTTTAGGTTGGCTTTCGGTTTCAGCATCTTTATTCAAACTTTCTAAAAACTCTTGGAACACTGGGTCACTTTCTATTGTTCCACATTTAGGATCCTTCTTTTTCTTCTTTTTTGGAATCCTTTGAAACGGTGCATATTCTACAATACCCACATATTCCACACCTACAAAAATTCAATTGGAAAATACACAAGTTAATTTAATATAACAATATACAAACATAAATTGTCCTGGATTTGTTGCATAATATTATGTTAGTACATCACATATTAAGTGCAGAAAAAGGAGTTCAGTTTTCATTTCATTATGTTAGTTATATCTCAAGCTTTTTAGATCATGTTGGTCTTTAGTCTGTACTGAAAATATAATGATACGAAAAACCTTTCATGTCATCGTTGAAAGTTCAGAAGCAAAAATTTTAATTGTAAGTAGCTTCAATAAATTAATATATTTTATACCATCTAGATAATTGTAAATCTTAAGTTTGGTTTTAAGAGGAAGTTTTTCCACTTAGCAAGTATGTAGTAATATGAGTGGTAAAAGAAGATAATGCTTATCAGGAGAGTAATAGACACATTGTACTTCATATAAGCATTAGTAAACATTTAACAGTATTTTATATCCTGAAATATAAACCTACTACACTGTTTACCTTTTTCATCCAGAAAAATATAACCATCAAATTTATCCCTGAACAGGTAGATGTCTTCAACATTCACGAAGTTTATGTAAGCCCTCGAGTAAACATTGTGTCCTAGTGACGTATCTGGCCTGGCAAAGTAGAAGTGGTCGTGGTCCGGAATCGGCGACACTTGTTCCAGAAACCCTTCCTCCGTCATGGTAGGTGGCAAGCGCCGCAGTATAATCTACAACAGAAACAAGTTTGTACTACACCCTAACGAAATTTTAAACGTTCACAATGCTGGAACTGGAACAAAAATAATCACTTTGGTCAGTGGCCGCTGAGTCTTCGCTTTTTTGTCTTTGTTCTTGTTGGTGAACGTCTTACTGCCTGAATCTGATTGCGAATCCTTGGCATCTTGATCCTCTGTCATTTTTTCCATGTAATCTAAATAGAATACAATAAATTACTGGTTCGATTGCTCGACATTATCAAAACCGTATGCTATGCTATCGTGTGAAATTTGACAACGGATAGGTAGCGAAGCGACAGCGCGTAGATGTCTTCTTCTTCTTATTTTTAGGTGTGGCAATTCACTCCTCATTGGTGTCTTGACAACTCTCTACAGACTGAGAATTACTACTGCCATTGTCACGTTTTGGATGTATGATCATTGATCAATCATTGATGCGTCAGGCGAAGAAGGTTTTAGGATGGGTAGAGAGCGATGAACAAGTAATATAATACACAAACATAAAATTGGGAACTTATTTATAACTTAGTGTTATGATGGGAGAGGAACTTAACCTAGGAATATACATACTTTTTATTACTGAGGGAAAGGATAGAGGACAGATTGTAGGGAAGTGGAGCTTTGTACTTAATAAGGATATCATGAAAGGATAAAGAATAAAATAAGGGACAAGTGAATAGGATATGTTCAATACTACCTAATTCCAGACCACATTCACATATAGATGAATGAATCATAAATATGGAGTTTAGCTAGGTGGGAAGGAGATGAGCAATGACCAAAACGCAATCGGGAAATAATTAATGATACCTATGACTTTCTTTAAACATATCTTTGAAAACCATGGTTTCAAAGAAACATTCTGCTGGAACTCCTTGTAGAACCTGCCTTTACACTGACTGGATTAATCCCAAAGTTAGCTCCACTCTTCCAATAAAGAATGACGCGGTAAAAGAGACAAATCTTGAGAATATATTTTGTTATTGCACTACCTTATCTAGCTGCTAATTTAGCTAACTCGTCTGCCATCTCATTGCCCTGTATTCCTGAATGACCAGGAATCCATGACAATTTAACGCGCAAATTCAAATCGAAGCATTCCTTTAACTTTGTTTTGGTCAACAATGATAAAGGACACATTGTTTTGCCGAATGGATTTGATAAAAGAGATTGAAGGAAACTCAAAGAGTCTGTTAGAATGAGAGAGTTGCCAATTTTATTAGATAATATGTAATTAACGCATTCTAGAATAGCCAAACCCTCCGCAGTGAAATTTGTTGCCACACTAGGGAATTTAAATAGTTTAAAGTAACCTGATGAGTTTTGCAAAAAAGCAGCGCCTACACTGCTATTCAAATTCGAGCCAAAAGGATGTTCACTTGAAGTAGATTTAGAACCGGCAGTAAAGAATACTTATGTATTAGCGGCATTCTGTTCAATATATACAAGTAATTAAGGATTTGGATCACGAGAGTCTTTATCAATACCTAGGGATAAACAGATTTCTGGTTCAAAAATTATGTCACTATAGTTGAAATGAAAGAGGGGGAAACATGGAAACTTTAGTAACTGGCTTTTAAATTGTAGCAATTTCCTATAGCTCGTGATTAAATATGGGATAGATTTGTTTGACCAAAAGTTATCTGTCATGATGAGGTTGAGATTTACAAGCTTTGGAATGAGAGGATGATTTTCAATTTGAGCTACTTTGAATAAATACCTATCAGAGAGATACTGCCGTCTAAGGTTCAAAGGCGGATCTGCGCATTCAACTTGTAAGGCATTGGTTGGTGTACTTTTCATGGCCCCTACGATAATTCTTAAGCATTTGTATTGTAACAGGTCTAGTTTTAGTAATGCTGTTTTGGAGGCTAGGCTAAATGTGAATGAACCATAGTCCAAGATACTTCTAATTAAAGCGTTATATATTAATCTCAAAGTGGAAGGATGACCACCCCACCAAACGCCGGTAAGAGCTCTCATAACATTGACACTTCTTTCACATTTGCTAATGACATAGTTTATATGAGGCAGACTGTTACATTTACTATCGAAAAACTTCCCCAGAAATAGTGAATACTACCACTGTGCTTTTAGAGACAGACAAAAATAGATCATGGACTTTAAACCACTCAGAGAGATCAGTTAGGGATCGTTCTAGTAAAGACGATGCAACTTTAATAGACCGATTCGTTGAGTATACTAATACATCATCAGCATATTGAAGAATGCAACAATCAGAACCTATAGCACCTACCAGTTCCCTAGTGTATACATCATACAAAAAGGGGCTAAGAACTGAGCCTTGTGGGACTCCTTTCCATAAATATCTGCAAACATTTTCAAAACCAGGAACACGTAAATTCACAGATCTTTGCATAAATAGATTAAAAATGAACATAGTAATCTTTGGAGGAATATGAAGATCACAAAGCTTATTTTTCAAAATAGATAGTTTAACGTTGTCATAAGCAGCTGCGACATCCAAAAATGCTGCAGTTACTGATTCATTTTTAGAGAATGCTAAGAGGAGATCTGTGGAAAATAAACTAAGGTTATCTGAAGTGCTTTTACCTCTTCTAAAGCCAAATTGAGTCTTACCTAACAGATTGTTTCTCTCTAGGAACCATTCTAATCGGTTTTTAATTAAGTGTTCTACAACTTTAGAAAAACTGAAGCTAAGGCTATAGGTCTATAAGAATTTGGGTCTGCAGGATTTTTAGAGGGCTTGAGAATCGGTATTACTAAATGACGCTTCCAAGAAGATGGTATCTGACCGGTATCTATGACAAGATTATTATTATCTAAAAGGAACGACAGTGCAGAGTGTTTTAGATGTGCTATAAAAGAATACGGGATGCCGTCTATGCCGGGTGAAGAATCTGTTACTTTATTTAAAACTAATTGAAGCTCTTTCAAAGTAAACGGAAGGTTAAGAGAGCAATCTGCAAGGGCTGAAACAGTAGACTCGGGAGTAAAAATATCACTTGGAATCTGATCCCTATTAGGGACATAGTCAGGTGATAGTTTTTAAAGAAGGAACTTACCCAATCTAAATAAAAAGTATAGCTATTATTATTTGATAAGGAACATCTATAGCGTTTTTTAGGGTTCCGTACCTCAAAAGGAAAAAACGGAACCCTTATAGGATCACTTTGTTGTCCGTCCGTCCGTCTGTCAAGACCCTTTTTCTCAGGAACGCGTAGAGGTATGAAGCTGAAATTTATATCAGTTACTCAGGTCTACTGTCCCTTGAAGCTGTGAAAAAATCAAACTTCTAAGCCAACGCAATCAAAAGATACAGCCGTTTATGCCGCAAATTTTCGACACTTGCAAGGGAATCAAAACCTACAGGGTGCTTCCCGTGAACTCAGAATCTTGAAATTTGGTACGAAGCAACGTCTTATACCATAAATAAAGGAAAAATTACGAAAACCATACATTTTTAGTTACATCACATAATATATATTTTTTAAATAATTTTAAACTTACTACCCATTTCCTCATAAACGCGTAGAGGCATTAAATTGAAATTCATACCAAATACTCAGGTCTATAATACCTTTAAGCTGTAACAAAATCAAACTTCTATGTCAACGCAATCAAAAGAAACAGCAATTTAAGCTGCATATTTTGAAACTCGCAAGTACTCGCAAGGGAATCAAAACCTAAAGGGTACTTCCAGTCGACCTAGAATCTTGAAATTTGGCATGAAGCAACGTTTTATAGCACACATAACGGAAAAATTCCGAAAACCTTAAATTTTTAGTTATATTACAAAATATATATTTTTTAATAAATATAAACTTATTACTTTTTTCCTCATGAACGCGTAGAGCTATCAAGTTGAAATTCATATCAAATACTTAGATCTATATGCCTTTAACCCGTGAAAAAAAAAATTCTAAGTCAACGCAAAAACGCAAAAGTACAACCATTGATACCGCATATTTTGAAACTCGCAACTACACACAAGGGAATTAACCTAACCTAAAGACCACTTCCCGTTGACATAGAATCTCGAAATTTGGTAAGAAGCAATAGCTTACAGCACAGGTAACAGAAAAATTCCGAAAAGCTTAAAATTTTAAGTAGTTATACCACCAAAAAAATTGTGATTGTAAACATAATTGTAGTTACAGCAATGACCGCGAGTTATTATACTATGTATGGGGAGGGCAACATTTATAGAAGACGAAATAGCCTTCTTCTTTATATTTCGACGTTCTTTTATCGAAATGATATGTGTTAATATAAAATAAAGGATTACTTAAACGATAAAGAGATCTTTGTCTTAAATTTATGCTCCTTCATCTTTCCCCATTGTAATGTTATGAATTTCATTTTGCAATAAAAATACCATAGTTATGACTCGATTGTCGTAATGAACGAACTTTGTAAACCTTGCAGGTTTGTACGGAACCCTCGGTGCGCGAGTCCGACTCGCACTTGGCCGGTTTTAGTTTATATTATTCCAGACTACCGACAATGGAGTTTCAGGAGATATTGAAGAACAGAAACGTTCCCAACCAGCTTTCTTTTTCTTCTTGAAGTATTTTTGTCGCAGCAGTAATATATTTGTAGTTAAGATAATTATTCATATCCAAATTGTCCCCACAAAGTTTCCTGCGGCATTCCTTTTTTTTATTGCAATAGTGCATTCATATTCCCACCATAATGGAGGAGAAGGGATTTTATTGCTGGCAACATTTTTACGCTTGAATGTTACGTCAGCTGCTAACTGAATTATTGATAACAAACTACTAAGATTCTGTTTAGAAACTTTTGGAAGTAAGTGAACTTTTTCTTCAATGAAATTACTATAAGTTGACCAGTTACAGTTGTGAAGATTATATTGAAGCAGGGGGGATAGTGAAAAGACTGGACGGTTGTTTGTATCAGGGAGTGATATTAGAATAGGAAAGTGACACTTCCATGAGATGAAAGGATGCATTTCCACGAAAGGAGCGAAGAAAGAGATGAGGTACAAAGAGAAATATCAACAAAGCTTAATTACTGGCCAGGTCGACTACGCCTGGTAGCGGAACCGTCGTTTAAAACACACAGATTTAATGAGATCTAGATCCTGAAGATGTTTGTGTTACGAGACACCATATTGTTATCATTTAATTGTGGCACAGGGCTAGGACTGGGGTCAGGACTGGGTGTTTGAAGAGCCTGGAACATATTACCATTAAGCGAAATGGGCCTGGAAATCGACTTCAATTTTCCTTTAAATGAAGGTTTTGTGATGGCTTTTTTATCTCTTTTTTTATCATTATTATTTTCCTTTTTTTTCAAAAAAGCAGATTTGCGAGAGGATATATATAAATCGGCTTCCAATAGTTGGAGTAAAGGATTTGTTGAGATGGGAGGGGGGTCTGGATCGGGAGGTTCAATGTCCATTTTGACCAACTAAACTAAAATATTTAAAAACTTACCAATGTACAAAGAATACACACACAAAATATATAAATAATTAAGTATTTACAATAATTACAGTGAGATTTACAATAAAATAAATAAAATAAATTACAACTAAGACCGCCCTTTTCAACTTCCCGCCAAAAAGTCCGCGTAGATGTCAAAAGCAGTCAGAACAGGAAAATGTTGCTAGAAAAAAATATATTTAAAAGTACCAATTAATGCTACGGCTATTAGCGCGACCGATGAAATCTATGGGGCAGATACAGATGGGCTGAACGGTCGAAATCATTGCTATATAAAATACCCGACAAAAAAAAAAGAAAAGTAAGTTTGAGGTTATGTGTCAAACTATGGTGTTTAAAGTTTTCGTTTCTGAATTTATTTATAAGAATTTATAAATTGCTTGAACGTCTATGAATTATTAGTAACTTAAAAATAATAATGTTTTGCTTTAGCAAGTCCGTAAAAAGTGTAAATGTGTTAAGAAACATAGTTGCTAGAAATGCACAGTCTCAACACAAAAATCAGTATCTTGTTAGACTATTATCGAGCACAACAGATGTAAATACAAGTGCAGAGGAACAAACTCAACCTGAATCAATCTCTATAAAAGGAGGATTTGCAAAAGCTTTTGAAAAGCAGTCTCAATTGACAGAAACCCAGGATACTGAACAGAGCTATACATTTGCATCTTTACTTCGAAACTCCAAGTTAATAGACGTAAGTTATGATTGAAAAGATTCTAAATATTTCCTAAGTAGACGTTTAACTAATGCATAGTTAATGAGTGCCTCAATTTAAAAGATAAAAACACCTTTATTGCTATGTGATTACAGAAGTCTTATTATTTTTAGCTTGGTGATCCAGCTGGCAAAATAGTAATTGGCAAGATATACCATGT
This sequence comes from Marasmia exigua, assembly GCA_019059595.1. Classification (NCBI taxonomy): domain Eukaryota; kingdom Metazoa; phylum Arthropoda; class Insecta; order Lepidoptera; family Crambidae; genus Marasmia; species Marasmia exigua. Next base: position 18,663,196 of record CM032463.1, read on the forward strand.
TGTTGAAGATGATTTGTATATCGATTTCGGATGGAAATTCCACTGCGTCTGCACTCGTCCCTCGAACCGTGGCAATGAATATGTGAGGGGAGCGAGAGTGCGGCTCCAAATTAATGATTTGGAGTTGTCATCAAGATTCCTGGGCTCGAGCTCTGATCTCACATTACTAGAAGCAGACTGCAAGTTGCTAGGCTTAGTCTCGTCACCTCTGAGGCCCACAGTAAGTGACAAGAAGTAAAATACAACTGTAGTTAATATTTGATTTAAATTGTTGAAGTAGTAGTAATAAAGTTATTTGTATATAGTACTCCTTGTGTATATTCATTCAATGTAGTTAGTATAGAAGGTTGAGGGTAAAAATTAAATAATTTCAATCAATCAACTACATTTTATATTAATATTTAAATGGAAGCAAGTCCACATTTGTATTAACTTACTCAAGAATTCAAGATAGCGCAATGTGGTTACAGCTACAGGGATTGACACAATGAGAGAATGACACTACTACTAAAAACAGTCTTTAAGTTCAGGTATTCATTTTTGTATAGTAAGCCCAATTTTAGTAAAATTTCGTGTTAACATTGAGTGCTTCATATTATTTTTGTTTTCTCAATTATAAATAAGAAGCAAATGCTTAACAAATTCGAAATTGAAGAATGTACTCAAAACTAAAATGTTAAATGTTATAATATGGCACAAAATTTTTACTCCAATGGAAAACCCTTATGTTGATACAAGTAAATGATATAAACACTATCCACCCAGCACAATTATATTTTTAAATATTGGAAATAAATTATATTATTATTATTTTAAAAGAGAACAAATAAAAGCATTTGGTAATTTGTAAATATTTTAATTGACATAACATACTTGGACAACATCTATAATGTGACAGGGAATAACCACTATATAATCATTACAACAGTTATAATATTAAAATATCTATTTATTGTCAGAAATGGATAATATATTTCTATCAAATGTTTTTGTAACATTCCTGTTAATAGGTATATGAACATAGCTATATGAATCATTTCAGTAATCATATTACCCATAACTTGCTTTCAAAATACACTGGTCTAAATGAATACAGTCAATTATTTTTGGAATGTTAAGTATCTCAAAATTTTAAAGTTGTAAATCCACATATTGTATTTTTAAAATACTGAGCAGAGATCTACTGTTAAAATATTCATTTCTTAATTTTTGTTAAGAGTTTATTGGATAAGTCATTACCAGCACTCTTGAACTTTTTGCAAGGGTAGTTCTGAAATGATAAATAGCATCACATTGAGCTATTTTTTTTACATTTCATGCTGTCCCCACTCATATCATAAATAACAAGAGCCAGCTGTTTTCCGCCTTGCTGACAGTAGCACTAAAACAGGGACCTGAAATGCCATAACCTTTTCTAACAACTTATTATTGTTCACTTAATTTTTTTGATTAATATTATGCGCATTGAACAACAAGCACACTGATATTCTGAAGAGCATACAAGTGTTTTTTCCATAGCTGTTGATAGTTCTACTAACAGGGTTTTTTTTCTGTTAGCTTTGAAACGAAAGGAGTCTTCCATTTTCTATATAAACTGTTAATTTGTAATGTCTACCCAAAGCACTTATGTATATATTGGTAATCAGGAGAACTTGTAAACAACTAATGCCAATTTGCGGATTTCTTTCCGTGAGATTTTTCCAAATTTCTGAGATTCTAACCTATTGTACTTTGTCACCGTTTCTCGAAACTATCTCTTGTATACTTGGGTCTTTAACGGCGTCGTCAGCATCTGGTTTAACTTCGAGTATTTCATCGACGGTGGAAACTGCTGCGTCGGTTTCTTTATTGGGGGGATGGGTGACTTCCCAGTCTTTGAGATATTGAACTACGGCGGTGTGGCCGAATGTCTCGGCTTCGTTCAGAGGGCGGCTGCCCCAGCGGTCGCGGGGGTCGTGCGTGACATTGCACTGGGCCAGGAGGAAGTCTACGCACGCCAGGTGGCCCTCGGCCGCAGCCAGGTGCAGTGCCGTGCGTCCATCATAATCTGATAGAGTCATGTCCATACCAGATAAGTGATGTCTGGAAGTAAGCAAAAATATAGATTTTAGTTCATGTATAGAGCAGATGTTCGATAACCTACTAAGCTTATGTTTAGATTATTGTGATAATATGAGCAACGTTTCTTATATTATATCCTACTTTCACTAATGATGAAACGCTTTCTGCATAATACAACCGTACATACCTAAATTACTATGAATTAATAGCCAATGATATTATCAGATAATTTAGATTTAAGCCCCGAAAATGTGAACAGTACCTACTACTAAAAGTCTAGATGACGATTCAAGGCAAGTGCTTTAGCTATATTAGTTTACGTGAAAGCACTTTATAATTATTACTTGTTTAGTGTAAATTATTCTGTTGTTTTCGCCGGCTCCGGTAGTTGAAGTGGGTCTGAAGATGTGCTGACAAACATCACAATATTTAAATGTGTTTCCTCAATGCAGATTAATGTAAACTATTGTTTTATAAATACCTTCTTAGAGCGCTAAGGTCTCCACTTGCCGCAGAGAACAATAAATTAACAATACTAAGACCGGTGGATTCAAACTTGTAGCGACGCGGGTCCTTTTTGTGACTTGCATAACGAATGTTATCGTACTTGTGGAAGTTGAAACGTTGGATTAATTCCTGAAATGAAGTAGAAATGTTGGTATCATCAAAACACTAAACCTCTTGGTTCTTCAACACACTAAACCTCTTGGTTCGTAAGAGAAGTACGTATAGACATTATGCTTACATCACAGAATTGAAGTCCCCTGCAGCTGTTCCCAAGAGGATCCAAGGGAGGAGACCATGTGCAGATTCCCATCACGTTGGGAACCACTATGAGCATGGCCCCCGAGACCCCCGACTTAGCCGGCAAGCCCACTTTAAAGGCAAACTGTCCAGAATAGTCGTACATCCCACAGCTGTGCATGAGCGACAGCACATTGCGGACAGAGTCTGGCCGCAGAACCTTTTCATCGGTTATGGGACATATGCCTCCGTTAGCTAGAGTTGCCGCCATTATCGACATGATATCACAGTTAGCTTCCATTGAACAACACTAAAAAAAATTGTTTCAATATTATGTCAAATTAGTAATAGGACCAACAAGTGAATTCATATCGGGATAGCTACCTGGAAATAGAAGTCCATACACTCTCGAAGGTTAGTTTTTTCTGGATAGCATTTATATTCGCGCATGTAGAAGCCAAGAGCGTAGTTGCGGTCTGCAGCCTCCCGCTCGGACAAAAATACTGCGTTGTTGAAACCCAATACCTCATTACCGGCTAGGCGACTAAAGAATGACATGACGTAGTCGAACTTTTCGGCGAGGGTCATTTCGGGTTTGTCCAAAGTTTTTAGTAATGAGCATACTAAAATTGCACCGGCGTTTATCATCGGGTTGTGCGGCTTCACTGTTGTTATAAAATGTGTGTATATTGTATAAGTAACATAAAAACATTTTGGCAGTGACTTTGTTGTTTCAAATACCAAGATATTTATAATCTAGTTTGTTTATGAAATAATAATAGCTATTAACACGACATTCTCAGTTGTTTGAAAGAGCAAAATAAGCGAAACGTCCAAAATTAGATAATTTTGCCAAAAGCTTAGACGTAAACAAGTAAAGACAATTAATGATCGAGTTGATACGCACTGTTGTAGTCCAAGACGAGTTCATTGAAGTTCCGTCCGCTGGGCTCGGTGCCAACATATTTGTGCACTACATCTGGGCCTAGAGTCTCTAGCGCCATTGCGTATGTCAGAGGTTTGCTGCATGACTGTAGTGTGAATGGGACCGACACGTCACCTACAGAATATAACAATAAATTATTCGGCGTCACGGGATTAGTACCTAAGAGTATGGTGTGAAAAGTTACGTTATTTACAACCTACCGATAGAGAATCTTTGGCCGTCGATAGTACACACGCTAACGCCCCAGCTCTCAGTACTGGCTCTGGCCAGTTGTGGTATGTAGCTGGCAACTTTGCCATCAGTGTTACTTTTGGCTGACCAGTACATCTCTTCTATGTCTTTTATAAAATCCTGGAAATCTGGAATGACGAATTGACTGCGGAAAGCTCTCGTGATAAGTACAATGTTTGGTGCGATCACTTCTTTAAAAGATTTTCTATCTAGTTTAAGCGTTTCTGGAGAGCCGCTCTCAAAGTTTTGTTCTTTGTGCACTTTGTACAAGTTGTGCATTACTTCTTTAACTCTAGCATCGTTCTTTCTTATTCCGGTGGTTCTCAAGGCCTGGAACATATAAATTCATTTTATTTACTCTGCTCTCGGTATATGTATAGTAGGTAGTTATATTGGCACACCAACTAAGAACAATCTACCTACGGTCTCTTTCTTCATCTTAGCGTCTAATTCCCAGTTACGTCCAAAGTTGTTGCTTTGCCCAGGGCACGCTTAGGCCATGATTCAGGATTTGGAGTCTGGTAATGGCTAATTACAATGAAGAGAATGTCGTCTGACTATCGCAACTTTTTTACAGGGGAATAATGGTTACACGTTTGTGGAAATATCCGAGACGTGCAGGTGTTCTCACCGTAAAGCTAAAGTTACTATTTACATAGGTATGTACAATGTACATACCTATATAGTGTAAGTACAATACAAAAATAACAATACAGTACAATGTACATACCTATATAGTCTAAGTATACCCATACTTCTGGATTTTTCACATCTATGTACATTGTACATAGATGTGAAAAATCCAGAAGTGCATGCTCGGAGTCGAACCACGACCCCTCGTATGGAAGACAAACTTATCCACTGAGCTACTATCGCCTATCTACAATCTACCTACGGTAAATGCCAATAATTGATGTCATCAGGAGTTGATAGCTTTTGATATAGGAGTTAATAGATGGAGGCTAATTTATTGAAATCAAGTTTGAAAATAATCGAAATAATGAAAAATCTAAATACTCTTTTTTTTTCAAATGGTTGTAAGTAATAAAAAACGTAATCGTATTTGATGAATGACTAGCTCAAATATGCTTACGGCCAAAAACTTCCCGACAGGCAGAAGTCCGGTGTCTTCATTCTTAAACATATCAAACAGCACATCGTCAGCATTCCTGTGAGAGCCTTCACGGACCCTGGAAATGAGAAAACCATTGTTCTATTACTCTTAAGAGAATCCCCATAATATTGAATAAATGGTTGGCAGTATCTACGTAGCTAGGTACGTACGTAAGAAGTGCTAACGCCCCTCGTGGTGCGTAAATTCCTAGTGATAATAAATTTGTACATATTGAAATATGTATTTTCAAACAGATTTGTGTTTTCTAGAAATAACTCTGGTGGCACGATCTTCTATTATTGTGTTGTTGTGTCAAACGGTGTATGACGTCAGCGACGGGTGTGTCTTGACGCAAGTGCATGGGCTCATACTCTTAAAATCTCGACTCTCTCTTAGCTATTAGACAGTCACATGATATTTTATTTTTAACCTAAACTGTCTTGGCAAAAAATTCCATGTCGGATGTCTGGGTAATTTATTTGTAAGTTGCTATCTAATCAGCCATCTGTCTACTGTTTGATACGCCATGCATGAATTTACATGGGTATTTTGTTTCATATCTGAATGGATAACACTCTCATCCCCTGTTGATAAATATTTATTTAGGGATTGTTTGAGTGCAGCACTATTTTTAAACGAAATCTAGAATTCTACATACTTACTTATACTTCCTATTTATCTCGATGCAATAAATTTACTTGAGCACGACATTGCTAAATCGAATATGCTTACATTACCTACATTACTCTAAACATAGCAAAGCCATAGGAAATAATATATTAAAATACTTATCCTACCGTTACAAGGGTTTTCCGTTGTATTTTCATAATTTTAACGTTTGCAACTATTTAACTCAAAAATCGTGGATCGATTTTGAAAATTCTTCTACTAATATGAAGCAAAGTAATGGTTCTTTATACAAAAAAAAATATATAAGAGTGGATTTGAGAACCTCCTCCTTTTTTTGAAGTCGTTTAAAAATCATGAGCAGATTCTAACGGTTACATAATCAGAATCATATAAGTAAATCAAGTTACGTACTTTAAATCAGATCAATGATTCCGTCATCGAAGTTTCATTCATTTTACAATTTGTTTCTTGGTAGGTAGGTGTATCCATATCCATCCATAAAAAAAAGATAAAAGGTAAACATTCTCCATCATCATGTACTATTAAACGATAACATTTTTTGTTAATCTTGATTTATCTTAGGTTTTACAAGAATCTATCTTTGTAATATTTTAGTTACCCTACATACCGCGAATTAAATCACATCCTTCTGAGGACAACACATTCAAGTACCTATCACTTACAATATAAATATGTATATTAAATCTGGACAACTTACATGTATACATTTGATAAGTAAGGTATTGAATCAATTAAAATATTAGGAAAAAATCAGCCCAAAAAAACACAAACCAGCAAATAAAATCGGAAATTCCCAAGTTCAAGATCAGTGCAGCGGTTACATAAAAGGCTAAAGCAATCAACGACCCAATGCTTTTTTTGCTTATATTTTATTCTATTTTAAAGAGTTAAAAATTTTCAAATAAGGCCAATAGCAACAAAAAGCAATCGATCTGTTTATTCGCAGAATTAAAATTGAAATAATTTTACATGAGTTGTACCTTGTAGAACCGTAATAGTATCGATCTAGTCCATTATTTAGGATTGAACTTTGACTTGATTACGCAACAGATATTCCGCCCCGGGCGAGAGAGACAAAGTATGGAAAACTGTGTTGACCTAGTTCTAATACAAAGTTGGATAAATATTTGGTAGACAATGTTAAACTAAGAATACCTGATGAAGTAAATTAAAGTTAAACGAAGGGCTTTGAGTTAAAAAATTCCTTCAATTAAGCAATAAAACGGTATTATTTTAAACTATCGTTATCTACTCTACGTCATCATTACTTATCCGAGTCAATTTTAAAGTCAAATAATTATGTGGAAAAAAGCGATCTGAGCCAACTCAAATTAAGCGCTGAAAATGGGACGTGGACAGACACACTTTCTTCTTTCATATAGGCATCAACATAAGGCGGGGTGTAAAAAAATGTCTAAAAAAAATTGCCATGCAGGGTAAGCCGTCTAATACACCGTAATACTCACATCACAGGATCAACGTTGTGCACGAACGAGTACGGTCTGCGTCACAAGATGTGAAAAGTTTGTAAGGGAATATAATAAACAATTAATATTAATAATTACAGTTACCTACTGTAATAATTCATCTGCCTAGATAACGATAAGGGTATCTAAATGACAATTTGAGACCACTATTTCAAAGTACGACTTCTAGTAATTACTAGTTTTACTTATTCTCATACTCAGAGTCAATAAGTAGGTACCTAAGTACCTTGATTGTCTTTAACTTGTTATTTGAACTAACATACAACTGATTTAAAAGTACCTATCTATAGTCGTCCCTTAGAAACAAATATTTTTAGGAAGATTGTTTATTCAGTGGTTTTATGTCACAAAACATAGTTTACAAACTATAATTAGTTCGATATTTATTTATTTATAAAATGAAAAATGAATAAAGTTTAATCAATTTAGGTCCATACAGAACACTTATGAATTCAACATGTTTACCACTAATTCGGAATGTAGTGTTCTGCCAAGAAGACACCAGCAAAAAACTAAGCAATTACTCCTTTAAAAAAAATGTTGTTTTACCAAATGTCACCATTAACTTAAAAATAAAGTACAATTTTTGTGTTACTAATATGTCCCTAAATTATTGTCATTCAAAAGTTATGTAAAGATCTTAGGGCCTATTCTCGTGCACCCGACAAAGAAGTCGAATAAGAGATTTCCATACATCCGTCCATATAAATGTCGAATTCGATATCTATTCTATGCCATCACACGAGAATTAGGTTCTTGGATACGTAGGAAGAGTTGTGTGTACGATAGTAGGTTGGTGTAAACAGCTCCAAATGTCAGGGGTGAATTGGACAAGTGTCCGGCGCGCCGGCAGACACGGGCGCAATGTCGCTCCCACTTTAATGTAGATCAATAGGAGTCGATGTGGGTCATTAACAATAATTTATTTCTAATAGAAACCCAACAGACTCACTGCACTGAAATAGTTTCAGTTATTCACTCATGATTACAAATAAATATTATACAACGAATTAAAGTGGCGTACCTCATATCGATGGTTTGTACTGCGTAAAAGTGTGGTGCTGAATTCCTCCATTTCTGTAACAATGAAATTGATAGTTTTAATGTTTAATTTATCAATAATCGGCCTAGTTAACGTTTGATGTAACACCCATAGAACCACCATGGCACCGACATACCCGCACGGTCACTAAGCGAGAGACACTCACATGTTTATCTATTACATAGACGGGTCTCACTTGACTATAATTTCGGAGGCAAATGCATTTGGGTTTGAGGGGCCTGGCGGCGGCGGCCAGCTGGCGGAGCTGGCGGGTGGTCATGCCGCGGAGGGGACTGGCGCCGGGGAACTGCTGCAGCCGCTCGAGCGTCCACCGCGCGGAGACGACGCGCAGGCGCTAACTGACACCCGGCCCCCTGCCTCGCCTGCTCGCGTCGTCTGGTTATCAACTACTGTTTACTTTCAGAGTTTACCTGGTTGTGACGTGTCGGCTACAAGAAAATCGTTTTTCGTATCACGTACTTACTCACTCTATTATCACACACACATTAATTACTACGTCACTCTTTATCTGCATGGGATGGGTCTTTCCATTTTTATGGAAGGGAGGGCGTCACCTTTTCCTGTGTTATTTTCTTCCAAAGTTTTCTCTTATCGCTGGCCATGACAGTTGTCTCTAAGATCCACGAGCTTCTTCTGTCATTTACATTAATTTGACTAATGATTGAGTAGTTGCATGGTGATATGCTGTTGCATTTTAATATATGCTAAGCAACGCTCAATACCGATACGTGCACTATTCACTCACACTTCAGTAAGAATTGAGTGATTGCTGTAGTAGTAACGGTTATCTGCAGCAAAACAATTGGTTTCACAGGGCATGAAATATTTTCTTGTGCTGTAATAGCGTGTCTTTAGGCATGTATTGCACGTGCTTACATATCGGACTCATTTTTGCCTTCTACTTACTCTACTGCACAACAATAAATGTTGATACCAATCAAAATAAAAATTAACTCTTATCTAATGAATTAAATAAAGCCTTCGACATGGACTGATTTTAATTGAAAGTAGTTAACTCTAACTATTTTTATAAGTTACTTACTTGGTTTTGTTGTCGCTTCTCTACCATATAGAATCTCTTTACTTTATGAAAAGGTTATCCTCATGTAAACAAAGTAATGATTGAGTGTTGTTACTATCGACTATCCTGATCATAATAAGTATTCCGAGGATTCATCACACATCATCCCAGTTCCTGTCGTCCAAAGCCATTGGTTCGCTTGGGGCAAAATCTAAGATTTCACAAGTCCAGACGGTCATTACCATAAAGTAACCGTCTACTACTCATAAGGGGGGTTTGGGCCTACACTCAACACTCTGACCCAGTGCGTATTGATGAGGAACGCCAGAGCCTCTTCCGATGTGCAGCAGGTTGCGCCATCAGGGAGTTAAAGATGTAGAAAGGAATGAAAGAGTTACGGAATTAGCGACTCGTTCTAATCATGCTCCATCCTTTTTTGGCTTACAGAATCCCGCTATGGCGATATCACTCACTCTTTCAAACTAATTTCGCTCATTCACTATCTCTTTTTAACACGCACAATCTAAATATGGTGATTTCGCTTTACATCTTTTTAAACGACGTCATTTGGGAGTTTAAGATGTTAAGAATATATAGGAATGAAGGGAGTTACGGAGTTAATAACTCTTTTTCATGGATGTACATCTTTTGTCCCAATTTCTCCCGAGTTAAACATGTCTATGAGGTTGACTTAGGGCCTCGTTACTTAGGCCTTCGAAATACGTGAGAATACCCCCTCCTGAGGAGTGGCTTGCTCAGCATACGACTCCGCGGGGATCGACTTTACTGGGTGTCCTGATGGGTCGTACACCAGAGAGGGGCTAGATTAGCGGTGCATTCCATTCCCGGATGTGAGTTTTCCCGCCGTAATTGCGCATAGATGGACGGATATCCCAGGGGTTTTGGTTAGGTTAAGAGTCCCACACACCACCTTACACCCTACATGTGACTAGGTATCGGCCATGATAGTTTCCCATAGGAAAAAATCCCGTTAGTCATTGAGTTTGACCTTCGCAGCCCTCGGACAAAGAACCAGGCTAACTGGATTTGGTTGTAAGATCAAATCATTACCTCAACACTTGTGGATAGGTATCCACAGTTTGCACGAAGACAACCTGAGTAACTTGCCAGTTTCCTTACGATATGTTTTCCCTCACCACCGTGCCATTCCGAGTTGACACCACTCCCCACTAAATAAATGTATATTCAAAAAATTTCGTTCTTATTTCAGATACTTTTGAAACATTCTACAGTCAAACTCGTTGGATATGTTTGGCAATGCAATTCTTTTGGAACATTAATATACCAGTATCTATACAGGGTATTTCATTTAGGGTGTCAATCGGAAAGCCATGAATACCCCTTAATAGCCGAAATACCCCCATGTAAGTTCTACGATTTTTTGTAGTTCAGGAATTGTCAACATTTTTTCGAAGTTTAGAGACGTCAACAGCTTAAATACTTTCTAGAAATAAAAAATCAGTAAAAAAACTTTTAAGTTAAACGGTTTTATATTATGTGCACTGAAAACTAGAAAATAATAATAACTATTAGGTATTTTGAACTTTTAGTTCAGAAATATTTTAGTACTAGGCAGAATAGCTTTAAGCATATTAGACTAAAATAAAAAAAGTGGGGCCCATTAAATATTGATGTAATACTTTCTTCTATACTAAGTGTGGATTGCATCGACTTACTATAATCGGAGACTTTGGCAATCAATAACCAGCCGTGGCGGCTTCACCAGCGAACGCGAGCTCATGATTTACCAAAGTATAAAGATATGCTTTGCCATAGGTAGGATTTCAGAGGGGCCCCACGTTTTTATTTTAGTCTAATATGCCTAAAAGCTATTCTGCCTAGTACTAGTCTGGAGTAAAAAATGTTGACAACGAATCCTGACCTACAAAAAATCGTACAACATACATGGGGGTGTTTCGGAAACCCAAGGGTGCTCTATCCATGGCCTTCCGTTTGACACCCTAGATGAAACATGCTGTATATATATATATATATATATATCGCTGGCTGTTCTTACCTACCTTACCTTGATGAACTAAAAATGTTCTTGTAAGTTCGTCGAAATTAATTCGCAGTTACATAGCAGTAGTTTCAATACTACTTTTTTAGAAAACCTTGGGGTTTTTTCGCAATTACTCCCGTATTGGTACATTGCCAAAAAATCAATTTGCAAGTCTATATTTTTACTTTAAATTCTCGTGCATAGTATGTACAGACAGTCACACGTCCGGGTACTACAATCTGTCAAAGAAGAACAGTAACGCGCCATAGGAAAAAACCAGACCCGACACATTTTTGAGTCTGGTTTTTTTCGGGTCGTACACCACATCAATAAAAGTATGCAATCAATCAAGTCATTAGAATAGTTATTTACGAGATTTCTGCTATGTACCTTAATTTAAAATTAAGATGTAATAACCGAAAAACTAAACAGTGTCATTTCGCGGCCAGATACTATGAGTGTTGTGTGTCGAGAACAGGTGCGAGAAAATAGTGAGTTAGTGAACAGTAGTACCGCAGATGCGCGTAGTAAAAGACTGCGAAGGAGGGTAGACCGTTTAGTCTGCCAGTAACATCTTACCCGCAAAAACTTCAGTTACTCCGTGACCATGGCGCTTGCAACAGTGCCGAAATATCAGAAACGCAAAAATAAGGTACATGGTAGAAATCTCGTACCTAAATAACTATTCTAGTATGCAACTCCATAATATAATTATGATATAAAATACCTGTTTTCGTTGAGGGTCTTATTATATGTAGTAAAATTTGACCGATATTTTTTTTAATTTGATGTCTTTCAATAGCTGAAATATTCACCAGTTTCACTGTGTTTTTCATTAATGTTGTAAATTGTTTGGTTTTAGATAGCTAGACAGATTTTTAAACTACTTAGTTATTTCATAAAATCTACAACTTTTTATTTCAAAATGCACAATTCAAGTAAAAACAATCGAAAAGACAAAAACTCACGAAAAATATATAAGACCGCTGAAATATTGAACATTCTAGTACTCAAAGTAGTTTTCATACTGTACTTTGAGTGCAATAAAAGTATATTCATTCATTTAAGTATATTCATTCATTCATTCAAATTATAATATATTTTTTTATATTCAAAATCATTGCTAACACCAAAATATTGCCATAAGCTTTTGTTCAGGCTTTATCTACAAATTTCGTAAATGGATGGACTAAATGACGATTCAGAATGTTGATTGATTGATCAACTCACGCAGGATGTTTAAATAACATTACTATTTCATAATATCTCTAAACAAAAGTGATTTGATTGAACTGCAAGAGGAGGAACTTTCAGAGTATTCTGGAACGATACACCAACAATCTTTTGTCCCATGAACGTTCCGCCAAATTTACCATTAGTTCTTTGTTTTTCTGTTACCGTTCAAGTGAAAAATAGGTTAGATTAGAACTGGTGACCCCTCCTCCCAGCTTGTGATCTGGCCGGCGAATCTCTAGAACAAAGAAGGTTGTAAAGTTTTCTGTTTGGTCAACCACCCACTCATTATTTTTTTCATTTTACTGAACCCTTAAACATTCTCGAAGTTTGATCAAATAGAATTCCTAGATTTGTTAAGAGAACTGTTAAAATGGAGTTGTTATCTTGACTTCCTGCGTGAGTTGATCAAATCAGTATCATAGCCCTGAGATACATATTATCTATTATACGTTGACTTATGGCTTGATGGTATTGACTAATCCGTACTTGAAATAACTAACAAAGAAAATTTATAGATTAATGCAAAAAGCAAGTTCTCACTTCCACCATTGTTGTCCTGTTGTAAAGTAAATACTTAGGTCTCGAATGCTTTTGGGTACTCTTTGGCCGTATTATTTACAACTTCTCCCAACCCGTAATTACCATCAGGTGAGCCGTCTGCTCGTTTGTCCGCCATAATGTAAAAAAACACCTTTCTCGATATTACATTTGTGGTCCTTAGCAAAGAGCGACCACCCGGCGCTTGACGAACTGCTCAAAGAGACTGCTCTGCAAGCAAGCTGCAAATATTACTTGCTTTTTTCTTCTCTACTGGTAAGGAAGAGTGTAGGTATATCGTGACTTGAACTTTATATTCCGTAATAAATTCAATTGGTAAATTATATCTTTCGCTGATTATACTTATTGGGAAAGCTATGTGATTTACTTCATTCTAGATAGTTCGTACCTCTTAGTTCAGTGAAATCAGCCTAATTGACCTCTTTACAGACTTCATAAATTCCTGTTTATTTAAGTCTTAAATAATCAGAATAATGTTTAAATAATCAGATTCGTAATTTTGATAAAACATATGAACAGGTCTTACTCACCAAATTATGATTAAGTATCTGTCCTGATTAAGTCTGTAGTTGGTATGTATGCCTAAATTAAATAAATAATGCCTTAATACAAATTCCATAACCTTTAATATTACTACAGCACCTGAACTGAATAGGTTTTAGTACATAGTAAGCTAACTCTTTAACAAACTAGATCTTACGTAATAGAATTCATAGATGCAATTTAATGTTATCTTCAGAAGTGCTACATTTCAAGAACTTTCATCACAAGAACTACATTTAGACAAGAAAAAAATTCACTGCCCCTATTTGAAATAAATCATTATTTGTTTACAAAGTGCATCCATCTGTAACTTACGAATAGTGTACACATTTTTAAACCATATGTGTATGAGCCAAGTAATCACCTCAAAATCACTGTTAGATTCCATCACAAAATCGTCGTATCCATTCGATAAATACCGCATAACCGATTTAACTGGCGCGCTTGAGGGCTTCGCTTGCGTCTCTAAACGCGCGAATCTACGGAGCGAGCGAGCGATTCGGCCACGGCTTCCGTACACGCTGGACTGGACCATCCTCCCTCGCGTCGGTTTATAAATATACTCCACTTGTGCCAAACAGAATGAGCCGGGATTCATACTATATTTAGCATATTCTATCTACACATATAATATGATCACTTCTAAATTGTTATCAAAACAATACGTTGCACTTGTAGCGGACATGCACGTGTCATTTGTTTCTTTTTATGAAGCTGACGTATATGGGGTCCGAGTTGCGTAAGACCAAATCTGAAATGATCCTGAGATTGTGGGGCCGTGTGACTGAGGCTAGCTGGAATCGCCGTAATATTGCCGTCACGGCTAACTTCATCTCTAGAAATGCGAACCGCTGACCTGTGAAAAGTGTTTGTGAAGTTATTGTAAATTGCAGTGGTATAATCTTCAGGCAGTTTAAAAAATAGGATTGGGTTGGAAAATATCTGGTTTTAATAAATAATGTTACATGTACCTATGCAATTTCGAGGTCCAGCGCTGAATGGAATGTACGCAAACGGATGTCTTCCAACACAATTTTCTGGCAAAAATCGATCAGGATCGAACTTCGTGGGTTCGGGGTAGAGATCTTCCCGCCGGTGCAGGTCGTAGATGTGAATGTGGCAGTTTATACCCGATGGTATGGTGTAGTTGCCTGAAATATAATATGTAGGTATGTGAAGTTAGACGTAATATATTGTTCAGTATTTTTAGTTAGACTAGCGAAATCACATGGATCTCAACTCAATTACCTATTCATCATTTCAGCCAATAGACGTCCACTGCTAGACATAGGCCTCCCCCAATGTTCTCCACACAGATCGGTCCTGTGCCGCCCGCATCAAACTCAAATATTACATAGGTAGTAATAGGTATTATAGATCAAATAACAACAACAAATCAAATATAGGTATTTATTATCTAAACTGAAAACTAGGGAAGAGTAGGTATTTAGACCTTTTCTTTGGGGTAACACGTACATTGTGTCAACCAAATCTAAACATTCATTGATAGATTAGCTCTTTGGTAGGTAGGATACCTAAACGTACGATACGTTATTAGTACGTATAGCTTTATATAGTATAGATATCCTCCAACCGTTTACGGATACGGCGGCCAATCTCAACGATCAGCCATGTACGCAGTATATGTAGGTAGGTATATTATAGTGCTCAAGTGTGTGCGCAACACAGGTAGTTTAGGTATCCTACCTACCAAAGAGCTAATCTATCAATGAATGTTTAGATTTGGTTGACACAACACGACACGGCACAACACGAGTGCACTCTCTATTCCCTTTCCTTATAATATTGATAGGACACCAGCGTGACACGACCGGAGTGGGATTGGGTGCAAGACAAAAGGTTTTTAACGTACTTTCCAAGGCGTCACAAAACAATATAATATAATGTTTTGTAATTTTGTTACTTTATGTGTGTCACTAAATAAATATTATTTCTTTCTTCTTTCTTTCAATACCGCAAACTTCCAGACTCCGGGCTCACACTAAGAATTTCCTACCGAAATCTTAACTAACAAATGTTTTGCCCGGCCCGGGACCTCTTGCGCAGCCGTCGCTTCAAAGTGCGACGCACTAACCACTGCGCCACCGAGGCAGATACTTAATGTACCTAAGTAGTTGTAACCAATCAAAGGAAAGTTGTATTGGTAGATAAATCCTTTGGTGTAACCTTAGATTAGATGATTTAATCTAAGAGTGTAACGCGTATAATATAAATTGGTAAATATCTACATCCGTTTTCATTATTACATCTGACCGGATGGCGCAATTGGTAGTGATCCTGCCTCTTACGCCAAAGGTCGTGGGTTCGATCCCCATCCTGGACAAACATTCGTGCGATGAACACTTGTGTTTGTTGTGTCTGGGTGTAATATATGTATTGTGTGTGTTTAAGTATATATTTGTGTTCCTCTGTTGTCTGATATCTGTGACACAAGTGCTTAAGCTACTTAGTACGGAATCAGGTCAACGTATGAGATGTTGTGAGAATTATTATTGTGTGAGAACATTATTCTACGTATTCTTACCTATCTATAATTTATTTCTCCATTAAGATGGTAACATTTACCATTATACATATAACTTTTAAACCGACAACAGAGAAAAGATAATAGTAATAAAATAGAGGACCTACCTAATATCGCCTTACTTACGAGCACATTACAAGACTTAAGGTGGCGGGTAAGGTACACTAGCGACGCCAATCGATTTTAATTTTTAGCCACTAAACCGGATCTATTTTAAACAGTTTCGGGGTTACAACCTCTCTGCAAACACTTATACTATTCATTAAATAACCATGTACAAACGTTGGGTCCGTTTTATTACGCGAAAAATTTATTCACGCCAAAATTGGCTGCTTTTGGCGGTAATTCAAATTTCGAGTACTAAAGCAGATCCAAAAGTTAAGTATAAGTATTTAATAAATAGTATAAGTGTTTGCCAAAAGGTTGTAACCCCGAAATTGTTTATAATAGATCCGGTTTAGTAGCTAAAAATTAAAATCGATTGGCGTCGCTAGTGTGCCCTACCCGTCACCTTAAATTACTATGTTAAAAAGTACTTAAGAAAATCATTTATGTATTAGATAATTTAATTATTGTGTTAATGAGTGCCATAAGGTTAAATTGTCTAAGGCCATAACTAATGTATTTTGCCATAATGTGTGTGATGTTGTCTAAATGTATGTAGGTAGTAAAATTTTCTGTGAAATGCTTGATATCATCATTTAACGCCTTAAATGATGATATCAAGCACCCGTCGCCACGGGTACCCCTAACTAGCGACACCAATCGATTTAAATTCATCATCATCATCAGCCTATCGCAGTCCACTGCTGGACGTAGGCCTCTCCAATTGTTCGCCACTGTGATCTATCCATGGCTTCTCGCATCCAGCTCTTGCCTCGATTTAAATTATAAGCTACTAAACTGGATCTATTTTAAAAAATTTGGAGAGCAGTTCTTAAGCAAACATTAATACTATTTATTCAATAACGGTGCACAACATTTTTTTCACTTAATAATTGGGATGAACGCCATAAGTGGCCGTTTTTGGCGGTAATTACAATTTTGAGTACCTACAAAAGCAGACTCAAATGGTAAATATAAGTATTAAATAAGCCGTGTGGCCCCAGGCAGAGTAGAATAGGCCACCCTCACTCTTACCGAGGTGTCGTAAAAGGCGACTAAGGTAAAGCTGCTGGCATGATCATCAGCACCCAGAGAAGGAAAACTCTGCATTGATATCAAAACCCTCGCCAACCCGTCTGCCAAGCGTGGTGAGTATGGCAATTACCCCTCATGTGATTGAGGAAGGCCCGTGCCCCAGCAGTGGGGGCTTAAATGGGCTGATGATGATGATGAAATAGTATAAGGCTGCAGCTACAAAATAGTTAAAAATAAAAGTAAAAAAACTAAAACCCAACTACGACAAAAAACGTCGCTGAAAAAGTATAAAACAAGCCTTCGTTGTCAATTTATGCAATATTCACTATGTAGAGATAAAATTTCATGTTTGGAAATCCGCAGTCACACGTTGTCAAAGGGTAGTGTATTTAACGTGTGACTACGCCTTTCCAAACATGAAATTTTATCTCTACATAGTGAATATTGCATAAATTGACAACGAAGGCTTGTTTTATACTTTTTCAGCGACGTTTTTTGTCGTAGTTGGGTTTTAGTTTTTTTACTTTTATTTTATTTGTACTATTTTGGTGTCCAAGTGCTAGTAATATATATATATATATATATATATATATATATATATATATATATATATATATATATATATATATATATATATATATATATTCAAAATGTACAAGTCAAGCGCTTTCAAATGATACCAAACACGGCATATTTATCATAACTTTATTTTTTTACTCTGTATGTTTTGTCCGCTAGAGGGCGCCACATTAGATTTTGTGAAACTTCATATAGCCTATAACCAGCGGACGATCAAGACGCTTATAATGATATGTCATTTGTCGAATTCTGATAAGTAGTTAAGAAGTTACGTGGAAACAGATGAACATACATACATACATACATACATACATACATACATAGCCTGTCAAAATCATAACCCTCCTTTTGCTTTGCCGTAGTCGGGTAAAAAGATATCCGGTTTAGTTGTTAACAATTTAAATCAATTGGCATCGTTAGTGTGCCCTACCTGTCACCTTAAAATTGCATTTGTATTGCGTATTTAATTATTTTGGTTTGCAATATAATGTATTCGTTATTTATGGCTTGTTAATTTAAATTAACCAACCTATTGTTATTTCCTCTGCCACGTTGCGACTGATGAAGGGCACCGGCGGGTAGAGCCTCATCGACTCTTTGATGCAGCGCTCTAAATACTGCAACTTGGACAAATCCTCCATAGTAAGCGGTCGCTCTATGTCCCCCAACACTTCATTCAATTCTTGGAATATTTTTTCCTAGGGTAATAATTCATAATTATTATTCCATGCAGCATAATGTATAGACATTTACATAACATACATATACGTACAAACGATCCCCTTGTAATCTATTTTATTACTTAAATTCTTCGTTTTCTATATGATAGAAGTAGCATGGTTGTCCATTATTCAAGTACAAGGTGCAAGTTATTTCAATACTTATAAAATCGATTATTCTTGGTAACCATAAATAAATACATGAATATGCACGTAATCAATTCGACGAAGTTTTCAATTGACTTACATATTCTTACTGGGAGAAGAAATTCAATAAATTATTAAAGAATATTTTTTTACCTGTACGTCTTCATGATTTGCTAGAAGCATTAAACAATATATTAATCCAGATGCTGTAGTGTCGTGTCCCTGTTGACAACAAAGTTATATTTTTTATAAACACGTTTAATAAACTTGTTTCCTACACATGTATTCGTAAATTATACACTGGAATGTCTTTAAAGTGACGGGTAGGGCACACTAGCGACGCCAATGGATTTTAATTTTTAGCTACTAAACCGGTTCTATTTTAAACAATTTCGGGGTTACAATCTCTCGGCAAACACGTATGCTATTTATTTAATAATTATAGTTAACTGTTTCATCTGCTTTTGCACTCGAATTTTGGATTACCGCCAAAAGTGACCGCTTTTGGCGTCAATAAATTTTTCGCGTACAAAAACGAACCCAACATTTGTGCATGGTTATTTAATAAATAGTACATTAAGTAGATATTTATATGAGTGAGTATCTGCCTCGATGGCGCAGTGGGTAGTGGGTCGCACTTTAAAGCGACGGCTGCTCTTGGGGTCCAGGGTTCGATACCCCGGGCGGGCCATAATTTGTACCTGAGTTTTTTTGTTAAGAAATTCTCAGTGTCAGCCCGGAGTCTGGAAGTTTGGCGGTCCTGTACCCCCATGTCTCGGAGTGCATGTTAAGCCGTTGGTCCTGCGCCCGATCCCTCTCCGGACGTGTCACACTTGTGTCCCATCGGAATATGAGGGCAAGGAAATAGGAAATGCACTTGTGTTTGCGTACACACTTGAACAATTAATTATATTATATCCTGCATAAGTGGCTGATAGATATGAGATTGGCCGCCTTAGCCGAAATCGATTGGAGGATATTATTATTATTTATATATGAGATTTTAGATACTATGAATTCTCATGTCAGAGGATTGGTCGCTCTGCCAGCATAGTAAAGTACGTACTTAGTTAAGGTAGGGGTACACAATAACTTGATGTTAACGTATACGTTACGTACCATATTAACATGAATTATACGCGTACCTCAAACATAAATGTGTCGACTTCTTCCTGAATGCCGGCGTCATCGATTAAGTCGTCCTTTTGAGCTAAGAGAAGTAAATCTAACATAGCCACTTTCTTCTTCTTGTTCAAATACATGTCGTCATCAAATGTGTTCCGTGCTGTCGTAAAAGTTATATCCGTTTTTCTCTACGTACTGTTTCCTTTCTTTTATAACTTTTTTTGTATAGTCGTGGACTATTTTTAAATATTTGGTTTGCCTCTTACATGTAGATGTCATGTTAAATATGAAGTCAGGATATAGAAAAATCCTTGTCAATCTTGTTACCATGCAGTATCCAAGTTCGTGGATGGCAGATTTGTAAGATTTTCCTGCATCTGCCATTTCGTCCGAAAACCGAGTACCCATTGCTGTTTCTGAAAATGTAAATATTTTTTTAGTCGTAAGCAAAGATAGTCATTTGTCTTATTTTAACCTGGAATCTGTTTTACTTTAAAGTTTGTTTTTCTTTCAAAGTTTTTAAAAATGATATTAGGTTATTTTTATCGGCTGTTCCCCTTATTTTATTATATCATACCATGAATTTCATATAAAAATATGTATCTATCTATCCAGGGAGCCAAGATATTGCAACTTTTTGGGCACCTGAAACACCTTGTCCTTTATTACATAGTTTTGGAGTTGTGAACCTTTTTCCGAATTTCGGAGAATACCTTAAAACTATCCCGAAAAAAACTAAAAGACTTTTTACGTTTTCTCTTCTGCAAATTATTTTTCATGATCTTTTTCGTTTAGGTATACATAAAATAATCAAATTAATAACTTTAATTAAACAAATGAAAATATTAGTATAAAAAAAGACTTAGGTACCTACATCTTATACATTAGAATTTATAACTCTTTTTTTTCATAATCAATCAATTAAAATCTAAAAAAAGTGACTTCATGACTTCTCAGGAGATCCAATAACTTCTTCAGACTCTTAACTTTTTCGGATTGTTTCAAGTGCCCCATACAGTGCTCTATCCATGATCCTCCGTTTGACTCTATTTTTTGCGACAACCTGTACCTAAGTACCTATATCTCTCGTTGTATCGTCATAATATTGTCAAAATCTTCGAAAATATTTCTATTGGAAATTTAAAAGGAGTACCTGACTGTGCTCTGGCATTGTTGATGTCTATGAGCGACGGTTACCGTTTACCATCAGATGGGCCGTCTGCTCGTCTGTGTATTATAAGCAATAAAAAAACACCTAATGTTTATTCTTAAACATCCGTACCTCGGGCTCCAATGCGACAGCTTTGGATGCAACCATTGCATATTATTACTGGATAGTCATTCATGTAAGACTTAAATTCAACTTAGCAGATCTTAAAGTATTATCTAGTTTAACATGTAATATTAGAAAACTCTTACCACAAATGGAATTCAGTGTTAAATCGGATATAAGTGGTACAATATCGACTTTTTCACCGGAGGTGCTTTCCAATGTCTCCAGCAGCCTTTGAGTGTTTTCTTGTATGGTCGTGCAGAAATTGCGCAGGATGTTGAAATGAAACGCTGGTGTCAGGATTTTCCTTCGCTGATACCATTTAGATCCTAATTGATTTGGAATACAAATATCGGTATATCAGTTTCTATTAATATAATTAAAAACCCAAAACATAAACTGTCTGGTTGCCCAGATAAAGGGTTGCTAAGGTCAAACGGAAGGTTCATTGTAATTTCCGGGAGAAAGTCGTGGTGGCAGGTTTCGTACCTTGACCACGAGTCCCAGGAGTTTTAGTCGGTATCATATTACTCTATGGTCGGTATGCCTGTCGCCAGAGGAGAGTCCGACATAACCCATCCGCATCCGGGTATGCGTAACGAATTTCTCCTGGGTCACCAAAAAAAAAGTTCATTCTAATTACCAGACTTTCCAAACTCTGGATCAGGGTCCAAGCGTACTCCGTCTCCGAAGCAACACCATAGGGCGCAACTGGGAATGACAAGCTGAGGTAAGAGAGTGAGGCACTGTCCTAATCCTTCCAATTTTCCGGCGCATATTAAATGTTGTACGATAACGCGCCGGTGACTATGACTAGGAGGAGAGAACTGTTAGTATAAAAACAGATCGTTTTTAAACTCATGGTCTTCTTTGTCATAGTTGTTTTTTTTTTTTCAGGAGAAGTTCTTAAGGTGATACCGCGATCTCACTAGCGCCGCCTATCAATTTGTATTAATTGTGACGAATATAGGATATTGTTGCAAAAAACGGGCAATGAGATTCAAAAAAAAAGTATTTGTGATTTTTCAAGATATATCTGGCTCAAAATATTTCTTTAGAAGTAACCAAATTTTTGAGAATTGCTAAAAGTGGCCACTTTAAGCGGAAATCAAAAATTAAGTTACATGTAGGGGGATAATTTGTGCCAGATATATCTTGAAAAATCACAAATTCTTTTCTTTAGAATCTCATTGCCTATTTTTTGCAACAATATCCTATATTCGTCACAATTAATGCAAATCGATAGGCAGCGCTAGTGAGATCGCGGTATTCGCCTTAAAGTTCGGTCATCCAGGTAAAATCAAATAATTATTAAACTTTATCGATTTAAACAAAAACTGCTGACGAAATGGAAATGACATGAGAATTTGCTAGCCATTTATTTAGCAATAATAATAAATAAAAAGATCTAAAAAATATCATCATCTGGAACCATGACATCAAAAAAAACTATTTTAAGGCAGAAAATTCGAAAAAGTAATGAATATTTCGGCAACCTTGGGTTTTCATAAAAACGGTTCAAATTTGTTTTAGGTGTCCAAGCGAGCCATCTACGATTACCGTTTGATTAATTATTTACGGGATAGCCTTTATTTGTACCCAATTCGACTGTGCTAAATAGCCCAGTCAAATTGGGACCACTTAAATCTGTACTATTTATAAAGAATCTGTGTTATATTAATAATGAAGTAAAGCTTTAGTTTAGGTAACCCAAAAAAGCGAAACACTCGCGCATGTAATCTACGCCCAGCGCCATCTATTGGCATGAATGTCCCGAAACGAGTGAGGGCGGGTCACTTTGAGATATAAAGCTATTAATCTGTATAGCTTGATAAGCCATTCCAAAGGTTGTCTCAATAGTCTAATAAAATGTTATCCACACATTGTCCATATCACCGTTTCCATTTTGAATGTCCTTTATTTGAACGTTATCTGGTCGAGTTCGCGTAGGTCTGTACTACAATGAATATCAATAACAATATTGCAATAAATAGCCTAAGCTATTAGGCAGGTAAGGCACTTATATCAATAACGCTACGCGTCCAAGTTTTCTTTTATATTCTTATTTCTAATGATTTACAATAAACTATAACATAATTATTTACGAAAGATGCTTTTAGTTTCTTATAAAATTATAAGTTATTTACCTTTACTTAACAGTAGCCCCTCTCTAAGCCACGGAGTTAAATAGTTGTATACAATACTCTTCTGGTTGTGTTTCGTTGTAGATAGTATTACCTGTAAATTCATAAATTTATTTCTATCTTTTTCTTCATCTATAATGATTTATATTACGTACAATAAACTGTTTGAGTTGGTGTGATTGATAAATGTACCTTCATATTTAAGTTGTGACTTGACAATAAGTCGTTATTAGAGATAGCTGCAAACTGTGAGTAGGTAGGTACTTATTAGGTATTTACTTATACTTATTTTACTTTGTATATAATGTGATGCTTAACTAAGCAGTTTAGACAAACTTGTCTAAATTTCAATAAACAAATATTAAATAGTAACCTCTATGTCATCCGGTGAGTATATATTTATTGCTCCAAATGGAAATGCCCAGAATCTATACATACTCCATCTTTTAGCAAACACTCTGTTCATATTGAAAATTGCAACTGTAATAGAAATAAAATTCAAGAGTGCAGTTAATTATTTTCTGATACATATTACTTTTCTAACTTTTATGCGAATAAATATGAAGGATATACGTACGTGGACTGGCTATATATGTAAACATATTTCCCACTATGAACACATCTGGTGGTCCCGGCACTCTTCTCATTTTCCTGGCATTTGCATTGTAGTTAAAAAGTAAGTGTACACAAACTAAAATAATAGCAATTGTTATTAATGTTAACAGGAGCATGGTGCGAGAGGCCGCGGCCACGCGTCCTGGGCTAGATTACAAAAGCCACTGGCAGCTTGTTGATGCGATATCTTTAGGCTCGGGGCAAACAGACACAGATCACATAAAACGTGTTTTATAGTGTATAAACTTAGGACTTTTGCACATTAGTGCAACTAGATTTGTTCCACAGTAAACAGCCCGTGTGAGTCGTGTCTCGTATTAACAAATTCATTACCGACTCATAGTACATAGTACAAACCTAATGCCG
This sequence comes from Marasmia exigua, assembly GCA_019059595.1. Classification (NCBI taxonomy): domain Eukaryota; kingdom Metazoa; phylum Arthropoda; class Insecta; order Lepidoptera; family Crambidae; genus Marasmia; species Marasmia exigua. The sequence continues at coordinate 18,687,527 of CM032463.1, forward strand.
TTTTGTTTCTTTAATGATCTGTATCCTCTTCTCTGTGAGAATGATTTGCCGTGAATCATGCGAAAGTCGACATTATAGTGGTAAAGCTAAATGGATGTGATAATAAAACACTAATTTCATCAAATAAAAAATACTTACTAATTTTATTTCATCAAATAATCCACACTTTTATTTTTATTCGTCTTCGTTACGCGGAGCACAACACGATTAATAGGTACTGACTACTAAATTATCTATAGTGGGTAAGCTACCTAGTGTGCGCTCGGATTTATTTAAAATTTCAATGTCAGGGACGTGATTGTGCCGTGCAGGTACTAGAAAATGTATGTAATATAATAGTATGTACCTACACCTAGTACTTCAAAATATTATGTTATCACTGTGAGCAATCATAATGGCTGGTCGCTGTGCAGCAAATTAAGGGGAAACGGACTGAGTGGATCAATTATGTCTCCGACCGGGCAATATGTAATCCGCTACGTAGATACCTAATATTGAAGCGCTATGTTCGACACAAAGGACTAGTAGTATTTTAACTGTGGCGCATTTTGGGGTTAAACTGAAAACATCGAACCTACCACGGGATAAGTGTAGATAAATAACTACAAGTATGTGCTACTCATCTAGTTGCGGCCAAAGCTGTCGCTTCGGAAGCCGAAGTAGGTATACGCTACGTGATCCAGGACTCGGGAAGTCTGGTAATTACAATGAAGCCCCTGCGGTCTGACCTTCGCAACCCTTGGAAAGGGGAACCTTCGGAGTCATTATCTGAAATATTGTAGGTTTCCATAATTTTGAGAAACTATCCGAGACGTGCAGGTTTCCTCACAATATTTTCCGTCACGACTGAGCTAATGGTAGAAATGTGTACATCAATTTCAAAAAACCAGAGGTGCATGCTTGGAGTTGATCCATTCCACTGAGCTACTTCGCTCACACAAATAAGTACCTACAAGTGTGTCTGATGGAATAAATGTAGGCAACAAAGCCAGGTTGTCTGCGATATCAACCATCCATACATATGTATATGCAAAAATAACCTCCATATACTTAAACGTATTTATGTTTTTGTTTTGAACAAAATTCAATGTTTTCTTTGTATAAGCTAGCGAAATAAAACTTCATGTATTGTCAAATAATTCGCTTCGATGAAATCTAATGTGATTCCCAGAAATACTGTTGAATTTACGAGCGCAAAATACTCATTATTTATGGATATATTTTTATTAACCTGCCTCATATTAGGAATTGTTAATTTAACATATTTAGTATTTTTGACATTAAGTAGTAAATTATTAGTTGTAAACCAATACACCACTTGTGAGAGTGCATTGTTTACGTCGTCGAATACTTGTTGAAGCCTATCAACTCTAAAAATCAGAGAAGTGTCATCGGCAAACAATACAGTCTCACATAGGTATTTTGTAAAGTGAGGAAGGTCATTAATATAAATTTAAAAAGCAGGGGTCTCAGTATGGAGCCCTGAGGCTCCCATTTCTACTCATGGGCGCTAGTAGAATTTATTCCATTAACTCACTTTTTGGATTCTATTAGAAAGGTATGATTGCATTGTCTGAGACACCATAATGCCGTAACTTAATTTATTTAATCTTGGACCATGCGTTTGCGCAATAGGTCTGCAAAATGACAGTTTTGGATACATCCGGAATTTACTCTCTGAGATGGTAATGATGAATCAGGTATTTTTATTGAACTTTTGTATGTTAGTATGCTTACTTCGTCTGAACTGTGTCATTCTAAACTTACGTTAGTAGAAGTAACTAGATTACATTATTGTGCGTAGCCGTTTTTGCTCACATTAAATGAATACTAATGTTGTTGTAAATATTACTGTCGTATCATATCACGTAACTACGTCTCAGTCGCCCTTTCAACGAGCTAAAATGAGTAATCCTTTGTGATAATATGAGTATCTACATGCACACATATAAACAAGTATTATTTAGTGCTTAGGAGCATGTATAATGTAAATAAGTACCTATATTATTTATTACATTCCATCGCTACTTTTGGAGACGGAGACTATACAGTAGGAGGGTGAGAGGGCAACTAACTGTATAACTAAGGTGACGGGTAGGGCACACTAGCGACGTCAATCGATTTTAATTTTTAGCTACTAAACCGGATCTATTTTAAACAATTTCGTGGTTACAATCTCTCGGAAAACAACTTTAATATATAGTATAATATATTAAATAACCATGGAAAAATGTTGAGTCGGTTTTTGTACGCGAAAAATTGATTGACGCGAAAAGCGACCTCTTCCGAGAGCGGTAATCCAAAATTCGATTGCAAAAGCAGACCAAACAGTTAACTATAAGTATTACATAAATAGTACAGGTGTTTGCCGAGAGATTGTAACATCGAAATTGTTTAAAATAGATCCGGTTTAGTAGCTAAAAATTAAAATCGATTTGCGTCGCTAGAGTGCCCTACCCGTCACCTTAATATAAAATGTTAATGTCATGTCGGTCAAAATATATTGCACAATGAAAAATAAGGAATAACACAATCGTACCTATTTATTTGGTTGGAAAATATGTTAACGTATGCGTGAACAAGCTAAGAGAACCTAAGTAATGAACCAAGAATAATAACATGTCCAATGTACATATCACGTATAAATAATTTAATAAATTAAAAAAAAACAATTTATAGGAACACAATAGGCTTCAATTAAAATGCATCTTTAGACAAACAAAGAGCTAATCTCTTAGCTCACTAGGACGAGTACGTGTACGCCTGGCATAATCTTTAGGTATGCTGATATTATCATAAGTAGTTTCCTATAATGATAGATATGCTTAATAACTTGCTATTTAGTTGATTTTTAGGATTTCGTAGCCAAATGGCAAAAAATGGAACTCTTAATTCGTCTTGTCTGTCTGTCCGTTCCGTATGTCACAGACACCTTTTCCCGAAACTTTAAGAACTATACACTGTTGCAACTTGATAACTAAGTAGATGTATTCTGGGAAACGCATTAAGATTTTCGTACAAAAACAAAAAACCTATCAAGTGTGTGTCCGTCCACTCGCGCACGAAGGGTTCCATTGATTTTATAATTTATTATTAAAGTAAGTATACAATTAAGTATTTTATCGATATCGAGCATAAATTTTACCGTGGGAGAGCCATGCTTCGGCATAAATGGGCCGGCTCGGCCGGAGTGATACCACGGCCTCACAGAAAACCGGCGTAAAGCAGCACTATGCTGTGTTTCGCTGCGTGAGTGAGGGTACCGGAGGCCCAATCCGGGAAAAAGGGGGTTTAAGGGTTGGCAGCGCACTTGTGACTCCACTGGTGTCGCGGGTGTCCATGGGCGGCGGCAATCGCTTAGCGATTCGCGATCAGGAGATCCGTCTGCTAGAATAAGATCACTTAAAAAAAATAGGCAAAATTTGCGTTTTTGTATGGGAGCCCCCTTCAATATTTATTTTATTTTTTTGTCTTTGAAGTAAAAATATAACTGAGTATTTTATGAATATTCCAAGTGCCTAACATGTTGTCGTTATTGAACTCGAGCAAGAAACCGTTAAAAAAATGGTATGTTGTATGAGAGCCCCCTTCAAATATTTATTTTATTTTGTTTATAGCGTACTTATTTGTTGTTATAGCGGTAATAGAAATTATAGGTACTTGGTGTAAAATTCGACAGCTATTGCGGGTCTCAAGGTAAAAAAAAACGCGAATTGGCATAGCAGCCTTCTTAAAATTTAATTCATTTTGATTTAAGTATTTCTTGTTATGTGCATTCATATATTACCTACTACTTCTTATAATAATATGCTTGTGTATAATCGTACCTACTAATCTGACCGGATGGCGCAATTGGTAGTGACCCTGCCTCTTACGCCAATGGTCGTGGGTTCGATCCCCACCCTGGACAAACATTCGTGCGATGAACACTTGTGTTTGTTCGGTGTCTGGGTGTAATATATGTATTTAAGTATATATTTGTGTTCCTCTGTTGTCTGATATCTGTAACACAAGTGCTTAAGCTACTAAGTACGGAATCAAGTCAACGTATGAGATGTTGTGAGAATTAAAAAAAATATCTTACTGTTGTACCTTTATTACTAAAATATTTCTATTGCAATGCTATATTTGATGTAAATGACATCAGCCTGCGAAATGTCACCTTAGATAAGTACAAGTATTAGCTTGCTAATAAAGACAAACATTAATATATTTTAAACAAATCATAGCAATTGGAATAAGATTTATATTATTACATTTATTAGAAAGAAACAAAGAAAGAAGCATTTTATTGACCATCACAATATTAATATTACGTAATCTTCACCTTCTGCGATGTTACTTGTATCAGTAGGTATGTCAAACTCATCACACCTGATGAGACCAGACATTTTTATTTTGTGTTGTGATTTAAATTCCTCTGAAGGATGAAAAATTAAGACTATGTTAGCATGAAAAATCACAAAGATATCCTTTGAGTACTACATAAAAAGATAATTTCCTAAAACGCTCCATACAAACGGCTAGCAACCTATAAATTGCATAAGTTATAGAATGTTGTATTATTTAATGCTCATAAGAAAAACAAAATACGTAAGTATATACTGATTTTATACAGAACAAAGTTCTTAGGTATTTCATTCAATGATCTGCCTATTGTAGATCTTTTTCGGTCTACTAATTCTCGTGACTTAAGGTAGGGCTCACTAGCTCCCCCAATTGATTTTAATAATTACGGGGTTTCAGTCTCTCGGCAAACACTTCTATTATTTATTTAATAACCATGCACAAATGTTGGGTCTGTTTTTGTACTAAAAATATATTTACGCCAAAAGTGGCCGCTTTTGGCGGTAATTCAAAATTCGAGTGCAAAACCAGATCAAATAGTTAACTATAACTATTAAAAAGGTAGCATAGGTGTTTAACGAGAGACTGAAGCCCCCAAGTTGTTTAAAATAGATCTGGTTTAGTAGCTAACAATTAAAAGGGGTCGCTAGTGGGATTACCCTTCACCATATTGACTATTCTGTTCTGTGTAAGGACCTTGAAAATTAGACATGATAATAATATTTTGAAAGTAAGATTTAACTATATCAGTTTTTAAATTCATTTACACAGGATCCACCCTTTTCTCAAACTGCACGTACACGGGTCCGGTACTCCTTAGCACAAGGTCTGCCACAAACTCTATATCCTCAGGACGTGTGACCGGAACCAATGTGAAGTTCCGTAGTATTGCCGCAACAGCTGACTTCATCTCGTAAATTGCGAATTTTTGACCTGTAACAAACATTTATACCTATTGACACAATTGGCGCGCAATCACTTCGTTTCGGGACTCAATTTTTCTAAACCCGGGAACTTGAATACAACATTCCAACCGAACCTCCATTTTATTTCCATAGACGATTTTCGTTTTTCATGACACGTGTTTATTTACACGTGTTTCATGACTTTCGATGATGATATTTCGTACTGACTTTCATTTCAATAACTTCAAAAAAGGCAACATTCATACCAACTTTGTACCCCCGTTTTACCCCTTTTGGTGGAGAATTTACAAAAATTCTAACTTAGTGCTTCCTAACGTTTTAAAAGAAATCACTGAGCAAAATGTTAAGTTTCTAACCCTTATAGTTTAGGTCCTGCGTTGATAGTTTGCTGTTTTTTTTTAATTTAGGAATAAAACTCCTTCAACAATCTTTCTGCCAACTAGTGATGTTGATTAAAATTGCAATTGCAACTAAGATTTTTTGCGATTTTTTTTTGCTTGAGAATAACAATAACATCAGTTTAAATATAACCACCAACTTTTTCCTAGATTTATGTCGTAATCAATATGTAATTGAGAACTAATCGACTTTTGAATAAAGTTACCTATGCAATTTCTAGGGCCTGCACTAAATGGTATGTATGAATAGGGATGTCTTCCGATGCAATTTTCCGGTAGAAATCGCTCGGGAATAAATTGCAGCGGATTTTCAAACAAATGCTCCTGACGGTGTAAGTCATAAATGTGTATGTGACACAAAGTTCCCGCCGGCACAGAGTAATTACCTGAAAGTAAAAATAAGTTGTTAATTATTTCAAAAGATAATCTCATCCTAAAAGTGGAGCTCGTTTTTTACCTTACCACCCACACCAATAACATAAATACAAATAAATTGGTTACACATACTTAGCTTTACAGTTTCGCTTATATTACGGCTAATAAAATGAACTGGAGGATACAGTCGTAGAGATTCCTTGATACAACATTCTAAGTATCGCATCTTAGATAGATCCTCGATGGTGACGTTTTTTTGAGAATCACCGAATATTTCCTTTAACTCCGCTACTATTTTATCCTGTCAATATAGTTTTTTGTTATTATTATACTTTGAGCTTGAAAGAAAAACAAATTCACATATGAAATTTTGCTATACCTGAATATCTTTTCTATTAGCTAGAATCATTAAGAAAAATATCAGCCCAACTGCAGTAGTGTCATGGCCCTGCGGAAAAAATATATTTCAGTATAGTCATCGTTCACCCTGGAAATATATCGACTAAATGAATGCCCTTACTTCGAACATAAACGTGTCGACTTCTTCCTGTACACCTGCTTGGTCGATCAGTCCCTCCTTCTGTGCAGCTATAAGCAGATCCAGCATAGCCGCACGTCTTTTCTTATTAAACATGTACACACATTCATCTTCGGTTTCAGCTATATTTGTTTCTGTTACAATTTTTTTTCTGTCTTCTATCACTTTTTTAGTAAAATAATGAACTATTTTAAGATGTTTTTTATGTTTCCTTCCTAATGAAGATAAGTTAAAATATGTATCATTATAGTAGAGGAGTTTTGTGAATCTGTTAACCAACACGTCTCCGACTGCATATATTGCTTCTTTGTATGACTTTCCAAATTCTGATGTTTCTTTGTCAAGCTGCGTCCCCATTGCAGTCTCTGTAGAAATAAGTACATTAGGTACTTTTTTTAACATGATTCTACTGTTAAATGATAAAACTTAGGTACTTATTAAAGTACTTTTTAAAAAAGTATTCATCGTGATTTTTTGAATACTCACCCGAGAAACTTCTCGAGGGCATCATAGTAATGAATACAATTTTATTCCCCAAGAAACAGGGTCTAATCTAAGCTAATCACTTTAGTATGGGGAGCATATTCTTTTTTGAGATTCGACTCTAATTCAAAAAGTCACGGTGTATCCTATCCTGCTTATATTTAATTGAGCTATGGTAACTTAGTTTCCGCGCCAACACTAATTCAGCGAACGTAACTGCAGCTGTTAGTTAGCAAAATCATTTGCACTGCACTAATGCGTCTCACTCACTCCGCTCACTCACTCACTGCATACGCAAACGATTATCGCTTAAAACTGCAACCGGTAAACCTGAAAATTCATCGACCGTAACTGTTAAAAATAATTTAAACACAACTTATTAATTAGTTTGTGAAGGCATTTTCATCAATTTAAAACTAAAGTAGCATCTTTGACCGGATGACTGCTCTTTTTGTCTATTCGTTGCCTCCTCCATTCTTTGACATTCCTCGTAAAGCTCTGTAATATTTTTGCTTAATTTATCTTGTTAATCAGTGCTATATTTGACCGAAGAAAATACTTAAACAGTGTTCTATTTATAGACCGTCTAACGTTATAATTATTTATCATTTGTGAAAAGGCTGACGAGTGATTTACGTTGTTATTTGTGAGAAATAATAAACGTCTAAATTGCTGAAGATTCCAGGATTTTATTTTTGTCTGATATCCCACTTTGTACTGCACCCTTCCACCACACACAAAGATCTATTGGCCTCAACAGTAACTATATAAAATGTTCATGAGAAGAGGTGTTACATTACATTATCAAACTACTTATAATACTTAAGCTAACAAAATTATAATTACCGCATATAGTGTTCAACGTGTATTCAGACATAATTGACCGGACATCAACGGGCTGTCCTAAGACTGTCTCCAATTTGTTCACCAAGCGACAGCTGTTCTCTTCCATGATCGTACAAAACTGACGCAGAATGTTGAAATGAAAAGTCGGCGTGAGAATTTTCCTACGTTCATGCCATTTGGTACCTTAAAATACGAGTTTATTGAAATTTGGATAACTTTAACATTTTACAAACAATGATTTTTTAATTTTGCTTACCTATTTTTTTTTTTAGACGGCAGACGTGCAGACGGATCACCTGATGGTAAGCAATTGCCGCCGCCCATGGACACCCGTGACACCATTGGAGTCACAAAGGCGCTGCAAACCTTTAAACCTCCCTGCCCTCCGAATTGGGCCTTCGGTACCCTCACTCACGCAGCGAAACACAGCACAGTCCTGCTTCACGCCGGTTTTCTGTGATATTAGAATTTATGTACCTTTGCTAACAAGAAGACCGTCATTCAACCAGGGTTTTAAGAAATTGTAAATTAAACTTTTGTCGCGGTGTTTATTAGTCGAAGTTACAATCTGCAACATACACAATGTGTATTACACATATTGATAAAATACATGCTATACCTATGTACACAATAAGGAAAATACTATTTACTTTAGATATATCATATCTAAAGTAAATAGCCGTGTGGCCGTGGGGCCGTGTGGTCCCTGGCCGAGGGCCGTGTGGTCCCCGGCAGAGTAGAATAGGCCACCCTCACTCTTACCGAGGTGTCGTAAAAGGCGACTAAGGTAAAGTTGCTGGCATGATCATCAGCACCCAGAGAAGGAAAACTCTGCATTTATACCAAAACCCTCGCCAACCCGTCTGCCAAGCGTGGTGAGTATGGCAATTACCCCTCATGTGAGGGAGGCCCGTGCCCCAGCAGTGGGGACTGAAATGGGCTGACGATGAAGTAAATAGTAGTTTTCTAATTTTAATAAAATATATTATCCACCTCTATATCTTCTGGATTGTAGATATTCACGATGCCAAATGGGTATATCCAGATCCGGTAAATTCCATTAAATTGTTTTGCATATTTGATTCTTAATTTAAATAGTGCCACTGGAAAAGGGGGAAAACTAGGTGTTTTATAAGAACTATAAAATGTTGTCTAACCTTCTATCAGTTGGCGTCAGATCATCGTACTAAATCTACCTTGTATGGGAAAATTAAAAATAAAAGTATTTGTTTTTCAAACTAGATTACTAAAACACTTGTTACCTGGATCTACATTGAGCTCTCCGGCGTTTCCAATAAGAAAAACATATTTCGGACCTGGAATCTTTTTTAATGTACTAGCCACTTCATTGTGATTAAAAAAGACGTGCAATATACACACTGCTACTGGAATAATCAGTAAATATATTATTATCATTCTTGCAACTGGTCCGCGCGAAACGCTATAAAGCATGCAACTACATATATCACTTTAGCACCTATCTTTGTATATTTTATTATTCTTTTTGTTTATCAAAACCTATCTTTAACAGATTAAACGTAATAATCTTGTTGTTAGGTGTTTACTAAAATAATTACTCAAAATACAGGGTGTCCATAGACTTTAGGACATTTAGGATGTTCCTGTCAGCCAAAATATTGCATTCAACGTTTTTATAGATTGTGCCCTGTACATATTAAATGGGAATCGAATCGAAAAAAATTAAAAATAAATAAATTAGCATTTTATTCTGCCAATCGATACAGTAATTATTACTAACGATAAAATAGTATCTCTAAGAAACTTTACGTCTTACACTCGTCTGTCCTGAAAGATATACTTAGTACCGAATATTTTATCATCATCATCATCAGGCTATCGCAGTCCACTGCTGGACGTAGGCCTCTCCAATTGCTCGCCACCGTGATCTATCCATGGCTTCTCGCATCCAGCTCTAGCCAGCCATCCTGCGCAGATCGTTTCCCCCCCACCTAGCCAGAGGGCGCCCTACATTACGTTTGGCAAGACGCGGTCTACACCCTCTTGAAGAACTATCGACCCATTTCCCTTCTAAGCCACGTCTATAAGCTGTTTTCAAGAGTGATTACGAACCGTCTTGCGCAGAGACTCGACGAATTCCAACCACCGGAACAGGCTGGATTTCGGAGCGGATACGGCACCATAGATCACATCCTTACAGTGCGACAGATTTATACAGAAGACAGAAGAGTATAATCAGCCCCTGTGTCTAGCATTTGTGGATTATGAGAAGGCCTTTGATTCGGTTGAAATCTGGTCTGTTTTGGAGTCCCTGCAGCGATGCAAAGTCGATTGGCGATATATCCAGGTGATGAGATGTCTCTATGATGCCGCTACTATGTCCGTCCAAGTAAAGAATCAGCAAACAAGTCCTATACCATTGCACCGAATATTTAGCATACAACTATTTTGAATGGTTTGGATATCTTAGAAGTACGAAAGACGAGTGTCAGACCTAATGTTTATTTGATAAATTTTCTTTTTAATACTGAATGTATGCATACAATATGTGTCGATTAGTCACATACAAAGACTTTTGACAAACAATCACGTTAATTACATTCTATAAACCGCTGAGGTTTGTCCACTATGCTGGGTTTTACGTCAGCCTATTGCTTGCATTAAATACAAAAAATAGTATACATTAAATATAAAATTAGAATGTTGCTTTCATTTATTGATGAATATTCCTACACGATTAACATTGTATTCGTTCGATTAGTTGGAGTACATCACTAGAGCTTAAAAAGAAAATAGGTTGACACATACAACATTATATCACCGTTCAATTTTCTAGAAAAGTAATTTTTTAATAAGTTTCTAAATAGTTTAACAGATAATGTAAATCGTGAAATTATCTTTTTTGTTTTTATTGCAATAAATAAATGCAAATATAGTTTTATAAAGTTAAAAATTGTGCTTTTTAAACATAGATAGAATTCATGAATTCAATGCCCGTTCTTACAAGGTTACGTTGTCAAATTTTGTTGAAGTGGCAAATGTGGCCTTTTATTTTGGCCCAACTATAACGATATCTTTCACGACAGATGAGTGTAACCTATGAGTTTTTATAAAAAGTTCGAAGTAATGACTGTATCGATTAGTAGAATAAAAAAAGCTTTTTTTTTTCGGTTCTATTCTCGTGCAATACAAGCACAATCCAAAAAAAACTTAAAACGCTTTTCTTTTCCTTTAAAAATTAAATGATGTTTCCTTGAAGTAAAATATGCTATCTTAAGGATTTAAGGTAGTATCACTACATGTCCCAAAGTCTTGAGACGCCCTGTATATCGTGTTCGAGCTTAACTTTTAAAGTAGGAATTAATTACGCATTAGTTACATTTGATATTCTTTTTTAATCTAAACTTACATAAGCGAAAGCTGACTGAAATTTTGCACAGGAGTCCTTTTATAGCGTAAGGGAGCACAAGAAAGATTTGTTGTAAATTCACCCCTAAAGGGTAAAACGGGGATTCGAAGTTTGAAACTTTGCGCATTTGTAAAGTTATATCCACTACAATTATACATTCAACTCGTACCTACTTGTACACACAGTTGCATATCTGTTATCATTATCCCGCCGCCTGCAGAGTGCTCCTGTTTCTATTCCATCCAGATTTCGGTCGGGGCATTAGGTTTTCTTCTTCCATGCATCCTGATTTGGTCATTTTGTTTCTCATCCACATCCACTACCTCTCCACATAGGAGATTTTTTTAAAAGATTTATTACCATTTGAATTTTTTAGTTATAGCAATTTTTTGCAATGTACTATTCTTAAGTAAATAATGCACTTCATTACCTTTATTTATTAGGTATCATTGCCCAAAAATGATGAAATGATCTACCCAAATGCATCTTGCATACTTTTCATTTCATTTAACATCTTATTATGTTCCTAATAAGAGGCGCGTTCTGAAGCGTCGATAACATAATGACATTTGTTGTAGATATATTCTAGACGGGGTGATGTCCTAGGGTTATCTCTGTCTGGTACTCAATAAAGAAAGCCCTAGTGGAATACTAGATAATGAGCGCCTGTTGCTGTCTATCTAGAATAATCTTCGCAGTAGGTAATTAGGTGACGACCCGTTTGAATCATTGGTAGTGAACCCTCTGGTGCAAGGGTTGCGGGTTGGATCCCCGTACAGTACAAACATTTGTGTGCATGAACATGTCTGTTTGTATTGGTCTGAGTGTTTTCTCTGTATTATAAGTATGTATTTACAAAAGAAAAGTATTATAAGTATATATTTGTAATTCTGCTGTTGATTCTGATATCCGTAACACAGGTGTTTGAGCTACCTATCTCGGAGTCAGATCAATGTACCTATGTGATGTTGTGAAATATTTAGATTACTTATAAATGTATTACTTAAATCTACGGCCTTTTTTTGGGAGTATCGTCTATTATCCCATATGTATTATAATTTGCTAATGACTAATTTCATACATTTGATGGGTATATTTGTTCAAAGGCAATATTGCTATTCAAATACATTAGGAACTTGCGCCCAGTGATAGTTTCAATACTTACTGTATACAAACTAATATATGTGTCATAACGTAATTTATATGTAAAACAAAAATGTTTGGCGCTTTAGGAAAATGCAAACCAATAAATGTTTAAATTAAATAAGTGGAACACCGGTAGCATGGTTTGTGCAGGAACATTTGCATGGAAAAGTAGTTGCCTACCCTTTATTTATAACAGATACTGCACTTTGCATCGTTGCAGATAATAATAATAATAATCCTCACAACATCTCATACATTGACCTGATTATGTACTAAGAAGCTTAAGCACTTGTGTTTCAGATATCAGAAAACAGAGGAACACAAATATATACTTAAATACATATATTACACCCAGACACTGAACAAACACAAGGGTTCATCGCACGAATGTTTGTCCAGGTTGGGGATCGAACCCACGACCTTCGGCGTAAGAGGCAGGGTCACTACCAATTGCGCCATCCGGTCAGTCATTAGTTGTGGATCCATCTGAACTGAATGAGACTTCCCTCGAGCATATTTGCTTTTCATAGAATGGCTAGTGGCCTTACTATATACTTATAGGTATAATCTTTGATGAACAATATTGTTGATCGAAAAATATAATGCGTAGAGTAAGATAATAATTATATAGTCGGTAAGTCATAAAGTAAGATAATAGTTAATCTGAAGTTAGGTAATAAATAATCGGTCTTGTCGGTTGTGGTTAAGTCTTGACCTATGAAATTGCAGTTTTGCAGTACTGGCCATTTCAGATCACAATAAATTTTGGTTGGCTAAGAATTCAAATTTCAAAAAAAAAACTGCTGTTTCATTCATTATTTTCGAATGGATATTCTATTTGTATAGAACAGCGGATTTTATTTTCGCTTATTTTGTTGATCTAACATGCTAAATGGACTTCATTAACCATACCTATTATGAGGTTTTCGGGATGTAAACGATAAAACGGCATACTATGTAATCGATAGTTGATATTTTTTATAGCAATCTTTTGCAATTTATTCTTAAGTAAAAAACACACTTAAAAAGTCCCGCCTGAACACGAAACGAAATATTAAGTGTGTTATTATACTATGTAATCTTCACCAATTTCTTGTTTTGTACATTATAATAAAAAAAAAACATAATGACATGACACCTACTATTGGTCTGTGCACCTACTCAAAGAGTGACATAAATGTCAAATCCTACATAACCAATAAACACAAAAATATGGAATCCTATAAATATCATAAAAAAACGAAGTTAATACAGATTAAGTAAAATACATAAATTTGGCGACTTACTACTATGACGTATGGAGAAAGTAAAACCAACTACACACAAAAAATATTCCAAAATGAAACCATATCGCCGGACTAACAAACTGTTTATGGTGGAAGTAAGTACGAGGTCTTTACATGTTGATGCATGGAGGTGCGTAGCGAGTGGTCACGGCGATAATTTTGGTCATTATAAGCTCCAGACTTAAAACTGCAAAATATCTCGCCATCTGTGTTAAGGCAAAGATTTAAATCATATTTAGGGCCATGTGTTATTTTGTTGTACTGAAGCCTCACTCGGCGAGGCCTGTTTTAAATGTAGAAACTCGTCCTCGCCAGGTAGTTCCTTAGTGCCTAGTTAATACGAAATTAAAGTTTATAATAAGTACCTTACTAACAAGTTCCAAACAATAAATATCTGAAGGTGTGAACCCCTCTATAAGGTTATGGTCTGATCATCTCCTTACTAGGAGGGTCGATCAGTCTCTACCGTTATTATATTTAGTTTATTTTTTTTTAATGAGAGTTGCCAGACAAGCAGACAGATCACCTGATGGTAAGCAATTCCGCCGCCCATGGACACCCGCAACACCAGTGGAGTCACAAGTGCGCTGCCAACCTTTTCCCCTTCCCCCCATTGGGCCTCACAATAAGTATGTTTAGTTATTATTTAAAATTGATGATTGAGCGATGGTTGCTCCGTAGATACAAATGCACCTTCCATATGGGGGGCCGTGGTTTGAATCTGAGCATGTACCTCTGTATTTTTCAAATCTATGTGCATATTTCTACCAATAGCCAACGGTGAGGGAAAACATCGTAGAGAAACCAGCGCGTCTCGGATAGTTTCTTAAAATTGTGGATAATACTTACAATATTTGAGATAAAAAGTAAAAGTATGAATGTAAAATATTATGTAATCTACCGCTGATTCGGAATGTCAACCTCTACCTAGAAGAATCAGCAAGAAACTCAGTAGTTACTCTTTTCAAATAATATGGTAATTACAATTTTTTTTTATTCCCTACGTGCAACCGTGATCCAGTCGTTCTAGTTCCCCTTTTGTGCGGGACCTAACCTAACCCAACCTAACCAAAACCACTGGGGTGTCCATCTCTGCGCAATCGGTCGGAAACCTCACAGCCAGGACTAGATCGCAGCGCTGATCGCGTTCGCCGCTTCACCCCTACCTGGCGCTTCTTTGCTGTACGACATACCAGGACACCCGGTACCGTAGTCCCCCACGGAGTCGTATGCTAAGCTAGCCACAATTATTCTTACATCGAACCACTCGCAAGCGATTGTCATTCCATTCTCATCATCTCGATGGATGGCGGTCTAATACTGTGCGTTTCTCCCGGAACTTTCTACCACGTACCTCAGTTCTGTGGAACGGTTTGGCTGCAGGAGTATTTCCGGACGGCTACGACTTAGGGATCTTCAAGAGAAGAGCGTACTGTTTTTTAAAAAAAAAGGCCGGCAACACATTAGCGATCTCTCTGATTTCGCAGATGTTCATGGGCGGCGATGATTACTTTCCATCAGGTGACTCGCTTGCTCGTTTGTCCGCCTCTAGCATAAAAAAAAAGCCACTCCCCAGCAGTGGGTACGCTCACGTACTACGAAGGCCCGTTTAGTCGCCTCTTACGACAGGCCGGGAGCACCTTGGCAGTATTCTTAAACGCCCCTGGCCACAGGGGACACGAAAGACTACAGCACCACACGTTCCAGACATCGTTCCCTTAGCCACTCGGCCAGATGTTCTTTGTTCTGGTTCCCCTGAGTTAAGTAAGTAGGTTAGACGGTAGTCACTTCATTGCAATAACGACACATACCCCGAGCACCGAACCACAGTCTGATCCCACAGCTTTGGACGCGACTGGGAATTACACACTCGGATGCGTTAATATTTCCAACTAGGCATAATGCTTCTGGTAATTCTCATTCAGGTGTATTGTTTTTTTTTGCGTTGATAGGTATTGCGGAAAAGTGAATCAACCCGTCATAACGCGTTCGGGTACCATACTTGTAGTTATTTCTTACTGCAGTCAAGAAGTTCATAGCTCCAATAGCACAGCATCCTTAGTATGCGAGGGTTAAAGTGTAATTCTTCCAGCAGCTACGCTCGGCATCTCGATTTGGCCGGCTACGTGTGCTAGCACGAGAATTCGCCAGCGACATCCATTCGGTCTGGCGGTATGGCGCGCCCTTCCCGACCTTCCTCAAGATCATTGGCTCCTTGTTTCTGTGTCTGCTTGTCATCATGCCCCTCATGTACCCAATATTCGTCTTACTGATGACCTATTTCACGTATGAGGGGCTTTATTTAAGGTAAATACATTTCAGTTCTTAAGCAGCGGACCCTGGGCTCCAAAGCGCCAGCTTGATACGCAACAAGGAATTTACGCTAAGATAATTATGATAATGATGTTATCATAATTCGTTATTTACTTCGGTTTTTAATTATTGGATTATTACCATAAAAGACAGCAATATATTTAATTTTAATTATCACAGTTACATATGAATCAATTTTTAACTATTTTAAGAATGTTTCGCTGTTTTAGCTGGCATTTGAACCAACCATGGAGGTTTCTACCAACTAGCATCATACGTCGGGCGCTCTCGACTTTGTTCCGGCCGTGCAGCATGCCTGATGTATGGAAAGTGCGAGAGGTGCTCACCAGGGGCATTCTACTCACACACTCGCTCGCTACCTCCGTCGATTACCTCTGTGTCATGCAGGGCTTGCTAGATGAAACCTAAGCTAAGGACAACTTCACTACACAAGATTAAAATAAAAGAAAAAGCCACCGCGTCATTCATCAACACAGCCAATCATTGCGCTTTAGCATATCAATCTCCATCGACTATTGAGCGTTATACCACAGATTATATAAGTTAAACCTACATATGCAGCCAAGTTAGCCCACATTGGGAGTCTAAACTATAGAATAGAACCAAATTATTCTCTTCTGGTGGTGCTAATTGGAACTTTGCTGCTAAAAACAAGAGGATAATATTTAAGTGGAACTAAATGTGATTCTATTACTTGCTATCGAAGTCTTCCCTATTCTCTTAGTTAACTAGTAAGGAATAAAGGCTGCTTGAAGAACAACAAAAACGTTGCCCAAAACGTATTCCTTTAGACTCTGAACTTGGTGAAGTGATGACGTGATAGGTTAGTATATTTTTTAGTATTGAGAACATTGATTGTTGCTATTGCAGACATTTTTAGCGAAGTATTATTATGACGATGTGGCCGACAGTACCTACGATGATGGTATGAGTTTTTAAAAGAATCGCAATCAAAAGTATCCAATCTGAAGAAACTAGACTAGATCTGTATTTCTCAATATGAAACTTGAAAAACGAACTTGATTACTAGATTGGTAACATACCTATTAATTTAAAGTACCTGTATGTATTACATGATAAAGATTTTTCCTTCCAACGAAGCTTTAATTTCATTCATAATAATCACACAAAAACTGAGTACAAAGCGAGTCTTTATTGCTCTAAAAATGTAACAATAATGAAATTTCATACAATTATAGCTCTCGAGCAATAAAAATGTATGAAATTCCATTATTACACAGTTCCTTTTTTTTAACCGCACCGAAAAGGTACCAAACTACCAACCTCAATGGCAAGCTCTCTATTCAGTCAGATATCGACACTTTTTTAATGTAGGTATGTATTGTTCGTTTCTATCTTAGACACTTTACCACGTTTCTATCCACTAGCTTAAGACAGTGTTAAATTGTCTAAGTCCACTAGCATCAAATTTAAAAAAATGATTGCTTCTCAAGGCTGGCAACTCGGATTTAAAATAGTATTTTGAACTTATGCGTTTCATACTGTTCTTATAGGTAATAGTTAAAAGAAAAGCAGATTAGGCACTTCCCCTTAAGTAATTTATATTGCCTTCGTGCCTGCCTAATCAGGCACTCGATGCTAAAATCTAGTATTCCTTTTCTAAGTACTATTTATTATCCAAATAATGAGTTCAAATATGTTACTTATTAATTTGGTATTATGTTTTAATATTAACTAATTGATTGAATAATTTGGTCATGGATAGCTCATTATCTCTGCCGACGGCTCTATTGTTATTCCAAGGCATCACCTCCACAAGGTCGGGCTCTAATGCCGCCGCTCCAAATTGAAGAGCATGGCTGTAATAAGGAAAGGAAAATGGTTTTCATTACATATTTTGGTTCACCTTATTATTCTGCTCTGGCCTTTGATATAAAACTTGTTTTAGAAGAGCACCTGAATGTTAAAAATCTATATTTTCAACTTATGCATAATTCGTAGACAGTATTTAGCATAAAGTCCTAAAACCTATCAACAAAAATTAGTATCAATAAAATTTCAGTCAGATATAAGATCATAATGTGGTCTTAAACTAGCTAGCTAATATAAAAAAAACCTGTTTTTAACGTGATAATGTATAAGCAAAGCGTTTGTGTATTACCTACCTCTCTGCAAATCGGCAGATGTTAGTTACATAGGTACGAATAAGGCGAAATATCGTTTGGAGGCTTATTCTGTTGCTTACCTGCGCCAGGTGTGCTAAACACTTGAAACTTCATATTATCATTATTAAAGAGCCAACACGTACCAAACCTAGATACGAACACAAAATTATATAACCGACCTACGAATAAGATGGTGACAACTATTAGTATCTCCCTTCCTTGACTTATCGTTACTATCTTAAAGAAACGATTCTTAACCTCTCAAGATTACCGTTACATTGAAGCTGGTAAAAAAGGTTTGGTGTTGTCGAGCGCGGGGCAGTGTGCCAAGGAACCGCGCCACTGTGGGTCGTCGCCATGGCCAACTGGACGCTTATCGGTCTGCTCGCTCTCTGCCACACGTGAGTATCAGCCTTATTTACAAAGTATAACACAACATCCTGCCTACCCTCCGGTACCGCTACTAAGGGGGAAATACAATTACACGCCGATAGGTAGGTACACTAGCAGGCAACTAGTAGGACATTCAATTTTAATTTAGACAAACAATTCGATTCAAAAACGTTCATTGTGTAACGAAGGCGTTTTATTGTATTCTCTGTTTTTTGTTGATAATGTGCCATACCTGCATTTTGTTTATGTGCGATGAAGAATAAATATCTATCTAAATAATTATTTATTCAGTTAAGTCCAAACATAATTAAATATGAATTTCAAAGTTATCTACCGTTGATGTCCAACACAAATATTTACATAGCATGAAGTAGATAAGTTAACTATTGAACCTTTAACATAGCAAAAGTGTTTATTGTGTAATGTAGGTATGTCAATTAACAAATCACATTTTTGGATGATTTGAACATATTGTCTTATAACCTAAATGACTCTCTCAAAAAAAATCATCAATCACATACATTGATCTGACTCCGAGATAGGTAGCTCAAGCACCTGTGTGACAGATAACAGATCAACAGCGGAATCACAAATATATACATACGAGTATAATACTTTTCTTTTGTAAATACATTCTTATAATACATAGAAACACCCAGACATTTTCACAAATGTTTGTACCTACTGTGCGGGGATAGAACCCGCAACCCTTGCACCAGAGGCAGCATTTACTACCACTGATCCACTGGGCGTTGATACAGGCGTTCGATCAGAAACGAGCTATAGAAATAATAAAACTGAGTAGAGGACATGTTAGGGTACTCACTCAGACCCTCACAGGGTTAAGCAAAGGTTTAATTTGCAAAACAAGCACCTGCACAACATGGGCCTTTCAGATACCAAAATCTGCAGGTTCTGTCGCGAGGACGAGGAAACGATGATCAACATCCTCGGCGAGTGCATAGCGCTGCACCGCTGCAGAAGCCGGCACCTGGGAGCACACATGATCTCAGCAGACGAGATCAAAAGCTCCCCCATCAGCTCCATTCTCGGGTTTATCCTGGAACTGGAGCTACATGAGGTGCTGTAATAGGTTATGGGGCTGCCACAATAGATCATCTACTGGTCGCAGTGGCTATGAGACGCAAGGCTCACCCCATTTCTTTCAAATAATAATAACCACTGATCCAAATGGGTCAATCTCTACAAGACATTCGATGTTAATGTAGCTAAACTCGTTCGTAATGTCTAAGATAGATAGGTACCAAGATAACCTATAATGTTGAGCAGTTATTTACAGGCAAAAGCACGCAAATAAATACCAGTATCTTTGCAACCCTGAAATTACAAGGCTGGTGTGGAGGGAATTACTAATAGGACCTTTTTTATTAATTTTTACATTAGCATTACTACATTACATATATAAGTAGGCTTAGGTTCATTCCAAAGTATGTTTTATATCTATGTATAGAACTCACTAATCATCCAAGGACAAATGAGATTTGACACTTCATGGACGCAGAACCAAACTAACAATGTTCATACACATTTACATTATAGGTGTAAGTAGTTACTGAATATATAAAATATTAACTCATTGGTAGGTAGGTACTTGATATTACCTACTTAAGCTGGTTGATTTCAGATGCCTGGCTGGATACACCAAGTTCCCAGAAGGCTTTACCTTCGGTGTAGCCACCGCCGCACACCAGATCGAGGGTGCCTGGAACGTCAGTGGTAGGTCTCCCCAACGTTTCTTTTTATACTAAACATAGACTCGTGGCAGACGGTGTCATATTTCATGAATAAATCAAGAATGATATATAAAAAGCAATTAAATTGTTCACTATCAAATGAACACATTGAGCCAAAAACGAAATCGATAAACGTGGTCGATGCCGAATCGTATTTAGTGTGCGCACACTCATTTCACATGTCCTTTACCCCGAGCCTTATGTCTAACTCGATCGCCCCATGGAGACCTGAAAAGAAAAAACCGGCCAAGTGCGAGTCGGACTCGCCCATGAAGGGTTCCGTAGCAGCAAGTAAGATATATGGAAGGTAAATTGCGGTTTACGGTTTATAACGTATTAAAAAAAAACTACTTACTAGATCTAGTCCAAACCAATTTTCGTTGTTAGTTTTTATGGTAATGTATATCATATATTTTTTATTGTTTTATAATTCATTTATTATAGAAGTTAGAGGGGGGGGAGACACAATTTACCACTTTGGGAGCGTCTCTTGCGTAAAGTATTGTGTTTAGAAAAAAATGATGTTAAAAACCTCAACATCATTTTTAAAGACCTATCCATAGATACCCCACACGTATAGGTTTGATGAAAAAAAAATTTTGACTATCAGTTTCAAGTATGGAGACCCCTCCAACTTTTTCCAATTTTTGTGTAACAGTCGTAAGGCGGTTAACAAAATACATGTATTTACCAAGTTTCAATAGTATAGTTCTTATAGTTTCGGAGAAAAGTGACATACGGACGGACGGACAGACGGACAGACATGACGAATCTATAAGGGTTCCGTTTTTTGCCATTTGGCTACGGAACCCTAAAAAGCAACATTCAGGCGAATTGAGAACCTCAACCTTTTTGAAGTCGGTTAAAAAATAGAATAAGTATCTGAAAGTGGTACATAATAAGATTTAATATAATGATTCCAATGTCACATTTCACCAGAATTTAATTCACAAAAAAAAAACACACAGAAAACATACCTACACATTTTTAAAATAAATGCGCACTTTTAAGATAGTTAAAATATTCTTGCACTGAATAAAAATATTTTCCGATAGACTAGATACTTTTTTAGTGTGTTCTTAAATTTGTTAAGAGGTTAAGATTGTTATCGTGCTATACCTACATGTTATCAAAGTTTAAAATACAATCCTTATCTCGCTCTCAAACTGAGTTAAACCTTCATGTCGAAATTGATACTTCACTTAGGTACTTATTGGACATCTAAACACGTATCAAAGTGAACTTGTGACTACGTGACACCTTGTTTGAAGTACTTAGTTATTTCACCGTTGACTATATTGGGTGGCTAGGTGAATGAATGAATTTACTTTTATTGCTCTCAAAATAAAGTATGAAAATTTAAAACTAAAGGTAAACTTAAGTGCCTCCTGAAGCGATGTTACTCAGTGGATATAGAATACGCCTTCGATACGGAGAAGTCGAAGTTCGGATCCCAGCATGCACCTCTGGATTTTTAAAATGTATGTGCGTATTTCCACCATTAGTTCAGCGGTGAGGGAAAACATCGTAAGGAAACCTGCACGTTACGGATAGTTTCTGAAACGTATAACTATGATTCAGTTGGTCTGGTTGACCTGTTAAAGGGTTGCGAAGGTCAGACGGCAGTCGCTTCATTGTAATTACCAGACTTCCCAAATCCTGAATCATGATCTAAGCTTACCTACCCCGGGCTCCAAAACTACGGCTTTGGACGCAGCCAGGAATTACACGCTAGCATTAGGATGAGGAGGTGCCTTCTACTAGCTAAAAATATTTAAATATAATGCTCTCTCTAGAATCGAATTGTTGCTCCATTGCTTTTTGTGTGATTGGTAAAACTTAATTTCAGGAAAATCTGAGAATGTTTGGGATCGTCTGAGCCACACCCGACCATGGCTGATCGCGGACGACACCAACGGCGATATTGCATGTGACTCTTATAACAGGTAGGTACCGAGTTACTTAGGTACATATAATAAATTGATTTACAGGTCCGTGATCCTGATCAGATTATCATTTCTTTGGCACGTTAATGCGTCACCGCGCTAACACTTATATCTAAGCGACGCGGTAACAATTTTTTCACAATGATCTCGTAATATTGCAATGAGATAACATATCGATATCACCATTTTTTTTCTACTATTTATCGCGTAATATCGGTAGAAAAAGTGCTAGTTAGAACTGACAGCAACATGTCCGGTTAGTACAATCTATCAATATTGAACCAAATGTAGCTGACATTAAAGGCCCCTTTCCACCAAAGTGATATTTAATCCTACGTTAAGTTACTATGGATGCATCTAATATCCATCAATCATATTCATTGGTCCATATAGCATAGCAGTGATGGAAACGGGTTCAACTAAGCTATGACTTTTGTATAGAAGATGCATGCCCTGGATGCGTGCTATGGTTGCGTGCTATGGATGCGTGTTATGGTTGCGAGCTACGGATGCGTAATACGAATGCGTGCTACGGATCTAGTAGGGTCGTAGCGTAGCTTTCAAATCTTCGTAGCATAGCAAATCTCTGGTAGAAAAACAGCCTTAGGAGAGTAAGATATCCATACACCTCTCTCTGTACAGGACGCAATACTTCATGTAGCAGTACAAGTGTCTTTCCATTGTGTAGTAAATGTGTGAGTACTTATATATATTCTTTGTATCCTTGAAAAAAGAGTTCTTACTTACAGGTACCGTGAGGATGTGGCAGAATTAGCCTACCTTGGCGTAGACTTCTACCGTTTCTCCTTTTCTTGGGCCCGCATCCTGCCCACAGGCCGCGTTGACTTCGTGAACCCTGACGGAATCCGCTACTACCACGACCTCCTTGATGCCCTCGCTGAGAAGAACATCGAGCCCTTGGTTAGTTACAAACGATTTGCAGACTCATCATTATCACTTATATCTCCATTATAATTATAGCGGCACCAATGATGTGTAGTCAGGCCTACCCTCACATACCTAGAGGGTAAATAGACTAAATAGACGCACTTGTGACTCCACTGGTGTCGCGGGTGTCTATGGGCGGCGGCAATCGCTTATCATCAGGCAATCCGTCAGCTCGTCTAACACCTATCACATAAAAATGTTTTTCATTAGAACCTTAGGTAGATTTAAGTAGGTACATGATACAGCATCAGCACACGAAAATGCAACGTCGTCAACTACGACCACTCTGTCAAGAGTGAACGACTAAGGAGGAGGTAGGTACATATATGATACAGATTATCTACATATACTATTTATAAAAAGTTTATCATTATAAACTATAATTTAGTCTTCTCAATATCTTTAACCAGGTCACATTGTTCCACTGGGACTTGCCCCAGACGCTCCAAGACCTGGGAGGATGGGCGAACCCAAAAATGATTGACTACTTCCGCGATTACTCCGACCTTTGCTTCCGCGAGTTTGGGACCAAGATCAAGTCCTGGATCACGTTCAACGAGCCATATGAAATTTGCGAGGATGCGTATGGTGACATGAAGAAGGCCCCGGCGATCGACAGCCACGGTGTCGGGAACTACTTGTGCAGTGACACGCTGCTGAAGGCCCACGCTGAGTCCTACCACCTGTACAACACGACATACAGGCCCACGCAGAACGGCAGGATCATGATCTCCATCAACTCCATCTGGTACGAGCCCAGCGACCCCAACAATCCCGAGCAGGTCGCTTTGGCTGAAGTTGCCAACCAATTCAAAGTGAGTAGTTACGTACCTAACTTAGTTTTCTAAAGGTTTGTAAGCGCGATGTTATCGACGCCCAGCGTCATCTGTTGGTACAACATGGAACTAATGTCCCAAAACAAAGTGAGAGCTGGCCCCTAGTTTTTATTAATATAATTTCAATCATCAGAAATCATTTTAAATTAAAGTCTCTGACTCTCATATTTGTAGTTATCGTAAGTACTGTGATATTGTTTTTTTTTTTTCGAATAATCACACATTTGGCTATAATCTCACCTGATGGTAATGATGATGATTATGTGTGTGATGATACCTACCTTCCTCGTAAAGGTTATACAAGTACTTAATCTACTTAATTCACTCTTAATTTTCAGTTCGGTTGGTTCGCGCACCCTATCTTCACCCAGGAAGGTGGTTACCCAGCAGTGATGGTAGAGAACGTAGCTCAGCAAAGCTTGGCCGAGGGTCTGCCCAAGTCCCGGCTCGAGCAGTTCGACGACTACTGGACCCAGAGGATCCGGGGCACGTCGGACTTCCTCGGCATCAACCACTACACCACGCACCTGGTGACGGGGCCGGGGGTGGACCCCACCGCGAAGCACCCGTCCTGGTTGAAGGACATCGGGGCCATCACCACCATGCAAGTCGGCGGGGACTCTGCCTCTGAGTGGCTTAGAGTAAGATATATCAGCTATACATTTTGCCCCGATATAATATAATATAAGTAATTTTAGTATAGATCGCTATATATACAAAACTATACGCTGCTTTCATTAATTTGTTTCCAACAATTTTCTTGGTTTCGTCCTTCCATCGTAACTGTGGTCTCTAGAATGTTTCTCCTCCAAAAGGTCTCCATTCTAAGACTGCTTTTCTATGCTATGTGTCTTACCCACTGCCATTTAAAACTCGCGACTCGTTTAATTATGTAACTGTATAATTTTGTGCAGCAGAATAAACGTATTATCTATCTATCTATCTATCTTTAACAGCGTCTGTAACTTTACTTTGCTCTCTAACTGCCACACTCAGAGTCGTTGATTAACTTAGTTGGCTACTTAAGAAAAAATATTGATTCTTATTTTGATACGCATAAAGACTACCGATACTAAAGTTAATGAACATTAGCTTAAATGACGTCTCTGAGTGCGGCCGTAAGTCACTTTTGTCTTACGGTCTCTCAGCGGAGTCCTGTATCTTATTGATATACTCCCGTGTTAGGGCCCAGAGGGTCTAATTTAAAGGAGACGTTACGACCGAATCGGAGTTTCCCTCTATGTCACACGCGCTGTGTCTCCTTTCTTTGGATGTGTCAGGTATATTCTCGTTCGTTACGGGACGTCTTTAATTTAAGCCACCAGGTTTATGCTCCGTACTTACGTACGACACTGGTATTAATTTAGTATAATGTAAACGTTTAGGTGGTGCCCACCGGCTTCGCCAACTTGCTGCGTTGGTGCAAGAGCTCGTACAACGACCCGCCCATCTACATCACCGAGAACGGCTTCTCCGACCGCGGCACCCTGCAGGACTACGGACGGATCGCCTATTTCAACGTGAGAATTAACACCTTTCATTGTTAACAGTTTAACCCCAGCAGATCCACGCTTTTTTTATTGATGATGATGGATTTGCTCTTGGCTTCACACTGAACCCTAGAGTTGAGAAGAAAAACCACAATTACTTACCCAGAAGTAGCCTATTCACTCTAGCTTTAAAAATATTTGTACCTTCGTTGATTCTGACACCCATAACATGCTTAAGTTTGTACTTACTCTGGAGTCAGATATATATACGTGATGTTTTTTGTATTTTTATTAATGTTCTTTTTCCTTCTTCATAGGACTACCTGGGTGAAATCTTGAACGTAATCTATGATGATGGCGTCAAGGTTCTAGGGTACACTGCTTGGACTCTCATGGACAACTTCGAATGGAGAGCTGGATTCTCGTAAGTGAAGGAAAGTGCCACCTATCTGGGGTGCCAGATGGTCGGGATTCGTAGGGCTTTTTCAATGTATGTTCTCCCGACACCCGTGATCGTGATACCAACTTCGCCTTTTTCCGATGCGACCCCCCCTCTAAACATAGTCTTTGAATTTTTTAATGGAAAATTGTCTTCAGCTGATCTGATTTCTCCGACAAAAGCACCTAAATCCCGAAAATTGTATGATTGCTTCCAACATCAGGAAGATTCGATCTGGCAACCCGACACCTATCACATTTAAAAAAGCAGTTTACCGATACTGCCTGTATAAGGAAACCGACCGGTAAGGAAGTGACGACTGCGCTTGGGGTCCCGGGTTCGATCCCCGGGTCAGGTCAAAATTTGTATCTGAGTTTTTCTGTTAAGAAATTCTCAGTGCCAGCCCGGAGTCTGGAAGTTGGCGGTCTTGTAACCCCGTGCCTCGGAAAGCACGTTAAGCCGTTGGTCCTGCGTCCAATCCCTCTCCGTCTCCGGTCGTGGTGTCCCATCGGATCGTGAGGGCAAGGATATAGAGAGTGCACTTATGTTAGCCAACACACTTGAACACTATAATATATCCTGAATGAATGAATGAATGAATATCTTTATATACAAGAAACACGGTAAGTGCGTAAATGGCTGATCGTTGAAATTGGCTGCCTTAGCCGAAATCGGTTAGAGGATATTATTATTTTAAGGAAACCAGGGGCCTTAGCGTGAAGACGTCCCATAACGAACGCACGTGTGAAAGGGAGGGGAACTCCGATTCGGTGGTAACGTCCGGTTCGCGCTAAGGCCCCAGAACAATGTCTCGATTGACTTCCAGCGAGCGCTTCGGGTTCTACTACGTGGACATCACGCAGCCGGACCGGCCGCGCACGCCCAAGCTGTCCGTGGAGTACTTCCGCCAGCTCACCGCCACGCGCGAGCTGCCGCAGGACGAGCAGTTCAAGCACCCCGACGTGAGTAGTAGACCTGACAACGTTTTGTAAATACTCTTTGCTTGTATAAAAGGCCTAAGAAGAAAGTGGCGTAATGGGGGCTATCGCGTGTGAAATATCTGCCAGATGGCGTGCCTGTGAACCGAGGTCCAACTTCAACATCATTAGCTGATTTATTCGCTAATTGACAATTTGACATACCTTTCACGTCTAAAAATACCCAATCACCTTATAGATGGACCGCAGGCCTATTGTACGCCATCTTGCGGATTTTTCACACGCGATAGGCCCCATTGTATTACCATTCTGCTTTATAGACGTCTATAGGAGAGGTGTCTATTAACTTATAGAGCCAAAATGTGTTGTCAAAGACTTTTACACAACAATCAGCAAAACCAAAGCCTTTATATATACATCGTTTACTTAGCTGTTTAGATACATAATTTTGTCTTATAGGGCGAAATTGTTTGTTAGGTACATACTTTATCTTATCACACTTGTAAGGTTGCGTCCACATGTCACGCGGCACAGCAGAGACGCACGAACCCAAAACGCACTCCTCAGCGGCTCACACTGAAGCTATATTGGCTCTTAAAAACACATTCTACGCGGTTGTTATTTAAAACGACGACTGCGCTTGGGGTTATGCATTCGATAGATAGATTTTTTTTCTGAGAAATTCTCAGTGTCAGCCCTAAGTCTGGAACTAGGCGGTCTTGTCTCCTCGGAAGCACGCTAAGCTGTTGGCCCTGCACCTGACCCCTCCTCGGTAGTGTCACTACAGTGTTCCTTCGAAACATGAGGGTTGTGCGCTATAATATAGCCGATTGTTGAGATCAGAGATGGGGAATCTTTTTCTTTCGCGTGACAATATCTGCAAATGAAATGAATGGGGGGGCCAACAGTGGCGTATCGTGTCGCGCGTGACGGTATTTTTTTTTCCAGTCTAATGAATGAGTACCTACCTACCCTTTCTTTTTCCTTATGTGTAAAGCCGGTCACTTTTCTCAACTTGTTTGTTTCCGACGTGGTATTAAAAAACTAACTAGTTTAATCTTAACTAGCCTTACCAGTAGAATGTAGTTAGTATCTACAGCTTATATTGTTTGCTTCCAGGTGAGGAGGTCTTGAATTGGTGAAGCATGAGGCTTGATATGTAAATATTAGTGCTAACATCTAACTGCTTTTATGCTTATTAATAAATAAACAGAACAATTTTAACCTGTATTTTTTATTTTTACTTATCGTTTTGCTTGTCTTTAGTCTTAGTTAAGGCGACGGGTAGGCCTAACTAGCGAAACCGTTTTAATTGTTAGCTACTCCTCTCGGCAAACAATTATACTATTTATTAAATAACCATGCACAAATTTTGGGTCTAACGCGTACGCGAAAAATTGATTACCGCCAAAAGCGGCCACTTTTAGCGTGAATCAATTTTTCGCATACAAAAACGGACCCAACATTTGTGTATGGTTATTTAATAAATAGTATACGTGATAGCCGAGAGGTTGTAACCCCTAAATTGTTTAAAATAGATCCGGTTTAGTAGCTAAAAATCAAAATCGAATAGCGTCGCTAGTGTGCCCTACCAGTAAATTTAATAGATAATATCAATAAGTATTCTTCCTGCGATCAAAACAGTTGTTTTGATCGCAACATGATTATAGGTGAAGACAATTTCAATAATGCACGAAACAGGTTCCTAACTTTATCGTAGTTACTTTACTTTATTCACCTTATTACTTAGACCATATTATCACTTACCATCAGGTGAAATATGGTCAAACGCTTACCTATCTACAGTAAAAAAAAAAACCTGTAGATATGCATGCTATTTAATTTATTTCTAGAAGAGGAGATTTTTCATTCAGTATCTTCATTACTACTTTTACAATTACCATGTTGTCTTTCTTCTACAGAGCACCCACGACGAATTCTAAACTTCAACGTCGTACGTTCTTAGATACGTCTAGAAAATGTGAATCTTCTGTTAGGTAGGTACGAAGTTGTAGAAATTGCAGAATAATTCAAATAAATGAAGAAAATGAAATTGATAATAGGTATTAAAACAAGTATTTATTTCATTCATTTATGAATATCAAATTATTTACAATGAAATTAAAGTAAATTAATTACTCTTGACATTTTTATGAATTTCATTGTTATGTTGACATTGATACACGTAATGTTACATACACTACAGAGAAAACTTGCATCTGCTATCAGACTGAAAGATATGTTTGTAATTATAAAGGCTATACTTAAGAAATAAACGATTTATTTTACACTTGATATATTGTTCCGAATATTATTCTTGGTAGCAGGCCGGGCGCGCCGGCCGCGACTGTACGCGACATGGAATGTTTCTCAATGTGTCATTAAAGCAGCAGACGTTATGTGGTAGGCAGGTTAATGATACATATATTCAATCGCAGCCATCGACTACGTATTCACCGGCAAAGTGAACAGCCGGCCGCGAGCCGGAGGAGCGGACGAGAATAATGAACCGAACAATATGAGAAGCATCCCCTTACGGAGTATAAAGTACACGATACAATATAAAGTACAACAAATGGATCTACAGAATACAAAATAAACTGTATCATAAACCCAGCACCGTTACCTCTAATTACAGTAGTTACACAGATGCTTACAATTGCTATCATAAGATTACATTAAGTCTTATAAGAATAATAATAGTATTTTACTAATATGGCAAAGTTTTCTATGTAGCATTTCATTAGGCCTCATTTCAAATTGTAATAATCAAGCTAGCTGAATTCATCACACTCATATAAAAAAAAATCTAAAGACTAGGTGGGCTAAAACGTAATTTTGAGAAGATCTGACGTTTCGACAAGATATGGATGATTGATTCAATGAGTCGATAAGATATCTAGAGAAAGTAATACTTAGGCGACTGTAAAATATCGAAAATATATTTGATCCTATCTAAGTTGGCACCAAATTGGACGTCGGATCCATATTGCACAGGCCTCCGTCGCGCTTGCACTCGTCCAACATCAGTCACACCGCGCGGCCGCGGCGCGTCCCCCGCGCGTCTCCATCCCGACCGCCGCGGCCGCGCTCCGCACGCGCAGCCAATCACAAACATTACACTAACCACAATAATAGTTGCCAACATAATTACCTAGTTCACGATTAACGATAAAACTTAACATCTATCAATAATCTCCAAAAATACACAAGGACGGTGTAAGTCGACAAAACACATTACTACAAGTACATATAAGTAGTTTATAATTATATCAAATTAATACATTAAAGTTCGACAATAGAAGAGTGTAGAAATATTTTAACATTTATCTAAATTACAGAAACACAATAAATAATTTTTATAAAGGCACATTAAGGCACTGTTATGTCAAGATGTTATCACAATCTTAAATTTATCGATAATAGGTACAATAATTAGTTATTTATATTCAGCCAACATTATGTCTAGTTTAATATACGCTTGGATTAATAGGATTTCCGATAGTCTTAGAGAAAAAGATTAAGGGAAACCTGACTTAAGAAATGTATATGGTGCAAGACTGCTTCTTTCGATGAAGAAAGAAGGTTTGCAGCGTACGCCTCGGACCGAGCCGCACGGAACTGACTAGCCGCAACGACGGCGCCGCGTGCCGCATGCCGCGCTTGCCGCACTTGCCGCGCCGCATGCCGCACGCGCCCGCGACGTCCTCACCTGCTCAGCGCGAATTAACTAAGGCTTACATTTACAGGCAATGCTCATTTCCTGGATACATTATATTACCAACGCGCGTTTGCGTTCGCGCCAATCGTCTCAATGCCCCTACTATTAAAATTAAGCATTGATAAACAATAGATAAAAAATATCTTCACGAATTGTGATTAGTACAAAAAGTTACTTAACACTCGAACACACGATTGTAAACATCGGACGTTGAGTGGCGCTCATCACACAGAATTCAGTATATCTGCCTCATTCGAATAAATGCAGAGACGACAAGTCGAATTCTGAATAATAAGTGCAGGCACCAGAGGTTGCCGTTGGCGTGACGGTGCCGACTTCACCTCGACATGGAGACTCTCGGCCAAACATAATCACCTCAGTCCAGACACACGTTGCACTATTGTCATTTTCGCAGTGAAATGTACATACACCTTTACCGGTCACCGACACTGTATAGCGGTCGACGTCGTTTTATACGGTAAGTACGCTAAATTATCAATATGATACCTAATTGTAAAGTTTGTAAGGTTGGGCCGGGCGGGCCCGGGCCTGCGCGGCCTACAGCCAGGTCAGCACGTTGTCCGGCTTGCTCGGGGTCGAGTTTATCAGCGACTGCACGTCGTCTAGTAGTATGTCGTTTGTGAACTCGTTCAACTGAAACCAAGACAACAGTTCCGTTAATTAAGCCATTGTGTAACATTTAACGTTCCCATCACACGTTCACTTTTATGATAAGCAAGCTTTCTTTTTTTACTACCAAGATTAACACAATTATTAAAAAAGAAAGGGTAACAACTACTTGTCTCTACTATTGTAGAAGCTACAGCTCAATTTAGATGATAAATAGAAAGTAGAGTTCATTTTAGATTAGTTGTTAATCAATGCTGCTCATAACTAAGTCTTGTTTGTAGATATCAATATCGTAGATTTCAGGTAGTAGGCAGGTACAGTCAGCATCAAAATGATCTTAGCGTTCTAACCTACCCAAATATCTAAGCATTTGACAAAAATACATTTTTGCAGTGTACTTTAAATTGTTATAATTTTCTTGAACAACAAATAAAAATGTGATGAACGGTGGTAGCTCATGTGGATAAGACCGCGTGTTTTCATACAATGGGGCTCTGGTTCGAAATTCGAATCCGAGCATGCATCCTCTGAATTTTTCGAATTTATGTGCATATTTCTGTCATTAACATCAGCGGTGAGGGAAAACATCATGGAGAAACCAGGAGCCTAATTCTCGTGCTCGTGACATTTATTATCAACCGACATATATCACTAAAACATCGATTTTTTTGTATGAATTTCATGTGGCGTCCGCCATGTTTTCAAAATATCACGAGCACGAGAATTGCGCTCCTGCACGTCTCGCATAGTTTCTCAAAATTGATAATAAATTGTGACCGTGATCCAGTTGGCCTGGTTCCTCTGTCTAAGGGTTGCGAAGGTCAAACGGCAGTCGGCCCATTGTACAACCCGTGCGGATAAAGAATGCGATCAGAATTGGCGGCGCATCTATTCACTTCTCGCTCGCACACATATTTGCGTCTATACTCGCACTCGTGGGGTGCGAGTATATGGTCCAGGCCTCCTCGGGCGAAGCGACAGCTTTGGCACGCAACTAGGAATTACACGCTATAAGATGAAGAGAAACAAATGAAAATGCACGTTGAGGTATACTGGCATACAGTTGTCTATTGTCAAATGCTCAGATATTTTTGATAGGTTTGACCGCTAAGATCATTTTGATGCTGACTGTTACCTGTTCGATATTTAAGTATCAGCCTACATACTGTCCCACTGTAGGGCAAAGGCCTCCATCTATAGAATAGAAATCAAGTCATCGCTTCTATGATGGGATTAGGCTTAATCACCACGCTTGCCTAATGCGGATTAGGTGATCACAAACCCGACCTATGTTGGAAAAATTCGAAACATACCTTTTCTGGACCCGGGAATCGAACCCAGGACTCCGAGATCACGGCCCCGGTACATAAACCACTAGACCAACGGGGCGTTGTTTGATATACATATAAAATTTAACTAGGTACTCCACATCAAGAAATAAAATTATTATTTTATATTTTGTCGTACATAGTAATGTTAAGTTTTCCCATAGTAAATTGTAGCCTAATTACTCAGGGATAACGTAACTTTCTACTGGTGAAAGGATTTCCAATCCGGCCATCCGTTTTTTTCTTCTCAGAAATATAAAACAATACAAATCTATTATATAAATAACTAGATATACATATGTTTAGATATCTACTTTTTAGTCAATAAGAGTAACACAAATGCTAGCCTAATAAATATAAGTTATTTTACAGTAGTTAGCGCTAGTTAGCTTAATCCTTATTTAAAACTAAATGTTTAGTGTGCCTACTGCCTACATATGTAGTACAGATGTATTGTCAATAACATGTACAGTCAACTCCAAAAATATATATACACTTTAGGACGTTGTCACAATATATAATATAAGAAAGTAAACCTCTACTTTCTTATAGGTAAGTATTGTGACAAGGTCCTAAAGTGTATACATATTTTTGGAGTTGACTGTACATACTCTGTACATTATATTGAATTTTCTAACAAAAAAATAGAAAAACGTTGGAAGTTATAGTTTACAACTGTTGTAACTTGGGTAGGTAGGTACTTTTTATTGATAGGTAATGCTTTTATTAATCAACTATGATTGCGAGCCTTGAATCATTGCTAATGCAATGTGTTCCATTAAAGCCCATGAATGAATCATACTGTTACTGATACGGCTGTCAATTATAGAGGTACATTATTATATTAAGGAAAACAACATAGATTCCACATGTTTTTATAATGAGGAATTCCCGTTACGTCCACCGTTCAGGAGAACTGGCCAATTACTAATAATACAGAAGTAGGTAAGTAATTAATTAATAAAGTAATAATGTCTTGGAATATTTATACGGTTTATTAGTAAACACAGTGACACAGCTTCTTAAGCATAAATTAGTAAGCATTATGGCCTTTCTTTCTGGTTAACCTTTAATCAGAAACAAGGTAAATTTTCTTCCGCGTAACGTTAAACTTTACTGAACCAAAATCCACCACAGTGCCCGATTGAAGGTTACTGGCAAGCGGAAGCGAAGTTACCTGTAAAGACGGTACCAGGTCGTCTGTCGAGTCGAGGTTGTCGCCGATTGCCATGTCGGTGGAGTCGATGTTGGCGCCGGCCTCGCTGCTGCAGTCCATCCGGTCGTCCATGCCCGCCAGGAAGTCCTCGGGGGTGTGCGGGATGGAGAAGAGGCCATCGCCGTCGCCTACGCGCGGCACCGCCATGCCCAGCCCGCTGTCCGCCGACTCCTGCCGCTGGTGGTCCGTCAGTCCCGACAGGAACGGGTCCAGCGACAGGTCTGTGCTCGCCACCGCGCCGGTGCTATTCGCCAGTGATGACATTATCGACGAGGAGTGCCGCGCCATCAGCTCTTGCTGGAAATATTCACATATTTCTTTACTAACACGTTGATTGATATGTTTTCGGGACTTGTGCCCCACTGACCTAACCCGTTGGCTGGCGCGATGCCAGAGCATGCGCAAGGTTTAAACGAAGGGTTCTACTTTATACTAGAAAACTTTTTTAAGGTCGCACGTCAAAATCATGAGTAAATTAAACAGTTTTCACAGGTTTTGTTTTGTAAGGAAAATAAACTCAACAGACTAGAATTAGCTCCGTGGATAGTTAGATAAAGTGACGGGTAGGGCACACTAACGACGCCAATCGATTTTAATTTTTAGCTTCTATACCGGATCTATTTTAAACAAGTTCCAGGGTTACAACCTCTCGGCAAACACTTATACCATTTATTAAATAACAATGCACAAATGTTGGGTCCGTTTTTGTACGCGAAAAATTGATTCACACCAAAAGCGGCCACTTTTAGCGGTAATCTAAAATTCGGTGCAAAAGCAGACCAAACAGTTAACTACAAGTATTAAATGTCACCTTAATAGATACACAAGGCAAAAGCGAAATCCATTGAGAAACTGTTTCACGACGCCAAACTCAAAGATAGTAGTCACACGCGTAATTTGCATCGAGTGTTCGTTATAGGTATATTTAGCATCGATGGGTAGTATACCTGGAGTCTGATCTCCTGCTGGCGTTGCTTGAGGCGGTCGCGCTCCAGCTGCAGCGACTGCAGGCGGATCTTCTGCTGGCAGGCCTGCAGCGACGCGTTGGCCCAACCGCCACCCGCCGCACCGGCGTTAGCCGCTGGCGTACGTTGTAAGTGTTGTGCTGCAACAAAAACACAGACAATATAACTATTGCTACTAACTAAAGTAAGGCCTTGTCCAGAAGCGATTTACGCACGGTTTCAGCGTTTTTTTTTTCAACTTACACTATTGTGATATCGGTAATAGTCATGCCTAAGCTCCATCAAGATACTCAGTTACACTTTCCTCACCAACTATAACGGCCATATCGCTACCTAATATCCTACCTAAAGGTAGCGATATGTAGGGTGTTATTTCCTTCAGTAGTTTTCACTTTTTCGCGCACGTAAATCGCGACACCGGGACAAGGCCTAAGCAACGTCAGGGAATATTGAAGCTAACTTACGTATTCTAGGGTCGAACCATGACGTTGTTCGGGCGGCATGGTTTATAAAATAGGTTTCACCTTCAGGTGTCGTCGCCTGCTCCCAACCTTCCGGCAGCGGTCCTAGCGCGTCTGACGTTGTGTTACTACTTGTAGTCTTCGCTGCTGAAATCAACAAACATTTGGTATACTTAAAAGGGGTTTTTTTTTGAGTAGATAGATAGTTAATTCTAATTAGGTACGATAACACCGTGGCCGAAGTTAGCTAACTACTAAAAAAAATTGTAAATATAAAGTTTTTCTTTTCGATAACGACCAAAGGACCTTCAAGAGACGAGTCCTTCAATGCATCAACGACTCCTGTGATATTCATGCACGGCGGTGATCCCGCTTGCTCGCTTGTTGCTTCTAGCATTAAAAGCAAGAGGGCTCTTAAACTTTTTCAACATGATTATTGAGCCTCTGGTCCCGATGGATAAAGGCTCCTCCAACTCATTGCTCTCCCTAATCTGATGCCCTTTCTTGCCAATCTTAGACATAGCTTTAGCTTATAAAATATGCCTACTCAAACATATTATACCTACCTAATATATAATCCTCCCTAGATGAATTGATAGGTAGCATAATGTTTCTGTTCTTCTAAATGTCCATATCATGTACCTACTTAAGTTCCATTTGCACCGTTCCATATTTCCACTAGCATTAATCTGACAGTGATCTGCCTGCGATTGGTTTGAAGCCAATAAAGATAAACGTGTAGCAAAGCTAGCGCACGTGATTGTAAATCAGGTGGATATAGGGAAGGTCAACGAGAGTTGGTTCCAAGAAAACAACGGCGCCAGACGCACTCGCGCTCGCGTCCCCTCGCTGCGCCCGCGCAGCGCGTGAATCACGGCGGATGTCGCTCGGACATCTCACCTGATCAAACTGTGATATTTTTGCCAACTTTCAATCATTCATAAATAGCTGCAGGTTGAGGCTTTATCACAACTTGCCAATATTATTCAATTGAAGAAGGTCATTCTCTCCGAAAATACGGAAGCATAACTTTCGGTCTCATGCAGATGATTATTATTATCTTACTATATGGTATGTACTATACTCCTTTCGCATACGACTTATGTACTATACTCCTTTCGCTTTAGCATGATGTGTGTGACAGATGTCAAAATTCATACATCTTTCACGTTAGTCTCTTCTAACGTGTGACTCACGTACAACTGTCTTGCTGTCACCGATATCATGATAACGCGAAAGGATTATAACAAAGCTCATCATTAGCGTAGTCATAGTTGGTAATATGTACTAATACCTACTTACTTACATAGTTTGCCTTTTTAGTAAATAATAATTTAGTGTTTTTTCGCGTTTTCCATTTGGTGTTCAAGGAAGACTCACGGCAGACTGTAGAGTATTTCATTCATTAATTATGAATAGCATATGGCTTGAGTATAACAGTTAAGTACTGACCATTTTGAACGACTAAATTGTCATATATCGTACATTATTAATTATTGTAATTACTTTATCGTCTTCCGCGACTTCCGCGAGTCGTTGTATGTAGTCTCTTTTTATCCTTCATGGCATACCACATTGACGCCTGCATAGTCCTTAGTCGTGATAGAAGACCAACCACAGCCACACACCAGAAATTTGACTTCAGATTTCACCTGATTTTGTTTTATCTTGATTCTTTTTTAGATAAGTTACCGCACGCGTCCCTTTTTTCTTCACACTGGGTAACTTTCATTGTTAATGAATTTAGTGTATGTGTGTTTTTTTAATCCCTATAGTTTGATAATTGCCGGATAGCGAAACTTTTTCAAACGTTTCATCACCAGATCAAGATGGCCTCTTTATTGGCGAGTGCGACGCAGGTGCCCGTGCGCAGGTATAATTAAACATTATTTGCCATTACCCAACAGCCGCGGTTGGGCGACTAACCACCGCTTAGTTACTTAACATTACGTTTACTTGTATGCGGACCTACTGTTTAAATGCTTATTTGTTGACGTGTTGGAGCTTCTTAGCGTGTTAATTCACAGTTACGTCCAAAGCTGTCGCTTCAGAGCCCGGGGTACCTACGCTTGGACCACGATCCAAGATTCGGAAAGTCTGGTAATTGCAATAAAGCGACTGCCGTCCAAAATTCGCAACCCTTAAATAGGTTCCGAATCATTATCTCAAAATATAATAGGTATCCAGAATTTTGAGAAACTATTTGAGACGTGTAAGTTTACTAACGAAGTTTTCTTTTACCGCCGAGCCAATGATTTAAATATGCACATAGGTTTGAAAAATCCAGAGTTTCATGCTCGGATCCGAAATTACGATCCCCCATGTAGAAGGCGTGTTCTTATCCTGTTCTTATCCACTGAACTACCATCGCTCCTTGTGTGGACGTTTCTATCAGCGATAGTCAAGCGATAGTTAGGTAGGTACAATCAGCGCCAAGAATCGAATAGCCGCCTAAACGGTCAAATACTTATCTTAGGTTACTTTGGGCGTTTAGATATCATTGTCGCTGACTGTAGGTATTTATCTCCTTACAGAAATGATGGATAAGATTTCCTAATAAATTAACACCAAGGTACCTACTATGTAAGTACGAGTAGATCTTGATATCATCACATTACATATGTTATCAAACCGAAGTGGCCTAGAGTCCTTTACAAGTAGATAGGTTTTCTAGAAGGACCGTAGATATAGAACGAGTCACCACCGCCGACACGTGACAAACTAGGTGTTATAATTATAATTTTCTCATAACATAATGCACCCGACTACCTATACGACGAGCATAAACATTTGATCACCTCGCTTGTGATGAAACTCAGTCTTCATAATACCACATACACAGATTACTAACGAAACACCCATTTATTATATTATGTAATACACCTAATTTCACATTTACATTCCTGGTTGTGAGCAAGCCACAAGTGCTTGCTCGTTTGGATTCGATCCTACTTCCCGTTCGGTAGGCGCACGCTATCCACTGAGCTACTGTATACGCAATTATTTATTGCTTTAATTTATTAGACACAGCAAGTTGCTAGAAACAGCCATTGATCTACTTGGAAACAGCTCTAATTTTAACTTGGTAACCGCTTCCTTCAAGTGGCTTGACGTATTTTATACCACCATACCTTAGTCAGTGATATTAAAAATGTCCCGGCCGCCTGAAACGCAGAAAAGTAAACATTTTGTGTAGGTACGAAGAGCATAAAATAAGACAGAAATTTCACCAGAAAAGATAACAAAGATAGCGCACCATGTCATCAGACAACGTAAGAATGCGGTATGAAAACATAATTTGTTTGTTTTGTCACCCGATCTACATAGATTGTCTCTCCCACTTGGCGATATCACTAAGCAAAAATAAAATACAGTTAAACATAAAAATGCAGT
The DNA here is from genome assembly GCA_019059595.1 of Marasmia exigua. Classification (NCBI taxonomy): domain Eukaryota; kingdom Metazoa; phylum Arthropoda; class Insecta; order Lepidoptera; family Crambidae; genus Marasmia; species Marasmia exigua. Next base: position 18,726,178 of record CM032463.1, read on the forward strand.
TTGTTATCCAAGTATCACCTAAATCCTACACTACTGTTCGCTGTTTACTTGTCTTTTAGAATAAGAGTTTCGCTTGATACGCGCTACCTGCAAGCGCAAGATACATCGCACTGTATAAAGATCCTGAGACCTCGTACATCCACTTGTACCAAGGACGTCAACAGTAAATACGTGAGCGGAGCACGTACTGCAGAGAGCTATCACAAAGAATGCACGAATAGGTGCAGGGCCACGTGACGGCAGGCGAGGAATCGGCGTGTCAGCTGTAACTGTACCTATTCGTCATTGAATCGCAGCACGCGTGTTCCACGCGTGATAGCCGGTGGGTTACGAATACTCGGGCCTTGTCTTTATTTAAGTTACTGGCCAACTTTCGGGTTATCCTGAACGAGCAATCACAATCCAGTTGGTCTTTTTCCCTGTTTAATTAAGGGTTGCAAAGCACAACGTTCAAACGGAAGTCGCTTCATTGTATTGAAGGGAAAACCTTAGTTTGGAACCAGGACAATGTAGGTATGTGATGTTGTCTCAATTTATTTATTTATATACCAGAATTCCCAAATCCTGTACTTATTTCAAGTTCAGGGCGTACCCCGGGCTGCGATGCAACGGCTTTGGACGCTCCTGCGAATGGCATGCTGAGATGATGATGACCTTTTGCAAGTAGTTCATCATAAATAAGTTTAACAAAGTAAGTAACTTAGCACAAGCTGTAGGTACTTAAAATTATTAGGTGGGCATCAAATCATGAGCATGATAAACAACTCAAGCAATGTGATCCGTCTTTATTTTTGTATTATTTTCAGTATATTAATAATATTTCTTTATAATTAGCTATATAATTATTACTTTTTTATTTTCCAAAAAACTTACAAGTACATAGGTACCGACAGTGATACTTACTCACTAGGTTACATAAGCGAAATACTTAACAAAGCTTGTATAAAACATCTTATCTAAACATTAATATTAGCTTAATTTTGTCAATCTATTGTTGTTTATTATGACAAATGTAGGTAGTATATCAACATTTTAGTAATGAGTTCTAAAATTTAAAAAGCTCTCATGAAGGATACAGTAAGTACTTGAAAAATATGAAGTTGTTTTTAAAATCTATCACTTTGTTATGTTCAAATGATGAATGTTTGTTTATCGGTTTGTGTGACAAAGAGTGCGAGTTGTTGTGGTTGCGGCGGATGTGTCGCAAGGCAGCGCTGAAAAGAGGCGCTGCCAGGGCCGGCGCCCGCGCCGCCCGCGAACCCGGCGCGGCGCCGCGGCACCGATGTATTTTCCGAACACCTTTCAACGCTCGTCTCGCATCGACCGACGGAAACAACGCGTTAATTCCCGTCATAAAATCAGTTTTAGAATTCGGGTTATTTACTTGTTTTTATTTCAGTTCCATGATAATTTTAAACGCGGGCTCTGTGGCCAATTAGATCACGTGAATACGGAGTAGGATAGAGAAGTAGACGGAATAGACACCCTAGTTGAAATTTGCCTAATAACGAATTTATAGACTGTTATATGCAATTCGTCATCGATTTAATTATTTTATAATATGATCTCAACAATCCAGTCAACAAAGAAGAGGTGTAGAGTGCGTGAGTTAGGTAGTAGACCTAAGAAATTTATTTAGGAATTGGTTCAGGGTGCTTAGAGAGCTTATTTAAAACGGAGCGTCGTTTTTTAACACTACATCTCCTTATATCTAATACGTTCCTTATACCCTCTTCCCCGGATTTTTAATTAGAGATTAATGCGTTTTTGAAGAAATTTCTTAGGCTCAAGCAGTTATACCCTATTTCTTTTGAGTAATTACTTGATGTTACAAAATAACTATTTGATATTACGGTCATGATAGTTACCTACGTACCTATCTGTTAGGGGCCATTTTCATGAGGACCCCAAGGGATTTTTTGTACCTCCCCTATCCTTTGCACTCCTACTCACGAAAGATTCGTTTCATCGGCGTCACGATGTCTTTCATATTGAATTGCCTGTAGTCTTCTCGTTTAGGATAAGCGTTATTACCTAGAAGACACATTCTGCATCTGGTTAGTAAGTCGCATGTCGCATTCACATAAAAGATGTTATATGGTTTCCGTCTCCTCCTTGCATGCTCTGCAGTCGCTGTTCGATGTTGCGTTCATCTTCATCAGCATTTTGTTCGTTGCATAACGCCCTGTTAACGCTCCTATGAGCATTCTTGTTTGTTGTCTTGCCTACAAGATGTTTTTTCCATATCTTAGTTTCATCTCCTATGAAGGCCTTAGAATGTTTCATTCCTTGTTTTTTCTACCATTCCTAAATTTGCTCTTCGTTTACATTTTACAGGAAGGCCATATTAATAGTGCAGCTCGGCAGTCCAACAAAAGGTTGCAGTCCAATGTATTTCGTTTTAGAGTCTTTTCTTGCTCGTCCCAAGCTATTTATTGTTTTAATGGTATCCCACACCAGCTTAAGAGTTCACTTTCGGCTTGGCCAATGCCTTCAGTGTCGCTTAGCTGTCACAAGAATGTATATAATATGATCTTTGCTCTAAGGTAAATGTTCCTCCTTGCATAAGGCATATATTTCTGCTTGAAAGACTGGTGCCATTTCTCCCATACTTAGACTTTCTTCGTAGTTTTGTCCGTAAACGTCTACTCCAGTACCTGTCTCCATCTTGGATCCGTCTGTGTACCAGATCAGACTGTCGTTTTCAGGTTTTGGTGGGTTCTTTTTCCCTGGTTGGTATGATTATCTTGAAACCAGATATAGGTTAGGGATATCATCATCAGCCCATTTAAGTCCCCACTTTTGGGGCACGGGCCTCCCTCAATCACATGAGGGGTAATTGCCATACTCACCACGCTTGGCAGACGGGTTGGCGAGGGTTTTGATATAAATGCAGAGTTTTCCTTCTCTGGGTGCTGATGATCATGCCAGCAGCTTTACCTTACTCGCCTTTTACGACACCTCGGTAAGATTGAGGGTGGCCTATTCTACTCTGCCGGGACCACACGGCGTGGTTAGGGACATATCTTAAAATAAATAAATAATTAATAAATAAATTGAGACAACATCACATACATTGTCCTGGTCCCAAACTAAAGTTTTCCCTTGTACTATAGAAACCAGAAACTACGAAGATACCACAAATACCCAGACTCAGCACAAATGTCTGTTTCAACAACAAACATTTGTGTTTGTGCGGAAATTGAACCCGCGACCCTTGCGTCAAAACAGCTCACTCAAACCACTGCGCTAAACGGTCGTCAATTATCTTATTATATCCCATTTGGGTTATCCCGTTGAGATGAGGTACCACGTACCTACCTATGTAGGTTTTAGGGAGTACGAAAAATTTTACATTCATTATAGTGAAGATAATGAGTTTTAGTTTTGATGTAAATTTTAATAAAAAGTGACATCACCCAGTTGATAAAAATGGAAAACCCAAGGTGATAGATACGCTTTGTCTACCTGCCATTAACTACGCTCGCATAATATACATAACTATTAGTAATTATTCACAAAGGTGATTTCATACTTAAATACGAGAAAATACTATCTAGAATGTGGGTATTCTGTAGTTTCACTGATAACAATTTAATCTAAAGAGTTCATAATATTCACATTAGGATTGATTCCAAAGAATCGTATTCCTAAAAGTATAATAATAATAATGTTCTCCAACCGATTGCGGCTAATCTCAACGATCTTACGCAGGATATATTATAGTGATCAAGTGTATGCGTCAACACAAGTGCACTCTCTATTCCCTTGCTCTCATATTCCGATGGGACACCAGTGTGACACGAACGGAGAGGGAAAGGGCTCAGGACCAACGGCTTAGCGTGTTTTCCGAGGCTCGGAACTTTCAGACTCCGGACTGACACTGAGAATTTCTTAACAGAAAACCTCAGGAACAAATTTTTTTCCCACCTGGGGATCGAACACGGGACCGCACAAGCGCAGCTGTCGCTTTAAAGTGGGTCGCACTACCCACTGCGCCAACGAGGCAGTCATATAAGTTATTAATTTTAAAAAGCTGATAAGATGATCAGTTTAAATTCATATAACAAACTGTACAGGAAAATTAAGTTAATATATTAATACCGCTATGATATCGTCGCAAATCTCAAACTCTACCATTGTTGGATAATGTTAATGATTTTTGTTGATTATAGTAAACGTAGTAATTATTTAATTTAGTATGTGTGTAAATACCCAAACCGCTTGAAATTAAATGGTAGCGTTTGAGATTTGCGACGATATCATAACGGTATTAATATATTAATTTAATTTTCCTGTTCAGTTTGTTATTATGAATCAGTTTGAAATATACAAAATTATTTCAAACTGATCCTACCTCAGTAATTGAAAAAAAATCTGAATCTATTCTGTACTTAATCGTAGCGATTTAATACATCACAATTGCCCATTTAACCTGGTTTGCATTGAAGGTGACCGAAAAGTTAGTTTACCCTTTCACATAAAAGTCCCTACAGCCAAAAAGCATCTATTGTGCATTTAATATCGTGCATAGACCTCTATGCTACGAGCACCTGCTCGTAGTATTTTCAGTGTGAGAGAGTTTTTACCCCTTAGGTTTTTAATTCGTCACCAGCAATTGCTTAAATAATTCCATAAATAGTGTTTTCTTTCCTTTCAGCCGCAAGTTATTGTGTCAATAAAGTAAGTAGAAATCCTGCCGACTTTTTTGACATGAGGAGCAGAAGAGCAATTTACCGATGTATTTTCTGAACATTATAAACACATAAAACTGTGATCATAACCTGGACCTTTCTTAGGCGATTGAATAGGCTTTTCTCGAACAAGCATGGCCCATCAGGATTGAGGTCTAAGGCCGAAAAATAACTTCGCTAGTTTATCATAAAAAATAAAGGAATTTGGCTTGCTGGACTGTTACTACTAGTACGCTAGCTCAGCCATCCAAAAATGGGTCTTGGCCTTCGCTTCTGTGACGACCAAGGGGTCGTGCTGTGGGTCCTCCGAGAAGGAGGTACGAAATCGCCAAGGACGTCAAAATATTTAAGCATTGAACGTGCACTGGATTGTTGGTGTTTATAAAAGTACCTGTTGTGGTTGCGGGTGTGATGGGCGGCGCCGCGGCGGGTTGCGGCAGCAGCGTCTCCGCGCTCTGGTGCTGCACTCCACCGGCCACCGTCTGCGCCGCCAGCGTCTTGCGCGGGTCGTCCCACGTCGTCGTCTTTGTTATGTGACTGGAAACAACAAACGATACCGTTCAAATACACGTACATATATACATAATACTACACACGAAATAGTAGGCTTCGGAAACACAGTCAGGTGTCAGATGGCACGGATCGCGCAGCAAAGTTGAGGTGGCAGTAGACTGGACATATAGCCAAAAAGCAGGACTCTTGATGCAAAACGCCTCTGGAATTGAAACCAGATCCTGAGACCACGAGAAAACAGGGAAGAAACCCGTCGGAAGATGCGATGGAAGGACTAGGTGGCTAAAGGACTAGGGTTCAAACGCTATTCAGGTTGCTCTAAGCAGAAAACCAATAAGGTCGAGAGTGGGCTTAGATGATGATGAGACACATATAATACACATAGGTACATTGTAGATATTGGAGGAACACATCTTTTTGAGAAACGCCTGGTGGTAGTCCTATAGTCTATCTGACCCATTGACCCATTACTTGGATACCTAGGTATATCTGGCCCGATGATCTTCCTTGGACTTTGTTAACTTAGACCACGTGCCAGATACCTACCTAAGTACTCATTTCACCACCCGCTAATTAATAAATGAACTTTGAAGGGGAAATTTGGGAACTCGAAGAGCATAGTTAGGTACTTAGATACATTTAAGGTGGAGATGTAATGTAATTTTAAATTGCAATTTGATCAGCTTGTCCCAGATGCTGAACAAAGTTTTCTATTGGACTCATATGCCTACCTAATACACTACATAATATACCTATAAATGTAGCGTTAAAATCTAAATCATTGGAATAGAAAGTAATACATAAATAAGATACTTTACAATAAACCTGTTCGAAGATCTATCTAATGATGCAAAAGAAAAACAAAATGTTTTATTAGTAAGCTTGTTGGTGGTTAGCAGAAACAACAAAAAAGTTTTTGAATATCGTATATCTTCTAACACTTTAAAAAAAGTCAGACAGATCATAAAATACGAAGAAAAGATTGTATTATAAAGTTGTTAGCAACGTCGGCGGCGTGTGAGCCGAATCTTCCCACTTAGCGGTCGATGTGACCAATCTGCAGGCAAACCGGACGCGGCGTGTGCGACCCACTGAGTAGCCGCTGCTACGCCATGATCAATGGCTCTTTTACTTTCTTCGCTGAAAGTAGGCAGTCGTCAGCTCGTCACCGGACGGCGCGACGCCTGACCCCTTTCGGCAGGCTAGCGGCTAGAGCCACGCGACACTCCTTAACCCTACAGCCTAGCTATCTCTGCCACGCGGACGCCCCATAGCCGCGCGATCATTATTGCGTCGGTAAATAAGACATGAGTAATCGGCGCTTACGTTATCGGTCGTACGCAGGATAATGATCGTAATTAGAACGTACGAAGGTAAATTAAGAATCAATCAAACAAACGCAGCGTTGTGATAGAGAGACGGCGAAAACGTGAGCATTGAACATCCGCATGTAATCTCAGGAACTCGATAAAATATGATCCGGCAGTGCAAATCGAACATTCACAGACGGAAAGATAAGAAAGTGTTGCATTCGAAAGTGGGTGGGGGCGTCACCACGGCGGATCGATTCGCACCGAGCGGTAATGAACTTGGGCCAATATCAGCTGTGCGGTGTCACGCGCACCTGTGCTCGGCACCTGCGCCTGCGCTTATCGCCCCTAATTCGTTACGCTTCCCTCTGCTCCGCGTTAACCTTTAGCGGTCAATGCAGCTGGGCATAATTTTAGACCACCTAGACTCCGCCACTTGCCTGCGGTCGCGTGTTAGTATTGTTTTTTAGACGACTTCGTTGTAAATACGAGAAATGGTTTAAATAACAAATAAATGTGTGTAAATAATAATGCTAATGACCAAATAATAAAATCACCTAAGCGTTTGTGTATAAAAGCTAAAGCTAAAGCACTTAAATAAATATTTTTAAGCGTTTTCTTATAATAGATTTAGAAAGACTTACTTATTATTTAGTTGACTTATGTACTTAATAGTTACTAGTCCTATCCCAATCATCGTTGATTATTTTCACCATTCATGTTTAGTAGACTTGTAATGTTGTTTCCGAGAGCTCCGAGCAGTTGCGTAAGCGGATCAAATGCGTTGTTTTTTTTTCAGTTTATACAATAATCTACCTCCTCGTGATGGAGACAGCTTCACGTGTTTTTAAAAATTTGTTTATTTACGAAAGTATTTTTTAACCCCAGACGCAAAAACGACGAAGTTTGACGTGTCTGTGTGTGTGTCTTTGTGTCTGTCTATGGCATCGTAGCTCCCGAACAAATGAACCGATTTTGATTTTGTTTTTTTTGTTTAAAGATGAATAAGGCTGTTCTTAGCTATGTTGGATACAAATCTATCCAAGATGGCCGCCGTCACGAAGATATGGATTGAATGTTTTAGCAGAACTCCCACGATATGGGTATCATATAAAAGGGCTTAAGGAGTATTGTGACAAATTTTCATATCCAAGATGGCCGCCGTCGGGGGTTTTTTAATTTTTAATTTTATTACAAGTAACTTAATAGAAATGTAGCTCTACCTAAATGTAGTGAAAACATGACCTACTGTCTACTACTTACCTGCATAGTACCTCACTAACTTTTTTTTTTGTAAATGCCGATGGGCTATGATAGCGCTTTACGGTTGTTATCCCCTAGGCATATCTACATATCTACCGCTAAATAAATTTAGGAAAGCATCTTACTCTTAGAAATAGCTGTTAATGAACAACAACAGAGTTTTGTTCATAAAGCCAAAAAGTGACATTGAGATGGGACACAGACACAGACTTTGTAGGGAGTGAAGAAACGCACCGGGGAAAGAGCCCTTAGCAAGTACCTGGTGAGCGTCTCCCAAGATTCGGTCCGTATGCCGAGACGGTAGGAAGGACCATGGGCTGGTGGAGGGACTGTGTCGGAAAGCCAAAAAAGTAATATGTATTACCCACTCTACATGACAAATACCTACAACGCGTGAGAAATATAAAGAAATAGTGCAGATATTGACAACTTATACAGTTCTAGTTCCAACAACTTAGTATTCGTAAAGTTGTGAAGGTGCAGTTTGAGGTGGGGGGGAGGTGTTCAATTACAGGCTGCGTGGGGCGCTGGATGGGTCGGATTGCATAACGTCGGCCAAACTGTTATAATAAAACTCTGCAATGCCTAGGGATGCACTGATTCAGAGTATTAAGGAACCTACCAAAAAGCCTAGGGCCTTTATTACTATAGAAAAGAGAACCAACTATGTCATGGCACCGCTCGGATGGCAAAAGAGTATTTCTTTTTTTTTTAAATAAATTTCTCCAACGTCTTGTTTACAGTACAGACAAGTAGTTTTAATTTGATAAACGAATCAAACTGTAGGTAAGTGCGACCAATGACACTAAGATTCTGAATTTCTCACTCTGAAACTGAAAAGTGACTTCGTATTGTTCCATTGAAAACCTCTATTCAGCGTTCACAATTATTATAAATCATCGGATTGAACTCCAGCATCGCACAACCCTATCCTGCAGTTGCTTGCACCGCGCTGCACTGCGGTGGCCCGATGGCGGCGCGGGCGCATCGTGTTTGTACACAATCGCACTATTTACTCACACCCCGTAAGCGAAACACGTAATCGCTCGTTCTCAGAAAGCCAACATCAAAATTGGCAACTGCGACGAACACCTGGCGACATTAGTCACGCGCAAAGTTCTATTACATTGAGAAAGCGTTTTTGGAAAACGGATCGTTTGAAAGTACTTTTTGTCCCTAAACTCTAATACGCACATGGCGACTCAAAAGCTCCAAGTGTACCTATAAATGAATTTAAATACTTACACTGACAGGCTTATGGTGAGAGAACCGGGAAGATCGTTGAAATAATAAACGGCGTTGAATGGCAATCATAATGTTTATATTAACATACTTTTATACTTAACAGACTTAGTAAATTTTTTTTGTACCATAAGAATTATTGTAAGAAATGGTTGTATAACTATGGTGAGAATAAACGCTTTATTTATTTATTATTAGTCTTTAGAATTAGCTAGCGTTGATCTTACTTACTTCATTAATTAAATTAATCCTTGAATTCATGTCGCTACAAACAAGGGTACAATTATTCGAACAAATAAAATAAGACTCTACACCTAACTTCTCTTCTACAAAAAATTAAAACTAAGTGTGTTATTGCCAAAAAAACCCAATGTTGCCTTTTCAGCTTGAAACGAAAATGAAACTTGGGTACTTACTTAGGTAAATCAATTAAGTTAGGTGCTACAAAACAAACGATGACGTACCCACATGACAGTGTCACAGGCGTCTGGTAACGAAAGCGGGCAATTTGTTTCAATAACACTACAAGTGGGCTGCCATACGACATGACATAAGCGCTCAAGCCTCGCGAAATTAGAATTTAAATAGGTCGTAGCGAACAATCGCACGATGACAACGATAATAAGAAACGGCTACCCATTTCTCTCGCGAAGGCCTACTGCTCTTACACAACTTGCCTTGCCAGTCGAGCTGCTATCGAGATCGAAAGGGCCTTCAGAGTGACACATTGTAGCGACAGAGCTTTTCAACCCGACCGATATAGATAAACAAGTGACAGATAAACCTTTTGTTTTATGTCACGTCCGAATTTTATTTGCGCTCTCGGTTGGGTCCGCCTTGACATTGCAACTTATTATACAGGACAGGTAATAACGAGAGAGATTAATTTAAGCCATAAGCGGCGCTAAACACTGTTTTTTGGTCAGCGAGCACTCAAAAGCGCGTAAACCTCTGCACGACAAAGTGAGGCTCGTAAACTAAATCGCGGGCACAACATGACGAATTCGGTGAAATGCCTCGTGTTTCAATTAAACGGAAAATAAAGTTGGCACCGTGTCCGTCGACGTAACATAAACATTAAAATAACTATGATCGTTGAGTAGCAACACCCGCATCTCATTCAGCTGCCAATACGTTACATATCTACGACATTTAATAAGTTACAGTCATTTAACTAGGAGCAACTTACTTGAATTTATTGCTTGTAACATTTTCAGTTTTGTTCTTTCTTTTATCAATTGGATCTCATTCATTATTATTATTTGTAAGCAACGGTAACGTTCTTTTTTCTGAGTCTGTTCTTTCATTTACTTAATAGGTGTGTTATTATTATTATTATCACAGCACCAGTTAGCATTGCGTTTTCATGGACACAGTGAGACTCTACTGCTCAAACCAAAATCGTTTACATCATAGCCAGTTGCAATCTCATAACGTACATTATGGGCCGTTTGGTGAATTGAGATAAACAAGTCAATTAGCTAGTTAAATCGAGTCCAATCTGCAGTGGAGTGTGTCTGTGTGCCGCTCCTAAGATGGCTCGCGGCCGGACGCGCGTCATGTCGGACGTACATCCTCTTGCGGTGCGTAATTTCCCCGCTTTTACACTGCAAGTGAGTACTTACACTGCAGACAACAATGAACAACAACTGCAGAGTGCAGCCCCGGAATAAAGCAGCTTTATTTACTTTCTGAGATCGATGGCGTAACGCGCCAGCAGGCAGCGCTGCTGCTGCAAATACACAGATTCATGTAGAGTAGAGAACTAATTACTACTACTACTATGTTATATGTAGATGAGAAGGCCTATGGTTATCATTATTATTAGCGTTGTAAGGAACGGTTGGTCTTTTTCTTCCTGGGATGGGATTATGATTTATATTACATATAGTGAATAAAACGATTTTAGCGGAAGAATAGTGTAAATTCAAACCTTATTGACAGGTAAACTTGTACCAAAAATATTTTTCATTTTGGATTTAACAGTAAAATTAAGTGCCGCTTACTGTTTGTTAATAACTTAAATACTAACCCTGAAGCTCAATCTATTTTTAACAGTCTATCAATCAGACTGTAAAAAATTGATCATTAACTGCGTAGACAACCTTATGAGATTTAAAAACAAAATTCAGAAAATAAGTGTTGTGCAAATGAAGTTCCAAGTTCGGTAAACCTGTTAAAGTTTTAATAAACGTATACTACTCAAATTAACTATAAACATGAAGAACCGCGCATGCGTGGTATTGATGCATACATTGAAAGCCGGCATGGAAATGCAAATAGTCCGTACGCCGAGATAAGTAGGGGCAGCAACATCAACAGCGGGTCCCGTTACGCGAAGTGTGCCGCTCCTCAACAATAGACGGCTAGCTCTTGGCCCACCCAAGCTAGTTTTTCTTGAAACCTTCCACTATGACACTACGACGTGGATGTGTGGAAATGTTCGTCTGCCTTGTTTTACTAGACTTAATGTCATATGTCCCCCTAGTTCGTCCACAGTGCTCCGCGAGTCTTGAGCTTCGCGCTTTACTTCACTCCGAGTTAATCTTCTTTTGCCTTATAAGTAGGTATAAGGTACGGGTAATGTTACAAGCATTACCTACTCGAAATTGTTATCAACACAGTTTATACCAGTACTCATTGAGTAACACCTCGATCGGAACGCAAATATACTGAATATTTAGTGGCAAAATTATCTGTGTGGAGGCTCCTGCTCCGATCGTTCTATTGTTGAACTATTATCAAGAAAACCGGTAAATTATGCATAACATATTCAGTAATAAGAACAGTATTTTTGTTTTTAAGAATATCCGTTGCGAAAAAATTAAGCAGTTCGAAGAGTATATAGTGATTCCCCTTATCACTACCCTGCTTTATTTTGATGCCGAATCTTCTGGTAAAAATATCTGGAAACGGATTTTCTTTTTGGTTGGGACTGTAATTTGATGCATTCAGCTTTCATTTTAATATTTTTACATCCAATGGACATAATTTAAGCCCCCTTTAGTTATTCTATTCAAAGATATCGTGTCGCCAATCCAAAAGACAAATTACGAGATATGCATCGAATCCATATAGTAAAAGCCTTTCTGACTCTAAAATGTGCGCGTTTCTTTTATTGTCATAGTAATGTCTAAAACTAGTGAAATCGAATGAATATTAGTCATTTATCGGCATCTAACTACGGTACTAACCTTAACTTCACTGGTCGCTGTAGAACGACGTCCTGCTTGCACAGGCCGTCAGTGATCTTACTTCTAACTTCGATCACGTTTCTACTCATTTCATTCGTTTTAGCACTAAACAGTAATTCCACAAAATCGAATTTCTCTATGATATACAAATCAACGTTCATCAGAACATAATTGTTGAATACAACCACCGCTACGGAAGTCATAATAAATTATCGAACAAATCCATTCTCTGTTCAATTGATTTAGTCGCACGACGTTTATTATACATTTTGTGAAAAAAGGCTTAAGAATTTATTTCTTTTTAAATAATCTTGAGTAGTTACTTTTTTCAAATTTAAATAATAAGGTAGGTATTTCATCGGATTTTTTTTCAGATATATTCCGGAATCTTTCAATGCGCCTACCTATATCTCGATGGAGATCCTGCGTGTCAATAAAACGATATTTTTTAATAGTTTAGAATCAGTTGAAGAATTTTTAGATAGCCCTCTAGGTAATAAATAAATATAACAATGTACATAATAAAATACTTGACAACAGTCCATTTCCCTAAAAATATGACCATAATATGATAGAAAACGTTAGGTTGCCAAAAAATCTGTATTTCTAAATATATTTTAGGTGATGGTCAGACTGAGTAGCTTGCCCGCAACAATCTGTGGTATAACTGATCCGATTCTGCCGGTGAGTCACTCATTCATTCACATCATACATTATTCTTGCCTACGCACCATTTATTTACAACTGTAGCTCACGTGACACGATGTTTGCAAAAAGGCTATTTCCTATTAGGAAGCCAAGTTGTTCTCAGATATAGAGTTAATTATGTATGGGTATGGGTCGGCGGCAGCATTCTAGTCGCTAATGGTTACTCAAGAGTTGCAATTTAAATATTAAAGTCCTATATGATTTGCCTAATAGCATTTATACACTGTACCTCTAGAAGCCCTAGCAGTTGATTTAAATACTTTTTCAAAAGTTGACGAACAGAAGGCGTTTTAATGGATTATTAAAATACTTAGACAGTTTTTTTAGATAATGCTCTCCAAAACTGAAAACAACTAAGATGTTTTACTGTTGTTATTTTGCGCCCGAAAAACATAAAGAGTTTGCAACAAAGTGCCGAAATTCTAAAATTCGTATAATATGACGCCGAATGTTTGCAGCAACGATAAACGCGACAATATCAAAATCGGCGATATCAAAACCACGAATAATAGCACGGGGAATGTTTTTGAGTTCGAATCATGAGGCATGTTAAATTATGCAATTCATCGTAACTGCGTCCGATAGGTGAAAAGATATTCGGCATAGCGTGCATTTGGTGCTTCATGATTCGAACTCAAAAACATTCGCAGTGCTATGGTTTTCATATTTGGTTGTCGTGTTTATCTCTGCTGCAAACATTCGGCTTCATATTATTCGAATTTCGGTACCTTGTTGCGCACTCAAACACAAATGTACTGTTTGAGTTACAAACACAGCAACTGTGAGTGGTCGACTCTACACTTGGCGTTTTTAATTCCATAAATTGTAATGTTATAATAAAACTTACCAGTTCCTACACCGCGCAGGTGGTTATGTAACGAGGATTTTCAATTAACCATAATACTTGGTCCAGACAACCTTCGCGGGGCATCGTATTGTAAACATTCATTTATTACGTAGCCGACTACAATAAGTATTGTAATTATTGATATCGTATTATACAACCCACTACCAGCCGAGCCGCGGGCGTTGTGACAAATGTGAATGCGATTACAGGAAAATTAGATTGAAAAATCTCTATGCATTTGAGCTTTCGAGCGATCTTTTTTGATTTTGGCAATCCTCGAGCCTCTGTGGACGAGATCTTTGTGACCACAAACTAAGTAGAAGATATACTGCTTGTGACACATCCACGGTTTCCAAACGATGGATCGTAGGTTTTTCACCGAGAACAACATGGCGGAGACGGCGTTCTAAATTTGAATCTCGGACGAGTCGGCGCTCGCGTACGTAAATAAACGCACACACTAAAATCAGTAACACTATACAAGTTTTAAAGCAAATGTGTAACGACGATATCGAAGTAATCGACGAAGACAGTTGGTGAGCTCGGGAAGAGAAGCAGATACAAGGGCAATGCATGCAGCCCTTACGGTAGAGGAGACCACACTCCCGGCCGGCAATCAGAACCCGAAATATTATGCAGTGTTTGGTGTAGCCGCATGCGCACGACGCAAGCACGCACACCAGCACAAGTGGACGAAAACGTAAGCGTGACGCATCGACTTCCGGCCGGTGATTTTATTATTGGGATCTACTGTTCCAGCCAACATGCATTTAACGTATTTTTCCTTTACTGCGTCTTTTTTATCTCAGATATTCAGAAAATCTGAAACAAGCAATTCGGTCGTGTGGTCCCCGGCAGAGTAGAATAGGCCACCCTGACTCTTACCGAGGTGTCGTAAAAGGCGACTAAGGTAAAGCTGCTGGCATGATCATCAGCACCCAGAGAAGGAAAACTCTGCATTTATATCAAAACCCTCGCCAACCCGTCTGCCAAGCGTGGTGAGTATGGCAATTACCCCTCACGTGACTGAGGGAGGCCCGTGCCCCAGCAGTGGGGACTTAACTGGGATGATGATGATGATGAAGCAATTCGGTTTGCTATCTCATCATATGGGATCTCCTTGTTTTACCTTTTATAGAAATTTATCTGAAGCTAAAATTTACTTAAGCTGATGTAAACTTTCGAAAACTTATTGTAATTAAATAAAATTGACATCAAACTAATTTCAGAAAATACGCACAGTCAATAAACAGGATAAAATAAGAAAATTGCACAATTTAAAAAGTGCTCTCGACTCTACTATACGTCACACGATCGCGTCACCCCAACAAATTTACTACTATAGTAGACAAGTAAACAAAATGTTTTGACCCAATTCTCGCTGAAAAGTCGTGTAAGAGTCTGAAACGAGCCACACGGCACTGAAAGCGAACCAAAACAAAAGGATTGGACGTAGCGCGGCGCCAGCGAGCGGCCTGCGCGAGCGCCGGAGCGCCGACACACGCTGATTTATACACTGCGACTTCAAAAGCCGACGTGGCGCCGCCAACCTCCGATATAACACAATTTTTAATGCATTCTAGCATTTGAATTACATCAAAGAGAAATAAACAATAAATTATTTTTAAACCAACTTTTCGCTATCGTAGGTACTGAGCGACTCTACTAGTTTCAAAATAAACCAATTAATTCCGATAAAGACCGAGGCCACTAATTTAAGGCCAAATGGGAAGACGGTATTCAACCGATATAATATCGGTCAGAGAAAATCGTTCAGCGATCGTTTCCCCTAACTTTCTTCACGAACAGTAGGTAAATAATGAAAGGCTTTTCGCTACAGAAGCCACTACAATCCGAAAAGTTTTCATTGTAGATACCTACATCGTCATCCCACTTGTTGTTTATACTAACAAAGTTTGATAGAAAAACTTGATTGCACAAAAACATTATATGTAATAATCAAACAAACGAGCAAGAAAGGTAGTATTTAACATACTAAATCCTTTTCTCAAAATACATATAGCGAAGATGTCGTTTTAAAACAATGTGTCAACTGTCTATGCGACCTGTATCATATTGAGATGGGTTGATGAGATTTTGGACATAAATGTCGCTTCCACAAAAGATTTTTAAATACAGTTATATACTAATATTAAGTATAATAAAGTGTAGTAGACAGTTGAGCGTGAGTCGGTGCGTACGCACTCACGCACGCACGTACAGCGGCGCATGCGCAGGCGGGCGCGGGCGGCGCGGGACCCGTCGGCCTTGCCGCCCGGTGGCCTGCCTCTCGCTGCCAGAGGTTAATTACGTGTTTTTTCATCTAACTTTAGAAAGTAACTAGATAACATGCATCCAGCGTTATCTAAAATACGACTCTACCTTATCTTCTCCGAAACCGATAAACACGATTTCCGTTCAACGTCTCGCAATCGGGAGAGAGCACAAGCTCCTTGAACTGATACTTACAACAATGGTGATGATATTTTGTGTGGGATTATTGATTACAGTGGATGAGCATGATGAAACCAGTAAAATGATGAATATGCAACAGGCAATTGTGACTTATGAATTAAATTATCGTTTATTGGCTGGTTTGATAAGGTTGTCGGCGTCGTGACCCGAGTTTTCGGCGACGTTGAGTCAGGCTCCGACAGCATCCGGGTCGACGCCTCAACTTGCACTACGAGTTCAAAATCACCGAACGTTTCTCAGAATTTGGTTTTTGGGTTCCCATGAATTTTGAGCGAGTCCGATCCAACAGATGGTTTTGACCACACACATTTAATTATACTTCAAAATTTCTTATTCGTACCTGTGTATAAATTTACACTGATTGATAGTTTTGTTAGAGGTATCCATTAAAACAAGTATTTACCTAACCTAATCAAAGAACCCTAATAGGTATTAACCCGTGGACACCTTCAAAACATTAAATTTGGAAGTCGTTATGAAGTTATTTCTAAGAGTCGTAAAATATTTCGCAAAAGTGCTCATAAATGTCACTTTTAGAAACGTGTAAAGGGAATGTGAAGCGAATTGCGTCAAATACGTCTACGTAGTGGTGCATATCATTCCAGAATCCACACGTTAAGAAGATCGTTAACTTTGTCAAATTCTTTCAAAATTTCCACGGATGTTTAATTGGCGGAGTTTAGATTTTTGTGCACTTGCTTTTAATTATATTTTAATTTTTCATATCGAAAGTTAGGTATGTTACTAAGCAATGACCATATTGTTAAAGAAAACGTTTAATCAGATTTACGTAGGACATTGCTTGGACAGAAAATATTTATGAAAGCAAAGATACCTACAATTTACGATTCAACAAAAACTAAAACTTTAACGAAGTCCGCACACTTTATCCTTGAAGATAAATAAGAGTTAAAAAGCATATCAAAGGTTTCGCAGAAGATACATCCATAAAATAAAAAACCACGGGCAGAGCTAAATTCAACCGTTCTTAAGCCATAGCTGCTAATTCTTGAAGGGTATTGTGTAGTTATTAAGCAGCAGGACTGAGTCACTAGGAGTCATGTGTTGGAGAGCTGTGCCCTATAATTAGACGTTAATCAGCGAAAAAGGTTGAATACTGAGCATGTGTCCGGCGCCAACGGAAGCCGGTCTGGCACGAATAATTCATTGTGCATTACGCGCTACTCATTCATATGGTGGGCTAACGTAGCCAGACTTGCCGATTTAGCAGGACAGTCTTGCTGCTCAAACGCCCTAATTACGCGAATGTTATGTCAAGTAGCAACGGTCACTGTCATTCATTTTATTTTAAATTTATTCCGCTTATCATGACACGACATGCAAATACAGTGATCTGATAGTGTCAACGCACTTGTTTGTCTGCAATTCATTACCTTACATCAAATTCAACGTTATCAAATCTCTTACACTAATATAAAATTAGCACTTTATGTAAATTTTAGGTATCTGTAATTATTATTAAGTGACTACTATCTTACGCCATTTCTATAGGTAGTAATAGTTCAATAATAATTCTACCTGTTGTCCTGTGAGTACATTACCTACAGTTTAGGGGTTTAGGTGTTTTGAATAGGTAATAAAAAGCTTTCCATACTTCAAGTAAAACGCTCATATACTCTATAAATCCCATACATACATATATGTGCTTACACTGATTTAATTTCAAATTTAGATAAGTAAGTATAAAGGAGAGCTCTAGTGTTAAAGTTGCTCTAATTAGTTCGAACAGCCACACATAAATCGATTCCTCCTATGATCCATCGAATCCTCCATCGATACTTCCCAAAAAGAAAATTATTTGATATAAAATATACCTATTTAGGTACCTCTCTAGTACAAATTTGTCTTGGTTTAATTTTGTAATTGATATCTATTGAGTAAAATTGATAGATTTTTTTAATAACCTGTACCCTTACCATGAGTTTTAAAAACTGTTCTCGCTATCGAAAACTATCGCTATGTCCCTTTCATTGTGGTGCATATGAAAGAGAAAGAGCAATAGTTTTGGATAGCGAGGATAGTATTTCAAACTCATGGTAAGGCCTCTGGTGTGTACTCGTATAGTTTATCGCACTTCAGTGTAAAGTTATTTAAATATAATCAAGAGTTAAAAGGCGATCCCAGCTGTGAAATTAAAAAGGAAACTATGCAGTGATTAAAATAAGTTCGGTCCCTATTTAGGCAAGCACGAGGTGGTCACGTGCGCATGCGCAGGTCCGGACAGAGCGCCATTGAGCGTCACACAGGAAGCGTTAATGGCGACTGCACCACCGGAACTGGAAGTTGCCAGGAACTGAACAGTTAACGCGCCTTTTCGCAGATGTTGATCCTTTTTGTAATGTTGACAGGTTAGATTTCTTCCGGAATAGTAACTGACGTTAGGATGTTTTTTCAAAATCATTACAATAACACTGCATATATATTTAAAAATTTCATGAACCTAAGTGTTGATTTTAGACTAGTGGTGGGTGTTAAATGTAAAAATGTTAAATAAATTATCTATTAACACAGTTATAAAAAATTTAGAAAGAAAGCTAAAAGTTATTTTTAACACAGTTGTTATATTTAACATTACTAAGTTATTTTCAACAAATTTGTTATTCTTATCACCATTGTTATTTTTACGATTTTTTTAATTTTTAAACACATTTGTTATTTTAAACGAGTTGATTATTCTCAACGCATTTGTTATTTTTAACAAATTAGTTTTTTGTTTTCAAGGATTTGGTTATTTTCAACGCATTTGTTATTTTTAACGAATTTCGAACGAATGTCTTTATATATTTTGGTAACCCCATTAATTCCCCCCTCCCCCATATATAATCCTATATTTAAAGAATTAACATAACTGATTTCTTTTTTAACATTGTTCCTCAGGAATAAAATTTGATCCCAATGCTATTTTAGACACCTGATTGTGAATATCATAGTTTTGGAAAAACCTAGCAACTTCATTTGATTTTATAAAATTTTACACATACATAAGAATATTGCTTAATGTACAAAACAACATAATAACATGATTAGGATTATTTTTAACACTAATCGTATGATTTTATGTTTAGGTATTGTAATAAACGTTCAAACAGGCGCTTAACTCTACATTAAGGAAACCAGGAAAGATTTAAACCCAGATGTGGTTGGCCACAAATATAGAGGAAGAGTACCTAGCTGATACAAATTTATAAATAATGACGTGGTTTCCAGCGAACAGGGATATTTGTGTCAAAATTAGAATTTATTAATAACATTATTACCTATATCAATTTCACAAGGCATTGATTAAATAGGTACAGGCGTAATCAACTTGGCTGACTAGGCTGACAAATCAACATGTCGATTTCGACTTGATTTTTATCAAGATAAAGCGTTGGGGCCTTAACTATCTCGTCGTTATCTACTACTACAGTGCAGATATTTCTATTGCAATGCTCAGTACTTAAAGCTTACACGAGTAGATAACTATGGATAACCAATCACCCGCCTAATGTATACTTCTACCTATTTGTTTTACGACTTCACACACTTGAACAAGACAACAGACATAGATCCATGCAACAGACAAAGCTATGGTAGCAAGCTAAAGTAGCTACGTTAACTTTAAAAAAATAATGTCAGCTGCTGCCGTTGTAAAATAGATTTATTACAAGTACTTAACTAAGACAAAATTTTGTAATTCTGAGTAGGTATTTGATTATTACTGACACTCTGAGGTACGACGCGGCCCTGAGTAGGTATGCTACTATGAGCACAACGAAAAAATACAATTACCTACCGTGTGTGTGTAGGTACGATTACTTAAAGAAAATCTTGATCCTGTGAACATAAGGCAAGGGAAAGGCTAGTGTCCTACGGCTGCAGACTTTGGACCCGACTGTTTTACGTACGTCCCATTCTCTCCTGCCGATGCTCCGTCCTGCTCGCTCCCACCGCTCCTCCCGCACCGCAACATCATTACCTCGCCACTCGATTCGCATCGGTGAACTTTTTGCTGTCACCAGGACAACTCGCCCAGAGCTGCCTCGATCAGTCACCCGAAAGGATGCCATCTAATTATAAAGCAAATTTCGGCCGATTTTACCACATTATAATATTTATTCTAATTACACAGTAGGCCACAAGATTTGCAAATTTTCTAGATGCACCGGAGACAGAATGACAAACCATTTCCCACACGCGAGCAAACGAGCGGGTGTTTCGGTGGCCGCGGGCGAGAGGCTTACCTGGCTACTAAATGACTTAGCGGTCCTTGACCGCCCGCACACATCATCCACCGCCACCACGCCAACAGGTAAATCTCCATCCTCCGACATCTTTGATATCCTTTTGTTCTTGCCCCGAGCTAGATACTGTAGAACCTACGAACGATTTCACAAGGCTTCAAACCGGCTCGCATGACTAGATTGCCTTTGAGCCTTTCTGTCTTTATTGGAACAAGGAAGTTGTGTTTGTTTTACTAGTCTTAAGTCTGACTAATATTCGAGTCTACAACAAGGAGATGTTAAATCAAATGTTAAAATCTAGGACAATGCAACCAAACGCAATTCATAGTTGCGAAATGGCAAAGGCAAGCGAGAAGGGAGCGAAACGGGCACCCCGCCTCCGAGGCTTAAAATGCCAGCTGTGATTTACATAATATTCGTCCCA
Organism: Marasmia exigua; assembly: GCA_019059595.1. Classification (NCBI taxonomy): domain Eukaryota; kingdom Metazoa; phylum Arthropoda; class Insecta; order Lepidoptera; family Crambidae; genus Marasmia; species Marasmia exigua. Next base: position 18,747,092 of record CM032463.1, read on the forward strand.
GTTATTAATCATCCAAGGTCAACACTGCGTGTTATTGTATTGTATTTTTATGGGTAACGCCTCTACGTCAACGAAGCTTTCAATGAATCAAACTACTTGTATCTAAGCTCTACCATGAAGACAAAGGAACTAACGTACCTATGTAGATACTCCTATACTAAAATTTGTTTACTAATTTGTTTATAATGTACATTTATCATCACAGTACATTTATCTTGGTGGTTGATATAATAATAATAATGGGACACTTCCTGTGCTCATTTCAAGAATCTTTACATATCGTTTTGTGGATTTCCATGAAGCAAACATAAAGGGAATTCAATGGAATTATAACACAAATTATCCCCATATCAGGCTACTTCGTATTTATTGTACTCGTAAATGGCTGCAATGGAAAATAAATAAAGTTATTTTCCTATACTCCGCTAGAAGTCCAAAAGCAGTTTCAAATCACCATCATTGATCATGTTTTTGTAATGTCGGGTTTTAGTTATCTGACTGCAGGGAGTTGTTTGGAGATCTCCGCGGTATCGGCAGGCTATCGGAGATTACTGAATGATCGGCCCAAGTTCCGAGAACCGCGGCGAGCCGCTCAAAGGCCGGGGCGGAGCCGAGAGAAAAAATCAATCCCTTTGTTACTAACAACTCAGGTGTACAGAAATAAAATAAAAAGAGCTAAACACGAACTGGCGGGCACAGGGAGGCGCCCGACGCCGCGCGATTATCGATGGAGTAATAACGCTTCGGAGGCTTTATCGACTTTCTTTGCAGCTCACTTTAGATACTCCAAAGGAATTCTTCAAACTCAGACTAAATTCAAATTGTTTTAACACTGTCATAAGAAGTAAAGCTACCATTGAGACGCAATGAAAACAAAAAAGAAATAAGTAAATCAAGGACAGAGTAATAATTATGTTCCCAAAATAAGAAAATCGGAGGCTAAGATCCACTTTGGCTCGGGTCGCTGTGCCAAAGTAATTGTAAGATAAGAAAGTGTTAGATACTGTTTGTAATGTCTAAACAGACTAAAAATTTACCAAACTCAAGTCCACAAAAACTTGTTCTTTAACACGTTATCGCCAGCACAAATGGCGATAATAATTAAGTAAGCACGACGTCGATAGTCGGAGGTGCTGCAATGGCTATCCCACAAGCGAGGCTGTGATGAGAGACGATTACTAGGGGGGTGCGGGAGGGAGCAGGCTCTCGATTCCGAGAAGGAGCAGCCTCCAGTGCGGTAACATCACAGGACGACCGCTCGTTAACTCGCCGAGGTGAAAAACGGATGGCGCAGATGCACTTTAAGCAGACTCAATTAAATTTAAAACAAAATTTTACTGCCCAATAATTTCTTTGAGCGAGGATATAATAATGATTAATTATTCTTATGTACGGACTACTTTAGTTTTCTGACATAAATTGAGAATACTTTTTTTATTAAATGTAGAGACACATATGGAGATGAAATCAACTAAGAAAAGCTCTAGTTTTCCAAAAAAAAATTAAAAGTTAGTCTATTTTAGAATATAGGAAAATTTTGTATACCTATGGCACTCGTTGATGAATTTACTCGTTTGTTATTGAAAAAAAATCTTATTTACTTGAGATACTACATGTATTGTAGGTATCGTGCGTGTTACGTAAAATTACTCCTTTCGAATTTGTGAGACGGTCATTTGAGCACGTTTGTATGAAAACTACAAAATGCAGTGTTCCGGTAAATTTACTACTATCATCTGAAGTAGGTATATCTATGTAACATTGTCTCTTTTGTGCAATACAGAATAAATATAGCCAATAATTGCTAATGTGTGCTAACTTTAACGCGAGTCGAGTTCCAAATAGAGATTGTACTTTTAATATCTTGATTTGAATTAGGCTTCGTAATAGAGTTTATCATTGGGAACTACCTAAAACTTTGCTTAGTCATTGAAAATTAGCCACTAAACAATCGACAATGAAGATTAGCTGGATGGCAATGCTGATATCTGATAAATGATAGGTAGAATAATAAAGATTAACGCTGGGACTTATCCACGGTATTCTTATACCGGAACAACTTTATTTCGCTCAATAGTATCAGATTGTAACGTATCCAAAAAACATTTGAGTCTTTCTTACACGACGATACAGCTTTACAACGAAACAAAAAGCGTCACCCATTCAGAATTTGAGTGAGGCACAGTGACACCTGTCGAATAGAACAAGTGTAGGCAAAAAGTGAATTGAAAGCGAGATCTAGACAGGCTTTGGAGGCTGAGCGAGCATATTGAGTGGCGTCGGCGTGCCGCCTTCGCTCTGCCGAAATAACCGCATGCGTACCGTGTTCAATGGGAAGGCGCGGGAGGCGGGGGCGGCCGTCGCGGCGCTCGCGCCAGAATTAGACGTAAACACGACGGCACGAGGCGCCGGCGACGCAACGCACTCCTGCGCATACACCTTTATACCATCCAAGTACAATGATTTCCAGGCTTCTGCTTTTCTTTTTAAATATATCATTGGGTTACTACAAGAGCGAGGTGTCGTAAAAGGCGACTAAGGTAAGGTTAAGCTGCTGGCATGATCATCAGCACCCAGAGAAGGAAAACTCTGCATTTATATTAAAACCCTCGCCAACCCGTCTGCCAAGCGTGGTGAGTATGGCAATTACCCCTCATGTGATTGAGGGAGACCCGTGCCCCAGCAGTGGGGACTTAATGGGCTGACGATGAATGACTACAAGAGCGCCGCGGCGCCAGCCGATAAACCAGGGGGGCAAGACGATAGTGGTAAATGAAAGAAGTATGAACTATAGGTAACAGTTATTAAGAGCAGATTCAACGTTACCTACTGATGAATCAACCAAGTCTCAATTAGTGGATATACAACTTCAGATTCTTTACATTTGGCTACATTGATATCGGCAACAACCCCTGCTTTGCCCCCCTTGGGGACGTCCTTATTTGGTACTTGAAACATTCCAACTTTTATCCCCGAGTCTCACTATGAAAGCCATCGCGAAAAATAAAAAGATCTAATGCCAATTTATTCCTTGCTATAAACTGAAGTATTATAGGTTTTCGGTAGTATGACACAAAGGCTTCATAACACGAGTAATTATGCTTTCCACCAATAATGACTGGAAAAAATTTCACGTGAAGCCAATTTTTTTATCTGAGATTTTTTTTTTACTTTATACCCAAACATAGCAAACTTACTTTGGAATGCCTAATTCTTAAGTTGTGTATTTTGTATATTAAAGTGTATCTGTCTATCAATCTTATTGTATTAAATGATGTTGTATACAAGTCAAATATGTATGGTCCAATCAATAATTACATAGTAATTCATTAATTCACTCTCCTTACGTGCCATCCTACTCACTCGTACAACGTTGTTAGTTATTATTAACCGAGAATACGTAGGTCGTATCGTAGTGACTTAACCATAAACAAAATGCAAATAACATACCTGTAGCCATAGGCAAGTAGTTAGGTACGTATATGTATTTCCCATGCGTAACACTTAAAGTAACGAAACAGGTATAAAAACAAAACAATCGGGTGAATAATGAAACACAGTCGGTCTGTCATATGAGTAAGTAAACTTATCAGTATGCAATAAAGGCGCATACGCACGGTAGCCCGCGCCGTGCCGTGCTGTGACATCGTATGAGTAATAGGAACCACAACAATCAGTTCACAATGGTAAATTGAAGACCTGCATTGATTCCCATCAGAAGCGAACTCACGTCTCGCGGCCCTTCAATGCCCGCTCCGAGCTAACTTCGTCGTGCATTCGTATAAATAAACCGAATTCTTAAACGTGCTATCCAACTGACTATCTACCTGCCTATATGCAACAAATTGTTCTTTGGTTTACTGTTAACTTACTTCCTGCAAATATTTTGAAATATTAATCAATTCGACCGACTGTTGTTCATTATCGACGGTAATCGCTTACCATCAGGTGATCCGTCTGGTCGTCTGCCACCTATCATATAAAAAAAAGATTTCATCGATTGTCAGACAGTTCAACCACATAAATTAGTAAGTATGTACTCGGCATCGTGCCTATTTGCTTGTCTAGTCAGAAAATCTTTTGCTAAAATTATTTATCTAAATCTCTCGGATCTGTTACTTCATTAGTGAAGATTATGAGCAGGTACCTAGCAATCATTTAGGATGTAATAAGTTTTAGTACATTTCTTGATTCAACTTGTAATGTGGATATTTTATATGATTGGGTAGCAAATTCTCATTGCCGGGGGGACGCGGACGTCAGCGCCCGTAGATGACGTCGGCCCTAAGGCGCTTGTCAATGTACACAGTTGACCCCTTTTGATCCTACAATTAAGCATGGCGATACGCTCCGTCTGTATTACCCATACCACCATTCGGCCCCGCTTTATCTGAACAAGAGTTACACAGCGTAAACACATTTATAAAGCTTTATTCCTTAAAGTCTCTACAAAGTTGTTTATGTTAATACGCCTTATCCAGGAAATCATTTTCTCGTAAAATGAGTAAAAGGCATCATAATTTTAGGTACATTAATATCAACGTGAAGGTCTTAAAATAAGACTGCTGTTAAGTGCCTGTGTGGTTGGGCCACCGGCGTGGTCCGCCTGAATGCTCCGTCTCACTCTTTTATCGCAACAGGCAGCTTTGTTGATCATGGCAAGTATTATTGGAGCACATTAATACCGATGACACAAGCCGATGAGAGCCATCTGTGTCCACAAGGCTTGATAATGCACCTCGAACAAAGATCTGCCCTTGAAGGTGCCGCGCCGGAGTCTACGGCGCTGGACGCTTGAATACGTACACATTATGTGGCCTAAACTAAACATAGTAAATTAGATGCATTTGTTACAAGCATTCAAAGGAATTTTGAGCATCTCAAGTGTTCTTGTTAGGCAAGCACCGCGACTGACAGTCTCAATGTAGGTGGTACTTCAAATTTAATTCGAGTAGGTAGTATGTTTAATTTCACTTGAAATGATGAATATGAAATTGTTTCAAATAGGTAGAAGATTTGACAGATAGCTACATTTTTATTTTTAAATGTTAAAGTTCGATTTATTTCCAAAGGACTTACTTAGTTAAGACATTTAAAGGTGTTTAGAGGCGTGAGGTTGTTTCGTAATTTCAATGACATTTTAGCAAATGCTCGGTACCGGCCTATCTCACACTTGTTGCAAACGAAATTAATCAAATGCCAAGAATTTGACAGGTCTAACACAACTTTATTCTATGAATTTTATAGGATATACGAGTGATGTGAATGATGACCTAATGATCGCTTAGTTAAAATATGTACTCATATACATAATATAACACAATTTTCCAATTAGACTTGAAAATTTTCGGTTATAAATTGAAGGAAGGAAGGAAAACATCCTTAGGTTTTGATTTGGTTAGTGTCGGATCGATTTCTCAGAACACTCGTACAGTGCTAAGTTTCTGATCGGCGCCGATAAAGACGTTGTCTAGAGCCAACATCCAGTAATCAGAGCGTGGAAACTGAGCAAGTACCTTGTAGCCGCTACGGCTCGTGGGAGAACACTCTCTATATCGTCTCTTTAGGGTCCACAATTCCACATCACCCACCGCAGGCGTCTCCAGCGACGCTAGCTCTGCCGTATACATAAGGATGTAGATGTCACATGACGATTGAAAGGTACACGTAATGCGATATTAATAATGGCAATAACTATAGCTAGAGTACGCAGTTAGTGAACCCCTTGTTTACACTCGAGACTTCATCAGCGGCATAACAACAACCGTTAGCGCGTAGGTTGATAAAATATTTATAAACTTACACTATCGTATAATTAATTAGCTAGTGGCCAAAGTTTGGTAATCCACCTGTTACAGAATCGGTTTCACTGAGTACTTGAATGCTATTTTAAAGCGAGCGAGAGAAAGTATATTAACGGCACATTATTACTTTGTTCTAAAACGAAAATTGTATTCTCAAGAGAGTGCCGTTAGGTAGAACTACCTGTCGCGCACGGAGCTCGGCGCGCAGTAGGCGCGGGCGCAGCCACTTCTCGGAAGGCGATAGTGAGCTGTTTTAATGTTATCGCGCAGTGAGCACCCCACGATAACTCCACTTGTTGTGCTACACTCCACTACACCCTTCTTAGAAAGTATTTGGACATTTTAACTAATTACCTCGTTAATAAATCATCGCTCGTAGGCCGTTTTTGCCATTATTCATTCATTTTAAAAGGTACGCTTGTTCGGCAACTATCATGAGGATGTCTTTATCTACAACTTTAGTGAATCATTTCTGATTACATGATTTCGTGGTGAAGTTACTGATTACTTACGTGGGAAAGACTCCCTTGTGGTATAGTCGCTACGATCAAGTATTTTTTATTGTTCGCTGTATTTATTGTTAAAATAAATAATCCAGTTTTTATGGACGAAGGTATACCTACCTGTTAGAGAGATACAAAATTATCATTTTGATATACATATTAGAACCCCTAAATAGTATTATTAAGATTTATAGTAAAGTGCTCGGTTGTCGTTTTATCTCTGGCGGAAGTTCGTAACACAGCAATTAGTGTAATGAAAGGTGGTAAATGTTATAATGAGCAGGCAGCGCATGCGCATGTACCGCGCTCGGATACCAGACAAGGCGCTGTAACTCTGCACGAACGGCCTTGCCAAAGTCGTCCGAGAGGCTATTCCTTTCGCCATCCACTACGCACACGGCAATATCGAACTGTATCCTTAGCTCTTATTACAAAAGACGCAAAGGTCACTATCCAACAAAGAGGTTCGATGCGATGTCTGTTAAGCAAGTATCTGGTAACAACACAAATTATAAATTGAACGAGTTGACGTAATTACTACTGAGAATAGAATAACCTATTCTCGTGTGACACAAAGTATAGAGTTTATTTTAAACTTGGGCGCAAAAATATTTTAAACAAGGCAGCATATTGGCACGAGGTGGCATCCGCCGTTGGGGTTACGAAAACTAATATTCGTGTAAAAATTACTCAGAAACTTTTCAAGTCAATACTAACACATTATTTTTATTTACCGCTTTTTACTTGGTTGGCACTAAATATTGAGATAAAGTCGATTAATAGTATTTTTCAGTCGCTTATAAAGACGTTAAAGTTTTTAAGCTAATATAAGAGCAGTATTTTTTTTATGTGATAGTTGGCAGACGAGCAGACCGAAGACCTAATGTTACGCGAAGTTACCTAAGTTATAGTGTTTATAAGTATACTGGATCCCATAAAAAACAAAACTTGTCAAAAAATCCAAGTTTCGCACTCAGTTGTTCTACCGTGAAAAGTTGTGAGATCTATGTTACCAAGTTAGTTATTAACTTGGCAATCGGTTATTGAATATTTGACTCGGTCATTGCATGAAAACACAACCGAGTGCGAGACTTGGATTTTTTGACAAGTTTTGTTTTTTATGGGATATCGTTTCTTTTTGTAGTCCACCTACTTACCTTCACCCTTCAAACGTAACTTTGTAATCCTATACATTTATATCAGATTACAAAGTTATTTATGCAGTTGGTGTATTTAAAAAACTGGACCGAAATTATAAAATTTTTAAGTTTTCCCATGATTAAGACACTAAATTCTATTTTATTCTAAATTTAAAGCTTCTATGTCTGCTAGTAGTGCCTCAGACTTATGATGATCGGTGAGTCAGTCAGTCAGCAAGTCATTGACAAAATTCACAAACTTTAACAAGTTGTCATTCTTACACTACTGGTTCAAATTGACTGAAATTTTAAATATACCGTGATTATACAATGCCTGATTAGTTACTGAAATTCAGGCTTCTTGTTTTATCCACAACGAAATTATAAGGGGTCGAAAATAGCCTGAATTGCTTCAAGAAAAGGGTGGAACGGCCGTGTTGCTTTTTTTGCTCGACTTGGCGGGAGCACTGCCGTGCCCTCAGATAAAAGATCTATCGTTCTAGTAACAATAAAAAGAACTGAGAATTATTCGTTTAAGCAAACTATATGAAATGGTAAACCCTGATTTACCTGTTTAAATAAAACAAGAGTTGAATGAACTTGTGCTATCTTTTCGTACGACGGTTATTCCTTTGTATGCGGCACGAGAGGTTTCTCTGATTAAGGATTCAAAGAACGACTCTTAAAAGGAAATATTGTTCGAAGCTTGCCCATTGTATGAGGAGCGGCGACGAAGCACGGCATGTAGAGTTTTACTGTCGCGCTCGTTTATTCCTTGGCAACTGATAGTATTGTATATTCTCCCTACATATACTTTATAATCTTACTGTAAATACTTAGTCAAAACCAATTCAGATAATTTCTGTGGAATAATGCTCAGGCCGACCCATACAAATGTGTCTATAACCCGAGGTAAGCTAAGTTACGTTATGAGCAGAACAGATAGCTTGTCTTCAAAATAAATATCAGATAAAAAATGCTATAATTGGCTTTTCTAAAACAAAAGTGCAACTGAAATTGAAAACTCACGATGTTGGTTTAAATCAAAATTGTGTTATCCAACGATGAATTTGCCGTCGCGTCGATGAGTACAAGACAGCCAAAAAAGCGATAGGAAAACTTGTCTGGCCCTTAGAGAATGGGCGCAAGTCAGATAGAAAGCGCTCTAGCTCTGGTCTAAGGCAAAAATTGCGATGGGGGCAAACAGTAGGTTGGTGGGGCTAAAATGGGGGCTACGGCTCAAGGCCGCACTCTGGATTTATAAAACCATAGTGAGGCCAATCGTCACTTATGGCTGCTGTGTGTGGTATAAGAAGACGCACCTACTTAACTACGTGGAGAACCTCAGCAAAGTTCAAAGAACAGCCTGCCTTATAGCCACTGGCGCTCTTTCGTCCTCTCCCTCTGCAGCACTGGATGCCCTCCTGAACATTCCACCTCTGCACATTCACGTGCAGATGGAAGCGAGGATGGCTATCACGAGAGCGAAAATCAGAAGGAGGACGAGATGGCAATCTAGGGTCATGACAAACCTCTACAATGAACTAATGAAAATTCCGGTCATGGATATGCCCTCTGACTCCATGATCCGTGAACATCGCTTCACCTAGTAGACAAGACTGGGAGGCTGGAACTCCCGGAAATGTTAAGCAGAATGACATCGTTTGGTATACGGATGGTGCCAGGAAGCGGGGCATATCCGGGGAGGGATTTTGTAATGATCGCTTCGGAATACACAAATTCGCCAACCTGGGTCGCTATACCACAGTGTACTAAGCAGAAGTCTTCGCAATAATTGGCTGTGTCCATGAGAGTCTACAAATGAATCTCCAAAGTAAGAAGATATTCATCTTCTCAGATAGTCAAGCTGCCCTCAAGGCGTTAACATCCTGTGAACTTGACTCCAAACTCACTAGCGAGTGTGTCCTGCTCCTAAACCAGCTTAGCAATACCAACATCGTAAATCTGATTTGGGTACCGGGACACTGCAATATCAGAGGCAATGAACGTGACGTGCTAGCAAAGGCCGGAGCAGAGAGCCCACTACTCGGACCAGAACCAATAAATGGCGTTCCAGCCCGCAAGGTCAGGTTCGAGTTAAAAGAGTGGGAGCATAAGCAAAGCACTGAATTCTGGAAAAGACTACCTCGACTAGAACAGTCTAAGGCGTTGATACAGGCGTTCGATCAGAGACAAGCTGTAGAAATAATAAAACTGAGTAGAGGACATGTTAGGGCACTCACTCGGACCCTCACAGGGCACTGCAAATTAAACAAGCACCTGCACAACATGGGCCTTTCAGATACCAAAATCTGCAGGTTCTGTCCTCGAAGAAACGATTATCCACGTCCTCGGCGAGTGCATAGCGCTGCACCGCTGCAGAAGCCGGAACCTAGGAGCAAACATGATCTCAGCTGACGAGATCAAGAGCTCCCCCATCAGCTCCATTCTCGGGTTTATCCTGGAACTGGAGCTACATGAGGTGCTGTAATAGGTTACGGGGCTGCCACAATATATCATCTACAGGTCGCAGTGACTATGAGACGAAGGGCTCACCCCATTTCTAACAAATAATAATAAAGCTCTGGTCTAGCGGTAGATGAGTTCGGTTACCGAACCATCGAAGCTGCCGCCCCAGTATTGGACCGGTGGCTCGTAATGTCACACGGATTCCTCAACTATATAGACAGTGCAAGAGACAGAAATGTTGCCAGTCGTATCCCTTCTCAATTTGAAGGGGCGCTTTCATTGCGTCGGACCCGCTCTGTAACCGCGCCTTCCGCATGGGTAGGGACACAAAGATGCAGGAGTTAAAAGCCATCTTTGCATTATTTCCTTTCGACTTTTCTTCCAAGAAACTTTTCAGAATGGTTAAAGCATTTGCCTTAATGGCAATCTTACTATAGAAATACAAACATAAAAAAGACTTAAACTTTTTTCTAAGAATGGGAATTTCAAGTTATGGATGTTGCATAACACACTTTCACAGAGGTGATCTAGACGGAGATTCTCATCTTCGGAAGAAAGTTTTTGTTTATATTTTGTGATACCACTTAACATGCAATAAACGATTATGATTATGATTACCTAACTTTTACATTTACATACATATCTTACATGTAAATAACTAAAGGATAAATGATTGATTACTCATTTAGATTAGATATTGATTAAATTTTGATATACATACGATGTAGGTAGGTATCATACTACAAAATTACTACATTATGATTCAATTATTTTATTTATTGCATTATGCACAATTATATACCATTGCTCTGAGTATGTAACGCACTTTTAGGCTCATATATAGGTAAAGCTGACATTATGCAATGCAATAGAATAGGTACACCTTAGCCCAAAGCTAGGTGTGAATATTCTTCTAACTACATACCTAATTAAGTTGAGAGTCATACTGAATCTGCGAGAGGCTCAGGTACATGAACTTCGGGTCAAGAATCAGATGAAAGGTGTGATGCTCTCAAGCTAGTGGGCCCGATAGCGCCGCGTTGGGCGTCCGCCAAGGCAATTTGCATCGCTACCCGTTTCGGAACATCGCCAAGTCTAGCCGAACAAAACCACTGAGAATTACCCTCCATTCCAATAATAATTAAAGCAAACATTTCGCTGCCGAGACGCTCGCCGACGGACGTTATAGAGCTTATAAAGCATCAGCCGCAGCTCGCAATTAAGAAGCGACGCGAACGTCTATTTAGGAACACGCGGAAGAGATGCACCGCTTGCAATGGGCCATCGCGTGCTCCTGCGCTGCGCCGCCGCCGTCTAAATTAATACCTTTGATATTCGAAATATCAATATTTTAAGGGAGCTTATGAAGTGCGTCGTTGCAGACGCGGGCCTTCCGCGTTGGCAGTCCCGGCGTTCGCTAACGAACCGAGCTAAACGAAATACATAATAAATCCTCATACGAAACATTTATCTAGCTACCCAACTCTGTTGCGCGTTTCCAATTTGTACAATTTGCTCAAAATTCACTGGCTTCCACCTGCGACTTGCGGCACATTTAGCTTGACACAGAAAATGCTAATACTGCTTTTCCTCATCTGTATTAATTATCTGGGACAGGCGTACAGACCTACCTATTATCCTAGATTAGACAATATAGATACATAACAATGAGAGAAGCTTTCACAAACGCGACGCTCACTTTAAAAATTTGATGATTGATAACTTTTGCCGGACAATTCGGAATCTAAGTGAATTTCAAAGTAATCAAAATTACTGATATGATTTTGTATTTTTTTAGTATATAATATGGTACAAGAGTAGTGTTTATTTACGAGGTGGCAAAACCTTTGATGTCGCGTTGGCTGCCGTCCACGGCCGGTGAGATCCGAGAACATCGACATACGACTGATGTAGATACTGTCGTCTGAACACCTTGCTATTGTTGTAAGGTATCGCTGCCCTCAGCTTTTTATGATATTTAATTACCAGGTATGAAATGTAGTAATAAAGCTTTAATGCAGCGAATCACACTAAACCAAACACCGCCTTAGGCTGTCTGTCCACCGAAGCGGAGCGAGGATAAAATCTACCAATAGTATTGCATAAAAAATTCCTCAGTGACCAAGGTTTTTCTATTGGTGGATTTAAGCCTCGCTCACCACTTCGGTGGACAGGCAGCCTTATATTTAAAGCTCATTCTTCTTCTGCGTTTATTTTGTAAATCCATTATTTTTCTAAAAGCAAAGACAACTAGGAAGATTTTACTAGTATCCCAGTTTCTACAATAATATGCTACTTACCACGACCTAAAGGAAGCAAAATTAGTAACGCAATAACTGTAGGCATAATACTCGTAGGAGACATATTGAAAATGTTTAAGATGTGCTAATTTAGTAGAATTCTTCGATGGATCTAACTCAATCAATTAAAGGCCTTTTACCTACCTTCCAAATGTTACACAGTTTAATTAATTTTATAATTAAGGTGGTCCGCATGTGTAACAATTAACACTAAGTTGCGTCATTTAGGTAAATGCGACGTAATAGTGCGTTAATTTTTCCGTACGATAATCGCAAATTACGTATAGGGTTGCCAGGCTTCCTGATGAGGAACTAAGGAGCGACGGCCTCTTAAGAATCCCCACCTGCAGCGCTGGTAAAATTTGCTCATGCACGGACTTTTAGAAGCCCCTGGAATAGGGCAATAAAAGCACAAAACTGGTGGCTTCATTTGAAGCCGTCCCGTAACGAACGAGAATATACCTGTCACATCCAAGCAAAGGAGACACACAGCGCGTGTGATAGAGAGGGAAACTCCCGATTCGTTCGTAACGTCTGCTTTAAATTAGGCCCTCTGGCCTCTCTTTACGGGCCGACTCATCCCAGTATAGTGGCCTCTCTTTGTCTTGGGCCTTGGGGCCCTATCCGACCTCACCCGGTTTTTCCGCTGAACACACGAGGGACTATTTTGGACATTGGCGAGTCTATGCTGTGCCACGCGACCAGTGAGATACGGCACTGAACTGCAGCTTCCGCTTAATCCGATCCATCCTGTGTGGGTGTGTAAGGGTGACCAGCAGTCGTCCTCCCCGGGGTGTCTGCACTGCAACCTAGCAGGATAGGCGACGCCCGGGAGAGTGATTGGTTTGCTTTGGGAGCGGCCCCAGGGCCGCTCAGCAGCTCGCAGAGTCCAGGCTCTGAGCAGTCTTATGGGGGTTTTGCCTTTTTATATTATGTAGATAGGTATCCGGCGGAACAGGTAAGTAGGTCTGACTTTTCAGTCATAAGAACAGGCAACCCTACGCATCTAGCGTTGCGCTTGCGCCGATGACAATAATGGCTCCGGCGCCAGACTTCCAGCCATTACTGATTATCGATATAATTATTTCAATACACTCGACCTGGCTTCAAGCATCAGCGCCGCATCTGTTTCGCCCAAATATATAATAATAAAATCTATTTGGAAACGTTTACAAAGGTACCAACTACGTCTTCGATTACGATTCATTTAAATGGCGTTATGTAACTTATTTCATAATTGTACGTAATAAACCTTTAAAAGGGTTTAATCAAAGGAACGTAGGAAGTCTTTGGAACCTAATCAATTACAAACTCTTTGGTATCAAACGTCGTCGACAAAGCTTCTGTTCATATGGCACAAATTCCGCCTCACACCTTCTTTCCTGATACGCACCTCTTTGTGGTACCAACTTCCCGCAGCGTAGGTATTTTCGAAAGAATCCGACATTGAAGCCTACGCCTAAAGGCCGAGCAACGCATCTGCACTCCTGGCGTGACTGATTTAACTGTGATAGTAGCTTAGCTAAGGTGGCCGCTTACCATCAGGTGACCGCTTGCGTTCTCGTTTGACTCCCTTTCGCAAAAAAAATAAGAGGATCTCTTGTTCCGGAAGCCAAGTATCTATTAGGGTCGATTAGCCAGCGGAGTAAGTCTAAAAGACTTGTTCAACTTTAATCAAATACGGTGCCCTTCCGGAAATAGACACTACGAATGAAGTACCATTTCATGGTTTGACATAAAGTTTCAACATTTTTTTTAATGATTTTTTATGGAAGGGGGTGTAGACGAACAGACGGTTCACCTGAAGGTAAGATATTACTACCGTGCAGTGACACTAGTAGAAGTATCAAGAGCTTTGCCGGCCTTTTAAAAAGGAATACCTATGTAGGTTACGCTTTTTACTTGAAGTTTTAAAGGTCGCATCGTTCTGTAAATACCATGGTATATTAATTCCACACAGTATTGTCGTTTGAAGCATTTCGTTTCTGGAAAACGCAGTCAACTGGCTGCCATCATCTAATTGATGGGGATGAAAGTTTTGTCGCGTAGGTAATTGCAAAATGATTGATTCTTGCAGCTTGCAAGAATCAGTCTAAACAATTTTCCTCGGAGCATACCGGAGGAAGATGCATACAAGGCTACAAGGATTTTTTGGAAAGGCCAGGCTTAGGTACTGTTAGTAAAATTCGTAATGTGATCCTTGAAAAAAAAGGCTTCGCCGTATAAATGAGGTTTTTGCTTGACCCTAATATGGCGTGCCTTTATAGGTATTTAATATCGAAGTCGCTCAGCGTCTCAGAAGATATAGATTATAGCAGGAGTCTGGCAACCCTTCGTTGTCAGATATTATTAGAGCGCCTGTGGTAAGTTAATGATCCCAGAAGTCGACATAAATCGTCTACCTGGGTCCATCAGACGTAAAGGCCATTAGGGATAATTCAATTAAAACCTTGTGATGCATCGATTCTTGTGCAAACATATAAGATAATACTGGCTAACTGATACATGCATAGTAGCTAGTAAAGATATGACAGATCAAGGGATTTGTTAGAGCGATGATGACTCAGTGGATAAGAACGCATCGGAAATACGGGGTGTCGTGGTTCGAATCTGAGCATGAACCTGAGGCTTTTCAAATCTATGTGCATATTTCTACCATTAGCTAGGCGGCGAGGGAAAACATCGTGAGGAAAACTGCATGTCTCTGATAGTTTGTCAATATTATGATTTTGAACTTGTAAACGTATTCCAGATGGTCTGGTTCCCCGGTCTAAGGGTTGCGAAGGTCAGGAGTGCAGTCGCTTCCTTAGAATTACCATCTTCCTGAATCCTAGATCATGGTCCAAACGTACGCCGGCCGAACCGACATATATGGACGCAACTGGAAATTACACGCTAAGATGAGGAGATCAAGTCAAGGAATCTGTCTAGAAAATTATAGCAGGGAAACGGTGAAAGTTTTAGCTATTGCAGTCTTGGTCTTCCACTTACCTCATAATCCCGTTTTCTGCATGGGTTAGGTATATACACTTGGACCATGATCTAGGATTCTTAAATTGAATATTGGAAAGTCTGGGAATTACATTAGAGCGCATTAAATTACATTAACGTGCATTAAAAATAAATTGCCTTCTGACCTTCACAGCTCATAGATAATAGGGATCGATTTTACTGAAGAGTAGGGATGGGAAAATATCGATTAGTTGATGAAATCACGGATAATCTCTTTTGTTATATTGTCGATATATATACTTGGAAGATTTCGAATATATGAAAAAAAAAAATCATTTCATACATTGACCTGATTCTACATTATGTGGCTCAAGGCCTAGTGTTACTAGTATTATAGTATAATATACTATGTAAAACTTAAATACATATTTCTATTCATACGCAGGCCCTGGAAATAAACAAGTAAATTAATTATGTGATAGAAATGGGGTGAACCTTGCGTCTCATAGCCACTGCGACCAGTAGATGATCTATTGTGGCAGCCCCGTAACCTATTACAGCACCTCATATTGCTCCAGTTCCAGGAGAAACCCGAGAATGGAGCTGATGGGGGAGCTTTTGATCTCGTCCGCCGATATAAACAAGTGGTCATCACACGAATGTTTGCCTAGAGTAGGAATTGAACCCACGACCTTTGGGGTGTAAGGCAGGATCACAACCAAATGCGCCATCAGGCCAGTCAATCAAAATAATATCTAGTCAGCTTAGTAGAGGTACACATAAATAGCGCAAGGCGATTTCGTTTTACAAAATAACTTAATTGTGTTATTTCCGCAATCATAATAGTCTGTTATCAGAAGAATTAATTTAAGAAAAAACTTAAAGCAGATAATCAAAGAGTCATTCATTTACACCGATTTTTTAGTAGGTAACAACATATTTACGTATGATAAAATCTTCAAAATATTGTATGGTAAGCCGACACTTGTGAGGTTTGAATAAAATAAAGATTTCGATAACCAGAGCAAATTATGTGCAGAATATCTAAAAAAGGTATGTTCTCATTTTAGTTAAGATTATTAAATTATTTTTTTTTGCTTTTGTTAAATTGAAATATACTTACTTACTATTTGACCAGCTAGATGTAATAATTTGTAATTACTTCGTAAATGGACACATTTGGGGCTAATCATTTCGTACCAAAAGGCGCCAGAGATTACAATAACAACATCGCTATAAATACATATTACCTGTAATATCACAGCAGTGCGTTTCAAATGTTATCTCCTGTTATCAATAAGCACTGACGACAGGTAAGTATATGATTGCGATAAGATTGTGGATGACGACAATGTGTTTTCAGAAAGAGGATTGTGATAAATAAAGTTCTCACCATTATTTCGAAACATGACTGACTTATACACGTATGAACATACAATCAATATCTCAAAGGAGTGAAAGCAAGGTAAGATTATGCTAAAGCAGCCATTATAAACACTTCAGTGTTCAATGTAGGTGAACGTATTACCTATGTATTAGTGTCGACAGAAATGTTATAGGTAAATGAGTAGACAAGCCCACAAATGGTGTACGTCAGCTGAAACCATATTGGTGCCATGCAGTGCTGTGGTTATTAGCAATTTGCAATAGTACCTACATAGGTCGACCGCTAAGTACCCACGCTAACGATTCTACCTGGCCTGCGTAATAATAACAACTAATGACATGTAATCTAATACCTCAATCATAATTAAAACTTGGGCATATCAACCGTCTGAACGTCTATGGATTTCATTTTTGACACACGAATACGACATTGTGATGAATTTCCGCAGAGTTTCAGACAACTGACAGAAGACAAGCTATTCACCAACTCATTATCATCGTCTCGGCATGTTATTCCCAGCGTGTTAAAAGCTTCTAGACCTGGTAAAAATGTATCTTTCAAAAGATTGGAACATTTGCATCTGGATCAGTGCAAAGATGAGGAACAATGAAACGCTTCATTTGAATCATTTGGAACATCAAATCTCAGATAGATCCGTGATTAATTGGATCATTCCGCTCATTCGGATCATTCGGCTCACTCGGAACATTCAGCTCACTCGGATCATTCCGATCATTCGGCTCACTCGGAACATTAGGCTCACTCGGATCATTCAGCTCATCCGGATCATTTGGCTCATCCGTATCAGTGAGCGAGATTACTACCGCGTACCGATTGACCACGAGAACCATTTGAGTCGAATGATACATTCTGAGCGAATATTAAAAAAATCGGAGCAGTGTATCATTTGGCTGAGTCGGATCACTCAGTAAAGAGTTACACACGTCTAAAAGTTTCGCTTGGGAGCCAAAGTAGTGCTTGGACCATTTTCCAGGATTTGGTGACTCTGAAGTTACAATAAAACGACTACCTTCGCAACCTTTACCTACCAACCCCCAAACGCAACAGGAAAACCAGACAATCATGGTTACACATTTGAGAAATTATCCGAAACGAGCAGGTTTCCTCAAGATTTTTTCTCATGCTCGGATTCGAACCTCCGACCTCTCGTCAAGAAGGCGCACGTTCTTATCCACTGAGTTCTCATCACTCTCTTCCTACTTTCCAGTAGGTACAGATTTTGTTATTCCTCTTTGATGTAATATGTTTTCTGTCTATAAAATTAAGCAGACATTTGTTTGAGTATCTTATAATCTGACCTTAAAGAACATTTTCCTTTGTGTGCTTCGGTTAACTCCATAGGTTTTTGATGAGTATAGTTTAATCCAAATCTTATGTCTAGAACTGTGTTAAGAATACGTCTTACCATAGTATTAATAACAATATCATTCATTCAAAATATGTAGGTCTTAACTAATAAACAGATAGTTACTTGCTTGAATCAATAAACAGAAAAAAAAACAAAACTTCCTTCCTTAGCTAAATAAAAATAAGCAACAGTAGTTTTCAAACTTACTTGAGATAATATATCTGTCCCTCCGGAGTCCGAGCCTGTTCCCATCCAGCTGGAAGTGGACCCAAATCATCTTGGAGATGGCTTCCGACGTCATATGATCTGTGCTTGGCATGCTGGTGAAGGAGCGGCTGCGGCTGTGTCTGCTGGCCCGCGGCGTAGGTCTGCTGCAGGCTGGCCGGCGAGGAGTGCGCCCGCGAGTGCGCCACCGGCGCGGCGCCAGTCGCGGACGACGAGCCGAACGCCGAGTCAGCCGAGTTTTCTCGCGAGTGAGACACAGATGGCGACTTGGAACCGGTCGACGGCGGGTTAAAGAACGACTTTGGAAGCTGTCGCATACGAAGAGGCACCTGTAGCGGCCGTTTCGAGTCCGGCTTGAGCACAGTGTCGAACAATGACTGCAGAACCGAGTCCGAATCCTGGTCCACGCGGAGGACCAGGTTCGATTTCTGTTCACCTTCCGAGTTGAGAGCCATGGTTGCGTCGGACGAAAAGATCTCGAAACCGACCTGGCCCACCGCTGTGACACAACACTGGCACGCGACGGGCTGGCGCGGCGCCACCCGACGTTCTTCTAGTATAGCGCTCGCTGCGCGACTGACGCACGCCGCGCCCCGCTCCTGCCCACGCGCACCGCCCGCGCCCGCGCCCGCCCGCGGACCGGTCGAGAGAACGATGCCCCTCACCCCGCTTTGCTTACCTTACCTATCTCCTTAGCTTGCCTTGCCTTGTTGGTAGCCACCGAGCACGCAACACACCTTTTTATTTATTTATTTATGTATGGCGAGGCACTAAGACCACCACCTTCGTCGGAGTGACAAGGTACCTACAGAACCGTACAAAGGAAAATTATGAATATGAATAATATTTGGTAGCCTAGCGTAAAATAATAACATCATAATAAGTTTTAATATTAAATGAGAAAGGTATTTATATAGGGGATCCTGGCATACGGGATTTAGTGATGTGACTGCAATGTTTTTATAGTTTTAATTTTACACAGTTGCTTTTTATAAGCAATCAAAAAATCTCCAGTCTGGTGCTCAAATGATTTTACATACTTGCGATATACTTGGCTATGGATCTCACATCTCGAGTTCTACTAGGCAATTGTCTGATTTCGCGAACGACCCTCATCTAATAAGCTTTATCACAAGGTTACCATGATCACAAACAATAAAATTCAGGATAATTTAAAGAATTAAAAGAAAAAATGTTGAAAGCATTAATTTGAAGTGCTTGTATTTCATCAACATAACAACCTTTTCATGTGACTACTTAACTGCATAAATTATTAACACAATCAAGTGTAAAATCATACATTTAGAAGTGAACATTATTTAACTATTACATACTGAAGAAAATTATTTTCGAATGACACATGATCAAAACAATGTCTAAAGTTTATTTACAATAATATAATCATTACTGACTGTTGGGAATTATTAAAAGAATGCGCTAAATGTTGGATGATGTTTTGTATTCGTAGTTATAATTTCTAAAGTGTAACTGCAAGTAACTATCCATGCATAAAATATAAACAGTTCTCTTTACAAAGGATTTTCTTTTTAGGCTTGATACAACCAATCTTTATCCGTGGATAAATCTATGATACCTACTAACCACGTATTCTATCAACCATTATGAACGACATTTGTTATAATGACTTTTGGAAATTTGCATAAAACTATTTCAACTTTTCATACTAAGTCGGTCACGTGACTTGGTCATTTTGTATGGGGAGTCGAAAAAAAATTCGACGAATTTCAAAAAGTCGTAGAACAAATGTTGCTCAGAATGGTTGGTAGAACACGTGGTTAAAGGGATATAAATGTCCACAGATACACCTGTATAACGTCAGATTTGTATGTAATGACAGCGCTATACCATAGATTTAGTATCGGAATACGATTAGACCAATCTCCTCAAGATCGGCTCTAAGAAGACCAACCATAAAGGCAAACTAGCCGAAGAAAGGGTAAAAAGTAACAGCACGGAAGTCATAAAATAACCTACGCTTTGAGA
This sequence comes from Marasmia exigua, assembly GCA_019059595.1. Taxonomy (NCBI): domain Eukaryota; kingdom Metazoa; phylum Arthropoda; class Insecta; order Lepidoptera; family Crambidae; genus Marasmia; species Marasmia exigua. The sequence goes on from CM032463.1 coordinate 18,767,244, forward strand.
TAACCACGTAGGTAAGTCACATTTTTTTTTCATTTTTTAAAAAATAATTTATTGGTGGCGGATATGACATTATAATATAATAATAATAATTCTCACAACATCTCATACGTTGACCTGATTCCGTACTAAGTAGCTTAAGTACTTGTGTTACAGATATCAGACAACAGAGGAACACAAATATATACTTAAATACATATATTACACCCAGACACCGAACAAACACAAGTGTTCATCGCACGAATGTTTGTCCAGGGTGGGGATCGAACCCACGACCTTTGACGTAAGAGGCAGGGTCACTACCAATTGCGCCATCCGGTCAGTCATTCAACGATCTGTCTTCCAAGTCTCTAAGGAATGGTTTCACATTTTGAAACCATTCCTTAGAGACTTAGAAGACAGATCGTTTTTTTTTTCAATCATAATTCAGTTACTGCCATCCAAAACCTTTTAAATATTGAATAAGTAACAGAACGGAAGTCAACAATTGAGTACTAATGGAAATAGCACGTAAGTCTCGGATCAGTTTTTTGCTTTCTTGAAAAGTTGCTTAAAACGAGTTACGTGGTGTTAGAACTCCACTGACGATGTAATAGCTTATCTGACAAATTGACAAATTTCCCATGAAAGATAATTTTAACCATCTGTCACATAAGCTATCCAATACTTATTCACGAGCGGTGAAACCGGGACTTAAACGGCCGCAGGGCAGGCAGTCTGTCCACCAGCAATAGTAACGAATTTTTATTCATCATGGTGTATTTAAGACATTTAGTTAGTCAGCTCTCTAAAGTGCACTTGATAATACTAATATAATTTTGTCTAGTTTGCAGACTGCACAGTCTCAAACTTAAATGAAAGACCATGCAAAAAGTCCTCCAACACCCAGCAACAGATTTCTCAAGTAGATACTTGAGTGCTATGCTATCACAAATTCAGCCGCAACAATGGGATTTTTCAGCAATGTAATCGAATTGAATTTCTTAAATATTATTATTTTTCTACTAGTTTATACCCCGGCGAACATCGTTCCGCCAAACAAATTTTATTCTTCTGTAATGAAGGACGATGAATCCACAAAATCAAAGATCATGAATATTGGTCCAGCCGTTCCTGCGATTTTTTGTTTTGAGCTTTTTCGATAGTTTATTTTGAGGCCCGGATTCTATGGAATCTCATAAAAATCGGTTCAGCCATTCCTAAATTAAGTATGACTTGCTTGTGAGTATTATAATTACTAATTATTATGATGATGATGTATAGTATAGGAAGAAAATGTCTAGATTTGATGTGGAGCTTTTTTAGTATCTCGTCGATTTTTGCGCAAAAACCATGTTGGGTTTCATTCATAATTTTAAAACTAGAGGCCGTTTGTTGGTGGGTGGGACAGGCAGTGTTCATAATTTTTACATGGCATTTTGATTGAACATTACCCATAAAAGATTTATACGAAAAAGTAACTTAATAAAATTAATACATTGTCCTTTATCTTGGGCCCAATTATCTTTGTATAAAAAAATTACATACATTTAACAGACGGAAACACAGACCACTAAGACAGTTTGATGGTTGAAACTTTCGTACTTCGATTATTATAATTTTACTATGCATTTTAGAGTATTTTCTCCCAGATTCATGTAGCTTTGGCGCATTATTACGAATACGATATTTCTTTCCTCTACCCAAAGATTGTCTGAAAGAAATCGCTACAAGCGATAAGACTGCCTTATTGTACTGTCTGTTGCTGTTGTATCATGCTTGTATTTTATTTTTGTGCAATAAAGAATATCTGTCTATCTATCTATAATCTTCACCTTACATGTGATATAAATAGCTTATGCTAATACAAATGAGATCTTATTGCAGTCTTTGCTCATTAAGCGATACATCCTCCAGCCCTACCTACTTATTTCTAAACTCAACTCAGTCCTTTGTAAAAATATTTGACTGCCAGGCGAAATAACACATAACCAATCACATAAATTAAAACCAGGGATTCATAATGAGGAAAAAGGTATTTTACATTACCCAGGTCTAAATACAAATTTTAGACCAATCCTTTAAAACAGAAGGATTTTAATGCGTAGATACAAGACAAGAATTACCAGGCTCAGTAGTGTTGGTGACCATAGATAACTACTTCAATCGAACAAAAAAAACGATTTTTTTGTAATCCTGACAGATGGCAGCCATTTATATCTGACCTTCTCACACTTCGTAAGGATGGTTTGGTAAACCTTAACTATTTCAGTAGGATGTTCTTGGACAACAGCGCGAGAGGTCGATCCTTGCTGGGATGCATCTTGTCGTGATGGATGAGCAGACCCTTCCGCGTCACGAACTTTTCCGTGCAGAAAGAGCACTGGAATGGTTTCTCGCCAGTATGCTGATACATGTGATACTGAAAACAATGATTAATTCATTTAAGTCTAATAATGGTAACAAATAATAACTCATAAAGTAACATGTTTAAGTTAGTTAGTATAAAGTCAATAAAGTAGTAAAAAAAGTGATGGCTCCGATTCGGATGAAAATTGGTGAAGAGGGAGCAAATAACCAGGAGACAGACATAGAATACTATTTATCCCGAAAAATTACCGGTTCCTCCTGTGGGATAAACAAAAACAGATTCACACGGGCAAAGCCGCGGGCCAAGACTACACTCGTAACTGAAATTAAAGACCAAAATAGCTACTACAATGTTGCCACTGCAATAAAATTTTCGTACAATAGCAATAATTTATTTATTGGTAATAAAATAAAAACAAGTGTTTACTTAATTTAAACATAAATACGCCCTAATAAAAACTTAATCATCCGTAATGTTTGGTAGCAAAGCTGGTATAGAATGTGTAACACTTCAGGTGTTAGTAACATTTGGTACAAAATTTTAACTACCTACATGTTGTTTTGTGCAGTGATTACTATTGTGTGTTGAGTGAATTGTCACGTGAACAACTTGCTAGGACTTAAGAGGGTCTTGTATTTTAGCTTATAAAACACAACATACTATGAAATATTGAAGGCTTTCACGTGAAATGTGATAGTATTACACTTCTTAAGCTTGTCCGAATCATTGTGACAAAATTTTACCGCACAAATCGTCATAGTAAATTAGTTTTCGCGAGATGCGTTTGACAGGCATTGACATTGACGACTGCAGAGCTGTCCGGGCGTTTGGAGCCGTACGGCTACATTTGAGTTGCTTCAAATCGTGGACGCAGACTAGGTTTCTAGTCTTGTTATTATTCTATGAAATGGATTAAATTTAATTCAAAAACACTTACTGTGAAATTATCCCTCCTCATAAAGCTATGGTCGCACAGTGTGCACTGGTATTTAAAAATTCCTTTGACAGAAACTATAGGCGACTTAGGCGGCAGGACCTTCGGCGCCAGCGCCGTAGTTTCACGAAAGGCGGGCGTGCGCCGCCGCAGCTTGGAGTCCACCTTACGGCCCGGGTGCATACGGCTCCGGTGCGAGTAACAGTTGCCAGAACTCGCGAAGCACTTGTCGCAGAAATGGACATTTGTACGGCTTGGCACCAGTGTGCTGGTTTATGTGGAACTACAAAAAAAAACTTATCAATTAATTAATTGTAAAATAGTTTTTGTAATGTCTAGATTAAAGCCATTATTTCAACGTAAGTGTTCATCCAGGACTGACTGATCGCAAATACGCACTAATATACTCTAGAGGCAAAAAAGTGTAAGAGTCTAGGCAGGAGATCCCTAATGGATGGACAATTCTCAAAGTATTTAAAAAAGAGTTATTAAATAATGCAGTTTCAGTGTAGTGCTTTCAATACCATCTCAGCATGTTATTCCCAACTGCGTGCAGAGCCGTCGTTTTGGAGCCCAAAGAATGCTTGGACCATGATCTAGGAAGACCTGGACTGGACCATACTCACCAAATGATGAGTTTGATAATTGCAATAAAACAACTGTCATCAGACCATTGCAACTCGCAACATTTAGAATCCCCATATTCATACTCACTGAGCTTTAGAATCCCCATATTCATACTCACTGAGCTATCTCTCTTGTGCTGTTATAGTAGACATAATGACACTGCCATTATAAAAGGTACATAATCCACTCCCAATGTGTAATAATTATGAACGAATGATTTAAAATTAAAATGAACCCATACCTTCAGATCCTGATTCCTTTTAAAACTTTTCTTGCAAATATTACAGTGGTATGGTCTTTCATTGCTATGTGTGACACTGTGGGTCTTCAGATTACTCTTAGTGTTGTATGACCGGCCACAAACCTTACAGGTGAATGCTCTAGTTGATGACAGGTGTACTGACATGTGAGCAGCTAGATTCCTTTCTGTCCGAAAACTGAAAAATGTATTGTTATTTATTCACCCATACATTAATTACGATATTGAATTATTTTATAATATATTTAGTATCATATAAAGTTAATATACATCATTAAATTAATCATGAATAGTTGATGTAATATTAATGATTTTTGATTGTTGCATTGATCGTTCCCTCCAAATGGTATATAATTTTTCAAATATCAAGAACTAGTTAAACAAATATAGTTATAGTAGTATATATAGTTAGTAGTGTAGGTAGATATGTTCAATATTTAATAATAGAAATTAGGAGTAAATCTGTTTTAAACTGAAAATAAACAGAAAACTATCACAGTTATCGTCTTGTAGTATGTATTAAGCATTCATATTAAAAAAAATAGCTTACCTTCTCCCACAAAATTGACATATACCACCAAGCCTATGTGTTTTCAAATGTGATATTAAATTACTTTTAAAATCAAAACCTGCATTACATGTATGACACCTGAACTGTGCATTATCATTAATATGTACCCAAGAATGGTTCTTCAATGCCAGTTCAGTATAGAAACCCCTTTTACAAGTCACACATGGGAATGGTTTTAGAGATAAACCATCAGGACCATCTTTTTTGCCATCAGTATTATTGTCATCATCTTCAGTGCATTTTTCCCCTTTTCGAATTAACTTAATGGTCACATTATCACTATCAACATCATGCAAGTGAGTGACATCTTCAAAAGCAGGGCTAGGCTCTTCAGTGTTTGGAGACAAAGGTTCTTCAGAATTCTGTAGAACAACCATTGGATCTACACTAACTTCCATTTCTGTAAACTTTCCATCATCATCAGAGATCATTTCAGGTTCCGTTTTAATCACCTTGTTAATAGCAGCAGCCATACACTCCTGTGTGGTTATCTGATCTATCATTATGCTACGATTCATTAAGACAACTTGGGCATTTCTGGCTGTATCAATAAAGTCACAAACTGTTTGAAGCTTTGTACAGCATTTAATGCAAATGTTTTTAGGTAATTTATCATCCTCATCAACCTGAAATCATATTTATATTTATCACACAAAGTTTTACCATTACCTTTCTTTAATATGCTATCAGACTTTATAAATCAAAATATACAAATATCTTTATTGTATCTATAGGTTACGTTTATAAGTTGGTAATGAAATGTAGGTTACATTGTAGACCCAGCAAGGTCACTGCAATATGGGAGGGGGCACTCATTTATAATTTAAAAATATTTGATTTGTGAAATATTCTTTTTTGATCCAAGTGATAGCCCTTTTTTTATTCTGTAGGACTTCTCCCCCGAGTAATTATTACTACAGCACTAAAACTGTATGTTTTATTTAGGTTTAAAAAATTATTCACACATTTTCAATGAATTAACTAAAAAACATGTTTTCTGTCATCTTGACATTTTAATAACAGGGGGACAAGTCCTAACAGAATATAGCAAAATCATTTGTTGGTCGGCACTTTCATTTTTGGACCAAAAATATATAGTCCGAGGATCTCCTTTCAGATATTTGAATTTAGCTTGATTTCATTGCCACTTGATCTGACATAATGCCCATACATCAACATAAAATATAGGCTATTATAAGCATACCTATTAAACTACTAAACGATAAATAGATTTTCCATACCTCAATTAGCAGATACTGGTTGAGTTTGTTTTGAAGAAGCATTGCTTCAGCCTCTACACTGAATATCATTATAGTCACATCCTGTTCTTCAGCGCAAAGACGACAGCACCTCTCGAAACTCCCTAACAGTGAGGTGTCCATGGCGAAACTGCATGCGGCATAGTTCACCTATCACAGTAGCAAAGTATACCGTAATGATTTTTCCATCCTAGTTTGCAACGCGTCACCACGCATGCGCGCTGAGAGATAGCGATGTTGAGCTTTGTATACTTCATAATTATTGATATTTTTCCGAAAGGTATAACACTGAACTAGCAGGGCGTACTGCGCAGACTCGAAAAAGCAAGGGAGCGCAAGATAGCGATTTTAATGACCTGCGACGAAAGATTCCTACTTAAAGTGATGTAAATAGCCAGCGGAAATCCACTGAATTTAGACGGAATTTCACCTTTAAAGAACGGATCTATCAAAAACAGTTATAACCGCTCAAGTTACACATCTAAAACATTTGTAGAGAATAATAATTTAACTTTCCGACCCCATCCATTTACAATTTTCGTAATCGTTCACTAAAGTCACAACAAACAAACAAAAACACACAAGACAACTGTCAGTGTCAAACACACTACTCAGAACTATATTGTAGCAAGCTGTCAAAGTCAAAGGCCATTTCACATAGTACTTTTTCCTTAGTATGGAAATAATAGTTCAGCGGTTTTCGTTAGATGGAGCTTGTATAAAGCAGATTTAGCTTTAAAAAGCAATCAAGAAGATGGTTCGGCATTATTTCGGTAGTTGTCACTATGAATTTTACATCGCGCTAGTAAAGCGTGTTTGCGAAACAATGACCTCAAGCCGCCTGCCCACATTAGAAATTATAAAAAAAGAGAAATAAACCAGTGATCCAGAAGGTATTGGGATTTTTTTAAGGTGACGCTAGCGACGCCAACCGATTTTAATTTTTAGCTACTTAACCGGATCTATTTTAAACAATTTCGGTGTTACAACCTCTCGGCAAACACTTATACTATTTATTAAATAACCATGCACAAACGTTGGGTCCAACGCGTACGCGAAAAATTAATTCACAACAAAAGCAGTGGCCACTGTTGGCGTGAATTAATTTTTCGCGTACGCGTTGGACCCAACATGTTTGCATGGTTATTTAATAAATTGTTTAAGTGATTTATTAAGTTTGTATGGCGAGTACATATCACACCTACGATTCGCAGACGACATCGTCATCTTGGCGGAAACCCTACAAGACCTACAGGAGATGGTGAGCAGCCTGGCTGAATCTTCCAAACACATCGGTCTTCGGATGAACTTGGATAAAACCAAGGTCATGTTCAACGAGCTCGTTGATCCGGGACCGGTCGCTGTTAATGGAGTACCTCTCGAAGTTGTTCAGGAATATGTCTATCTAGGACAAACGCTCCAATTAGGCAGAAACAACTTTGAGAGAGAAGCCATTAGAAGAATTCAGCTAGGCTGGGCAGCATTTGGTAAACTTCGTCAAGTCTTCTCGTCACCCATCCCTCAAAGTCTTAAGTCGAAAGTCTTCGATCAGTGCGTCCTTCCGGTCATGATTTACGGTGCCGAGACGTGGACACTCACGGCTGGACTAGTCCACCGGTTCAAAGTCGCTCAAAGAGCTATGGAAAGGGCTATGCTCGGAGTATCTCTGAAGGACCGCATCAGAAATGATGTAATCCGACAGAGAACCAGAGTCACAGACATAGCTCACCGAATTAGCAAACTGAAGTGGCAGTGGGCTGGTCATATTAGCCGCAGAACTGACAGCCGTTGGAGCCGTAAAGTCCTTGAGTGGACTCGGTAAGCGTAGTGTAGGACGCCCTGCGACAAGATGGGATGATGACATTCGAAGGCTGGCTGGTGTGGGCTGGATGAGAGTGGCCAAAATTCGGGAGCAGTGGCGTGCATTAGGGGAGACCTATGTCCAGCTGTGGACGAGTGGAGGTTGCTGATGATGATGATGAAAATAAGTGTTTGCCGAGAGGTTGTAACCCCGGAAAATGTTTAAAATAGATCCGGTTTAGTAGCTAAAAACTAAAATCGATTGGCGTCACTAGTGTGCCCTACCCGTCACCTTAAATGAGTCATTAGCCGGCTAAACACTTTCGTGGTCACCATAAGGTTTAAATTTATTCCGAAAATAACATCATAATCTTAAAATTCATGTAAAAGTAATATTCCTTATAGCAGAGGCTTTATATTTATGCAGACGTTTTTAAGATTCTGAAGTTATTTTCGGAATCAATTTAAACCTTATGGTGACCACGAAAGTGATTAGATATCCGAATAATGACTCAAATAGCAATATCTGACTGATGCCTCTACCTCAGTATATATAATTTACTCATCATGATATTGTTATTTAGGTAATAAAAAAATCTGATATTAATTTACCCGACTGATTTTCGAAGGTGGCCGTACTACATAGGCGTTGAGTATTGATCGTTTTCCTCTAGATGGCTCTAGCACTTGCTATCTGACTGATGCCTCTACCTCAGTATATATAATTTACTCATCATGATATTGTTATTTAGGTAATAAAAAAAATCTGATATTAATTTACCCGACTGATTTTCGAAGGTGGCCGTACTACATAGCCGTTGAGTATTGATCGTTTTCCTCTAGATGGCTCTAGCACTTGCTATCTGACTGATGCCTCTACCTCAGTATATATAATTTACTCATCATGATATTGTTATTTAGGTAATAAAAAAATCTGATATTAATTTACCCGACTGATTTTCGAAGGTGGCCGTACTACATAGCCGTTGAGTATTGGTCGTTTTCCTCTAGATGGCTCTAGCACTTCCTCTAGATGGCTCTAGCACTTGCTAGCTGACTGATGCCTCTACCTCAGTATATATAAGTTACTCATCATGATATTGTTATATAGGTAATAAAAAAAATCTGATATTAATTTACCCGACTGATTTTCGAAGGTGGCCGTACTACATAGCCGTTGAGTATTGGTCGTTTTCCTCTAGATGGCGGCGCTAGCACTGGCTAGCCGACTGATGCTTCTATTTCAGTATGTATAAGTTCTTCTTCTTCTTATTTTATTTGTGGCAATCAACTTCTCGACTGAGAATTACTCCTGCCATTATCATGTTTTAGATTTTAGGCATTATTAAGCGGGAAAACCGAAGATAATTCGCCAATGTCAAGTAACTTATTGAGAACAAGTAGGTAGTCAACAGTCGAAGTCAGTCAAAGTCACAGTCACTCAATAAAACGACGGTGTTTTGCGTTTTATCGACCTACGGATTCAGCGGATATCACTCTAAAAGCAATCGCGGGTTTCAAGACTCTATTCGGTCCAAGCAAGTTCTATAAAGCGCGCGCTTTTTAGTTCCATGGTGGATGGTTTTACAGCCGGTACTAGTCATTGGCGAGGCAAAGATTATGCGCGCTCCCCTAGCGGCGATACTTAGAAGCTCTCTAAAAACGACACTGCTATATTATTTTTGAAGTAATGTTTGGTTAAAAGTTTTGATTTATTCATGTTCACGGTTATTTCACATAAACCGGCTGCTAATAAACCAGAAATATGAAGTGTTGTTGCGTTCCTCGATGTAATACGTACTCAGCTTCAGGAATAAGTTCCCAAAAGGCAAAATTATGAAGTTAAATATTTATATGGAAGTCTTCCATAATAACCTTTATTCTAAGGAAGACTGCTTCAAGAATAATCAAACCAATTTCACTACAATTGAGTTTGTTCTGATCATTTTCAGGCAACAAACTATTTTCCAAACAGTAAATAAAATTGTAATACAATAAATAAATTGTTAAGAACAGTGGTAAGTGGTGGACACATCAAGCTATACAAAACTGCCAAATGTCTTTATTCGATTATAAACCTTATATTGTTACACATTGAGTTCGAAATCGATTAAGGAAATTTGACAGGCATGTATAGCTTCACCTGTCCGCCACTGTACCTACACATAGCTTTAGTTTTTTTTGCCAATGCCAATTACATATAATTCTATACTCGTGGACTAGCCTAGACTAGAATGAAATGTTTGAAACATAGTTTGTAGTCTGAAAATGATGAGAACATACTCATTCCTAGTGAAATTGACTTGATTATTCTTAAAGCAGTCTTCGATATAAATGTTTAACTTCATAAATTTTGTCTTTTGCGAACTTATTCCCGAAGCTGCGTTCGTATTACATTGAGGAACGCAACAATACTTCTTATTTCTGCTTTATTAGCAGCCAGTTTATATTATTTAATCGTGAACATGAATATATCAAAACTTTTAACCAAACATTACTTCAGTATGGGGCTACCATACTCTATGATATAACCGGCAGTAGCGCCATCAATTAGACGTGAAATTATTAAAGTCCGTGCCACGAAAGAAGTCCCGCGGGAAAACAGTGAACTAATATTTTAGGTTCCATGACAGAAATGGCGCCTATCACGGGACTTCTTTGGTGGCTTAAAGACTAAGATAAAATAATAGCCTTGGCCGTGGCGCGAACTCTAATGTCAACTTGACATTTTAAGGATGCATAGGGATGCTTAGCCTATTAGCATTAGCAAATAATAATTGAATCATTAGAACTAACTCGAAGAAAAAAATTATAGAACTGATTTATTAATTACAGATTTACAACTGATTGTCGATGGTTATTAAAAATAATCATGATGATGTTGATTAAAGTACTCTTAATCATATCGATAAGATTTAATAAAATCCAATTATTTTTGAGCAGTAAATGTTTATGTAATCTTTAAGAATCCATTTGAAAACGGTTTAAAAAATAAAGCATCAATAAGAACCAGTAATTTTTGAATACTTTCTCAAAATTGTGAATAATTATGTAGTCACACATCAGGTTACTACAATCTATCAAAATTCCTCAACTATTGTGAACTGTGAACCGAGCGTGTTTGACATTAAAATTAGAGTCTAATGGAGAAATTTGACAGTTTTGTATACTTTGATGTGTGGCTGTATCTCATAGAGTAAGATAATTATAGTCTGCTGTAGCCTGTATCGACAATATTTGAGATGGTAATTATGAACATGTAACCGTGATCTAGTTGGTCTGATTCTCCTGTCTAATATTACGATATGTATATATGTAAAGTAATTCATCTCATTCTCTAATCTTTATTAAAATGTATCATCTAACATTGATTGTTTTGATTTGAATTGCTGGCAGTCCTTTTTCAAAATACAATAAATACTTTCATCATAAATAGGGTGGGTACAAGTGTAGATGGACACAAATAATGGGTGCTTTCGACAGACCTATTTAGTCTTATAAAAGACATATGAATGATGTTTCTTACTAATTATGAAGTGAGAATCCAAACTGTGTGTTTCTTTAATAACTTTTATATCGTACGGCAAAACTGTGGAATAAACTATCGCCTGCAGTATTTTTGGACAAACCGATACGATCTGCATATTTGGTAAACCCTGGAAAATCATTTAAGTACCCACTCCATGAGTACTCGTGTAAAAAAACGTTATCTCATTACATTAATTTCCTTTGTTTTGCTATCATTTCCTTAGATAACAAGGTAATGTCCAGTTCGCTGGTGGGTGACTGATTGTGGTTACTCCCTTTCTTGAAAATGTAAGTAAATAGAGTCCACGCCACCACAGATATTAAGGTGACGGGTAGGGCACACTACTGACGCCAATCGATTTTAATTTTTAGCTAGTAAACCGGATCTATTTTAAATAATTTCGGGGCTACAACCTCTCGGCAAACACTTATAATAACCATGCACAAATGTTGGGTCCGTTTTTATACGCGAAAAATTGATTCACGCTAAAAGTGTAATCGCTTTTGGCGAGAATCAATTTTTCGCGTACTCGTTGGACCCAACATTTGTGCTTAGTTATTTAATAAAATAGTATACGTGTTTGCCGAGAGGTTGAAACCCCAAAATTGTTTAAAATATATCCGGTTTAGAAGCTAAAAATTAAAATCGATTGGCGTCACTAGTGTGCTCTACCCGTCACCTTAACTAGACGCCGCCAAAGAAGTTCCGTGGTCACGATAACATGATACTTTTATTTTTATACGCACAAGGCCAAGGAATCAAAAATTTTAGTTCCATGTTTTGCCACCACGGTACTTCTTTCAAGGCGCGCGGAGTGCGAGGAATTTATAGCAACCCTACTACTTTTGCCTCTATGTATGTTGGACTAAGAAAGTTACACATCATGAACATTCAATTAACAGTTCAATTGCATCTTATTTGAATTCAATTAATTATTTCAATTAATTTGTCATATCAATCATTCACCACCGTATGGTCTTTTCATACACTAATATCTATTCATTTTACGTACGACTTTGAAAATTGTTTCATTTTAGTCTTTTTAGTTCACAACAAATATTATGATAAATTATTAAACTTAAGAAATCAACGACCTTCAAAAGTGACCTTAAATTTTGTGTAGTCAATAGAAAATTGTGCGCATGCGCAAAATCTGTGTCAAATTGTGTTTGGCGCGCTGATAAGCCTAAACTAGAAGAGGTTGTTGATCACACAATGAGTTTATTTTTTTTAGTCGTTCGACAGATTCCGTGCACTATCGACGTATGTAATCGGTTCTATCACAAGTTTATTTGCAACGAAAATGTCTAATCACGAATTGACCTGCAAAGTTAAAATGGCAAGGCAAAATGGTATTGTGCAACCCTTACTCACTGGTAAGTAAAGATCCACCAATAATTTTAATTTTGGAGCGAATTTCAAAAGAGGAAGACCTTGCTGTACTTTTGAAGTGTAGCAACCTACATGAATATAACATCTTAGTGAAACTTAACTTGTATGTAAAATTAACTTTTGTCTTTATTAACAGAAGGTATAACTTACCTATGTGTTAATGTAGGTGTACTGTTTTATTGTGGTTAGGTATCAGTCTAATAAAATTCAATAGTATTTAAAGACTTTAGTGACAATGTACCCTCATTATATTGTTACTCATAACTTAATAATTAAATAAATAGTAAAGAAAGTACATAGGTACATATACCTAGTTATTATTTCATTAAGTGGTGGTGTAGAGCATAGGTTGTGCAAGATTTTTAGGTTTTCTATAAAATTTACTTGTTTTTCTTTCTATTATGTAAATAAATGTTGTACTCCAACTATAACTTCTGATTTATAAATAATGTACCTATTTAAATGATGTACATGTTGATTACCTAGAGTGTGAAGTATACAATGAGGTACCTAGAGTATAATGAATTATAACACTGATGTTTCAATTTGGTTTCCCAGATCTCTATCAGATCACCATGGCCTATGCATATTGGAAATCTGGAAAAGTGAATGATGTGGCTGTATTTGATTTATTTTTCCGCACCAATCCATTTCAAGGGGAGTTTACCATATTTGCAGGGCTTGAAGAATGCTTGAAGTTCTTGGAGAACTTTCATTATTCAGATAGTGGTTAGTATCATTTTTTGCTCACCTTTTTTAGGTTCATAAATGTCTACAAATTTAATTTAAAAGTGCAAAAAGTGTATTAATGAAAAATTTATATTTTAAAATAAAATAAATATTTTATAACATATACTTTTCATACTGTAATACTTTTTAATTAAATATTATCTTTAACTCTTCTATGTCAATGCGTCAAGGTTAATAGGGTTGTTTGTGTACTTGTATTATTATTTTTCTTTTATTTGTCATTATCTCTGAGCAAACTTTTGTAAACTTTTAAAAATTTTTATAATAAAGATTGTTTACTTACTTAAATTGAGTGCTATATGATTAGAGACATAAATAATCACTGTCCTATGCATTTACTTAGGGCAGTGGCTGTTTTGCTTTTCTAAATCACATTTATAAAATTTAAAATACTTATCTTAACACTTTAATTTAGGTATATATATAATTTAAAAAAAAAACAAACACTGACGGTTTCCATCTTTTTCATTGTTTTGACCTAACTCAGTTGCAACCCATGCTTTTGTGCCCGGAGTCAGCTGTGACTTTGTTTAAATACTAATTTTAAAATTATGAGGTCTAAAACATGTTACTAATTTCAGATATAGAATATTTGATGCAAACTCTACCAGATAATATTGAGCCTGAATTCTTTGCTTATTTGAAAGATTTAACCTGTAAGGACATTAAACTAAGTGCTATTGAAGAAGGCTCTGTGGTGTTTCCAAGGTGATTTATGTTATTTTTCGCTCTTTTTCTTTGCTGCACACATTGTCTTACATTATAATTATGTTACAGGGTACCTCTGCTCAGAGTGGAAGGTCCGCTAATAATTGCTCAATTACTGGAGACAACCTTATTGACCCTGGTTAATTTTGCAAGGTAAGTCCATCACAGATTACAACCTTTTAAATTACTCTTATACAGTGAGCATCAAGTTTTATTAAACTCTTTTAAAATTTCTATGACAATTGTATTGTAAAACCTAAGGTTTCTTAGAGAAATTTTCTTGTTAGTAATGACTGTTTTGATTAGCAGACATTTAAAAAAAAACCAATATATTTTTTAAAAAATCTGTTTTGATTACCGTACAATACAAGGACAATCCAAAAAAAATTGAAGGCGGTTTTTTTTAAAACTAAGTGATGTTTCCTTAAGTAAAAAATGCTGTTTTGATTACCGTACAATACAAGGACAATCCAAAAAAAATTGAAGGCGATTTTTTTTAAAACTAAGTGATGTTTCCTTAAGTAAAAAATGCTATGTTACGGATTTAAGGTACTTTCTTTTCATATCCTATAAGTCTTGTTAGTAATGACGGTTTCGATTAGCAGACATTTAAAAAAAAACATTTTTTTTTTTAAATCTGGTTTGATTATCATACAATACAAGGACAATCCAAAAAAAATTTGAAGGCGGTTTTTTTTAAAACTAAGTGATGTTTCCTTAAGTAAAAAATGCTGTGTTACGGATTTAAGGTACTTTCTTTTCATATCCTATAAGTCATGGGACACCCTGTATAATTATGTATGCATACCTGGATACATTTTCGTTGTATGATATCTAATATGTATTATGTATTCATTATATCGGAAGCCTGTGTCCCTTAATCAATTTTCAGGCTTCACTAGTTCAATTAATTGATAGTACTCATTATGTATTATCTATCAACGTTAGTAGATATCTAACTACATTCAAGTGCAAAAACTTATAATCAATTATGTAATAAATCATACACTTTTACTAAACATGACCTTGATAGCGCAGTGGCTATGGTGTTGTGACCGATAGCGGAAGATTCAGGGTTTGATATCTGATTTTAATATAAGAAACAGCCATTTATAAATTGACTCACCTGTGGGTGTGTTGGAAGACGCCCCTGGCTACCGTCAGCTTGTACTCATAGTACAGGGAAAGCTGTAGTTTACCAGTTGATCGGTTTGAATTGAATGCAGGTGCAACACATTGGTCTTCGGATGAACTTGGATAAAACCAAGGTCATGTTCAACAAGCTCGTTGATCCGGGACCGGTTGCTGTTAATGGAGTACCTCTCGGGGTTGTTCAGGAATCAGAAACAAACGCTCCAATTAGGCAGAAACAACTTCGAGAGAGAACCCAATAGAAGAATTCAGCTAGGCTGGGCAGCATTTGGTAAACTTCGTCAAGTCTTCTCGTCACCCATCCCTCAAAGTCTTAAGTCGAAAGTCTTCGACCAGTGCGTCATTCCGGTCATGACTTACGGTGCCGAGAAGTGGACACTCACGGCTGGACTAGTCCACCGGTTCAAAGTCGCTCAAAGAGCTATGGAAAGGGCTATGCTCGGAGTATCTCTGAAGGACCGCATCAGAAATTATGTAATCCGACAGAGAACCAGAGTCACCGACATAGCTCACCGAATTAGCAAACTGAAGTGGCAGTGGGCTGGTCATATTAGTCCGCAGAACTGACAGCCGTTGGAGCCGTAAAGTCCTTGAGTGGAGACCGCGACTCGGTAAGCGTAGTGTAGGACGCCCTGCGACAAGATGGGATTGTGACATTCGAAGGCTGGCTGGTGTGGGCTGGATGAGAGTGGCCGAAAATCAGGAAGCAGTGGCGTGCATTAGGGGAGACCTAGAGAGCACTGGACGAGAATGGGTTGCTGATGATGATCAAAATCAGGGAAACTACACCCCATTTTATCGACGGAAAAAAAAATGATTATTTAAAAATTATTAGTTGCACTTGTTGACCCTATTTAGATATATTTTAGATATATATGTAGACCCTATTTATAAACCGTAATGGTTTGCAGTGCTAAGTATAAACCTGATTTATGTAATATGTAAGATTTTTATGTGATAATAAATTGAAAAAAAAGAAGATAAATCGTTGTAATTTTTAAACTAACGGCCGCACTCAGAGACGTCATTTAAGCTAATGTTCACTAACTTTAGTATCGGTAGTCTGTATGCGTATCAATAAGTGTCAATATTTTTTCTTAAGTAGGCAACTATATTAATCAACGACTCTTGAGTGTGGCAGTGAGTGTGTTATCGCAGTGGAATAAATTTTGTGATGATCTCTAATAATAATCCTTACTCATAAAGTAGAAATATCCAAGAAAACTACATAACCCTATAAATTTAATTATAACGCTATAGTTAATTACTTTTTAAAGTGAAAATTGAAGAAAATCTGTCCATCATTCTCGCAGGTGTTAAACTAATGTGGTTACTGTAATTGCACCCTGTAAAAGTTCTGAATATATTTTTTTTTAATTATTTATTTGTCTTACAATTATTTTTTATTTTTTCTGTCGACGGATTTACGTCGGACATACAAACGGGATGTAGTTTCCCTGATTTTGGTATGTTCACTTTATGAAGACTCACAGACTGTATATTAATTTCTGTCCGTACCGCTTAAACACATGCAGTCGCCATAAATAAATAAATTCATATAACATCCCATACATTGACCTGATTACATGACGTACATACCAGACAACAGAGAGTAATTATAATATATTACACCCAGCCACTGAACAAACACAAGTGTTCATCACGCGAAAATTATATAAGCATAGCAGGTATAAAATTCCTTGTACTTAGGTCTGATTCTAATTAAATCGCGGCCAACGACCCAAATCCGTTGTGATGGTACAGTCAGCGTGAGCGATAGGCGCGACGAGCGATTACCTACACTACAAGTATACATAATCGCAGAACAGTACATACAAACAAATTAGAATTATGTATAATTAAATCAGCTACATACCTAATAGTATGGCGGCCGCTCCATGTCAGCTTACATCATTGAGTTAAAGGAAAATTATATTTTATACGAAAAGGAGACCTAAAATAAGTAACCACCGCTTTTCCTACAGGGTGAGCTATGGCAGGTTTTTTTACAGCTTATTTGAGGTCTACTTCTCGTATAAAGTCGTAAGTTGACATGCTGCAGGCCGCCCAGACCATAATGACTGTGAGAAAAGAAATTGTCCGCGTAACGTAGGTATAATCAGACTACTTACCTTACCGTTCAGTAACATGAATATGCCTGCTTATATTCTACGTCTGACTTTACCTTCGGTTTGCTTCGAACGATATGCCATGATCTGAATGTTACTGGAATTAAATCGTCAAGGCAGTCTACTAAGCCCATTTTGTGTTTTTGTGGCTACTAACGGAATTACTCTCATGTTAATGAATTGCACAATGTTGACTTCATGACTTGCTTATTATACAGGGTGTATCGGTAAACTATTTACATCCCTTTAACCACCTCTTCTATTAACAAATATGACTTTTATAAATTCGTCGAACTTTTTTTTGATTCCCTACGCAAAATGTACAAGTTACGTGACCGACTTTTGTATGAATAGTTGGATTTTGTTTAATGTTGTTTAGAAAGGTAGAAGAGGTGGTTAAAGGGACGTAAATGTTTACCGATACAGCCTGTATGCAAAATGCTTAATTTTGCTCTTCTATTTTAGCTTGATGGCAACAAATGCTGCACGATATAGAATGGTGGCTGGCAAGAATGTGTCCCTACTTGAATTTGGTCTTCGTAGAGCACAAGGCCCTGATGGGGGACTGTCTGCATCCAAATACGCTTATATTGGTAATTATTGCATTCATCGTCGCTTTGTATTTCAAAGATTAAAATTAAATTCTAACGGCATGAAAACCTAAGTTTCGTATTGTTTAGGTCTTAAGTTCTAGCACATGCATGCTGAAATTTCAAACGATATAAAAGAATATTTATTGCTACTAAATTCCTATTTGTTCAAATCGTTTGTAAACACGGTCCTTGAAAATTTGAATTCAATAAATATTTTAAACTGTTTTCTGTTGGTAGCGTTTGACATTGAAAGTTGTAAGAAGATTTAAAGTTCAGGTTTGAGGTAGGCAAAGAAATTTTCGACAAAATAAGTGAATACTGGTAAAAATATGTAATATTTTACCATAGTTGTTAGGAATAAACAAAAGATCAGAAATACCTATGGTAAATAAGGATTCAATTTTCATGTAGGTGGGTGTGAGTAAGGTCCTACTATTGCCTATACCTATATCGTTTACTTTTCTAGGCCTAGATATTTTAAAGGTTTTGTCGGAAAGTATCTTCACGGACATCAATGGAGAGGGCTATGCTCGGAGTCTCCTTACGTGATCGTATCAGAAATGATGAGATCCGCGGGAGAACTAAGGTCCCAGACATATCCTAAAGGATTACATGCCTCAAGTGGCAATGGGCAGGGCACATAGCGAGGAGAACAGACTCCCGTTGGGGCGGAAAGGTCCTCGAGTGGACGCCACGTACAGGAAGTCGCAGCCGTGGCAGGCCCCCCACAAGGTTGATCGACGATCTGGTGAAGGTCGCGGGAATCCGTTGGGTGCGGGCGGCGCAGGATCGATCTGTGTGTAGAACATTGGGCTATGTCTTGGCTATGTTCAGTAGTGGACGGCTATTGGCTTAAATAATGATGATCTTCACGGATGTTCAATTCAATAGTAGTTTTTTTTTCTTTTCGTATACTTGAACAAAGGTTACGAATTTTCTAAATGTTTTTTATTTAACTATGCTTACAACAATAGTTGTCATTCATTTGCAGGTAATTAGTGACCTCGTAATGAGATAGACAGATAGACTGCGGTTGTGTCCTAATGACTTATGTTATTATGTTCATAATTTGGTGTCTGTTAGTATGGAAACATGGTGCAAATTAACTTGTTTTTGTATTATTGATTGTATTAGCGTGTTTCCTCAGGCCGAGCAGGCGGTGAAACCGATCTCGGCCGTGCCAGGCACAGCCCGCCCGCCCTGTTCAAACTTGAGCAATATAACACACGCCGCGGCACTGACTCATAAGAAGCTCCAATAGCGAATATACTTTTATTTAATAGGTTTAATCAGGCAAGTTTCGCGAACCTTGAACGCTAACACAACGCTAGTCATGCCTACCGAACTTGGCAAATTCTATGAGCTATCAAAATTCTACCTGGTACCTACACGTGTCTATCGTAGTAGACTAACTTATGTAATTTACGACGGACGATATCTGCCTATTTGCATGTGAACTTGGCTACCTATGTATGTACTTTAGTCTTCAATAACGTCAATGACTTGTATTTTTAGTGTTTGGTGATGAAACTGTCTGATATACGTCGTTTATCAAATAACTGTTGATTCATGATAATAATTTATCTTTTTACATAATTTGGAAGGACTATACACGTAGGTAATTAAACTCCGCAGGTGACAAGTCGTTTTGGTTAATGTTGCAGTTTTATTTTCAGGTGGTTTCGATGGAACAAGTAATGTGCTGGCCGGTAAAATGTTCAACATCCCCGTGAAAGGGACGCACGCGCACTCGTTCGTGACGTCGTTCAGCACGCTGGATGACGTGCACTCCGTCGTGCTGAGGCACGCGGAGTCGCAGGAGCAGTGCAACCTGCTAGAGCTTGCGACAGAGTGGCGCAACCGCGTGTCCGCCGTCATAGACATATCCCCCGAGGAGGCAAGCGACGGCGAACTGGCCGCACTTATCTCGTACGCCTTAGCCTTCCCAACAGGTTTCTTGGCTCTAGTGGATACGTACGATGTCAAGAGGTATAATTTTCAAGGCTTACCGTCACGACACAGGCAGCATATGAATGGGCATTCTGGCTACAATAGCAACTGTGGATCCAATGATAATAGACTACTAAAATCACCGATAAATAGTACATATGGATATAGCACGGTCGAACGCACACTGAGGTAAAGATGCAAATAAACAAATCATATTGACATTTTGGTGTCTGATAAACTTGTATTATTGTTTTGCATTATTCATTTATGTCTAAGTTTTGTGGAGTTTCAATTATTAGATTACATATTCTCAAAAGCTGGCATGCGTCCGGTTCATCGTACATATCCTACTCATCGTGGGGATGGGCATGACTGTCGCATCGGTGGGGGACACTCGGGCGAGCACGTACACACGGGGATTCCCATCGGGGCCACCCTAACATCCTCCTCATGGCCGTAGTACGATATATTTTGTTTGGCTTTTTCAGTGAAGCGTAAACGGACGGCGCTTCATTTACAACCGAATGTAAATAAACGAAACACGATCGAAGAAACTTACATTTGCTTCAGTGTGACGTATTGTCCTGGACTTACAAGCAATAATAGGGACAATCTTAGTCATTGGGCACAGTTGCATTGTATAGGGATATGCACACAATCACAGTAAATACATTTTGTATATGCATGTACATGTCATCATTCATCAATCACTAATGTTTCACTATTTGCTAGTTTAGTTTTGAGTATAGTAGTAGTGTAGTCTGTATTAGATTTAGACCTAGAAGTAGCATTGTGCCGTAGCCAGTGGTACCGCGAGTATTGTGCCAGACCACCGATAACATCATGCTGCATTACAGAGTGCAATGAGCGCAAGCCCGTAATTCTCGTCAAGTATCTACCTACGTACCTATATTTGAAACGCGTAGTCGCAGCGATCATGGCCACCAAAATTGTTGACGACTTCTCAAGCTTTTTACTCAGTCTCCTTGGTTTTGTTCATCACTACTCCACTTTTGGGATTTTTTAATGCAGTACCTAATGATAACAAAATACTAACAAGTAAATATTCAAAACAATAACAGTTGATTTTTTGTTTCTTTTAGTTATCTACTGTAGGTAGTAGGTAACATACGTAAATGGTATTTTTCCTATTATGAATAAAAGTGTGACTAAAATTATTTTCATAATTTATGCATTGTGTTACTGTCACTTAACATACTTAAATGATAAAGGTCAACTGTTGTATAAGTTAAATAACCGCTGTAAAAATATTGGTTAATACAAAGTAGGAGCTTCGGTTGCCACCTTTCCACGATAAACGCACAATCGATATAATAACCAACTAGAGACTGTATGATGTCATGGTGCACAGTGCACACCGATATGTGAGTGAATACATTCATATACGAAGCGTCGCCTGTGTTCGACTAATTGACCTTTCAAGGCTCGACCCAGATCAACTCGCTTAAGGTGACGGGTAGGGCACACTAGCGACGCCAATCGATTTTAATTTTTAGCTACTAAACCAGATCTATTTTAAACAATTTCGGGGTTACAACCTCTTCGCAAACACTTATACTTTTTATTGAATAACCATTCACAAATGTTGGGTCCGTTTTTAACGCCAAAAGTGGCCGCTTTTGTCGTGAATCAATTTTTCGCGTACAAAAACGGACCCAACATTTGTGAATGGTTATTTAATAAAAAGTATAAGTGTTTGCCAAGAGGTTGTAACTCCGAAATTGTTTAAAATAGATCCGGTTTAGTAGCTAAAAATTAAAATCGATTGGCGTCGCTAGTGTGCCCTACCCGTCACCTTAATTTCAATGAATTCTGGGTAGCTTACGAACAGACTTAATTTCATTATTTAAAAATATGAATATTAGTCCATGATATTAATAAGGTCTCTCAGGTGTTTTGGTATTCAATTTACATTTAGACCACCTATAACCAGTAAATATTTTTAAAAAAATGATGAGTGAATCAATTTTATCCGCCCTGATTTCTTATGCCTGTAACCATCTTTGTATTGAGGTTTCATTAGTAAACCTACACGTTTTAGATTACCCGTTGATATTATCATGCTATACATATTGTTAATTGGCAACCGATAAGGATAAGGCTTATTGCTATTTTTAAAAGCTTAGGTGACCCGTGTATTGTTATTGAGTTGCGACGTTTTTGGACAGGAGTGGGCTGCTAAACTTCTGCGCAGTGGCGTTGGCTCTGAACGACTGCGGCTACCGCGCCGTGGGCATCCGCATCGACAGCGGCGACCTGGCCTACCTATCAGTACTGGCGCGGGAGACGTTCGAGCAAATCGCGGAGGCCTTCAAGCTGCCCTGGTTCTCTAAACTGACTATAGTAGCCTCGAATGACATCAACGAAGAAACAATACTAAGTCTCAACGAGCAGGGCCACAAGATCGACTGTTTTGGCATTGGAACCCATTTAGGTAATTTGTTTATTTTTTGTCGAGATAATAGATTACACTTTATTGCACAAACATTACAGATCTTAGTCTATGGTACTATACTAGTACAATGTAGGCGGTCTATGGTAATATACTAGTACAATGTAGGCGGTCTATGGTACTATACTAGTACAATGTAGGCGGTCTTATCGCTAATAGCGATCTCTACCAGACAACCTCGGGTTAGATTAAAATTATAGCGAAATTAATAATCTGGAGAGTCTCGTACGTTGGTACGGTCATGTCCTGCGATAACCGGATAGCTACTTAGGAAACAAATGTCTTGCCATGTCTCCACCGCCGGGTCCTGGGGTAGACCTAAAAAGGTGTGGCTTGACATCGTAAGCAATGACATGCGTGCCAATAATCGCAATAGATGCACAAGATGGCGTGAAATAGAGTAGTACAAACAGGAAAGCTGACCCCGGGCTCGGGAGCGACGGCTTGGGCAACCGGGACAAAATGCTAAGATGATTGATAATGAATTTAAAACCTTATTTCTTAGGTATAAGTTTCTGTGTTTGATTTTTAGAAAAAACAATGATGATTGCTATTAAAATAATATCTATGTGTAACTCATTTAACTCACTATTTACTAAATAATGTCCTCAATGAGTTATCATCAGTTAACAATCTTCCTTTGTCTTCTAAAACTAGGTAGGTCCATCTCTACTTACAAAACCATATTATAAGTTTCGAATTCAACGACATTAATTATTTTCGTACTTAAATAGCATTAAAATGTTTGAACCATTTAGGTTTATTATGTGTGTTTACTAAATATTGCATGCACTATCATCCTTTATCTCGCGTTCTTAGCTAATTGATACGTATAAAATTTTCCAGTCACATGTCAACGGCAACCAGCTCTGGGATGTGTTTATAAATTAGTAGAAATAAATGGGCAGCCTCGGATCAAGTTGAGCCAAGATGTGGGAAAAGTTACTATTCCTGGACACAAAGAGGTAATTCTTTAAATGTAAGCTCACAAAATGCATCAAATTTAATTAAGTTTAACTTTACACTATCATTGTAATGTATTTTTTAGTTTCACTTGATGTAGGTAACCGAAGATGCTAGTAGTTAGGTATTATGAACCGTTACACTTGTCTATGTTGTTTCGTTATAGGTCATAATTTTATTGTGTTTACTATTAGATATCTAATGCTAAGAGACGCATACGCATTACTCGGTCTTGAACTGAGTAGTGATAAGGACGTATGAACCAACATTGTAGACAAGGTCGTCTTTTAATATTGAAAAGATAAAATAGCTACCTACCAAATAAGAAATAATACCTAACTAATCGCTAATCCGATATCAACACATGAATCAATTAGGTAAATATGATTATAAGGTATCTAATGTCTGGTTGGGCGAGGTTATCACAACATTTGCGGAACTCTCCCATTTATAAATGTTGCAATCAAACGGCACACCTCTCTGCTACTAGTGCTTTGATTAAAAAGCAAAATACAATACTCGTAGAGTACCTAGTTATTATCAAACGTACGAAGTCATTGTATTTTATCATTAACCAAAACATGATAAATTACGTCCATATAATATCTCGATCATCGTTATTTTAAGTGGGTTATGACCAGGACGTCTGGAAGGAGAAGAAGATATTCTGATCCCAGATACCAGAAGGATATTGAGTAAACATAACGATACGCGGTGAACAATGTGTGGCTCACAGCTTTGGCCCAAGCGCGGAGGGGTTCTGATCTCGGTTGGGTCAATTTAGAAGGCGAACTTTTCAAACTTGTCTCGGGTCTGGGTATGCTGGAAGTCGCTTCTTAGCCTTGTGAACTAGTATTTAAAAGTACAGGGAATGCTTCGCAAGACCAGACGATCGGTGTGAAAAGTCTTGCGTATTGTCTAAGAGCGAAGCGAAGAGAGCAGCTCAGTGGTTCTGAACGCTACTTCCATACGTGGTTCGAATTAGAGCATGTACATGCTCTAATTCGAACCACCATTGTTGTTTTGGACGAAATAAAGTATGTCCTTAATTAATGTTTTGGCGTGACTGACTGACTGAGGTGTCCGAAGCGACGGACTCGCAAGAGTGGGCCACCGTGGGAATTTCTCTTATTGGCCCTTAAGTTTACTACCCTTTAATAAAAGAATTGAGGGAGGACAACCGCCAACTCGTTAAGGAACGGGATGACAACAATCCATAAAAATAATAAACATCAACACCCAATTGAAGTGTCAACCTACATGCTCAACTCACGGATGTACTCGTTCAACGGCAACAACTACTCGACACGGTCAGCCGCTTTGACCAATGTAGTGAAACCTATTAAAAGGCTCTGCAGCTGCATCCAGGAACTCGAGGTGGAACTACGGGACTCCAATAAACTCATCCAACAATATGAGGAGAATAAAATGTGTCAGGAGGCTTTACACACCCACAGCCTATACGAGGAGTTGATCGGTTCTCCGGCAGGACAGGGGGTCGCCCAGACTCGCAGCTTAATTTTGAGAAATGATAAGGTAGAAATAAATAGTAAAACTAAATTTAAAAAATATTTTAAAATAAACATAAAGAAGACAGAAAAATTAATTAGAAGAAAAAAATGCCAGCAAAGAATCTACAATTACAGCGTGTAAAACAGCGTGTAGATTTAGTTGATAGCCTAGAAGTGTATAGCATAAAGTTAGATGAGAGTAGGTATAGGTATGAAACCGAAACACAAGAGCTACCCCAAATTCTGAATCATGGTCAAAGGGCCCTTGGACTCCAGAGTGACAGCTTTGGACGCAACCGGGAATTACACGCTAGGATGAGGAGTATTGTATAATTTTGTTTTATTAATGGGCTGCGTTGATTACTTTCCATCGTTCGCTCGACTCGCTTGCTCGTCTGTCGCCTCTAGTAAGGAAAATATATTTCTGTGTGAGGCGTTAAAATGGTAAATAATACACTTAAAAAATTCACCGTAGGGCTCAGGTGGGACTCGAACCCACAACCTTCCACAGTCCGGGTGGCTGCACTAACCATTTATGCTATCCGAACCCCTTGCTAAGACGACGAATTTTGTAAGTGCTTGAATCGTCATGAGCCGACGATAGTCTCATCAATATTGTAGGTATACTTTACAATATCCAGTGGAAACATTATTACAAATATTTGACCACCAGTTAAGATGAAACTGATATCTTAACTGGTGGTCAAATATTTGTAATAATGTTTCCACTGGATATTGTAAAGTATACCTACAATATTGATGAGACTATCGTCGGCTCATGACGATTCAAGCACTTACAAAATTCGTCGTCTTAGCAAGGGGTTCGGATAGCATAAATGGTTAGTGCAGCCACCCGGACTGTGGAAGGTTGTGGGTTCGAGTCCCACCTGAGCCCTACGGTGAATTTTTTAAGTGTATTATTTACTTAAGAATAAATTGCAAAGAATTGCTATACCAAACACAATAATATTCGTTAAAATGGTATTGCGTATTCCAGGCGTACAGACTGTTCGGCGCTGACGGGCACGCGCTCATCGACCTGCTGCAGCGCTCGTCGGAGCCCGCGCCCGGCGTGGGGCAGAAGGTGCTGTGTCGCCATCCCTTCCAGGAGTCCAAGCGCGCCTACGTCATCCCCAGCAAGGTGGAACACATGTATAAGGTGAGGCTACATACATGACGACCAGTTTAGCCACTACAGACTGTATCTGCGGCAGCGCTCGTCGGAATCCGCCGGCGTGGAGCAGAAGGTGCTGTGCTGCCATCACTTCCAGGATTTCAAATTTCTGAAAACATGCGGCTGCCTTAAATTCTGACTTTCGCAACCAGAACTTAAACAGTACCTAGAAGCATAGCAACAGGATCATAGTAACTACATCAACAGATTTTTTGTGATTTTTATGTAATAGGTGGCAGAGGAGCAGACATCACCTGATGGTAAGCATTGCCGCCGCCCATGGACACCCATGGCATGGCATTATTAAGTGTTTGTTGATAAAGCAAAATAGTTTGTTACAGTTTTACCAATTTTATAAGTTACACCAATGTACCTGCGCAGAAGTATTTTCGAAAACTGCGGCAAAATCTTAACCAATCACAATGCTCCATTAATTTACGCGCTCCAAAAATTTTAGTTTCTTATTGGCGCCATGTTCGGTGCGAGTGCGGCTAAGAGGCATACATCTCTGGATTTATTGTATTTAATCTTAACGTAGCGCAATAAAGTCTGTATTTCAACTGCTTTCGCAATTGTAAACAGTCGGATTTAACTTGCTCTTCTGCGTAGACGAATTTTGCCGATGTGACTTATAAACATGGTACAGCTGTACCTAATTCATTATTTTATATATTTGATTGTTTTAAAACGTAAATATGAATTGCGTTTTGAATAAGAAATTGATTATTGAAGTGTGCCAAAAAATAAGAGAGGAATTCAAATAAGATAAAAGGCAAAATGGATTAAAATTGTGGAGGACCTAGCTTCGTTCAATGCAGCTAAGATCTAGGAGTGTCTGTTCTCTGCTAAACGGAGTCAATTCTATCTGACTCCCACTTTCCAGAATGTGTCCGTGCCGATTACTGGCCGGCTTGAGCTTCTTGGTATGTCTCTCACCCCTTCCCTCAACTTTGGCACGTACAGTGGCGGACACATAAAGCTATACAAAACTGTCAAATTTCTTCATTCGATTATAAACTTTCTTACACATTGAGTGCGAAATCGATTGAGGGAATTTTACTGTTTTGTATAGCTTGACCTGTCCGCCACTGTACATTGAGTCCAAAGCTCAACTTGCCTCAAAAAAGCTCGGTATTCTGGCTAAAGTGAGGCAGTACTTTACGCCAGGACAGCTGCTTAACTTGTATCAAGCGCAAGTCCGAGCCTGCATGGAGTACTGTTCTCATCTTTGGGATGGCTCAGCCAAATACCAGCTTGAGGCGTTAGAGAGTATTGAGAGAAGGGCCAAGAGGTTAATTGACGACGACGAGCCTGTGGGTAAGAGGCTACAAAGCTTTGAACACCGACGCAAGGTAGCAAGCTTATCGATCTTCTATCGGATAAATTTTGGAGAGTGCGCCACGGAACTGTACAATGCCATTGGACTATCTCCATTCTTCCACTACTCCTCCACCAGGCAGACCCTCAATCGACACCGGTACATGGTAGAAATGCCAAAAGTCCGCACAAAGAGGTTTGAATCCTGTTTCCTTATTCGTACTACGAAACAGTGGAATCAGCTGCCTGAGGAGGTGCTCGCTAGAGGCTACAATTTGGGGGTTTTCAAAGCGCGAGTGAATAGGTATCTTCAAGGTAATCGTGCTACATCTTAGACCATATTATCACTTACCATCAGGTGAAATATGGTCAAACGCTTACCTATCTACAGTAAAAAAAAAACGGACCCAGTATGTAATTTAGTCAAAAATCTATCTTCATATTGCAGGTATGCTGGAAAGACGGCCATGTCTGCGTCCCGCCCAAGCCTCTGCTGGAGGTGCGGGAGCGCGTGCAGGCGTCGCTGCGCACGCTGCGCCAGGACATCAAAAGAAATCTCAATCCAACCCCTTATAAGGTACATTTAAGGTGAAGGGTATCCCCACTAGCGACGCCAATTGATTTTAATTTGTTAGCTACTAAACCAGATCTATTTTATACAACTTGTGGGCTTCCGTCTCTCGGTAAACACCTATTCTATTTATTTAATAGTTATAGTTAGCTATTTCTTCTGGATTTGCACTCGAATTTTGAATTACCGCCAAAAGCGGCTACTTTTGGCGTGAATCATTTTTTTAGTACAAAAACAGTGTTTGCCGAGAGACTAAAGCCCCGTAATTATTTAAAATATATTTGTTTTGGTAGCTAACAATTAAAGAATAAGAATAATAATACACACAAGACAGTGTCTTGTCTTGAGACACAGATAATAAAACACAGAACGCCGAGTCCTGCATCGTGTGCTAAACATGCATTTTGTAGTGACCCTGCCTGTTACGCCAAAGGTCGTGAGTTCGATCCCCGCAATGGACAAACATTCGTGCGATGAACATTTGTTTTTGTTCAGTGTCTGGGTGTACATATGAATTTAAGTATATATTTCCTCTGTTTTTTTATGTGATAGGTGGCCGACGAGCCGACGGATCACCTGATGGCAAGCGGTACCTGTTGATATCCGTAACATAAGTGATACTTAGTACGGAATCAGGTCAATGTATGAAATGTATGAATTTATTTATTTATAATTAATAGAGATGCGCCGAATATTCGGTTCGTATTCGGTATTCGGTATAATATCCACTATTCGTATTCGGCTTTGAGTATCTAAAAGACAAAAGTTATTCTGTATGATTTAATGTTTTATATGGTAAAATAAAAGAAACAAATTTAGATCAACATTTACCTACTTTTAACCCACTTTTTGTAATAAAAGGGATTGAAGTTAAATTCTGTCAATATTTACCTAACTGAGGGATGTTTTCCAAAAGTGTTGTGATGTAGCGTACATTGTTGGAACCTGTCAGCGCGGAAAATTGGATGAAATCGTAAACCGAATTATTTCGCCGAATATTCGGTTCGGTAAAAGTTACCGAATATTATTCGGTATTTGGTTATTCGTTGAAACCATTATTCGGCGCATCACTATTATTTAACTATTTTCAACTAGGTTTAAAGTGGGCATTAAAACTACATCGTTTATTTGTGAAGTTGATATACTTACGTTTTAACTTATGTAGCTAATGAATAAAGAAAGTCCTTTCCGCTTGTGAAATGTAAAGAAAAGTTAGTTGTTTATTCAACGTATACTACTTGGTTCACCGAGTAAATGAAACGTACCTATAAGGTGAAATGATCACTCAAAATAAATAAAGACTGTAACGTGTGTGTACAGTCAGCGTCAGATCAAGTTACCCCCTGCAGTGGAAAAATAGCCCCAGACATAAGGACGGTCCAAAGGTCAACAAGGGTAACTCGACGTGACGCCGTGTGCACATAGCTATGGGGATGTTATTTGTTGAATAATTTTATTTTACAATTTGTTTCAGGTAGCGGTAAGCGACGACCTTTATAACTTTATTCACGATCTTTGGCTACAAAATGCACCAATTGGAGAGTTATCGTGAAATTAGTGAAACACAACGACTTAAGATTTAATCGAACTAAGGTCATGCTTAGTTGTCGGACGCAACATTTAAAGGCATTGTCAAGAGTACAGTCTGATCACGGTCATTTGGCACGTGGCAAAAGTCGGAACTAATGCTGTTTTGACATTTTCGCATAGAAAAAACGTTTTACATCGCCCCCTGTCGATGTCTCTGAAGTGCCTTCTGATCGTGGTCGCACTGTAGAGGGTGTGGCGCAAGTTTTAGACTGCGCGTAAGCATTGCCTACCTTCTTACAAACAAATGCACAAAAATATATAAAGAAATTATTGTTGTCATAAAAATTATGGAACGAATTCACCTAATCCATAATATGCACATATAAATATACCCATTTCATAAGGTTAAAAATTCAAAATTACTTGTTAGTCTTAAAAACTTTGCTATTAATATATGTAACCTAGTAGTCATTCTAAACCTACGGGAACATGTCATTTATTCCTGCTACTTTAAGAAGCAGTTAGGTTCAAACCTTTAATTAAAAGTAAATTTATTTATTTATATACCGCGTAAGTTTTAGTCAGTTTATATAATATAGAGACGTTGGTAAAAAAAAACTTCAAAACAACCCTTCATGTTGTGACCTGCACACTGACAAAAAATGGCGACGAAAATAGGCTAACTGCCTATATCGGTTAAAAATTTAACTTTGATGTGTGAATTTAAATAGGCCAACACATGGCGTATCTTTTGTAGTATTCTTATTTCAGTCATTGAAAGGATAATGTGGCCAGTTATAATTTCTTTTTATTCATTTTCGAAAAGAAAGAAAAACGTTCTGATAATAACGAGTTTCACTATGATATGATTGAAATACATTCACTGACTAAACATTTACCTGTATCAATAATTATTTAAACTAGTCAAAAAATTAGTTTTAATGTCTTGCTTACACTTTCGGTTAGAGTAAGTACCTACTACCTTATTGTGATTGATCGTTTTTATTTGTTTTACGTATGTATGTAACTAATTAAACCCTGAATATAGTTGTTTGAATGTTTCAATTTATGAAAAGTCTGCAGGCAGCTTTTTGTTCTAGTCGTGAGGTACTAGCGTGAAAAGACAGTTATAACAAATAAGAAGTAGGTAGGTACTACTTGAAGCGAGTTGTGTTTAAATTATAGTTCTTTGAAAAATGAACTTGTAAGTACGTACTTTAGCTTTTAGCCTTTCCTGATAGATAACTTCAAGTGAAAATGTTCACATTCCTTATGTGTCTGATAAATAAGTTACAGAACGACCAAAATAAAACCTTATTTAGTGATTAAGACAAAGTCTTGATAATAGATTTGTATTGAGCAGCTGTTGTTATCTATTATTTATATGTATCTAGAAAATAATGTATTTATGATAATAGTGAGGGTAATTTAAGAATCACGTTAAATGAGAGATATTGTACAAATTTTGTTAGAATACCTATTTAGTGCATTTAGTTAAAAGGTTAAAAATGTTTTTTTACATACTGTTTTTGTTTTAACTTTGATCATGGAACTTTACTTTTTGTAAGTAATATACTTAAATAGTAAAACATATTGATGTACAGGGTTTATGGTTATACATTCAATAGATATACCTATATCTATAAAGTATATGAAGGCACCACTGTAGCATACGTCATAGTGGTATCCCCGTTGCTATGGTGTGGGAACCCCGTTAGATTCTCAAGCATAGGTGACGCGACTTTCTTGATGCATTATAAATTATGACCACACATTTAACTGATAGGTTTCAGTGTTTAATAATAACAATTTTAAATGTCTAATGCATTAGCTGCTGGGCCAATTACATGCTTCGTATTTATAACAGAAAATCATGCGGACATTGCGCATTCTACACGAAGTGTCTTACGTGCGCGTTTGAAATACTTACTTGCGCTGTGTGTACTTGAGTACTAGCTATGGAACTGAATAACTTTATCTTAAACGATTCGGCTTTCAAATCGATAACAAATGCTGACCAGGAATATACAAAACCCCTCTAGCGCATCTGTTGAGGCTGTATGGATATTTCGGTTAATGTTAATCTAACAGAAACAATTTGTCATTAACCCATTTAGAATTGGGTTAACATTAACAGAAATAGAGGTTGCAGAATTAAACATGTTAACAGTTAACCCTGTTACAGCCTACTGTCTAGGTTTTTGTTGTTGGTACGTTTTCTTTATTCCCAATGGCACCTTTGAATATTTTGATTCTCTTCTCAAAGGATGGCACTCATTTTCATAAATGATATGTGTTCGAGCAGACTGTCCAATGAAACTATGCGTGCGTCACTTATTAGTCCGCTCACGAGATCTTTTGTTGGGGTTAAACAATAAGTTAGGGTAATTAATAACCCTTATCTTTGGGGTTAGAAACATTAACATATTTAATCTGTTAACCGAAAGAATCTATCGAATGGGTTTTCTGATCCCTACATAGAATATAACTATATAGATTAGATTTCGAATATTACTGCACTTTAGTTAGACAATATGGCCAGGTTTATGGTCAGCCTTTACATACAGGATATATCGGTGAACAGCTCTAAACGCGTAAATATAACGGTCAGCGACGAATATTAAAATCAGTTTCTAAGGTGTTCACTGATACATGTAGGTACAACGATGTGAAAAAACATGGCGGATGTCGCATGACTACCATACAAAACAACAATGTTTTTACGATACTTATCGATTTTCGGTACATATCACAAGCAAGTATGTACTTATATCCGATGTTTAAAAACTTTCATGGCTTAATCGTAACCATTCCCTTCAAATATTTTTAGTCTAAGCACACTTGCTGTACTACTATTTGTAGGTATTTTATACTGCATTATTCAGTACTTGTAAACAATGGAAAAATACTCAAGAAATAATTTTCATCCTATTTTCAACATACTGTTAATTATTTTATAAAAATAAATAGGTAGGTTAGGTATGTTTGATTGATTAAAAAAGTGTGTAATGCAACGAAATCACTTTATAACATGATGAATATAAATACCTAATTAATAAGAAAGTGCACAACATTGTATCACAAGTCACACAACTTTATTTTATTTTTATTCGTGTACCACGGCGTCACGTGGAGTTAGACTCTTGTTGAACTTTGAACCGTGCCTTATATCTGAGACACAAGTGCTATTTTTGCACTGCGAGGGGTTGAGGGGCGGTACTGGACCTGACCGGCGTATGTATATCATTGAACTATTATTACTAGCGTATAACTCACTGATGTATATCTATGAAGTTTTGTCATTTCTTAAAAATTGTATTTAGAATTAATATTATATTACTAACACTTTCTTATCTCTAACATAAATGAGTCATAAATTAAGGGTTATTATCACAAACACGTTTATATGCCTACTCATCATTTAGCATCTAGGCTCACCTAGACGGCGTACAGTCGAAAGTCCAACAAGGGTAATTCGACGTGAC
This sequence comes from Marasmia exigua, assembly GCA_019059595.1. Lineage (NCBI taxonomy): Eukaryota > Metazoa > Arthropoda > Insecta > Lepidoptera > Crambidae > Marasmia > Marasmia exigua. The sequence continues at coordinate 18,800,268 of CM032463.1, forward strand.
GCCGTGTGTGCATGCAGGTAAAAGACGGCTTTGTATTTTATTATACTTATATAACATATTTTTATACGATCAGTTTTATAAGGTTCTTTTTTATGTTATCAATGCATCATACATAAATATATTTTTACTCACCTATTAAATTAAACTAATATCAATAGTTTCTTATAAAATGTATACGTTTTGTTAAATATAATATTATGGTAATGAATGCTTAGATTTGTTGATTTATTAATAAAAAATATGTGAGTTAATGTGATTTCTTATGATAATTAATGAGAATTATTAATTACCATGTAATTAATAAAACTAGGTACTAAAGTATGTTAAATTAGAAGAGTACAAATACCAAATATGCTAAAATTGTGCACTGGCTTGTATTTGCAATCATGCAATATGATTTTGTGCCTTTAAATAAATATTATAAATAATAAAAAGGAAACGTATTTATTAAAACTTTTCGTGTGTAGGAAAGTATATTATTAAAATGTTGCTTTTGAATTAATTTGGTGTAATGCAAATTAAACGTAGTTTACTTTTGTAATTCACTGTTGTTTTATTTACAATACTACATTGGTCTTAAAGCTTTGATGGTTATAAATGATTACATACTTTTGATAAATGAGAGCTAAGCTGCAAGTGAGCCAAAAGTTCCAAAAAACTAGAATCTAAAAACAACAAGGCACAAGACTACTAAATGATGTGTGTGTGTCTAATGTGGCTGATGTCCATGGGCGGCGGTGATCACTTACCATCAGGTGACTCGCTTGCTCGTTTGCCTCCCTTTCTCATAAAAAAAGCATATTATTGCGTAAGTACCTATGTAAAATCCAGCCACAGGCCCCACAGCATTTAGCATAAATAAAACAGAACGAGCGAGGCGATATGTAAAGCAGCACTGCAAGCTTATGCAATTTCGGGAACTTATTCATTTATTCGCGACAGAGCTAGGCTTCGGCATGAAAGGGCTGGATAGACTGTACTAGGTACTAGAGTTATAAATACCACAGAATAAGAATAAAGAGAACTGACGTGATACCTAAGTACCATAGAATAAAGAAAACTGGCGTGAAGCAGCGCCTGGCCTTCGCTGTTTCGCTCAGGGAGTGAGGGTACCCTAGGCCCAATCCCCCGATTATAGAGGGGGTTCAAAGGTTGGCAGAGTGTGATCTCTGTGGTGTTGCATTGGATAGGCAATACGTCTGCTTGTCTGTCACCTATCACATGAAAAAAATCTGACTCGTTTTTGCGATATACAGGGTGGAAAAAACCCGACTACCCAAAAAACACGATCTAAAAAGTACAAAACAAGAAAATTGTCTCTGCTGAAATGATTATGCCGTATCGCCGTGGTCGTATGCCACCTAGGTACTGTAGCAAAACAGATTCATTATAATAATAAAATAAAATCAATGTAGGCATACGACCACGGCGATACGGCATAAATCGTTTCAGCAGAGACTATTTTCTTGTTTTGTACTTTTTAGATCGTGTTATTTGGTAGTCGGGTTTTTAGATCGTGTTTTATTGGTAGGCGGGTTTTAGTTTTTAAACTTTATTTTTATTTATCATATTTTTAGTTATGTTTGATACCCCACACGGTACCGTCAAGCAAAAATTTTTTTTATATGTAGTTCCTTACTCTAAGTCACCTAGAGGCCGCTGTAATAAATTGAACGTGATGTCATGTTGCCTATAACCAGAAGACAACCAAGACGCTTCTAACGACACCTCATTTGTTCAAATATGATAACTAGTTTAGAAGCTACGTGGAAACAGATGTACATACATACATACATAGCCTGTCAAAATCATAACCCTCCTTTTGCTTTGCCGTAGTCGGGTAAAAAAGTTTGAACCGTATGCCTTAAATCTTCAAGTTAGCATGTTTTACTTAAGGCGCTAAATTTATGCATACGATATAACCTTAGACACGAGGATCAATGAGGATATACCCACGGATATACCTATATCACAATCGCTTGCTACATATACAACCTGTGCGGATAAAGAATGGGATCAGAAATAGCGGCGCATCTATTCACTTCTCGCTCGCACACTATTTGCGTCTATACTCGCACTCGTGGGGTGATCCCATTCTTTATCCTCACTGGTCGTTGTTATTTGTGAAACGCAAAAACTGTTTTTTTATGGTTTCCTGCCACATCCGCTGTTTGGGTAATGCGCTATGTAAATAATAGACGCGTTTGCGTTTCGTTCACAGGTTTTTGTTCATTTGTCACTTTGTTAGCAGAATAGACAACAAGAAGTTCGTTCGTTCTGCCAAGAACATAATCTGTGGCATTCATCTAACTGACAAATAAATAACCTAAATAAGACTGATTTTTTATCATTTTATACGAAGATTATCTAGTGATTTACAGTTCAATAGCCTGAGTTATCATTATATACATCATAGCTTCTGCCGGGAAATAAATTTAAGGTAAGATTTTTATATTAATCTGTTTTATAGCTTAGAGCCTCCATGTCCGTGTACCGTCGCAATTAATTTCTTATTTGTTCGCTATAAACCCTTGCTAGGAGACTTATGTACTTTAGATAATCGATATAAGAAAAATACTACAATACCTTCATAAAATATTACCACAAATTTTTATAACGGTTTAATGCCAAAGTAAGCTCTATTCATAATCTTGGCTTACAAAAACTTGGGAGTCAATTCCAAAATAATTATTGTTATCATTTTGTGATCATTCTTGAGCTATATCAAAAATATATGATCTCAGCATACGTTTTTTTATGTACTAGATACACACACTTAGCTAGATAATATATTTTTGAAACAAAACATTGGCTGTAGGTTGAAGATGGCAAACTTTTACAAACCAATGTGCCATTTTTTCAAAGAAATGTTTAATGAACACTTGTGTTTTTCCAGTGCCTGGGTGTGATATAATGTATATTTTAAGTATAAATTTGTAATTCCTCTGTTGTATGATATCCTACATTTATCTACTTAGTATGAAATCAGGTCAATGTATGAGATGTTGTATGAATTTTATTTATTTAATGTGGTCAATGACATGCCATAAAGTAATTTTAATTTACTTCACTTTTTTATTTTGTAGTGCATAAACTGCATAATAAATTTTGTGATCAGTGACATGCCCAAAATGTTGTGTTGTGGGATTGTGTGACATTGGTTCACCATTCTGGTTATAGGTATTAGGAAGGTGTATAAACAAATGTGATAATTAGTGATTATTCATATTCTTCTGTTTTTTGGTTCTTCCTTATTAAGTTTTGTTATGATATCGGGAGCTTTTTTCTTCACACTACAAAGAAGGTATTTGATTCCTTCAATAGGTAATGATTTTTTACTAATCTTCTTCTTCTTAAAGCGCCTCTCCTACTAGCAAAGCTTGGCCCTCAATCTAGTAAATTCTTCTCGGTCTCTAACGAGGCAAAACAGGTAGGTGGTGTTTACGATCCCTATCCACTCCGATTTTACGCAGCCATGACTTTTTCCTCCAACCCACACGCCTCTTACTAGCTACTATTTCTAACATCACATACAATGTCCTGGTCCCAAACTAAGGTTTCCCTTTGTACTACGGAAACCAGGAACAACGAAGGTACCACAAACACCCAGACCCAACACAAATATCTGTTTCATCGACAAACATGTGTGTTGGTCGACCCTGATTTATTGTTTTAAAAATTACTACAGTTTTCTTAAAAAAAATCCTTTCCTGTTCTTGTCTAAATTGAAAACTAAATTATTGTATTGTGGATGGAGAATGTCCTGAAAATACATTTTTCATTATACCATGGAATTATTAGTTCATGATTATACTTCACTTTTTAGATCAATAAGATTGTTTTGTTACTTTCCAAAATGTTGCAAGTAAAACACACAGATAATTATGGAACAGTAGAAGCTAGTTTGTAAATACAAAATGAGTGTGGAAAAGCAGAACTATCTTAAAAAATACCAATTCCACAGGTTACAAAAGAAAGAATTTACGAATGGTCCATAAATTTTGTACTATTTATATTGACACTTAAAGCCAATATACATACTTATTCAAACCATATTTGAATATTGGACTGTAATGCATGAAAAATAAGAATTTACACCAAAAAAAGGATGTGACTACCTTTTTTTTAGTGTTAACTCATATGTTTTAATATTAAAACTCTGCACAACTAAGAGTTAGCAAGTATTTTAGTTCATGCTATAGTATCTTTTTACAACAACTTTTATTAAGTTATGTTTATAATTTTTATGCAACTGCTCATTACTTCTTTCTTACACCTAATCAATAACTATAATATAATTTTGATTTCTTAATAATAGAATCTTAAAATTTTCTCCATCCCCAATACCTATCCGGTCGAATCACTCCGGTGTCCCTTCGGAATCTGAGCATAAGGGAATAGAGAGAGTGCTTGTGTCTGCGCACACACTTTAACACTATAATGTTTCCTGCGTATGTGGCTGATCGTTGAGATTGGCTGCCGTAGCTGGAGTCGGTTGGAGGATATTATTAGTGTAATAGCGTCTTCACGAAATACTTCATTTAGGGCCTTAAATAAAGCTAATAGGGTTATATGTTGTTCATGTCATTAATGAAACAATGAAGTGGTGATATACAATTTCTTAGGTCCAAATGTCGAATACGCACGCGCGTCCCACACGCACCCAGTGAGAGTCATTAGTTGCAGCCGGTTACGGCTATTGTCTTAGAATGTTGCTCATTGGCTTCAGTGCCCCATTAAGAGCACACCTATCTACTGCTGCGCCTATTGCTTTCCACATCTTAGATCCTTTTTATTCTGGTTCCTTTCCTTCGTTAACTCCGATACCCATAGCACAAATGCTTCTTATGATGCTTTGAAGCTAAGCTACTTTATACTACAGGATTAAGTCGATGTATGTGATGTTGTCTCATTTGCACTAATCGTAACACTCAAAACATGCATCTCAGGCATAAATGCATATAAGATATAGTACTTGTCTAAAGAAATGAAAGATGACCTAGCACATTAAATAAATTAAGATGAAATTATGTTCTCAGCATAGAATTATTACAATTCTATGGTTCTCAGCGTGAATTGAACTCGCAAGATAACCTTACTTGCTACCCCAACCGCGACATTCAATATTCTACTGACATTTAACATCCTCAACAATAACTTCACCCATAACCGCCATTTCATATTATCAAGCTATAATTCTTATTTTTCCATAAAAAATATTATTCTTTCGCCTTACAAAGGGTAGTAAACAGCTCTCGGGAGACGCACCATATGTATATAGGCCTGATAAATAGTACCTAATACAAATCGAAATCTCCGTCCGGGTCAAACCGCGCGGCCCATACATACTCACTAAGTTGAAAAGAGTGCAGAATACTTTTTGCAACCTTACTTCATGTAAAGATGCACGAGTAGATATACTCGTTTCTTTTTTTTAAATTGGTAATAAGTAAATGATAGATTATGAGTTTGATTTTCGTGAGAAGTGAGGGACCTGGGCTCCCAAATCCCGAGAGCTGCGTGCTGTGTGGGTGGTGGATGCGCCGGGCGCGGCGGGCGGGCGGCGCATCCTCCCTGTGCCTGCCGCCCTGCGTCAGTGCCGCCAGTCGCCCGCCGCCGCGCGCCCGGCCGGCCGCCGACCTCCCTTGCATAACACCACCACAGTTACGACTTCATTGCAACATTATTATGCACTTCGTGAATTAAACAATACGTTATCCCCTTTCAAAATTCTATTTTAACACTGTTTCTATCTAAACTTATATAAAGAATTTATATCTATGTTATTAAATGTTAAAAAGAAGTTAAATTATATCTAAAATTCTAATATGTTTAAAAGTTGCTGTGCGCGACCTAACAAAAAAGTCAGTAAAAGTAAATCAAAATCAGAAAAAATGGATGCAATGTCAGACACGAATGACACAAATAATAAAGAAAAAATAGAAAATAACACCGAAAGCAACATAAATAAAACTGACGAGCTTGTGTTAAGTACACCTAAAGATGTTGTGAAATCTGAAATTAGTGACAATAGTAAAGAAGAATGTGTTTTACAAATTAAAACTGCAGCTTACAGAACAAAATAAAGTGGCATTCAATGACCTGGTAGATGATGCGGGTGTAGAAAATATTTTAGATCGGGTTGACTTTAAAAGAGATTTGTCAAAGAAACGATTTTCAGTAGACTATAAAAGGAGTCGCTTAGATTTTAAGCGATTTTCTGTCGATTGTCGCCGCGATTCTGCCACCTTAGAAGAATTGGCGCGACTCGAACAAGAGTTAGCTCGGACTAACGTCGATGTACGGCCTGGTAATAGACGAAAATCCTCAGGAATTCTTAAATCTACAACCAGTAGCAGTAATGGAATTGCTGAACAGCGTGCACCAGTTAAACCCGAGTCAGACGATGACGAAGTATTTGAAGGAACTACCGCTCCGAGTAGTTCCACTGAGGGTCCACAGGAGCCTCCGGCAACACCCGTGGGCCGTGATGAGCTAGCCCTGCGAAGGCATAGATTTTTCTCGGATCTCGTTTGCGCCGCACGCGCAGCTGTAGAGCATCGCGTGCGATTTGATCCTTTGGGTCCAGTTGTAGCCGATCCAGGTGAGGAAAAGGACTTAATTTAATGTAACCCTTATCAAGACGTACCTTCTTTTAATTCACTTGCGGAATATTTACTTTGTATACAAAGAAGATAAAGGAATTATCAAGGACGTTATAATGTATCTTATACCTAAGTAACACTTCTAAAAGAACCTTTAAAAAATAAATTTACACAGACCAGGAAGGCAAGGATAAAATCAATGTTGGTTGGCTGATGCCCAAGTAAGCACTTTATCCGCCCCAACCAGTTTGTGTTTCAATAGATTTTACTGACTATTACTTATACCTGCGATAAAGCCGGCTTTATTTTCAAAACAATATTATATTCAATAATCACAATGGACCAAATAGGATTGTAAGTGTTGTATTTATTGACACGTAAACTGAATCATGGATTTTTGTTTACTATAAAATGCAATAATGAGGAAAGACCACCAATAGTAATTCCATTACTTACGGAACTAATCAATTTGTCTGTCGTCAATAAAGTTAATTCTTCAACTTAATCAAAGCTCCGTCGTATGTCGTGTCACAAAATAAGAGACCTACACTGACCAGCAAAATTATGTCAACTTTAAAAATATTTCGTAACTTGCAAAATGTGTATTTTGTTAAATGATTATATAATTATTTATGTTAATTCAGAGTTTGTCAATAGGTTTTAGATCATTAATTTGTCAGAAGTGTTTTGTCACTAGGAAGTGAACCCAATTTCTTAAATGAAGACCTAAATAGGTGGATGATATAGATGAGTTTTCCATATTATAAACATTAGTGTCTATTATTCTCAAAAATTTAATTATAAAGACAGATCAATTATGTTTTGAATGCTGGTCAAGCTCGTCCTGGCGGTTAGGTTAAACTTTGTATGATTAAATTATCGATAGAGCAAGAGCTCTCACCATTCGTCTATATTCTTCTATCGATATTGCCTTAAGGGAATTTGTTCCAGTAAAGTTCACGTACCAAAATTACTTTCGGCGGAAAATGGGCCTTGATATTTTATTCGAACTTATAATAAACATTACAGCAATAATAATACCCATGTTGATGATGGGGGCGATACATGGATGATGGAGGATTTTGTCTGCATGTTTTTAAGGAAGAAATCCATTATTTTATGACAATGGATAGTTACTTTATCAAAAAGATAAGTGTTAGGTTCTTTTAGAAGGAAAAGGTTTTTATCTGGCAACCTTGAAAACATTTTAGTATGTCTTTGCACTAGAAATTCTCCAAAAGTGTTAGTCTTTTCAAATTTATTGAGAAACATGCGATGTTGTTGTTTGATTCGATTGTAAGCTGTGAATCAGATGTATTGCCATAGTAGTTGACTGGATTTTCTTTGGATACATGCTAACCAAGCACATCAGTTTAGTCTCTTTTAGCAATCTGCAAAATATATTAATAACATTTTTAATGTTATAGCAATAAAATAGGGTCAACTTGCATGCAATGTGCGACATATTCTCTGAACTCGCTTAGACACTTAAGTTGTCCACGTAGATACTTTGTATTGGCATAAAATATTCATCGTTCGTATCACCGCTCTATATTGATTGCTCCGGCCCTATTCTACTTTATGAAATACTGTTCATTCGTATAAGTAATTGTACGTAACTTGTCATCATTACTATTCGGTACGTCACCGAAATGAGTGAGTCATTATGATGGCTCACGGAGACGCAGAGCGATAGTTTGGGCGTTTGCCTCTGCTTGCCGGCAGTGACTAGAGAACGGCTGACAACAGTTCGGTGAATCACGCCAGTATCCGTCCGCCGACTGCTCCAGCCAGTGCCCGGAGACTCACGCGCATGTTTACACGCGTATGTGTTTCCATATTGCTATTAGTGCGTGAAAGAACGGTTTCGTGTTCGCATACAGTGCTCGCAATCGTTCCAATCTGAAAGGATTTTTTGATTCATCCCATGTTTCGGTAAGCGCTAAAATCAAACTCAACTAGACCACAGAATCTAGTTAGGCGTCTCTACATTACGTCAGTACATACATGCATTATTATCGTACTGTTAGAATGACAGGATAAAATATTGATCAGTTGGTATGTTATTTATATTCGAATTTCACGTTTTCACTGTTTTATGCCGCCGGTCATGTCGGCGGATGTAAGGCAACCCGAATGATGTCATTCAACTTATATTATTTAATGGTTGTAAGAATGTTCAATCGACTATCGAGCTTCTGAATATTAATAAAAGTTTATTAACGTTTAATTTAAAGTTAAATTAAACACAAATTTATTTAAACAAAAAGAAACATTACGTACCTATAAGATTCTTGCGTGCACTCATCTGCCTGTACACACACAGTCATCTTACCTTTCAGTAACCTTACGTAAATTAATTAAAATGTAACAACCGTTTCCCATACCAATATCTCGACATTTCATAAAGTTTGTAATAGAGGTCATAGGCCTATCCCTATGATAGCGCAGTGGATTTCGCCCTGGTCGCGGGTTCGTGTGCCTACAGCAGCACAAATATGTATTGTTATTCGTCTAGGGTCTGAGTGTTTGTGGTATTTAGTTTCCCTAGAACTACAATGTTTGTTATACTGTCTCAGTTTCTTAATTCTGTAACCTTTCAATAATTAATGTAATAATAAATTAGTAAATTATTACTTAAATGATGTTTTAAAAGAGTTATGCAGGCTAATTGAACAAACAACTAACATTAAGTTTCCAGACAGAGACCTCATTAAATTTGAATAATGGGATGGAAAACATCCAGTTGAAATAACGTTTTTCTTTACTTACACAAAGGTCAACCGATGTTTTGTAGTTAAATGTGATTTGAAGAAACTGGTTAATGTCCTGTTATTATGTTTGTATAATTACACAGGTTTTTAGTTAAGATAATACCATTATCAACATTAATAAACTATTAAATAGAGAAATTAGTTAATATGAAGATAATATCTATACTTAACTAATATTTATTTCTAGCAACAACCTAAAATTTTCGGATTTTTTATAAAAAATGTTTTTGCATTAAAAAATACGCAGTGGAATGTACTTCACAACCCACAGAATTTATTATGAAACTATGGTTTGCCGGTCGGTACTTAGGTAAGTTGATCCGCGCCCAGTTGAATCGATTCTGCTCGCTATTGTTTGGGGCTCATCGATATGTGAAAAACATACACTCTGTGGTGATTCATTGTTTACAGGCGATCGGTCCCTTGTTCCCTACTCTTCTGCCGCTCTGATTTCGTTATATAACCTTCAGATATTCCCGTTATGGTCTACGCATTACTTAAGAAAAGTTGATTCTATCCTATTTAGTGGAGATATTCTATCCTATTTTGTGGAGATATTCCATCCTATTTTGTGAAGATTTTATGAAAGCACTTGGTATTATTTAGCCTATCATGAATAGCCTTCTCTCATTTATGTATCTTTGTATTTTGCCTCTTGAGGACTAATAAGGGATAGAAGAACTGTTCAGATTTTTACTATATTTAATCTGATCTTCGGTTGAATCGGTCACAGTTATACTGTTTCATGAACGAGTTGAGAGTATTGTGGGATATTTAAACACATTCACTCCCAATCTGACCCGGCTGGCACACCTCCCAAGCAAAATATAAATATAGAACCGAAAATATTGCTGGAAAGCTACTACTATGACATCACTACTTGTAACATGTTGATGTGGTTGCTCTCCCTTCATGAACACTCAAAAATATATGTTGTCTCGTCTAAGATCTAAATTTCTTTAAATAATAAACAGGTTGGTATCTTAATAGTTTAGTGTTTCGCTTCTGTCACGTTTCTGAGGGAAGCGCGCTCATTAAAAATGTACCTGAGCCGGTCGTTTAGTTAGTCTGGTACCTAGCGAATGTAGAGCAAGCTAAGAGGAGTCCACTTATGTCATACTAGTCTCACCTTACTTCACTTTAATCAGAGTCGTTTTTCTAGAGCTCGTGTGGCTTAAGATTTGCTTTCAGTACTACACACTAGTGGTGTTGGCTGTTGTGCAAGGAAAAGTATTTTAAATGATGCCGAGTCGGATATGGTGAAACAGGTCAAGCGCGAATCTCGCTTGCCTTTGACCTGCAAATGAATACATAAACATAAAAGGCGTCAGCACATGGCGGTACAACATTTGTGCAGCAGATGGCCTTTAATTATACATAGCTCGCCAATCGGGTGGTAATTGGTGACTGGTATTTAGAGAAATCATAAAGAAATAAGATTTTCACACAAAAATAGAAAAAGATGATTTTGCGGATTTCCCATACATAGAAACTCTAACATTTTTTATTTTGTTTCTACGGGACCCTTCATGGGCGAGTCCGACTCGCACTTGGCCGCTTTTTCGATTGAAGAGTAGTGATGTTAAATCTAAATGTTAATTAAGTGCCTCATTGAATAAACGATCTACATTTATTAAATGACAGTTAATGATGAAGTTAAATGAAAGTAAAATGTAACTTCGATTTAATATTCACTTGGCATATTAAGATAGCTTGGTTCTATAGGTTTGAACGAATCATCTCTTAAGTATATCTATCCATCTATTCCAGGGCCATATACCTTAGAAGACGTCAAAAGCAGTGTTTATGAAACGCTTCTGTAATTTATATACGACCTTGGCCGTAAAAATAAACGTGCAGTAAATATAGGCGTCTAATGCTAGTCATACACCTGCTATATATGCCTTAATAAGAGCGTTCACTACTCATGAATAAAATATCAGCTAAGACCGAATAGCATTGATCCGTTGAGAAGATATTTAACAACAGTTATTTATAATCAGAAGTTCTATTTATATCATAAATGTTTAAACGTTGGTATCGGGTTCACGGACGATCACATTTATGTCATAATATTGAAATCGAATCAAGCATATGCTATGAAAAAATCCAATGGCTGGCAAGGTCTGCGAGTAAGTGTTAAAAGTTATTCCTTAATCAGTGGTCATCGCTTCGATAATTATGTCACATTTATTATTATTTATGCTATGTGACATAACATGTATCTTTTAGAAACCACACCAACGTTGCATCGTGTGGTTTAAAAGTAAAGAATGGATGTATATTTATTTATCGTCCGGTAAGCACTTGTAAAGCCAGCATTATCTAGTTTAGGGCATACTTACTGTTAATGTAAACGGCACACGGCCTTGTTTACGAAAGGGTCGTGTCTTGGTAAACTTTAGTTAGATGCTTTAACTTAGCTGAACATGAAAGGAAAGTAATCGCATTGTTTATGGTAAACTTGTTTCAAAATCATCTGATAACGGTTCAAGTACCTACTTATTGATATGTATTATAATCTATAAAGCGCAGTAAAACTTTAGCAGTAAATCAACGAAGTTCTCAGGGAAGAAAAACAAGATCGTAAACTCGGAAACGTAGTTATCAAAGGAACACTTATAATAAAAGATAGAAGAACAGTTACAAAGAATTATCTTCTCAAAGAGAGAATCTAAAGGAATGCCGGAAGGACTTTTTCCTTAATACCCCGGTTCATCCTCGTCCAAATTCCTTAGTTTCTCGTATTTTATCATCAGAATATTCCATTATAAAATATATTATTATATTGTTAGCAAATCACTTGGTTTATGGTGGATTTCAGTTCAGGTCATATTTCACGAGAGAAACCAGTTGGATGCAGAGATATTTCAAATCCCCTTGATATTCTAGATGCTCAACGCAGCGTGGTTTAGTGCCGGACTTCTCGGACAGTGGTCGCAGGCAAGTCTGTGCGGGTGTGTAATCCAGTCGTAACGGGCTGCCGAGTGAACCACCTCTTTTTCAACGTGGTCATGCGGTTTAAGCTTTCATTCATTATACGTTATACCAGTTTTGGTTACGAGAAAGTTGCGTGCAAAATATTGTACCCACTGCTTTATTAAGTGGTTAAATAAATGGATACAACATTAACAATACCAGCTTGAGAGAAGATGAAGTTGAAGTTAGAAGTACGTGTCGTATTTTCGTGTACAGTCGCCTGCAGGGAAATGTTAACCTTGACTCCTAGTTAGTTCATAGGTAGTGCAGGTTAGTCAATCGCGTGTGAAACAGGCGTCAATCGACGGAGAAAATAATTACCAACAACACTTACTTTTTGACAAAATGTCGTAAATTATATACTTTTCTAAATAACTCTTGTCCCCCGGCGAGCTCCGTCCCGCCCTAATGTCTATTTTTATTTTATAGTTAAACGGAATCAAAATCCTATGACCTTCCCCTGGTTCTAAGCTACCTATCTACAAATTTTCAACCAAATCGGTCCAGCCGATCTTGAGTTACCCATATTCTTCTTATGCATATAATTTTAAGGTATAAAATATTTTTATTTTGCATCATCATTTCAGCCAATAAACGGCCACTGCTGGACATAAGCCTCCCCCAATGATCTACACACAGGTCGATCTTGTGCCGTCCGCATCCAAGGTATCCCCGCGACCTTCACCAGATCGTCGCGGTCCACCTTTTGAGGGGCCTGCCACGGCTTCGACCTCCTATCCTCGGCCTCCACTCGAGGACCTTTCTGCCCCACCGGCCGTCTGATCTCGCAATGTGCCCTGCCCATTGCCACTTGAGGCATGCAATTAAGAATGTTGACAATTTTTTTTTAATTTCCTTAAACTCGGTTGAAAATAAAAATTATGACTGAAAAAATTTAGTTTCGAGATATTTAATTTCAAAATAAACGGGTTGTAAAGTGACGTCATTGCCGTCCCAGTACTCCGACACACTAGCTCAGTCCACTCGCGTGTCCTGGTAATTACTTGGTTAAAAATAAAAAAACAACATGACTGAAACTATATTACGATGAGTAGTGTAATTCCCGAGATACTTAATTTAAAAAAAAATGTTTTACGGTGACTTCAATACTAGCGCCCGCCTGCGAAATAATTGTAAATTCATAATACTTGGTCTTTTTTGATGAAACAAAAACTTGAATATTTGTATAGATATTAGCTCTAACTGGGACCATATTTTTATGCGATTTTGTACACCAATTAACATTCTCCATTCTTTGGACTATGCCTTTGGCCTTGGTTCTCCTGCGGATCTCATCATTCCTGATATGATCACGCATGGAGACTCCGAGTGCTTTAAGACGAAAGTGTGTATAGCCGCTTGCGTATTCCACAATGTGCCGCTTAAGAAGGCTCGAAAGTAAGTATATCCGACCGTGGGAGAGTACGATTCGGCATGAATTGGGCAGCTAGACCGGAGTGATACCACGGCCTCACAGAAAACCGGCGTGAAGCAGCACTGTGCTGTGTTTGCTGCGTGGGTGAGGGTAGCGGAGACCCAATCCGGGTAAAGGGGTTTAAAGGTTGGCTGGTGTCGCGGTGTCTAAGGGCGTTGGAAATAGCTTACCATCAGGCGATCCGTCTGCTCGTCTGCCACCTATCACTTAAAAAAAAACATTTACGACATTTTATCAAAGTATTTTTCTCTATCCATTGCCATATTTTTCATAGGTGTACACCAAAAACGTAATTTTATGTAAGTACTAGTATGGTAACTTAGGGGTATGCTAGGCTCCTTACAAAAAAAAATGTTTTGTTTTGAAGCCTTTTGGGAATACATTGACTTTATTTGTATAGCCAACCAATCAACCAATTGGCTAGTGAACTGCGCACAAATTTGGTACGCCGCTAATTGATTTGTTTCGGGAACGTTTGTTATTTAACCAGTCTTGATTAATTTAATTTATTATAAATACATATCTTTTATAGCTGTTGCCAATCTAGTATCAAATTTTCAGAGAAGTCGAACCGCATAAAGCTGTATGTAAAATTGAGTGACTTCCGGCAAAATAAAAAATAAAGAAAATTAAGTCCTTATTCTCAATAAAATTAAAATTTGTGACTACTAACACGATGTTGTTAAATTATAATGAATCTATAGATAGATAAGAAGTTTGTAAATTTATGGCAACATCCATGAGCCATGACTGTACCATTGTACAGATCGCAACAAGGAAACATTCGACGCCCGGATATTACGTATTTAGCCCCTGCATTGTTGACGTACGGCTCGTGTTTCTTTCGACCAGGGATACCACGAATTATAAATAAGAAATACATTATAAATATATCTTCTCTTCTTCTTCAGCAGCATGTATTTGCCCACTGCAGAGCATATGCCATTCTAATTTCTCTCCACTTCCTTCTATCGTCGGTTTTCCTGGACCACTCTACTTCAGTTTGAGCCTTGATGTCATTATAAATATATAGAAAACTTAAAGTAACACATCACATACATACAACAGTATTATAAAACGTTTTCTCTATCCCTCCTCATCTTAGAGTGTAATTCCCTGTTGCGTCCAAAGCTGTCCCTCTGGAGCCCAGGGTACGCTTAGACCATGATTCAGGATTTGGGGAGTCTGGTATTTACAAATTAAGAAGCTACTGCCATCTGACCTTCGTAAGCCTTTAGGGGAATCAGTCGCGTTAGAGGGGCAAATTAAATAGGTACATTTGATTGATATACGACATTATTATATTTTCTTGGTAAGACAAGTGAACACAGACATACTGATATACAGGATGTCTTTTTATATTCAGTGTAGACTTTTTCTATGGAAGCGCAAGTAGGTTTAACAATTACACGTTTCAGAAACTATCCGAAACGGGCAGGTTTACTCACGATGTTTTCCCTCACCGCCGAAATAATGGTAGAAATACGCACATAGTATAGTACGCACAAAACTATTTCTGTCATATATTTGCAAAACTTTTTGGATAGCTTAAAAAACTGATGATGATGCAACGAGGAATCGCACGTAGATACTGATACGTTTAGTTTATTTGAAAATATTATGAAATTAAGTAGCTTTAGAATAGATCTTTTGCCTTTATGAAAAAAATTAAACAATGCCTGCTTCACGTTCATTCAAATACAACAAAATTGCAAATATCCCACCAGGAATGACTATTTCTTTTCGACGTTGCGTTCCGTTCAAAGGGAAAATCTTTATGGGCTGTTCGGCCTTTATACCCTATTGTCCCTATTAAAGAAAAGCGTCTTTTGATTCAGGCATCGTTGAATACGTAGAATTGAAGTATTTATCTCAAAAAAGGCTATACAGTAATATTTCCTTTTGTTTCTTCCATGGGATACTTACTTATAGTTATTACTACTTAGCACTTTTTGTCTGACTTCAGAAACACAAAGAAGAGTTTATAAATTCTATTGTATATGTTATTAAGTATATTATCTTTTATATAAATGTAACTTGAAGTGAGTCAATTTTATTTACCAGATCACACGAACGTGTATTATTATTTATTTTATTAGTTACCGATGGAAAAATATTCCACGAACTGAAGGATCATAGGAAAGCTATAAAAGCTATTTTGTGGTAAATACATATATGTTGATAGCACTTACAATTTAGATTCTTAGTATTCCCCTTAAATTCAACCCTAAAGGGATTAAATAGGGGGTTGAACTTTGTATGAAAGTATGTAATTTGTAATTGTATGTAATTTCAAATGTAAGAATGGTATAAAATGATAGATCTGTTTCTGGAATTCCAACATTTTAACGATCTCATCCTGTTTAAATATGACCAATATATACCTAGATACCTAGTAAGTATGTAACTAAAAAAAATATGGCAATATACTTTTGCAAAATAATTAGACGGATGCGAGTAATAGGTAATAGAAATATCCTGCACTAAAATTATTTAGTTTTATTTACAATTATTATCAATACGTATGAATTTAATAAAACGTTATCAGAATTTAAACGTTGGATATTTTTAAAATGAAATTACGTACCTACTAAAATGAAATTGCCTACGTTCCATGATTATAAGTCGTTGTTATGTCAAGGAAGATGAGATGAGTCAAATGAGATAACCTCAATTACACAAATATTAAAAAAGCGTGTTAAGTAGGTAGTATGTTTTACAATCATATTGTACAATAAGTTGGGCATTATTGATACATTAAATTTGAAGAAATTCTCTTACGTATCTGCCCATTACTGTACGGGTGAATCGGTTTTCTGTTATCGCTCCATATCTTTAGTAACACAGTTGATAAACTTCATGTCCAATCAGTGTACTGTTAAAATTACAACAAGTAACAAGTTTCTCTATATTATTGATTAAAATATTATTGTATTGACTAATTCGGAGACAGTGCCTAGTAGTTTTTAGTAACCATGGAGGAAACACTTCAAAATACTCGAAATCTTATTCAAATGTTTGAAGGTCGAACCAACAGTTCTGAAAGAGTGGGCGTGGCTGAAGCCAGAAACCTAAGCTACGAACATCTAGGTAATCAACAGTTAATCAGTTTAATTTGCTACATATGTAGAAATAATTATTTAATATCAACCATAGCGCTATTCAGATAGATGCGAACATTTTTAAATGTTGATGTTGTTTTGGTATTTTACCTACCATACAGTGCAAAAGACTACTTAATGTATGTATAATAATATAATCGTATAATTTTTTTTGGTCATTCGACAGTGATTGGGTCGATTAAGTCATAATTATGTGCTTTTTTAACGGCAAACCTTATAGATAGTACGAGGAGTGCCTCCAATAAAATACCTAGTATATGTACCTACTACAGTAACATATCATATATGATATTGATAAATTTCAAAAGACGGCTGGAATAAATACTTTCTGGGTTCAATAACAAGGTGTTACGACGTGACGGGTCCATTGTAAAGATTTAGAAATCGCTACATACAGAGCCAAACATATATCACAAAACTCTCTGGTTTTAACGGTTCTATAATACGAGTATTCTCGGATTTAATTCAAGTTATTCTACATGTCGGTATGTACACATCAAAGTAAACAAAGGACATCCTCTTTTTTGCTCCAAGTCACCCAAAAAGATTCTGCTGTATTCTGTAGGGCTCGTCCCCCTGAATATTTATTACTATTGCACCAAAGCTATAGGGTAAATGTCCTTGGTTTTATTTGAGTTCAAACTTAAAAATCTTCATACATTTTCAGCGAATCAATGAATAAAAACATGCCAAATCTTGACATTTGAACATCAGGGGGACGAGTCCTAACAGAATACAGCATTTTTTTTCATATTTGATCCAAAATTATATGAAATACTGAGGATCTATCTCCTTTTGATGGAAAATTATTATTCTACCTCAACTTCACCCTTTCTAATGAATTACGTTTCGATTCCTGTGGTTCCGCGTGAAATCTCTCAATATTTAGGTTAACATAACCTAACCTACCTGAAATAAAGTTAAATACAACTTTGCTAAGGGTAAATGCTACTAAAACTACCTTAACAAAGTCATTTTGTTTTTTGTAGTGAACTCAAGGACTCTTGGCTGATGGTAGATTATTTAAATTCATTAATAATGAATGGTATATAACAGTTATGTTGTTCAAAAAGGTCAGTAAGAAGTAACTAATGTACTTGATCCAATGACTTGGTGGCAGTCGGGGTTATATTTCGTTTTCCGCGAGTCCTTGCGCTTTCTATACTTGTAGTTACGATGCGCTTTGATTTATAATCTATAAATTCTAGTCTGTAGGACAAACCGGTGTGTTTGCACTTTGTCCTCAGGTCAGACACATATCTCTGCTCTAGACTGGTCCAAGCACTCAGTGATGATAATAAAAGACGCGGGAACAAGATAACCGATATTTACTCTACTTTCATGATTTTTATTAAATGAAAATGTTATTGCATACAATTGGTATCAACAGGCGAATTGAATGCCAATGAATGAATGCTCGTATTTACTGTAGCTTATTGTCAACAGCTAGCGAAGCAGAGCCAACAGGAGCTACCAGCAGCCCAGCTGCGGAGCTTGAAGCCCTGATCGAGCGCTTGGAGCGCGTCACCTCCCGCTTGGAGCGGCTGCCGCTACTGCGCGCGCGCTCGTGTTCGCCGCCGCGCTCGCCCGCGCCCTCGCCCATTTCCTCGCCCACGCCGCCAGAAGAAGCTTCCGAGCCGCTACCACTCCCGAACTTAATTGTCAGCGACAGTATGAGTGTCAACGGGTATCAAGACCTTGTACAAGTGAGTAGTGGTTTCTTATAGTTTGGCAAAAAAAATCTACCCCTAATGTTTCATTAGACTTGATAAAGAAATTCCCACTTGACCATTCGTTCGTATTCTGTAATCCGTTGCGTAATTTTGAAGATCGAAGCTTACACAAGGACTTGGGACAGACAGTGAAAGCGACTTTGTTTTATACTATGTAGTTTAGACGACCCGTTTGGTTGGTGCACCTAGTGGTTTCTGCACCGGTTGAGATGCAAGGGTCGCGGGTTCGATTCCCGCACCAACACAAACGTTTGTTGATGAAACAGATGTTCCTGTTGGGTCTGGATGTTTGATTCCATAGTACAAGGGAAAACCTTAGTTTGGGAACCAGGACAATGTATGTGATGTTGTAAGCGATAAATTCGCCTTTTCAACAACGACAGTTACAATGAGTCATATAATATATTGTATGAAGAAATAAAAACACTTTGGCGTAAAGAGGGAGCGGTACTCGTATGATTCATATAGTATTAGGTATTATGCTATGAGTCAGCATATGGATGGGATCGTATAATAAGCATAATTAATTTGTTAACGTGTCAATATTCTTGTTGATACGAAAATAAAGTTTTATTTATCTTCATTATGATTTGTCTGTCAACAAACTGTCAAACTTCGATATGGAGTTTACTAAGTGGAAACGCCAAAATTTAATAGTGTACACTATGTTTGTTTGTGTACAGTGAAAATCAATTATGTATTTTACAAATTGACTTATATGAGTTTTTCGTTCTGTTATAATTTTCTTCAAACTGTTCGTTCATAAATATTAACTACTTATTGATGTTGACTGTACGTAACAATAAATATCTATATTATACTAGCTGACCCGGCAAACGTTGTTTTGCCATATAAATAAAAGGGTTGATCGTAGAAGGGTGAAAATTGAGGATTGTATGTATTTTTGTATGTTGTATCATAAAAAAAGAGAAATTAAAAATTTTGTCTAAAAAATAAAAATAAAAATTTAGGGGTGGACTACCCCTAACATTTAGGGGGATGAAAAATAGATGTTGGCCGATTCTCATAGATACCGGATAAGCACAAAAAATTTCATCAAAATCGGTCAAGCCGTTTCGGAGGAGTATGGCAACGAAAACTGTGACACGAGAATTTTATATATTAGATTAATGAGTTTGTACGGGTACATTTGTACGCAACTGTAGAAGGTTAGGATATGATTTGTAATGAATATTTTTCTCTAGCCACTCTGAAATTTCTAAAACCTTTTTAAAACACCATTAAAGATTTTGAACGAATCATAGATAAAAGGGTTCTCTCTCGTGTAATCTACGGGGAAGGCCGTACCTTTGTTATTTCTTTTGTGAGGCACAAAGGATTGCAGGGGCATCATTTTCTAATTAGCACCGGACCCTGGCGCCGACCAGGAAGCGCACATCACGATTTTGTCGTCATTTCCTTGGTTACTTCCATCGTTAATTGTCAGTGTTCGATTTACAAGAGGAATCTATTTGTCCATGTGGAACCTACCTAATAATAAAATGGCAAATATAAGGAATACCTAAAACAATTTTCTCTTATCTAATGGACAACATTTCATATTTTTAACATGTCCATATTGTTTTTTTATATGAAAATAAACATAAAACGAACAGACCCATATTTTTTCTTTTTTCAAAATTTGTCCATTTTCATGCATAAAATAATTAATGAAATTCTTTTTATTCTAAATAGACGTAAGCGCCAAATGACGTCATCGGACGGCTGAATACAGCGATATTCCTTTGCTTATCATTGTTTTAATAGAAAAAAGGTACTACTGTCAAAGGTAAATAATACTAGTGTCAACGTTGTCAACGTCATTCATACATTCAACGTTGACAAGTTGTCTTTTTTTTTGACAGTTACATGTCATGGGTATGGCATTTCGTAAATTTAATACTATAATGTGCTAAGCAAAGAAATATTTAACATTCGGCCGTCCGATGACGTCATCTTACGTTTTTTAGTTTTTAATTTTTTTCTCAGTAAATAAGCAATATAAAAAATAAATAAATATATATTCGAGCAGCGGAAAAGTAAACAAAGAATTGGTATTTTTGTTTCAGAGCTTAGCAATTTTGAAATGTTGTCCATTATAGATTAGATGAGGAACTTTTTTAGTCCTTAACTTTTAACCTTCAGGCTCGGGCACTATAAGTTATTTTGTTATTTAATAATTGAGGAAAATTCCGACGGAAAACTAAAAGATAAAATATCCCCCATTGAATGTCCATAATGGAGACCTTAAATAGTTATGAAATGAACGACAAAATGATGATACATGTAGGAATTCTTGTAGCGACTAGCGAGGTATTTACGTGTGTAGTTCAGTAGTGGAATAAATAAATCATCTCGATCCTTTTTATTCAGAAATGTTCAACTCTATTTTGGAATACCCCGTGACCCTGGTAAGGTGCTCACAACCAGCAGTTATGTAACAGTATATTAAAATATTTGCGCCACGATAACAACTTATAACTGTGTGTAAGATTTTGCTAATTATTAAAAACTAGTGGCCCGCCCTCGCTTCGCTTCGGTACTTAATTTAATTTTAGAACAATACATTAAGAAATTGTATTTTTCTATACGAACTTGATTCGCAATTAACCAAATCTGAGATTATAGGTAAGTAGGTAGGTTTTGAACGGAGACTGAAATGCCTTTCATTCACTTTGCATATGTTTTCATGACTGATGAGCACTAAATATGAGGAATCTTCCTTACGACGTTAAAACCCCATTTCACATTAAAAAAATGCTATATAATTGATATAATAATTGTTCATGACTCTAGCTTTAAAAATAACGACACTTCTTTACGGCGTTGTAACCCCCGCCACCCTTCCAGGATTGAATAAAAAAGTGCTAAAAATTTTCTGTATGAATGTCCAAATTCTAATTTTCATAAACTCGAACATCAAATATGGCGAATCTTCCATACGACCCTTAAACCCCATTTCACTCCTTTAGGAGTTGAGGAAAAAAATGCTAAATATTTTTAATTAATTAAAAAGCCCAGAAATAAATATTTTTAACGTTTTAAAAATATCCAAACTTCCATACGTCGTTTTAACCCCCGTTCACTCTCTTTAGGGGGTTGAGTATAAAATATGCTGAAAGTGCCGATATTAATTTTGTATTAACAGTACAAATACTAATTTTCACGATTCTAGCAGTAAATATAACGAATATCCCATACGCCGCTTCAACCTGAAAAAAAGCTAAATATTTTAATTTATATAAAAATCCCAAATATCAATTTTCTAGCTTTAAAAATAACCAAACTTCCATACGGGGCGCTTCAACCCCCGTTTACTCTTTTAGGTTGAATATAAAATATGCTGAAAGTACTGATATCAATTTGTACGAACAGTGCAAATACCAATCTTCACGAGATTGGTATGCAATCTTCTTCTCTAGCATTCAATATGACGAATCTCCCACACGACGCTTCAACCCCCATTTTGGGGGTTGAACAAAAAAAATGCCCAAATCACTTTTCCTAAACTTGTTTGATGAGCCCGAATACCAATTTTCATGACTCTTTAAAAATAACTAATAGAAATGTTTCTACCCCCATTTAACCCTTTTAGGGGTTGAATTGAAAAAAAAAAAACTGAAACATACATTTTATTGTTTTGTTAATAAACGTAATCCGAATTTTCAAAACTCTAACATTAAAAATGACAGTATGAATGCATACTAACGTTAACCCGCCATTTTCATTCACCCCTTTAGGGGTTGAATTTTTAAAAACCCCTTCTTAGTGCACACTCACAATAAAAACTACCCATGTGCCAATTCCATGATTTTCGGTCCAGTAGTTTCGGCTGTGCGTTGATAGATCAGTCAGTCAGTCACCCGCCTAGGCGTTACCTCTTTATTAATAGTATAGACAATGACAAACTTTTGTTACAATTTGTCAAAAATAGTTATTTAATCAATGTTCCTCTACAACCTTAACATTTTACGACTTATATGGGAGCACGCTACACCCAGTTCCATCTCAGTTACCAGACGACCCGTTTGGAACAGTGGTAGTGAACGCTGCCTTTGGTCCAAGGGTTGCGGGTTCGATACAAACATTTGTGTGCATGAACAAGTCTGTTTGTATTCGTCTGGGTGTTTTTTATGTATTATAAGTATGTATTTACAAAAGAAAATTATTATATGTATATATTTGTAATCCCACTGTCGATTCTGATATCCGAAACACAGGTGCTTGAGCTACCTATCTCGGAGTCAGATCAATGTATGTGATGTTGTAAAATATTATTAAATTATTTATAAAATAAAATTAAAAAAAAGTTAAACTAACTCCCCTTACAGTCGTCACATTGATATCTAACATGACAAAATGAGTTTTCTTATTGAAAGAACTAAGCGGTGTTCGACATAGTGGTCCTGTGGTGCAGTAATATTTACTTAATTTGCTTGGGAACGATATTGCGTATTGAGCTGGTAAACAACATCGATATGTGCAAGTATCAAACCAATCATGTTATTGCTTTCTTTCTTGGCACAATGTTCTCGCTCGTAAAATATCTTATTTAGTCTAACAGTATGTTTCCAATAGGTACTTTTAAGTGAAAGTAGGTACATAGTTATTATCTACGGGGATAAAACTTTTTACTTAGGTACTAATAAAAGTTTGAAGGAGTATACCTACATAAGCAGATTGTAAGTGCTTTTTAAACTTCTAACAGCATATTGTTTTCCTAGTGAATAATAACATTTATAACTTACAATTATAATCTACACGAGAAGAACCTTTACGATCACATCAATATAATGAAAATGTTTAAGTGCTGAATAGTTCCTTTCGGACCAAATATTATTAAAGAAACGTATAAAAAAGCTATGCATGTATTCAGGGAGATGAAGACGATGTGCCGGATTATTTTGACAAACCAAAAAAAAAGTCTGTAAATGTTTTATTCTATTCATAATAGTTTATGTGACTGTCACATAATAAAAATTATTAAAACGTGAGCGAGATTTTAACAAACCTTGGCGAGTTTTTAATAGCATTGGGGAACGTCTCACAAGTTTAATTTTTGAAATTGGGAATTTATTATACCATTAGAAGCAATTTATACATGGCATACATTAATTACGTAAATTGAGCGACGGGGCCGCGAACTTTCGAACCCATGGGAACTCATCAAATTATACAGAGAACTTGACGGTTACTATTACTAAATGTAGGTACTTTACATACATGTGGGATGGGGTTCCAAATAAATCCGAGGATTCAAATGAGTAATTCTATATTTGCAATCGTCTTAAAGCGTCGTCTTCCACGTCTTTACATCGTCCGCCATTAGTCTTCCATCTCAATCTCGCAGGTCATTCCAATTCAAACATCGATCTCTTACACGTTCCTTGTCATGCATCTACTGATCACCAATCCCACACTCGGCCATCCTACATTCAGTATGCTCACATACTGCACTCATACGTCTTTCATACACCTTAAAAATAACTACTTACTTACATCTTTACGAAATCCACTCAAATACTAACATAAGATGTTAGTATTTGAGTAAAAATAAAACCATCTTAATAAAACTACTATAAAAACAACTCATCAAAACTTCTTCCTCTTCTTATATCTTTTTTAAGGATTTCTCCTTGTACCGCCAATCCCTTAAATTTAACTCGTCTCCAACCAATAAGAATCCTCCACCATTTCAGCCTACCACTTTTCTTTGTCCTGCGGGTCCGCGTCCCAACGTAGTAGGTAATCATTAGTCCAAATTTGTATAACGTGCTCTCGTCGTCCTTCGCAACTTTATCAATATTTTCTAAAACATCTTCGATGTCTATTGACATCGATAGTTTTGACGTCTTGTCATTGTCGTTTATTGATTTGAAGTAGTAGTGGGCGTTATAAAACATAGATAGTTGTACAACTATCTATCTACCTGAATAACGATCACTCGTTGTCCAACGGAAAATAACTATCTACTTTCCACAGCGCTCTAAATTCACTCTTATATCAACGGCACAAGACAGCTTTTGTTTGGTTATGGTTACTGGTTTCTATTCGTTTCGTTGCGACACGTTGCGATACGTTGCCGCGCCTTTTACCAAGAACGCTTTACATTACGCGTCTTGACTATGATAAGCACATCTAGTTGAACGGGTATTGTTAAGCGTTTTAATTATGACAGTTCTTTTTTTATGCGAATCGGCTCCTCACTTTGCGTTCGCAGCATTCGCGGCTTAGCGCGCAATAAGCGGACTAAGTGTAAAGCGGGCTTTTGATGTTTCAAAAGTGATATGGTGTTGAGATGGACAAAAACAAACGCCTGTTTAAAGTGTATCTAGACGATTCAATGTAAAAAAACTGTAAATATTTTTTTTTTGTTAAATTACGTCGAATTTGTCAGACTTAACCTCAAATCTTCAAACTGTAATATATTTATATACGGACTGACGCCAACGTGTTAATCTGTCTGAGAACCTCAAGCTGTATAATATTTAATATTTTTCGTACCAAGACAAAAAAAACTTTTTGGTTCAATATCAATTGAGGAAATTTGACAAATTGTGGTAACCTGATATGTGGCTATCTGTACTTAAGAAACATTTTATCGCACGAATGTTTGTCCAGGGTGGGGATCGAACCCACGTCCTTTGGCGTAAGAGGCAGGGTCACTACCAATTGCGCCATCCGGTCAGTCAATTGAATGTCACTGAAGTGCCTTCTGAAGTCGTAAAAACGTGCGACTTGAACGTATTGCAGTGAATGGACAACATTTCAAAATTGCTAAGCTCTGAAACAAAAAATACCAATTCTTTGTTTACTTTTCCGCTGCTCGAATATATATTTATTCATTTTTTATATTGCTTATTTACTGAGAAAAAAATTAAAAACTAAAAAACGTAAGATGACGTCATCGGACGGCAGAATGTAAAATATTCCTTTGCTTAGCACATTATAGTTTTAAATTTACGTAATGCCAAACTCATGACATGTGACTGTCAAAAAAAAAAGACAACTTGTCAACGTTGAATGTATGAATGACGTTGACAATGTTGACACTAGTATTATTTACC
Source organism: Marasmia exigua (assembly GCA_019059595.1). NCBI lineage: Eukaryota > Metazoa > Arthropoda > Insecta > Lepidoptera > Crambidae > Marasmia > Marasmia exigua. The sequence continues at coordinate 18,825,983 of CM032463.1, forward strand.
TTTGACAGTAGTACCTTTTTTTTTATTAAAACAATGATAAGCAAAGGAATATCGCTGTATTCAGCCGTCCGATGACGTCATTTGGCGCTTACGTCTATTTAGAATAAAAAGAATTTCAATAATTATTTTATGCATAAAAATGGACAAATTTTGAAAAAAGAAAAAATATGGGTCTGTTCATTTTATGTCTACTTTCATATAAAAAAGCAATATGGACATGTTAAAAATTTGAAATGTTGTCCATTATTGATACTGTTTGACGTCGTTGTGAAAATAGATAGTTGTTACAACGTTATTCACCAACGAACAACGTTTTCATTTCGTGATTTCAAATAACGATAACGACACATCGCTAATTTGAAGTTTCCTTGTCCTCTTTTTTCCGCCGTCATTGCTGTCAACGTCGCCAACGTATAACGGCACGTCGTCAACGTCACCCGTCATCACGACTTCATTTTCTCGTCGAACGCCAAACTGAAACTCCTCCTGTTGCTTCAGGTCCACACCCATGCACTCTTCCAGCTCCTCACTCGACTCAACTTCTAACTTCTGTTCCTCAATCATGCACTCTTTCGGCTTCAAACATACGTCAACATCCTCAACGTCCTTACACTCGCTATGCACACTCTCATCATCTTCACCGTACTCACTTTCATCTCCTACACTGCACTCACTTTCACTGTCTTCATCATCATAGAATTCGCACCTTTCGTTCTTGTAAACATCGTTTGTACACGCACCACTGCCAAACTCGTCTACTAAAATCTTCTTCAGCTCTTCGTAGGTGATGAGCTCTTCGCATTGAACCGCCAATGCTGCAGTCCCCGTTAATGCGCGTTTCCCTATCAGCATCAGTCGCCTGTCCGCCCAACCTTCTTTTCTACCGCATGCGTCTAATATTTCGAGCCACCTCCGTACGTCTTCTGCTCCATCACCGATGTCGACGTCGTCGGCCATTCGTCATCTCTCTCACTGTCGCACGTCAGTCTAATTCAAACATCGAACTCATACAAGTTCCTTGCCATGCATCTACCGATCACCAATCCTACATATATATCATGGAGGTTTATTATCGAAATTGACACACCTATTGTCTGAGCCGATTTGACTTTGAAAATATCTGCACATTAGTATAGGTGGGCGGGAAGGTTAATCCTAAATTGAAAATACCACGGATTATAACAGGATCTTTTTCGGATCGCTGTCTATTTGCGTGTTACCGAGGCACGTGTTATTGCAATAGGTACGGGCCCATATTCCGATAAAGAGGACAGACTGTCGTTCGTTGAACGATGCGATTCCCAATTGATGTCGCGATTAAATGTCGATATCACTTACCTGAAACGTTGCGATATCTTCATATATTACCTCTAATGGTGCGCTGTTCAGTTTATGTACCTAAACATTCGACACCTAGGAAACTGTAGAGCGGGACACTGTTAAAACAGACAATGTTTTTGCATACAAAAAAATTGCAGCTGTGGCTATCTGCGTGAAACTTATATAATTCATGCTGTTGTGTAGTAAATTTTTTAGTAAATGCATAAACGTTGAAAATGGAAAGTTGTTAAGAGGAAATGTACCCACGTAGTATAAATTTAAATGTATTGTAACATTTTAATTTCTCAAAAATAATCATGCCTGAATATTTGGAAATCATGTTCGCAATTTTGTAACACAGGGTCCACTCCGCACGTATCTGGAGCTGTCTCAGCAGATCGGAGGGGATGTCGCCACACACGCCAATCTTGTCAACGCTGCCTTCCAGTAAGTCGTTTCTCGAACACACCATTTTTATAGGTTTACATGTGCCAGCGCTAAAATGTCATCACATTCAGCAGTCAAAAGAAATTATTTTCCCAAGCAGGTCAATGTGAAGTTATTTCAATGTTTTTGTTTATCCCTTTTTAGGAGAAACCTAACTATATCGTTATTTATTTATTATTATTTACTTTAACGAAGTTACTAATATAGACACCTCTAGATTCTCTTAAGCCATGTACTACGAGAACTTTAAGAACCAGGTATTTAAAAACCAAACTTATTGACAGGGCGCAACTGCGTTACATCCAGCAGGCAGCTGCTCGAAGCAAACCCTCGCAGGCCGATGAGATGGCCCTGCTAGCTCCGACTAGCGAGCAGATCTGCGCTATACAGCAGTATAGGGAGAAGAACCGCGCATCGGCACTGTTCAACCACCTCTCGGCTATCTCGGAGAGTATTCCGGCCCTGGGCTGGGTGGCGGTGGCGCCGACGCCCGCGCCCTACGTCAAAGAGATGAACGACGCCGGACAGTTCTACACGAACCGCGTGCTCAAGGAGTGGAAGGAGAAGGACAAGAGGCACGTTGAGTGGTGCCGCGCCTGGGTTCAGCTTCTCTCGGACCTGCAGGCTTACGTGAAGCAGCACCATACCACTGGACTAGTGTGGTCAGGTATGAACTAAAACCACCTTATTATAAATCGCGATCTAAAACTATTACCGTACTAAAAGCTCTCACGATTTGTAATAAAGGGGATAGCTTTTTATTAGGGTTCCGTAGCCAAAATGGCAAAAACGGAACCCTTATAGTTTCGTCATGTCCGTCTGTCCGTCTGTCCGTCTGTCCGTCTGTCACAGCCGATTTACTCGGAAACTATAAGTACTACAGTGATGAAATTTGATGGGAATATGTGTTGTATGAACCGCTACAAAAATATGACACTAAATAGTAAAAAAAAGAATTGGGGGTGGGGCCCCCCATACATGTAACTGAGGGATGAAATTTTTTTTTTCGATGTACATACCCGTGTGGGGTATCAATGGAAAGGTCTTTTAAAATGATATAAAGTTTTCTAAAAAACATTTTTCTTAAAGTGAACGGTTTTTGAGATATCAGCTCTCAAAGTCGTAAAAAGTATGTCCCCCCCCCTCTATTTTTATAACTACGGGGTATAAAATTCTAAAAAAAATAGAGGTGATGCATGCTAATTAACTCTTTCAACGATTTTTGGTTTGATCAAAGTATCTCTTATAGTTTTTGAGATAGGTTGATTTAACTGTAATTTTGGACTTTGCTGCTACGGAACCCTTTGTGCGCGAGCCCGACTCGCACTTGGCCGGTTTTTTATCAGTATTCGTTTCTAACTTTAAATCAAACTTAGTAAGAAAATTGTACCGTATATTATTTAATTGTTATTTATAAATTAAATAGAATGGTAATAAAAAGCAGTGTTCATTACTGTCCCTGTTAAATATCATTTAAAATAAACATTATCAAACGACAGCGCGTCAACGCGTTACACCATGCAGATTAAATCTAAATAATTAATTTCGTGGATCGCTGGCAGCTGGAAAATGTTTTCCCTAATATCACATCTCGGTTAAATGAAATGGCCCTGCCGTACTCGAACCCCGTTAGCCTGATTTATTATTCTTTTTGAGAACCGCTCCGCTGAATTTCGTTCTAGCTCAAAATTTATTCAAGTCTAACAAGCTAGGAATATGAACTACATACATTACATGCCCATGAACTTCGGATCAGTAACTTGGCATTCAATTATCTAAGTATATTGAATGTTATTCGCGGAATCAGAATATTATGATAATGTTTAATACAATACAGCAAGTAATTTAATCTACAAAGCTTTATTACTTTACTTAGTTTTTGTATAGTAAAGCGCAGCGTCTTTACAGAAAATGTATCTAAATTTCTATGTAACAATTATTAAGAAATTGGAAAATAGGTAAGATGTTTATGAAATATATTGAATTTGTGACGGTGAATCAAGTTAGCTTAAGAGCCCTTTTATGGATCAGTGGCGCCGCCACAAGTTGGATATTTATTTTTCAATAATTAAATTTTGTAGTGTCCACGTTTTTAAAAATCTTGCTACAGATGATTGTTGCATGAATGGAATGTGCAAGATAAGCTTAAAAAATTGCAAATCCATATTCATTTAAAATGTCTTGAATAATTTTTCATTATTGTTTTAATTTCGTTAAAAACTGGTAGCGGCGCCACTGATTCTTAAATGGCTCTTAACTTTTGATTAGATTATATCAATGCTGCTGACAGCGTCGGTTTCGCTATTACAATTCGCTCAACAGTTCAGGCCCGAAGTTTGTTCATATCGAGAGAATTAATTTCATTTGTCGTTCTTTAGGCAAAGGTGGCGCTCCTCCCCCACCACCCCCGGGCGGCATGCCCCCTCCGCCACCAGTTCTGCCCGAAGTGGATTTCTCTAATATGACTGTGGATGATCGCAGCGCGCTCTTCGCAGAGATCAACCAGGGCGAGGGCATCACTAGTAGTAAGTAACAGGTCCTTTTAAATCAAACATTTTGGTGATCAACATGGGAGCGATTTGCATTTGGCTATCGTTTTTGGTGATCAACGTGGGAGCGATTTGCATTTGGCTATCGTACCAGGGCGAGGGCATCTCTAGTAGTAAGTTACAGGACCTTTTAAATCAAACATTTTGGTGATCAACGTGGGAGCGATTTGCATTTGGCTATCGTCGGAATCGGCCGACATAATTACCAATCATCTTTTTATATGCTTCTTCAATTGACAACGACATTTCACACTCGGGCCGTTTATTATCGGAATACATTTGTGACATAATCCATTATTAAGGCGTGTCTTTGTCAATATGTTTTGTATAGGTATGTTGTTATAGCAAAACCTATCGTCCCCTAGACACTATGCCCCCGACTAAGTTGCCGGGCATAATCGTAGGATATCCGGCGGCCGGGTGTGCGATAGCTCGCCATAAGCTCCGCGTATCAATGTCGCGTGGTCTAGTTAAGGTGGGTCTACGCTAGACCAACCGAAAGCAAACGCATCACCAGCTGAAACAAAACGTGTGTAGCGTGGACCGATTTGCAAGCCTCGAACGATCGCGTTTCGAGCGTTTGACGTGTACTGTAACTTTTGAATAACGCATAAGGATTGAGAGTATATGAATAGTGGTTGTTCTAGGTAGACTAGTTGTACTCCACACTTGAAAAGTTCAATCGAGCAAAGTGGCTTGTCTTGCGCTCAGCTCATGCTAGGCTCCATCTTTATTTTTTATAATAAAGGATTCTTCCACAGCCTTTTGGTCCGTGTCTTTTTTAGTATAGATAAATTTATTATGTTTATTTCAGTTTGGTTTAGAGCTCCGCGTTTGCTCACACTCAAAACGATATTACTAAAATATAAATGGGAAATAAGGGAAATGGGGGGAAAGGGTGCATTGGTATTAGAATTAAGTCTCCGTTTTTTACATTATAAAAAGGGTGAAATTACATTATTAGTATAACTTTTATTATTAGATTGAAATTATTTATTATTAAATTACAATTAATTGCTATATAATACTTTTTTGTTTGGTCGTTTGTCGTTTTTATTGTTATGATTTTGTTTTTTTTTTCTGGTTTTTTTTATTATTATTATTGTTTTATACATATTGTTATTATTATAAATTATGAATTTTAAAAATACAAATACAATTTTCTTATGTCATGTCTTACTTTAATTAGGTCTACCCTTAGAATTGCACCTTCCAAGACATCCTTTTATACGACTATGAGTAGCAGGTTTAATTAAGTTCATTTGATATTATGACGTGATTTAACCGGAATTCTTTAAAGGTGACCGAACTTCTAATAGCAGGGAAAAAAGGGACAAGTGTCTTCGAAAACATAGCGTGGCTCTAACTAAATCGAATTGTACGATTTCGGTTCGAGTGATGCTGAATCCCTAATAGACTTCACACTATATATTCCCCGAAAGTGGAGCGCATAAACTAGCTAATTGGTACATTTGGTCCTATGTATAATTGTAGCGTGCGCGTACGTGGTACAAGGTTGCACTTCAATTTTACAACGTAGGGGTAACTGTTGCTTTAACATGCTTTACCTACGAGTATGTTTGCTCTTGCCCTCTCCTCCACCTTACATCTATTGCATATCCTTAGGTACTTGGTACGCTACGTATTACATAATACTCACATATTGCGCTTTTAGGTGTCTATGAATAAGCGAACGGCCGTGACGTGGAAATGCATGGGCCTCAAGATCTCGGCAGCCTAGCGTGACAAAGATTGTTCACGTTTTATTTTTAATACTTCTTATTACGAAATACAGCGTGATTTTCGGGTTGTCGGGATGACGCGATTCTTCATTTTTATTAATATAAAGTGGTTTTTATTGTGAATACTGGTGGTTTTTATTGAAAATATTATTAATTTTGGTAGTTCAGAAGTGGGTCTAATGTATTTGAGATAACCTCAAAAATACAACATTATTTTGACCTCCGATACAAAACCGATCAGATAACTAAAACTTTTGTATGAATAGTATTTTGATATTTTCGTTTCTTTACGAAAGTTTCCGGAGTTTGACCAAAATTCTGCCCAACCATGTTTGGGTCCATTGCATTTAGCTGGGGGTCTACCGACTAAAACCCCTGGGCCCCCTTTCATCGTCCAAAGTGGGGGGTTGTGGTGACGGGCACGAAGCCATGTGCAAAAACAAACATAATACTTCTTAACCAACTAACATTCGAAATTTAATAATCGACAACGATAGAGTTCAGTCAAAATATACCCTATTGTATACGCTTACGTGTATTGAAATGTACACATAGATAAAGGGTGTATCTGTGAGTATTCAAACCCCATTACCACGATTTCTTTCAACCATTCTGAACAACATTTGTTCTACGACTTTTGAAAATTCGCCGATTTTTTTTCGTTCATGTAGGTATATATGGTGTAATTTGGAAACTTTTATTTTTTAACTACCGACGTAAAACCGACAGGGGCTTAGGGTTTTTTTTGTTAGCCAAAACTTTCCCATAGGTTATTATAAGTTGAATATTTATTTATTATCTTCTCTTACGCTATCTTTACAGGTAATCTCAACCTAATACGATAGTGTAACTATTAATTATATCTAATTTATAAAAAAAACTATGTTTACGTCATCATCATCAGCCCATTTAAGTCCCCACTGCTGGGGCACGGGCCTCCCTCAATCACATGAGGGGTAATTGCCACACTCACCACGCTTGGCAGACGGGTTGGCGAGGGTTTTGATATAAATGCAGAGTTTTCCTTCTCTGGGTGCTGATGATCATGCCAGCAGCTTTACCTTAGTCGCCTTTACGACACCTCGGTAAGAGTGAGGGTGGCCTATTCTACTCTGCCGGGGACCACACGGTATATAACTATGTTTACGTAAATATCATAAACTAACCTATCTATGCTTAATTCTACCTATAACATAATACATATATATAATGTTGTCTATGCGAATTACACTCAGAGGACACGAGAATATGTCCGTGAGCTCTGCTACCGCGTTAATGGTGCGCAGCGCGCGTGTGCAGCGCGCCTCGGCCAGCAGGTTGGTGCGCGCGCGCGGCACCGCCTGCAGAATATGTGTGTGAATGAACCGATTTTGATTTTTTGTTGTGTTTGTTAGGTCTCCGCAAAGTGACGTCTGACATGCAGACGCACAAGAACCCGCAGCTGCGGCAGGGCCCGGCGCCGTTCAAGGCGGCGCAGCGCGGCGCGCCCAGCAAGCCGCTGCCGCAGCCCGGCGCCGGCGCGCTGACCGACAAGCCGCCCGTCTTCACGCGCGACGGCAAGAAGTGGCTCATCGTGAGTATCATACAAATTAACATCTTGCAAAACGATACGTCCACTCGATGACTCCTTTGTAGAATATTGACTACGAACGCGTTGCGTCGGTCACGATACGACAACTCTTACTGGCTTAGTATTTCGTTTAAAAACAGTGCAACAAGGCTATTTTGGCCTACATTGACAGGAAGCAGTGTTCTTCTATAAGTTTTCTATAGAAAATGGTCCAAAACCCTTTGACAGCGCATTAGTTCCAATTTTCGCGAACAGACTTGTCGCACAGATTTATTTTTGTAAATCTATATCAATTACCCTATTCTGGTTGAACAATAAAACTTTAAACAATTAATTTCAGTTTAAAAGTACAACAAGCATAGCGCAAATTAGAGATTGAAATTTACGATTTAGTAACAACATTTCAATGTATTTATAGGAATATCATTTTGCTTATAGCCCCACACATAATGAGGGTCTTGATCCCTCGTCAGATCTGTTAGTTGTTTTGATCGTTCCGTGACATCCTGCCTGCAAATAAAGGTTTACGAAACTCCTAAACAAGAGAATTACAATAATAATATAATCCCTTTGTCTCAAACAGTCTTTAATCATAGGAAATGACATTGATTTATGTAAAGACAATAGTTTTTCAAACCTCGCTTTAGCGTTTTTTCCTGCACTGGCACAGATAAGGGACAATGGTGGAGGCACAGCTTGAGCTGAATTAATGTTGCGAGAGTGATCCTTGTTTCATTTGTTTCCCGCCCAGTAGGTCACGCGCTCGTTAATCGCCACGTAAGCCTTTGGGCACATCTGGGGATACTTTTACAAGTAAAACTTGGTATGGAACAAGAGTAGTCAATTTATTTGTAAGTCATACATTTTATTGGAGTACCAACTCCACATTTCATGTCCTTTTAATTTCTCACCCACACTGATCCACCCAACCCACCCACCTAGCCCTTGTCATCGTGGACATTTCTTCCCCTACTTGATCCCTCGACGACGTATCAATTAAGCTCAGTGACGATTCTTCGCAATAAAGGCGTAAATATCTAACCGCCTACCGAATTTCTTAGTAACTTAAAATTTTCTCTTCCTTACAAAATTAGCATTATGTACTTGGAAATAAAATTTGAATACAAAGGCCCAAAATTTCTAACGCAAGATAAATTTGTAAAGTTCAAATTGTTTCGTTTCGGCTGAAGTTATTTCATTTGATACAGAGTTTACTGCGGTTCCTGGTGTCGATATTATAATGTATAACAAAATTAGAAGGAAATTGTGTTGCTTTTAGATACACACACAGATTTGCACATAACCGATGACTTTGCTAATAATACGCTGAAACTTTGCGCGTCGCTAACTTGGTCTCTGAGGAGTAATATCAAAATGTGAAACAGAGCTGTTACGAAAGTGTTTATGTTGTCCCTAGGAATACCAGAAGGGCAACCCCAATCTGGTGGTGGAGAATGCTGACATGAACAACGTGGTGTACATGTTCCGATGCCGCGACTCGGCGCTGACGGTGCGCGGCAAGATCAACGGCGTCGTGCTCGACTCCTGCACCAAGTGCTCCGTCGTGTTCGACAACCTCGTCTCCAGCGTGGAGTTCGTCAACTGCCAGTCAGTGCAGATGCAGGTAAGTCCTCGAACTGTTCCAGTTATAGGTTCATCGAGGGTGTTTCAACGGTGTGCTTTGATTTGCCATTTGAAAGTACGCATCTGCAATTGCTATAGTCTATTCCATTTATGAAGTCTTTTTTGACAGATGTTAATAGTTCAGTACTAGGGAAGTACCCTTAGAAATCGATACTCAGCGGCATCGATTCTCGTTTTCTAACCAATTTTAATCGAATTAACTTTCAACAACTAAGGTTAATAGAAATTGTCGAAAGACTACTTTCAGATGTGCAAAACTTCCAATCTTGTTTTTGGTCGAAAAAGAAATACACGATTCGATGTTTAGTATAGTTATTATAACTCTACGGTTATTGTGAGCATCCGATTAAAATAAAAAAACTAGTACATTAATTTAAGTTTTTATATTTAATTGTATAGTTATTATTAATCATCACTGATTGAAATTTCCTGCTCGCCATCGTCAGTTAATTTATTTTGTTATTTAAACAGTTTAAATATTACCTGCAAATGGCTGTACTTTTTATTACGTTTTATTGTAAAATGCATTAAAGTTATTTCAGCTATGAGCAGCCCCATTGCCGCCAGATTCATTTTCATTCGCGAATGATCGGTTTAAGCAACTGAATACTTGAGGCACGTCACATTTGAAAGTACTTAAATCATACGCCATAGTATGTAACCGCAGTTGCGCAAAAAAATATTATTATTATTTTTTATGTCTAGGTTATGTTTCTTATTAAGTTTTCTTGTTTTGTATTGTGCCAAATAAAGTTATCATTCATTATGTCATAGGTGGCAGACGAGCCTGATGGTAAGCGATTACCGCCGCCCATGGACTCCCGCGACACCAGTGGAGTCACAAGTGCACTGCCAACCTTTATACCCCCATTTCCCCGGATTGGGCCTCCGGTACCCTCACTCACGCAGCGAAACACAGCACAGTGCTGCTTTACGCCGGTTTTCTGTGAGGCCGTGGTATCGCTTCGGTCGAGCCGGCCCATTCATGCCGAAGCGTGGTTCTCCTACGGGTATTTTGAAGTTGAGATTATTTTGAGCATTATATTAAAAATGGTTGTTTTTGTATAATTGTATATTTTTCAAATGACGACTTACTACCAAATACAAAAAGATATATTCAATTGGATTTATATGAAACGTGCAGAGTTACGTTCTTTGAAATGTCTAAAAGGACTTCATAATTGGAACTGACTGTAGTCGGTGTATCCGTAGACTTAGGTAGGTTATCCGTATCCGTAGGTTCATCATGGGCCCAACGACGGTTAACTTCGAATTAGTGATCAGTATTCATCTGCCAGTGCGCATATCTAGCAGAAAACGTCTGCCTACTACATAACTACTCATAATAATAATTTTTGTTTCATCGGAATCGGCTCAAAATGTCCAGTTACAGGGTTAATTTTTTAACGGTTTTTTTTTCAATTTAAAGGAATGCTCTTTTGCGCACTATTGAATTCACATCACGATTCATTTAGGTTGATGCTTGCTTTGCGTACCTATATACTTTGTAGAATAATCATCTTATCACCTTAACGTATCATTCCCAGTTAGTGTCAGCACGATTAAAACTGATTCAAATAAATAAATTATCACAATGTTGTATAATACATGACTAGTCAGTGCAAACTTATTTCGTGGTTTAGTGGTCGTTTTTGTCAGACAGACCACAGGTAATAAAAGGCGGGAAGCGAGTTTAATTCGCACTTAATTACACAGACAGTGGATATCTACTTACAAGAACCTACTTAGACACATTAAGACGATAGCATATTCGCCAATCACGATTAAAATCATCAGTAACTTTCTACTTTCGTTCGCATGCCACATGGCATGGATTAAAATCTATCTTACTACAGACCGACCAAGATCAGAAGGTACTTCAGTAACATGAACAGGGGGCGACAATGTCGCCATAATATGAAAATATTTTAAATTGGTAATAATTAGCACGAATTTGAGAAACCTAATTTCAATTGACGAGATTGAGTAAACACAGCTTAACATGTATGGATCATATGATTTTCTACATATTTGATGATCTAGCTTACTATAAAAGGACTGTAAATTATTATACATCATCATTATTTCAGCCAATAGACTCCCATTGCTGGGCAGTTATTAAACATATTTTGACTTTTTGACTATATCAATTCATGTAACGAATTATAAATATTTAATGAGGGTTTTTGCATGTGATAAATCCGCTAGATGGGTTACTGTTGGACCGAGGGCCAAAATCAACCGCATTGGTTGTCAAATTGACATTTTGACAGATCACGTTAAAAAATAACCAATCACATTGTATATGGACCTCACTCCTATAGTACTCCATCTAGCGGATTTTTCACACGCGCAAACCCTTATTAAAAAGAACTTAAAGTAGTAGGGTCGTTTTTGTAGAAATATTTAGAGGAAAGTCTGGCTACACTGGTGACATTCGGTGAAATTTTTTGTCTTTATTTTCATTAGATTCCAATTTTGCCATGTGCCAAATGATCGTGATCGGACTATCATCATCATCATCACCATCATCAGCCCATTTAAGTCCCCACTGCTGGGGCACGGGCCTCCCTCAATCACATGAGGGGTAAGAAAGAAAGAAAGAATTTTTTTATTATTTTGGACATCACAACACGATACAACATCAGTTTCAGAAGTAGAAACAAAACAAAAAAATAATACAGAAAAAAACTAAAGCAAAGAAAAGAACAAAATAATAAGGGTACACATAACCAGGCAGCGCATATATTGTGTGTTGTGACTTCCAACATAAATGGCCCTTATGTCATGGAACAATAATGATGTTTTGTTTCCCAAGATTAATTATGTGATCCATATTATGATTTCCCGTCGTTTCATCGGGATCGCTTGCTGAATGCCTAAAAATTTTCTCACAACATCTTATAGGTTGACCTGATTCCGTACTAAGTAGCTTAAGCACTTGTGTTACAGATATCAGACAACAGAGGAACACAAATATATACTTAAATACATATATTACACCCAGACACTGAACAAACACAGGTGTTCATCGCACTAATGTTTGTCCAGGGTGGGGATCGAACCCACGACCTTTGGCGTAAGAGGCCAATTCCGCCATCCGGTCAGTCATATTATTATTATTTTGAATTAATTTCTTTATGCCTGTCCTGTTACAGGATTGCAGTCCTCAGTTCTTTAACAACACTAATACTCGCCCATTATAAACATCCATATTACTTTGCACCCGCCCTGTTTACAAGCCCGTATCCTACATTGTTTGTAGAATGTCGTGGTGTCCATTATTACGCGCCTATGGCTCGAGGCAATGTCCGATAGTAAATTGAGTGTCATTATATTTAACCGGTACTATTACGTTACCACGCCATACTACTAAGACCATCCGTTATTCGCAGTTGCCCCGCCCCACAGAGTTTAGTTTATGACAAAAACTGACGAAAAAGGTGCATTCGAAAAAAATATCCAGTCTGTAAACAATGTTTGTAATAATTTACAAAGACGCCTTAATCGTTTCGTAAATCTTTTCAATTTAAGCCTCAACATCCGGAAAGCGAGCCCGTACGATTAATTTATAATATTTCCTTCTTTCTGAACTGAAAAATTAATATAGCGGCGAACAAACTAGAGCGGCGCCACCTCATTGCTAGTCAGCTCAGAAGTAGGTCAGCGATGTTTAATTCGGCAGACAGAAACATTACCCCGTGAGCTGAGTATTCATTGAATGGCGGTAATAAGACTTTTGTCGTTTAAACATTGTCTGGCGCGATAAAATCGTCATTCAGTAGATATTTAATCACCACGTAAATTGAATCCAAAATTAGATTTGGAAAAGACTCCACCCGTAAGTTTAATAGTTAAATCATATCAAATTCGTTACTCAGTAAATTTAAGCAACAGGGTGTTAAATGTTGTTCCCAAAATAACCAATTAGCAAAAAATAAATTATGTGTTTATTTTGTGAAATAAGTAGTGTTATAAATTTAAAATATGCACATAAATAATGCAAACGTATTTAACGATAATTGTGTCACTGCTAAATCTAGTAGTAAATAAAACTAAATTTAACTCGAACAATGTATAAATGAGTAAGCAATAATACGTCACGCTACTGCCACGCTGCGATCTTGGCACAGGAACTCGTCGGCTTCGCTCTTGATCTCTTCTATGGCCACCTGACTAGTGGTCTCCTCGGGGAGGATTGACAGCTTATGGCTGCGGTACTTCACTTCGTAATCTTGAGGCTCGCCGTACTCTCGGTTTATCGCGGTCTCCGGCAACTCCTAAATAATGACCATCAATATTTTATAGGTCCGTACCTCAAAAAATCATTAATCTAATGACTATGTTGTTGTATGAACAATATAGTCGTCGGTTATTTAACTCTCGGATTACAACGGGAATGTCATGTTGAACCACTGTGATTACGGCCGCAGCGTGCATGCAGTAAACCGTAAATATCTACCATACTGCAGTGGTGATGGCATTGTTAACTTTAAAAACCTTTATAATGCAGGACAATTTACAATAATAATATGTCATAAGGTTTTTCCTTTCCAGTGGAACATTTAAAAATAATTTGCTCGCTATATTGTAATTATTTCGTTCGCTCGTTGATTTTTTGCATAATTGAAATTAAATTCTTTTGTGATACCTATATGTGTTTTCGGACAGTAATTATTGTTCCAGTAAAACGAAACCTAAAGTGATATGGTCGACTCGAGTTTACTCAAGCTTACTAGCGCCGCCAAGTGATTTATATTGATTAAATCTTATATATTGAATGCTTTAAGGAGAATATTTTTTACATTTGTTTGTTTTCGGAAATTAGTACTATAAATTGCCCACTTTAAAAAAAATCTTATTCGCCACAATCAATATAAATCACTTGTATGATTCTCTCCGCCTCGTTAGAATACTCAGGAGTATTTATAGCGAATCAACTGCGTCACAAATGGGAGTAGGAAGTTATGTTATAGAAGGAAAATACTATAATTAATTAATTCCCCTAGAAAAAATTGTGGATATATTTTTTTCATGGATTTTGGAAGTTTTTCGAAATGTGACACAATGATCTCCAACATCTGGTAGTCCCTTCGTTCCGGAGCCTGGGGTACTCTGGAGCATGATCCAGGATTTAATTAGTCCGGTAATTCCAATGAAGCTACTAATGCCTGACCTTCGCGACCCTCAGGCAGGGTAACCCACAAACTCTAAAATTACTCTGTCTGATATTCATTACAAAAAAAAATTACACGTTGAAAATGTTTAAAATTTCAACTTGTGGGTTATGTTGCTGCGTGAGTGAGGGTACCGGAGGCCCAATCCGGGGAAAAGGGGGGTTTAAAAGGTTGGCAGTGCACTTGTGACTTCACTGGTGTCGCGTGATGGGGTCGCGATTATCCGTCTGCTCGTCTGCCACCTATCACATAAAAAAAAATACTTGTTTAGAACGAGTTTTGTTCCGTTACTTAAGTTTTCAGCAGCATGGCGAAGTTCCTTATATTGGTCAGCCCACGAAAGTTTAACCTCCGAGTTAAATTGAGTTGTTCATCCTGAGTTTAACACATGTACGGAGCATAGTATGGTACCTCGAAGCCGTAGCAATAGGTCCTGTAGGGGTTCTGCGTCCAGCTGAGGCTGTACTCGTCGTTGGAGACGTCCGTGCTGCTGTTGCGCAGCTCGCTGTCGGAGTCGGAGTCGCGCAGAGGCGTCGGCTTGGAGTAGTCGCCCATCGCCTCCTGCGACTCCACGTCGACTCGCGACTCCATATTCAGAATCGTCAGCTTGTTGTTTATGACCATGTTTAGCGATTTTTGCCAGTCTTCAAGTAGTTTTTTGATGCTATCCATCTTAAAAAAAAATTATCTCCCAATTATTTTAAATTACCAAATTATTTTTTGACAAAAGCAGCTTTATGCCCAAAATCTAGTTTATATCACGAATATATTGAAAATTAAATGTTATTCAATTCGTGTTAGCCTATTGTAAAGCAAAAGCTTCCCTTCCCATTTTTCGATTTTCAGTCTACCGCAGTTTGAAAGCAATATGAGTTTCGTCCGTCGGCCGTCTAGCGAGCACATCGCGGCCTCCCCGTCCCCTATTTGGATTTGTATTGTTTTCACCATAACTTAGGATTATAGATAAAGTTAACAGGGGTGGTATTTTGATGGTCTGCTGATAAAGATAAGGGTGGGTGCGAGTTAAAATTTACTGAAATATTTACATAAATTTATGAAGAAAATATTATTCATAAATATTATTCGTAAAGGTGCGACAAGTCTGTTTTACGAACGAAAATATTTTAAATCATAATTTCACTAAAATACTCTACTACTCGTAATAGATTGATAAGTAGGGCTCGAATTAATATGTAAATACATATTTTTAATTTACACGATTTTCGGTTAAGAATATGTTCTTTACATATCTTATCGTATATAGATTGTGAAAAACTAGTTTTTATTTTCCATATTTTTCCATATTTCATGGTTAAGTCCATATTTTCCATAAAAATATCACAATCATCCATATTTTCGAACTTCAGCCAATATTATGGCCATTATGGCCCCATAGCCCATTCCATCACCGTACAACAAGGCGCGGCGAGGGGTTTCATCCATACGTTGTTACCCCTAATCCGCACGAAACGATTCACCTCCACATTCATAATGCGGACAGCTAAAGAATGGAACTCCTTGCCAAGGTCTGTTTTTCCGGACCACTACAATCTTTACATCTTTAAGGCATCTTCTAGGCGAAACGCGTTTCATCCTAGACCTCATCGCTACTTTCCATCATGATGAGATTGTGATCAAGCGCTAGCCTATAGATCATAAAAAACATTTAGACCAAAATCGACAGTGTTGATTTCGATAATTTGAAAACATAGGATTGTGTATGTACTGCATTCAAATTAATAAGACCGATAGACGATATGGTAGAGTATATGGTATTGCAGAATACAAAACAAGAACCCTGTTTCCTTCCTGGAGAATGCCGGGAGAGTAATATTTTTTTTCTGAATATCTAAGGCCACTGTTAGTATGCTAACAGTAGGCCTTATGTACATATTCCTAAGCTTTCCCTTTTTTCATAAATTTACTAAGTGAAGAAACTATTTAAATATTATAATTTTGCTAACTTTTATAAATTTTGTGTCACTAAAGTGATTTTTCACAATAAACAAAGTTTAATAAAAACAATTTTAAAACTCAATTTTTTTTCCATATTTTTAGGATTTGGTCCATATTTTTAGGTTTTTAGTCCATATTTTAAAGTTTTTGGCCAATATTTATGTAGATATTTCGGATATTTTAGTACATATTTATCCGAGCCCTATTGATAAGTAACCACGTACCCGTTTCTTCAAAAGCGCATGTTTATGTGCACGCCGCAGCCGCTTCTGTTTGATGAAGTGCTTAAGGTAGGCCACCTTGTACACGTTGGTGACCTTGACGATCTTGACGCGGCAGTCCTGCTTGCCGTCGATGTCGCTCAGCGACGAGTAGACGCTGGCCTCGGCCGCGTCCTCGGCCCCGCGCTCGCCGCACTCCATCTTCTCCGCCTGCCGCTCCGGCCGCGGCACCGCGCTTGCCACATCCTCGTACTTCAAACCTTTCAGGAGCTCCACGATAAATTCTCGATCTAAAGTCGGTAAACTGACAGATGTCAATGTGTCATTCCCATACATTTTCAAAATGCGAAATGTAAAAATGAATGGAGATTTGACATTTGCATCTGTCAGTATACTTTGTCTCATTAAAAATCCGACTATAGATAATTTTACCCCTGTCAACTTATCAATCCTATGTCTGCTACGGCAAAGGTGTTTTAGGTTTCCAAATTGCTTGAACATGACTTTTCAATCTTTACTATTGCGCGAACCAATATCCACATATTGCTTCTCGAGAAGGATAGTGATCTCGACAGTTAAAGTGACGGGTAGGGCACACTAGCGACGCCAATCGATTTTAATTTTTAGCTACTAAACCGGATCTATTTTAAACAATTTCGGGGTTACAACCTCTCGGCAAACACTTATACTATTTATTAAATAACCATGCAAAAATGTTGGGTCCAACGCGTACGCGAAAAATTGATTCACGCCAAAAGCGGCCACTTTTGGCGTGAATCAATTTTGTGCGTTCTGGGAAAAGAGGTCACAAGTCGACTTATATCGAATTCGATTTTCTTCTTGCTACTTCATCACATAAAAATCTTCTATTATTCTGTCTGATCAGACGGACAAATGGAGGATTTTTTTGCATGTCTGATCAGTCAGAAAAATAGAGGATTATTTTTTGATGAAGTAGCAAGAAGAAAATCAAATTCGATACATGTCGACTTGTACCACTTTTCACAGGACGTA
Source organism: Marasmia exigua (assembly GCA_019059595.1). Taxonomy (NCBI): domain Eukaryota; kingdom Metazoa; phylum Arthropoda; class Insecta; order Lepidoptera; family Crambidae; genus Marasmia; species Marasmia exigua. Next base: position 18,843,623 of record CM032463.1, read on the forward strand.
CAGAATTTTTTCGCGTACAAAAACGGACCCAACATTTGTGCATGGTTATTTAATTAATAGTAGAAGTGTTTGCCGAGAGGTTGTAACCCCGAAATTGTTTAAAATAGATCCGGTTTAGTAGCTAAAAATTAAAATCGATCGGCGTCGCTAGTGTGCTCTACCCGTCACCTTAAGAGCAAAAATGTCTTTTTTCTTTACATATATAGATAAATAGAGTAATGTTTGGGAGTAGAGTCACACCCATCCATCAATAAATAACTTTTACTATGGGACCAACTTCGATATATCGGTTATTTTTATCGTCTTTGAACGGGTAGGTATTCGTAAAACAGCCAGTTTAACTTGTTTTGGGTCAGTAGAAGGTGAAGAGGACGTTGTATATTTTATGCGCCACATTTCACTTGAAAGTGACTGGGCAAATTAACATAAACTGGGCGGCCTCATTTTGCTAGTCATAAAATATGTTGAATAAAATCCAAAGGGTTACGCACAAATGTGTAATTTATTTCCCTATTTCTTTGACATAATTACATTTTAGAGAAAGATATGTTGTAAGACTACGATGGAATGCAATATGTAAATAATGAGCATTTGACCTTGCTCTGGCGTAGTGTGCACGTTGATCTCTTGGTCGGGGTCCCAGATGGCGGAGCCGTCGAGGGCACGGCGCAGCGCCTCGTCGGCCGCGATGATGTTGCGCACCCGCGAGCGCACCTTGCGCAGCCGCTCCTTGTCGCGCCGCAGCTGGTCGCCGCGCTCGCTGAACTCCGCGTCGCGGACGCATAGCTTTGTATTCACTATTTGAATCTGGCGAATTCGTTATCCCTACGTTATTTTGATAGGTTTTTAACAATCCACAACAACCATCTGAACGCAGCTTGCCAGCATTTAGCTGGAGCAAACAGAAAACAGTTCAACTTGAAAGAGTTCAGCTATGAAACTGTAGATTCAGGGATGTATCTCTGGCCTGCGGCAGAGGTAATCTCATCTCAGGCCATTTAATAATATAATCGCGTTAAGCTCCGCACACCCGTAGGCAAGAGGTAAACAATAGAATCCTAATTAATCGTCTCGTTTACGTGCATTTACCGTAACGTGATCCGGTACGAGAAAATAATTGAATTCACTGAGACAGTGCCAGTGGCAGAAATTCTCTATTTGTTCGTAAATGTAATTGATACCCGATAAACCATTTATTATTCTAGCACCACGCACCCGGAGGAAGTCTTGTGATTTAAAATAACTATGGAGACTAAAAATAAAATACATATCATAGGTTTCAATTCAAGCGGAACGCTATGCGAATACGTTAAAATTCCTCATTTTTTATTCTTTAAGTTTAGGTACTTACTTATTTTGAGTTTGTAATAAACGGTGCACAAAACCTTAATGTTTAACATTTTAGAAGCATTTTTGTTTTATATAAGTATCGAGTGGTTTTAATGCAGAGCACAGCGGCCCATGGTCGGCGAGTGAGCACGTTCACCTGTAGTTGTATGTCCTCCAGCTCCATTTGCTTCTGCTTGATTCTCTCACGAGACGTTATATACATGTTTTTCAAAAACTTGTACATGTATAATCCCGTCGGTACGTACTTCACTATGAATAGCGTCTGGAATAATAACAGAAATGTGCACTTTGAATCTTGATAAGGCGCCAGTGGCATTTAGATGACTAACTCTCTTGTGAAAAGGAGCACAATTTTTCTTACTTACCTAGGTATTGTAATTACAAATTTGAAACGGAATAGTTCTCATCATAGTGTGAGATTTCTTTGAACTCAACTACTAGTTTGTATGAAGAAAGATACATAATTAAATGTTCAACAAACCACGTTAAATAAAGTGAATCTCATATATAGGGCATACAAAATACTGATGCAAATATGAAGGAAAGGCAACCCGTAGTGGTCAATAAAATACCCCCAGAAATGGAGGAAAGCCCCGTCGCTGCCATTAGTGACCACCTTGTTCCCATTGCTGATTTCCTCCCCTTGGCTTGACATGTTCCACATGCGAAAGGCAATTAGCACTGATAACAGTATAATTAGTTTCGCAAACATCTAAAAATAAAATTCGTACAAAAACCGATTCTGACAACGCATCTGTGCGTGTTCAATAATAAAATTTGAAAAATTCTCAAAACCAAAGAGAATATAATCACTTGCTCAAAACCACAACATTGACACTGGGCTTTGACGTTCTCTAATTTTGAAACTTCTCTTCACAGAGTACTTTTTATAATTTTGCTTCTCTTCTGTAATAATTTCTGACCAAGAAGTTTCTTGTTACTTTAGTAGTAGTAACCATAGAGTATATTGAATACATTTTATGTCGTAATCTGCTTAGACAAATTCTAAGAACAAATTGTCTAAGATTATACCTACAGAGTAAGGTCACCAGCCATTCTATCACAAACTATAACCTTCTTGATCACAAACTATAGAAGATACTCATTCTATGTATGTCAAATATGCTCGAGGGAAGGTCTCAGTCAGTTCAGGTGGATCCACATAGCTTGCTACATATATAGTGATCTGTGGATCCACCACTATTGATCGGAAACGATGCAAAGTGCAGTATCTGTATAAATAAAGGGTAGGTAACTCCTTTTTCATGCAATTGTTCCTGCACAAACTATACCACGTCCCGTGTGAAATTGTCCTAAGGCAATCTGGTTTTTTCTTTTTTCTTTGAATAAGTGTTCTTTGGTATGTTGTTAGGACCATACACATCCACCTAAACAGACTGTGCCTTTTCATAGAAAGCGGTACTGGAAAAACCGCGCAAGCCGTTAGTACTGGGGTGACGTGCTGGGTGACGTTCTTTCTCTACAGCACCCGTATAGAGATGCGTTAAAAATGCGTCAGGGCCGGTTGGATCTCTTTCACACTCTGTGCCGTTTTTTCGGAAAATGGCACATTCCGTTTAAAGCGCGCGTTTTCTAGTTCCATGGTTAGGACAGATACCAATAGTCTTTGATTAGGGTTGTATATAATCAAAGCCAATACTGTGCAGCCAATTATGTGGTGCCCGAAAAACCTCCCAATTTTCAGACTTTTTACAGTTTTGACATCTAAAACATGCATTCTACCGAAAAGTTATCCATCACACTTTTATAGAAGACAATATTATCGACAATTTAAGCGCAACCCAAACTCTGTACGTCTTGCTTAGGCCAGGCGGCAGTCGCTTCATTGTAATTATCAGACTTCCCGAATCTTGGATCATGGTCCATGCGTACCCCGGGCTCCGAAACACCAGCTTTGGACGCAATGGCAATTACACGCTAAGATGAGTGGGTACTGACTACAAAAATGGGTACTTTGGATGTTTTTATCATACATAATAGTATCAAATGTTCCTTTGCCTGAAATTTGTCGGATAGAAATCGCTTTCAGCGATAAGACCGCCGTTATTGAACATTTCTGTAATGCCTAGTACTTCAGTTGTGTGTTTTGTTCAATTATGTATTATCTTTCTATAATATCCCCCACAAGGTGGACCGACGATCTGGTAAAGATCGCGGGAATCCATTAGATGCGGGGGGCACAAGACCGATCTGTGTGGAGAACATTGGGGGAGGCCTATGTCCAGCAGTGGACGTCTATTGGCTGAATTTGCATTATAGTAATCACTTTATACTTTAATAGTATCTTTCCTAAAATAGCAAAGTCTTTTTCATTGATTGTTCACAATTTTGTTACAGGTTTTGGGCAAAGTGCCGACCATCTCCGTGGACAAGACCGACGGCTGCCAGATCTATCTCTCGCCGGAGTCCCTCAACGTCGAGATCGTTAGCTCCAAGTCCTCAGAAATGAACGTGCTAGTGCCAAAAGCTAACGGGGATTATGTAAGTATCTGTTTCTATATTATTTATGTTTAAAAAGCAGGCCTAAAGGTGTATTAGAACGACTTTGTATTTGTTTACATTTCTACGTAAGTCCAGTGAGATCATGTGGTGAGATTATCTCTGTGGACTTAAGTAGAAATGTAATTGATGTTGATATGTATCTCAATGCTTTTATTTCACTAAATCGAAACTAATCTCTAATTTCATAAACAAGTCGATATGGTAGAGAAGAGCCGTTCTGCAATACAAAACCTTGTTTTTTTTCCCTGGATAATACCGGGAGAGTAATATTTTATGAATATCTACTGCTACTGTTAGTTATTAAATAAAATTGATATGGACGTTAAAATACCTAAAAAGAGTCGCCAGATTTTCCGCGGTGTCATGGGTTAGTTGGGTGGCAATCTTTCTAAATAATCTGATCCTCGTATCCTGAATAGGAAACCATGTATATGAGGCTCATATTTGGTGGAAGTAGTAAACCGGGTACAAGGTATATCCTGGATCTTTATCTGACACCCTCGAGTAAATGCCGAAATCCCCTCCTCGGCGGCACCCCACCCCAAGTATATTCAGTCCAAGTTGCAGTTGACGGTGAATAATAGGTACGTTAATCGCGAGGGGTCTCACACATACACACTAACATATTATATTTATTGTTATTTCAGACCGAGCATCCAGTACCGGAACAGTTCAAGACGGTCCTGACCAAGACCGGGCTGGCCACCACTCCCGTGGAGAACAAGGGCTAGGCCGTTGACTGCAGCTTGCCCTCGCCCGGGAACCTACTTTTGCTTTTATAATTCTTTGGGCTCTGGAGACAAAGTTTGTGCGCTTCTTGACTGCGTACTCTACTTACCTAGTTACGGATCCGGGGCGCGCAAATCTTGTCTTTGCCTCACATACGATCTCAGGTCTCACGCAATTGTTACTAACATAAATATTTATGAGTATCCTAATGCTGCATTAGTCAATTCTCCATGTTCTGCGATTGCGTGAAATTTGCGAGCGTATGGTAATATAATTATTAATATTTGAGACGAGGCGAATCTCTCTTAAATTAATGATAATGAAAATATATTTTGCACGGTCTAGTTCAATATTAGTTCACTTGCTGCGGTTCGCCTCGAGTATCTAATGTGTAAGCACAAATTATCATTCGATAACGGTAAGTCTGTTCTCGGGTTTTACTTTGTTACCTCTTCATTGTCTTCTGAAATCTGTCTTTGTTTATCATGCTCATTTCGCTCGATCGTAGTGTTTTAAAAGTATAAATCTTATATGACGTAGAAATAACTACTATAACTCGTGTATTTACTGGCCTTTAAATATTATACAGTAATGTAAAGATGTTCCTTACATTCATGTTTTTGAGATTTTAATTTTGACATTATGCAGAAATAGTAACGCTTGGAGTACCGCAAGGTACGGGGTAGTTAAGTTAGATTTAAGGCGTGTGATTGTCTCGATATTGAAATGAATAGTTTGCTTTCTCGACTCGCTGTCTCCGAGAGATTCTTAAACCCCGAAGCTCGTCTCTCGACCGGCTTCCATTTTATTTTAACTCTATAACTGAATATTACGTTTAACCATTCATGTCTTAATTAATAAGAATAATTTAAGGATTCTATTTTTTTAATTTATTTTTGAAATATGATTATTAAATTTAAAGTATTAATTTTAGTCAACAATGTGAATCAGTGTAATTTGTATTCCGGTAATTGTAATGTTGTTTGTGACGTCTCTAATAAGCATTCTAATTATTTATTAATGCCATCCTTATTTGAAGAATATAGTATTGTATTGAAAGTTTGCATTTTTGTTAATTTATTGTCGAGATATTAAACTAATTTTAAAGAACTCCCAAGTTTCCTTTACTATTTCTAATTTATATATGTACCTATTCAGGAAGGGGGCTATAAAAACACAAATTTCATATGTTACATTTTTATTTTATACTATTTTTATGGGTTACATCGTCCATTTGAATCTTCAATCAGATGTGCAATTCAAACGGAAAAGGTCCTCCATAGATTTCAATAAATAGATTGGATTAGACAATAAACATGCAGTGGTAAACAATCTTTCGGGCTTCAAAAATTATAGCTATATGTACAAGCCCAAGCTACTTTAAGATATGGCAAAATTTCCAGCGGTACAGGGTGAAGTAGTCGAACGTAAGAAAATGTAGAAAAGTGGGTTCTTTGCAGTGATTCGAGTAATCCTACCTGAGATTCAATGTACTTAGTCTACTTAAAAAATATCAGTCGAATTCAGAAAATTTTACGCTACGATCTACATACTGGCTAATACGTAAGTTAAGGCGACGGGTAGGACACACTAGCGACGCCATTTGATTTAAATTGTTAGTTACTAAACCGGATATCTTGATAACAATTTGGAATCTGCAGCCTTTCGGAAAACATATACATACATATACCATTTATTAAATACTAATACTTTACTTTCGGGTCTGCTTTTGTACTCGAAATTTGAATTACCACCAAAAACGGTTACTTATGGCGTTAATCCATGTACGAGCTACTCGTACAGTGCAACTCAGCAGCGACCTACATGCAACGCGCCTGACCGATGGACCGTCTTCGTGCACCGACGACACACCAACAAATACCTTTCTATGTAGCAATAATGTAAACCATGTATATAAACCATTAAGATTATACCAATAAACAGATTTCAACCGTCTGTGTTGGGTCTCATTTCTCCCGCTGCGGCCAAGACACCTTTAGCCGTCACTATGATCAGTCGAGTGAGTCTGCTCGACTGGCAGCGGTTCCCCTCCTACCTACCGTCTTGACTCTTCCCGCTTGCTACCCTGGGCGACCCGGGAGCAAGCTCCCATCACCTTATCTATTTATGTATTTATTCCCATGGATAGGCAGGGCTAGGGCTCTAGGGACTTAGTGTCTTAGACAAAGGGGCTCTAGGCTCACTAGAGAGTTAGGTTCCCTTCCTTTCCTTATATTCTGTTCGCCGGGACGCCGTGCCTTACAACCGTCGCTTCCCGCCCGTACAATCCAAATTTCGAGAGCAAAAACAGATCAAAATGTAGTGGACAATTAGGATAAATGTTTGCTTAGAGACTCCGGCCCCGAAATTGTTTAAAATAGAGCCGGTTTAGCAGCTAACAATTAAAATCAATTGGCGTCGCTAGTAAGGATACCCTTCACCTTAAAGGTGATGGTTAGTCCGGGTCGCGTATAGTGGAGGCCACGGGCGCGGGCTCGCAGTGCCACTCGTCGCTGCCGTCGGAGCACTCGATGAAGCCGTTGCACACGCTGGCGGGCGGCAGGCACTCGCCCAGCGGGCAGCGGTAGCCGCGGCAGCTGTCGCGCCGCGTGGCGCGCCGGTTCTCCGCCGCCTCCAGGTCGGCGTAGAAGTCGTCGTCCTCCTCGCTGGCCGACGCCGACGCGTTCTGCCGCGGCGAGTGCGCGGCGATCACGCCGTCGATCCACTCGATGTAGTTGGACACCTTGGTGTACACGCCGGGGCGGTTGGCGCGCGCGCAGCCGTACCCGTTGCTCGTCACGCCGTAGATGTACCACCGATCCGATTCCTGAAATCGAACGTTATATGAATAAATTTGCGGGAAGATCGATGGCGGGAAGCTATAAACGCTATACTCGATAACGAGACTTAAATTGAAACCAATCGGTGTAGACGTTTGTAATTCTACTAAATCGACTCAGTGATCCGACTCAGCCCAATGATACATTGTTCCGAATCTCCGACTGTATCATTCGACTCGAACGTTATATGAATAAATTTTGCGGGAAGATCGAGGGCGGGAAGCAATAAACGCTATACTCGATAACGAGACTTAAATTGAAACCAATCGGTGTAGACGTTTGTAATTCTACTAAATCGACTCAGTGATCCGACTCAGCCCAATGATACATTGTTCCGAATCTCCGACTGTATCATTCGACTCGAACGTTATATGAATAAATTTGCGGGAAGATCGATGGCGGGATGCAATAAACGCTATACTCGATAACGAGACTTAAATTGAAACCAATCGGTGTAGACGTTTGTAATTCTACTAAATCGACTCAGTGACCCGACTCAGCCCAATGATACATTGTTCCGAATCTCCGACTGTATCATTCGACTCAAATGGATCTCGAGTTCGAGTGAACCGAATGAGCTGAATGATCCGATGAGCCGAATGATCCGAGTTAGCGGAATGAGCAGAATGATCCTATGAGCCGAATAATCCGAATGAGCTGAATGATCCGAGTGAGCCGAATGATCCGAATGAACAGAATGAATCACGGATCTATCTGAGAATCGATGTTCCAAATGAAGCGTTTCACTGTTCCGCATCTCTGCACTGATCCAGATGCAAATGTTCCAATCTTGAAAGATACGTTTTTTGCCAGGTCTAAATCGGTGTGTCCTATCCTTCATGACCTGGAGCCAGAATTGGACAATTATTCAGAAATGTGTGTGATTAATATCATTGCCAATTTAAGTAAAAGCTATGCCAGTGGTTTTTATTAGAAACGTGACTGCGGCTACATTCTTGTCTGCAGCGGGCAGCGTAGCTCAATGGTTGCATACAAATGACTCGACATTGCTTTAGCTAGGAACGATGCTGTTAGATAGATGGCTATCCAAGATTAATTCATAATAACTACTCTCGTCGTAAAGCTATTTGATAAATACAGAAAGCTTTCACATTCCTAAAAAATAGCCATCGGCCAAAACAGAATTGCAACCCTATAGATGTGCTGTACTCGGTTGACAGGCGCCAGTTGCTTCTTTGTAATTACCAAACTTATCCACCCAATCCTAGTCCAATCATACCCTGGGTTCCAGAGCGATGGCTTCCGATGGGTTATTAATTAGGTTTACTTTTCGAAGAATCGTAGCATATGCGTATCGTAAGTAATTTGTATGAAAACTTAAAAACTCTTCGTAAGTATAATAATTATCTTCTCTCTCAATCTCTTGACGACCCAATTGGAACAGTGGTAGTGAACACTGCCTCTGATACAAGGGTTGCGGGTTCGAATCCCCGCACAGTACATACATTTGTGTGCATGAACATGTTTGTATTGGTCTGGGTGTTTGCTATGTATTATAAGTATGTATTTACAAAAGAAAAGTATTATATGTATATATGTGTAATCCCACTGTTGATTCTGATATCCGTAACACAGGTGCTTGAGCTACCTATCTCGGAGTCAGAGCAATGTATGTGATGTTGTGAAATATTTATTTGTTTTATTTATTTAATCTCTCGCTTGGAATTAAAAGGTGACAAAGTATGGCGTGAGCACGCTACGATTACGTTACGAATTCCTTTTATGCTTGTGCTAGCCCCTCAGACAAGGAGATGTAGTATACGCGGTGTATCGGACGGGAACCGGTGTTTACAACGTCGTATGGACTTTGGCTATACGCGGTGTATTCCATACCTGGCACATGAGCGGTCCCCCGGAGTCCCCGAGACACGCGTCGCGGCCGCCGCGCTCATACCCCGCGCAGAACATGTCCTCTGTCACGCGGTATAGCGGCAGCAGGCGCGTGCGCCGCCGACACTCCGCCGTCGAGATCACCGGCAGCTCTACTTCTTGCAGGGTGTCCGCTGCGGGACTATTGTTATGGTTAGTTTCTTTTTATAACGTGATAGCGTCTTAAAAAAGGTGAACCTGGAATGCACTCACGAAAATTTACCTATTGTAAGATAATAAGATGAGGGTATGATGGTGTAGAAACCAGGTGGATGGAAGGAGACCCAGAGGTCGTAGCTCTATCAGATGGTCAGACCAAATACGTTCGACCCTGGACACCAAGCTGTATGATGCCCTTCAAATTGCAAAAGATAGACATAGATGGAAGTCTATCATAAAGAGCCAATTGACAGCCAAACGGGAGGAATCACGACACTCAGTAATGAGAAAAACGACAAGAGGAGGGGGAGGCTTCTACACCAATATTAGGAGCAGCGAGATTAAAGATCTACGCTAGACAGTTAGCTGCTACCACAAACTAAGAAGAAGATACTACGGCTGCTAGTTACCCTCGTGATGTTAGATTTTAGCAGGTAGGTTACCATAATACTCACGAAAAACTCGTTCATGTTCGTACAACTGTCCCCATCCGACTACTGTACAATGATGGCCGGTCGGGGGCTGCGCGCGCGCCGGGGGCAGGCACGCCGGGCGCAGGCGCGCGTGCAGGGCGATGGGGTCTATCCTTAGCATGGCGATGTCGTTCCTGAAGCCGCGGGGAGCATAGCGCGGGTGGAGCACGACCTGGCGAACGCGCGCCACGCGCTCCCATGGCCCCCGGGGCCATGCACCGCGCCGCAGGGCTCCTAGGCGCGCCACCCAGTGAGCTTCGGTTGCCCTGGGTTGACAATAAATATGATGTCTCGATTTACAAATTCTTGGGAAGTTTCTGTTCTCTTCTCTAGAAGTGGTAGTTTCATGTTGGTCCTTCGAATAAGTAATTGAAATAAATTGACTTTTCTACGAATGTAATAGGTAGGTGCTGCATGTATCAATATGGTTAATTTAATTTAAGTAGATAGTCCAACACTCATTACATATCCACTAATATAACATATAATGCGAATTGTGCTAATGATTGACTTTTTAATTCAAATTGGTCCCTACGAGCCGGATAAGAAATTTCGTATTGGTGAATAGACTTTTCTTGATCACATAATAAGAGAAGTTATTTTGAACAAAACATAGGTTTTTTTTATATGATAAGTGGCAGACGAGCAGACGGATCGCCTAATGGTAAGCGATTGCCGCCGCCCATAGACACCCGCGACACCAGTGGCGTCACAAGTGCGCTGCCAACCTTTAAACCCCCCTTTCTCCCGGATTGGGCCTCCGGGACCCTCACCCATGCAGCGAAACACAGCACAGTGCTGTTTTAAGCTGGTTTTCTGTGTGCCTTGGTATCATTTCGGTCGAGCCGGCCCATTCTTACAGAAGCGTGGGTCTCCCACGGACATATAGGTAGATACGTATTCGTAGATATACTTACTGATAGAAGCAGTGACTGGCGGAGAGCAGCCACTGGTGAGTGATGAGCGTCGCGCCGCACTGGAAGTCGCCGTCGCGGTACAGCGCCGCCTGCCACGGCCACGCGCCCGCCGCCGCGCCGCCGCCGCCCACCACCCTGCTCCAGCGCACGCGGGTTACAACCCTAGCCAACACATCGGATCGCGACTTGCCCGTCTAAGAGCCTAAGGCCGAGGCTAATTTTCAAATTTTTCAGTAAGTGTAATAAATACATAACCATTTCGGCCAGGTTCAATAAGCATGTAAAATTAAATAATATGTTTCTGCACTGATTCCAGTTTGGAAATGGATCAGAGCCTTAGTGTAAGGATACCTAGGTTGTCCAGCGTGTAGTAGTCAATAGGTCCAATGTTTTTCATGGTTTTATCCCTTTATAATCTTCAATAATGTGTGTTTTCTCTAAGAGAACACACCTTCCATACGGGGGACCGGGTTCGAATGAGAGCATGCATCTCTGGATTTTTCAAATCTATGCAGGTATTACTACCGTTAGCTCGGCGGTGAGCGAAAACATCGTGAGGAAACCTGCACGTTTCGGGACTTTCGGATAGTTTCTAAAACGTGTAACCACCATGATTCAGTTGGTCTGGTTTCCCTGTTAAAGGGTTGCGAAGGTCAGACGGCAGTCGCTTCATTGTTTTTACCAGACTCCCTAAAACAAGAATTATGGTCCAAGCGTACCGTCGGCTCCAGAGCGACAGCTTTGGACGCAACTGGGAATTAGACGCTAAGATGAGGAGGAGGAATGTGTGTTTTTACTAAGAAGATATCAAGTGATTGCGTCATAAATGCAGGTATTCCATTAAATGTAAAATAAATTAGAAGGTATATTAACCTCGGTTGTTGAGCATCAGCATGGGGTCGAATGCCGCAGTCCAGGTCCTGGCAGCGCACGCGCAGCGCCCGCCGCTTGGCGCACGTCGCGCGCCGGAACGTCAGCCGCGTGTCAGCGGCGCGCGCCTCCGCGTTGTGCCACACCTCCCAGTAGCCTACTGAGCTCACTTTGCGGCCCTCGCGGGCTTCGCGGGTCCATGGAGAATCTCTACAAAGAGAAATGATGTTAATGCTTAAGGTTCTTGAGACGACAAAAACAAAGGACTTGCCTCCTTTCAAAAGCTGAAATTGTGTTCAATTATGGGTAGTGATGTTTGTCTCTTAGCTTTAACTAGAGTGACTGCTTTTTTGGTTAGATCAATAAATATGTACAGTGTAAGTCAGGCTACGAAGCGATAGTTTTGAACGCAACTAGGAATTAAACGCTGAGATAATAACGAATGGTATGAGTACATAAGTTTCTAGAAGTTAAATAAGCCTTCTACCAAACGTTTTTTTTTCGTTTATGTCTCAGGAAAAACTTAATCAACTTACTGAAACGTCATAGCTCGGCATACTGCTTTACCCAAGTCAGGTAGTTTGAGAGAACTATGCGCTTCTTCTACAACATCTGCAAAGCTCTCAACACAAAGTCGACCCCAAACGCCACGCTTGCGCACCATTACGAAGCCTGAAATGAGATAGTTCTGTTAACTGATTTCAAAAAAGGATAAAATTCTCAATTAGTTTTTTTTTAATTTCTCAAATTATTTCAAAATAGATTTCTCTAAGGCTTGTGGTTTCATACAATCTTAGAACTCACCTTCTTCATTATAAGGGACTACTTCATTGTCTTCCAGCTCGTCTGCCAGAGCCACACAACTCTTCTCGTCATCACCCAGAGGGCAATCGGGATTGCCATCACAAACGCGGTACATTTCAATGCACTGCTTAGCGTTTGCACAAACATATTGCCCTTCTGCACACCATTCTAAAAAAAACATTAATTGTTAGGGCCCAATAGTATAAGCATATAAAATTGTGGAAGCCTTATAATAAATATTTCATGAATTGATGAAAATATTCTGATTATGGATGATGCTTACCACATTTATTTTCGTCAGTGTAGTCCCAACAGTCAACAATACCATCACAAATCTTAGATTGCGAAAACTCAGCGCGTAAATAGTCTGCGCAGGAACATGCGCGCTCGTCTTCTCCGCTAGGGCAGTCTAGCAAGCGGTTACAGCGGGAAGTTAGCGGCAGGCACGCGCCGGTCGCGCACCTAAACGATGTCACATTGCTGCATTCTTCCTCACTTTTCACTTCTTTTACTAAACCATAATCTTTATCTTTCATAGGCTTGTTTGCGTACGGCTTACTGTATGTTTTTTCAGGTTTATCAAGGCTGTTATCGTCTTGCTTAGATGGTTGAAGCTTATTGTAAGTTTTGGTTAAAATTTTAAAACCAGCTTGATTTAAAGTGTAACTAGAAGGAATGGCTTTTGTAGATATAACACCTCCAGGGGACCGAAACAAAGTGTTGTTGTTGGAATCTGATATTGTTGCAAGGCTTGCAAGTTGCTTTAATTTGTCAATTGTTAAGGAGTTTGTCTGATTGTAAGGTATTTCTAACACTACGTCTGGTTCTAACGATAACTCATATGCGGGAAGACTTTGGGTTTTGTTGGCTTGTTTGCTGCTGACGCTCCCTGTTACGTGATAAGAAACTCTGTAAGTTCCTTCTGGGATGTGTGATCCTTCTGCAGTATTTATGTTTTCATTATTATCATCACTGGTTGTATTTAAGTCATAACTTGATTTAGGGAGTCTATTTTTAGTGGGGTTATTTTCTGGGGAAACTTTCATATTATCCATTACGGTAGCCAACATAATTTCATCTTCTGTTTCTTTTCCGTCAAACATTGAAGACGATGTGACAATTTCAGGGCTATCCGCAGCATCGTTAAAAACTTGAACAACTTTGATATAGTTTTCAGTGCTGAGCTCATTTATTAGCTTTTGGGTTTCTGGATCGTTACGAAAAAAACTACGTATATTTTCTTTTGACGGTTGTGGTTCAATTTTTATCTTTGGGCGTGGTCGTAATGGACGGTTGACTCCTAAATTTGATTTCGCTGGTAATAAAGTTATTACATTAGTTGTGGTGGTTTGCAAATCTTCATCGGGAACTACTTCAACAGAACCAGTCATTTTGTTATGATTATGCCTATCTTCAACTTTTTCCGTTGTATGAACTTCATTGACGGGTTTTTCTGTAGTATTTTGAGAGTATCTTTTAATAATTTCAGTTAGATTTCGTAAAATAGAAGTTTTACTGGGAAATCTTGGTGTAGTATTTGGAAAAACTGCATCATTCTTTGTTATAATAGCCTGTAATGTATCGTTGTAATATTTATCTGGTGAGTTTTTACTGAACGTATCATTTTCATTCGTTGAAGTATTAACTAGTTCCCATGTATGAAGAGGCGCACTTGTGGTGGGAATTATTGAAACTTTATTGTTAGGTCGTTTGGTAGAATTTTCTCTAGTAGTATTTTTACTAGGTTCCTCTGCTATATGAGTAATATTGACGTCTTTTTGAACAACAACCGTTGACGTGGGTTCTGTGCTGGTAATTACTGGACTAGTCGATGTGGTGGTAGATGTAGTAGACGTTGTTGTGGTATTAGGCTTTTTTATTATAGATGCTCCGTCAATGGCCACTTTTTCTGTGCTTGAATCCGATAAATCAGACTGATCTACATTTATTACCACTGAAGTGGTTTTATCTTTGGGAGGCCTTTGTACTGGTTTACCGTCATCTTCGTCATACAAATTGATTTTGTCTGGCACCACTTCGACTACAGAACTTATTTTATCTACCGGTATAGGATGAGGTTTTACGTAACCTGTGCCCAGTGTCTCCATATCTTTAAATGGCGGTGAAAATGTTGGAAGAGTAAAACTTGTGTATACGGGACTTGGACCATAAACTTCTGCAGCCAAATCTTTATCAAGATTATAAACACTAGGTTTGCGTGTAGTTCTATCTCTAGTTTTTACTGGTGGTATAGGCGTTAACATACTCTCAAGCACTGAAACGTCATCTACGACTTCTGCAACCCCTATTCTATCTTCCGCATTTTTATCGTTATTTATAACTGTTATAGGTGGCAAGGTACTACTTGTTGCTTCATAATAGGGCCTAGTTATTGGCTTCCATGGTTCGTTGTCGATAACGTGTGGAACTGTAAATAATGTGTCTATTTTCGGTAAATCTTTGTAATGGTGTTCATTTGTTAAAAGATCGAGTAATATTTGAGATACATTATTACTAGTTGTTGTTTCTAATGTAGTTGGTACAGGTGCGGTCGTTGTTGACGCTGTGGGGGTCAAAGTTGTTGATAAAGGTTTTCTTGAATCTTTGGGAGAATCTCGTTTAGGTGTAGCATCTGTTTTTGTTTTGACATTCAATGTGGATGTTATAGTGAAAGGTCTAGGTTTCGGCGTAGTTGTTGGTATTCTCTTAGTCGTTGTTGTTCTCGTTGTTGGAGCCTTTGTGGTCGAACTTGGTTTCGGTGACATCACTGGTTTATAGCTGCCTCGTGTTGGATTAGCATTCTTTTTGTTTTCCGTGATATCCGCTTCTGTTTTTGTTATTTGGAAGGTGCCCTGTACTACTGGTATATTCTCAATATCAATATCGGGTTCTTCTACATCTCCTTTTTTAGAAGCCTGATTAGGTTTTACAGTAGTTTTGCGAACAACTCCAACTCGTGTTTGCAGGGTTTTATCGTTACTACTTTGAGCCTTTGGATAATTTACTGCCATACTTTCATTCATCGCCTCCTTCACGTATGACTCCGAATGATATGTATGTTCTAAATCTCTTTTTATTATTATGCTAGATGTGTCTACTTTTATTGTTTGTCCAAAAGCCGGATGCTTTGAAAGTAAATCTTGGACTAAAACATTCTTCAATGTTTCTTCTATATTAGAAACGGAGCTGAAAAATATAAAAAAATCATGAGTATCACAGTCACAAATAGTAGCTAGGTAGGAGTACGAGTATTAGTTTATACATGCAGTAGGTAAGTGAACAGTCTTTTTCAGAGACTAAAATGTATTTGAAGTTAGGTATCGTCAAAGTAGCTACGTATGCAAGTAGGTATTCATTAACCTGTTTGACCCATTTGGAGTTGAGACCCTCGGTCCATGGGGACCAGGTGCCAACCAGCTGTATCGTGAACCAGCCAAGAGAGGGTGACGGAATAGTTGGTGTATTTCTAGGCCAACGTGTTTGGCCATCCAGAGAGGAAGTTCGTTAAGTCCCACTTTGGGTAGCGATTTGGAACTCAAGTCTTAATTTATAGGGTAATAACCTACTTACGTAGTTTTATATACAAACTAAGATGCCTGTATAGTTGTATCTATGACACTATCTACCGTAAATGTTTCTACAGTCTGTTTACCTAGGTATTTTTCTTCTATCTAAATAAAGTCGGAAGTGAACATCCAGGCGTCGCTCCCCGAAGCCCGTGACCAGCGCCCCGGCGAAGGCCTGCCGCAGGGCGGAGGGCCCGGCGTAGACCTGGCGCAGCGCAGCGCCGTACCTGCGCGCTCGCTCGCGCCACGCGGGGCTGTTGGGCGCGCCACCGTACACGTCGCCGCGAGTCACCCGGAAAGAGCCCTCAAACGTCATCATAGCTGGAACATAGAAAAAGTCTAATTAGAAATGGTAGATATCTTAGCTCAATAAACCTAAAAGACTGCTGAAAAAGTCTAAAACTTACTGCGATTAGTTGTCTTTTGAGGTCAAGCCCGCAACATGTATGAGCATTGATAGCTCTCTGGACCTATAAAGTTTGCCTAGTTTTTTAATTATATGCCTTACCTTTACGGAGAACTAATGACGATGGGTGGAGGTTTGTTGTTTACCCTCCCTTCACCATAGTTTTCTGTTGTGTGGCCTGAGCGCGCCTATGTAGAAGGTGAGCACGGCGATTGCTGCTAGCAGCGTGCCAGAGCAGAAGCTTCTAACATACGTGAATGTCAGTAGCTAGCTCTTTCAAGTTTCTCTTACGTTCCGCAATGTCCGGCCCAGTCCAACCTGATGTATGTAGGTAGAAGGCCAACGCTGCGACGGCGAGTACGGCGAAGACCGCCAGTAGCGCGTCAGAGCATAAGCTGCTATATACTAAAGAACCTAGAATACTCAGAAGGTAATACTAGAAGTTTGATTTACGAGCTCGGATGTCCAGCCTGAGCACGCCCATGTAGAAGGCTAGCGTGCCCACGACGAGCCCAGCAAAAGCAGCCGGAAGCGCGCGAGAGCAGGAGCTGCTTCTATAGAAGCCAGAATACTAGAAGTTGGACTTACGTTCTCCATTGTCCAGCCTGAGCGCGCCCATGTAGAAGGCTAACGCGCCCACGACGAGCCCAGCAAAAGCAGCCAGAAGCGCGCGAGAGCAGGAGCTGCTACTATAGAAGTCAGAATACTAGAAGTTGGACTTAGGTTCTCCGTTGTTCAGCCTGAGCGCGCCCATGTAGAAGGCTAGCGCGGCCACGACGAGCCCAGCGAAGGCAGCCAGAAGCGCGCGAGAGCAGGAGCTGCTTCTATAGAAGTCAGAATACTAGAAGTTGGACTTACGTTCTCCGTTGTCCGGCCTGAGCGCGCCCATGTAGAAGGCTAGCGCGGCCACGACGAGCCCAGCGAAGGCAGCCAGAAGCGCGCGAGAGCAGGAGCTGCTTCTATAAAAGTCAGAATACTAGAAGTTGGACTTACGTTCTCCGTTGTCCGGCCTGAGCGCGCCCATGTAGAAGGCTAGCGCGGCCACGACGAGCCCAGCGAAGGCAGCCAAAAGCGCGCGAGAGCAGGAGCTGCTTCTATAAAAGTCAGAATACTAGAAGTTGGACTTACGTTCTCCGTTGTCCGGCCTGAGCGCGCCCATGTAGAAGGCGAGCGCGGCGACGGCGAGCACGGCGAAGGCCGCCAGCAGCGCGCCGCCCACCAGCGCGGCGGAGCAGAAGCCGCCGCTGCGCGAGCCGCCGCTGCTCGCGCGCGGGTACCCCCCGCCCGCGAACCGGTATTCACTCTGTTGACAACAAATGACAATTAGTAACATGGATAATGAATGAATGCGAGTTATATTTCGCACTGACTCAATTAGTGTTGAGGATCGACGGCTGGACCAGCCTCTTTTATATTGTTTATGTTTTATACTTTTTTAACAGATTGTAATATATCATTGTTTTGTTTATTGTCCTTGTCTTTGTTAATGTCTGTCTGTGAACACTAGAAAATACATTGCTTTGCTGATAATGAAAGTTTTAGTCATCATCCCGTTACCAGCGCTTTGTTATAAGTTATAAAATTGATATACAGTCCAATCGCCACAATTAGGTATTACATTCCCTGCAGCTACTATGAGCAGGACCTACTTTCAGCACACTCAGACTCACGTCTATTTAGAAAAGTCTGTTTTCTAAATTGATCAGCTTAGGACCTTACGAACTTGGGCATTGCACAACAATCCATAACCGTGGAGTAATTAGTACCTACTTATAGTCAACGCAAGGACTCGCGGCAGACGGTAGAGTATTTCAATCATTAATTACGAATGAAATATGACACTGTCTGCCATGAGTCTTTGGCTGAGTGTAACAGTTACATCCTGGGATCATTTTGAACAACTTAACTGTCATACATAATTATAACGAATGAACGTAATACTCTACCTACCAGTCTACCGCGAGACTTTGCTTTAACTAGGTATAGGGAATTAAAGAGCTTTGACGGAGAAGAGTTTTAGAGCAGAAGTTCATGAATTCGTAATATCTTTCTTTCTGACTTAGGACTGACTGACTGACTTTCCTCAAATGAACTACCATTTATTGCTAATAGTAGGTTTTCGGCTTCAGGTGATGATGATGTGAACTAATGGCTCAGGTCATCTAAATTATTATATCTTGGTAAAGCAGTAATGAGGATTATATCTCTCTTAGTGCATGTGACCTAATATATGTATATTATACCTATATAATATACATATATTAGGTCACATGCACTAGAAAGTCCTAACTTTTAAATACTTTTGCCAACTGTCATTATTTTCTTAAAATAAAACTTTCATGAAAAGGTACCACATTTAACATAAAATAAATCGTAGGTAAGTTCGTAGTAAAGATTTTTCCACTTATACTTATGTATACAATGGTCGTAGAGTCAGGTGAGCAGGTCACGTCAACATTTTATTATTTTTTTACGCGTCACGCCTGATCCATTTTTTCCGATCTCGAGTTGGTTTTTGTCACGTTCCTATATTAAAGACTCAGAGATTATCATACTCGCGGCCGCAGCCTTCGTCGATGATGCGAGTAATTTATTATCGTCAGTTTTTTACTCACAGAGACAAAGAGCAACACCTCTACGGGGCTATCATTCATTATGATACCTATTTACAGCTGTGCTGTAGGTATCCGTTGTGTGTTCTAATTATTTTGCCTCCTTTGTAGTTTAATAGCTACCTCATTATTTCCGATTAGGTAAGCGTAGGATTATATCAATTAACTAATGAACGTAAATCATTTACTGATTAGGGTAGGTGTACCTACAATGCTACAATTTTATTTAATTTTAAGCTTGCCATATAGGTACTAAATACCTTGTACATTGGTATTTAGTACCTATATGGCAACCTTAAAATTAAGGTGACGGGTAGGGCACACTAGCGATGCCAATCGATTTTAATTAGCCGGATCTATTTTAAACAATTTCGGGATTACAACCTCTCGGTAAACACTTATACTATTTATTAAATAACCATGCACAAATGTTGGGTCCAACGCGTACGCGAAAAATGGATTCACGCCAAAAACGACCATTTTTGGCGTGAATCAATTTTTGCGTACAAAAACCGACACATTTCTACCAAAATATTTCACATTGATAACTTGTATGACAGTATAAAGACTGGTTATACCTATCGCTGTTTCACGTCCACAATGATGAGGTATTGATATTAGGTGCCTAATGGACGTCGTGACCATTATCGAGTCGATGGGAACGCAGCTCTCAGTAGAGAACGATACGATATGGGATGAGAAACGCCCGCGGTGTGCGATCCGTCTACCTTCGCCTGTCTCCCTGTCACTTCGCGCCGTTTGTCAAACCACAAAATGTCGATAAACGCAATCTAACACTTAAAATACGCAACGGTAATCGACAAGTCGTAATGTCTGATCTTTCTTATCACCGCATAATAAGGAAAGAGCTTCGATTACCAATAGATACTTTATATTATTAGCTGAACACCTATCTACTATTTCTTTCTTCTTAAATGCAGTATAACCAGGTATAATGTGTTTATATGTCAGATGGGTTAGCAACAGGTACTAACTTTTTTATGCTTAATGTGGTTTAGCGCTCATAGCTATCGTAATTATTCATAGCTTATAAAAATACTTGTCAAAATGACAATGCGTACAAAACATATCTACAAATGCCAGCTAAGCTAGCTAACTTAGTCCATGGCATGAGTGCATTTTGTTGCATAGCTAGCATGAACTAATTAATCTAATTATATATCTCATAGCGTGATAAGGATAACCAACATGCAAATTGGAAATCAATTTATTGGAGACAAACGATAAAATTGTGTATTTTACTCATTTGGGGTGTTTAGGGGAAAGCTATAAAAGTCAAACCCAATTTTTGTTGAAGGTCCCACCGAGATTTGAACTCGGATCGTTGGATTCAAAGTCCAAAGTGCTAACCATTACACCATGGGACCGCGGCGGTGAATCTGTGAAATTACCTATTCGTTACTTACATGTCTGGCCCTTAGCACCTAAAAGTATATTATTAAAATATTTCATTATAATTTAGTTTTTCTCGTGTATATTTTTCATTGAATGATATAATATCTAAAAGGAATTCTTTTGTTTTAGCCGCCGCAACAAAGTTTGGAGTCGGAGATTCAGTATAATGATGAGACAAAAATTTGGTGTGCAGTTTTTTGACGAAGGCAATTATACCTTTTAACTGTAGCTATTAAAAAAAGCTTCACATTTTTATTAAAGTAAGAACGAAGGAATTCTCTCGGAAGAGAATCGAAGCAAGTCAGAACTTCAGTCTCAATAGCTAGAGTCGTGTTTTGTAAGGAGGTACTTACAAACCTAACTAAATAAATATTAACCTATAAATATTTCTTAAGTAGGCAAATATTTTATTTTAATCTTATGCAGCTTAGCTTGCTCAAAAACTGGACCCTAACCTAGCGTTTGTTTCGCACAAACATCTCTCTTGAATTCTCGACATGGATTTCCCGAGAAGTCAAGATTTTTCTAAAAATCATATAAATTGACATTCCGAGCGGCAAGCAGCGGTAGATTACAGTAGTTGACATTCATAAATATATGCATGGACTTAAATTGTTTTTTTTTGTAATTTTAATATACATATATTTAAGCTGATCCTAACTGAAACTAAGCAACGTTTGAAACCGTATTCCCGAGTCTACACACTTTTTGTTTCGAAAAAAAAACTGATCTG
Source organism: Marasmia exigua (assembly GCA_019059595.1). NCBI lineage: Eukaryota > Metazoa > Arthropoda > Insecta > Lepidoptera > Crambidae > Marasmia > Marasmia exigua. Next base: position 18,864,911 of record CM032463.1, read on the forward strand.
CGTACCTGCCTACGTATGTTATTGTACAATACACTAAAGGAGAGTCACATCGTGTCTTCATTAGGTACTCCAATATCTTTAAAGGAATATTTTTGTGAATGGCTAAGATAAATGTGAATATTCGCGACTCGGTCGTTTAGGTAGTGAATAACACTCATATTTCACATCTATTTAATTTCGGTTGGAACCAATATCAGTTTTAATGAGCGTTGTATTTCAAACTTAATTGAAACTCAGAGCGCGGCTCGCGGAATTACCGACGTAGATTACTCCCATGTTGGTCTCGTCCGCGGGCCAGCGTAATTATAATTAAGTATTTCTTATTTATTTAGCGGGACGAGCACCCAACATCCGCCGTGTAATTGCACCCCACTAAACGATGTTGCGTAATGAGGGCCCTGAACCCGACTTCGGCCAACTGCATCTCTCGCTGCGGCTAATTTATGATTACGATTTGCGAATATCGATGTGTGGCCGGGCCGGTGGTCCCCGAGCCGCGAGGACCCGCCTGCGCTTCCTCGGCCGCAAATATAACTTTGCCGATCCGCACGCCGGAGCGGACCACGCTTTGTATCGACTCTGGCATGCAAGATTAATTAGTGAAAAAAATGAGTTACTTTTAATTATGAAGCCTAATATAATTTAGCGATGCGAATCATCAATACCAGAGCTGACTTGAAAACTGAGTTACAATCAAGTTTTTACTCAATGAGGTTTAAAATATTTCAATTAGTTCAGAGTCAAAAATATGCATGAATAAAATTCGTAAAATATTGTGAAAACAAAATAAGATGATAATAAAAAGAACAGGTTCCACCGAGATTTGAACTCGGATCGCTGGATTCAGAGTCCAGAGTGCTAACCATTACACCATGGAACCGTTGAGGATGATTGTCGAAATTATAGACTAGTTAATTTTTAGTCTTCATTTTTCAATAAATATTTGATATCATTAATAATTCAATTATCAAATCAATAAATAAACCTTTTAGTGTCTCACAAATATATTTGATTTATCGCAAATATTGCAATAAGAAGTAGATAGGTAGTTCCTATCTAGATGTGTTGAAAAGTAACGTTTCTATTACGATGTGTCCACATAACATTGGGAGCCCAATATGATGGTTTTAAAGATTTTCTCAGTTTTATTCTTAGGTACTTATTTAAAAAGACGTACACATCTACTAATTGGATTTATAAATAAAATAGATAAAATAAATAATATCTGTGTAGGGTTAGATACCTACCTACAAATAGCCACAGCAGGTTACGGCTATAAACGTCTTTGACATTATTGGGAGAATCGCTGGAAGAATAACAGATTTGTATTAATTTATTTATTTAAGCTTTATTGCACGAAGTAAAAAAGTACAATTGGCGGACTTAATGCCTTACAACATTCTTTACCAGTCAACTATTGGGCTAGGCAGAAAATTACACAAAAATTATACATAGATGCTTGGCTGTCCATACATTAGTAGAAGATGCCATTATTCGGTCCCAACTCTACCTTATTACAAATCACAATCTAAATTTATTACCGTACTAAAGCTCATGTCATCCCGTTCCAACACGATATGTTAAACGAAGCTGGCACAAATTTTGTTCCGGAACTATTCTTAATGGACAACATTTCAAAATTGCTAAGCTCTGAAACAAAAAATACCAATTCTTTGTTTACTTTTCCGCTGCTCGAATATATATTTATTCATTTTTTATATTGCTTATTTACTGAGAAAAAAATTAAAAACTAAAAAACGTAAGATGACGTCATCGCACGGCAGAATGTAAAATATTTCTTTGCTTAGCACATTATAGTTTTAAATTTACGTAATGCCAAACTCATGACATGTAACTGTAAAAAAAAAAGACAACTTGTCAATGTTGAATGTATGAATGACGTTGACAATGTTGACACTAGTATTATTTACCTTTGACAGTAGTGCCTTCTTTTTATTAAAACAATGATAAGCAAAGGAATATCGCTGTATTCAGCCGTCCGATGACGTCATTTGCGCTTACGTCTATTTAGAATAAAAAGAATTTCAATAATTATTTTATGCATGAAAATGGACAAATTTTGAAAAAAGAAAAAATATGGGTCTGTTCATGTTATGTCTACTTTCATATAAAAAAACAATATGGACATGTTAAAAATTTGAAATGTTGTCCATTCGCGATTTGTAACAAGGAGGTAATAGGTAAGTATTTATTAAACGTGTAGGTACCTGATCTAATTCGGAAGAACTAACAAATAGCTAATCGTTAAGGTACCGTGTTTAATAGAAAAATACTATAAGAAGTGATATTCCTAGTATTAAAGTAATTTTAATCATCATCAGCCCATTTAAGTCCCAATTGCTGGGGCACGGACCTCCCTCAATCACATGAGGGGTAATTGCCATACTCACCAAGCTTGGCAGACGGGTTGGCGAGGGTTTTGAAATACAGAGTTTTCCTTCTCTGGGTGCTGATGATCATGCCAGCAGCTCTACCTTAGTCGCCTTTTACGACACCTCGGTAAGAGTGAGGGTGCCCTATTCTACTCTGCCGGGGACCACACGGCCAAGTAATTTTAATACTAAACATGTAAATATTTATATTTCTTACCTATGTAATGGTAATGATTTATGATGAAGCAAAATGCTCTAGCACACCTTGGCATGTTATTATGAATACGTCGCGGACTGTTAATAACAATAAATAATTAACTGATATTAAAGTAGAATAGGATGACAAGCTGACCGTGGGCCCGATACAACTAGGCTGAGGTAATTCATAGACTTAATACTGGTAAAATATAATACCTACACACATTCCTCTGCCTACCTATAAGTAGATAGGACATGATGCATTCACAAATACGAAGATACGGTACGGTTGAAGTACAGTGCTGATATGATAGCCAAGATATAAGTATTAAGCAAAATTATTCTTTATACGGGAGTATTTATGGTGCGATTTAGAACGATAAGATAGATTGCTAGAGACGTTGAATCTAGCCGCGTACTTAGTGTTGAAGGGTTATTTTACGGCCAATTAGGTGCTCTGTAATGAACATAAGTGATGTTAGCTATTAGATAACTAATTGACATATTGATTGACCTTCACGGCCTCTAACCATAACGTAAATATAACGGCTATTGTACGCGTAAACAAGCTACGAGCAGATTATTTTTATTTAATAACATAATGTCTCAATTATTTTTATTATTTATTATAGAGAATTAAAAAAGGAAAAAAATCAAGGTTTCAATACTTACATACGTAGTATTACGTAGACAAAAAATGATCAACCAATTTTACTTGGTCATTTGATAGGTACTAGTTAAGGATCGTGGGTGAGCCACGCTTCGGCATGAATGAGTGAGTGTACCGGAGGCCCAATTGGGGGCATATGGCAGCGCACTTGTGACTCCACTGGTGTTGCAGGTGGGCGGCGGCAATCGCTTACCATCAGGTGATCCGTCGGCTCGTCTAGACATAGGTGGCTCATAAAAAAAAATAGTTACCCACCTCCTTAGCTCCTGCTATACCGCCTCCACTTCGGCTCGGTCAAAAGATTTCGGTTAACTTCGTATCTCTGGGAAATTCTATTTAAATAAATGTAGAGTCCGGGATACGGAGAAAAGTACGTAGGTACAGTCAGCGTCAGAACAAGTTATAACAACAAACAAGTTAGAACAAAAAATATAATTTGTGCCCCAGACATAAGGACTGTCCAAAGGTCAACAAGGGTAACTCGACGTGACGCCGTGTGTACAACTACTTTATAGGGCATCGGGTCATCGATAACACGGGCCCTAAGTAGTCAAATATGTACCTACTTACACGGAACATTTCTTATAAAGGACAAAAGAAACTCGTTTTCAAAGCGAAACATATTTTTTGGTAGTAAATAATTTATACATATTAATAGTATTATAAATATACATATATATACTAATAAACAATATAATTATGTATTAGTTTAATAATGAATAATGCTTATACCTACTTTTTAGTCCACATAACTTTTAATTCTACGAAGGTTTCAAGAGCAAAGATTTTACACGCTGCAGGGAGGTGAATTCGCAACCATAAATTAATAAACATGGGTTCATTAATAAGATGGTTAGTAAAAATTAAAAATATTCTTTACGTAGGTAATAAAACAGTATCTTCTCAAAGCCCCTATAGAAGGAGTGTCCTTACCATGGGATTTTACTTCACCCTACATAGGACGTACAACCTGTGCGGATAAAGAATGGGATCAGAAATGGCGGCCAATCTATCCACTTCTCGCTCGCACACTATTTGCGTCTATACTCGCACTCGTGGGGTGCGAGTATAGACGCAAATAGTGTGCGAGCGAGAAGTAAATAGATACGCCGCCATTTCTGATCCCATTCTTTATCCGCACAGGTTGTAACTACATTTGCTTTGCCATGTCTTCGGTTGTAAGATCTATTTCAAGCACGCTGTTTTATTGACCGGTCGGCCTTGAGGATGCGCCCAGCTTCGATCGCGTTCTTATTCACTGTTAAAAAAATTAAGTCGCTGAATAATTACAAAATGTTCTTAAACGAACGAAAGTATGGTGAATAAAATTAGAACTATGCTTACGTTTTCGTAACCTTTTACGAATAGGTAGAAAAACTTGAGGGACTGTGATCACTGTATTTCTTTAGTTAGTTGTTTGGTATAAAAGTTATTTGCTTTTTCTGCATAATATAGGTTTACAACACATGGCATAATAATCATGTGACACTATGGTATCCACAAAGTAAAGTACCTATTTCATTCATTGATTATGAATGAAATATAATACCGACTGCCACGAGTCTTTTGATAGAATAGGTATAACAGTTACTTACTTCCTTTTAAATCTTCAGAAGGGTTTGAACAACTTAATTGAACAATTAAAGTGCGACCCACTACCCACTGCGCCAAGAGAATAACAATATGACTTACCCGTAAATGCTAAACTGGGTAGTTAGGTACCTATTAATACTGGAAAGAGACTGCCGAACTTTGCAGCTTTATTTGGTGGGAATAGTCCCTTTTCCTATGCTGAAGTAAAAGCAAAGTTTCTTCAAAACTTATCAAAATTGTTTCCCAGCGGGACTCCCTGACCATGTTTAAGTGGACTCCTAATGTATGTGCTTTGTTACATTTGACCCGAACCCTTGAAAATTATTCAGGTGGGAATACACAGAATGACCCATTTTCCGTGTTCCAAAAATTATTTTAGTTGCTTGCTAAATCTACGCTCATTTGAAACACCGCTATGTATGTTCCGCGATTTTTTGTAGTTTGCATAGTACTATAACACAAAAAGAAAATTGAGAAAAAAACATAAAAGTAACGAAAAAATGATTTTATATTGTCCGGCCGTAAATTTTCATAGTAGATAAAATATTTTCTTAATATGGGTGTTTTAGATTCGCCTTGTTATGAGCATTGAGACATCTAAAAAACAATTTTAGGTTAACTGAAAAGGGACCATTCTGTATAAGCCCACGATCCCAGTTCCTAAAATGTGTGTCAGGTAATCGGGTTACCCCAATGATTTAAATGTCCTAGGTACATGTGAGGACGTGATTACTTGAAAGGTAAACATGGATGCTCTGTCAGTCAGAGGTGCCATTTCACCCACTTCCAGTTCTGGTAGCTGTGTGAAAGTATTGTGTCAAACTGTGTTAAAAGGTTTCGAAGGATGCAAATGGTTTCCATTTTCGGTTAACCGGTCTACCATCAGGAGAGATGAACATCGATTCCTTGCCTCTTGTAGAATAAAAAAAATAATTGAGACAACATCACATTAACTGTCCTGATCCCTAACTAAGGTTTTTTTCTATGTACTATGGAAGCCAGAAACAACGAAAAAATACCCAGACCGAACACAAATTACCTGTATCATCAACAAAAAGATCAATAGAAAATACTAAGTGCAGGACAGCGCTTAGGAAAAAGAATGTTGTTGGTATGGCAGTGCAACTGTATAATAAGCTTCCGAAAAGCATTATGGAAATGGACAGTAAGAATTTTAAAGTTGCCCTTAGGAAACTTCTAGAAGAGAAATGTTATTATAAACTAGATGCTTACCTCTCCGATGTACTCTCTTAGGTTACTTTAACTACCTAGATCTAAGAAACTTAGTTATTAAATTAAAATTATGATAATAGTAATAATAATAAAATTCATTTAGTCCTATCCTATAATTTCACATAATATTCGTATACCTACCAGGTCAATTGTAGTGGAACTCAATACCGTATTAACATCTTTTATGTACCTATGACTATTTCGAATAAATATATTTCATTTCAAACATTTGTGTTTGTGCAGGAATTGAACGTACGACCGACACGTCTCAACAGGCACTCAAAACACTGCACTAAACTCGTTTACCGTAAAATATAACAATCGGAACAAATTCGTTATATATTCTGCAAGTCTTGTTAATTTTATAATGAACGAATGAATACCAGTGTGTTTGCATTCCTGCTTAATTGTTGCGCAAGACCTCAAGGCGTCTAGGTCACGGGTGAACTTCGTAATGTGATAAATGCGGGAACTGATGCGCAGTCATGGCTCTAACAACACGCGTCTGCCTTTGTCATAGAAATATTAATGAAGAGAAGAGCTCTGTATTAGTAGGATTAAATGCTCCCAGTCACGGGCGAGGGACTTCCTTTGTGCGACAGAAATTTGATAATAATTTGTTATTACTTTAACAGTACAATGTATTCTATACCAGAGGAGTAGAAAATAGTAGAACGATCTTCATAATGGAAATAGGAACGTAACTTGAAAACTAAAAAAGAAGCGTCGGTAAGGCGGGCTTCACACTTAGGTGAACACACACTCCTCTGGTGTTGCAGGTATCCATGGACGGCGGACATTGCTTAGTATCAGGTGATCCGTTTTTTGGTCTGCCCCCTATCTCATAAAAGAACGTAACTTTCGGCATTGTTTACTTATTGACGACCGCCTGTGCATATAGCATCGTTCTAACTAAAGCTTTGGTCGTCAAAAAGTAACACATAAAGCTGCGGTATGCAGCATTTGGGCGTATGAAAAACCTCTACAATGGTCTCTTGTTTCGTGGCAGTATCCGTTAAGCCTTCCTAGTCTGATTATTTTCAATTATGTACCTAATTGTACACAGAGATACTTAGTAAGAATAATGTAAAATAGCTTCTTATTTATTATGAATACGACCTAAATTGGGTACATAATGGTCATCACAGTCACGCCAGGTTGTCCTTGTTGATGTTTAATTTACCTCATTTTATGACTTTAATGTCTTCAATTACAAAGCCTGTCGCACGCCTGGCCTGGGCAGCACGACAGCGGGTCTGACAGCCTTCCTTAGATGATTGCGAGTAATAAGCGCTATTATTTGTTAGTTGTTACCATTGTTGTGCCTGATACAGGAAGAGTTTTTGCTACAGAAACCTTCGTGTGCAGCGGACTTGGTGCCTACGAGGAGGCAGGTAGGTATATTGCAAATTCAAAGATAGATGATTCGCCGAAATTTCCAATTTATTAAAATTTTATTCTCATTATAAGCTATGTAACACATGTTCTGTTGAAATATGGTCCTTTGTAACAACTATCCTGTGAAACCCTAAAGCTCTGAAAACTGTAAAAAGCGATTCAATATTCGACTGATTATAATAGCTTAATATTCGACTTCAAAGAAATAAAAACAAAGGATTTGCAGCATATTACACTATAATCTTAAGTGTGATCTAATATCGATGGTATGTTTTCATGCAATGAAAAAATATGTTGACGACAAAAAGTGTTGTATGAAAACTGACAAAAAATATGTAAATTGTTTTAGTAAAGGAACAAAAACAACGGTCGTCTCTATGTCTGCGAGCGGAGTGAATCATGAACTAGTTCTTGTACACAAGTGGTTATAGTTAATTGCCATGGCACTTTACATACTGATAACATGACAAAAAACCTTGACATGTTACAACAACGTCTCTTCATAATCACATAAAAAATCATGGACGTAACTGCCATTGTGGCTTTGAACTATATCAAGGTTACCAATCTTGTATTTTTGGATCTTCATGAGACAGTTTTACGCTTCTCCTTAATTTGTTTTCGCCATTTGTTTTTAGTACCTAACGTACCTACTTAGACTGAAAGCGTGTAACTCGTTTATCTTAGTTTTTGAGACATAAATGTAGGTCTCCTTATGTTACCCTCCAACCATTACAAGAACGAGAAACGTGAAATATTTATTTACATTTTAAGTGATTAATTAAAACGTTACCTACGTTTCAATTAATTACTTATCTTATTTAAATAAGTTAGGTAATGTCTTAGTTTAAATCAAAATAGCGGCTTATTCTCAGGGTAATGTAGATAGAATGCATTCTCAAAGCCAATAGGCTAATTCTTTTATCTTTATCTGCGTTGATTTGTTCATCTTAGCTGTATTGCAGTATTTAATGTTAACATCTACAATTTATACGGAAATCTTTACAAATATGTAATTCAAAAACACTATTATGTATCCATCTTCTGGCAGTGTAGCGTTGGCACGTGTCACGAAGTGAAACTTGTATTGTACGCAGGTGTCTCAAAATAACATAGTTGCGCTGGGAATGCGGCGCGAACGGCCCGTAATCGCGGGGAACAGATTGGCGATGACGAGTCAATCGATTGCATTCTGCGGCTGCCGACATTGCTGCCACATTTCTTTTATGGTCATCAACGCTCGATTTGTAAATCTAGAGCTAGAGCTAAGGTTGCCAAGCATGAACAGAAATCCGGGATTGGCCGCCTAACAGGTTTCAAAATAGACTATACGATTATTACGTCTGCTGGGATATGAATGACTCGACTAAGTATTGGGCTATTCATTTAGGGTACAAGACGAATTTTATTAATTTTATAACTCCTTAGTAAGAAAAAATGACACATTTTTGTGATAATATAACTATGATCATTTTGTTGTCCTTAGAACCAGTATTCCTTCGACTTCACCATAAATGAATGAATGAATGTCCTACACTTTTATTTCCCGGAACTTATATAACAATATGGCGACCTTATGCTATGAGCGATCTCTTCCAGACAACCTGCTCCTTAGTTAAATTGACAGTCAGTTAGTTATCAGTATTTGGTTTATGATAATAGCTGGCAGTCTACACTAGGTAGCTACTTATTCATTCAACATCAATGTACCCGTAACATCCAATTCCGCAGAGAGTTGTGTCTTCTATTTTGTGCTACGACTAGGTGTGTGTATTTTGGCGTCCCTGACGAAGGCTCCGGTCGATTTAGTGTCATCTGTCATAGATAATAACACGTAAGAATGCGCGGTAGCGGCGGCGGTCATAACCGCTCTTTTTACATCGCGATATCATCGCGGGGAGGATGGATTCCTTGTGAAGGAATGTTGATTACTAATAAGTAAACACTTTTATCGCCGTACTTAACAATAAAGTATGCTATTCTTATGAAAAAGTTCTATGATATTAGTTCATTTCTAATTAGAAGACCAAGACAGAACCTTGTCTGCGTGGGTCAGGGTGCGCTGTAGACGCCCGAGAGGCTACGTCTCGTCATACCTACTCATGTGATTCTCCGGTCTGACGCACATCTGCAAATTTTCTGTCTCAGGTATCATACAATATTTTTTAAACTGACTTTCAGAGACAGATTCGTAAGTGTCTAATTACTCGTGTACGGATGGACACTGGGTCAGCTGGTGCCTATTCTCCTCTCCACCGTCAAAGAACTTGAATTTTTTTCATCTGGTAGGTGGCAGACGAGCAAACGGATCGCCTGATGATAAGCGATTGCCGTCGCCCATAGACACCCGTGACACCACCGTTAGTGGAGTCACTAATGCGCTGCCAACCTTCATACGCAATTATCTAGATATAGGTATAACACCTACCTACCGAATTCGACACCAGTGGAGGCACAAGTGCGCTGCGAACCTTTAAACCCCCCCTTCCCCCGGATTGGGCGTCTGGTAAACACAGCACAGTGCTTCACGCTGGTTTTCTGGGAGGCAGTGGTATAACTCCAGTCGAGACGGCCCATTCATGCTGAAGCGTGACTCTCCCACGATGAAAAGATTTATATTGCCGAATGCATTGAAATTTCTATTTCGAGTTTATTGTCGAGTGCACAATGAGTGAGATAGGCCCCTTGTATAAAATAGAAAGCAGCGCAGTGCGTGGTCGGAGGCGCGGGAGTCGGCCGCGCGCCGCTAGTGTGTCGCGTAACGGGAACATCGTCACGCTCCTCGTGCCATACGCCAGCGCAGACGTCACCAACCTTTTCACTGATTTTCAACATTTATCTCGTAGGTAATATACAGTGCGACCATGATCATTAGGCACTTCAGTGACATTGACAGAGGGCGTTGTACAATATTCTTTCTATGGGAAACTTATTTTCCATTTATTTAAATCCCCAAAGTAGAAGAGTTTATTTTTTAAATGAAAATATAATAATATTATACAAACACACATCGCTAATACTTTGTGTTGATAAGTAGATAATATCATATATTCAGCATCACACCGAATCGTTAACAATTTTTAACCAACCTCAAAATTTTCAATTCATCGGGATCTTTTTATTTTTACTTTTTTAACTTACCTAATATTTACCAATACGTCCCAAAAACGATTGAAGTATTAGGTACCAACTACAATAAAATTATAAGAAAATATGGTAAGAATTATAGTAATCCCATCATAGTAGCGATGACTTGATTTCTATGATGGAGACCTTTGCCCTGCAGTGGGACAATTTATAGGCTGATACTTTTTTGTATGGAAAGAACATTAACTGAAATATTTTTTTTACACAAACACAACCTAAATAATTAGTCCCTCTTTTGGTGCCTCGCTACGAGAAACTACGATTCAGGCACAGATTCAACTAATTAGGTTAATAACTTACCTTCTTTTTAATTCTAAGAAACCTGTTTCTTAGGCGCTCTGAGAAAATTATTAATGAAGTGGGAAGGGAAATTTCAGGTTATCCTGATATTTTTCGTGAAAGCAACTGTTTATACGAGTATGACGGGGAAATGTTAGACTGAGTCATATCTCAAAGTCCCAATCTGGGCTCTGGAAGATAGAATAGGTCCTACTTCAATGTGATAAATAAATAAATTAGCTCACGCATATTAATTTGAGTGTATTTTTTGTGTGAGTGTGTTATATCTTAAATAAATATGCGTTAGCTGATTTATATATTATAACATAGAGTAACTTATCTATATTGAGATAGAAGTATCAGTCGGCTGGCCTGTGCTAGCGCAATCTACATCTGCTTTTTACAAGCTCCATCTAACGAAAACCGCTGAACTATTTTTCCCGTACTAAGGAAAAAAGTACTAAGTGAAATGACCCTGTATTATATTTCTTGTTTAAGGTATATTCCGCTTTTGTTTGGAGATATTTCGGCTAGGTAATCTACTATTTATAAAGAGTTAAATCCTACAGATAGCGGCAACGCATATAGGTTATCTGAAAACACGAAACGCTTGCGCGATGTAATCGACACCTAGCGCCATCTATTGGTAAAAAGTGAATCGATTCGAGCTAATGTCCCGAAACAAAGTGAGGGCGGGCTACTAGTCATTCGATAAAATAATATGCTATTATAGATAGCAATATTTAATTCTTGGTTGAGCGCGTGTTTGCTACCGCTGCGCCGTCTGCGTTATCCTCTAGCGTGTCCGTGAAGTAATGGCTGCAATGATAAACAATCTTCTACTGCACCGTACTTTTCGTTGCGCAGCAGTGATGTACGAGCCAAGCACCAAGTCTGATATTATGCTCGTTTCTTACTTATTTTCAACAAGAAGCGTTTTTTAAAGAATAGCTACCAGAGTTAATGTCAAAAGACCTAGAACTCTACAATTTTTTAATTGATTTTGTTTGTCAATCATCTAATGATGAAATAAAAAATCACAATTTACGGGTTAAACTAAATAATAATGCAACAAGTAAACGGTGATTTTCACCATAAGAAGACTTATTGTAATATACCTACTCATTTTCGGAAAAATCTTTACTTTCTTATGGATTGGCAATGACATGCTGGTGGTCATGGTATAATTTATTTTCCATAAAAAGCTTCATGTACTATTTTTTGATTTGTGAAACTTAAAATACATAATATGCTTGTAGAAGAACAAGGACAAAGTCTTCTACCGTGCTTCTGTTATTATACTCGTAACAAATTACGAAAAGATGCCTTTTCATGATACTTACGAACCGCATGGCCGCACGGTATCTCGTTTCAATAAGTTATTTAAATCATTATACGATTACACCGTTCGTTTTTAAAATGCATCGTCTTCGCGGAACCAATCGCAAATGAATAGAATTACCAGCAATTATGTGTGCAGCGTGCGATGCATTATAGTCAATGCGTTCTCGTGAACAATATCTGCCGGTTGTTGGCATTGTAACGTCAGTTATAATTTGCCATGATGTGACTACACTTAGTGTTATTTAATCATTTTGCTTACCTAAGTACTTATATGCGAGTGAGCTAGCCTTCGTTTATAACATGCATGCATATTGTCTTATTCATAGAATAAGATAATAATACTCTAGTCTTATTCTAGACAAAGGTAACATACAAATACTTACCTTATATCATGATCATCTTTGAATCTTTTAACATCCACCCCTTTAACCTCATTTACATTTCCTACATAATTTTACTTAAGGTACGGAAGCCTTTTGTGATCCCCGAATTTTAAGTATATCATGAATATTTCAATCTACTCTCCTTTGTCAGGTTTTATGGATCATAAAAGGTTTCGAGACAGATATTAAAAGGAGTATCTAACTACCTAAGATTAAGGCGGACAGTACTTAGGTTAACCCGTAGGTTTGTAGAATATTATATGATGTAGGTATGAATTATGTACTCAAATAGCAAGCAATCGTCAAGTGTCGAAAATATGCGCGTAGAAGGAAAAACAATTTCAAAAAATTTGCCTTTCATCTCGAGAAATAGAACTGGTGAGTGAGTTAGTGTCTGCGTCAGCTGAGCAGATAGTTCTGCACGTTCGGATTTATTTGTACGATATATTGTCATTGAACGTAGTTCTAACCCTAAATTTAAAAGAATGTTACAATATGACACTTTCTTGGTGACAACTGCAAATGAAATGATGAACGAGAAATTGGACGACAGGTAAGTAATGTTCAGCCCAGTAAATAGCTCCGGGCGTTTGTTTGTAATTGTTATTTTGTCAATGAGCGCGAAATAATAGGTACAAGCCAAGCTAAAATGATAAATGAAATAAATCAATATGACACTTTCTTAGTGACAAATGTAAATGATATGAGCCTTTTATCTCCGAGGAATGAGTCTGTGAGTAACATCTGCGTCAAGCAGATATTTTAGTGGCTCGCTCTATTTGCCTTAGCTAATGACGGACAAACTGAACACCCGCTCATCCACCGCGGCTCATTATGACTAACGACCGCCATTCATCGCACTTTCTCCAAGCTCGACCTCTACGGTGACTACAAAAGCCAACAAGCACTAGTCCCGCTTTGGCCTAGTTTACTCTTTTCTCAATTATTTAAATGTCTGCATAAAATACCTAACAAAATTATTTAATGAAAAATATATTACCTACCTAGCGGAGTGAGCGAGAAGAGCGGAGTTCCCTAATACAAGCAAATCTGTTGCTTAAAAGAAAGCTCCAACCATAATTATCTGTATGACATGTGTGTTATTGAATAAATAATTTTAATAATAAATATTAATCTTGAATCAATCTTCGGCCACGTGTTGAGACACGATAGGTACCTAAAGTCTACCCCAACTCATAATGATGGAAAGAGGCGTCCTGGATCTAGGCGTGGAAGAACTTTTCCGTCTCGCAAAAGATAAACAGAAGTTCTCAGTTCTCAGAACTGGCGGCCAACCTTCAAGACTGAAGAGCCACCCGATGAAGAAGAACTAAATCAAATAAAGTTGTTTATTACAAATTCATTAAAATACATTATTCATATTTTCCACCAGCATCTCAACGTCCATAGCCTGTTGAGAAGAGACGCCGCAAGAAACTCAACAATCGGTATTTTTAAAATATATTATAATGTCATAAAATAAGTGTATTGGACCAGCTTATCGCCTCATCTTACCGGTTGCATCATGGCCGGATTCTAAATCTATGTTGCATCTAAAGCTATCACTTTGGAGCCCAGGGTACGCTTAGTTCAGGATTTACGGAGTCTGGTAATTACAATGAAGAACTGCCGTCTGACTTTCGGCAACTCTTTATGTACACCTTCATGGGTAACTGTAGTAGGTACTCAATTCGGTACAATTTAAAAAACATTCCTAAAGGTAAAATCAGTGTAATTAAGATAAATTGGGTTCTTTACTTAAGGTACGATCATCCTTCTTGCCCACCCACGCGGGAGAAAGCCCCAAACCAAATGCATGGTCCAACAGTGGTCCAGTTAGAGGGCGGGCCAAGGCTGCGGCTGTGGGTCAAGGCCTCGGTCACTCACCCACTGCCCGCGGTCACCGCTAGAGGACCACCGCTAATGGTCGTTTTGGTGGTCACGGACCAAGATGTGGGAAGAGGCGTATGCATGGATTGGATACGGTTGAAATGCAATTAAAATTGTTGGAATACAACTTGGAAAAGGGCGGAAATTAATTTTAACTTAAGAGCATTTCTATTTTAGTGACATAATTTTCACTAAAATGTACAATTTGGTTTTCGTTTCAATACAATTTCTAATGAAAATAATTTAATCGGCGAGTCCAGAAATGTTTACTAACTAGTTATTCTTAAAATACTTGTCCAAATTGAATGAAATCTGAAATATACAGTATTTATACAATGCCTGCTTGTTTCAAGCTTCTAGTTTTATCCACAACGAAGTTATAGGAAGCGAAAATTGACTGCACTGCTTGGAGAAAAGCATTACACTTGGCGGCAGCTGTGCCGTGCCCCCTGATCACAGATATCCCCAGATAAAAAAAAGACCTCCTTTTTGTGAAGTCGGAAACTTTTTCGGAAATTACTCGTAAATAAGAGAGTTCGAGTAGATTTGTACAGATACTTACAGGGCTTAAATCATTATCTATAATCAATCTTAAATGATAAAAAGTAAATTTCCGTTTAAATGGCAAATTATTGTGACTACTTTGGGTTATTACATATATGTAATTATTGGCACCGATTGTACCTCAGTGTGTCAATATTATCAATAGATACGCAATATTATTCTGTGAAGTGCCTCTGTCCGTACCTGCCTATTCTAGAGGTTCATAATGATAGTCTTGATTAACTGTACGATAAGGTAGATAGATGAATAGAAGACATTAAAATATGTTGCGGACAGATAGAACGAGTTTCAAAGTATGTCAGTTAATTAACCTATTATGTTAAGTAAAATAAATAATGTTTGCCTGACATGCAAAGAACTGCAACGGAAGTTTTATGGTAAAACACAACAATTTACTGCATATTTATGTTGCATATCCAACATCGGTGTTAAGTTCATTTTTATTCATGCTACGACGTCGTACCTACCTACGGCGCGGGTGCGTGGGCGCCTGACACACTGACCGCTCCAAAACCATAGCAGGCATATCCTTAACTTAGGAATATTCCGCTTAAAAATGATGTACAAGTAGGTATACTTACAGATGTTTTCAAAGTCGTTTTTGTTCTGTAGAAAGCGAACTCGCTATGCCTAGATATAGCTTTTAGCTTTTTCTTTCAATGATCATATTGGGTGGTGCTAAGTTTCCTAAAATGATATTAATTTTCATGCCATGTGCTGACTTCCAATAGGACCTTCTAGCTATTAATGCCGATGTGGATTTTCACCAACCTAGCGCTGCAACAATCATCTTCTGCTGTAGCCAATGATCAAGAGGTTTATTAAAGTAAATAACCTAAGTAAGTAGCTAGGTATTTTTGACAGAATATACCAATACACAGTTAAGGCGACGGGTAGCCCTTACTTAGCGACACCAATCGATTTAAATTGTTAGGCTACTAAACCGGATCTATTTTAAACAATTCGGTGCGGGAGTCTCTAAGCAAACATTTATACTATTTATTTAATTATTTAGCACTACTGTTTGATCTGCTTTTGCACTCGAAATTTGAATTAACGCCATAAGTGGCCGTTTTTGACGGTAATTCAAATTTCGAGTACAAAAGCAGACCCAAAAGTAAAGTATAAGTATTAAATAAATATTAGTGTTCCCAAGAGGCTGCAGCTTCGAAATTGATAAAAAGATATCCGGTTTAGTTGCTAATAATTTAAATCAATTGGCGTGGCTAGTGTGCCCTACTCGTCACCTTAAAATTCATTTGAAAGCTGAAACTATTAGATAGTAGGTAAGTATAAAATAATATTCATGGAGTTCTTCCAGCAAGAGATTTTCAATATTACACGTATACACTATACACCATATATTATTAATATACACTTATTGTAAATAAAACTTAATTTTCACATACATTATTACCGAGTATTTTGTTCTATTTTGCAACTGATGTCTATTGATCATTTGTTTGTTGATCTTATTTGCTGTTAGTTAGTGCGATACAGGTCTGCGAGCCTAGTGCAAAAACTAATGTAACTCGATAATTGTAAGTGCTTTCATGAAATAAACATTTTGAAATTCTTTTGAGAGGGTTTCGGCATCAAAACGCCTAAAATCAGTGTTATATGCAAACTTAATGGTAAATTGCGTGTCGATCGATTGAGGTGACACCGCGACGATATTAGCGCAACCAAGTGATTCATATTGATTGTGGCGAATAAGACACATTTTTTTAAAGTGGGAAAGTAAGTGTCGCCTTAATGTAGGAACAGGCGAGCCACGGCGCAATGTTGTTTTACAAAATATACTCGTACCCAGGGAAGTTTATTCAACCGAATGAAAAGGAAATAAACATTTCTATAGTATTGTATTTCAGGAAGTTACTCAGTCGAAGCTACAAGAAGTTATTTAACAGTAGGTACACTACAATTACAATATTTATAAGAACCCAAAGTATTTACAGTAGGTATCTTACTATTAAAGATAAAATAAACTAAAGATATACAAAAAGAAAAAATACTAAGGCCGTGCGCTGCGTTGAGCGGGTGCACGTCGCGGGCATCCGGTGCGGGCGTCCGTCGCGGGCATCTGCGCCGGGACAAATAGCCTCCCTTTAAGGTGACGGGTAGGGCACACTAACGACGCCAATCGATTTTAGTTATTAGCTACTAAACCGGATCTATTTGAAACAATTTCGGGGTAAAAATCTCTCGGAAAACACTTATACTATTTATTAAATAACCATGCACAAATGTTGGGTCCGTTTTATTACGCGAAAAATTTATTCACGCCAAAAGCGGCCACTTTTGGCGGTAATCCAAAATTCGAGTGCAAAAGCAGACCAAACAGTTAACTTTAAGTATTAAATAAATAGTATAGGTGTTTGCCGAGAGATTGTAACCCCGAAATTGTTTAAAATAGATCCGGTTTAGTAGCTAAAATTTAAAATCGTTATTGGCGTCGCTTGTGTGCCTTACCCGTCACCATAACGCAGTGCCGCCAGTAGCCCGCGGGGCGTGCTCCGTCGTCCGCGCCGCGTGCGACTGGCGGCACTAGCGAAGACCCTCTTCACACAGCGCAGCTATGGAGATGACATGAAACAGTGCGCTGCGCGGATGCCCGCGACATGCGCCCGCTCAACGCAGCGCTCGGCCTCACAGTAGATGCATGTGATTTCCTAAGCATTGAATTTATTTTATAACTCCTTACTCCCTAATGAGTGTATACAACAAATTCCTACATCACAGTAAGTTTTGGATCTTTTTGTATACAAAGTTACAAATTAATCTCTTTCAATCCCGGACTACTAGAGATAGTACGAGATAATATACAAACTAAGTATGCAAATTTTGCCTGTGGAATCCCATAAAAGTCGTAAAGGATTCGTCAAAACTAAACTAAATTAGTGTCGGCTCCCCACACTTTTGAAATATGCCAAGATGGATTTGCGATCATATTCGAATTTCTTTACGGGATGATAAATGAGATCATTAATGTCATAACGGTGGAGAAGAAAGGACTTTCAAAATTAGATTTGTAAGAGCTTTAACTCTTTTAGTTTCTTGTGAAAAATGAGTTATTAAACGCATCTACAGCGAAATACACTAATATAATTTACTTGTAGGTATTCAGAAAAAATACTTCATTATATTCGCAGGGTATGAGTTAAATTCATTTTAAAACTTTCTTGAGCAAGTCTCTTTAGATAATTTACATAACATTAAGAATATAAATAAAAGTATCTATTTACAGTATCCTAAAAAATAAACAAATATAGAAATACTAGCTGACCCGGCAAACGTTGTTTTGCCATATAAATAAAAGGGTTGATCGTAGAAGGGTGAAAATTGAGGATTGTATGTATTTTTGTATGTTGTATCATAAAAAAAGAGAAATTAAAAATTTTGTCTAAAAAATAAAAATAAAAATTTAGGGGTGGACTACCCCTAACATTTAGGGGGATGAAAAATAGATGTTGGCCAATTCTCATAGATACCGGATAAGCACAAAAAATTTCATCAAAATCGGTCAAGCCGTTTCGGAGGAGTATGGCAACGAAAACTGTGACACGAGAATTTTATATATTAGATTATTAAAAAAACATGATGGAAGACATGAAAAATATTTACAAAAGAGTGTAGTCTGCCCTGCTTGTAACTCTATTATTTAAATACTCAAACAATATTGCAATAAAAAAAAAAGAACAATTTCTAGGCTCTCGTATTGGTTTGCTTTAAGTGAGATGCACGTGAACTACCCCAGGGCAGGGCGTGCTCGAGGAGCCTGTAATCAGTGCCTGCAGTCAAATGGTCTCATTGTAACGATGTTAGAGAATAAGCCTGATGCTAGATCTCTGCCGCTCCGATACGCCTCTACAATAGAAGCTTAATGTGTTTGTCGAGATAATGAATTGCTAATGGAGGATAAAGTTTTGCCCTCAGAGGCTGTTGTATTCTTGTTTATATTTAGTTGTAATGATGAGTTTGAAGGTATAGGCATGACTCAGGTAGCTAAAACCGTGAGAGTCGCCGCCTTCAACTAAATACTTTAATTAATAATGTAGTTTATGAAAGGACGTGTCCCTCCTTTTCAAACAGAAATTAAAATTTATCGTTTGTCGGTCACTAAGTTGGTTCAAGTAATGAAAATCCTTTTTAATTATTTTGGGCAAGGCAAAAAATATTATATAGATAGACTTATTATGCCAGGTAGACATAATCTGTAGAAATATTTCTCGATCACGTTGGTTAAAGAATAACTTTGTTATATTAAAAACTTGCTAAGTAATTAGCACGATTTCAAAATCACAATTTTGATCTCGATCAAGTAGAAAATGAATTTGTTCGAATTGACCTGACTTCTCGCTTCGTGTAAAACTCACTAAACCCGATGTCAATCACTTAATACAATTAAAAGTTGGTACCTTAGCTACTAATCACCATAATTGTTAACTCTCTGTAATGAAGTCTGGACTCGGGAGCAAGCTGAGTGTCGTCAAGCTTTGGAATAAGTCCTGCAGGAGTTGCCTATTAGCATGTCGCGACGTTGTTTCGGTCTAGCGCGGTCGACGGCCCCGCGGTCAACAGCCGCGCGCGCGAACCTTCGCCACATTTCGCTACGTACAGCCCGCACTAGCCACATACCTACTAGTACAAGAGGTGGTGACGAATTTTGGACAATACCTACCGATAACGGTTATTCAAGAAAATTCTTCTGTCAAAGGAGAATTGCTAATTGGAAATCCTTGGATTGGGTAATCTCTTCTATTACCAGAGTTTTTAATTTTTTCCTAATAATAATAAAAGTAACTAAATGGTTAATTAATTTATTGAAATAAAATACTTTCAGTGATTTAATAAGTAAATAATAGCCGAAAGTTATGCAAAAGATGTTAATTTTGAAATTTAGTTTATGAAACTATGTACCTAAGTAGGTAAATAGAGCTAATGTTATCCCATTACGTACCTCTCTTTTGAAACGCCTTTTTTCTAACGTCTTATATTGTTCTGTAATCAAAGTTATTTGGTTTCCATTTCAATCAAATGATACATCAGATGCAGAAAAACTATACATTAACCTTCTATTAAATGTTGTGAGTCACGGTATTTCACGTTATTCCCTTGTACTAAAACTTCTTCGGATCCCGCCGCTTTGTATCGCAGCCTTATGGAATCCGGATCCGAAGTAAGCCTCCATTGTGGGAAACATCACAAACAATCGAACATTCAGACTTACGTAATTGCTCGAGATGCATTTATGATTTGATTGATAGCTTTGTGACCTTTCGTATTGTCGTGTGACTCTTTTTGCTCCAGCTACGAAGAAGTAAATCATCTAATGGTTCTAATATATTATTTTCTAGGTGGCACATGTTGACAATACTCGTATGTAAATAGGCAATTTAGAGGCTCTTTTTGAAAAGGTAATCTTCTGTCATTTAAAAGTATCCTCTTAGGTAGTTAAATGTTTCGTGCGGGATTGGTCATTAACCTTCTTGAGGAAAAACCAATCTTTTGTCATGCAATTGAACATTCTGAAGATATTCTGCTTCTATAGAAATTTATTCATAACAAAACAAAATGATTTTGACACCAGTTCTCATGGCATCTTTTTAAAAGCAAGTCAACTACCTACTTCAGAGAAAATATTAGAGGAATTTGCGTGAATCATGAGTCAGCTTCAAAACCTGAGTATAACGACGTCGCCTCGTCATTTTTCTGTTTTTAATTTTCATGGCGGCGCGACGCTTATATTTCCACTTTCTTTATCCTGAAGAGCTTAAGCATTACTTAGCAGAAACTCGTAGGCGTTTATAGAGTTTTCGGGAAAACTTTAAATAACTGTGTTTCACCGGTTTCAATGAAGAAAATCTTCTTGATGTTTTGCTAGGTAGGTAGGTATTATTTCAACTGATTAAGTTACTAAAATTAACTTGAAATATTTCAAGTTCCAAGCGCGAACTAGATTTTTCTTTTAACGATCGCAAAGAATATACTTTGCGATCGTCCATATGGAAAGTATTTATTTTATTAAATAATGCAATGAAAAATGACTAAAATGGAACAACGATTAATACATTTTGCAAGGTTGGATAGGTAAGTAGTAGTAGCGAATTTAAGATATTTCAATTTTAAATAAGCTGTAATGTAAGTAATGAAAACATCCTTCACCGCACGAAGGGAGGATAGGGACGTTTGACGCGTAGCGCGTGCGTACTGCGTACGCTGCGGCCACACCGGCACACGGTCGATAGCACGCACCGCACCGCACACGCCGGCGGCCGCGTGGGCCGGCAGCCGCGATGCCTGCTGGGGTGGCAAATGGGAAATTATTGCTCACGTACTTCCTGGTCGACGCTTTTGTCGGTCAACTTTGGGTCAAACGGCTTCTTGTAATACCTTCGCCGGTAATGACAGGATGTCAGTTTATTGAAGCGTGTAATAAGTAGATTATTTACCTAACATTACAGACATTACTGAAGCTGGTAAAAATGTAATACAATGTAAATTTATTTCAGAGCAATATACCTGTTTTTAATGAACCTGCATTTGCGTGTTGGTTTCTTTTATTGTCTAACTTGTCTGCCAAAAATCTAAGTAAGTAGTCATTAATAGAGTGTTTGTAATAGGAATTTAGGGCGGTTGATTAACTGAGGACTAATATTAGTTTTCATAACAGTTTACACTTATCGATACTAATTCGGACAACGCAATGTAACACTAACTTACATTTTTATTCATTTCGGTAAGTTGTAAAAACATTGTCCTCCGAGTGCAATTGAGTTTCTGGCGCCATAGGAGGCAACCGCGAAAGAATTAATTTATTTCGAATGTCGAAACACTTTCTTCGATGTTTGTCCGAGTGAAACAGACAGTATCACGAAATCAGCTGTAAAATATGTTTTTTTTTACAAACGAGAACGAGAGAAAGGTGTGCGATTGGCCCCAGTGACACAGTTTAGCGGCCACTTTCCTTGCACTTATTGTTCTTTGTAACATTTGCCAGAATTTGTCTCATGAAATGAAAGGTATTAGAATTCAATAAGACAACAAAACATTTTCGCTCTCCCAAATTCGCTTTCTTCTTGTAAATAACATCACAAAAAATGTAATAACTAACGTAAACAATAAAGATATTGAGTATTGAACAACAGTTTCGTAACAACAAGTTGGTAGATGCTGACAGTAATTGACATTTATAATTTGATATTTTGTTCATCATGTGAAAAGATCCTTGAAAACAATAGCGTGTACAAATTATACCTGCTTGTTTTATTGTTTTAATACATACTAACTACCTACATACACCTCGGAGCGTCAAGGACAGGCACGTGACTTTTTGTGAACTTAATCAGAAAAAAAATTGATAGATCGTATAATCAGACCTACCTATATTAATTTACCGTGTATGAAACCTCTACAATCTTCCTCGTAAGTATATGTAGATTTCTCAAAATGTATATTTAACTATAGTTAATTACTATAGGTGCTTTACATGATTAATTCACTGAAAGCTTCCAGATATTTTATTTTACGACCAATTGGGTAACTTAAAAAGTATTTATTTTACCACTTATGTGGGTTAGTAAATGAGAACGAAAATTGCTTCGGGGTAATAAAATGGTAAAAAAGAAAGGAGAGGTGGTATGAGTCAGTGCAGTGTAATCACCGCAGCTCTCATGCACGTGATTAATCATGCAATTTAAATGCAGCATGCAAATTATCTACATTGAAAGATATGCTGACTGGCTTTTTTAAAATGAATTATTTGATTTTAATATGCGTGTTGAAGTAATTTTGCATTAATTTTGTGATAAATGCTAAATCCGTTTTTAATTTGTAGAACTACTACGAGAATTCACGTTCCTAAATACCGTAAGAACTATATTATATGCTACTTTTAAGGATTTTTTTATGTCTTTTTAATATTTACAGATAGATAACTTCAATTAGGTAAATACTACGAGTTCCATGTTACGATATATTTTTACATCAAATCTCAATCAAATCCATTGCAACCGATTGAATTGATGGTAAACGTACTAAACTAACACATAATTTAACAAGATATAGGCACTTAACATCTCAGACGCTAACTCTCAATCTATTCCAAGCAGATGGTTAACCAGTTTACAAATGCAAACAGCTGTACTAAGGCCATGAAATATGCTCGCCATTATCCTAAGTTTAACGCCATTATGTGGATGGATTTAATTAAAACTCGGCAAACAGGGTTGTTGTCCTATAAATAAGGCAGGACAAGGCAGGACAGGTTGTCAGGTAGCCTAGGCTGGCTAAATATAACCTTAACGAGTCCGCGGGAAGATGAGTTAAACAATATTAGCGCTCTTAGAATCATCGAGCGTTATAGTTTTCTGCCTGTTACTTGTAGTCAGTGCAAAAATCTAGTCACAAAATGCAAGATACTCGTAATTGTACAAGAAACCATTATGCAAGTTTGTGTTACTCTCTCAAAACTCAGCAAAGAGTTAAGAAATTGATTTCGTAGGTGAATATGTAGGTAGATTACTCCATTAATCACTTCGCTATGATTACTTATGTACTTCCAAACATATCTCACAAGTTATGAAGTACACATGGCGTCACGTTGTTGGACTTTGGAGTATCCTTATATCTGAGACACAAGTGCTGTTATTGCACTACGCCGGAATAATTCAACCTAACGCCGTCTGTACATAAGTATAAAAGACAAAAGTAACTAAACTCATCATTAGGCAATAATTTCGTACTTGTGTAAGTTCGGGCGCCGAGACGAGCATGAATCTTCCTTGTTTTTGTTCTGCAACGAGTAATCGGCCCATTGACTCTGCGGAGTTGGCCGCCGCCCAAGTTTTGATGCTAGTTAACTGTGTCGCCTCGAGATCCCTCCTTTGGTTTCGTATCTAAGCATACTAAGTACTTATTATATCAGTACAATGACACCGGAGCCACAAGAACTACTTTTATTGGATAGTTGGAAATACCGTCTTTCTCACCTGTTAATGTTGAGAATAAGCTTTACAAATAAAATAAATAGCGAGATTGTTTCTCCGTATAAATAAAAAACCAAATATATCTACATCAAAGGAATCTAGACCATGTACCCAAACATAGTAATACAAGAAAGTAACGAAAAAAAGTAAATGACAAACATGCAATTTATAGACGCGTTGCAAATAGAATGGAACCTTTTGACAAGTGAATTGATTCAAACTCGCACATGACCAATTTCAGTTTTTGTTACAAAAACCGTAACGACGTGCTCGTTACTCTCGGCTAATAGGTACTTTGGCTCTTTCTCACGAAAAACTAACAATACGTACTAATGGCCTAATGTATCCGCATGAGCCTCATGAGATGGTCCCTCACAGCTGGACACGGTAGCCGTGCTATTAACCGAAATGAACTGCTATTAACCGAAACCCGGTACTTTAGCCGATCCCAAAAGGTGCTAAAAAGATAATGTAATCTTCAAACTAACTAGTCTGGTATTTTAGTTTAGTCATTGAAATTTTTTATCGTAAATTCCAAATTATCACGTTTCACATATGCGCTGTACAAATCTAAAAACATCAGATGTGAAAACAGTTACATGTGCATATTATGCATATGCATATGCACATGTATGGCTAATGACGGAATAGTGCTATGAAAGGACAGTACGGATGCACACAAATTATTCATTCTACAAAAGCGTTGACTCCGTATACTAGTAAATATTGAAAGATTGGTTAGCTGCAGGCCATATATTAAAAATTTGAATATTTTACCCTCACAGGCATTTACATTTTAGAAACCTGCATGTTTGTCAAAAACATAAAAACTTTGTTCCCGCTGCATGAAAGTCCTCAAAATCTAAGACCCCGGGTCAAATTAGCTCCACCAACTTAATAATTTGTATTTGTATTTATCAGTGTAATCATCTCTTTGGTATTTTAAAACTTTGCTCTTTCAAATCTGCTGTTGCCTAATTACAGTCAAAGAACGAAAAGGTTCGTCAGTTTTCAAATTGATTCGTTTGATATGCTATGAGCACTTATTATCTTTCGTAAATTTGTCAGAGTAATACCTGTGGCACAGAAAATTATATTTAACTGTTAGATCAGAAAGCTCAGATTTGCTTGTAGCGACATTGATTCCTTTTGATGTAAAGAACATTTAAAGAAGGTTGGCAGATCTTTTTAAAACGGTATGTTGGTATAACTGATTCTTGCCGTGCAAGCGAAAACTTACCTTAAGGTGACGAACCTTTTTAATCTCTGTACCGTACCTATAGAGTAGGTAGAAAGTTGATACTTCTACATATCTAAAAGTTGATTACTTTCGGATCAAGAGACTGAGTGGAACTGAAAAACTGTCAGGGATGACTACTACCAATATACAAGTACAAAGTTAGAAAAACTTTTTCTATTGGAGTAAATTTTACTTAAGGGCTTGTTTGGAAAAAATCAAGTTCAGCTAACCAATAAGTGTATCCAATATCTGATATTATGCTTTTAAGAGCTAGGTAAAAATACGCTTATGAGTATTCGTATTCAAGTATATACAGTAATAGTTATAATATTGTATTATGTTAAGTCCTAAAACACGAGTAAGTACACTATCATACTCGTAGCTTGCACTAGACTATCTACCAACAAAACAAATTAAAATTGACACCCCTTCTATAAATACGTGGGAGTTGCAGAACGAGTACGACTTACAAAAAGAGCAGTGGACTCGGCGGGCACATGCACGTTTTGTAACTCGGTGTTACGTGGAGCCGCTCGCCTTGCACTTGCGCCTGCGCTGCTCGTCTTCAGTGCAACACCCGGCCCCGGCCGGTTGCACAGTGTTGCCAACTTAGCTCTTTCAGTGCTAAATTTAGCTCTATTTTTGTAGTAGATATGTGTACCGTCAAACTTTTGCAACGCCCTGTTGGTCTAGTGGTTTAAGTACCAGGCCGTGATCTCGGGGTCCTGGGTTCGATTCCCGGGTCGGGAGAGAAGTATGTTCCGAATTTTTCAAAAATAGCTTGGGTTTGTGATCACCAATCCGCATTTGGCAAGCGTGGTGATTAATCCTAATCCCATGATAGTAGAGATAACTTGATTTTTATGATGGAGGCCTTTGCCCTGCGGTGGGACAGTTTATAGGCTGATACTATATAAACTTTTGCATTTAGCACCTAGTACCTTTTCAAAACTATTTTGGCATTCAGGGACTATGATGCCCTGCTCTCAGGTTATCTGGGGTCGGCTATGATTTCTAAATACGAGCTATTAAATACTTAGTTATCATCAAATTCTACAAGAAATATGAACTTTTATATTTTGACTAGCTTTTGCCCGCGACTTCGTCTGCGTGTAATTCGAATAAAAGCAAGGTCTTTATGTATCAATATAAATTATAGCCTATGTGTTATTCTGATCTATAAGCTACATTACTGTAAAGTTTCATTAAAATTCGTTCAGTAGTTTTTGCGTGAAAGAGGAACAAACATCCATCCATACATCCATCCAAACAAACTTTCGCCTTTATAATATTAGTAAGGATTTTTCCTGTCCTGTGGTGTTTTACTTCACACGTTTGCCTTGTATTGGCAAAAAACACTATTTTTGAAAACCCTTTACAACATGTAGCAACTTTTCACATGGCACCCAGCACCAATTCGTGATATCGAGTTGGCAACACTGGAAGCAGTTGTACAACTCGAGCCTGTATACTGGTTTACCTTCTTTAGGTAATCGTAATTGACGTGAGAAAACTTAAATAACTACAAGTATCTGTAGGGATTGCACCGAAATACTTTTGACATGAATATTCCTAGGTATTCCTGTGAGTTTCAAAGTTTCAAATCTTCATTTACCTTTCACAAACGAGCACTCTTTAATGCTGAGAAATACTTTCCGAGTTCTGAAATAACTTTATCTATCAATTTTTGCCGGAGTTAAAATTGTAAGTTTGTTAAATTTCACAAACTTCCGATACGTAAGTAAAGTCAAATATTAAAATAATAGAAAAAATCTGTGAATAGATATGCATTATTAATCCACTGAAATTTTGGTAAGTATAGGGTGCAAAATTGATGCATTCATTGTCCTTTGTTATGCGGTGCTGCCGCTGCAAGCTCGCTGTTTGCCTTGAACTTGGAGTGCACTCCGGCGCAGCCAGCGCAGCGCTGCAGCGCGCCTGTGGCTGGTCGGACTAGATGCAGTGAGCCTCAAACTAGTCTACACTACTTCAAAACAAAATATTACATATTCAACAGCTATGATCTTTGAAATATAAGATCACTATTCGTAATTATATTGATAGTCGAATGTTTTCCTAATCAGCTGTTTTTTTTTTAATGAGGTAGGTTCGTACCTACACACACCGTCACACTGTTTTGATAGTGTACCTACTCGTGTAGGTACACTATAAAAACAGTATGACAGATAACTTTTATGTAATTAAAACTAAATTTAAGTGAACGATATTGCCTGTACTATGGATGAAACTCATGCGCATACATATAGCGCGCGTTGATGTCTTTTTAATGTAAAAAAAAATGTCACATGTTCATAGACAAATAAAATGAGATACTTAATAATATAACTACACTACTATTATTCAAACTAACTACCGTAATATTTAACCACCGAGTGAGCATATTCGTCTCGGAAAAACAGTACGCTGTAATTAAATTGCCCATTGTTGTATTTATTCGCTACGTAACAATTTAATACGTATTATATCTTCGCTAGCTGCTAACATCGCTTTAATCTTGGAGCTTCTCGGATGCAAGTACCTAAACGATAAAGTGGCTTAATACGGCGAGATAGCAGCCGCTAATAAAATTACTCCAGTCGACGAAGGTGAATCGCGGTTATCCTTTAGCTCGGAGATGAGATATTTGATAATATAAATATTATTACTGCATCTTCTAAAGCGAACGATAAAGTGGCTAATTGTAGCGAGAACATAGCTAAAAATTTCTTACTAGCGTTGGAACTAAAGCCGCGCTCATTCCATGGATAAACCTGAATACAGTACATATTAAATCTTCTTACATAAGGCGTGGAAAAGTATTAAAACGTCGTCGGGTTCAGTTTAGTCCTCAGCTCAGATGGTCCGGAATGTTTTCATTTTTGTGGCAATTTCACTGCAATATCTACTGTGTGGTTTGTTCTAAAGGTTGTGTAAAGGGCCCTGCTCACTCTTGTGGTTAATGATTAGTTGTGCGTTTATCGTTTGAGATTTCCAGGGGGAAGGAGGCGAGTACAGCTGCCCTCTCCTCTCGCAATCACTCTTCATAGGGTTAACAGTAACTATTACTATACTAAACCCAAGGACTCGCGGCAGACAGTAGAGTATTTCATTCATAATTTTATAATGACATGTGACAGTTAGGTTATTCAAAATGGTCAGTCACTTTAAAGGGAACTAACTGTTACATTCGAGCCAAAGACTCGTGGCAGTCGATGCCATATTTCATTCATAATTAATGAATCATATCATAATC
Organism: Marasmia exigua; assembly: GCA_019059595.1. NCBI lineage: Eukaryota > Metazoa > Arthropoda > Insecta > Lepidoptera > Crambidae > Marasmia > Marasmia exigua. Next base: position 18,893,483 of record CM032463.1, read on the forward strand.
ATAATATTTATTGCTTCATAATGGTACATACAGGTCTTAAATATAATTCAGTTCGCATTATGGATCCTGTAAAGGTGTCGCAAATTTTAAAAACTAAATAATTAAAATATTTCGATATAATTATTCAACTAATTTATTAAAAAAAAAGTTAACATTCAATTTAAAATATCTTTCAGCGTATAATAACATTTGTCAGTCTTAATTTTTTTTTAAATATCATCACTTTCTATTTGCTTGATATAGTTGGATATCCTGTTATATACTTTTATGGACATATGGTAGGTTCCAGAGCTATCCATGTGCAGCTTAGTAAAAGGTAAAGCTAGTTTATATCTATTTCGTAATGTGCGCGCCTGTGGAAATGTGGAATGAAATACTCTACCGTCTGTTGTTAGCCTTTGGATGTATTATAGTATTCGGTCCCAGTCTGTCCCTCAAGCTTGTAAAGCTGTGTTAACATGATACGTATTTGTAGGTAGATGCCATACGAGCGGCTGGCCTTGCACTTGGTGCGCTCGGCCGCCCGTGCTCAGGGAGACGAGCAGTAGCGTAGCGTGAGTGGTGGGGCGACCCGCCCCGGGCAGCACTTTTTAGGGGGCGGAAAATCTTGACTTTATCCACGCTACACCACTGGTGATACGCCCTACGTGCCGTTGTGTCGTTATGAGCTGTAGCGCAGGGCACAGGGCCCATGGTTTATAACATATTATAATAATGAATAGTGCAGGTTATTTCACGGTGAACTGACGGTGACGTATGGGAAATATCGTCGGTCCAGTGTCCAACAAGCTAATTACCCTAAGCGTTTCGACCGCTTATGGGTTATATTGGGCTACATCTGAGATATGATTTTTTTATGATATAGGTGGCAGAGGAACCGACGGATCACCTGATGATTTTTTGGCTATAGCAATCTTTTGCATTTTATTCTTAAGCAAAAGATCGTGTATTCGAGTCCCACCCGAAGACTGTCGAAAAAAATTTAAGTGCATTATTTACTTTACATCTGGGATACTTTTCCAGAGAGAAACTAGCCAGAAGCATAAAAATTGTACGTACCTACTTGCTAAAATAAATACTATTATCACGTCTTATAATCTTCGAATCAAATATTGGTTAAACATGTCAAGTCATGGTATGTATATTTATTGTGAGTGCAAGTAAATTATCTTACCATAGGTATCTACCTCTTTTTTACGCTTGACAAGATATCGTATTTACGAGAAATCTCTGTGAAAGCTCACCTATCATCGAATAAAATCAATACAATGTATTTACTTGTATGTATATATACATATATATATAGCTAGATACACTTTATTGTATAGAGTTTGCAGATCTTAGTCTATGGTATAGATATGCAAATGTAGATAGATAGAGTTATTACATTATTTTAAACAATCACTTTATCTTTATCGTATATGTAATTTTAACTCGGCTACGTAAATATGGGTCAAGATTAAGATCACACATACACAGTTCAAGATCAGTTAGTTAGTAGGTAACCACATGAATAAATGAAGTTAAAAAACTGTTACGAGTTTCCCTGTTATCTTTCAATGAAAAATATTCCCACGTATATTAAAAAAAAACACTAATTTATGTTTCCTCCTTAACGTTACTTAAATTATTTAAAGTACCGTTTTTGTAAGCAAGCATCTACTGACAGCCACAAGTTGGATTATCACACACGCTTCATACGATTATCACCTCAATGGTGTTTGACCTAAAGAAAAATCGGATGTAAAAAAAACATTATTATAGACCTATTGTGTTGATGTATGTACTATATTTAATTAAAAGCAATGTTAATAATGTAGGTAGGTATTCCAAACTTATCAAAAGAATATTTCTCTTTAGGCTCATCATTACTAAGTTACAATGTAACCTGATGAGAGACTCCCACATAGATGAGATTTGCAGACGCATTTTAATGGCCCTAAAGCATTGCAACAAAACTGAGACGTGGAGGTCGGGAGCTTCGCGCTCCGCGAGCGTGAGGGTGCGTCTGCACTGAAGTGTCCAATGCACTGGACATGATTTAATTTGATTTTAATATTCCGAATAGAATTCCACGGTACCCTTGTGGATTATTAAGAAAGAAATTTTGCAGAACACGGATTTGCCGCGACGCACCGATCTTACGTTTATCACGATTGTATAAGGATTTATCAAACAAAGATTCCTGAGCTTGACATTAACTTTCAGAGCCTTCCCAAATTTTTATCTTTCATCAAAAAAAGTGTGAACAATCGAACTTGGTTTTTTTGATTATCCTAAGCTTGCGAAAACATAATTTCCTCCTGTTTTTCTTCACTTTGAGCCGGTGTAAGCTTTTTTTCTAGTAGTTTGCATTCTAAGATTACCTATATTGTAAGTACAGTTAGCTTTAAGAAAAATGGTTCACTTTCACATGATATAAGTACCTGCTGTATTTTATCTTAGTAATCCAGTAAATAAATAAAAACTGGCGGTTTCTGCAATCTAGTCGGGCAAGGTTAGCAGTTCAACTATAATCTGACGGCGTTAGATTAAAAGTAACGGTTCCTAAGGATTGCTAAGGAATAACGAGGCGCTTTGTTTTGAGTAAACATATGTAACTATGTTGGAGGTATCCTAAAAGCCCATGCTTATAAATAGTGTTAATACTCACGTAGCCTGTAATTATTAGTTTCTTATCTACGGTTTTATTTACTTACCTCGGCAGGATTCCAATTGTAAAACAGCATCTCACCCGTAAAACTTTTACCACCTTATTATAAATCGCGGTCTAAAGTTATTACTTGGACTAAAGCTCATGTCATCCCGTTCCAACACGCAATGTCAAAAGGAGCTGGCATAATATATGTTCCAGGACTATCCTTACTTCGCGATTTGTAATAAGGGAGTTAAAGTCCGCGAAAGAAGTCCCGCGGAATTAAAGTTTTAGATTCCTTGTATTTTTGTTTATGATATAGGTGGAAGACGAGCCGACATCACCTGATGGTAAGCAATTATCATGGACACCTGCAACACCAGTGGTGTCACAAGTGCACTGCTTAGCTTTTAACCCCCCTTCCGCTGGATTTGGCCTCCGGTACCCTCACTCACGAATCGAAACACAGCGCATGCACTGCTTCACGCCGGTTTTCTGTGCGGACGTGGTATTACACCGGTCGAGCCGGCTCATTCATGCCGAAGCGTGGCTCTCCCACTGTTTATAGACATAAAGCTAAATTTTTGAATATTGATGGCGACTGAAGCGCGCTTTTCACGGGACTTCTTCGATGACGCGGACTATATCATCAATTGCTGAGAAAATTGAAAAGTTTAAAAACCATCAAAAACGCCACGGCAAAGGGCCTTGTGCTTCTTAACAATGTGAACGCCCCCTTTACAAAGGAACGTAAAAACCAACTTTGGTACTAATTATTACGGATGCCTCATTGATTTCCTTGGAATTCTTTTAAATATTTATGTAAGATTACATTATGCTTGTTATGGAAATACAAATTACTGTTATGTACTTTTAAGTTTGATTCAAATGAGATTAATCAAGAGGTTATACTCGTTATAATAATGTAAGTGGTTTGATAAATTCACGTGTCACCGAGTTATCATCTACCTACCAGTAGGTATGTCATTTGCGTTTACCATAAAAGGGAAATAAATCTGCACAGGCATTCGCATTGATAAATATGATTACAAATTAAAATCATATACGTATGTAGTTATTTCAATATTTCACATGAAATCAAAAGTAGGCGCCAGCCATATCTGATCGCCAGAAGTTAGTTTAAATTTGAGAGAGCCACGCTTAGGCATAAATGGGCCGGCTCGACCGGAATGATACCACTGCCTCACAGAAGACCGGCGTGAAGCAGCGCCTGCGCTGTGTTTCGCCGTGTGAGTGAGGTTACCGGAGGCCCAATGGGGGGGAAGAGGAAAAGGTTGGCAACGCACTTGAGACTCCACTGGAGTTGCGGGTGTCCATGGGCGGCGGAATTGCTTACCATCAGGTGATCCGTCTGCTCGTCTGCCACCTCTCATATTTTTTTTTTATTAAATCACGAACATCAGAACCCACAGTGGAATTACAAATATGAATTTGATACTTTTCTTTTGTAAATACATACTTTTAATACATAGAAAACACCCAGACCAATACAGACATGTTCATGCACACAATGTTTGTACCGTGCGGGGATCGACCCTTGCTCCAAAGGCAGCATTCACTACCACTGATCCAAACAGGTCGTCAAAATAATTATTACATTTAAGTGATTTTTATTTATAAATAGTATTTAAGGCAGTAAAAATGCCTTAAATACTATTTATAAATAAAAATTATCACATAATTTTTCATTAAATATGGACCGCTTAAGGAGCAAAGTAATATTTTTAGCGCTGACTGTAACATAAAAAAAGATTAGGAGAGATTAATATTTTCTGTTGTTTTCATCAAAGGTTTTTTTAATAAACCCTCCAAAATAACAAGATATTTAACTTAATCTGCTTTTAAAATAATTAAAAAACTCAACGATGCTCAATGGAGGCATTTTAATAAGCTACATAGTGAACTACCATGTTCTTCCTATAATTTTAACGTTACTTTTACGTTGTTAATTTAATTTTTAATAAATTTTAATTAACAGTTTTAGTGTACCCAACGAAAAATGTGAAGTCTATCAACTCTTTTAATACTTTTTGAATGATTTCCATAATTCCCACTTTAAAACGTTGTCAAATGTTCCAAATATGTTTGAACGTTGAAATGAAACAAAACTCAGACAATTTTTAACTTTAAGTTTAGAACAATAAATTACTTTATATTTTAGACAATGACAATAGAAAGGCCCAATGGGGGGCCGTGTGGTCCCCGGCAGAGTAGAATAGGCCACCCTCACTCTTACCGAGGTGTCGTAAAAGGCGACTAAGGTAAAGCTGCTGGCATGATCATCAGCACCCAGAGAAGGAAAACTCTGCATTCCAAAACCCTCGCCAACCCGTCTGCCAAGCGTGGTGAGTATGGCAATTACCCCTCATGTGATTGAGGGAGGCCCGTGCCCCAGCAGTGGGGACTTAAATGGGCTGATGATGATGATGATGATGAATGGGGGGGAAGGGGAAAAGGTTGGCAGCGCACTTGTGACTCCACTGGTGTTGCGGGTGTTCATGGGCGGCGGAATTGCTTACCATCAGGTGATCCGTCTGCTCGTCTGCCACCTCTCATATAAAAAAAGACATGCAGAATAACCTAGTTGACGGTAATTATGCAACGAACGTAACTAACTTTCGTTGTAAATCATAACTATAGAATATTTGTTCATATACTCGTGAAGTTCATTAGGTATTAAATGCAAATTATCTTTGATAGATTAAGTTATTTAGAAACGATAGCTCAGCGAATAAGAACGCGCCTCCAACGCGGGGATCGTGGTTCACCTGGAATGCACCTCTAGATTTTTCCAAGTCTATGTGCATATTTCTACCATTTAGTTCGGCGGTGACAGAAAACATCGCGAGGAAACCTGCACGTTTCGGAAAGTTTCTGAAATGTGGAACCATGATTCAATTAGTATATTTCCCCTGTTAAAAGGTTGCGAAGGTCAGACGGCAGTCGCTTCATTGTAATAAACAGACTCCTCAAACCTAAATCATGGTCTAAGCGTACCCTGGGCTCCAAAGCGATAGCCTTTGGATACACCCGGGTATCTCACGCTAAGATGAAGATACATTTAATTATTTGTTCCAACCTAAATGCATGAACATAATAACTAGCAACCTGAAGTGACGTCCGACTGAAGTAAAAAAATATTTTTCTTGAGAGATTTTCCTAAGTTATTCGAAGTAGAAAGTAGATTCCGTAAGGTTTAACCTATTGTTAATTAGTTAAATCGTCAGCTCATAAATTCTCTATTTTCTAAACATTCAAATTATTGTCCCGTTACTTGTCCCAAAATTGTAAAACCGATAAAAAGCTACAAAACACAAACAGGTTCGTAAATATTTAATAGAATTTCGTTAGCGCAACAACCAGTCTTCGGTAGGACAGTATGTTTGGGCAGGAAATATGAGATCATTGACACAAAAATCCCTGTTTTATTTATTTAGAACCGTTGTGTGACACCCGACCCCGCGATAGCCCACTACTCGGACAATATGACAGCGGTGACTCCCCAGACCTTATCTCACAATAGAAGAAGCTTGATTGATAACTAGTGATGGTGCCGATGCATTCACAAAAACTGTTATAGATCGAACGGGTAACGGAAGTTGCGAATCATTTGATCCCGTAATTCATACCTACATATACCTAACTGAATATAAAATAGGTACGTAATTAAGACTTTATTGTTCATGATACTTATTTTAAAGCGAGTGCCTCTAAATAATTTGTTTCATGCTAGCAAACCTGCATATGAATTGTTAATATTTTGTTCTAAATCGTTTTATTTGTAGGTACGTATTTGTAATTGGTATCTCATAAAACTAGATCAAATAAAAACGTTAAAGAAGTTCAAACGAGTGACACCGACATAATGTACCTTATTAGTAGGCCCACGAATTTCCGTTTTGTATAGCGATTTTCTTAGAAGTTGTTGTTTTCATTCGTCATTTCAGCCAATAGACGTCCACTGCTGGACATAAGCCTCCCCCAATGTTCTCCACACAGATCGGTCCTGTGCCGCCCGCATCCAATGGATTCCCGCGATCTTCACCAGATCGTCGGTCCACCTTGTGGGGGGCCTGCCACGGCTGCGACTTCCTGTGCGTGGCCTCCACTCCAGGACCGTTCTGCCCCAACGGCCGTCTGTTCTCCTCGCTATGTGCCCTGCCCATTGCCACTTGAGGCATGCAATCCTTTGTTTTCATTACTAACTTTTAAATCTATTAAATCAATATAAATGATGTTTTCTGTGACTGTTTCCCTAAATCTCTAAATTAACTCCATAATTAACTGTGCTATAATGGAAAACGTTTAGGAACGTGTGGGATGTTTTTCAGAAAAAAATATTATTTAACTCAAAATTTATTATTGATAAAACGTCAATTCTCCCAAGTAAAATAAGGGTCATTTTCAAGATTTTTTTTTCATTACAAATACAATAATATCTGATCTCTATTTATATAAGTAAAACTTAAATAAAAGTCTTAAATATTTTTTTTAAATAATGGTGTTTTTTTGCTTATCAAAGGAGTTAAGTGTACCTCATTTGTGTCTAGGAAAAGTACGGCAATTTCATGGTAAAGACCTATTATTTCCGGTTCTTATACGAGTTATTTATATTAATAGTTCTTGAGTAGAAGTTTTATTAAAAGCTATTTGTTTACAGTCTACTCAAATTAGTGTAGATTACCACAAATTGATTAATCTCATCTCATGGCTTAATCATTACGAGATTATTACATAATTGCGGAAAACTATCTTTACCGACGCGTGTGTTTACGGTCAGGCGCGGCGCACGCGCCTCACACCGCGGGTAATTAACCGAATATGCGGAAGAGCATTCATCATTATTCATTAACAGCTTCACTTACTGGACGCGGTGTGTTTCCTGGGTTTTTCTGCGCGGGAGCATGCTCATCTGCGCGCGCGCCTTGCGTGCCGCCCCGCTCCGCTCGTGCGCACACGCACCCCAAGTCTCTTAATTCTTACATCATTACTCTGAATAATGTTTCATATTACATGTTTCGCCTCATGAATTTTAATTCCATGGCTAACGGTGTCGTACGGTTCTTAGATATCATAATGTTTTTCTGGCGTGATAGTACTTTAAGTATCTACAACCAACAATTGTAAAAGAAATAAATAACGGTAGGATATTTGTTAAATAAGTAATATTTAGACATCATCATCATCTTAGCGTTTTGTCCCGATTGCGTTCCAAGCTGTCGCTTTGGAGCCCGGGGTACGCTATATGAGTGAGCGATCAAATATTATGTTTATAAATCGTCAGCTAAAAGACCATAGAAAATCTGTCAAATCCAGCTGCGAAAATACACGGGACATGCTCTTTTTTCTTAGTAAATGAGAATCAACTTTCATATTTACAAAACAATTCTAGTAGCGAAATAAGAAAAATCTATCGTCTTTGTCAACTGGTTGAGTAGCAGAAATGTTAGTTCTTCTTCGCCACCCGGTTGTGAATCTTAGTTGCCAATGTGGCCGAAGGGAAGTAGAAAGTACCTATTTGTTTATACGCTAGAGAAAGACATCCATCCGAGCTAACATAGGTGATTTATAAGAGTATTCACCCCGAATATACAAAACCAGCCTGTGATTTTAAAGTTAAAACTAGATGACGGCATGAAAATATTACCTGTATTATGTGCGTGACTAACAAACATATTTAATGTATATAACTTGTCTAAGTATATAACTAAGCAGTTTGACGGTGCAGTGTATTTGTGTTCAGTAAGTCATTAATCTTAATCGCCGCGTTTGTTGCGTTTCTGCAAAAACTTTGACACTTCGGTTTTGAACACCCGATAGCTACCTAATAAGGAAATTACTAGATATTTAGTTATCTATATCCTAAGTCCTATTAGCCAGAAAAAACTAGTCAATAATTGATATTAATGACTATTGCAACCGACTTATTGTGATTTTTATTTTAAGAACCTAGTCTTTACCAACATTTGATTATAGGAAAACTCCAACAGTATCATAACTTTTTGTATGGGCCAATATAAAAACAGACGTATTTTCCAACTCTAACATTAATTTGTCATTTAATATAATAGGGCAAGCAAGTAATTAATTTTAAGATTTGTACCCGTACAAAAAGTTGAAACATTACTACATTTAGGATTGACAAAAAAACAATCAACAATAACCTGGATAGATTGATCCTTAGATAATTGTTGATTTTGTTTAAATATTTTTTTTGGTTTAAATTAATTAATAGCTTACGATATGAATCAACTCAATAAATGAACTACAAATCTTGGTCTTTCACAGATGTAACAGTAACAGTATTATATTGATTAAGAAAAACGTCGTGGGTCAGTCGGGCCATCTCAGACATGTTTCTAATAGTTTCTCTGAGCTCCACCCATCATAGAAATGGACACAGTGATGAATTCCGCAAGCAAAAAATCAATTAGCACACAGCACACGTCACCGCTAGCGCAAGGCAACGGGACATTCGGCCATACACTGCTCAATGGGACTTTGAGTTTTGTCCCATCTCCGATTCAAGAATAATTGTTACCCTTTAAAACACCTTGCGTAAGTTATCGCTTCTTGATTTTAAAGATTTTCTTAACCCCCATCCCTCGCGACATACCGCGTTTTTTGTGACTGGGTATAATTCTGGTTGTATGTACTTATTAAAATATCGTGAGATTGTTCTTCTTCGATTTGTTCCATTACCAATTAAAACTCGAATGAATTGCCATTTACTTATTTTTCATGGGTTTCAAAGAATTCTTGAAGTAAAAAAGGTAACAAATTTAAACACCATCTATTCCTACACAGATCAACGGTACATTCGGCTTTCGTGGGCTGCGGTTCAACTCAACTTTGAATGATCCCCGTTTTCGATTTGTTTTATTACCCTTTAACAACCTTAGCCTACGCCTTATGCAAGGCACGGAAGTTTTAGAGAAGCGAACTCGCAACCCTTGGCGCGTGAGCCATGGTCGATACAAAAAGGCGCCATCGGGACTCCAACTGACGGATTTTATCGCGTTAATGAACACCTACGCGTGTGTTGTTGTAGCGCATTATTTATCTCTGATGCATAAACTGACGATAAAGAATCCATTTTCATCACGTTAAAATAGTTGCGTAATGTTTTATTACGGGTGGTATTTCATCGGACTCTGAAATTAGTAGTTGTTTTTTTAATTAAAAGATGATGCGATCAAGCATAACTTACATGCTCTACGTACGTACATGTTTTTAATTTTACATTTATCTTGCTTTAAGAACTCCTTCCTTGTATCTATTCACGTTTGTGCCATAAACTCGTTTTTATATTTATCAAATACTGCTGAAGTTGTACACTTGAGTGCTAACTCGATTTCAATACTAAAATACGTTATGTTAATTTGGAAATGATATTCTACCCTCTAGGGAAGAAAAAGGTATATGGCAGACATATATTTACTCGTGTGTTGGGGATTCTGACCTTCGTAACGTTCGCGTTCTAATAAGAAATTTATCTTTTGGTATTCACTGTTACTATACGACTAACAGTGAATACCATAAACGTGTTGATACGTTGGAATGTACATATTATTCGTCATTCAGTGAAAATACGTAGATTGTAGCTTATACAAATATTATATTATTACTAAATCATTACAGTTAACTTTACCGCTAACCTATGAATGCCTCCCATAATGCAGTGAAAAGATGTACATACATCAAACATACTCTAAAACTCAGGCAAATATTTATTGAAGAGTTCTTCTAGCGTACTTAACGCATGCTGTGTGACCGGTTGTAAATTACAGCATAACATAAGCTCAAAGTAAGGAGGTGCGAGTAGGAAACTACCTTCTCTCATCTTTCGCTTTCGGCAGGTAGTCAATATATACCAGGCTTAATATATACAAGTAGCTCGCGGTAGCTAAATGGGAAATAAAACCTATTCTTAAAAATATGTACAGGTTTTCAACGCCCTATTGGTCTAGTTGTTTACTCGTAAGTACCGGACTCGTGACCTCGAGGTCCTGGATTTCCAGGACGAGCAAAAAGTATGTTTCGAATTTTTCGAACATCGGGTTTGTGATCATCACCAATCCGCATTATTAGGTAAAGCGTGGTGACTTAAGCCTAATCCCATCATAAGCGATATTATTTACTTTTTTACAGGTTTAATCTGGAACAATACAAATAAACGTCTAGTCTATCGGCACATGCCGACACAGTGACGTCAAAGGATCATTCCACTTACCCAAAAAAATGCTAAAAGTAACTTGCACCGTTGTTCCCTTACCGGAAACAAAGTCGGATGAAAGAATCAAAAAGTTCGTAGCACCGTTACGCGGTGCGCAGCGACAGCAGCCTGAGCGAAGCCGGGGCCCCACGCCAGTCGCTTAGCGCAACCATGGGATTGTTACTTCTGTTTCTTTTTTTTTTGGTCACGTAATCGATTCTCAATGAGTTGTGGTCACCGAAATGGGCTTAGTCAAGTTCATTTAGTAAAGTTATGAGCGCGGGTTACGAGGACAGTTTGCTGTTATGTTTTGAATGAAGATAAAGTCCGTTTCTACGTTAGATTTACCGTGCCTATACGGCTTACAAAATACGACGTGAAAGAATATCAAATATCTACTGAAAATATTATGATATCATGAAATGTTTCCAATTTCATTGGTCCACGGAGACTGAATGGCTTACTAAAATTTAGATCTTTTTGTTTTACGATGAGTGCACTTTTAGTTTAGGTCCTGAATTCATTTTACTGTAGGTACTTGGCCATCGAAAGAATGGATTGTTTTTAGGTCTCACTTTTACGCGAAATAGCAATAATTTGTGAGTTGGGTTGAAAACCAACTCACAAATACTTACACTAATGGATCTCAGAGGCGGTAAGTCAAAAGATGTCCCAGGTGTGGTCTTGTAACTCAGTTATTACTAAGAGCACGCCTGATTACATGATCGCCGGGCGCGCTCCCGCGGAAGAGACCAACCCGAATAAGAAACGTGATAGAGATTCATTGATAACTCGCTTCTCCAATGTTCAACGGGAACCTTATTATTCTTACCTTGTTACCTACTATATGAAACTATATAGATGCTCTTTGTTTTCTACATACCACTTACCTACGGATTTTTTTCTTATTTTATCATTTATTTATAAGTTTGTTAATTGATAGATCAAATTCAATTGCGAAACACTCCTGAAGATTTTATATCTTAGAGATGACAAAAATATCTAAATTGATTTGAGAATTCTGCTGCTCCTATCTACAAAAAAATTGAATCGCTCTGATGATGTCATCAGCCAGTAATATAATCTATTCAATTAAATGAATATGTGAGAATAAAAAAGTGTATCACTTGATAACCAATGGGATAGCTGCCACAAGATCACGCCACGCCAGATACTCGATTCAGTAATTTTCGATTACCTACGAATGGGCTTAAAAACCGGAAAATAATTGGTGTAGTGGACAACAAAACACAACCAATATATTTTTTATCACCATGTGGAGTCGAGGAAACCGATAGGTAAAATTGTGTCTTCAACCAACTCGAACATTATTTGTAACTACCTACATTTAAGGCGACGGGTAGGGCACACTAGCGACGCCAATTTAATTTAATTGTTAGCTACACAAATGTATTTTCAATGAATTCTGCTCTTCAGTCTCTTGGCAAACACTTATACTATTTAGTTAATAACCATGCCCAAATGTTGGGTCTGTTTTTGTACTAAAAAAATATTCACGCCAAAAGTGGCCGCTTTTGGCGGTAATCCAAAATTCTAATGCAAAGCAGATCAAATAGCTAACTATAAGTATTAAATAAATAGTATAGGTGTTTACCGAGAAACTGAAGCCCCGAAGTGGTTTAAAATTGATTTGGTTTAGTAGCTAACAATTAAAATCAATTGGCGGCGCTAGAGGGGTATACCTTAAGAAGAGTTTATAAAAACATTTATCATTCCATTTTATCCTCCTCTCAAACATTTATCTTTCAGACATCAAATAATTGTAAATAAACGTAACTTATCTTATCGATGCATTTTATTAACATAATAGGTAATGTTACCGCTTATAGAGTATAATAGCTATCTCTATAGTAACGGGACATGGTTTAAAAATAAACCATAGTTTATTTAAATTACAGTTCAAAATAGCTCAACATGTTCCGAAGAATGATGCAGCGGCTCTTGGCTTAATAAGAATGCAAGAAATTTGATGCCCTGAGATGAAAGCGCCGTAACGGTTGGTCGCGACAGCGGTGAACGACACCGTGCGATCGACGCCGGCGCACGCGGTGTCGCACCAATTACCGCCACATTATCGATACGCAATCGATTAACAGTTGTCGGGGACACGATGCCTATGCGACGGGCATTGTGAGGCGTTTCCCATAAACCACAGTTGGTGAAAAAGTTGAATGTCTCACACAAACAGGAAGTAAGATGTTTGTTGTTTGGAAGAATTAATCACCAATGAGATAGATATCTCATCTAACAAACCTTTCGCCGCACCATTGTCCTTTCTGAATGACCCAAAGGTTGACTGGTAGAGAATACCTCTTGGCATTAAGTTCACCTATTGTATCGTTTTGTGCAATCAAGTTTTAAATACCTTATGAAGTAATTAAAATAACGCCGTGTGGTCCCCGGCAGAGTAGAATAGGCCACCCTCACTCTTACCGAGGTGTCGTAAAAGGCGACTAAGGTAAAGCTGCTGGCATGATCATCAGCACCCAGAGAAGGAAAACTCTGCATTTGTATCAAAACCCTCGCCAACCCGTCTGCCAAGCGTGGTGAGTATGGCAATTACCCCTCATGTGATTGAGGGAGGCCCGTGCCCCAGCAGTGGGGACTTAAATGGGCTGATGATGATGATGATGAATTAAAATAATAAATTAAGTAAGTTAAGTACGTTTACAGAAATATTTAAAATAATATATGACAATTCAGTAGGTAAGTACTTACAATCTTTTCGTTTACTTTACACCTCATAGTTTTGAATCTAATCTTGTTTAGCAAGATTAGATTCAAAACTATGAGGTGTAAAGTCTCAATGATTAGTTAACAAGGCAAGGACATAAGGTACCTCTGTTTACGAAAACCGCGATCCCTTAATATTTGAACTTCTAATTAGTACGCAACTCTGTCTACACAATTTGTCAAGGCAAAACCATATTAGCTTGACAATTGATCCATGCCAGGAGCAAACATCCGGCAACTTTATGTTTATTTCACGACAAAACTTCTTTATTGGGGCTCCATAACTTCCTACAAAATACATGTACATATTATGATGAACGCGTCGTAAAAACAAATTGATATTAATCTCAGAGGGATCATATTCAATCTCAGTCACGAATTTGTATTGTACAGAGTCACACGCGTCACTGGAAATAAATTTATGTCTTCGGTTGTATTGTGTTTTGTACCTTTTGTTAGGTACCCACTATAGAGCTACGCTACGAGTACTATATCCTGTACTAGCTGTTTTTATGTGATAGGTGGCAGACGAGCAGACGGATCGCTTGATGGTAAACGAGTGCCACCTCCCAAAGACACTCCCGACACCAGTGCGTTGCCAACCTTTAAACCCCCCTTTCCCCGGGATTGGGCCTCCGGTACTCTCACTCAAGCAGCGGAAGTCAGCACAGTGCTGCTTTACGGTGGTTTTCTGTGAGGCCGTGGTATCACTTCCGGTCGAGCCGGCTCATTCATGCCTGAAGCGTAGCTCTCCCACGGTAGCTGACTATCAAATGATTTATTGAAACTACTTCTTTAGCAGTATTTTTACTTGCGCACCTGTTTCTTAACTATCATTTCATTCAGAAAACATTAAGATCAAAATTCAAAATATTCAACCGAGTAATATCTGAAAAAGGGAAAACCCTCCAGTTAACCCGTTGTGACCTAGTTTCCACAAAATGTATAGTTTGCATTTTACTAAATAAAATCGCAGTTCTGTGTAACATCTTATAGCGTCCACAACAATCCTCTAAAAGCGCAATGTACTATTTCCATCATTTTAGTTTTATTTTGGACATAACCCGAGCATTATAGTTGGACGGCTTTATTCCAGTTTAACGATCGCTGTCAGTACCGTTGTGGGGTAACGGGACCGACCCACCGGCCCTAAGCGGCGGCGTGGATCGGCGATCATCTCGAAAATTATACACAACGACGTTTGTTACTTCTATTGGTATCGATAAATTACAATTGAAAGCAGCCGGTGAGCGTAAGAGTTAACAATAGGGCTTCAATTTCTCTCCTGAACGCTTCACAGATATTGATTCTGGACTTATGAAGGATAATGTTTATTTTTTTTATAAAATAGTTACCAACTTGATTCAATTACATTGAATGACATTCGGCTTTCAAGATTCACGTGTAGGTACGTACAAATCCAGCTGGTAGAGTTCTAATATCCTCTATACATAAATAAAATCTACCAAGATAGCCCTACAAAAGGTTAAGCACTCTGTGTAGGGGATTTCACAGTGGTAGAGGGAAACCTTTATATTGAATAAGCTACGAATACATAAAAACTTGGGTAGCTATGGCGCGTGTAGGGACGGTCGGACGGCTCAACGTAATCTCTTGACCCAATTATTTTTTACATTAGCCTGTTAATCAATTTGGGTTAGTTAACTCTACTGAGATTTATGCAAAACTATACACCGATATTTTTTATCGTTTACATCCCGAAAACCTTATAATAGGTATCGTGAATAAAGTCCATTTAGCAGTGTTAAATCAACAAAATAAGCAAAAAAAATGTCTGCGGTTCCATACATTACCGTAGGGTGGAAATTCAATATTGTAACTTTTTTTTATGATATAGGGGGAAGACTAGTAGACGTATCACCTGATGGTAATCGATTACCGCCGCCCATGGACACCTGTCACGTCAAAGGAGTCACAGGTGAGCTGCCGGCCTTTTTAAAAGGGAGTACGCTCTTTTCTTGAAGGTTTGCAGGTCGTATCGGTCGTAGGTAAATGCTATATATATGTATGCAAATGGTCTTTATTCACATTGCCTATTATGTGGTTTTCGGGATGTAAAAGCTATTTCACTAAACTTAATCTAGTAGTATAAATATATCGCTAAACTTGGACCGTTTTTTAACTCTATGCCTAGTGAGATAGTAATGAATCGCTTTCGCATAACTATGTTACGGTACATAATTATATCTCTAGGATATAACTATGTTTACGGCTTCATCTATCTTACTGCGACGTATATATGTGTATATACATAAGTAGGTATCATACCAGTATGAATTATACATTTACCCAGTTACCCACTACAGGTGTTATTTATAGGTATTTATATGCCCTCATGTAGCTACCTATTCTTTATCGTTTGGCTGAGTGATAGCACTTGTAAGTTCGTAGAAATTAATGTAAGTGATAATCGTATACGACATAGTGAACCCTCCCTGAATTGTCTTACGAGTATAATATGGTATAATTAATGAATAGCCCCAAATCACTTTGTCAGATTTTTGTAATCAAATGTGGTTTAGACTGGTAGGTATACATTTTGATTGTAAGTACACTTTTCCATTGCACATTTTTTTCCAAAACACTATGAATGGCGCTGTTATTTCGAGTGGCTGGGCAGTTATTGAACGGCTGATTAACGACCTGATTCGATCAATATTAATCCGAGGCTAAATCTATGGTATAGCGCTGTAATTCTATACCAATCTGACGTTATTCCATAGATTTATTCTCGAATAAAGATTGGTCTAATCGGCCCTTAGTCAGTTAGATTCGACATTATACATAAAAAATTACCTAATATAATAAAACAAGTCAAAGACCGGAAACTTTTAAATTAAATCTATTATCATTTGTTTTATTATCTCTGAATAACTTGAAGCTATATTTTATAACAGGAAAACGTTTCATTCTTAAGAAAAACATTAATTGGTCCACAGAGTCAACGCAGCGAGCGAGAAGCTAGATCTCAATAGTTTTGCATGGTATGTTAACTACATTATATCAGTATTTGTGCAGATTAGTGCTGTTGGTATAAAGGCTTTCCAACATACCAACATATCATTATAAATGTGGGAGAGCCACGCTTAGGCATGAATGGGCCGGCTTGACCGGAGTGATACCACTGCATCACAGAAGACCGGCGTGAAGCAGCGCCTGCGCTGTGTTTCGCTGTGTGAGTGAGGTTACCGGAGGCCCAATGGGGGGGAAGGGGAAAAGGTTGGCAGCGCACTTGTGACTCCACTGGTGTTGCGGGTGTCCATGGGCGAGCGGAATTGCTTACCATCAGGTGAACCGTCATGCTCGTGTACCACCATCTCATATAAAAAAAAATAAAAAAAAATACCTGTGGCCGGAGAGTAGTATGCCGCGAGTAGTAGTCGTGCTGGTAGAAGCTGGTGGGCGAGAGCGGCGGCCGGTACTTCTTGTGGCCGTAGCCCATGGTGTCCATGGTGTGCATGCTGCCACTCACACTAGTCCATCACACGTCAACCCGGATTCTGCCGCGGAACTATCGCTACACTGATGCACTTTACATCTGGAACGAGAGAAATATTCATGAATAAATAATAAATCAATTGAGACAACATCACATACATTGTCCTGGTCCCAAAATAAGGTTTTTCCTTGTACTATGGAAACCAGAAACTAACGAAGTTACTACAAACACCCAGACCCAGCACAAATGTCTGTTTCAACAACAAACATTAACATGAAAATATATAATTTATAGAGAAAAACCATTCAGAATGAAGCATTTAGTGGATAGTGGTTTTTCCTTTCTAGGCATATTTTGGACGACTTCTTAAAGGAAAGAGAGCGTTTTGTATTTTATATAAGCCCTCGACAGATCGAGATATCCAGAGAAGGAAAACTCTGCATTTATATCAAAACCCTCGCCAATCCCGTCTGCCAAGCGTAGGTGAGTATGGCAATTATGATTGAGGGAGGCCCGTGCCCCAGCAGTGGGGACTTAAATGGGCTGATGATGATGATGAGATCGAGATATTTGCTACAGATGAAAAGGCCTGTAGTGTAAATATGTAGTAGGTATAAACTCTATTACTCATCACTTGGAGCAACATTAAAATGTTATCTATATTATAGGTGGTTATTGCGTGCACAGAATAAAATAGGTATTGCTAATTCCTGTATTTAGTGTCATCACAGAGTTAATACTTGTACTTAGTCTCATTATCATTGGTAAGTGGTCTAATAAATAAATTAATGTCTCCCTGTTGTTACAAAATCTTAACCTATCTTAGTTCAATACTAAATCTATGGTATAGAGCTGTCATTCTATACAAATCTGACATTATACCACAGATTTATCCACGAAACAAAAATCGTTAAGATGTAACTAGTAAGAGGGAAATAAATATTAAAGTTTAACGAGCCTATTTATGAGTCAGTGAGCGGCTATGATTGTTTTCCTAGTAAAGCTTTCTTGAAAGTTCGTGAATGGAGACACAAACTAGGTGCGAGTGGAAGCTCGCAAGCTCTGCGTGAGCTCCGGACAGCGATGCGCTTCGAATCACTAATGTTCTCTTAGCTGTTCGACTTCTGTATACATTATCAAACACTGTGACATGTTTTTCTTCAATTATGTATGTACATTGATCACTAGGATGATCACTAAACCCATGTCGTACCCACTCTTGTAAAGGTTGGAAGCTCTACACTGGAAGTTGTAGACGAGTACATCTACCTCGGACAAAAGGTCCTTGGTAAGTCCAACTTCCAGAAAGAGGTCGATCGACGAATCCAACTCGGCTGGGCAGCGTTCGGGAAGCTACGCAGCATATTTTCGGCCCATCTACCGCAGTGTCTCAAGACGAAAGTCTTCAATGCGTGTGTGTTGCCAGTGATGACATGCGGAACCGAAACGTGGCCGCTTACAATGTGCCGATTAAGGAGGCTCAAAGTCACCCAGAGAGCAATGGAGAGGGCTATGCTCGGAATCTCCCTGCGTGATCGTATCAGAAATGATGAAATCCGCAGGAGAACTAAGGTCACAGACATAGCTAGCCCAAAGGATTGCATGCCTCAAATGGCAATGGGCAGAGCACATAGCGAGGAGAACAGACGGCCGTTGGGGTGGAAAGGTCCTCGAGTGGAGGCCACGTACAGGAAGTCGCAGTCGTGTCAGGCACCCCACAAGGTGGACCGACGATCTGGTGAAGATCGCGGGAATGCCATTGGATGCGGGCGGCACAGGACCGATCTGTGTGGAGAACATTGGGGGAGGCCTATGTCCAGCAGTGGACGTCTATTGGCTGAAATGATGATGATGATGATGATCACTAAAAAGTGCAACTCGTGATTACACAGTGGTTTTGGTTAGATATAGGAAGTTAAATCTATTAGGAATAATAAAGCCTAACTGGATGATAAAAACTTATTACGCTAATATGTATGTGTCATACAATAAAAAATATGACGAAAGATAAAACTAATCTAAACTTTTAAATCTTTTAAAATAAAAGCAAAAACTTGTGAAGCTAAGTGTGTAAATACCTATCTATGATCGAGATAACTAACATAAAATTAAAAATGATTAGGTACCTACATAAACAGCTACAGAAATCAATCAAGAATTGTTTTTATTACTTATTTATTAATTAAATAATGTCTAATTAGCAGGTTCGATTATGATATACACTTGAGATAATGAGTCTTATACAGATTCTTGCACCACTTTTATTATTGCGCGATCTACAAGTATAAGGAGTCAATGTTTATCGAGTAATGAACTTGTGTAATTATTTGTAGACTGTAACGGGACTGAAAACAAGATTCGTGCTGCGATAATGTTTGTCTCTTGGAGCGCAGCTTTAGTCTGTGCTAAAAAAATAAATTCCCAGAGGTCATGCACCCCGTAGTAGAACTAATAGCTGTCTTTGCTGTGTATAATTATACTTATTTTAAAGAATACTCATTGGAAACATTCAACAACGGTTTGGCTGCGGGAGTATTTTACTAGGACTTAGGGACCTTCAAGAGAAGAACGTACTCTTTTTTAAAAAGGCCAGCAACACATTAGCGATCTCTCCGATTTCGCGGATGTTCATGGGCGGCGGTGATTACTTTCCATCAGGTGACTCGCTTGCTCGTTTGTCCGCCTCTAGCATAAAAAAAAATATGAAAAGGTAGGAAACGCTAAAATATTTACTGATTTCGAGGTTGGAATCAAATTTAAATATAAATCTTTTGCATATGCGGAAACACTAACCTCCTTCTGAATAACTGGCAGATAAAAATCAATTACCATCGAATAAATATATTAAAACAGTTCCCACGTTTTTTCCCTGAAGCGTGCATTCGGCATGTTTGATTTTTTCGTCATTGTGAGTACGACCACAGTAACAATGTATACTTAAAACCAACGGCTAGACATAATCAACCTTATTATAAATCGCGATATAAAGTTATTACCGTACTAAAGCTCGTGTCATCCCGTTCCAACACGTAATGTCAAAAGGGGCCAGCACGAATTTTGTTCCGGGAATATCCTTAGTTCGCGATTTGTAAGAAGGGGGAATATGTTCTCTCTCAAGGAGCACCGCTGAGGTATAGATCAGGGCGTGGATGTGGATTCAGTCATTGTTTTGGCAACCCTAAGTTTTTATTTACCACGTCACCGGAGCGAATTCGACGAACGCGCTGCTCCGGTGACGTGGTATTTACCACGTCACCGGAGCAGCGCGTTCTTCGAATAAATATGTAAGTGCGTCAGACTTCAGTTCACACTGATTAGTCTCAAACTTAGGCATTCCCTGTATTTTAAGTAACTATTGAAGATAGCAGGAGGTGTCTTCCAGCACACCTGCATTTGAGTCAATTTAGAAAAGTTCGTTTTCTTGATCCGACCGTTAATCGAAGCAGGGATCTTTCGAGCTTGGGCAAACACTTCAAATAATATCCTCCAACCGATTACGGCTACAGCGGCCAATCTCAACAATCAGCCACGTAAGCAGGATATAATATAGTGATCAAATGTGGGCGCAAACACAAGTGCACTCTCTAAATAGAGATTACAAAATATGAGGTTAAGGAAATTCCTTACCCTCATATTCCGATGGGACACTACTGCGGCACTACGGGAGAGGGATCGATAGCAGGACCAACAGCTTGACATGCTTTCCGAGGCACGGGAGTACAAGACCACCAACTTCCAGACTCCGGGCTGGTACTAAAATATTTTGACCGAAAACTTAGGTACAAATTTTTGGACCGACCCGGGGATCAAACCCGGGAACCCTTGCGCAGCCGTCGCTTTAAATTGCGACTCACTATCCACTGCGCCACCGAGGCAATCAAACAATTATATCAATACTGTTTGTAGAGTTCCTCAAGGACCTGGGTGTGATTAGGTGACCTTCCCTCAGGGCCGCCGCTGCACCAGCGGTGCGAGCGCTCGTCATCCAAAACCCGCCACGGATGAATGCTTGTTTTTTTACTGACGTTTTTCCTCACGATGTGTTATAATCATAACCATTATTAGAAGTTAACAAAAAATTGCGATGTCGGAATTAATTGATGATTGCTATCAGGAAGCAGTTGTTTTGATTTTTTGGTCAACGACTTCACAAGACGATCATATATATATACCTACTCTTATTTATCTTGGGAGCAATCATTTCGATATTTGATGTGTGTAGCTGAGAACAAATTCATTTCAATTCATCTTAGCGCGTAACTTAAAAACTTGATTTAATAACTTCCTTTAATTCTTGATTGTAGATACTTGTCATTTAATTAGGTTTAGTTTTTAGGTATTTTGTTTATTTCTTTAAAAAACATTACGGTTCTTAATAAGACGTAAGAAATTTTCAGAAGAATATAAAATATCAAAGAATAGATCTGGTGCGTGCGTTCCTCAAAAAATATGCCATTATGTCTAGTACCTACTTACATCTTATAACAAGCATTTTCTTATTTCAACTGTTACCTACTCTTGACGGTGGGAATCAATAACCGCAGTATACTGCGACAAGTCTGTTTTAGCCAACGCAAAAATAGGAGGTCTTCTTAGGAAGAGTCACGTTAGTGCCATGGATTTTGATACTCATCTGTAAAAATATGTAACAGAACGCCCTCCTCACCCTCAACAGACTTCTTGCACTGCAACTGTTACTCGTATGACCATGCGCATGGTATAACGTGATCGTCGTCTGTCACACATGGCACATGTTGCGCGCAGACAGTTACAACAGTACCACACACCGCTAGCTAACCATAATGCCCTTCCAGTTTTCGCGCGATGGCTGTTACGAGTCGTTAGCACGTAGCGTTGCCTCACGCAGCCTTGCCCCGGCGCATCTGACTCATGCGCATGTGTGGGAACTACACCACCGGCTAAGGGTCATAGCATTCGGTAACTTCGTTTTCAGGGCAACGAAGCAGGTACTTGGAAATAGGTCCGTAAAACAGCCATGGCAAGTAACGAAATCATGGATGCTCAGTGTGAAATTACACATAGAAAAGTGTATAAACTTTTATTTCCGATTCAATAGGTTTGTATACGAACGTGTGAATGTCTGTACATACGATTATATAGCAATCTTATTTACTTTATTATACCTATTTACCTTAAAATACCTATTTAGGTTATGCGAAGTAGGCAAATAAAATGAGAATGTCTAAATAATAAATCTCTCAAACAACTCTTGAATAAAACTGGAAACACTCGGCTTTCCTTCCATCCGTCTTGTACTTAGAAAACCCCTCTCATTTTTACTACAGAATTCCTACCTACATCAATGGATAGCTATCTAAGTACCACAACAAATGTTAAAAAAGCATATGTCATTCCTCTCATTTTGATTTAAAAATCCCCAACCACTACATCAATGAATAGCATCACAAAATAAATCTCAAGAATAAAACATATTTAACATCTCTATCCCCCAGAAAACGCCTTTGGGACTCAACCAGTTATTTACGCGGACCGTACAAATGCTCGTTTATATGTAGAGCGAGTCTTGTCACGTTATTGCCGGGACTTAGTCAGATGATTACGGTCTAATGACGATAATTCCCTAAGTCACCAACTGCAGGTAAGGTTACCTTATGTCCTCGTGTTGTGAGAACTAGACCATTCAAGTACCAATATTGAGTAGTATGCTAATGAATGTTCAATAGCTGTTCTTGTAATAGCTCCTAATTGTAGGTAAAATATATACCTATCAGACGGACAGATATAAGGACGAGTACATTTTTACCCTAAAGGAACTAAATTTCAAAGGAGAAAAAGCTATATACAGATGATCTAACATATATCATACTCATATGTGCGATTTCTTTTTCTAAGTATTTTACGTAAGTACCTATAAACGCCGCCTACCTACCTATATCTAATTTAAATAGAGCGAGATCATTCTTTAATTTAGGACTTATTATTATATAATAATAAGGTCCTATGAAATTGCCGTTTTGTTTTCTAGACACAATAAGAAGTATAACTCCTTTAATAAGCAAAATGCCACCATACTATAATTTTATTGTGATTTAAGACTACATTTTGAGGTTTATATTAAATAGAGATCAGATAGTATCGTATTTGTGATATAAAAAAAATCTTAAAAATGACCCTTTTTTTACTTGGCAGAATTGACGATTTTACAAATAACTTATAATTTTTAGAAAATCTGATATTTTTCCGACAAGTTCCTAAACGTTGTCCAAAAGCACAGTTAATTATGGATTAGTAGCATTACTAGTTACTTCACAAATTAAAAAAAGTTAGTATGAAAAATACAACTTCTAAGAAAATCGCCATACAAAACAGCAATTTCATAGGTTAAGACCTAGAATAGACTCACTCTTCCGTTTATTAAAAGTAAAATGTTTTAATATTAAGCTAAAAACAAAAAAGTTACATGTAGATTGGTACACCAAATCATACACATCACAGCACAGCAACTGAAGAGCTTATTATTTTTCTTTGAGCGAATCAAAATAAGAGTGTGCGCCGAATTCAGTTGGTAAACATTGTACCTGCGAGTTCAATGTTTGCAGCGCGACCCGCGACCAATGTCAATGTCACCTCCAGTCACCGTCACCGCGAGTGACTGGAGGGCTGGGCGCATTGCGCGGCCGGCCGCGGCAATCGCCGCCCAGCACCCACTCCACTCGCTTGCCTCCAGGGCTGCTCACTCTTAGACATGTATCACTAGTAATCGGAAAGTCGGGTGCTTATTTATATATATTCACATGACTTTCTAAATATATATATTTTATTGAATAGATGAAATATGTCAATTTTACAAACTCATATTTCTGTTAAAATTGCCTTGTAAAGATTTTATTGGATATTTTTTCACAGATCGGGCCATTGACCATGAGTCTCTCTCTATCCTTGCCTAAGCTTATCGCATTTTAATTTCAACAAGGACCGCGGTTTTAATATTTAGAAATCTATGTGATAAGTAGTTAAGCTATCACTTATGTCAAACATATAACTTTGTTTAAAGTGGCAGCAGAGTGTTTTTGATCAGTAGAAAATGTATTAATTTTTGATATAATTTACATGTATTTAATGCGGTAACAACCTGTGATCATCTAAATGTGTCATCTAATCGTCATGCTAGCAGCTAATCAACGTGAATAGCTTTCCAATGCGCTAGATACCGACAGCGAGTATAGCAATCATATTCGTTTCTTTATCATGGTTTAGCATGAAATGTGCAAAATAACCACAGTATTCCATGACAAATCGATTCCAATTCTAAAGCTGACTCATAAGATTTACAATTTGATGAGACCAATGCTACAAATTTTACTATCCGCTGTGTGAGGAATTTGTTCTCTAGGTAACGGGTTTTGAAATTTAGGATTCAAAGTTATCCAATAAGTCGTAGGAATACCAAATAACCGTGTCTTTTCTCAAACGACAAAAATTACGGCAATGAGGTTAAAGTTCAAGTCCACAATGTAGGTAACCCTAGCACTGAGCCTACAATCGCTCTCCATTCATACGCATATTATAGATTCACAATCACAATGCAACGTAAAATTAACCTTGAGTAATGTGTCGTAACACCAACATTCGCGGGCTCGACAACCACTCGGAGAAACGTGACTACTTCCCTCCCGCATTCAAATGTCTTCCACAGTTATAAACATCAATTAAAATTTCCTCGTAGTTGCATTTTCAGTCATTTCATAATATTTCATTAATCGTAAAATTATGTATTTATTTTTAATTTTTGTAACGGAATCCGATAACATTTTCAAGTCTACAAAAGCCGACAAATGTTATTGCAGAGATATTTTTACTATAATAGATTTATAGGTGTTGAACGAGAAAAGAAAGTAGGTATATAGAAATAGACATAAACGCTATATTCGTATGCCTGATAATTTTATTGCTATCTAAGATTCAAGATCGTAAATATAATGACATAAGTAAATTCAAATTCAGAGGTTGTTTGAGGAGATGGCTAAATGGTTATACTATTAAATATAGTCTAAGGGTATACCTATATCCAACCAAAATTGAATGTCTCTGAAAGTTATGACTGAGCTACTGTATGGCATCAATAATATTCGAGGAGACGTCTCGTTCTCGCCAGCAGCTCTATGAATACGGAATGACTTGCTGTCGGGCGGGTCCAGATATTGCATCGGATTTATGATACTCTTGTCTTTCCTCCAAATGATATTACTTTACAAAACCTTGAGTTATTCAAATGACGCCATACATGCGATAGATTGAGGAATCTACATGGGGTAATTTTCTTATCTTAAAGCAATAACTACCTAATATTGGTTAAGGCATTAATGTAAAAACTGACATTAGTCACTATTTAGGTAGAAATATCTAATTACTTTTTAATTATGACAAAAACCTTCAACGCTTGTAAAATTAACTGTGTGAAATTTAACTTATAAAAAAATAAAAAGCCACGCTAGTGTTAAGAAGTTTGCAATCACAATATTTCTTTAGTAAGTAAATAAAGTATAAATAAAGCTAAACTCCATAGTTTAATTAATCTAAGGATTCATCGAAAATTCAAAGAACTACTACGAAAGTCAAGAAACGTGAGGAAGGTTGGAATTTAGGTTACCTACTTGCGTCTTAGGTAATTTATGTAAAGGTATACATGCAAACAAACTGATAAAATGTGGGTGAGTTAACGCGAATTGGCGGAATTCGGTCGCAACGGTCCCGCCTGCGCCACTGCGCCACAAGTGTAACACGGACTGACAATAGGGCCGGCTTAACTGTGAAACCACTAAATTAAATAATTAGGCTAATTAACTAGATGGATAGGCGCCACGGAGAATGTGCTCTTAAACTACAAAGAAACAAATGTCCTAGTCTAGGGTGAGAAAACTTCCATAAGCACTCGTAAACATTCCAGGCATTTAAGTGCAATCCGATAAAGAAAGATACTCAACCTTATGTTTTACTCACATGTGAAAGAAAATTTGTACAGATCTCATGCGTAGAAATCTGAATTTATCTTGTATATGCTCTAAAGCCATTCGTGACATGAACACAAAAACACAAGTTTGTTCGGTATTCGGTTATTATATTTATAATATTGTATTACTTACAATATTATAAATATAATAACCGAATCCCGGCTTACGTTCGGGTCAGTTGGATGGGAAAAGCTCTGTTCCGTCGTCCACTTTTCTACTAAATAAATATACAACTGGCTTTGTACTGAACAAAAGAATGTATAAATATGAGCACCTGTGTAACCAAGAGATTAGGCCGAACAAATAGAATGCAAGTGTCTTTAGTCATCGTTTGCTGACGGGCTTACACTAAATGCAAATTTTAAATACCTTAGGAAGTGGTGGAGCAGCTGGAGATTGTAGATAAAATTTACGATAAATATCGCTTCGCCTTTGCATCTTAGAATATTTTAAATATTTCACTACTGGTATACTTAAATAAGCATCATGTGATCAGATAATAGAATCTACATTTTTAAGTACACAAGGAAAAAACTACTCTGTAGTGTGCGTGTGTGTGTCACACATGACAGGATAAACGCATTAAACGGAATCTCCTGAGGTGTAAAGACAAAGCTTTTTATAACAATTTATTCGCGAAGAACTCCGCATGATCATGTAACCGTGAAGCGCGGTTAAATCATCGCCTAAGTGACCAGTTAACAACTCTTTATCATTTTTTAATAATGCAAGCTTATGTTTCCTGCTGCCGTGTTGTGAGATATCGTGTCACGAAGCACTGGGCGTCCTCAGCGAGGAGCCGGGGGATCCGTGAGCCTCCGGCCTCGTCTGACGTCATGCTGTAATTATACAACGCTTCTTTGCAGTTGCGCCAGGTTATCTAATAGTTATCATCATCACGATTGTATAATTCATAATTGAACTTATGGTGGTATGACCATGTACCTTTTAACGATTCATTAAACTGTGATAAATAATTATGAACTTAATAAAAGGCTTTGTTGTGAATTTAACAACCATTGTAGCCGAGCCGAGCCAGAGTGTCATGTCGGGAATTTCAACAGCCAGAACTCTATCTGAAAGACTTACAACATGAAAACTTCAGAATAAATAGACGTCTATTAAAGAGTGCAGCTTGAAAATTATGATTGATAGATGTCTTATATGACCGCTCACGTTTGCTGACAGGTGAAATGCATGAGCCCCCACGCGCCATTTGGCACTGAATGCCGCGGTAACGGCTTTCGCACTTGAACTTTGCATTACACTTTACTGAGAGTAAATACTATAACAACTTTAATGATGTCTTAATTAACGCCGCGGGTTGAATGTTCTTCATTCTTATTCTATAATGATGAGTCACCAATAAGGAGGAGGTAACGAAACAAACTTTGAAGCTGCGTGATTATGTGCCGTTATAATATCATACTACAACAGTCGCAAATTCTATGATTTGATAATGATAGAGCGTGAGAGATTCAAAGATTATTAGCACCCTTTGCTATAATGGCTGATGTTACTTCTGAAATGGTGGGCTTCCGTTATTGGGAGAAAATAAAAGAAAATGGTTCTCGTAGTTGCAAAAGCTATCTACGATAATTAAGCAGAAAGAAAATTAAACACGCATGGTAACAACCGTTAATGCATAACCAGTACGGGACGCGCAAGACGCAAAGTAGTTCACATGAGATAATAGTGATGTGTCAGTTTTACACAGAATTATCGCATGCTCATAACACTATGTGTGTCAACAGTGCCGCGGTCGTCCCGCTACGCTGCGCGCACGCACGGGGCAGGGGTGCCAGGCAACTGTGACAGCACTTCTGGCACAACTCAACCAATCAGTACAGTGCAGGCTCAGACAAGTCATCTTACATGCTTCTTGCACTAACTTATCGATGCAACTTCTCAAGGAAAGAAAGACACCCCTCTGCCAAAACCAAGGCCGTACCCAGAAGGGTAAGGGGTAAGTCAAAAAGTATGACTTACCCCCCACCTATGTCCACACTTTTAAAAGGTTATAAAGGTATTAAGCAAATGAAAAGCATAAGCAAATATGTACATCTGCTACTGATAAAAGACTGCAGCAATGGATGTTGATGTGGCCAGCACATAAGTGCTCCTCATTAGATCGTATTTTCATTACTTCTCTACATTTTATACAATATCCAGTTAAACATTTTTTTTTTCAAATATAATTTTGAATGATACTCCAACACCGAAGTATTCAGGCCATATACTTAATTATTGTAGTATTTTTTACTGGCTGTCGTTTCGTGACTTAAGGAATTCCTATAATTTGGAGTACTTATATGTATCTATAGCAAAAAAGTGTTTCTTTATTAGAAGATACTTTTATTTTCATATAGGACTCTGAATTTTAAATGTTTTGAATAAACCAAATATACTCGTATATTCAATTTTATTTATTAGTCTCAAGTGAAAATGCAACCCTATTTTCTCGCCCCAGCTACCACCAAGCTGCTATGTAGCTGTACTTGCTGGTAGCTAATTATGACGACGATGAGCTGTCATGTACTCTCGTCACTCACGTATAGGTACGAGTACATGTATTTGCGACAGCTAAAAATATTAATACATATTGTTTTTTAAACGACCCGTTTGGAACAGTGGTAGTGAACACTGCCTTTGTTCCAAGGGTTGCGGGTTCGATTTCCGCACAGTAAACGCGTGGTGAGTATGGCAATTACCCCTCATGTGATTGAGGGAGGCCCGTGCCGTGACATAAATGGGCTGACGATTTGTGTGCACGAACATGTCCTGTGTTTTCTATGTATTATAAGTATGTATTTACAAAAGAAAAGTATTATATGTATATATTTGTAATCCCACTGTTGATTCTGATATCCGTAACACAGGTGCTTGAGCTACCTATCTCGGAGTCAGATCAATGTATGTGATGTTGTGAAATATTTATTTATTATATTTATGAATTTGACTACATATTTATGAGCTGTTTTAAGTTAAATAATACAGTTATCTTGAGCAGCGCATATAGTGTTAACATACTACAAGTATGCAAATGTTTATATCGCTGACTTCAATTCAAAGGTTTATATAAGCAAGCATCTTATTATAGGGGAAAAAGGTACTTCATTTACCTGTTTGATTTGAAATCCGCGTGAGACAAGTAATGTCCCATTTAGCTTTAAGCACGCGTAAAGTACTCGTGGTCACTTGTTGCCCATTCTCCACCTGATAAACATGGTTGTTTTCTGACGGTAATGGCAAAATAGCCAGCATTTCTAAATATGAGAAAATCAAAATTCCCATTCAGAGAGTGTGAAAAAGATGAAATTAAAAAGTGTAAACTATAAAAAATCAACAGAGCTCAAAGTATCTTTTTTGTTAACTAGTTAAATAATAGAGCATTTCACTTGGTAAAATGTAAATAACTGAGATAATGTCTTTATCGCTGTTAGATGATCGCCAGTTGAGGTAAATCGGGCTACAATCAACATAAATTTAGTAAGAAACAACGAGTTCCCATTGTTTTCTGTTTATTATTTGTAGATGCTCAAACAACGCTCTCTAGATTTTTTTGTATCACACATAACATTAACACCAATATTACTTTTATTTGAATAGTTGTATGTACATCGTTTACGTGGTGTGTTTATTAGGTGTCAATGAACTTTAATATAAATAAAGAGTAGACTATTATAGAAAGACTTATTCCTTTATAGGCGACTAACAAGTTCAAAGGTGAAAAATAAAGGTGAAAATTAACGACTTATATTCTTATAAAAACATATCTACAGTTCACTAACCTGCATGGGAATTTGATTGTACTATAAATAATCGTGTATAACTTGCAAAAATAATGGTATAATTGTTAAAATTTACTATTACTCTACAAAAACATTCATTTAATTATTTATTTATTATAAACTTTATTGCACAAAACGATACAATAGACGAATTTAATACCCAGAGGCAAACTCTACCAGTCAACATTTAGGTCATGCAGAAATTACAATGTAGCGGCAAAAAAAAAAAAATGTGGTGGTAAAAGCTTTTAAATTAATGAAACTCAATTAATTTAAAAGCTTACACACACACCTACATTATGTATTAAATAATTAGAATATTTTCAAGTTCTACTGCACAATACTTTTAGGTAAATTCATCATCAGCCCATTTAATTCCCTACTACTGGGGCACGAGCCTCCCTCAATCACATGAGGGGTAATTGCCATACTCCCCACGCTTGGCAGAAGGGTTGGCGAGGGTTTTGATATAAATGCAGAGTTTTCCTTCTCTGGGTGCTGATGATCATACCAGCAGCTTTACCTTAGTCGCCTTTTACGACACCTCGGTAAGAGTGAGGGTGGCCTATTCTACTCTGCCGGGTACCACACGGCTAATAGGTAAATTAGTATCTGTTATTTTTTTCTAATTCCTACACATAAATTAATGTTTCATAATACTCAATAGGTATGAATTTTGCGTCATTTGTTGTGATGGTGTATGTCAATTGTTGTTTTGCCCTTAGGTAGATCATCGAGTCATGATCGTTTGTCTCCGAAGCAAAAAAAATACTGGTAGGTATAAGGTAGGTACGCGTCTCTGACTCAAAGTGATGATAAATATGCCTTTACTTTACTAGCGCGTGTTCGTCAATATTATTCATTGAGTTCGTAAGTTACGTTTTCGAAATTTTAATGTTTGAAATTGTGTTTAAGAAATAATATTGCACACACCGGACTAGAGTACATTGTTACACATAACTAAAAGTTGCAAAAATAGATGATCATTTAGATTACTTACATTAAGATTCAATATTTTGAAACTTTAATTAGGTAACAAAACTTTAATTTTGTTGTTTTATGTAGTTTTGCTAGTGTTAGCTAAAGTTACATACAATTTCTTAAATGAAAATGCGCATATAGGTAGAGGTATATGGCGTTAAAGACATAATTTTGGTTCCAAGCACCTAGATCTACAGATCTTTTTTATTTAAATTTGTGATTTCATTGTCACATTGTCTTTATTGCACATTATTTTACAAACCGAACAAAACAAAACTGCAGTTTTATAACTTGCAAGGTCTAGAAATACTTATACTTTTTAAGTTACTGAGGTACTCATAGCTGCGATGGCCAACAAAGTAGATTGCGTTACAGCATTGTTTCATGCTGAAGGTTAATTAGCAGCCCAAGCAAAGTTAAAGTCCGTTATTTATTATAGCTAGGCAAAAAGAGTTTTTTATTTAGATTAACACGGAAATCTTACCTAGAATAAATACTTAATTAATTCCAATTACGTTCGACCCGTGTGTTGCAGATGTCCATGGGCGGCGGTAATCACTTACCATCAGGTGGGCCGTCTACTCGTTTGTCTGTCATAATGTAAAAAAACCAACCACCAACAACCTAAGCGAATCATTTATTAGATTTAAAATTATTTTATAAGTAATATCCTTACTTAACAATAAATACTTTCAAATTTTTACTATCTTAACCTAATAGGTAATTACAGCGAAACAAATCATTGCTTTGAAACATTCGTTCCAATACCTATTTCACTACAGGATAATCGTAATATTGGCCATATTTATACTTGACGACCCGTTTCGAACAGTGGTAGTGAACGCTGCCTTTGGTCCAAGGGTTGCGGGTTCGATCTCCGCACAGTGCAAACATTTGTGTGCATGAACATGTCTGTTTGTACTGGTTTTTTGTGTTCCCTATGTATTTTAAGTATGTATTTACAAAAGAAAAGTATTATACGTATATATTTGTAATCCCACTGTTGATTCTGATATCTGTAACACAGGTGCTTGAGCTACCTATCTCGGAGTCAGATCAATGTTCAATTCAATTCAATTCAATTCCTTTATTGCACATGTTGGTATACATAGGTCTTACAGATGATGTATAGATGTATGTGATGTTGTGAAATATTTATATTTAATCATATCATTATTATTACTAAACACGCATAGTTGACATAGATTTTAATCCCCTTATATTCAAACATACCTAATTACGAATATAAACGAGGCGTAAACAAGAAAATATCGTGTAGTTTCAATGAACTTTGGTGCGCGCGTCGATGTCTTTTCAATGAGTCGCCGCGCGCTACGAGTCACTACGACACCAGGGAATATTTGCACATATCTTTATGAATATATTTACTAAATAATACTATGCTTTTCTTTGCATATGTTTTTTTAACCTAAAATGTTGTCTTAATACTTCTGTATTTGACTTACGACCACGCTAATTTAAATGGG
This sequence comes from Marasmia exigua, assembly GCA_019059595.1. Lineage (NCBI taxonomy): Eukaryota > Metazoa > Arthropoda > Insecta > Lepidoptera > Crambidae > Marasmia > Marasmia exigua. Next base: position 18,925,820 of record CM032463.1, read on the forward strand.
AAGATAAGATTCTTATAAACTTTTCAGTCTATAATTTTAAACCGTACAGCCATTTATGTCTAGATTGTACTTAAAAATACTCGTGAACCAAAAGGAGATCAGATAATGCTAGAACTACTGTACTTTCATTGTACCTTAGAAAATAATATTACCTTTTCATTCGACCCAAATAGGAGCAACGGCACGTTAAAATAGGGTTCGCTTATAACGTCTAAACAATCACTGCACTCTATTAACGTCTCCAAATCGATCAACAGTCGTTTCGTGTCACTGTGTCTAAGTGATGTATCGAAATTCGTATGTGGAACGCGGTACCGGCGCAAGCGCAAGGGAACGCGCAGCCGCGCACAGAAACGGACCCGTTGGGTGTGCGCACGCAGTGCACTTGATCATTGAACTGGCGAGGCCACGCGGCCGGATCGCGGAGCCGCCCGCGCCGCGCGCTCCGCTCGCACGAAGACGACATCTCAACTAGTGCGGGTTGCACTCCTCCGGCCCAGTAAATGTAACGCAAAATACGAACGCGCGGGCGACGGCCAAACCGCAAACGCACTTCGGAAAATGTGTTGCGGTCAGCCGCCGAAGCGCGAGATAGCTTAATTGATCGCTCAATGATATCACCCATATCTCTATAACGTTATCTAGTGGGCCTAACGGAATCAGAGATATAAACTAATTGTTTCTCGGATTCTTCGATCTTCCATCATCAAGCGTGTACGATAAGGCGAGTTACAGCGTACTTTAAAAAAAATATTTCTTTACGACTTTTTTTAAATTATGTGTGATTACTGGTCATATACGACTTTTGATAAATATGTGACCCCCAGCTAGGGTTGCCAAATGATACTTTGATAAAAGAGTAGAGATAGGTCGAGAAAGGAGAATTTTCTCTAAAAAGTAGACCATATAGCCAATAAAATTTACGACCGGGATTACAACTAGGAGGGAGGAGTCAATGAGTAATAATCGAAAATTTAACAAACAAAGTCTTTCAGTAGGCAAGGGAGGACGGGAGTACCTTCCTTCGTATCGCCTTAATTATAATTCTACTTTCTTTTTCGATAATTTAATCATTATGCTGAAAGGAAACCTAACAAAGATCATTGAAATCGGTATAATTGATGTAAAATCGTGTTTGTGTAAAGTTACAAACACGATTTTATATGTAAATAGAATTAGTATTTAATAATTAATTTCTAAATTAACATTAAAAAAGCACTCTACTTAATCACAGTCACTGTGTCGTGTCTAGTCTACATCTTCACTTTTTCCCAATCCGAATGTAGAAAGGATAACAATCTTTAGCAACAACAAGTTGTTACCGCAATAAACCAGTCAGACTCGTAAGATACCATAATCTCGGTGTCATCTCTATGAATTATGTTTCATTACACTATGAGGCTTGATAGTAAGCAAAGCAATATAAGTATTTATTATTATTATTATTATTTGATAGAAATGGGGTGAGCCTTGCGTCTCATAGCCACTGCGACCAGTAGATGATCTATTGTGGCAGCCCCATAACCTATTACAGCACCTCATGTAGCTCCAGTTCCAGGATAAACCCGAAAATGGAGCTAATAGGGGAGCTTTTGATCTCGTCTGCCGAGATCATGTGTGCTCCCAGGTGCCGGCTAATATAAGTATTTAATATGTCCTACAAACTTGAGAAAACGATACAAAGTTAACACGTAGATTATGTTGTAGATACTTAGTAATTAAGTAGTTTTATAGGTACATCATATTCCACTTTTTATTTATTTTTTATTGACTAACTAGGTACTCATTCGGATAGAAATTGCGGACTACTAAGGAATGGAACTGCCGAGGTCTTTTTTTGCCGACCTCTATAACTGGACAACTAGAAAGTAAAAAGGTAAAGATAAAAAGATAAAATAAATATTTTTATTCAATTTAGGTCCATACAAAACACTTATGAATGTCAAAATAGGTACATAATATCTACCGCTGGTTCGGAATGTAGATTTCTACTGAGAAGACACCAGCAAGAAACTCAGAAGTTACTCTTTTCAAATATTGATGATGTTACAGAGTTTCAATTGAGAAGAGAAAAATACAATTATGAAAGTTAATAGACTACTATGAATAACAACTCAAAAGATGAATCAATTAACATGACCTCTTGGTCATGTTAATTGATTCATCTTTTAATCCTTATCTTTTAATCCTTATCATTTACCTTTCAATAGTCTTGTACACTATAGTAACCTTTCTTCATTAGTACGCCGGTTTGCTCAATGTTCGGAGGAGGTCAAAGTCACCTTGTTTAGGGCATTTTGTACCTCCTTTTACACTAGCAGTTTGTGGGCAAACTATACAAAGAAACAATACAGTGCCCTGAGTGTCCAATATAATAACGCTTTTAGGATGCTGATGGGGCTACCGCGATATTGCAGCGCATCAGGGATGTTTGCCGAATATGGAGTGGACTGTTTCAGTGCAAAAATGCGCAAGCGATGTGCGTCGCTCGTGCGCAGGGTTCGCGCTAGTCCCAACAGCATCCTCATACTATTTGCGAGTCGATTTGACTGTTACTACATGAACCATGCCGCGATGATTCATGTAGTGACTGCTTAATTTTATTTCAATTTTATTTATTTTATTTCAATTTGATGTATGACAATTTCAATTGTAATTTAGTAAAATCTAATAATGTGATTAATGTGAATTGTTGTAATTGTGATCTCAGTTGGTCGAAATATTATTTTTATTATTAGGCAGGTTTTAATTTGAGACTTAAACTTATCCAGTGATAGGTTAATGACATTTTGTGGTAGCTTATTAAATATCTTAATACTTAAGCCCACAAATGAATTACCGATTTTATGAAGTCTAAGGACCGGGACGGCAAGCCTATGTTTATTTCTGGTGTTAAGACTTATGACTATCGGATTTTTTTGGAAAAGTGTGCAAGTTCTTACGCACATAAATAATGCAGTCGAGGATGAATTGGGAAGCCACGGTTAAAATATTTGTAATAGTGAACAGGTATCATCTTGGAAAACGCGTGTCATCCTACACCCAATCGTTGTTTTCGATCAGGTGCGATTATAGTTAAGAGTTAGCCTAATAGTCTAGCAAAAAAACCTACTACTAGTATAATAATACTAAAATGTTATGTCTTATATACTTACTAGCTTTTGCCCGCGACTTCGTCTGCGTCACACAATATCTTTATAAATTATAGCCTATGTGTTATTCTGATCTATAAGCTACATTACTGTAAAGTTTCATTAAAATCCGTTTAGTAGTTTTTGCGTGAAAGAGGAACAAACCTCCATCCATACATCCATCCAAACAAACTTTCGCCTTTATAATATTAGTAAGGATTATGGTATTTCTAACATTTTAATATCTTTTCGGCTACTAGATAATTTAAAACTGAAACTATTACAAACTAACGCACTTAAAAATTTCAACTCCGGCGGGAATCGAACCCACATTTTCCCGAATTGTAGATGGCTGTTCTACCAATTATACCACTGATTGAGATACCTATAAACGCACAAAAATGTGTGTAAATAGTTGGTAATTAACGTACGAATGATTCCCCGCATTGGTGTATTCAAACATGTATCAAGCCGCGATAGCAACTAAACTGTTATAACTGGGTAAGATTCCATAAACAAAAACATGCGCATAGCCTCGAGGAGGGCCCTAGCAGATAAACTCCGATCAATATAACCATCACGTTTTATTTATTCATTGAATAGGCGGCCTGTGGCTCCGCCCGTGTGTCCCAAGTATTATTGACCCCTAGGAAACTAAGTTTATAGCCCACATTTAAAAATAATACATGACATCTCTACTCCGCCAGCGAGTCACTGTGTAATTATATTTTTATACAAACGAATAAGATATAGACTTTCATAATTGTATGCTTTCATGTTGTAAAACGCTCAAGGGGTATTGAATAAAAATCAATTATATAGTAAAACATTGTAGTTATTCTTTGTTATGCGACTGACTCATGCCTTTAAATATATTTAGGATGAAAAAAATTTAAAACATCTTATGATGGCATTCTGTAAATATGTATTTCCAAATCACCAATAAGTTTTGTAAAGCAGCAAGGCGAGCGCTTCGCCGCCCGTCAAGGGTATAATGACGACATCCTGTGCGCTAGGACGCTGCGCGAGCGCCGACCGGGCATCGAACCCGCACTGCGTGCGCGCCGGCTGGGTGAGCCTGCACTTGTACTGAAATAATTCAGCATGAACATTGCCCATTATAAACACTTTTCTTTCTCAATCTAATGTTTTTGTGCAAAAGTTTCCAGAAAAAAGGAAATTAGTGTCACAAAGTACTCGTAGATGGTTTTAGCTTTCTTTAGCGAAAAAGAGGAACCCATCGACATAAACATAGTTAAAACCAAAATGAACAAACATATTATTAGGAGTATTATAAACCTGAGTTAAATCATAGTATACCCAAGGTTTCAACGTAGATTGTAAGGTCTTGATAATATGAAAATACGTCCCTTCTAAAGGTAATTATTATTAATTTAAACGTATAATACTTATGTAATTCTCATTGTAATTGAGTAAACTACGTGTGGTTTTAACGCAGATTTTTTTTTAGAAAAATAAAGTCTTTCTTGATTCAGTTAAACTGAGGCAAATCTCGTTCATCATGTCTCGTTCATCATGATCAGCATTAATGAATAAGATCATCCTCCGTAACAACACATCTCGGATATATAATAAACTTCCTGGAAATCTCCGAAATATTGACGAACTATATGTTATTTAAAAGTAAGTCGCATGAATTCCTGGTTTTTTGTTTTACTGTTGGCGAATTTTTATTTTTAAAAATGTTTCTACCTTCTCCTTTCCCCCAATATTGTATGTTTCGCCTAGTAAGTAAGGTTACCAGATGCCTAATACAGACGGGTTAAAAGGTTGGTAGCCCACTTGTGCCTTAACTGGTGATGCCATACTACACCCATGGGCGATGAAAATTGCTAACCCTCAGGTGATTCCGAGTCAGCTCGTCAGCCAATTATCACGTAACAATCAATCAAGATTGTAAAACTCCGTTCAGTGTTATTGACGTCTAGTTGTACTCGTATCTGAAAACAGAGCGCTAGTGTTTGTTCTTCCGAGTAAATTTTAGTCTGAATGGTACCGGTCTCGATCTGAACTTTATTCCCGGGCGGACGTCGCCCGCGCCGCCCCCTGCGCTGGCGCACTTTACGGGCTGGTGCTGGCGCAATGGCGGCCAGGATTTAGTGTTGCCACCCCATCAGTAACCAGTTACTAAATTACCCAATTGCCAAATTGTGATAGATATTGTAACTATCGCAGCCTTTTTTGTACACGCACGGAGTACTATATAATTTAAAAACTTGTGTTTTTGTATTTTTTTTTTAATTTTGCTCTTTAATCTCTTATACAGCCAACACAAAATCAAGAATAAATTTATAATTAGGCACGATAACATGTGAGTTTATGAGTCTGTTTGTCTGTGCATGTCTGAATGGTTCGATCGATGCATCCATCGATTTTTATATTTAATCTGAAAGGTCACTTGAGAGTTTCGTAGCACTGCTGTTTGAAAATCATTAGGTCTTTCTAAAGATTCTAGGGGTGTGGACTACTTTTTTAACGAAAAATATGTTTGTATCTTGTGAAATTAGAGATATTAAATACATAACTTCATGTTGGTGTAGGTATTATACGGAACTTTATATTACCTTAAGCCTTACCTATTGTAATATGTATTTATCATGTTATAAATTGATGTGAATAAATGAATACGACTATTACCTATTGTGTTTGATCATATTTGAATGTCTTGATGAACAGGATAAATGTAGATAACAATTATAGTGAAATGATTGGAGGTTTCTATTATTTTTATTTCATTCTCTTATACGTTAAAGGTCTTAATTATGGCTGCTTTAAACTCAAAAATAGACATCCACATAGTCACAAGATTGGCCACACAGTCGCAAAACCTTGCTTTATAGTCCATTATACCAACAGCACCTACATTTCACACCCGTACACGGCCTACGCGGCAAAGCACGATCGAGAAGATCAATATCTCTCCTTAAGGTGAAGGGTATGCCACACTAGCGATGCCAATTTAGCTACTAAACCTGATATATTTTTAACATCGATTTATTTACAATTGTGCACTACTTATTGGTCTGATTTTGTACTCGAAATTTGGGTTAACGTCAAATTAAGCGTCAATCAAAGTTTCCATTACAAAAACAGACCAAATATTTGTGCATGATTATTAAATGAATACTATTCATGTTTGATGAATTTCCGACGGTCCGCAATTGTTAAAAATAGATCCGTATACCGGATCAACGGTAGTTTAAAAATGAAATCAATTAGCGTCGCTAGTGCATAGGCTACTTCTTCGCCTTACCTACGCCAAAGAGTATTCGATGCAGGAAATACGTGAATAGAGCACATAAAGGAAGAGATCTGACAATTTAGATAGTAAAACTGGAAAATTATGTGCTCTCACAAAACATAATATAAATCGACACTTATGTAAAACGGTTTTTCAAATAATATTTTTAAAGTAAATTAGAACTATTATTAATGCTTTTTGCTAAAGGCTTAAAGAAATAAGATACGTGCTTAATAATAACATATTTATTGATATAAATATAATAATTAATAACTAATTTGAGCAAATTATTTCAATAATTAAAAGTATTAATCATTAAACAGTCATTTCTTAGTACCTTGTATAAAGCCTGATTTAATGAGGACTTTGTCAAAGTGCTGTCAAATCGGGCTTACCTTACATTTTAGAAGTAAATACAGGGTAACAAGTACATTTGGATAATATTATAATAACAACGAGGAACTTACAAAGAAAATGGTCGTCGTTGCCCTGTAAATACTTCAGCTAAATTGGATATTTAACAAGGAATAATTGAAAAAATAAGCTCCATATTTCGTTATCTTAATCCACCAAAAGTTCATAATAACAAAACGAATATAGATAGCAAAAACATACGCTATCTATATTCAAAGATATGTTCAGTATAGGTACTTGGAATACACATTGTGTATTTTTGGCTCGAACTTATTATCCCAACTACAAAATTACATCTATCCATAACGAAAAATAACGGAAGTAATAGTAAATTGATAAATATTATGCAAATTATTATTATGTTTTCTGAGTTAACTATCCTTTCCAATTGTAATAAAAATCCTTGAGTATATTTTTGATCAATGATGCGGACCACATACATCTATTACATAGATCTAAGTTCTATTCACTTTCGTAATGTTTGGCAATCGCTTCTAATATAAACAGGAAGGTGCTGGAATTGATCCAGCTCAGGCCGGAGGGCAGCTCGGAGGCGTCAAGACTCCTAGCCTTCCTGCCCACCGTCCTCTCGAGGAAGTAGTCGTCGTACTCCATGCTGTAGTCCGGCAGGATCGGGTTGAACTTGGCGTAGTAGATGGCGGAGAAGCACGCGTACAGAAGCAGGGCGGCTGTGAACAGCTGCGAACAAAAACAGCTTTGACCAAATACTCAGTGGTTTAGCTAACTGATACCAAGTCACGGTATCACTGATACTGCTGATATTTTTTTTTATATTATAGCGAACAAACGACCAGACCTGATGGTGAGTGATCACCGCCGCCCATGGAGTAGTATAATGGTAGCTGGCGATTGTGCTGAGGCTTAGGCAGGCAGAATCTCCACATGGATGTATCAGTCATATCAATCCTAGCTCTCTAACCTTGTATGGGAGATCTCTTAATGCTTTCAATTGTGAGTGGTGATTGTTGTCAATATTGACTATACCTAAATCCGTTTCAGCCCCAATTATCTATTAACCTTTTACCTTCGTAATATCTTATTGAGTTGTTTTATTCCAAAGTCTAAAAATTCTAAGATTCAGATCATCTGTTGATTAAATTATTGTTAGTCCTGAAATAGTAAGTAAGTGTATCTAAGTAATATTCATAAACAAAAAAATCGAATGTAAAATCATGCACATTAATATAATCTACTAATAAGGGTAATTAATTTGAATAAAAAAAAACGAAATTCTATGTTAATTGTTTAATGCAATAGATAATTAATTGATCGGCGAGTGGGCGTTATTCATTTACTTTAGGCTAATTGAAGGCGATTGACCCCGTGTGAACCTGTTGCCTTCATTCATCTATATTCGACTCACATTACTTCCGAATTATTAGGTAGTACCTACTTGTTAGTTTTCAGAATAGTTTTGTTACTTAAATGTGTTAGAAATAAAAAATAAACCTGCTTTTGAGATCGAATACATTTATTATTTATTACCTACATAGACTTTGATGATGTTTAATTTGGTAATGTTTTTTTTTTTATATGAGAGGTGGCAGACGAGCAGACGGATTACCTGATGGTAAGCAATTCCGCCGCCCATGGACACCCGCAACACCAGTGGTGTCACAAGTGCGCTGCCAACCTTTTCCCTTTCCCCCCCATTGGGCCTCCGGTAACCTCACTCACACGTAAATTTAAAATCTTACTCAGCAATGCAGATGCTCCCAATCCCCGTTGCCTTCCTATTTTTATGAGAAAGGGAGGCAAACGAGCAAGCGAGTCACCTGATGGTAAGTGATTACCGCCGCCCATGGACATCAGCCACACCAGAGGAAGTGGAGATGCGTTGCCGGCCTTTTAGGTAGGTATAGGCTCGTTTCTTGAAGATCTCAATGTCGTACCGGTTCGAAAATACCACTGCGGAAAGTTGATTCCACAATGAGGAGATCCTACCTAAATTATTCATTCTACAATATAATCCTATAGTTAGACTCTTCAATAATCCAAGATTTCACTGCTAAATATAAAATGCAATAGCTTGCCACAATGGCCGAAAGGAAGTTAACAATCTAATATAATTTGATTAATGATCCGTCAACACATTTCAAGCTTCCATTAAACAATGATCACCACATAATACTCAAATTCATCCATCGTTTAGAATCGTTTGCCGCAACAAAACACCGCGGACTTCCGAAGCGGTAAGTTCCGGAACTAGCGAATAAATTATAAATAATACGTTCACGAAGACGCGCGGTTCAATACCGCGACCCGCACGCAAGGCGCACGCGCACGCTCGCTTTACTACAACATGCGCAATCTAATTTTATATTTGGTTTGCTGGGAAAACTAGTATAAGAATATTTTTTGTCTTCCTTACAATGTGAACCAAAGTTAAAGACAGTAGATAAATCTATAGGTAGGTAGATATTACTTACCTACAGGTAATCACAATTATTCATGATGAGTTAGTTTTATTTTGTCTCCAAATAACCAAGAAAAATACAATATAAGTTTGTATTGGTATGGGTGTTTTCTAAATGTATTTACAAAAGAAAAGCATTACATGTATATACGAGTATTTGTAATCCTTCTGTTGATTCTGATATCCTTAACACAGCTGCTTAAGCTACCTATTTCGGAGGCAGATCAATGGATGTGATGTTGTGAAAAGATATAATATATATATATATAGATATTAAAAATATAATGGCCGATAAATAAAATAATGTAATAGATTAATAAACCATAAACACTAATCGGGTAGGAAACTCAATTTGCATTAGATATTCATTCGCTTCATTTACCTATATGCGTCACCACAAAGAACCTCGTTGTGTATTGACGTCGATTTACATAATTACCATGGGAACTTTTAGCTGCATCAAGGCAGTTTTGGAAATTGATGTGAGTCCTTTTGTCTCAGAAGACTCTCTTAATTATTGAACTGAAAGGTAATGTAACTATAATTCACATAAATTCCTTTGACTCCAAAATCGTGATCATAGATTTGTCTCCAATAAGATATTGAGTAATAACTTGAGCCTGAATATATTAAATTCTAAACAAATCCTTGTTACCCAACGGCACAAGGGCTGCCCAAGGGCACATATTATGGGCCATTACCTCGTATTAACAGCGTAGGCACAGTGAACAGCAGAAGTAACTGTTCATATTTCACATTTTGTTCGTAGCTCTTATTCCGAGGAGTATATAGTACTATATTCAATAGCCAAAATCGTATATCAACTATTGCGGTTGCCTGTACAAATGGAGCAGTGTTCCGTGATTTTGTTATCGCCCAGACCCGCATGTTGCCCTGGAGAGGTGGCGTGATTACCTACATATTCCATTACACTTGAAAATACCTAATTTATTGGGTTCTGGACAATTCTACGAGGGTTTTTGACCGAGCTAGTATTTATAAAAAATTAAAATGATAAATAAAATAGAAGATAAAAACTTTAAACCATATTCGGGGAACGCTCTCTGGCAAATAAGGCGACAACTCATCATCATTTTGGGTCGCTGAGCCTTTCGAGTTTGTAAGAGTAACACCAAGTAAGCATATTCGTACACATAACCAACACTCAGAAGTACTCACAAAAGACAAAGAACACCGTCACACATGGCAAAAACGATGATTAATTCAATTATGTACTTAGCTACATTGCCTCATCTGCATAATGAGTGGGGAAGTGCGTGCGATACTGAACTGAGATACGTTGCAGCTAGAGTGTATTTTTAATAATTCAACGTATCGGCTAAACCAAGAAAATACTGACTTTGAATTGAAAAGTATAATATTGAAATGAGATACAATCAACCACCTCGTCTTATAAAACAATATTTTTCTTCATTTTCTATTTAGCTACTTTTAAATGTAGGTCCTTCATGCTGCCATGTATTACGGTGATGTGCACATGGCCATTTAACCTCAAGTAATTAAAAAGAGTTATGATCACCTACTCACCTAGGAAAAAGGAAGATCTCGTTATGTGATCGTACCAACGTACGACGATGGTCTTTGCTTTAGTAAGTGTTGTTCACCCAAAAGTCGTTCGTAACATAAATTTAATTATTCATGCTTTACAAACATACATATATTAATAGAAGTTCAGTTATGTTAAATAACTCGCAAACCGTTAACACGCTCAAAATTATTACTCAATGTTTTATATTTGGAATACCTATATAATGACGACCCGTTTGGAACAATGGTAGTGAACGCTGCCTTTGGCCCAAGGGTTGCGGGTTCGATCCCCGCACAGTACAAATATTTGTGTGCATGAACATGTCTATTTGTATTGGTCTGGATGTTTGTATGTATTATAAATATGTATTTACAAAAGAAAAGTATTAGGTATATGTATATATTTGTAATTCCGCTGATGATTCTGATATCCGTAACACAGGTGCTTAAGCCACCTATCTCGGAGTCAGATCAATGTATGTGATGTTGTGAAATATTTATTTATTTATAATACCTATCTGGCGTGGTTAGCAGTCCAACTTACAAAATGAAACTTCTCCGGACAGTCACTTATCGCAACCATTTAATGACCCAAGTCTTGACTTTGTTGAACATTACTAAAACACTGTTTTATCAAAACAACTTGCCTACCTATTCTTTGAACTAACTGCAACATCAAAGTGAATACTGCCCAGGTATATATACTTATTACATCAATGTAAGACCATATTGAATCAGTAAAAAATCCGGAAACATTTTGATGATACCACTTAGAATATAGTTTAGTCATGGCCGTTTTAAAGAATATCTGCCAACAATCGATCGAGTTACTTGTAATTACATCGTTTAGTCCACAAAGGCGCGTAGGAGAGATACCTATGCAAATGATGTGGGAATATACAAAACATAATGATATATGCCGTTGGAAATATCGGATGGTGCCTTATCTAACTACTTATTATATGCATGAACGGCTGAGTTAAATTAATGTTACTATGCAAATGTGACCCGGGTCATTGGATTCTTATTATTGGCCAAGTAAATAAATGAAGCTTCTTGCGTTTACTAGTTACTTAGAACAAATAGGGAAGCAAGATACAATATAACAGTATGACAACGATTTCTGATTGGTATTAATGTTTTGTCTACGTAAAATCAAAATTAATAGAAGGGTCAAACCTCGCATGCCTTGCTTTGAAAATAATAAACTCAATACATATATGGTAAAGAATCTCCGTTATTGCTACAATAATTACCCGCATTGCTGATTAAATCAAAGCAATTCTAGAATTGAGGAAAACTCCTAGTAGGAAACAGTTGGGTATAATGACACCGGCAAGGTCCGCTCAAAATGCCCGAGTTCCTCGCTAGAGGGCACCCATGCCTGACGCGGCCGAACTATGTCAATGTTATGACTTTGACGTCCTACACTTTTCTTGATCACCAAATAACAACGTAACAGCTAGTTTTTCAATGCGAGCAATTAGAGGCAATATTTTTGCGCTACGATGCGCTACGGTGCATCTGAGGCCAAAACTATTTGTATAACTTATTTGAGACAACAAAGCTAATTTGTCAAAGAAAAAAAAACCGTTTCCTAAGTAACTTTTGTGTTTCACTATATAATTAAGTAATTAAATGAGGATGCATTGACAAATCTGATATTTTTTGCCAGTATTTTATACATCTTTTACCTGCCGCGAGGAAATCTACCTACCTACCCAAATAATTTGTTATTTTATCAATTGGAAGACGTTTCGATTTTCCGGTTGGGTTTGAGTGTCATCATTACCTTCGTTGTTTATTTTTCTCTATAAATTCAAGACCCGTACATCAATCCTCCAACCCAAAATCTGTCGTTTGCAATTGAATTTTCACATGTTTGGGTCGTCGTGGCATCGTGTCGTCGCTAAGTTATTGAGTGATCCTCTATTTCCGTCAAATAATTTACTCTAAGGATCTGGTATGATCTACGTGGATTTCATTTATATAATTCCTCACCTGGAAGACACTCCAGAACTTGAAGGATCCCTCGTTGATAATCCAGTCGTAGTACCCAGCCCAGGGGTCAGTGTACCGGCCTTGCTTCATCGGTTTGGGCGTGGTGGTCGTCTCGTGGTGGTCGTGATGCTCATCATAGTAGTCTTCGAACCCTCGCCCGTTCACCGATGTGACATTTTTTACACCTGACTTTCGAATCTGAGGATTAGAAAATAGAAACTGGAGTAGAAAACAAAGTATGACATCATACCGGATATTGGCATATTCAGGAAACATTGTTTGTTCTCTGAATCTGAATAATGTTTGAAAACCTAAAAAGAAAGATGGGTAACGCATTAGCGATCTGTCTGATTTCGCAGATGCTCATGGGCGGCATTGATTACTTACCATCAGACGACCCGCTTGCTTATTTGTCCAGGGGCGTCTTTACCTGAAGTTAGAAGGCGCCGAGAACCCCTCTCTATACATAGAGCCTCCACTCTAACGTTCCGCAAGGAGTTGGCGCGAGTACGAATCGTTCTCCTCATCTTAGCCTGTAATTCCCAGTTCCATCCAATGATGTCGCTCGGCGCAAGCACGGGGTACGCTTGGACGATGATATAGGATTCGGGATGTCTGATAATTAACATACATGTGTTAAGTATTGCATTTTTTGGCGCATTTTGAAACAAGAGGGCGCCAGGTTATTGAGTGCGCCCGGGCGCTTCTTGGGCTAGAGTCGCCCCTGTGATTGTCGCCTCTAGCATAAAAATAACCAACATTATTTAAAAAGTCCAGGAATTTAATAAAACCAAAATCTTTTCAGCCCTTAGTCGTGCTTGCTACGAAAATTATGCTACGAAAGAACGTAGAAATAGATTGTCTAATTACTGAAATTCGTTCTTGGATATTAATAAAAACGATAAGTATTCAATAAGAATCTCAAGATATATTTTTATCTCTTTGGGCCTAAAATTAATACAATTTTTCGTCTGCCACCTCTCATAAAAAAAAAAAACACTGCTAAGGTAGCTTATCCAACATGCGGCCCACCTGACACTTATCTCGTAACACCTACGTATTGGACACCAACTACCAAATTTCAATTTAATACAACGGTTGTTTCGTATAACACATTTTGTAATAACAAATAAACTTGCTAATTCCGGTGATCGAAGTCGTACAGTATGTAATTAAATAGCTCTAGCGACTGGCACCTTCAATTTGCAGCGTGGTGCAAAGCTGGGTGATTGCTCGTCCAAACAAGGGGGCGCCGTTTAGCGACGACACCCGGTCACCCAGTTCAGGCGATACCGTTCCATGACCTTCTTCTAGTTCGAGGTTTCGGTAACATACCATGCGCCATGCCATCTGTGACCATGCCCGCTGTGACCTTGCCGAAAAGGTGTTGCTAAGAACCTTGATTAGGTTTTTAGGATATCACTGTAACTCTACCCTACCATAATGAGTGACGAATCTTCAATCTTTGGATGCTTTAGATTCTCTGAAATTATCGTTACTTTGTAATGAAATGATTATTAGGTACTATTTTACTACTAATTTTGACGGAAATTAACGCGATGCTTATTATAAAGTAAAATATTTTGTACCCACATATTTTGCTTGACGTTTCGGCGTCACAAGCGTGGTCAGTCTGCTTGTGACCACGCTAGCTGATGTAACGTAGCCGAAACTATTTAGGCACTATTTACTCACAAGTATGCCATCATTAGGAAAGATGACTAATTAACTGCTATAATTTGGTACACTTAATGTTATTTATACATAGGTACATTTAAAAGTAAACCACCTAGAAAATGGGAGGAATATTGCCTGGAAAATCATTGTTCTAAAGAAATCACTGAAGTATGAAATTAGTTCCATCTACATGATAAAGGACGGCTCACATAATATGTGGTTGGAGGTTCATGAGCTGATATTCTTGTTCATAATAATATGACTAGTGTTTTTATTTTTTTTTTCTTTTTTATCGTGCTCTCGTGTCAGAATTTAAAACTTATCTGAGGGTCTAAGTATTTTCTAAATCATCACTGCGTTTAATCATATGCAAACTTCGATATATTATAAGTACCGTTAATTATAAGTACTTGGTTCAGTGGCGAAGCTAGGTACCAAACAAAATTTAAGCTCCTTCATCAAAGAATACTTGGGAGACATAAAGATGACCTACTTAACGTGTAAGCGTGTTTGATTTAATTAGATCGGTTCCTAAAATTTTCAATATTGCTACCCCTCCCCTGTAACCTATGCGGGAAACTGATTTTACCCCGCCTTCATATTCTGTACAACTTTTAATATGTATTTCAAAATTCTGATAAAATTATATATTGTTTTAGACTTTCATGGTCAACATTCAAATAAATTATGTTACGGAAATAGTCGCAACAGCGCCGAAAAATCGGAAGCTCAAAGTAAGTAGGTAATTCTTCAAAAAAAATATAGTTCCATTCCTACCCCAGTAAAAGAGCTATTGGCGGCGAGAGTAGTACCTACTTATTACCAAGTAAGGAACCCAGAAACTTGATAGATGAAAATCTAGAAGCTAAAATGTACTTACCACTGGCACAGTAGCGTTATGAAGAGCTAATCTAGCATTATTTCGTTTCTTGTTGACGTTCCTCACGACGTCGAGCAGGGTGCGCAGGCCCGTTAGGATGAGCTGCGAGGGTGGCATGCCTCCCCCCGTGGGCTGGTGCTCATCTTCACCAGCCGGAGATAAATCCTCATGGTCGAATTCTTCGTTACTGAAAACAAAGATGTAAGAATCTAGCCCTATATACATTTCAATATTTTCTTCACGTCTTCACACAAGACTATCAATGTCTTATTATTATTTATTCACAATTAATTTAAAGTTGTTATTTTAAAGCTATAGAATAGAAAGATTTATATAATATAGATAAATAGTAGGTATATGTTGTGATAGGAAAGGAACCCTAGCAGGGTTCATTTGAGGACAGTTAATCTTTAAGACCTGATTGTATACGAAATGAAGCAATAAATATTTATGATTATGATTACTATAAATATAGAAAAAAATATTTTAAATTCAAATAAGTCGTTAATACTCACTGCAAAGGAATATATTTGTATTTGTTATAGAGCGGCGAGTGGGGCGTAGCTGTGTCGTAGCGCACGGCTGCGCTCGCGCCGCCCGCCCATAGCGCCAGGGCTGCCGCCGCCCCCCACACAAACACGTGACACCACAGAACTAGACCCCCCTTTAAAGCCATTTTACCCTTAATCTATATTTACACTAAAAACTTTTCTCAAGAAAAAAAATGTGTAATTTTCTGAAAAATCGATTTCACTTTTTTTTCACACAGTGCACAGCTGAAAGACAGCCAACCGACTGACTGATTTGAGTAACCTCTTCCCGTTAACCGCAAGAAGGGAGCGTGTCAAATATAATTTGAGCAAACACGACACGATACATGTGTGAAGTGTGTAAATTCAATTTGTGTCCCTAGCAGAGCGCTGACAGTGAAAGCTATTGCAAAGATCCACCTCTTTAATTAAAGATCAGTTAGAGAAAATAATTGAATATTTGTAGCGAAATACATCATCTTGCTGGAGGGCTGAAGTTTGTGCTCAAACTTCATCATTCTCAGTCTTCCGTGTGTTGCAGTTCACTGCTGGATTATAGGCCTCTCTAAATGTTCGGCACTCCGATCGATCCACGAACTATTTTAGTACGTCTAAAGAGAAACCATACATCAACCGTGGGAGAACCATGCTTCGGCACGAATGGGCCGGCTTGACCGGAGTCATACCATGGCCTCATAGAAAACCGGCGTGAAGCAGCACTGTACTGTGTTTCATTGCGTGAGTGAGGGTACAGGAGAGTGTTTAAAGGTTGGCAGCGCACTTGTGACAGCACTGGTGTAGCGGGTGTCAATGGGCGGCGGCAATCGCTTATCATTAGGTGATCCGTCTGCCACCTACGTCATAAAATCAAGTAAGTGAAGTCCATAGAGAACATTTTATGAATGTCAATTATAATGTAATCTATATACCGCTGATTCGGAATATGTAATAAGATAGGTACACTTTATTACTATAACAAAATTTACAGATCTTAACTTAGATTAAGGTACAATCCTAGTACAATGTATGCGTTCTTATCGCTAATAGCGAGGTTATCTGGAAGAGATACCCCCGAGGTTATCTCTTCCAGAAAACCTCGAGGTACAGGAAAAGTATAGCGAATCCAAAAGGGGGTAAGGCAAGTAAGAATAAAATGGCAAAATTTTAATTTATGAAAATTATATTTTACAATTCAGTTATGGAATCCTTAGACCACTTTTAATAATACTTTTGAAGCATTTGATGAATAAGTTATGTAATTACAGGAGTGGAACATTTAGCAATGCCATAACCGGTACACTAGTCTGCCTGCGCCTGAACTTTTTTGTACACACTGCCAGCTAACAATGGGCAATACGACAAAAAAAAATTAGCATTTTTATACCCTGTTCGAATAAAGAAATAAAAAAATGACCTATATATTTGAGTTATGATCAAATGTGTGTTTTAATTAAAATATTGACAAATTGAAAAATTATTAAATAATAAGCCGTAAGTGACATAATCCTAAGGCTTAAAGTATTGTGATGTCGGTGCTATATATAAAATAAAAAAGTTTTTAAGTTACTTACTGTTAAATGTCAATGTTTTTTTTCTTGATGCTTGACGTTGGGTCTATTGGATAACTTATTTTTAAATCCACGTGATCAAAAGCCTTATTCTGGAGCCCAATTCTCGGGACGTGATATTTTGTCATCATACGATATATATCACCAAAACAGTTTTTTGTATGGTTTTCAGGTGATATCCGCCATGTTTTTTTCATATCGAAATCCCCAGAATTGGGGTCCAGGGCGGCATCCTACGTCTATGGTCATGCCGAGTGATGACGTCACATGAGGATTTTACATTTTATTATTTTTCTCCATATATATTTATGAAGCTTAAAAATTCTGAAATGATGTTTCTTATATTTCTATGGACCTAATCTAGAAATAGTATTTTTCATTTAGGAAAGTAATGTTTTGTCGTATTGTCCATTGTCTGGCAGTAGTTCCTCATGTTTCACGGGGCGCTTTCAGCACAGGATTAGCTGGAAGAGCGTTTAACCGACCAATATTTTTAGTGAAAAACAATATCATATTAGCAACTGTAATTATTGTCTCGGACTATAATTTAAAAAAAAAATTTATTTCGAGCAATTTAAGCTCATACATTCTTATTAATAATAGCAGACTAAAAGTTATTATGAAAAAATCTGACAACATTTCACCTGACTCTGTACCAAGCACTTGTATCACGGGCATCAGACATCAGAGGAATTACAAACAATACTTAAACATATAACTATGTAGGTCCTTTTGCCTATGTACTCCTGAAATACGAGGAAAGATCCTTAAGGATCTATTGATAGCGTTGAGATGAATTAAAGACAACATTGACGCATTCGGTGGTTACAGCGATTTCATAACCTACCAAAGTAGGTAAGTGCTGGAAGTTCTGCAACTGATCATCTTAAATTCGGCAAAAGGATATTTAATAAAATTATAAAAGAAATAGCGATGGTAACTTAGTGGTTCAGAACGCGGCTTACATGCGGGGGGACCAGGTTCGAATCCGAGCAAGCACCTCTAGATTTTTCAAATCTATGTGCGTATTTCGAGTTAACGGTAAGCTCGGTGGTGAGGTAAAACATCGTGAGGAAACCTGCACGTCTCGGATAGTTTCTGAAACCTGTAACCATGATTCGGTTCCCATGTTTAAAGGGTGGTCAAGGTCAGACGGCAGTCGCTTCATTGTAATTGCCAGACTCCCCAAAACAAGAATCATGGTCCATGTGCACCCCGGGCTCCAGAATGACATCTTTGGACGCAACTGGGAATTTCACGCTAAGATGAGGAGGAATAATAATACAAAGAGAACCTGCTTATTATAGTTGTCATTTCGGATCGTATCCGAACGCTCCGTTGAGACTAGCAGAGCACATCGTTCATGAACCAAATTACTAAATAATGTAGAAAATGCATAAGTTTTTTAAAAACAGTTCATACCGATGTAGGTCGTCATCGCAGCGGTACTTGAATTAGGACTTCAATCCACCATGCGTTGAGAAAAAATTGATAATTTTCTCTTATAAGTGTAATATTCTACCTATTCTATGAATTATTGAATAAAAACCATCAAAGGTCTTTCTCTAGATTAGTACTCCGTTAAAATAGTGTCATTCATAATGTACCATTCTGGTAAAGAATGCCTCTGGGCATTAAGATCGCCTATTGTATCCTTTTGTTAGAAATCCAAAGCAAGAAACCCACAAGTTCTGCGGCGAAATTTCTAAGAGAAGCTTTTTATTAACCCCAATACCAAGTTCAGAACTTCGAATTAGTCCATTTTTTTTATAATAGTTTTTAGGAATTGATTTATTAAATCAAAGAAAATCAAGGCTATCGGCATTCTGTGTATCTGTGGACATTTACATCCCTTTAACCACGTGTTCTACCAACCATTCTGAACAACATTTGTTCTACAACTTTTCGAAAATAGTCGAAAATGTTTTCGACTCTCCATACAAAATGACCAAGTCACGTGACCGACTTTGTGTGAGAAGTTGAAATTTTTTATGCGAATTTCCAAAAGTTATAGAACAAATGTTGTTCAGAATGGTTGATAGAACATGTGGTTAAAGGGATGTAAATGTTAACAGATACACCCTGTATGCTTTACTAAGTTTACCTGATTTTTTTTTTACTTTATTAGGTTTTCTAGGTAATTTCTTTTCTCTCCCTCAAATACCTACAGACCAATTGATAACAGTAAGGGCTTATAAGCCAACTATGTTATCATAAATGTACTCTTTTTATATCTACTTAAATGTATTTTATTTCATTTTAATGGTATTTATGTAGGTACATGTATTGAAAAAATGATTGTTTTGACTATAATAATCCAGGTAAGTATACTCATATAAAGAATACAACATCAATAGTAATAAAACGAATTTATTTATTGAGTAAAGTACCTACAATACTTAAAAGTATAAAGTTGTGATAGTGAACTATATTTAAAAAAAACGAAAAGCAATTAAATATGCCCAGTTCACAACTTTTTCACCTGTTTAAGAGAAGCTATTTACAATAAAAAAAATCTTATAAGTATCTCTACTTTGTTTTGGTACTTTCACTCATATACTTTTCTGCAGCTTCAGCAATAGCTCTAGTTACTCGCCCGGTTACTTCGTGCAAATTCTCGTTTGACAAATCCCATGAATCTACAGACCGTTTCGAAAAGAAGGTTGCAGTGGTACCATTTGGTCTCCAACTGTTGGGATACACAATTTTGTGTCGTAATACTGCTTTGATTATAAGAGCCCCCACATACACAATGAAATAGACACTGAAGTATAAAGGTAAATAATAAAGCTTTTTACCTAAATAATAGTAACTAAATCTATTGGCACGAGGCGCTTCCGTGGTAGTCGTAGTCGTCGTCGTTGTTGTATGATGATGATGATGATGAAAATCATGGTCATCAAAGTCGTGATGAAATTTGAAATCTGGAAAATCAGCAGGGAATCCATGATCGCCCATAGGTGGACCTGAATCCATTCCTGGTTGTGCATCAGGCGGTGGTGGAGGAGCCATCATAGCCATGTCGTTTGCTTTCATATCGCCTCCTCCGGCGCTTCCGCCGTGTGCTCCTTGCGGCTTATCAAATATTAGTTCTGGATAATCGTGGTGATCGTAATTAGGCGCTGGGTGGTCGTCCGCTGGTCCTGGCTTATTATAATGATACTGATGAAAATCTGGCTTTTCATCTGATGGTGGCTTGTCATAAGAATATCCTTCCATATCCATTGACGGCGGGGAGTCAAGAGCCATCGTCGGTTTATTATAGCTGTACCCGTTGGTATCCATGGCAGAGGGAGTATCGGGTGTTTCATCTGGTTTTTTATATGAATACCCATAAGATGGTTTACTAAGAGGTGGTAGCGTCGGCACAAATGATGGAGGAGAAAGAGGCTTGTATTGATAGCTTAGGTCATTACCAGGGTTATCATCTGAATCTAGAGGAGAGACATCGGGAATGGCAGGCGGTTTATAAACGGATACTGGAGAGACCACAGCGGGTGGAGAAGGTTGCCTGACGACGGAAGGAGGATATGGGGGGAACGATTCGTAACTCGTGGGTAATGGGAAGTCATCACCTGTAGCTTTTGGTGGAGGCGGCGGTGGAGGCACCAAATTAGAAACCGCTTTAGATGGCGGCGCTGAAGGACTGGACTGTTTTGATTTAGTTCCGTAACTCTGCGGCAAATAAGGCTGAGCAGGATTATAACGATCAATAGCTGGACGCATTGGCACTGTATCTTGAATTTCACCTCTCACTGGATATCTGATTTCTTTGAAATCATCTAGGTTATTGAACAAATTATTTCCTTTTTTACTGTTGGAAAATACATCAGGTAACGGTTTATTCATATTTTTCATCACAAATGGTTTCAGGCTAACGTAGGGGAATCGGATATTAGGCTCAGTACGTATAGCTCTAGACTCATTTTCCGCTCCATTCCCAGGAGCAGCGAATCTGTGAACAAAAAATCGTAATTAATCACATCCATCCAGTCAGTACCGATAATATGAAGTATGTAGGTAGGCTATTCTTAACCGTGACATTCTGATTTAGACCTAAACAAAATGTTATGTATAAATTAGTTTAATTATTTACCCTGGTAAAGAAAAATTATCGTTGATAAATCCTTCTTCGTGTTCGCTGTCAGTTTTATCATCTTGTGGGAGTACATTTTGTTCAGTTTTTTTATCTTTATCACCGTTTGAAATAACAGGCACTTCTTTCCATGTATTCGAATATTGGTGATGTTTTTCACTATCAATTATTTGCCAAATATTTTCAATGTTCGATGGCACCGGTGTCGTGGTCGTTGTTGTGGTCGTTCTCGGAGTAGTCGAAGGTAGATCAGGTGCAGGATTATTGGGTATATAGTTACTGTTGTTCTCACCGTACATGTTATTGTATAATGCAAAATAATCCCTCATATCAACTACGGTATTTTTCTTCTCGTCACTCGAAGTTTCTGATTTTGGAACTATATACGCTAAATCATGATTTACATTGTTATTGTCTTCTGGTACATAAATCGGTTGGCTGGTAGTAGTTGAGGTGGTTGAAGTAGTAGATGTCTTAGCTGCTACTCTTTCCTGTTCTAATAATTTCCGTATTGATTTTCGCATGTTGTCTCCGTTGTCAGATTCAAACTCCGCAAATATCAGATCTGGCGTGTCCACTTTTGGCGTCGTAGAAGTTATAGTGGCATTTTGTGGTGTGTCCAGCCTTCTCATCCAATTGTGGTAGTAAAACGGGGCTGAACGTGCTTCACTGCCCTGATGCCTCTGCGGTGATGGAGTAACCACGAACACAGAGGGACTAGGAACATTCACTGCTTCCGATCCATATTTCAACAAACACACAAAAAGCGTACAATATATTTTTTTCATTTTTGATTTAATTGTACATTTGAAAACTGAAACTTAAACGAGCGGTCAGCTCTAGGTCTGACTAGCAACTAAAATGTAGGGTTATGCCGAAGATATTGAAATGTTATACATCTGGAAGTGTCCCGTGTAAAGTGCGATAATTTTTAGCGGTACTCGAGTATCTGGCACGCTGCGAGCACGATCCGAATGACCCGCACCCGGGTGCAATTTACACAATTAGATGTCCCATGAAGCATATGGTCAGTGGAAAGTGTTACATATTTGTATGACACATTAGTATTCATACAGTAGGTACCAATATTTACCGCTTATCTTTTCATCAAATAAGAAAATGCTAGTAAGTACTTGTTTTACGAATATGCAAGCACAGATTTACAATCTTACAATCGGCGACTAGGCTGTTTCGAGGTTGCAACACTATTGGCTGGTCCTCCCGACAATATTGTTTGTACCAAGAATTCAGAACCGTGATCCGAAATTGCGTGAGATCAGGAGCCCAATTCTAAGGAATTGAACCCATACAAAAAAACTATGTTTTAGTGATAGGTATATGTCGTATGATGACAAAATATCACGTCCCAAGAATTAGGCTCCAGTCATTAAAGCGATTGCCAACTGACCTTTGCAACTCTAACCAGAGTTTGCTTCACTTCTAATTTAATTAAATAAATAGGCATGACACCAAAGTCTATATTTGGCAATACAAGAACGTTTTATAGGATAAAATAATATAAATAAAAAAATCTCAATTTTACTAAAGTCTATTAGGTATGGACAACATTTTATTCATAAATAATTTTATTTACATACAGCATAACTGACTATATTTTGTCATTTTATAAGGCACCTACTTATACTTAAAATTAATTTGTAATTCATCTATTCTAGTTATTTAAAAAACAATAGTGGTAATAATACTATCCGTTAGTTTTTCCATCGTCTTTCCGTTCGCTGGAGTTGTCGGTGTCGGCGTAGGCCGGGTTGTCGACTCCGGAGTCGCTGCCGCCATCTATGCTGTCGGGCGCCAACTTCGCCTGTTGGTTGCACTCGACTTTCGCTTTGTCATCGCTGCTCTCGGGTTTACTCTCCGCCTTAACCGCGACATCTGGCGGCGCGCTAGCTTTGCTCTGTTCCATCTCTCGACTTTCGACATCTAAAGCAGGCTTCTTCTTACAGATGTCGTCGTCGTCGGTGGTAACGTGTTTGCGGATATAGAACTTGTTGAATAGGAAATAGATGCAACCTGTGATGAAAGTTGCGCCGGCGAATATTTGATATGTCGGTCTCGTTCCGAAGTATTTCATTAAATATCCACCTATTAAACTTCCGGCACCGCGACCTGCAAAACAAACGTAAAGTATAAGTATTATAAGATTAGGAGTTTCTCAAGGATCTATACTAGGTCCAATTTTATTACTGCTTTAAATACTTTAAATGCTTTAAGTACATTACTTTTATAACATTGATAGGCAAAGATTCCGTTCTCAAGTACTAAGGGCCGATTTATTGACCCGTAGTTACCATTTGGTCAAATTAACTATTGTTAACTATCTATCCAATAGTGAATGTGACGGCGTCCAATTAACGTAATTTCTTGTTATGTAAGAAATTACGTTAATTTGACGCCGTCACTTTGGCTGAGCCAATTTTTGCTCATAAAACAAATTTTAGCGATATTGGTTGAGCCAATTTTTGCTTATTAAACCAATTTTAGCGATATTTTGCCAAAATGGTTACTTCTTTAAACATTAGTTTAACTACGGATCAAACATCCCGAGTTCACTAACTTTAAAACAACAGTAATCACACTTTAACCGTGTTTGCTATTGGTGCTTGCATGGTCAAAGCGTGAATGTAAAATGTTTTGAGTATCATCTCACCGACTCCATAGTAGAGGCCACCAAGCAGCCCCTGCACCGAGGTGTCGGTGGTGGTGGAGGACAGGCGCGCGGCGTACGTCACGGCGGCCGTGAACGACAGCGATGACGTCACCGACTCCAGCGCCTCGAAGATCAGGCACAGCCACGGGTTGTAGATCAGGGAGTATCCTGAATAAATAAAACATGCATTGCTGTTTTCTATGTATCTACAAAATAATGTGTCTATAAGTATGTATTTACAAAAGAAAAGTATTCAAGTTCAATCACATATACACACACACACACACACACCGCACATGAGATCAAGATCATTTAGATAATTAAACGTAACTTCATAATAATTTTGCTAAACTTAATTATATAATATTTGTATTCAGTTATATGATCAGTAGTTAAGGAAGAGTGGCTCCCTCTGACACAGGTGCTTATGGACCTAATAGCACGAAGTCGACACCAATTTTGTACAGAAATTTGTGAACTGAATAAATATATATATATATATATTTTTATTCAATCCCCGCACACTACAAACATTTGTTCGACTGACCGGATGGCACAATGGACAACATTTCAAAATTGCTAAGCTCTGAAACAAAAAATACCACTTCTTTGTTTACTTTTCCGCTGCTCGAATATATATTTATTCATTTTTTATATTGCTTATTTACTGAGAAAAAAATTAAAAACTAAAAAACGTAAGATGACGTCATCGGACGGCAGAATGTAAAATATTTCTTTGCTTAGCACATTATAGTTTTATATTTACGTAATGCCAAACTCATGACATGTAACTGTCAAAAAAAAAGACAACTTGTCAACGTTGAATGTATGAATGACGTTGACAATGTTGACACTAGTATTATTTACCTTTGACAGTAGTACCTTTTTTTTATTAAAACAATGATAAGCAAAGGAATATCGCTGTATTCAGCCGTCCGATGACGTCATTTGGCGCTTACGTCTATTTAGAATAAAAAGAATTTCAATAATTATTTTATGCATGAAAAATGGACAAATTTTGAAAAAAGAAAAAATATGGGTCTGTTCATTTTATGTATACTTTCATATAAAAAAACAATATGGACATGTTAAAAATTTGAAATGTTGTCCATTGGTAGTGACCCTGCCTCTTACGCCAAAGGTCGTGGATTCGATCCCCACCTAGGACAAACATTCGTGCTATGAACACTTGTGTTTGTTCAGTGGCTGGGTGTAATCATCATCATCATCATCAAGTCCCCACTGCTGGGGCACGGGCCTCCCTTATTCACATGAGGGGTAATTGCCATACTCACCACGCTTGGCAGACGGGTTGGCGAGGGTTTTGATATAAATGCAGAGTTTTCCTTCTCTGGGTGCTGATGATCATGCCAGCAGCTTTACCTTAGTCGCCTCTTACGACACCTCGGTAAGAGTGAGACTGGGTGTAATATATGTATTTAAGTATATATTTGTGTTCCTCTGTTGTCTGATATCTGTAGCACAAGTGCTTAAGCTACTTAGTACGGAATCAGGTCAACCTATGAGATGTTGTGAGAATTATTATTTGTGTGCGTGAACATCAATGTTTGTACTGGTCTGGGTGTTTTCTATGTACATATTATAAGTAGGTATATTTGTAATACCACTGTTGATTCTGATATCCGTAATACAGGTGCTTGAGCTACCTATCTCAGAGTCAGATCAATGTATGTGATGGTGTGAAATATTTATTTATTATTATTATTATTTATTCAATGTATACATTTGTAATTCCGCTGCTGGTTCTGATATCCGTAGCACAGGTGCTTGAACTACCTATCTAGGAGTCAGATCAATGTAATATGTGATGTTGTGAAATATTTATTACACAGCCGTAAAGTACCTAACTACATTTAACATACACAGTTGTGATATCCCTTGTTGAGATGAATCTCACTACTATAAGCTGAATCAATCCGACTACCGCCAAAAACTCCTGCTTAGCAAGCAAAAAAAAATCGAAATCAACCCTATTCGTTCATAAATGTTGTGTATGGACTTAAATTGAATAAAGATATTTTCGACTTTTATTTTTTGATCTTTTTATATGAAATAGGGGGCAAAAGAGCTGACGATAGACGTTAGCACCTCTAAGACGATAGACGTTAGTAAGTGATTACCGTCGCCCAAGGACACCTGCAACATCAAAGGAGTCACAAGTGCGCTGTCGGCCTTTTTGAAAAGGAGTACCATACCTATGTGATATACCAACGAGTATATTATTACTACGAGTAGGTAATGTAAAAGCAAAAGCCCTAATGTCCATTTTTGTTTTGAAACACTGTACGAGTAGATCTATTTTATAATTGAGCATTTTGCATTGGTTTTGATTTACGTCATTCCTAATCATTAAGGTAATAAGTAAACACTTAGGTAATAGTAATTATAGTGAATATTAGATATACAATAGTCTACATTACCCGTATCTAGAAAATTTATAGGGAATATAATCTTAGACAGCTAAACTTGTAGGCAGCACATTATCATCTTACTAAAGTTTCGGACCTGTTTTCACTGAAACGTGTGCATTGCGCCAGCCAGAAAGTGTGGATTTTCGTAATTTTGAGTATGAAGATAATTAGATAAAATTTGAAATAAATGAAATGCGGATTCATAAATTTTGAATACCTATAGTTTTTAAGTTATTTCGTAAAAACAGTTCCGGCTGGCGTAACGATCCCCCAGCCAGATGTTTTCTTATTAGTGAATATTTTGGAAAAAAAAGGATCTACATAAACAGAAATGAATTTGAAATAAATGAAATGCCAATTTAAAAATTTGAAATACCTATAGTTTTTTAGTTATTCAAAATCCGGCTGGCGTAACGTTTGGACGATAGCTGGATCTCTGAAATGATAAGATGTGGTTTTGTCATCTTTTATACACGACGTCTTGCTGAATTTGAAATAATTTGAAATGCAAAAAAAAACTACAAAAAAATTGCATCGTTTTGGTGATATTTGAGTAAATAGAAATACGCTTTAATAGGTCCTAGCTCTTCCAATTGGAGGTGAAATGACTTGGTTTAAACGTTATTTTGTAGGTCTTGACTGCCTTTTAATGATAGGTACTGAGATTTTGTTTACATCCTGTAAGTAATAACAAAGATATCATGAAAATTAAAATCATTGCGACCACAATGCGTAGCTTCATATTAACCAACCGATTAACTGAGTATTATTGTAAATGTGATCACTGAATCTTCTACCAATAATTAGATAAACTCTTCAATTATATAACTGCGATTTTTCAGCCTTTGAAATTTTGTAATTAATGAGATAATCAAAAAAATACAAATAAGTGTGGTGTGTATGATAATCCGACCAAGTTTAGATGGTCACAAAAAAGCGGCCGTTCCATCTGTACGCCAACCTATTAAATTCTACCGGCTAACCAATAAGTAGAATTATAAGTTTTGTACAGGTGAGTACACCAAGTGACAAGTGTTAGGTTTTTTTTATTATATCAACCGTAGGTACATAGTCATTTAATTTTTAAATAAAAATATATTCACTCCCCGTTAGTCTAGTGATTTCAAGTACCAGGCCGTGATCTCGGGATCCTGGGTTCGATTCCCGGGTCTAGCAAAGGTATGTTGCAATTTTTTCGAACATAGCTCGGTTACATTGTTTATATGTAAGTATAAATAATCTTACAGCCAAGTATCTACCTCAATATAGAAAAAAGATATTTAAAAAATACCTACTAAAGAAATTTGGTATAAAGGCCGGACTGATACATAGTTTACGTAAATGCACCAAGTACTTCATAAATATAATAATAGCTATTTGAATCAGATCATATTACTACTATAAGAAGTTTTTATTTTAAAATCAAACACTTTTGTTTGAGTCTATACTTAAATTTAAACAATGTTATACTTTGTGTTTTGGTAGGTTAGCGCACAGTATTGAACGGCCGCTTTTTTGTAACCATCTAAACTTGGTCGGATTATCATACACACCACACTTATTTTGTATTTTTCTTAATTTTCTCATTAATAACCAAATTTCAAAGGTTGAAATTTCGCAGGTATATAATTGAAGAGTTTATCTAATAATTGCTAGCTACGCATCGTGGTCGCAATGATTTTATTTTCATGATATCTTTGTTATTATTTACAGGACATAAAAAAAATCTCAGTATCATTAAAAGGCAGTCAAGACCTACAAAATAACGTTTAAACCAAGTCGTTACACCTCCAATTGGAAAAGCCAGGACCTATTAAAGCGTATTTCTATTAACTCAAATATCTCCAAACGATCCAATTTTTTGTAGTTTTTTTTGCATTTCAAATTATTTCAAATTCAGCAAGACATCGTGTATAAAAAATTACAAAACTACATCTTTCCATTTCAGAGATCTAGCTACCGGCCAAACGTTACGCCATGCCAGCCGGATTTTGAATAACTAAAAAAACTATAGGTATTTCAAATTTTAAATTGGCATTTCATTTATTTCAATTTCATTTCTAATTATACGGATAGTTTTTATTCCAAAATAATCATTAATAAGAAAACATCTGGCTGGGGGAACGTTACGCCAGCCAGAACTGTTTTTACGAAATAACTTAAAAACTACAGGTATTTCAATTTTTTAAATTCGCATTTCATTTATTTCAATTTCTTATCTAATTATCTGCATACTCAAAATTACGAAAATCCACACTTTCTGGCTGGGGTAATGCACACCACTGAAACAACGTTACTAGATACCTATTTTAAGGAATCGTCATAGAATACTACAGGATGTGGTACTGTATCTGGGGATATGAGCGAACCAAAGAGAAGGCTTGTCATACACATTGTACTCACGCCTCTTCCTCGTTGCATAACTTACAATGGCAATTAGATATTTAATTGTTATATCTGTGATGTTTTTTTTCGCATTTACTGTCTGTTTTTATTTTTGGTGTTTAGACATTCGATTGTTTTATGTGTGACCATTTTCTTGCGTTTGCTGGTCTGGCCCGTGCTTAAAATGTCTGTAAAAATCGCCTCTACCCTCTAAAAAAGGGGAAGCTTTTCATTCAATATTATTATTTTTCTTGCTTTATTCTAGTTTTCAAATTGTTTTGAGTGTGATAAAAGTATATTCATTTATTCATTCATTCTTTCTACCCATTACCTATCTACCCATATACAGGCACAGATATTAAATCTGCTGTTCGGGGCAAAAGCAAATCCAACTAAGTACCTACCTACTCGTAATGTAGAGGCTTAAAGGCAGAAGAAATGCTACGAGTAGGTACATTTTTAACGAGTAGGTGGTTGGCACCATGCTTATTTAATTTTCAGAAGAACCTTTTATTTATTTGTGTATTTAGGTTGGCCAACAGCACATCATACAAAAAATAATTATAAAAGCTTTTTAGAATAAATTAGATGTCAGTATGTATGCCAATTACAGGCGAACACAGCAATTGGTAAGTATACAATAGACAACACGTAATTAATCAATTACTTACATTACATAATGTGAACTTAATATGTATTTCAAAATTTAGATTATACAATGGATTTGCTTTAACAATAGCGGTTTTCTTTTAAAACCTGTAAAGGAATCGTGTAAAATATGTATATCGGGTGTAATATTGGTAATTTCATTATATTTCGAGCACATTCTAGGTATTGGGCTATCCTCTAATAATAAATATGGATCGCTAACCCAGCAGTCGAATGGCATAAAACACGAAGCCAATGAACAGCACGTTGGCGTGTCCCAGCTTCCTGATGATGGGCCCGGAGAGCACCAGCAGCGGCAGGCCCGCGATGCCGCCCACCGTGATCGTGATGCCCATCAGCGAGCGCGACGCGCCCAGGTCCTGCAGCAGCCAGAACAGGAAGCTCTCGATGTAGCCCCACGCGGTGCCTGCAATTCATTTTAAGAATATCAGGCAACAGCACATACATCGACCTGACCACACAATACCTTAAGCACTTATGTATGGGTACCATCCAGAATCAACGAAGGAACAAAAATAAAGACACAGATATTTGTCCAGGCCCCCAATTCTCAGGATTGTCGATATGAAAAAACAAGGCGGATGTCGCATGAAATCCATACAAAAAAAACTATGTTTTAGTGATATATGTCGTATGATGATAATAAATGAGCACGAGAATTGGGCCCCAGAGTGGGAATCGTACCCTATGACATTTGCCGTATGAAGCAAGTCTCATGTCGGATTCGGCGGGTAGGGCTAAAAGAAGCCGCGTGGGCTGATGCAATTCAAAGGTTTTAAATTAGTGTCTAGTGGTTTTTAGTGTGCAAGTTTGGTGTTTATTTGTGCAGTGAAGTGCCGCAAAGTGATCCTAATAATAAGAATCGTTGGATTGTATCGTTTTTAACACTGCTATTGTGTGTCGAGTGCGTTGTCTCGTGACAACTGGCTTGGACCTAATAGAGTCTTAAAACCCGCGATTGCTTTTAGAGTGATATCCGCTGAATCCGTAGGTCGATAAAACTCAAAACACCGGCATTTTATTGAGTGACTGTGACTTTGACTGACTTCGACTGTTGACTACCTACTTGTTCTCAATAAGTTACTCGACATTGGCGAATTATCTTCGGTTATCCCGCTTAATAATGCCTAAAATCTAAAACATGATAATGGCAGGAGTAATTCTCAGTCGAGAAGTTGATTGCCACAAATAAAATAAGAAGAAGTCTCATGTCCGAGTACAAGACCAGTGCTGCATCAGCCATAAATGAATTATTTATATAGTTAAAGGTGTTTAGAAATCGCTTAAAAATTCAAAGACGTCTTTGAATTCCAAATTGGTTAGAATATAAATTAATTTGACCTCGCTTTTATTATTTTTGGGCGACAATGGCCTGCTGAGAGGGGGCGCCTCAATATACTCAACAAATTTATTATTTCCGCTCATTCCAATTAATCATTATAAAATCTTATAAAGTCTGAAAGGAACAGCCAATTTGTTTTTATTTTTGGTGTTTGACCAGTGGACTTGTCTACGTAATTTTTAAGCCGTTGTTTTCTATGTTCTGTCATAGTATAGTTAGCTACAGGATGTGGTTGTTAGGAAGTTACTCACGCATCTTCCTTGTTGCATGACTTACAATGGCAATTAGATATCCAATTGTTTTATCTGTGATGCTTTTTTGGTGTTTATTGTCTGTTTTATTTCTGGTGTTTGACATTTCAAAAGTTTTGTAAGGAGGCAATTTTGTTTCTCAATTCATTTATTTCCTAACAATCATGAACTGACCCATTATGAAGCAGGCGATGAACAAGGCGACAATCTCGATGTTCCTGAACACGGTGATGACATCGTCGAGCAGGTTCTGCGCGGGTT
Organism: Marasmia exigua; assembly: GCA_019059595.1. Classification (NCBI taxonomy): domain Eukaryota; kingdom Metazoa; phylum Arthropoda; class Insecta; order Lepidoptera; family Crambidae; genus Marasmia; species Marasmia exigua. The sequence goes on from CM032463.1 coordinate 18,957,372, forward strand.
GCTTGAATTCCAGGTCGATGCTCAGCATCAGCGCGCCCGACGCCACCTTTAGCACCGCGTACAAGTAGAACGCTGGCCTAAAAATAAAAAAAAACATTTATACAAGATTTCATTTTAACTTGGAATCATGGTTTTGGTTTAGGACCACCAGGATGATGTACCTATGTGATGTTGTCTCAACTTCACTTCAATCTTCTAACAACATAAGTTACGTGTTTTTTCTTATTAAGCATCTGTCGAATGCCTAGCTAATTTTGTTCTCCAAAATTGTCATCTTATTTCTTAATTTATTTGTTGCTGTATAAGAAACGTGCGTTACGTAATGACTTCTACTAAATCAATATTGAATGGGTCAAAAAGCTAAGCGTGCCCGCTGATGCACAGTTTCTCATCTGAATTGATTAAAGCCATGTACAAAACCGAGTCTTAGACAAACCGAGGCTACTCACTTCGTTTGTCATTAAAGTATTTGCAGGAAATATAATATCCAAAGCTAGTTAAGTAAGAACAGACTTCAAGTCTTAGATTGAATTACAAATGCCAAGCCAGTCATAAGATAACCTATCAGTTTCGATCAAATCACGTTTTATTACATTATACCTACCTTTATTGAATGGCGAAAAAAGAATGAGTAAGATACATTTGTACAAATTAATATTCAGGCATACTACTACCGTGTTATTACATAAAAATCAAGGTAATGTACGCATATGTCAAACAAAGATCAACATTTGTATAATTAATGACCAAACTTGATGACACTCAAACATCTGTTGTTTGAGTAGAGTAGTATTAAGCGCGTTCTGGTAGGTATTAAGCGCTAATCTAATAATCACAGAAAACCGGCGTGAAGCAGCACTGTGCTGTGTTTCGCTGCGTGAGTGAGGGTACCCAATCCGGGGGAAGGGGGTATTAAAGGTTTGCAGCGCACTTATGACTCGTGTCGCGGGTGTCTATGGGCGGCGGCAATCGCTTACCATCAGGTGATCCGTCTGCTCTTTGTTTGTAAAGCCTTTTGTATAAACCACAATACCAAAGCTTCTTTAAGTAGGTCACCTTGACCATAAGAAGTAATTTTTATCGTCAAACAATATCTATCACTTGCTATCACATAAATCGACCTGACCTTAATGTTACTATTAGCTTAAAGTTGGAAAGGCCTAATTTAGTTGTGGTCATCAATTTATCTTCAAAACTATTCTGGATTTAAAAGGGAGAAGAGCTAAGATGAACTATCGCTGTATAGCTGATACAAATAAGTATAAGTACGAGTAAGTACCTGACCCTTGTCAATAAGGTTGTCAATAAGTGGTAAGGCAAACATAACGCCCAATGCTATGAGTGCCAGTAGAAGTTACCAGTGTTTAATGAGAAGGTCCCGCTTATGCTTCTCGCTCGCTATGACACGTGACGGCCACTCACGCACCTGAAGTCGGTGTATCCCTTGCCGCGGCTCACGTAGTCGATGAGCAGGCCCGACAGCGGCGAGGAGATCATGCCGCCGATGCTGCCGTACACGCGCTGCAGCCCGTAGTCCGCGCGCTGCTCGCGCACGATGGCGATCACCGCGCCCTCGAACATCGCGAACGCGGTGCCGCCTATGATGCCGATGAACACGCGCACCTGCAAGCCGACAGGGTCAGCCCATAGAATTAGACTATTCTAAGCCCACGAGTCAGCCCTACTGTCCACGATAACCGCACGTCTGACGCAACGCGGCCATGTTGCCGCTCCGTGGACACAGTTTTGTTTTATCAACTTAAGTATATGTATTTACAAAAGAAAATACACCTATTTGACACTTTTTGATTATTTTATTTAGTATCTATTTATGTTATTTTTTTGTTATATTATTACCTGTATTAACTGTATGTTCTTTTTACTTTTACTAATCAAAAGTATTATATGTATATATTTGTAATCCCACTGTTGATTCTGACATCCGTAACACAGGTGCTTGAGCTACCTATCTCGGAGTCAGATCAATGTAATGTGATGTTGTGAAATATTTATCTCTTTATCTATTAAATATGCATGTAAGTTAGTCGAAGACCGCAAAAAAAAAAATTCGCCACTGCTTGCTTGCATATGCGGTATGATAGGAAGAAAACTTCCTCATGTTTGTTGCGGTGAGGTTCCCGCGCTGCGCTACTGCATTACCAACCACAAAGTTATAAATCAGATACCTACAGAGTTTCAAAAATTATTTAACCAAGATGTTAATAAAATTGCCGTTTCTATCTTTACTTCATGAGTAAGGTAATAATACTCCGGACACTTTATGAATTATTATGTGTAGTACATATCTACATTATTGGTAGGTATATTTTCAATTACGGGCAGTAAAATTTGAGTTTTTACTATTTAATGATGAAACAATTTAGACTCAACATTATAAATATATCGAAGGTTTTTCCGGCAGGGATCTGAGCTTTCCACCGCAATCACAAACATCATGAAAGTGATATTTCATAAGTATAATATAATAATAATAATAATTTCACAACATCACATACATTAATCTGACTCCGAGATAGGTAGCACAAGCACCTGTATTACAGATCTGTGGAATAATGTACTTACTAAATAAAGATAAAAGATAAAGATAAAGAAGAAATTTATAACAGAGAAGAAGTAACCTCTCTAAAAACAGAGATTTATATTTTATAGGCATACCTATTATACTGATTTAAGGCTTTAAAATGTATAATCAGTAGATCAGTCTACCTACTCACATTAACATGTCGGATGGATTGTTTTAAATTGTTTATATTCCTTAATTACTTAAGGTGACGCATCGACGTAACTAGCGGCGCCAGTAGATTTATAGATATTAATTGTGACGATTATGAGACATTTTTAAAAAGTACAACGGTGAATCCATAAAGGAGAGTGTTAAGATTTTTTTGACACGTACTTGGATAAATTATCTTCTTACCAATAACCATAATCATTGCCTAAAATGACCACAAAAGTGAACACTTTTAGCAATTAAAAACATTTTGGTTACTTGTAGGAAGAACTTATGACATAATTTTGTCTCAAAAAATTCTTAATACTTTCCTTTATGCATTCACCATTGTAGGTACTTCTTAAAAAAATGTCTCATATTCTTGTGAGCTTTTATGATACATATTGCGTATCTATAAAAATTTCATATCCTTATCCTTACTAATATTATAAATGCGAAAGTAACTCTGTCTGTCTGTCTGTCTGTCTGTCTGTCTGTTACTCTTTCACGCCAAAACTACTCAACGGATTTAAATGAAATTTGGTATACAGATAATCTAGACCCTGAGAAAGAACATAGGCTACTTTTTATTGCGAAAAGGGGGTTGTAAGGGGTCGAAAGGGGGGTAAAAAGTTACTTTTCCACGCGGACGAAGTCGCGGGCGGCCGCTAGTTAATTATAAACACATAGTTCCACTATTGCCTTAGGTATTATGTATTTATATATATACCAAAGAAAAAAATTGTATATTCTTCTTGGCATTAAAATATCTTCGTAATCCGGTTAACTGCGGCTGATACAATAATTTCAATTATTACTTTAACTTGTTTCAACCTATATAATAAAATATTCAATATATAATAAAACCTTTAGATAACTTTTAGTATAACAATAATAAGATGGATCAGGTCGTGACTAGGTATTGTTGTATTGTATTGTAGTTGGAGCATGAGATGAAATACAGCTCTTGTTGGATGGAATAATAGACATAGAGTCCATGTGTTTGTTGCAGACTAAGAACAGCGTGTTTATAATTTGATCACATAAGTACGAAACTAAGTAACATACATATAATCATCGAGTTCCTAAGCAAATGCACGTTCCTCACGGAACACACGTAAGTCTCGTAACTTAGCATGTGAGCATTATCTTATCTGGGACAAGGCTGAAGTGCGCGCGCGCCCGTCATTGCGAAACTGAGGCTGCAAGCTCCTAACACTAAGCTCATTGCAAGTTGCACGCGGCCCCCGTAGTTACAACTAATACTTACCCTAGTTTCATTCATCCATTTCTTAGAATGGACAACACGACATTTTTTTTTTCCAAAATGAAAAATAACGTTTTCGAGATTTGCCTTATAGGATTGTAAGAAAAATTGTTTTAGATTTTTTTAAGAGATATTTAAGGAGAAATGAAATAAAATGTAAAAATCTCCGTGTGACGTCACAGCTCGGCAAGACAAATTAATGACGCCTTTGCTCACGTTGACTTAAGAAAAAAGAAAATGGCTGACAATGACAGTAGTGAATAATGACAGAGAGAGTCAACTTTTTTTATTGTATAGCAAAGACATAACCTATTTAGAGCCTCAGGACTACGTTACGTCCTGTATTTTTAATAAAAACACACATTTAATGAAAACTAAAAAATACGGGTCATCTTTTTTTTCTTTCTTTATTCGAAAAACATATAAAAGGGTAAAACATTTTTATTGTATTTAAAATAAAAGGGTAAAATATTTTTTTAATATTTATTGTCCATTTAGTACCCAAAAGGCAAAAAACGAAACCAATCCATAATATACGTATAAATAAGCAAATCGAGACAACATGGCACACATTACCCTGGTCCCAAACTAAGGTTTTCCCTTGTATTATGGAAACCAGAAACAACGGCGGTACCGCAAACACATAGACCCAACACAAATATATGTTACATCAAAAAACATTTGTGCTAGTGCGGTAATCGAACACTAGCGACCCTTGCGCCTCAACCGGCGCACAAGCCACTGCGCTAAACGGGTCGTCAATATAAAGCTAAATTACGTATTATAATATCTGTGCGGCTAAGACTCCGCTGCCTGTCTGTCACCGGGCAATATCACTTAAACCGTAATAGCTAGACAAGTGTAATTTTGGGTACAGTCATGAGTACCAATATGTACCTTTATGTTAACTTAATAAACCGAGCAGTAAGTATTAATTTATTATGAACCGGTCATTATAAATAATGACAAAGGGCGTCGGTCAATTTGATACATTTATTAGGGGAAGTACGTCCAAAATGACATAGTGTTTTATTAATCATCGATAGCTTCAATATTTTTCATAATAAGAACATATTTTTTTCTTACAACTTTCCTTATATTAATTAGTTATAAGAAATCATATAGGTTTTGTCAGAAAAATCAACACTTGCTAAAATATTTAGTATTAAGTGAAGATCAAGATAAATCCATTTTGTCTATACCGTATGGACTAAATGACATACACAACCAAAATCCATCTATAGACCATTCAGTAGGTAGGTATGTGAAGGTGAATAGGACAGTTCTATTTTTAACCCCCGACGCAAAAACGACGAAGTGTAATAAGTTTGACGTGTCTGTGTGTGTATGTATGGGTGTACATACACACACATACACGTCCGCATGTACGGATAAAAATCGATCCAAGATGGCCGCCGTCATAAAGATATTTAACACAACCAGTAGCAGAATATATTTATTGTGACAAATTTCAAATCCAAGATGGCCGCCGTCAGGGATTTTTTTAAATTTTCAATTTAACTTTTGACATTATAAGTGAGACGCTCCTTTTAAACCTAACCGATAATTTTAAAAATCGAGAATATTTTTTTGAGAAATATAATCATCGACTTTATATTTGTTTGATTTTTAATTTTAATCAACATTTTATCTATAAATTTGATCTATCTGGATATGAATACAATATGTTAAACAAAATTTATTTATTTATTCTTAGTGGTACACACGCAATAAATCTTCTACAATTGATGCATTTTTCTTCAAAAAATGTAGCCGTTGTACTTCTGTATTACGTCATATAGGAATGCAAAATGTATCTGGTCTATTAGTTCTACATTAGATCAAATTATGAGTGTACTTTAAATTCGTTAATAAAGTGACATTACCAACATAATAAGTTTGAAAAGAAATGTGTAATCAGCGATTTATTCTTTATTTTGTAAGAAATTTCATATTAAAAAAAAATAAGTTGATTGAATTATTTTCATATTGCGTTTCAAACTCCTGCTGAGTTTGATATTACCTAATTGAATATATTATGTACAGTCAGCGTCAGAACAAGTAACCCCCCTGCAGAGGAAAAGTAGAACTTGTGCCCCAGACATAAGGACAGTCCAAAGGTCAACAAGGGTTACTCGATGTGACGTCGTGGTACTTAAAAGTAAAGTGTAAAAATGGTTCTAACTTAGGGAGCGTTCAAGTATTACGTGAGCGTTCAAGTTTTGAAGATTTTTGACACCCCCTTTTTCTAAACGTCACGTAACACTCAAGTGATCATTTTTACCCTAAAGTCGTAAAAGGTTATGTAATAGTTTTTATCCTTGGTATAATTTTAACTGCCTTTGGAATGCGTATTTTGTTTATTTTTTAAACAAAAAAAGAACAGCTAATGATACAAATCTCCCTCTTTTGAGGACATTATAGTATGAACGCTATGAACTCGCATTAATAATACCGACTACAGCAATGTGCTTCTGCATAAACACGAACGAAAACAACATTAAATGACGTACAATACTCGTACAATTTAGGGATATCTCGTGAAATATGAACCTATTTTTTTATTCAAAGAAAGAAACAATGTTACGTAATGTGTTGTAAGAAATCGCTGAGTATACTTCTCTATCCGATCTTATATGTTGGTAATGTCACTTTATTAATGAATTTAAAGTACACACATAATCTGATCTAATGTAGAAGTAAACGACCAGATAAATTTTGTATTCCTATATGAAGTAATACAGAAGTACATCGCTAGCTATCGGCTACAATTATTGCATTTTTTTAAGAAAAAAATATTACACAAATTGCATGCATGATCTATTCCGATAAAACAAATATAGATTTAATTATCAAGCGCTTTCCTTAATTCGTACGACATGGTCAATCGCTAGGTATAGACAAATCCGTGACACATCCTTACCATTCATATACAGAATGGACTGTAGTTACTCCTGGCCAGCTTTACAATTATTTTTATTAAAACTGTGCGCAAAGCCACTCTTTTCAGCTAATTCGAAAAAGTCAGAAGCCAACCCATTTTTTTCTCTTTTACAGCTTCAATGGCTTTTTTCATCGCTTCTAGACTCCATTATTGCCGATTGTTAATTATTGTCCACGTATGATTCCATGGCATATTGTCAATCTGTTAATTAAAAAGATTTATCTAGATTTACTCAATAATTATTTGCCAAAAAGATATGTCGTTTTGTCCATAGTGGTTGTATGTCATTTTGTACATACCCTATAAAAATATTACGAATCGGCGAATAATCTTGTTGCAGTGACAGTATTTTTTTTTTTATATATTTATTTATATATTATTGCACAACATCACATACATGCTTCTCACATACAGGTGCTTCTTCATTGGCAAATTTTTGACAATTTAAACCACGAAAATTTTCAAATAACACTAAGTGTCGTCTTGTCTATAATGTCATTTTGGACGTACTTCCCCTACTTTGATCGGCCATTATTAGATAATAATGTCCCACTGTCCGTGGCCTATTTAATAAATCAAGGTTTAGGATATCTTTAATATTTAGACTGATCGGTATCATATTCTTATTATTTATTACTGCTTTTTTCTGGTAACCCAGAGTAATAATATGGCCCGACGAAGAGCAACGCCGACGACGCCTTTACCAACAGAATATTTTTGCCATCAGTGCTTTTTCCTCTGCTCAGAGTCCTTTACTAATCGTGCTACTCGTTACAACTCTTGACCCCCCACGGCGCTAGCCGAGCGTGTTTTATCACTTTGCCTACTTAAGGTCGGGTAGGGCACACTAGCGACGCCAATCGATTTTAGTTTTAAGCTACTAAACCGGATCTATTTTAAACAATCGGAGTTACAACCTCTGGGCAAACACTTATACTATTTATTAAATACCCATGCACAAATGCGGACCCAACGAAGCGATTCACGCTTAAAGTGGCCGCTTTTGGCGGTACTCAATTTTTCGCGTACAAAAACGGACCCAACATTTGAGCATGGTTACTTAATAAATAGTATAAGTGTTTGCCGAGAGGTTGTAACCCTGAAATTGTTTAAAATAGATCCGGTTTAGTAGCTAACAATTAAAAACGAATGGTGTCGCTAGTTAGGGCTACCCGTCGCCTTAACACGGGCATTATAAATAATGACCGGCCATTATTCATAGAGACCACTGACCGGACTTATCAAGTTGCACGTCACATATTACTAAATAAAATCATGTAAGTAATATCAAAATGTTAACTGACGTGCGCCCCACGATTTTATTTTACTACCTACCTAGATAATTGACCTACCTAGGTTTGACGACCCGTTTGGAAGAGTGAACACTATCTCTGGTGCAAGAGTTGCGGGTTCGATACCCGCACAGAACAAACATTTGTGTGTATGAACATATATGATTGTATTGGTCTGGGTGTTTTCTTTATATTATAAGTATGTATTTACAAAACAAAATTATTATAGGTATATATTTGCAATTCCGCTGTTGGTTCTGATATCCGTAACACAGGTGCTTGAGCTACCTATCTCGGAGTCAGATCAATGTATGTGATGTTGTGAAATATGTATTTTAATTAGAATACAGAATTTATTTAGCTATTTTTAGAAAATCAACATAATCGTTGGATACAGATACCGCACATATTTAAATCAAGGTAAATTATTTATGTAGCCGATTAAAGTGTTAGCACTTAACTAGTTGCTTTATATTAGCATACCGCTTTGAGGGTGAAAGTTTTGAACGCGTTATGGAAATCAAGTTCATGGTGTGGTACCGACCGTAAATCTTTCTTTCACTAATAAATCCAGTTATCCAAACTATCTGATAATCATTATCAGATAGTTTGGATAACTGGATTTATTAAATTCAGGAAATAGGAAATATCAATTGAAGGAAATAGGGATTACTTAAAGTGCCTGCATAATATGATTCCTACTATTTAATTTCTGTACCTACTAAAGTAGAAATAGGTATAAAAAAGTCGACAAAAAGTTTAGGTTTTTTTTGTTTCGTCTGGTCAAAAAAAATCGTGCAAACGTATTTGGAATTTCCAACAAGTTCATTGCGGGAAATCCCTACCACTTGTCTAATTTAAATGCTTATAAACCATACAAAGCTATTTAATTAACCCTTACCTGTAGTTCACGTACTATATCTAACGTCATGTAGAATTTTCAACCATGCTGCTAGGTATTGCCTTTTGTTATTTAGATACGCCTACAGGTTACATAGCAATGAAAGTTTCGTGTCATCCATCAACTGGAATTCAAATACCTATGTACGTACTAGTTAGTTTGGAAAAAATATCTTAAGTTAAAGAACTTATTGTATATAATCCAATAAACAATTTGAAATCTATCGAAGTCTATGTGAAAGAAAGTGTCAGAGGCAGCCATTCTTAGAACTATTTTCTACGTTAGAGTGAGAGCTATAAATCAGTTACTGCGATGTTATTGAATATCTCAGTAGCAGCTGTAGAAAACAGACACAAAAAGTGGGAGCGACTAGTAGGACAGCTCTGGGTGCAGTGGCAGACGCGCGGAATGGGGCCGCAGGCAATGGGCCGGGTCGCGCTGGGTATCAAGTTCGCCATTAGCCAGTTAGCTGCGATCACCCGACAATCTTCCCATTAACGGTTCCGCCACTCAATCTGCATGCGTTTACGCTAACGCGCCACGTGCTCGCCTTGAAACCGACTCATGAATTAGGCAATGATGATCCACCTCCAGCTTGATTCGCTTTATTACTTCATCCTCAAATACGTATGCGTCGACGAGCAAATCCGTAGCAAAATTGCTCTTGATTAAGTGAATAATTAGTTCCTATTTACGAATTATAAAAAAAACTGAGTACTTACAGCGAGATAAGCCCAAAAGGTGAAGACAGGGTCGATCTCTAACTGCTGCTGCTTGTTTTGGCACAGCGTCCTGCGCGGCGCAGTGCCCGCGCACGCGGACGCGCACCTGCTCAGGCGCAGCGACGCTACGTGTAGACGCACTCCGTCTTCTTCGAGCGCCTAAAATCATTTCACATGATTCAATACTTAAACAAAACAGGAAATCATATCGATATGACTGTAAACAGGTTACACTTACCCCGTCAAAATAATCTTTGCACTGGTAACTTTCTTCAACTTCTGTTGAATTTCCTGTTAATAAACCTACTACGTTGATCGATTTTCCTTCGTCATGAGTTATTCGTAGTTGATATACGTTGCTTACTGTGTTATCATTAATTTCATCGAATACTTGATTATTGCCGAAATAGCACATTGCATCGGTTGAGTTTCGGACGCATTCCAGCTGATACAGTTGCGGCGCAGGGAAGAAAACCTCTCGGTCTGATATTTTGGCAATAGTTGTGTTGAAGTAGTCATTGTTGGTGAGTATTCGTGAGGTGCTTTGGTCTCTTTTGGGTGCCATTGTGTGAGTAAGCAGCGATGACACCGTATGCCGGTACACAAGCCGCTGTTCATCATCTTGCGACTGCGCATGTAAATCATACGAGTGCGTGTGTAATATCGCGTTTGTTTGTTCTGTAGTTATATCGCTTGGCAGCTCGCAAATAAACCCACAAGATGCAACGCTGAAACAATTGTGAAAATTTCACTATAATACCTACGTATTCTTAACAAAGGATCTGTATTGCTTAATCGGGGTCCGAAACTTAGAGTGTAAAGAAAGCCTGAGTCGAGTATCCTTTGAGTTAACTCTAGAAGTAGGTAGAGATAATATACTTACTAATATAAAGGTAATTAAGACACTATGTTTCGTACTCACGTTAAGTTGATATCGTATGCGAAAGGATGCAACGGCTCGCAGGGGTGGTCGTCCATGTGGCGCAAGCGCAGGCCGGCGTCGCAGCTGGCCAACAGCTCCGCGGCCGGCGGGAACGTCACCGTGATGCGGCCCACGGGCACGGCCAGCAGCAGCAACGCCGACGCCCCGCCCAGCGCTGACGACAGCGCCAGGAGCAGCTGCCGCAAACAATTTTGCCATGTTACACACAATGTTCCTGGGGGAACGTGGCCAGTTTGAAAGTCAAGCCTAGCGGGAAATCTCCTAAATCCAAGTAGATAAGTATGAATGAATATTTTTATTTCACTCAAAATAAAGTATGAACATTTAAAAACTAGGTATACAAGGATGTGTACAACGAAGACCGCCTTATCACTATGAGCGATCTCTTCCATGAAACCTTTGGGTAAAGGACACTTGATGAAGGTGTAGAGCGATGCAATCTTTAAATTTATATACTTACACAGAAAAATAAATACATAAATAAAATATGAATACACTAATACATACATAATATAGTATAAGTAGGTAGTGTCCATCAACTCTTCTAGATTCTAGAAGTGACCTAATTGTGAAGATTTCGGGCATAATCTGGTACTGTTTCTTTCTTCTACAAAAGCTGCTGATACGATCGAGAACGTCAAAGGTCAATCAAATTGCTAATGCAAAGGCAAAACAGGAAGTTTGCATTTACGGAGCATGATCAACAGAAGTGGACAAATTGCAGTTTTTAGGTACAATAATTATTGTAAGCGCAGCGTAACTGGCAGTCTAGAATAGAGATGTTACAGTGCACGGACCGTGGCACGTGTTCACGAGCGGAAAAATTGCTAACTATCACTACAAATCGGTTTCCACAATGCGCATAATCAAGGAATTATTACAGTGCTATAGTGCTGCTTTAACAGTCATAATAAACGTTGCCATAAAAAATAGATATTTACAAACAATTTAAATGTAGGTAGAGTCAGGTTCTTAGCAAAATGTAGAATCAAGAATTTGATCATTTGTGCTTTCAGATCAGGACAATATTGAATGGGTGACCGGTGCAAAAGCCTTGCACTTTTTATTTAGAAATACTAAAATATTATGGAGGTATTAAGTATAACTTAACTTAAGTATAACTTGCTAAATCTACATAGTGTAACCGAGAACGACTCGTAGATATTAAGGTGACGGGTAGGGCACACTAGCGACGTCAATCGATTTTAATTCTTAGCTACTGAACCGGATCTATTTTAAACAATTTTGGGTTTACAAAATCTCGACAAACACTTATACTATTTATTAAATAACCATGCACAAATGAAGAGTCCAACGCATCCGCGAAAAATTTATTACCGCCAAAAGCGGCCAATTTTAGCGTGAATCAATTTTTCGCGTACAAAAACGGACCCAACATTTATGCATGGTTATTTAATAAATAGTATAAGTGTTTGTCTAGAGGTTGTAATCCCTGAAATTGTTTAAAATAGATCCGGTTTAGTAGCTAAGAATTAAAATCGATTGGCGTCGCTAGTGTGCCCTACCCGTCACCTTAAATAGTTGGCATTATTTGCACGCATCGTTGAACTATTAAACTCGTAGACAACCTTAATGACACAGAATGTATGAATTTAACGAGGAGGTAATCGGATGGAACAATCGTTGAGAATCGATTGATAATTATGTACAATTATATGTTACAATACTAAGTATTATAGAATAACATGTAAGGTATTATAAAGTTAGCAGTACCTACCTACTTATGCCGGATATATTGCCACAGACCAGTAAGTAAGTATGATATTAAAATCAGGTCATTAATTCTAAAATGGTTTCCTTTAAGGAGCCTGAATGCCTCTGAACACTTGAGAATAAGTATTAATACTTATTACCTAGGTACTAGTATATTCATCATCATTCATCATTATCAGCATATAGTTATTTGTCCACTGCTAAGCTTAGGCCTCCTCCTATGGCTCGACACTCAACTAAATGCTCAAATCGCCACACGCTGGTCATACGAGTTGGCGATCGCAGATCTATAGGATTTAGATATGCCAGTGTCTGGATGGTTATGGGTACCGCCATCAGTTGGTTATTATTTATTATTATTTTCATTACTCTGTTATTAAACAGATCTATGTGGTTTGCCAGTTCTAATTAGAAACAAAGAAAACACCGTAAGACTGAGTGTAGATAAGGTCAACATTCGCATAGCTTCACGACCTACTTTCTCTGTATAAGTTGTATGAACTAAACACCCAAGCCGTGGGAATAATATGCATTCAGTAATTTTGACAGATACCCGAATAAGAAAATCTAGAATTGGTTTTGTTTACGCCTAAACGAGTATGTGGAGGGAACGCCTTATAAGGTAAGCGTAAAGGTAACCCACCAACGCACGGCAATGACTTTTTACCGAAAATTTTAATAAAAATTAGATTTAATATCTATATATTCCAAAAAATAAATATATAAAGTTACTGTAAGGATTTCTGTAGATAATATCAGGATAATATTATTATAATTAGTAAGTAGCAAAGCTAAAGGAGCGGCTAACGAACTACCGCCTAACGGCCAGCTTCTGCTATCATGCCGATCCCGTTACCCACGTTTGCATGTAAAATTACGCATGGAAGGCCGTACTATTAATTTTAATTGCATTCAGTAACTATGTGCCAACTCGAAGACATTATTCAATTATTCAATATAAATATTTTACATTTTAAGGTTCTATCTAGCAAGCCTAATAAAATATTGCTTATATAGTAAGGGGAACAAAACGTCTATTTGAAGAAGCGAGACTAGATGCGCTGTTTGTCCAGCTAAAAGTAGGTATAGGTATTCCGGTGCGGTGACGATTTAAAGGTCAGTTGTTTTTGCCGTCTTCTAACAAATAGTTTCGATAGGTACAATAGAACATAATGGCAGAAACAAATAGAAAAAATCCTAATATGTATTTGATTTCGATCTTATTCTTCACACTAAGGTTCTTAGAATACGATTGTTATCGTATGTTAGTGCGGGACCGGTCATTGCAATTTGGTAGAGCGGGGCGCGGCGCCGGCGCAATCGGCCCGGTGCCGACGGCCGCGCCGCGCACATAAAGGCATGCTGATTGTCGCTGCGCTTCCGCCACGGCCGCCGTGACGCACGCCGCGCCTGCGCAGCTCGCCCGTGATGTTCCAACAATCACTCCTATTAATGAGGTGAGGGCTCGTATCCCCGCAAAAAATCAAGACCCAAACCACCTAATTATAAATCGCGATCTAAAGTCATGACCGTACTAAAGCTCATGTCATCCCGTTCCAACACGCAATGTTAAAAGGGGCTGACGAAAATTTTGTTCCGGAACTATCCTTAGTTCGCGATTCGCAATAAGGGGGAAAGATTTCTACATGTATAGGTAGTACTTATTCAGCTTTTGTTTAACAATGTTAAACACGTATGTTTGCCTTAAAAAAACCTTTTACATACAGTTAATGGACTTGTCTCGTTTTATGTATTAAATTAACTCAAATTTATCAGTAAAATGTCACACTAAATGTCTTTTCAAATATTTAGAAACCAGGTACACTTACCATACAATCGCGAATTAGTCATAACTACCATAAACCATAACACGGCTGCATAGCCGAGATAGAGAAAGTTATTATTATGCATAAGGTATTCATACCTCGAACCTATAAAATATACGTTATTCCCCAACAACTACTATTAGAAAATTATACTTTACCGAAATATTCCAGGGAGTTACCTACTACTCTCATACTACCCTACTTACTTACTTAATTAATACCTAAACGAACACTATAGTATATTCTCAATATTATGATAGGTAGACCGTGAAATTTTAGTTGTTTCGCAGAGGTATTAGTGCCTAATCTATCATAAATAAATCCTTTTAGCAAGCTAAATTAATACATTAATCAGAAAGAAATCTGCTGTTCCATAAATAATCGAATTAATACTCGTCAATGCCTACTCGTTGTGAAATATTTATTTAAACAGAAAAAAATAATATTTTATTGATTAAATTTTCACGTTGGATAACTTAATTTGCTTAAATTTTTGAAACGATACGAGTATGTAGTATTATCGCGGGGATAAGTAAGTACTTATGGCCTTATTATTTGTAGCTCTACCAGCAATCAAATTCTTGTTTCTTAACCACATAATACGATATACCAAGTATGTACTCCTAGGTATGTTGCATGCAGTGTATTAGTTTGAGTACCTACTCAATTATTATAGGTACCTAAGCGTACCTATAAACGCTTGAACCAATATAAACTTTGAACATTGAAACAGGAACAGCCAGAGGTAAAGTGGTCGCCGATGTACGGCCAATGGCGGCCATTACTAGCGCAACGTACCTATACAAGGTAAAGGTTATTGTGACAGGATCGATTGTGACTCGCGTTACGGACGAAGTGGAACATGATCAGCGAACACCGGAAGGGCACTGGGAGTGGAGGTCGAAAACACAATCTAGAATTGATACGTACCCAAAATAACATCAGTGATTATGATGTCGCATTGTCACGAATCACGATATGCGAAAATCGGTCCATACATTGTGTCCATTGTTAGACCTATGAGAACCCATTTAGTCATGGTTATGAGTTGTTTAAACGTAACATAACGTTAAAAAGCTCTGTACCTGCTTACGTAAACTATTGTGTACATGAAGTAATAAATTCCTAACTGCATAATAATAACTAGATAGAAATATCCATCAAACGATGATGGCAATTATATAACTCATCAATCTACGAAATCCTCTGACCTTTTGGCAAAGTCAATCTTAGACGAGGCCACCAAATTTTTTGCAACAAGTTACTTAATTACTTGTTCTTTACTCATGCAAACGTTGTAAGTAACTATTTTTGCACTCATTTTCCTTGACCAATGTACAGTGGCGGACACATCAAGCTATGCAAAACTGTCAAATTTCTTCATTCGATTATAAACCTTATAATGTTACACATTGAGTTCGAAATCGATTCAGGAAATTTGACAGTTTTGTATAGCTTGACCTGTCCGCCACTGTACATCACATCCTTTTATTTTAAAAAGTACTAGTGACCTGTCCCGGCTTCGCATGAATTTAGTTATATTATTGTTATACTTAGATTATAAACCTTCCTCTTAAATTACTCTATCTACAATAAAAACCGCATAAAAAATCATTGTGTATTTTTAAAGATATGCATAGGTAAGTAACATAGGTACAGACGGCGAAAGCGACCTTATTCTATACTCAGTACATAGTGATGGTAGTACGCGAGTAGGTAGATAGGTATAATCGAAGACAAAAGACGGTAGATACTTCATAGTTCCATCACAGTGGCATATAACGTTGAGGTTGAAGACTCTGGCCTCACGGCAAAACAAAATGGTTTAATTGGCTTCGAATTGATGTCCAGCTATGTATCTATCTATTTTAACCCTGAAGTAGCTCATCTTATCCCCAAGAGCCAATACCACATGAAGACGACCAAAATGGCTGGAGCCAGGTGGCCGCCTCGCCTCTTCCCGATGCTTAGCTGTATAATTCTAAATTAGTCTATGCCCTAACTAGCATGACCCATCTTTTTCTCACGTGATGGTAAGTAATGGATGATGAGGCCGAGGGTGAATCATGTCTGTCTAGTAACAGCCTATTCACTCTTCCTGAATACTTATGTTCAAATTATAACGTTCAGACAACACTTCTGCCGGTAGAGTTCCATCCTTACGCCTGTGTTGAAGGCTTGACAACTTGCGGTTTCAAAGTTCGGCGTCGCAAACAATTCTTCTTGCTCGGATTTTTTGTCGCCAGGCGAGATCTGATGGCTGGCTAATACACCATGACTCCCAGTGCCCTCCTTTACTTATTGGTACTAACCCTGAAGTTCCCCATCTTGTCGGCGAGCATGCCGGCGAGCGGCGGCATCACGATGGATACCACCGGCGTGACGGCGGACATGATGGCCGTCTCTTCTACGTTGATGCCCAACTCCCGCATGTGTATCGTCAGGTACGGATACAGCACGAACAACGCTGGAAGGTAACACTTTTATAATAATGGGTCGTTAACTGCACTAAATATGGTGTAATGAGAGTATCTGAATTCTGGATAAGAGAACCTATTTCACATAGTTAATTGTAGCCTCTTGGACGTAGTCACCCAATAATAAATATTATCTAACATACTTTTGGGTTGGTGGTACACCTATGTATTCCTCTTATAAAACAAAGTTAAACTCAAAACTATTTTCTTACTTATATACCTACTTACCGACTTTTTTATGTCGTATATGTGTGGCAGTCGAGCAGACGGATCACCTGATGGTAAGCGATTGCCGCCGCCCATGGACGCCAGTGACACCACACCATGAGTGGAGCACAACTGCGCTGCCAACCTTTAAACCCCCCTTAAAGGTTCAACCGGATTGGGCCTCCGGTACCCTCACTCACGCACCGAAACACAGCACAGTGCTGCTTCCCACCGGTTTTCTGTGAGGCCGTGGTATCACTCCGGTTGAGACGGCCCAATTATGCCTAAGCGTGGCTCTCCCACGGACAAGTAATAACCTTTTGGGATCGGTATCATGAAAAAATATATTAAAAACATTTCCCTTTTGCATTAACTATACGTAGGGGAACATAATAATCAGAAAGATATTGCTTGATTTGATGCGATTCCTAAAGGGCGAAAGGCGTCACGTCAGTCACGGCGTCAAGCTCAAGGTTTATTCGTAGATGACTGATTGTTTTCTATTTATACGTAATTAGTTAAGTACGATATCTTGATATAGGTATAACACCTACCTACCGAATCTAACTTAACTAGGTAATACACAACAACAAAAGTTTACGTTTTGGAAAGTTCTGAATAAGTTTGACTATCTAAATAATGTCAATTAAGTATACTTATCTATTATTTAGGTAACGCTTTCAGAACACAAATAGTCAGATTGCTCAATATCACCTTAAAATTATTAAGTACCTACTTAATCAAATAACGTTCATAAATTAATATCTACATAACGTCAATGGAGTTGACAATTTTATTGATTTTCTTGGTCAAATATCCAGTGAAACATTGCACCCTTACAAAACAGGGCCGGCTATTATTTAACAAAATAAAATCAATAGGTAAAAGGTACTTACTTGAAGCATGGACGAAGAACAATAACTTCAACGGCACCAATTTCTTCAACTTGAGATCATCGAATATCCTCTTGAAAAAGGAGCGTATGAAATGCATCTTGCCTGGGGACCTTTACCTTGTACTGCTGAGTAAATAATACTTAAGTATTCGAGTTTTGAAGGTGTTATGTCGGGAAGTTCTTTATCGTCCTTCCTCCGTCGTGCATGTTCGTTCGTTGTTTTTCTAGATGCATGGAAAATGTGTTTCTGTAAGAGAAGAAATATAAAATCAGAAAAAGTTAAAGTCCATTTTATTCTAAAGGATATAAGTGGTTTTGTGCAATAAAGAATAAAAGTTAATTGCCTACAACGTGCTACTACGACGTGTAAAAATATCAAAACATAAGTACTGTAAACTGTTTTTTTTATCGTTTACATCCTGAATAGGTATCGTGAATAAAGACCATTTACCATGTTATCATGTAGCATCAACAAAATAAGACAAAAAGAAATCAGCAGCTCCATACAAAATTGAATCTCCACCCGGCGATAATATATGGAACAGCAGATTTTTTTTGCATAATATAATAAATCATATTTTATTGATCTAACGTGGATAACTAACTACAACTAAATGGACTTCATTAACGATACCTAATATGTATTTAAAACATGTAATAACAATAAGTAACCTAATATGTGTTTAAAACAAACTAGGCACCTACCTACATTTAAAACATGACATAAAGACCACAGCTAGTCAACGCAGTGTATCTACAAACAATGTAATCGGTTATGTCGCTGGAGCAAATCCTACCTTTTGTCCAGATAACTCTCAAGCTGAAGAAAGGAACTTTTGACTCTACAATTTGGAAGGTTTCATAAAATTTATGAGGCAACGTTTTTAACTCGGTGTTTTCAAACATTATCGATAACATGGGTATTGGTACCTAGGTAATGGTATGGTGAGACTAGTTTTGTAATCACCTAGATGCATTTGAAGCATGCTCAGTCATAACAAGCATTGGCGCAGTAGAGCTGCGCGCGTACTGCAGCGCGGGAGCAGGTGACAAACAATGGTCGGCCACAATGGCGCCTCGTAACAAAATATAAGCAGAACACATCGACTCCGTGGACATCAAAACGCCACGTGGTCTACCCTATATTAATTGTAGTCAACTTATACGTATCTAGGTATTCAAAGTCATTGAAAGGCCAAGCCATGGTGTAGCTTACTGATCTGTCAAATTTCTTCAATCGAAACATCTGATTAGATGTCAATTGAAATTTATGGTCACTTGAGGAAATTTGTCAGATTGTGGTAACAAGACGTGTACCTAGCTGCCTTTACCTTACGTGAGTTTGGTTGGTTAGGTCCCTTAGATACTTATTGTAGAACTAGTATCTATCAAACAATAATTGTAAACATCTCCTTGATCGTAAGTATTGTCCTCTCTGATCAAGATTTACATGTTGACACAATTAGCAATATATTATCTAGGAGATAATAACTCCAACAATACAGATAGGTACGTAAGGTAGGTACACCTGTTAGGTCAAGTATCATCATTTATCTTCATAGTCAAGAAGGTAAGGTTTCTCTATCTACCTATAAACAATAGGTGGGTTCATACCTACATACTCTAACGAACCTGAAGAATAAAAGAACAACCCAAATTTATTTTTGAAAATATTCGGAAAACAGCGGCGCATACTTGACCTACAGAAGGTGGTCGGTAAAGGTAAATATATATTTGATGTTTTAATTATTTATTTGAAATGTATCCATCTAGAAATGGAATACGTGTTCAGAATAGTTTAGGTGTCCAAAAAATCTAGCCATGTGTTTAATCTAACTACATACTTAAATAAATAAATAATAAATATTTCACAACATCACGTACATTGATCTGACTCCGAGATAGGTAGCTCAAGCACCTGTGTTACGGATATCAGAATCAACAGTGGGATTACAAATATATACATATAATAACTTACATCTAATATCAATTATACCTAGCTACATTAACACTGCCGATGTCTGACTAAAACCTATTTAACACGCCTGGTACCTAAGAGCTCATAACGAAACAATAAATAGGCTTACAGTTAGGTACCATAGCCTAGACCAAAGCCTTGGTACTTGTCCATAAACATGAACCTGAATCATGCACTTTTGATAAACTAGATTGTACTATCTAAATCCAGGAATTGCTTCCAGATAAATTAGTCTTATTTTTTGTGTGTTACAATAGGGTAGGTATTAACTATTACTAAGCTCGAGATTTTACAAAATATAAATATTTTATCAAAAGATAGGTAAATAAATATGTGCCAATAGCAAAAATCTCGATTAAAAACATAACGTCTAGCCGGTTTTATGGTCATTCAAAGATTCATGGGCAAGTCCATTTTAAAAGTATGAAATTATTAAAAAATAAATATACCATTGAATAACCCATTCAATTTGCACCAACTATTATAATAGAACCATTGACATAAACGAAACATTTGATATAGCTACCTATACAAAATTCAAATGAAATGCACACAAAATACTTAGGTGTGACGTCACATATTAGTAGCCATTTCTATGGAACGTTCTGGGTTTGCCCAAAATAATGTGATTTTAAAGTTGTGATACCTATATCAGGTAGTTTTAATGAGAATCAAGTAATTCTTTCAACGATGTGTCTATCATTGAGAGGTCTTTTGATTACAAAAATAAAAAAAAAATCAAATACCGTATTCGGAGTCTAGGAAATCGTGAACCTTTGGTAGGTAGGTATACACATACCTACAAACAAGCTACCTTCTACTTAGGTACTTACCTTTATAACATTGAGTGCGCAGTTAAACTTACAATAATTAGGTAAACCTACTAACTTAATTTAAACTTCAGTAGGTGTAGGATTATGTATTATCTATGTGTAAGTACGTAGCTCATTGCAATTCCGTTTTAATTTTTAAAAAACGAAAGTCTGAACTGATCTGAAAAACGGATAATATTAAAAGGTTGGGGAAAAAGTCTTTTCGCATATATAGTATGTATGTAACTTGTAATAAAATCTCTTTGGCTATAGTATTTGTATCTGGCTGGTTTTGGTATCATTGAAAGTTAAAATTTTAAAGAACATAATTCCAAATTCAAATTAGGAAAATGTGTGATTTTCATTTGTTTCTCGTACTGTCAAGATGAGTAAATCTAATGAAGAAGTTCGATACATTTTAAAATTTTACTACAAAAAAGGTAAAATTACAACGCAAGCCGCGAAAAAAAATTGCGATGTTTATGGACCTAGTGCACTGTCTGTGAGAGTAGCACAAATTTGGTTTAAGCGTTTTCAATCCGAAAATTTTGATGTCAAAGATGCACCTCGCTCTGGTCGCCCTATTACGGATAAAATGGATGCCATTTTTGTAAAAGTGGAGCAAGATCGACATATCAGTAGTTACGACGTAGCTGAAGAACTGGAAATCGACTACAAAACAGTTTTGGCGCATTGGAAAAACGCTGGGTACACAAAAAAGCTATTAGAAAAGATATTTGGGTACCTCACGAGCTCACTGAGAGAAACCTAATGAGCCGTGTACTCATTTGTGCTTCTTTATTACGACGTAACGAAACCGAATCATTTTTGAAGAAGCTGATAACTAGCGACGAAAAGTGGATCACGTACGACAAGAACGTGCAAAAAAGGT
This sequence comes from Marasmia exigua, assembly GCA_019059595.1. NCBI lineage: Eukaryota > Metazoa > Arthropoda > Insecta > Lepidoptera > Crambidae > Marasmia > Marasmia exigua. The sequence goes on from CM032463.1 coordinate 18,978,993, forward strand.
CGTGGTCAAGGCCGGTCAGGCTTCACAGACTGTGGTGAAACCCGGGTTAACTCGCAATAAGGTGATGTTGTGTGTGTGGTGGGATTGGAAGGGCATTATTCATTATGAGCTGTTACCACCAGGCAGGACTATCGATTCTGAACTCTACTGCGAACAACTTATGAGATTAAAACAAGAAGTTGAGAGAAAACGGCCGGAATTGATCAACAGAAGGGGTGTGGTGTTTCATCATGATAACGCTATACCTCACACATATATAGCCACCCAGCAAAAAATAAGAGGGTTTGGTTGGGAGGTGTTAATGCATCCGCCGGATATTCCTGACCTTGCACCTTCAGATTTCCACCTGTTTCGGTCTCTTCAGAATTCTTTAGGCAGTGTTAGGTTAACATCACGAGAAGACTGCCAAATCCACTTGTCGCGGTATTTTGATGAAAGGTCCCAAAATTTTTATGGCAATGGAATCATGTCCCTACATACAAAATGGCAAAAGGTTATCGAACAAAATGGCACATACATACATACTTTGGTTAAATGTAAATAAACTAGGTATATTAAAAAATGTATTGAATTCTAAATTTTAAATCTGTTTTTTGGACCAAATTTGTTGAATATGAGCAGAATAGGGTATTTGAACAAGCTCGAGATTTAAAAAAATATAAATATTTTATCCAAATATATGTGCCAATAGCAAAAAATCTCAATTAAAAATATAACGTCTAACCGTTTTTATGGTCATTCAAAGACTCGTGGGCAAGTCCATTTTAAAAGTATAAATAAATAATTATACCATTGAATAATCCATACAATTTGCACCAACTATTATAACAGAACCATTGACATAAACGAAACATTTGATATAGATACCATACAAAATTCAAATCAAATGCATACAAAATGCTGTCGTGTGACGTCACATCTCAGTAGCCATTTGTATGGAGCGTTTTGGGTTTGCCCAAAATAATGTGATTTTAAAACTGTGATACCTATATCAGGTAGTTTTAATGAGAATCAATTAATTCTTTCAACGATGTTTCTATCATTGAGAGGTTTTTTGATTACAAAAATAAAAAAAATATCAAATACCGTATTGCGGATGGGTTTGGGTAGTGTGGTAAAATGAGTGTGATAAATTACCGTGGGATAGCCACACTTCGGCATGAATGGGCCGGCTCAACCGGAGTGATACCGGCCTCAAAGAAAACCGGCGTGAAGCAGCACTGTGCTGTGTTACGCTGCGTGAGTGAGGGTACCGGAGACCTAATAGTTTAAAGGTTGGCAGCGCACTTGTGACTCCACTGGTGTCGCGGGTGTCCATGGGCGGCGACAATCGCTTACCATCAGGTAATCCATCTGCTCGACTGCCACCTATCACATAAAAAAAATGATAATAAGTTATTAAAGGATACCTACCTACAATTTGCTATCGTCTGTGTGTCTGTATCTACTCGTTAATTTAGGTAAGTAGATGAGAGTGCTGCGTAAGCGTTGTCATTTCCTAGATACCTACCTATATTTCTTGTAAAAACTATCCATCATCAGAAAAATAACTTTAAACGGGGAATAATATCCATTTATGCGAAGACAGATTGATCAGGTTGTTCTAATCCAAACTGTCTCATTTTCGTTAAGATTAATATAATAAGCTTACTGTATTCGATTTATATGTATATTTATACTGTATAAAATTACTTACACAGATTAGGTATGTTCAATATTTTAATTGATAGAAAGTGCATATTGCGTAGTGATATGTAGAAAAGAAAAATAACCTTGAAATCATCGAATAAAAGGCCAACTCACCTTAGTCACAAGTTAACAAAACCTTATCGAAGAACTTCACAGCAGGAGATTTAATCGTTTTATTCCCGTAAACCTGCCACTAAAAATTCACTCGTAATTTTGAATAAATAATAAAATAATTGTTCTTATGTCACGTGGTACAAAAACTAGTGTTATTTTTTTATGGAAAATTTAGTTTACGTTTGTGTTTAATACGCAGAGCGCGCATCAGCATGGGTGCGCGGCGCGTGCGCGGCCGCGAGTAAGAAAGTTTTGCGCGGCACTGCCGCAAGCGCAAGTCGCAAGCAACCCTGTGCGTCGTCCTCCTAATAGCAAACACCATCCATGCGACGACACCAAGCAACTAGACTGTACAATTTTACGCAGTGAAAGGTATACCTACAAAGTCGACTGTTTTCTATACGAGCAACAAGTCTATGAGCGATCAACGACCCACCAACCAGTTTAATTCTCCTACGATTGTTCAAGTTACCTATGTATAAATTCACAATCACCTAGAGAACGACTATAACAATTTGGCTATTTGAATACTTACCACTTGAGATATTCGGGTAATACATTAATACTGCCTCTTCTATATATTAATTAAATGTCTATACAGGATGGAAAAAAACTACTTGCCTTAAATCCATACGCGCGCGTCACCCATACGCCAGTCAAGCCGGCGCGGCAGCGCATCATCTACATAGAAATAAACCGTGCCGCGACTCCAGTTGTCGTTATTTATTAAGAAAACCGCGCCGCGCCGCCACCTCGACGCGCCCTAGGCGTAGATACCTAGGTTGGTATCTACGCCTTAGGCTACTTGCTCGACCATGTCTGTTTTCTTTACTGACTTAGTGGGAAGAAAGGAGGGAATACACTACAAAACTAAAAATCGGCTTACGTAGGTAGGTATGAATGGCCCCGAAGTAGGTAGGTAGGTACTTAGTTTCCAACTAACGAACTACAAAAAACGACCCGTTTGGAACATTGGTAGTGGTGGTAATGAACGCTACCTTTGGTGCAAGGGTTGCAGGTTCGATCCCCGCACACTACAATCATTTGTGTGCATGAACATGTCTGTTTGTATTGGTCTGGGTGTTTTCTATGTATTATAAGTATTTACAAAAGAAAAGTATTAAACGTATATATTTGTAATCCCACTGTTGATTCTGATATCCGTAACACCAGGTGCTTGAGCTACCTATCTCGGAGTCAGATCAATGTAAGTATGTGATGTTGAGAAATATTATTATTCTTGTCCTATAAAGTTGTCTGGTCTATGGTAGTGGTAGTATGTTGTATTAGTCCTGTCCCAGTATATTTTAAAGTCCTTTTTCTAAAACTGCGTCTGGTTATAGGTATTTATAGTATGGTATCTTTTGTTTTACAAATTGGTATTTGAATGCTAAGTATTGATGAATCATTGCTGCTACTTTGATCATGCCGGTGCTTATAATCTGTTTGTACAATAGCTTTACAAGCGCCTGTGATATGCTGGATTGTCTCATTGTTACTATGGCATCTTCAACATATATCAGTGACGGTGCTGTTTTTCCAGATGTGTTTCTGATAATTTTTGGTATTGACCACCTGATCCTGGATAGCCAGCATAAAAGCTTCAGTCTCCGGGAACAATTCACCGCGATGCAGCCACTCATTTGACGCTGATTTGTCAACGTATGGTTGATGCAGGTCCTGATAATGTTTTTTGACGCCGCTGGACAGAACCAGCAGTAGTATCCGGTGTTCCACAGGGGTCCGTTTTGAGACCCCTGCTCTGGAACATCGGGTACGACTGGGTGTTGCGAGGCGCGCTTCTCCCGGGTATGGGTGTCATCTGCATAACAGACTACTCACCGCCCGGGGGAAGTCCTTCCGGGATGCAGCGCGCCTCGCATTGGTCGGCGGCGATCTGGCCGTCGGCCGTATCGGCCGGCTGGGGCTAAACTTAGCCCTGGCCAAAACCGAGGCCCTTTATTTTCCCGAGCCTCGGGAGAGCCGACCACCCCCCGGCGCAGCCATCCGCGTCGGGGGGGTGGACATCCCTGGTGGGGGCCGAGATGAAGTATCTCGGCCTCACACTGGATCCGCGCTGGCACTTTGGCCCCCACTTTAGGGGGGTGTCAGCGCGGGTCCTAAAGGCATTAGACCACCTTTCGTGGCTGCTGCCGAATTTGGGAGGGCCGGGAGAGAGGTGTCAGGCGGCTATACGCCGGTATCATCCGCTCCATGGCCCTCTACGGGGCCCCGATCTGGGCGGAGGCCCTGAGCTGGAGGGGCAATGGGCTCTTAAGGAGGCCGCAACGGGCCATTGCCTAGCGGGTCGCGAGAGCCTACTGTCCTTCCGGATGGTGCAGGTACTTTCCGGGCATGGTTGCTTCGGTAACTACCTGCACCGTATTCAGCGGGAGGACACTCCTTCGTGCCACCAGTGCGGCGCGGCGGAGGACTCGGCGCACTACACATAGATGGTGTGCCCGTCCTTCGACCAACAGCTGTCCGCACTGGTCGCGGAGGTCGGACATGACCCCTCTTTGCCCAACACAGTTACAGCTATGCTGGATAATGAGAGGGCCTGGTCGGCCTTCACCCACTTCTGCGAAGAAGTGGTGGCGCAGAAGGAGGCGGCGGAGCGGAAGTGCGAGACTAACCCCCTCGCAAGGCCCGCTCCGAGCAAGGAGAGGACGAGTTCGGCGGAGAACTCTTCGTCCTCTCCGTGGAGGTGGCCAGCCGGCAACAGGGACGGGGGTCCTTGTGCCGGCACTGTCATTGGCACCTCCACCGCTCGTTGGGGACGGCTCAGCTCTTCCAGCTGTCCCCAACCCCCCTCCTAGCCTGAGGAGGGGCGTGGCCGCACACCCCGTGTAGGGGCCTGTGGGAGAGTTGGGTTGCGGGGAATAGCCTCGTGCAGTTCCCGTGACCCCATTCTATACCCACGGGTGGTTGAGCCCCGGGAGTTTTAGTGGGTATGCCCTCAGGTCGCTTCTTGTTAGAAGAAGCGGCCCGGAGGGTGAGTCCCACAGTACCCTATCGTCGTCCATGTAGTGACTTCTGCTTCCATGCAAGATCTTTCTTAGGATCAGGCGTAATACGTTCAGATGGTTGTTCACTGCTATTTTGTAAGTTAAGTGGGGTTAGAAGAGTGTCTGATCGATTAACTGTATTATGGAATGATGAGTGTGTTGCTTTTTTGTGAAAGAAGTGCCGAAAGAATTGCTACTTGATCTGGTTCATTCACTGGAATGGAGAATCCGCAAGTATTGTTGTTGAGCATATTAGAAAGAGGGTTTAGGGCTAGACAAAACCAAAGTGGGCTAAGTGCATCTCCTTGGAATATGCCTCTTTTTATTGGTGGCTATGTTTTCAGTACATAAGATGGTGTTATTGTTTACAAGTTTGAGGCTAGTTTTCCATTCTGTCATACATGTTTGGAGGAATTTGATTAGAGTCGGATGAATTTTGTAAAGTTTCAGGACATGAAGGGGCCAGGAATGCGGAACGGAGTCCTATGCCTTACGGTAATCAATATAACTACATGGTGCTAATATCTTTTTTATATTTTAAAGCTTGCTTTATAATCACTGTGTCTATTCTTAGTTGCTCTTTACACCCTTGGCTATTTCTTCTGCAGCCTTTCTGCTCCTCTGCTAATATTTTGTTGTCTGTAACATGTTTGTATATAATATCCGTGATTCAATATGTAATAATTTTGTATATTGTTGGTAGGCAGGTGATCGGTCGATATTTGCTTGGGTCCTGTAAGTTATCTTTGCTTTTAGGTATCATGTAGGTTAATCCTTGCGTTATATATGATGGTATCAAACTTGAATCCTGTAAGAAATTATTAATGTGTTTTAGTAGATTTACGTGGATATTTGTGAACCTTTTGTAACCAGTAATTCTGTATCTTGTCTACACCAGGTGCTTTCCAGTTGTGTGTCTTGTTGATTACCATTATTAGTGTATCTAGCGATATTTCTTCAAAATACATTTAATTCTCACAACATCTCATACATTGACCTGATTCCGTACTAAGTAGCTTAAGCACTTGTGTTACAGATATCAGACAACAGAGGAACACAAATATATACTTAAATACATATATTACACCCAGACACTGAACAAACACAAGTGTTCATCGCACGAATGTTTGTCCAGGGTGGGGATCGAACCCACGACCTTTGGCGTCAGAGGCAGGGTCACTACCAATTGCGCCATCCGGTCAGTCATTGCGTTTATATTATTTGTGTTATTTGTCTCTGCTTGAATCCATTGTGCTTCCTCGTTGTGTTGCACGGGGGTTGACCAGATGTTAGCCCAGAACTGATGCAACTCATCTTGTGATGATAGCGTCTCGTTTGTACTGCTTGTTGTATTTTGCGTATCACTTGCTAACTGCCTGTAGAATTGCTTTTCATTATTATTAAACTGCGCGTTTTGTTCTTTCCTAAGTGAACAATTATTATATCTCTTCAGTCGACTAGCTGCTGCATTTAGTTTTTGCTTTAATGTGTCTAGTATTTTAATATCAGTATTGTTTGTCTCTTCATGTCATGAGTGTGTACTATAAGTCTTTCTTATTTGTTTATGTGTAATTCTGACTAGAATTACACATTGAACAAATAAGAAACTAGAAATAGGAGACTTCCTATTTCTAGTTCCTCTTAAATATTGTCAATGTTAGTGCAATGTATTTTCTAAGGTAATTAATTTTATTGTTAAGTCTTTTTTTTCCAAAGTGGGGTGTTGTCATTATTCTTCTTGTTTCCACTAATGTTTTCCTCCGACCTTATTTATGATTATTATTAAAAATATTAATGGGCAAACAAATCGTTTTGTTAAGTAGGTAGAATGTATGATTATGTAAGGTAGGTATGATTGACTGTTTGTAAAAGATCCTAAGGTCTTCGAAAGAGGTAAAGAGGCGTAGAGGATCAAAGTAGATTAATAAGTAAGTACTAGTAGGATAGTAGGAGCGCGCGTCGCGACCGGTTGAATCAGTCACACAATGCAATAGGCACAAAGGATCAATCAGGAAGCAATCGTGTAGCCATGCATAGTCAGTCGATACCTAAACCTGCCTACAACCATTTGCATCTTGCCTACTTTACTAAATGCAAAGACTTATGGCAGCCGGAAGAGTAGGTATTTAAGTATCTAGGTATTATATGAATATGATACCGAAAGCCACGAGTCTTTTACTCACTCGAGTATAACAGTTAGGTACTTCCCTTTAAACCTACTTACCATTTTGAACCACTTATCTGTTATACTTATACATCATCATTATTAGATAATGTATCAAATAGGTAGGTTCTTAGCTAAATACCTACTCTAGGGGACTAAGGTGCAGCGAACTCCCCGAGTGGCCCCGCCGGTAGTGTTTGCTCCTGTGCCCTTTTAGAGCCAGAGGAGCTGCTTACCGGCCGGGTCCGGTGTCCCCTGGGAAACGGCAGGTAGTAATTAAGGCGACCCATATTGCTACCCGATGGCTAACGGTTACACAACCGGTGGACCGGCCCCGTCTTGCGATCGCGCCGAATCGCACCTCTCTGATGACTGGTGTTTCTTTTGGCGGCGCATTCGCAATAGGACCGAGAGAGGAGTCTGGCTTTTATATAAGTCCCTATGACTGTCCGTAGGTTGGCGGGTAGCGTGCCATCCGGTCTCGGGCGCTGGCGTGGGCCAGACTGGTGCCTTCGGGAGTACCCGCGAAGCAGGTCGCCCAACGCGCCTGTGTTTTTTGTCAGGCCTGGGGGGGGCTGTGTCCGCTCACGCAGGTTGTTTATGGAAGCGTGCAGGTTCGCTTCACCTTCCCCGCGACACTCGCATCACAAACCAGCAATGTGGGCGCCGCCCTGTCGGTGGGGTGTTTACTTGAAGGGCAGTGGGAGCTTTGTGTTAAATATTAAGTATGCTTGTTGATATGGTAAAGTTGTTTCTAATGAAAATTGTTATTTAGGCCAGTAGGCTTAGTAAAGACAGTAGGTAGATAAGTATAATAAGTTTAATAATGTTAATATTCTATTATTTGCACGCCTGCTGGCAAGCTGGATACCATGACTACGAAATACCATTTGTAAGACCATGTATCAATGTGTATTTTGGCAAATAAATAAATGTTTATGTTTATGTCCGGGAAAGCGTGCCTCTGTCCTTGGTTTGATGCGGTGCCAGGATTCGTCCGTCGAGCCCGTATCCTACCCCGTAGTCCTGGATATGCCGGGAAAAGATGCAGTGGTTTTAGTCGGTAGGCCCATTGACCGACCTCACTAATGTTCATCTATTGGTGAAGCCTCAGTCATGGGAGAGCCCGACACCACAGATAATACATATATACTGAGACATAAGGCGCAGTTGAAAGGCGGCGACGTCAGTCCATTGCACTCCGGATTGGCGGCATTTCCATTGCGCAAAAAAAATGGTACCTACTCTACCGTCTACCGCGTAACCACATTAAGGTCTAAGAAATTAGACTATTTACCTATTTAATAATTATTATCGTTTTGCACATCGTTGGTCAACAAAAAGTACCTATGGTCTATCCACTTAAGGTGACGGGTAGGGCACACTAGCGACGCCAATCGATTTTAATTTTTAGCTACTAAACCGGATCTATTTTAAACATTTGATTCACGTTAAAAGTGGCCGCTTTTGGCTGTAATTAATTTTTCGCGTACAAACACAGACCCAACATTTGTGTATGGCTATTTAATAAATAGTATGTATTTGCCAAGAGGTTGTAACCCCGAAATTGTTTAAAATAGATCCGGTTTAGTAGCTAAAAATTAAAATCCCTACCCGTCACTTTAATCGTCTTTTATAGGTAATATGCTAATAACATGATCTATCTATCTACATATCTATGTCATGAAGTAGGTATAAAAAGTTCTAAAGACATCCAGGGTTAGGAAATAGGTTGGAAATATGTGAAAAAAAACATTTAGGTATAATAATATCTTTATTTTAAATCACCATCCATCACACAGTCACACTGTAATTTCATTAATATTGTTCTAAGTTACAAACCTAGTAAGTAGCCAGCCTCTTTTTACTTATAAATCTAGGATCTTAAAGAAATATTCCACTTCTAATAGGCCATCTTCTGCCAAATCGCTACAATGGATTGCGTTTTGAACTTTGGTTTTACCCAATTTTGCTCTCATTGTATTTGGACGTAATAACCGTGCGATTTCCTGAATAAAATAAATACTTTAAGGCATCAGCGAAATTAGCGCCGCCAAAAGATTTAAATTGATTGTGGCGATTATGAGAGATGTTTCAAAAGTTCTCTTTTAAATACTTGAAGGAAAGTATAATCAGTTTGTTTTTTGAGACAAACTTATGAAATAATCATTTCTTCCGACAAGTAACAATAATCTTCATAATTGCAAGTAGCCACTTTTAGCTATTATTGTTACTTGACGCGAATATAAATATATATAAGCGTCTCAAAAAAATGATTTGACTAAGTATTAAAGGATGAACTTTTTAAAAAAATATATCATCATCGCTACAATCAATATGGCTGTGCTAATTTCGCTTTAAGAACAAAATTATTTTTTTTCACATTTATTCAACAAAAAATCTACACAAGGATGTAAACTTACAGGATCTGATGGCCCTACTAATTTCCTAAACTCTACTGCAGTATTGAGACTCTTATCTTTGGCAACAATCTCCATAGCCACACATGGACCACTGGCTAGCTCTTCCACCATTCCCTGGAAAGGTAAATTCAATTCAATTCAATAGCCTGTTTAATTAGAAAAGGGTTTTTTTTTATTGTACATATATTCATTAGTATATTTGATATTATTATTACTAGGCCTTTGCCAAAGGGCATACAGGAAAGGTAAATAAAGCATTAGTAATTTTTGAAGAAATACTGCATTTTCAGACTGAATTTTATTTTTACTGTGTCTAGAATAACATGTTAAGTTCTGTTATTTTTATTGGATGGAACACATACCTTATATTCAGGTACGATTCCTTTGTATACTTCGTAAAACTCTGCAGCATTTATATTTTCCACAATGAACATGTTAAGAGCAGTGACATCAAAGCCTCCTTCATGAATTGCTTCCAGAGCAGCGCCAAGTTTCCCCTCACGAATGGCATGGGGTTTTATCACACATAGTGTACAATTGGAGAGAGTTGCCGTCAGTCTAAGCCGTGTGGACCGCAGAGGTGGAGGAGGAAAGAAGTACTCTAAGTCCTGTAAAATGTAATAAATATATATCAAAATAAGGAAAAAGACCTGTGGCATTGGGACAGCAGATAATTTTGTAGCAATTTTATTGTAATAAAAATACAGTTCTACTTATTATTATTAGGAGCCTATCATGTTCCACTGCTGGGCAACGGTCCTACTCTTTCTCCAGATTTATCGATTTTGGGCAAGTCAAGTTTGGAGTTCTACTTGGCAAAGTACAAAATAAAAATAGTTAATTACCTACAGCACATCCTTGTTTATCCTCCTAAGGCTGAGACAGGAGACAGTAGAAAATCAATGTGTTTGTCATTGAAAATTATTACTGGCCTTACGATTTTAAACATTGTAAGATTTATGAGGGCATAATGCCCTAATAAACATGAATAATGAAACATGCTGTTCACACTTATTAGTCTTCTATACTTACTCTACACTTATTAGTAGTTCACACTTATTACAGCCTAAATAATATAGAATAACATGCCTTGTTGTACTGTACCTACTGTATCTCTGTTTAGTGTGACCAATAAATAAATAAAAAATAAAATAAAAAAATCATCTCTAACATGCTAGTTGCTTAAAAACTTCAAATATAATTGAATAAAATAAAACTAACTTCAATAGCAGCATCAGGGTCTGGTGCAGCATGTACACAGTTCCTAATTGGATCTAAGCCATATAAAGCTCTAATGGTGTCAGGTGCGGCCTTCAATGGATCCTGATCTCCCACTGTTTTGATACAAACTGACACTGCATCTTTTCCCACTAATTCTAGCCCATATACAAGCTGGCCTGTCAGGTACTCCATCAAAAATCTGTAATTAGGAAAGCCATCCGCCATGATGGTCTATTAATTATCTGGGCTATGACGTCACTGTTATTGTGAGCAATATGCATGTCTGTCATGACCTTTACAATTATCAAGGCATATAAATTAAAGACCACAAATAACCTGAAACTGGAGTTCCAATGTTTTGTTGTTTACAATTATTGGGCTAATTGTAGCCCTTAATAGGCAAGTTGCCTCATGTCACCATTTATTAAAATAACTTTTAATTCAAATATTATTCTGTATAAGGGTCCGAAATATATAAACTTCAATAAATAAAAATAAGGGATTGCTGTTAAAATTCAACTTAAACCCGTTTTATTTTTACTTTTTTTTTCTTGATTGAAAACACCGTCCCCCATGGTTCTATGTCACCATTATTGTAAACAACAAAACGTTGAAATGCAGTTTCTTACTGCTTTTATAAATTAATTATATAATTTTACACCTAAGTAGTTTAATAAACTTAGAGAAAATGAAGACTGTTTCCATTCTAGATATAGTTAAAAAAAACTTTTTAAATCAGTCAATCAATAAATCACTATTAAAAGAAACTTACGGGAATGTCGGGTCAGTTAGCATTTTTCTGTAGATACTATTAATATCGTCTGCAGTAAGGCGAGCCTTCTTCATCCTAGTTACACGTAGACCATGCTCAAAGAAATGAGTTAATATTTTGCCTGCAATCTTAGTAGGCACAGGCTTAATCATAGCAAATGTACTGTAAAAATATAGGAAATTTAAAACTTTATAACGATTATTTTTAAATAGTTACATTACATTAAATAACATTAAGAAGGGAATAGACAACAACATAATTATGATGAGTAAACCTACACTTGCATATCTTTCTGTAATTTTCTCCTAGTGTCTTCACAAGCAAAATCCACTATTTTAATAAGGCGACCTAAAATATAGAGAGTACAACCGATGTAAAAACTATCCAGGGTGATGCCATTCACTTTCACCCGCCTCACGAAAGTTTTTCGGTTTTTTAAATCAAACATCTCAAGTGTATCATCTGTTGGATAAAAAAATACGTTAAACCGTCGAACCAGGCTTGCTTGGTTGTCATACCATTCACCGATAAAGGAATATTTGTCTTTATAAGCCCCTTCCTGAAAATTAATAATACATATATTTATTCTGTAAATATTTTAGTATTCAACAATAAAAAATCGTTGCTATACCATAACGAGAACGTAATTAGATTAATTGGTTGTAAAAATAAGCACAAATCAATTAAAAATGCTTAAAATATCGATAAAATAATAGGTACAAAATCGTTAGGGCCGCAATTTAATTTAGGTACCACAACAAAACAAACTTTCAATTATTGACATATTATGACAGCTATACCATTGACAGTAGGGATGTATGTTTTATTACTATCTGTATTCCATGAATAAAGTTCAAAATAATCGAATATGTTGTTCAATTTTACCCGACTACGGCGAAGAAAAAAGAGGGTTATGATTTTGACCTGTATGTATTATATGGTTGTTCATCTGTTCCCTCATGACTTCTAAACTAACTACTACTACTAACTAGTAGTTATCATATTTGAACAAATGAGGTATCGTTAGAAGCGTCTTAATTGTCTTCTGGTTATAGGCTACATAACGTCACGTTAATTTGACTACAGCGCCCTCTAGGGGACTTAGAGTAAGGACCTAAAAAAAGTTTTGCTAGGCGGTACCGGATGGCGGTATCGACGACCTCAATAGAGTCTCCCGACAAGTGGGTCTGAAAAATGAACATGGACAAGACGAAAATTATGTCAAATTTCACCATGTCGTAACCACTGCTTGAAAGGTTGAAGCTCTACACTGGCAGTTGTAGACGATGATTACATCTACCTCGGAGAAAAAGTCCAGCTTGGTAAGTCCTAACTTCCAGATAGAGGTCGATCGACGAATCCAACTCGTCTTGGCAGCGTTGGGATAGCTACGTCAATATATTTTGCAGATCTACCGCAGTGTCTCAAGACGAAAGTCTTTAATGCGAGTGTGTTGCAAAGTGTCAAAGTCGCCCAGAGAGCAATTGAGAGGGCTATGCTCGGAGTCTCCCTGCGTGATCGTATCAGAAATGATGAGATCCGCAGGATAACTAAGGTCACAGACGTAGCCCAAAGGATTGCATGCCTCAAGTGGCAGTTGGGGCGAAAAGTTCCTCGAGTGGAGGCCACGTACAGGAAGTCGCAGCCGTGGCAGGCCTCCTACAAGGTGGACCGACGATCTGTTGAAGATCGTGAGAATCCATTGGATGCTGGAGGCACAGGACCGATCTGTGTGGAGAACATTGGGGGAGGCCTATGTCCAACAGTGGACGTCTATTGGCTGAAATGATGACCGTGTGGGGTGAGCTTTTTTAGCATATTTCAAATATGTAATTTTATTTACATAACTAAAAATATGTTAATTAAAAATAGAGTTTAAAAACTAAAACCCGACTACCAAAAAATAAGAAAGCACAAAACAAGAAAACTGTCACTGCTGAAATTATTATGCCGTATTGCCGTGGTCAGTTCAGCAGAGACAGTTTTCTTGTTTCGTACTTTTTACAGCGTAATTATTTTGGTAGTCGGTTTTAGTTTTTAAACTCTATTTTTAAATCCATTTAATTATGTCGTTCGGTTTAATTCAGTTTAACCCTTAGAAAATTTAAAACGGGACGTGTCATGTGGACAGCGTTCCCCTCTGCCAAAATATATGACCAACGTAATTCAACGTTTAGGTATTACTATAAAATCGCCATTTCGAATTCGTATCTGTCGCTGAGCAGAACTCGTCAAAATGGTTGTCGTGCAGTTTTTACTTGCGAACGACGATCAGAAAAATCAAATTTATCTTTCTTATTTATTTCACGGAGTAATAACATATCTCATCTACATATTTTGCGACAGAAACAATCCCAAAAAAATATTGGGCGATATTGTGGTACGGATACCATGATTCACGATGTTGATGAGTGTTGTGACAATGATAGAAAGAATGAATTATTAACGTCTCACTATTTGACTTTTTATGTTACTACCTGAGGAGAAAGGCTTTTCTTTTTACTCGACTGTATTAGAAGGAGGTTAAATAGAAATTGAAAAAAAGAGACAGAATGACAAATGCACGGTAAAGATAGTGGTCGTTGTGAGAATTATTGAAGAATAAATACGAGAAACAATAATTAAAAAGCAAACTATTCAATTCTTCAGTGCTACCTATATTGACCTATGGATGCCAAATTTGGGCTTTGAACAAAAATGTTGCCAAAAAACAGTAATCTAGCAGAGAGACAACCAAAACTCCGAGGGTGACAGAACACCCCCACGTATTATAATATCTGTGCCCCCCCCCCCCCCCCCAAACGCCTCGCTTCCGAAGAAGCGATGGTATGCGATTGCCGCCGTCCATGGACATTCGCAACACCAGTGGAGTCACAAGTGCGCTGCCAACGTCTAAAATCCGCAATGAAATGAAAAACTCACGCATGAAAATGAAATAAACTGCCCGCGGATCGATATCTAGGATCGGTACCTACTCTCCTCTTTCTTTTCAATAATTTTGATTAACAATTCTCCAAATAAAAGTACTAATAACTTCTTTTCTATTATTATAGTATTCGATTCACGTTTGTTTATAGTACATATCGATTATTCACTATAATCAAAGTTTTTTAGTAGGTCACCTCTCTATGAAGCTAAAATTTATAAACGTCAATGTGACTTATTAGTTTGGGTCCACTATGGCCATAGATTATACATATACCTGTAATGTTAGTTGTAAGATTTTGAATAAATAAATAAATATAATAAGAGAACTATTGGCGAGGCAAAGACATAGAATTCGGCATCCTAAGTCTATGGGCAAAGATTATGCGCACTCCCCTAGCGGCAATAATTGGAAGCTCTCTATGAACGACACTTTGCTTTATTGAAGTAATGTTTGGTTAAAAGTTTTGATTTATTAATGTTCACGACTAAATAATAATAACCGGCTGCTAATAAAGCAGAAATACGAAGTATTGTTGCGTTCCTCTATGTAATACGTACGCAGCTTCGGGAATAAGTTCCTATAAGACAAAATTATGAAGTTGAACATTTATATGGAAGACTGCTTTAAGAACAATCAAGCCAATTTCACTAGAAATGAGTTTGTTCTCATAATTTTCTGGCTACAAAACTATTTCGCACTCGTGGGGTGCGAGTATAGACGCAAATAGTGCGCCGCCATTTCTGATCCCATTCTTTATCCGCACAGGTTGTACCTACATACAGATTTTTTATTGAAAATCGTGTCATACTTAATTACATATAATTCAGTAGAAATAACAAAATATGATTTTCATCTAATGAAACTCTTCTGATCACTAAATATTTTCCTGTTTCACTTTTTAAATTTCCTCACCAGAACGCAGTGGTCTGTTATATTCTGCCGACGCTTTTATTATATCTATTATTGATATCATTATTGTCACCACATTTAGGTATTCCAAAAATAAAGAGAATAATAACCAATATCCCGTAAAGTTGCATGGAAAACTTCAATTCGTCGTTATTAGACAGCTTCCCGAAAATTGACACCAGATGTGCTAGTGAGAATCTTTGCCTCGCCAATAAACATGTTTGAGTTGAGTTATGTACTTTTAAATATCAACAAAAATATATTATGTAGATAAACAACGAATCGTAATCAATCATTGAGTTCAAAATCTTCATAACAATTTGAGTGACGACCCGTTTGGAATAGTGGTAGTGAACGCTGCCTTTGGTCCAAGGGTTGCGGGTTCGATCCCCGCACAGTACAAACATTTGTGTGTATGAACATGTCTGTTTGTATTGGTCTGGGTGTTTGTATGTATTATAAGTATGTATTTACAAAAGAAAAGTATTATATGTATATATTTGTAATTCCGCTGTTGATCCTGATATCCGTAACACAGGTGCTTGAGCTACCTACTCGTATCTCGGAGTCAGATCAATGTATGTGATGTTGTGAAATATTTATTTATTATTTTTTACTTGACATCCTTATGACACTGGCAACGAATATTTTTAGAGGAGGATGGATTTCAATCGTGGATGGATTCGTTATTTGAAATAAGATACTAGATACGTTAAAACGAATATCTTAGAGAAGAGAAACATACTACTTATACAGGGTGGCCCATCCATAGGCGTCCAAACGAAAAATTTAGAAGCTCTATGCTATGGGGTATCCAAATCACCCCCATGCATGTTCAGCGATTTTTTGTATTTTAGGAGCTAGAATTACTTTAAATAAAACATCTACACAGGTAAAGAAATTATTTACCTGAGTCGTGGTTTCGGCGAGCGCGACCAATGAAACTGGTTTGTGCTAGTGAGACAGCTAGCGACGCCAGCGGCGTCATTAAAAAATGCATTAATCGGCCTCAAGGCCAGTTACAGGAGAAAAATCACAAATTAAGGTCTAATTTTTATGAATGATATTTATTGTCACAGGTTCTTAACAGCACTCTGGCACCCCTTATTAATTTTTTATTGGCCCTTAACATTTTTGACTGCATAACTCTAACAGTAATTTTTAAGCTTCAGATATTTTTTTTGTAAGTTCTGCAATGTTTAGCCAAACCGTGTTATTTTAGGTGTTAGCTATTTCCATAATGATTAATTACACAAAAAAAACATCTGTAATTGTTAGGATTAAAAGATAAAAAAGGAGAATCAATGCCGAAATAAAATATTGAAAAATATTTCTAGCTCCTAAAATACAAAAAGTCGCTGAACATACATGGGGGTGATTCGGATACCCCATAGGATAGAGCTTCTAAATTTTTCGTTTGGACGCCTATAGATGGGCCACCCTGTATAGTGATCTGTGCATACTTATTCATGAAGGTTTTTTTATTCATGTGATATAGGTACTCTTTGTACCTAAATACTACGTCATAGAGAAAAGTTATGTACGCTACGTCAACTTGGTCAGTGGCTACGTCAAGGGCTTTGAATGGGCTTTGAATAAAAGGCGAAAGAGAATATAATCACTACGCTATAATAAAAGGCTTTGCTAAAAGGTCAAGGGAGTGTCCGTCAAGCAGAGTCTAGGGACAACTTGTCTGTGCAAGGGACGCATACCGAAGCAAATACTAAAAAATATACTTACCTAGGTTGTGCCTAGGTATACCAACGGAAAATATAATATCTACCTTGATAACGATCACATTTAAAACTTTTCATTAGAGTGGTTGTAATTTTGGAGTAAAATGGTGATTATAATTCCTCATTGAAATGTTTCCTCACAAAACGCATTACATTCTAAGTATCGGAAACATATTTACTCACTATTTAGAACATGCAGTAACTACAGGTGTCGTGGCAGCACTAGCTCCTAAGTAGGTACATACCGACCACGATCAGAAGGCACTTCAGTGATGTTGTAAAATGTTTTTTCTATACCGTGATCGGACTGTAGGTAGGTAGAGTCTGCGCCACGAAAGAAGTCCCCGAAAAGCGCGCTTAAGTCGCCATCAACATTCAAATTTGGGCTTTATTCTCATAGACACAAGGAATCTCAAATTTTAGTTCCCTGTTTTTCTGCGGGCTTCTTTCGTGGCACGAACGGACTCTACCTACATTTCAGATTATAAACGTCTGTCCTCAACAGTTCTCTTTTTCAGGTTTACGATTACTTCGACAAGTACACATTCCTATGTGAAATGTTTGATGAAGACGCTGAAGAAATCGTAGAGTTGATATTAAACTTTTTCCCTTTCGACAACTCCGTCCAAGTGATTAACGCCAAAAAAGGCAAAAACTTACTGCGAAGAGTCCAACTACCGACTATTAATCTAGCAATGTTACAAATAGGAAATATAATCAATGTTTTCTCAAAATTACTTCTAATAACTGACTGTGCCCCAGCTACTAGAAGAAGCTTGTTTGCAAATGTTCAGAGGTAGATTATATAAAATAGATACTTACCTACTACCTAGATAAAAAGCCAGTTTGCTCACTACAAAATAAGTTTTCCGTGTTTTTGAGTAGACAAATTAAATAATAAAAGACCACCTCGATGGCGCAGTGGCTAAAGTGTTGCGGTCGAACGCAGAACGTCCCGGGTTCGAGAAAATAATCATTTCTAAATTGACGGGTTGTGTGCTAAAAGACACCTAGCTAATAGTCATCTAGTACTACTAGATGTAAGAATACCTACTCATTGTCCTTACAGAGAATGCCCAAGTTTGATGTGATTTAATTGGTGATCGATCAGTGTGATACTGTCTAGCATGCGTGCCTACCATCTGTATCTCACTTCCTGAAAATCTTTTCTAAATAATCCTACCCAGCTACACACTGAACTGCAGCATGCACTTTGATCACTTGGAAAGGGATTAGTGTACATAACTACGAAAGTAGATAATACCTACCTATTGCATATAAGACAAAATCCTACGTAGAGAGTACTTTAGCTACCGATCTACTTACCGAGTAAGATACCTAATTACTTCACTGACTACTGTCAGTGAAGCTTTTTCTAGGTACTTAGGTACTAAATACTTTTTTTGCCAACAGTACCTTTGCACTCATAAAACCTGTACCGCCCAGTGAACATGGAAAAATAATAACGTACATAATGAAGAATGGGTTTCGTATAGTTCGTATGAAAAATGGGAAAATAAGTAAAGACTTTGCAATGACACTTTACAATAGTATTGCTGGAAACAGCTTGATGCCGTTAGTATCTTAAAATTGATTACCTTCACAAGATATATTTGTAGTCTTTAACCCGCCATGCGCTCGGTAGCCAGTGCGCCATGGAGCGCAGTGGCTAGAGAGCTAGGCGACATCTTTCTGTCATGAAGTTACCTATCAATCTCAACGCGGACTCAGTAAGTTCTAAGCAGGTCTTTGACCCTGTGCCTTCCCCAAGGCAGACATTGGATAACGTAAAGCCGTTCTGCGCCCACGTTTTTAGTTTCGTAATGGCTAATTATGATAGTAAGACAAAATATTGAAATACATTCGAAGGATAATAATCGATTACGTCACGGCTGGAGAAGTCATAGGACTCGAACTAGTAGCCGCTGATGCTGTACCCAAGTGGCGCCGGTGTCTTGGAGCCACGGATCCGAAAGAAGCCGCTCCCGGTACCCTGCGGGCATTATACGGAGAAAATAAACTAAAGAACACAGCTCATGGGTGTAACACTTTAGAAGATGCCACAGAGGTGATAGTTAAATATTTATCCTTTAAAAATAATGAAATCCTACTTACTTACCTAGCCTTAAACAGCTCAGTAGGTACTGTGATAGTAAAGTATAGGTAGTGGTACTTTCTCTTGATGTCTTGCATACTTCGATCGAGAATATTATATGATCGATGTTTGCCAAAGAAATCTTCACATTGTGGTCGTACGCAACTGCATGCAACGGTTTCGAAATAAATCTAGATACAGCCACAAATCAAAGTAGCTATACAAAATGTTTTTGATTTTTGTTTTTAACTGTATGTATGTATTTTATTTTTGTAACTTGTACTATGGATGTAATTTCCGAAATAAAGAGATTATTATTAAAACTGTTAAATTTCTTCAGTTGTTTGTCAAGCACTTTCGGTAGGTACATTATCAATCGAGGAATTTTGACAGATTCTAGTAACCTGCTGTGTGGCCTACTATATACCTAAGTATAAGTTTGCTGGACCAGTATTTAAACCCGCCATAGAAAATAAATAAGTTCCTCTATGTAGGTTCATCTAGCTACGACGATAAAAGTCTTAAATATGTTACCTACATACCTAAGTACATTACGTTTATATTTTTAGATGCTGGAATTATTTTTTGGTTACGAGAATGGATTACCCAGGATTCCGTTTCGAGCGACATTCAAGGATTGCACATGTTGTGTGATCAAGCCTCACGCTGTAATCGATGGCAATGTGGGAGCTATACTTGAGCAAATATCCACTTCGGGACAATTTTTCATATCAGCAATGGCAATGTTCTCAGTCAAATTGGCGAACGCTTTGGAATTTTACGAAATCTACAAAGGCGTGTTACCGGAATACGAGGTGAAAAAATGTTTATGATGTTTACGGTGCATCCTCACCAGTTACTTTTTGTTGATCAACGTTTCCAAGTTATTATACCTAATAGATATGGAACATCCACCCAGCAAAAAGTGTTAGGTACTCCAGATTTAATAATAGTAGTGTTACCTACTACATCAAGTAAGTAAAACAAAGTCGCTTTCGCTGTCTATGTCTATCCCTATGCTATACCTACCTATTCCTATGTAGGCTAAGAAACTACGCAACGGATTAATTGACTGGATGCCATATAGATAAAGGGAAATTTAATCCGTCCTACCCATTGAAAACAGGGCACTCACTAGCCACTGACCTCAAACTGTAAAATTCTGGAAAAGGTACGTTGATGACGTTTTCGGTATAGGGGAACATGGGGGAATGGAAGCCAGTGGGGAATGGGACCAGCCTGATTTAGCCATAATTATACAAATTCGGGAGCAGTGGCGTGCATTAGGGGAGACCTATGTCCAGCTGTGGACGACTGTGGGTTGCTGATGAAGATGATGATACAAGATAGAACACATCTTGTAGCTGCGAACGGTGAATGGGTGCGGGGGCAGTACGCGCGGCACCCCAGTATCGCTCTCAGTTCACTTCGCACCTACAAATTGGACGCAAGTCGCTTTTCGGCGGATTCGTTATATTTTTTACCAATCTTCGAGGACGAAAATTAAGTACTTGTAAATTTTTTTTTAAAATTCTGCGCTCTGTAGTGTTGAAAGTGATCATTAGAGATTGTGATACAGTATAACTATTCGTAAATACTCAACAGTGTTTTCATAAGTTTATTTTATTATGTTTTTCGAAATTAATATGTTGTACCTAATTCGAAAAATATCTTTTGGGGTAGTGGGAACCGACTGGCTCCCATTAAGCGACTGATGGTTTTTTATTACGTTTAATGATACATGACGTGAAGCTTATTTATCTTGGTATTGTTACGTTTTAAAGTTTATGATTTCATGTTTCAGTTACCTACTTGTTTTGGTGTTCTGGCTACCATTGCGCCCATGGTTTTCATTACCCCATCCGCTGGTTCCTGTTACCTCAACCCTGGCGCAATGGGGGCCCAAACTACTTTTTTTTAAATGATGATTACGTCCAAAATCGTATTGTGATTGTAATTTTGATGATGACGACTTAAGACTGATTAGTAGTAGTACAATACAAAATACCAAATAAAACAATATAAAACTCAATATAACAAAAGCGTAGCAGAGAAATTGCGCAGACAGATAACTCGTGACGAAGAAAGGTCAAAATAGCAGGTGTGTGCTTTGATTGAAACCCAAAAATATCCATATACGATTATTCTTGTCACAAATATATACGGATGACTTTCTTAAATATGATTATTGAAGTGGAATATCTCGATAAACACAGATTCTAATTGTACAGACAATGCGGTGCAACAAACAAATCTCTAGACAATTTTTACACGGAAGACATGTTGGAATTTACTAGCTCTATACTTTTTATACTTATCGCCAAGGAATCATATCAAACAGCCTTGTTTTGTAAACGAATACATAACTACCTACATAAAGTTTAACAAAAAGTTATTGGTCGTTTTCCTAAGTGGTGCCAACGCCTCTTCTCATCATGCTCAGCATTTAAGGTGAATGACGGGTAGGGCACACTTAGCGACGCCAGTCAATTTTAATTTTTAGCTACTAAACCGGATCTATTTTAATCAATTTCGGGGTTACAACGTCTCGGCAATCACTTTCCTGTACCATTTATTAAATAACCAAGCACAAATGTTGGATCCAACGCGTACGCGATAAATTAATTCACGCCAAAAAGCGGCTACTTTTGGCGTCTTGTGGAATGCCCACACTTTACGTAATAAAAATCTAAAAATCTACGAAATGTTGCAAAACAGTAAAATGAGGAGTCAGTGGATTTATTGTTTATTTGACACGAGTAAATACAATTTAACAGGTTAAACAAAGTAAAGAAAAGACACAGAGTGTTATTAAGGTGAAGGGTATACCCCACTAGTTACACCAATCGATTTTAATTGTTAGCAACTAAACCGGATATCTTTTTACAATTTCGAGGCTACGATCTCTCGGAAAACACGTATACTATTTATTTAATACTAGTACTTAACTTTTGAGTCTGTTTTTGCACTCGAAATTTGGATTAACGCCAAGTGGCCGTTTTTGGCGGTAATTCAAATTTCGAGTACAAAAGCAGACCCAAAAGTTAACTTTAAGTATTAAATAAATAGTATAAGTGTTTTCCGAGAGATCGTAGCCTCGAAATTGTGAAAAAGATATCCGGTTTAGTTGCTAATAACAAATAAAATCAATTGGCGTCGCTAGTTGACCCTACCCGTTAAACACTTATTTGAATCTAAATAAGTATTATTTTTAAACGTGTGTGGCCTGAATAATGTAGGCAATATTAACAGTAATTGGAAACTTAGGAGATTCAACAAAAAATCTTTACGAGTACTCTGTCCCCTTATATAGGTACCAATGAGTCGCGATACGAAGCGAACATGTTAAAGATGATTTTAATCGTGTATATGTAAATGGAGACTTCATATACACCTTTGCTTTTAATATGTTTTTGACTACGTTGATCTTTATGAAGCTGACTATACCTAACTACCACTAACATGCATATTAATAACTTTCCAGGCAATGTCCATACATTTAGCTGAAGGAAAATGTATAGCGTTAGAAGTCAAATGTCACGATCCCAAACTAAATGTTGTTTGCGAATTCAGAAAAATTTGTGGGCCGAGAGATCCAGTAAGTTTTGGTACATACACAGTATAACAAAAGCTTTCCTTTCAGGCATTCAGTAATATATTCCGACGTTGACAATGAAGTTAGGCGATATCACAGATTCTGTAGGTATTTACGAAAGTAGAGAGTGCTCAGAAGCTAAGGTAAGCTTATTACTTATATCCCACCGAAATAAAGCAGTTGGTATAGAGGTGCTCCAGCCCAGAGGTAGGTACATACTTCATGATGTTACACTTGTCTCGTATAAATTGCTAGAGACTAGTTTTTTTTTTTGATAAGGTTGATATCATTGTCGTCACGTGACATAATAATTAAACCAAATAGATAAATGAAACAATAATTTTATTTTGATCATTTTTCAGGATTTATGTCGCCAGCTTTATCCAGATTCCATAAGAGCACAATATGGCAAAACAATAGTGCATAATGCAGTTCACTGCACCGATCTTCCTGAAGATGGAGAGATTGAAGTAGAGTATTTCTTCAAATTACTGGCCAATGAATAATGTAACATTCTTAGAATATTTATTTATGCTTGTATTCATTTTTAACCACAAAATCATTTCCTTCTATTTCTATTTTATCATACATCCACTTCCTGTTATTTCTGGAATAAATATTGTATACATTTATAATCATATTAAAATTTATTGTCAATAAGAATTACTAATCTAATCATAATTTAAGAATGTACCCTATTGTTATTACCATACTCTATGAAAGTAATGTACAGCCACATATCAAAGTACATTCTCACCTAAATAGAAATAAAATTGATTGACAGAAAATTTATTCAGCAAACAAAAACTTATGACTAATTACTTCTTAATCTTACATAGCTAATACATGTTTAGTAGAAGGTGACCCTCAGCATAATGCCAAGACATAGATAATGCCGAGGCGCTGGTTGTTAGGGGCACTCACCCAATTGAGGAATCTTGTCAGATTGTAGTAACTTGATATGTGGCATTCTGTACATGCAATTGAAAAGGTCAACAAGAAAGCTACTGCCTGATAAATGACATGACTAAATTAATCACTATTTTTAGTAAATTACCTGCACTCATGTGCGCATTTGTTTGAAGTACACTTTGGACAAGGAAAGTGGCAACCTGGACACCTTTCATCCAAACAGTCACATAGATCTCTGCCTGTAACAGCTATTTGACCACGCTCATTGTAGATATTTTTGCGCTTACGACTGAAAAAGACATTTAAAAAACATATATATTAAACAAATCTCTAAAAAGAAACTTAGTTTGTAGACACCAATATTATCTACTCTGAAAACTTTTGAAATGATAATTATTTAATTAATATTATCCTATGCCAGTGATTTCCGCAGGAGAGATACACTTTCTTTACTGCACAAAAAGCAGTTACAATCATCATCATTCTCCTGCCCTTTTCCCAGGTTATCTGGGGTTGGTGCAGTATGTTTTCCTTTTATAATATGCACACTTAAAAATTATAAATGAACAGAGGTATCTAAACTAGGTGTAGCCTGTATCTTGGGAAATCATTAAGAAGCCAAATGCATAATTAATTTGGTGGTATGATATAATACATAATGTGGAAAGGATTTTAAGTAAAAGCTAAGTAATGTAAAGTAAGTATAAAATGTTGTTTACAAAAATAATAAACTTTAAAACATCAATTCAAGAGGTCTTCGGTGGACATACAGTCCATGCTAAGTTATACTGTTGGATCGAATTCATTCAATATATAAATCGTAAGTATGTAAGTACTCGAATCTAAGATTCTGTAAAAACATTTGATAACTAAAACTTACTTTATGAAATAACTTTTACGATTTAATTTGCGACGCTCACGAGCAGATGTTTCAGGGTCAAAATTATCCAGAAAATGCATGATAAAACTCCACAGAAATAATATTATATTATGTACAAGTATGTAAAAGATTTTTAAAATTGTTTTGTGTACACTGTTGTACGTACAGCGTAGTGATTAAATTATCTTTGCGTACAGCAAGCAGTTGAATCTTTGAATTGAACTTGTTTACATTGGTTAGTGACTTGGTACCAAACAAACAAATTATCACAAAACACCAAAATAGGTAAACTCAGACTTTTTTTTTTTTTTTTTTTCTTTTTGGCACAGCACGGTTTGTGCATAGGCCACAGACTTGGGTTTTGGGAATTGGGGCGGTAGGTGTAAAAGGTAGGGAAACGAATGAATATGGAATCAGATTTGGAGAAAGGGCAAAAGGAAAAACAAGGATCAGATAAGGTTAAACATATAAGTATTTTGTTTATAATTTTATATCATTTAGAGTCATATAGTTACATAAAACATTGTAAATATTATTATTATTTGATGATAGCAAAGTAGAGATAGATGTAGGAAAAGGGACACGGAGAGATGTAAGTGATGATAGGAAGGAAGAAGTGTTATGAAGAGGGCAGGAGAAAAAAATATGATTTACGTCTCCAACAGCACCGCATTCGCACAAATCATCATTTGTTATTTTTAATCTGAAGAGATGAGCAGGAGTACAGGTATGACCCAGTCTCATGCGGGTTATATTGGTGATTGAGACTTTACCAAGCCGCATTTTAAAAAACCATGGTTTTGATGGAATGGCAGGTTGAATTAGTCTATACTGTTTACCTTTTTCTAAATTATTATTCTGCCACTCTTGTTGCCAAGAATTATGTTGATAAACTTTAGGAAGAGAGAGCAAATCATATGGGAAATTTTTGTAGGGATATAGGTCTCCAGAGGTTACAGCTTCATTAGCAAGTTGATCAGCTTTTTCGTTACCTTGAATATTATGATGACTAGGAATCCATACAAAGTGAACAATCAAGCCCTGCTGTGAAATTTTGTAAAGCAAATTTCTACATTCTAAAATGACAACGCTATTTGAATTTTTGATAAAGGGGAATTTACTCAACGCTTGTAAAGCACTTTTTGCATCAGAAAATATGACGCTTTGATTAAGCTTCATAAGTAAAATATATTCTAGTGATTTGAAAAGGCCGTAGCATTCTCCGGTGAAAATAGATGTTTCTGGAGGAAGTTTTACTTTCTGAACTATTTTGTATTGATGATGATATATACCCACGCCAACATGACCCGAGGAGGAATGTTTAGAGGCATCGCTATAAATATGATGCCAATCATCCCAGGTTCTATGTAAAATGTTATCAAAGACTATATTAGCCTTTTTATTGTTTTTCAAGACAACTAACTGATCAAGATGAACTATTGGAACAAGAACTAAAGATTCGTAAGTATAGCAAAAGATTGGGAGATATTGGGATCTATGAGTTGGAGCTTGCAATGAAGTGAATTTTCGATAGCTATTTATTAAGCAGGGTACCTTTTTATGGGACCAATACGATGATGTTTCAATAAGAAATGAGAGCGATTTGAGTTTAGATTCAAGAGGGTGATTAGAATATTGAAGGGCGCGGAACAAAAATTTGTCACATAGAAATTGCCTTCTGAATTTTAGAGGAGCATCGCAACACTCAACTTGTAAAGCGACTATCGGGCTAGACTTCATTGCACCTGTTACGATCCGGAGAGCTTTTGACTGGATACCA
Source organism: Marasmia exigua (assembly GCA_019059595.1). Taxonomy (NCBI): domain Eukaryota; kingdom Metazoa; phylum Arthropoda; class Insecta; order Lepidoptera; family Crambidae; genus Marasmia; species Marasmia exigua. The sequence goes on from CM032463.1 coordinate 19,005,220, forward strand.
TCCAATTTATTTAATCCCAATAAGCTACATGGTTCTAGAAAGTAACTTCCATAATCTATAATGCTTCTAATTAAGGCATTATAAAGTAATTTAAGGTTATAAGGATGAGCTCCCCACCAAACTCCTGTTAGACATCTTAACACATTCAATACACGTTCACATTTTGCTACAACATAGTAGCAATGTGGTAGTCCTAACAATTTACAGTCTAAAATAATTCCTAAAAATTTTACTTCATTTTTAACTGGAATAGTCATACCATCAAAGTAAACAGAAATAGGAGGAGGGCATCTCATACGGGAAAAAAGAACTACTGTACTTTTAGGTACCGATAAACTTAGGCCATTGGCGTCAAGCCAAACTTTGAGACTTCTGAGAGAAGAAGTCAGTGACGAACAAAGCGTTTCTATATTCTTCCCAGCAATATACAAAAGTAAATCATCAGCAAATTGTAATATATTAATAGAATTATTAAAAGACGTTTCTAAATCATAAGTATATATATTGAAAAGAAGAGGGCTCAACACCGAGCCTTGCGGAAGTCCACTCCACACCACTCTAGATTTTATAGAGTCTTCACTAACAACATTTATAATGCGATCTGTTAACATATTGATTATAAAATTTAATAACATTTTAGGAACCTGTAATTTTATTAGTTTTTCTTTCAATATGGATACAACCACATTATCATATGCTGCATTAATGTCTACAAATGCTGCTAGTAAAGATTCATTATATGTAAAGGCTAAACGTACATCAGTAGTAAAAATTCCTAAGCTATCTGAAGTGCTTCTCCCTTTCCTAAATCCGAACTGATTATTACTTAGAAGTCCTTTACTTTCAACAAACCATTCCAATCTATTTTTTACTAAATGTTCAGTTACTTTGGCAAGAACTGAAGAAAGTGCAATGGGCCTGTATGAGGAGGCTTCTGAAGAAGGCTTATTGGGTTTCAAAATTGGTATTATCTCTTGTGACTTCCATGCAAGTGGGATAGAGTTAGATTGTATTATATAATTAATGACAGATAAATAATAAGACAAGCTAGAGTCATTTAAATGTGACAGAAAGGAATAAGGGATTCCATCCATACCAGGTGCAGAATCTTTAACATATCTAAGAACACCTTTAAGTTCAGACATAATAAAAGGAGATTCTAATTCCGTTAGAACAGTAGAGGATGCTGTTTCGTATACTGTGAAAGGAAGAGGGGCAAAAGGGGGAGCCAGTTTGTCTAAGAAATTATTTGTTGTGTTGTCATCGAGATTAGAAGGTCTTGTTTCTTTGAATGCAGATTTAAATTTTCTAATATTAAGCCAGACAATAGATGGAGGAGTATTAGGTGATATAGAAAGACAAAATGTTTTCCAACCATCCCATTTTTTTTGTTTAATTAATTTTCTCGTTTTGATGCTAACTTCTGAGAGAATATTAAGATTTTCTATGGTGGAATTAAGTATGTAAGCCCTTTCAGCTATTTTTCTTTCTTTTATTGCATCTGAACAGTCTTTATCCCACCATGGGGGAGTAGGAATTTTCCTTTTCATATTATTCTTTATAGGAAAAATTTGATCTGCAGTTTCTATTAGAAGCTGAGCGAAAGCTTCAGCACACATATTCTGATTACCTTCAATTGTAGATGGTAAGGTTGAAATGCCCTGTTCTACCTTTTCTCTGTATGACAACCAATCAGCATTATTTAGCTGATGTTTAAAGCGAGGTGCATGTGTTCTAGATGGACTATTAGTCATATTAGGGAAAGTAATGATTATAGGGTAATGGTCACTTCCGTAAGTTGAATCTAATGTAGACCAAGTTAGAGAAGAAGCCAGGCTGGGAGAGCAAAAACTTAGATCAGGGGCACTTGTTCCTTCATGAGGTTGTGTTCGACGCGTACGATTGCCATTATTCAATATGCATAAATTATAATTGTTTAAAAGTCTAGAATTCTATTACCATAGTGGTTAGAAGAGGAACTTCCCCAAGACTGGTGTTGAGCATTAAAATCTCCCATGATAATGAGAGGACTAGGAATGGTACTTAGAATTTGTTCTAATTCATCATAAATTAATGTTGAAGGATGAGGTATGTACACTGAGACAAATAAATGTTATTTACTCGAGCGGCTACTATTGAATAATCATCATTATGATGAGGAATAGGGATGTGAGAAAAATTAAAAGAATGTTTAATTAGTAATGCAACACCTGCATAACTATCCTGCCTGTCTTCCCTTATACAAGAGAAGCCAGGAATTTTAAAGCAGGAATTGGGCCGAAGCCATGTTCCTGCAATGCTATAATAAAAGGGTCAAATTTATTTATTATATAAATTATATCTGTTTTTTTAGTGCCGATACTACGGAAATTCCACTGAACCGCCATCGGCACTATAGCTGGTTGTAGCTGTTTCGTTTTTGTCTGCTACTTATTATTATATCATGGTCACAAATATTTGGGCAGCGTTGGTCGGTGAAGATAATAAATTACTTTGAGAAAGAGAGTTTATAAGTTGAATTATTAATTCTTTTACTGACATACTAGTCATAGGAGTATTTAAATCGCTGTTTACAAGTATACTTTTTGCTTGGAGATATGGTGTATTATAACCCTTAGTTAGAGCCTCATGACTAGTTCGGTCATAACCCTTACCAGGCGATGAGGGTACTTTGGGTTTTAAAAACACCGTCTTTTTAAAATATTTTTTATCTGAATTATTTGTTTGTATATAATTAGGAATTGGACGATGATTTCTAGTATTAGTGTTAGTGCTAAAATTATTCTGAGACTCTGATGCTAGTACATCAGCATATGGTTTTGATACTGAAGGATGCAACTTCTGTGCTTCAGCATAGGTCATACAACTTTTGGCCATGGTTTCTTTGATTGCCTTTTGTCTTGAAAATTCTGGACAGTTTCTGCTAGTAGCCACATGCGAACCAGAGCACAAGATACAAGTAGCATCCTCCTCATCAACTGAGCAGCTGTCACCAGAGTGACCAAGACCGCATTTAAAGCATCTAGGTAGTGACCTACACTGGCCTTTGATGTGCCCATACCGGCAACATTGGAAGCATTGGATAGTTGGATAGATATATAATTGGACCGGTAATGCATTATAACATAAGTAAACTCTTGTAGGTAGAGATGTTCCGTCAAAGGTTAATACAAACAGTTTCAATTGGAACAAAATTAACTTTATCATTAATAATATTTTTGCGTTTGAGACGACGAACTTTAAGAATTTTGCCAACACCAATTGGTACTGTTATATTATCCATAACTTCTTCATCACTCCATTCTACCGGAACTCCTCTGATGACACCCATCCGAGTGACATTAAAAGCAGGTATAAAGGCTCTATAATGATTAAGAGGAAGTTTTTTATCTAAGAGGAAAGAATTGGCATCTTCAAATTTGGAGAATGCTACAGAAATTCGGTTTCTACCAATTCGTTTTAGACTGCCGTTAATAATATTTTTGAAGCCATTCTTTTTTAAGAAATGTCCAAATGCAATGGGATGTAAACTAACATTCTCATTAGGAGTAATTTGTTCCTTTTGTATATGGATGGTGAAAGGAGCCAAATCCGAAGCCAAATAGTATGGTCTTCCTGTACTGGGACGTGAGGTGTCTGCTGTTTGAGGCTGAGGTGAATGCGGCATAGTAAAATCTGAAATTGTTTTGTCTTTAGATTCGCTAATTTTATGAATATTATCGTGAAGCTCACATTGACAATCATTAGGAGTGATATCAACAATTGATGATTTGTGATTTTTCCTTTTCTTTTTGTTGCAATGCTTACATATTTTTCGCGCAGATGTACGCTTGCGTTTGATATTGTGTTCAGATCCGTCCGTATCCCTAAATGAACCATCCGTATCCATGTCAGATTTACCATGAGAAACAGAAATCGTGACAAAGTTCGACGCCGGGGGGATAGTCCCACCCGGGTCTTCTGGCTCGTTCATGAGAAAATATGAATATGGCTTACCAGAATAGTATCCGTATAAATAACACTATTATAATAATATATACACAAATTATACTCAATTTAATACACTAATACTACTTATCTGATCCAAGAAATAATAAAAATATAAAAAACTCGAAAAAGACGTCAACTTCACCCGACGTTTCCCGCGCTTTTTTCAAAACTCAGACTTTTAATCATGTGTGTGTAGTAAACTGGCAGTTGGTGGGTTGCCGCGTTATCGTAATACAAAATTAGTGTCGGTCGTGAGTAATCGAATAGTTCAATTGCGATTCAATTGCTTTTCATGACACGAGCTGTTAATATTGAAAATGTGTTGAAATTTACAAATGGATGCTGATTGGTATCTAAACTTCTAACTAAATGTAAGAAGTGTGTTAAAACGTAGTCATTAAAATAAAGTGTATACAATACAATAAAAAAATCGAATCCAAAAATTTGGTAATGTAAGGTTATTTATTTTCAAAGGAGCTTAAAAATATTAAAAATGAGATTGTATGTAGACAGGTGGCTAAGTATCTTCTACTTAGTTTGTGGGTGGCTGGCTACAACGAATTGATTGACTTTTCCATAGACACGTAAGGGTACAACCTGTGCGGATAAAGAATGGGATCAGAAATGGCGGCGGCGCGACGCACACTATTTGCGTCTATACTCGCAGCCCACGAGTGCGAGTATAGACGCAAATATGTGTGCGAGCGAGAAGTGAATAGATGCGCCGCCATTTCTGATCCCATTCTTTATCCGCACGAGTTGTACGTGCCGTAAAGGGTAAACAGACTGCGCCTTTTCATAAAATGCCATACTTGAAAAACTGCGCGAAGCCCTGGAGCCCCCAATTCTCGGGCCTCGTGACATTTATCATCATACGACATATATCAACAAAACATGGCGGATATCGTATGAAAACGTTTTTGCTTATTCTCACGATGTCGAATGGTGACATAAGTCACATATTTTCATGCGACACGTATCGTATGGTCTTGACCATACGATATGAAGTATCAACGGTGATTTTGGTGATATTTCTCCAATTCATCGTGACGTTTGAGTCGTTTCGCGTTTTGTTGTTTAGTTGGACGTTTGGTTGTTCAAATCACATAACAAGTTTAAATTACTGCACAAGCTAGAGAAGATGATTGATTCTCTGTGTGAACGATTGTTTAGCTGAGATTTTTTAAATTTCTTATATTTTCTTTAATTTGTACAAATTTTCACCAGTATTACCTACATACCTTTAATTATTCAATCAACACAATCAATATACATATTTATTGCGTGCTACATTGGGTACAAAGTATCTAAATAATAAATGTACGTACAACCCGTGCGGATAAAGAATGGGATCAGAAAGGCGGCGCATCTATTCCACTTCTCGCTCGCACACTATTGCGTCTATACTCGCACCCCACGAGTGGCGTGGGAGAGTATAGACGCAAATAGTGTGCGAGCGAGAAGTGAATAGATGGCGCCGCCATTTCTGATCCCATTCTTTATCCGCACGGGTTGTACATAAGATGTTATTAATACAATGTAGCGCCCTGTAAGGGCATAGAAAATGTTAATCAGTCATACTTTACATTATAATTACAAATTACTATCTTGAATGCAAAATTTTGCTTATTACTAGAATTCAAAGAAATAATAATATAGATTGCACTTTTTTTGTTACTTATCTGTATTATTCGTCATTAAGCCTTTTTATCTCAGTAATAAATCAGTGTTAAGAAAATTCTTTATTTTTTTTTTCTTTTAAACGCGTCTTTTTGGCACAGTTGCCATCTCTTTTTGCCACAGGACTGAAAAAGAAATCTTTGGCTTTCGGTCAGTGTAACGGAATTATAATTTAATAAAATGAATTTTCATTTTTCGTCTTTTTTTATCGTATTTTAAAGCAGCTATGATAATTATGATGTTATACAAACATAAAATTGACTGTTGATATAAAAAGGCTAGAAAATGTTAAACTAATACTTGAACAATTAACATTAAGATTTCCTCGATTGTATATTTGTGTCAATCAACAAAAATGGAACGTATTAGCGGAAATGATATGGGTCACATTCTCTATGGAAGTGACTTTTACTGTCGCATGGGCACGAGAATAGAGTTTTTTTACTTTTGTGACATTTTGGTGACATTTTCGTACGACATTGGAAAATGGACGATTACAGAAAATACGACATTTTAGTCGCACGTCCGAGAATTGGGCTCCTGCACTGCGCCCGTTTGAAACGCGCGTTTTCTGTGTATGTTCCATGAATTTTTCACGATTAACTGTCATCTGCTCTGTCATCCGTCTGTCACTGTCATTAGCTCACTTTTTTTAAGTAGATAAATAAACACTTGACATTGGCGGAATCACACGTGCGGCCGTCACCGTGCGCGGGATTAGGGCCATAAAAAAATTTATTAATAATAAGTAGATAAATAAAGCACGCTCTCCATACTTAGCCCGCAAATCGCACAACAACAAATTCTCTCTGTCAACTGTCTTAGTAATCTGTGCATCTGTCATAATCAAGGAGGTTATAGATAAGGATGGAGACAAATCTCCTAATACCTACCTATTTGAAGGCAAATATTCTTTCTCGCTCCGTAGGTCACCCTTAGGGTGTCCATACAACTATAATTATTCATACTCGGACATTGACCATATTCTCGTGTCCTCCGAATGAATACGCAAGGACATTATAATGTATTGTTGTAGGTATGATAAGATAAGGCATAGAATAGGTTACTTTATGATATTTATATAAGAAAACATAGTTTTTTATAATTTATATATAATTAACACACTATCGTATTAAGTTAAGATTGTCGCTAAAGATAGCGTAAGAGGTGATAATGAATAAAATAAGGAGAGAATAAAATAAGTTAAAATATATAATTAAGACTTTATTCATTATTATATTTTAGGTTTATTGAACATTTATAAATAAAGACCTTTGTAATTTATATTTTATTAATTTGACGAGTGGTGCAATGGCGATATAATAAATCAGTTTAAGACTTTTGACTCACCTATTTGGCACTACTTAGGTAGTTTATCTGCCATTTTGTTATCATAATACCCCACACTCCTCAAAAAGTGGCTCGATTACCCACGCGTGGGAACGAGAAAGAATGTTGGGCACCCCTGTCCTTTGTTGTCATGGATGCAGTAGGAAAATAATGTTAATATATATAATAAAAGGTCGGCAGCGCACTTGTGACTCCTCTGGTGTTGCAGGTGTTCATGGGCAGCGGTAATCGCTTACCATCAGGTGATCCGTCTGCTCGTCTGCATAAAAAAATTAATAATATTAGTGTAGGATTGGTGATCGGAAGATACATGGCAAGGAACGTGTAAGAGATCGATGTTTTTGAATAAGAATGACGTGCGAGAGTGAGATAGATGTCGAATTTCCGACGACGTGTGAAGACTGTGTGAAGATGGCGTTTATAAATACAGTATTACTTATTCCTTAAATCCTTGGATTTATTTGGAACCCCATCCCACAATTTTGGGGGCCCCTCCGGGATGGATAAAAAATTAAGCCTTGGACGAATTCTCGAATTGAATTCTCGTGCTTGTGATATTTTGAAAACATGGCGGATATCACCTGAAAACCATACAAAAAAACTGTGTTTTGGTGATATAATTATGTCGTATGAAAATAAATATCACGAGCACGAGAGTTGGGCTCTTGAACCCCAATTCTCGTGCTCGTGACATTTATTTTCATTTTCCGCGAATTTTTTGTATAGGTTTTAGGGGATATCCGCCATGTTTTCAAATTATCACGAGCGCGAGAATTGGGCTCCTGATTGCGAATACTGCTCATGTGATGATGCCATTTGATTCTCCACTGTTCCGCCTTTAATATTCAAAGATTAATTCAAATAGATGGCCTTATGAAGATTTATAAAAATCAAGATATTCCCCGCCTCTGCCATCTATACTCCGGAACACAGAAACTTATCCACAGATTTATCAATACATCACAACAACATTTCAAGAACTATGAACACAACTTGTTGATAAGAAAAGACTAAAAATCTGAAACCTCTTGAAGACTTCATCAACAACTTCAGTTCAAAGAAAAAAAATCTTATATAAACTGGCCACACCAAGAGAATGACAGCCGTGAAAGGCTCAAAAGGGCTAGAACCCAGAGCCGTAAAAACATATTAACAAAAAAAAAAAAAGACAGCCGTGAAGTGAAGGCGTGAAACCTTTATCAAAAAAAAAAAAAAAAGAAAAAACTCTTTAATTTAATGTGCTCGACAATTTAGAAAATTTTCTTCATTATTATGTACATAGTGTTCTCATCTTTAACAACATCAAAACCACTTGATCTCTAATTACAAATAATCTTAGATACATACTTGCCTAGAATTTCATTCTCTAAGTCTGTGCTTATTTAACAAGTATCATCCAAGTGATAAAAATGGCAGATGTTCAGGCCAAAGAACAATCGGTCACCAAAGTGCCTATGATTTATGTTTGTGGAGGTAAAACTACAGATGTGTCTCCACTTGCTGCGGTTTATAGCGTCTCGGGAATTTTTGGCAATGGATGTTCCTTTTCGGGATACCTTATCATTATCATTCCCTTGGAACCCTTAGCTCACATTATTAACTGGTTTATTTATTTTACTTAGATAAATACATAGTTCTTGATAGTAAACACTTAATTTTTTTTGTTATAGAAATTCTTTGTTAATAACACACTTAAAAAAATCACTTATGTTCAGGTGGGAATCGTACCCACATTCTCCACATTCGGGGTCGATTTTCTACCAATTTAACTACGGAACCTCTTACTATTTTTTGTAAGTGCTTGATTCACTATCACATGGAATGTGGATGATGTAGGTTCGAGTCCCGCCTGAACATGCCATAAATTATGTGAAAGTGCATTATTTGCTTATTAAAGCTAAACATACTCAACATAATCAATTATTATTTTGTTTGTTTTTAGAATGCCACAAAGAAAATGAAATCAAGCCTAGGGATCCTATCAGGTGTAGAGAGTGCGGTTACCGGATTATGTACAAGAAAAGAACCAAAAGATGTATCCTTTTGATAAAAAGTTTCAATAAGTTCTTATGACATCGTAGCACACTTTTTGCATGCATTTTTCTAATACTAACCTATTAACCAATAGTTTTACTGCATTATGCTGTTTGTGATGTTTTTTTAATGTGTCTTTTATTTTTAAACAAATGCACTTTTATTTATTTTGGTACCTATATTTTATTTGATCTTGGCAAATTTTGAAAGTTACATGTGAATGCCAACAATTGCAAATTAAATATTGTTTATTACTTTACGAAAAAAGACAAAAATCTGCTATGTTACATCAGTGTTAACCCATGCAGGTCAGTGGTAAAAAGTATGCTTATGGTAAGTACACTTTCCTTTATTACTTTGTTAGATGTTATTCAAAGAATCAATCCACCAGTATTTTCAACCTAAAAGAATCAGAAAGGTCCCAGAGTACCTATTCCTCTAAAAAATAAGTTTGTATCTACTTTGTATGAATGTATTGAGTGGATGTCCAGTCATGAAAAGCAAGAATTGGCTAACTTTTAATTTTTGTGGGTCTTTTAACATAAGTGGGTACCATTTTTTAATCTCACATAATTTTATTATCTACTTATTTTTAGTTAAATTTTTCATACATATGGTAATATGGGACATGTCATTGTATCCTAATTTATTTCTAAATATTCTTCAGTATTTAATTTTAACTGCTTGTTTGGCTTTCCTGCTTACGCTGCATTGTTAGGGCACATTAACAAGTTGGTTGGTTAACAGTTATATGGAGAAAATCTCCAACTACCTACTTAACTATAACATTGGCTTGGAGTATTTGGTAGTAACCCTGCTTCATTTGCCAAAGGTACCTAACTAGTTGATTCCATTCCCATTCTGGACAAACATTAGCGTGATGAACAGTTGTGTTTGTTCAGTATCTGGGTGTTATATTTTATTACCGCATAAGATATACCTTCTACAAGTAGGAGAGGCAACTGTAATGTTACACCATGAAATACAGGGTGAAACATCTGCCACAGATTTAAAAGCTTAAATTATGAAGTATAACAGAAAAATTGCGTCATCTTTTGACGTTAACACACAATAGGCTATACAACTGTTCATTGAAACAACCTGTATAAAAGGTAAGAAATGTTCATGAACCTACCAACTTTAGGCTTCTTTTTAACCTCGCGCCCCTATGCGCTGTTTGCTTAAGGGCCCTTTTACGGATCAGTGGCGCAGCTACGGGTTTTTATTTGAAAAAAAAAATCTAAGCTACATGTAATCGTGAGTGTGACATGACATGCGTGTGCAAAATAAGCTTGAAAAATCACAAATCCTTTTTTGTTTTAAATGTCTTGATATTTTTTTCATTTATTGTCTTTTCCAAGTTTCTTTTCTTTACAAACCATAAACAACCACTGAACCGTAAAAGAGGTCTGAAAGATCATCCGCTTCTGATGCTAACTGTACCTTAAGAGTCCCCGCAAACTACAGACTTTTCATCGCCCGATTGTTTGATGCTAGTAAACAATGAAAAGGTATTTAAATGCGCATGCGATTCAGTCCTCGTCTTAGTGTGTAATTTCCAGCAGCCTCTAAAGCTGTCGTTTCGGAGCCCGTGGTACTCTAGTACCATGATCCAGGATTCGGGAAGTCTGGTAATTACAATCAAGCGACTGCCATCTTTCCTTGGTTTCTGACCGTGAACCTCAAATGGTTCACGGTTAAGGCGACGGGTGCCCTAACTAGCGACGCCAATCGATTTAAATTGATAGCAACTAAACCGGATATCTTTTTACCAATTTCGAAGTTCGAGCCTCTCGAATTTTTCGATTAACTTTTTGATCTGTTTTTCACTCGAAATTTGAATTAACGCCATAAGTGGCCGTTTTTGGCGGTAATTCATATTTTGAGTAGGAAGCAGACCAAAAAGTTAATTATAAGTAATGGAATAAATAGTATAAGTTCTTTTCGAGATGCTCGAACTTCAAAATTGTTAAAAAGATATCTGCTAACAATTTAAATGAAATATGGTCGCCAGTGTGCCCTACCCGTCACCTTAAACGTTTAGAACATTGGTACTCAATATTTCTTATATACGGGCTACAAACACGTTTTAGTCATGGTTTGGCGGGCCGCAAGCAAAAATTACCGTGGGAAAGCCACGGTCCAGCATGAATGGGCCCGCCCGACCGGAGTGATACCACGGCCTCACAGAAAACCGACGTGAAGAAGCACTGCGCTGTGTTTCACCAATAGTTGTTGTTTCTAGATGCCATGGATTTTCTACCAGTAACAAACATTTTCTTATTTTTCTTAGAACCTGAAACCTTTTTTGAAACTCGTTTATCAGTGCAGTTATACATATAATCCAAAATTATAACACAGTTTTTCTCAGAATATTGGTAAGATCTTCTGTTGTCTTTAACATAGTGGAGAAATTTTGTAGCTGATTATTCAATACTCAATATCTTTATTGCATCTATAGGTCACATAATTAGTTGGTTCATAACAAATGTAGGTATCACTATAGACCCGGGAGGGCACTGCAATATGGGAGAGGACGCTCATTACTAAATAAGGATTTTGTTCTATATTTCTATAAAAAAAAACAAAATAAATATCAATTATCTCTAATTGCACGCGGGCCACTGATAAAGGCCCGGCGGGCCACATGCGACCCGCGGGCCGCAGGTTGAGTATAGCTGGTTTAGAATCAAATATTTTAAAGAATCCACAATTTTGAGAAACTATCCGAAACGTACAGGTTTTCTCTTGATTTTTTTTCCCTCAGCGCCGAGCTATGGTAGAAATATACACATAGATTTGAAAAACGCCCTCGTACGGAAGATAAGATGCTCCTGCGTTTAGTATCTAGTCCAGTCATTTAAGCATTTTAGGTCGCAATAAATAGCAGTTCTGTTTTTAAGGGTACCGAAAAAAGGTAAAAACGGGACCCTATTGCTAAGACTTCGATGTCCGTCTGTCTGTCTTCAGACAATCTCCAGAACCGCGATAGTTAGATAGTCAAATTTTTCACAATTTATGTAGGTATTTCTGTTTCCGCCATAACAGCAAAATAATAAAAATAAAATAAATGTTAAAGGGGGGCCTCTCATACAAGAAACGCCTTTTTACGTCGATATCAATAAATGTGAACACTTAGGTAATAATTACAAAATACTTTATATTTTATTATTATTAAATAATAAAGATACGGAACCATTTCCTGTGTGGTATGTTATTCTGCACTTCTAAAAATTCATTCTACGGGAAAGTTTTCCATCCTACTTAAAAGTAGGATGTAAAAGCAGATATCTAAGGCAGATATATATAATAACAAATGAAGCGCAGCACCAGTGGGCGTAGCGTACCTTGTCGGGGCCTCGTATAAAAAAAATGTTTGGAAGCCCTTGTATGGGGGTAGGAAGATTTTTCATACATAACATAATTTAACCATTTTACAAATTTTTTTTTTGAACTTTTGAACGCACGCCTTAAGGCGGGAAAAGAAGTAATTGCTTTATATAATTTTGTCATTTGTAAAATAAAATAAATTAGAAAGTTTTTAATGATTTCCTTACACACTTTGGGGGCCCCGTGGCCCGGGGCCCCGTATAATTGATACGGCAGATACGGCGGTAGCTACGCCCCTGCAGCGCCAACTCTGTCCCCCTCCTGATACAAAAATCCCTTTTACAATCTTATGCGCTAAAAACCTACATCCAGAATAATTTCTTTTTTCATAGTTACATCTGTCTATTCTTATTCAAATCGTGGTCTAAGAAAAGTTCCGGAACAAAACTCATGGCCGCCCTTTTAACATAGCATATTTGAACGAGACGGCTTGAGCTTTAGTAAGGTAATAATTTAAACCCGCGATTGTAATAATTTAAACCCGCGATTTATAACGAAGTGGCCTTATGTGTTATAGATCTCGAGAATCAGCTCTTCAAAATAAGCCGTATTATTTTTTATCAAAAAATTAAGCAATTTAAATTTGCTATCTAGGAATAAGGGAGATGCCACACGGCGGATGGCAGGCGTTTTCGTCGCTTCGCTTTGAAAACTCCTAAAGAACCCGACCAAACTATCGGCTGAGAGAAAGTCTGTAGTCTACGGAGCCTGCTGCTTGTATATAGCTTGTGCGTACAGCCAGCGAAAGAAATATCTTAACACTAGTAGGTACCTTGTCAGTACGTTCATCTTTAAGTCTATTAGAGTTACACATCACATGAATGTTACAATATTTCTTACGTTGACTACGGACAACGTTGGGCCGTTGGGTTACATTTTAATATCCTTAAAAATTGTCAAATTCGACAAAGAACCTCGACACAAAATGACCTGACTTGTAGACCATCATATCAGAATCTGAGCTTTTTTTACTGAAATGAAAGTTAAATCTGTGTTGTTGATAAGATTTCAATTATTTTCTTAACCAACCATTTCAGTGGTCGTTTTCGATGCTCGATGAAGAAAACAACAAATGAAGAAGAAGAACCTTTTACATTGTTTAATAATCATATTTTATAAAATGTTCGTCTAAAACACAAATAAATGATACTTGTAACGATTGCTATTACTTATTTTCATTATCCTCATTCCAGTCCTCGTCTGTCGCCGCGTAGACCTGCTACCCCTACCAGTCATTTCTATATTTTTTTTGAGTTTCGTGGTTTTTAACCGACTTCAAAAAAGGAGGAGATTCTATGTTCGACTGTATGTTTTTTTTTTTTTGAGAAAAATGCCGTTCTGCCTAAAAATGAGATACTTAAAAGCATGAAAAACATTAACTCTAGTTCCAGTAACTGGAAGTCAGCCCTAGTCCACGCGATACCAAAAAAAGGCGATCGCTCGGAATCGTCCAATTATAGACCAATAGCCATTATCGCCTCAATCAGCTCTAGAGTAATGGAGTGCATTACCAACCGTCAACTCTTGAAATACCTCTTATTCATTAAAAGTAATGCAACCTTATATTGGAAACTATCGGTCGCCCGCAACTTTGCTCGCGTATAATTCGGCTTGTCACAAATTAATTCACATTTACATTTAAGACATCAAGGCCTTCTATCGGGATCCTTGGTGTCGACATTTCGAGCGATTTCCAGTTTCGCGGTCATCTGAAAGACAAAGATAAAATAGCTTCAAAGAAACTTGGTGTACTTAATAGAGCGGGGTGGTATTTCACACCAGCTCATCGGTTACAACTCTATAAGGCACAGGTTCGGCGCCGTATGGAATACTGATCCCATCTCTGGGCTGGTGCACCTCAGTACTAACTTCTTCCGTTTGACCGCGTACAACGTAGGGCTGCTCGAATTGTTGGTGACTTGACTCTCTCTAGTCGACTTGATCCTCAAACACTGCGGCGGGATATAGCTTCCCTCAGCATTCTATACCGCATCTATAATAGGGAGTGCTCTGAGGAACTGTTTGATCTACTCCCTGCAGCTGAATCCTTACATCGAACCACACGCAAGCGATTGTCATTCCGTCCCCATCATCTTGATGGATGGCGGTCTAATACTGTGCGTTTTTTTCGGAACTTCCGACCACGTACCTGCTTACCTCAGTTCTGTGGAACGGATTGCCGGGAGTATATCCCGATGGCTACGACTTAGGGACCTTCACTAGAAGAGCTTACTCCTTTTTAAAAACGCCGGCAACACATTTGCGATCTCTGATTTCGCGGATTTTTATGGGCGGCGATGATTGCTTTCCATCCAGGGACCGGAAAACCCCTTTTCAAAGTAATCCCATCGATAGGGTAACTTTATTGTTAGCTTACCAAATCAATAGGGTTACTCTATTGATTGTGTAACCTTTTTGTATTGGTAACCCTATTGATAGGGTTAAAACCGCTTACCGCATAGTAAGGGTTCCCCTTTTGATTGTCTATCTCTTTTCCATCACCTGTCAAACGAACGAACTCAATCCGACCAAGGCTGCCGCCGTTAGCGAGGTGCGCAATATTAATTCAAATGCTTTTCGCGTAGAGATTAAAATAGCTTGGTGGAATTCTAAAACCCTATCTTGATATGGTAAGCCTATTATAGGGTCTTCCGTGATGATAGTGCTTACCGTAATGAATGAGTACCTAAGCATATTGATGAGGTAAGCCAATGATAAGGTAAGCATCTTATAGGGTTTTTGAAAAAAGCCTCTAGCATAAAAAAAAGACGCGCAGACGTATCACCTGATGGTAAGTGTTTCTTGAGGAAAGCACAATTGAAAACTGCCAACCATTTAATTCTAAATGATGGGCATGGAACGCCAAACTTGCGCCTTGTACAGCAGAGCGGTGGGCCGGAGTAAAATACCATCTCAATCTATTGAGGACATTAAGGTGACGGGTAGGGCACACTAGCGAAGCCATTCGATTTTAATTTTTAGCTGCTAAACCGGATCTATTTTAAACAATTTCGGGGTAACAATCTTTCGGCAAAGCAAACACTTATAAATAACCATGCACAAATGTTGGGTCCGTTTTTGTACGGAAATTTAGGAGGTAGGTTCTCTCAAAATAAGGGGACAAGACATAGGTTTTTGCGGTGAACGCGCAAAGTTCTGTCTTAAAGGTAGGGTCTAGGTTAAGTCTTTCCCAGTTTGAGACATTTTCAAGAGACGTACTGGCATCCGCATAATATTGAATGTCGCTGATTCGCAACATACACTCGTAATTTATATGCAGGAGGAACAGTGGATGACAGTAAAACGCGGCACCCACCTTGCCACCTTCTTCATGTCCATTTTTTCTTCTATCATGTACTGGACCCTCTCGATAGAAACATTTACAATGTCAACAATTTCACTAGCTTTTATTCGTCGGTCGGCCAGTATGACATTTGCAATTTTTTTTACCATTTCTACAGTTGTCACCTCAATCGGCCGGCCTGGACGATCCTCATTCAAAACGGACTGTTCTGCCACGTTAAATTCTTCTGCAGTCCTTGAAAACAGCCTGTAACTTTACTTTTATCTCGTCGCAAGTTTTCCCTTCCAAAAAAAAGAACCGAATTACCGAACGATACTGTTAAATAATTGCAATTACTAACGAATGCTCTCATTTGACAGAGGCGTAGTGAAAAAAAAGAACAGAGCGGCATGTTTTTTTTATCCAGCCCACGAACAATGCCTTAAAAAGGTTGTATACCTACCTATTTTCAGCCAGCCAGCAAACATAAAAGGTTGGGGAAAAAGTCTTTTCGCATTATAGTACATATGTATGAACTTGTAATAAAATCTCTTTGGCTATAGTATTTGTATCTGGCTGGTTTTGTTATCATTGAAAGTTAAAATTTGAAAGAACATAATTCCAAATTCAAATTAGCAAAAGCTTGATTTTCATTTGTTTTTCGTACTGTCACGATGAGTGAATCTAATGAAGAAACTCGATACATTTTAAAATTTTACTACAAAAAATGTAAAAATGCAACGCAAGCCGCGAAAAAAATTTGCGATGTTTATAGACCTAGTGCACTGTCTGTGAGAGTAGCACAAATTTGGTTTAAGCGTTTTTAATCCGGAAATTTTGATGTCAAAGATGCACCTCGCTCTGATCGCCCTATCACGGATAAAATGGATGCCATTTTTGTAAAAGTGGAGCAAGATCGACATATCAGTAGTTACGACGTAGCCGAAGAACTGGGAATTGACCACAAAACAGTTTTGGCGCATTTGAAAAAAGCTGGGTACACAAAAAAGCTCGATATTTGGGTACATCACGAGCTAATTGAATGAAACCTAATTAACCGTGTACTCATTTGTGCTTCTTTATTACGACGTAACGAAACCGAATCATTTTTGAAGAAGCTGATAACTGGTGATGAAAAGTGGATCACGTACGACAAGAACATGCGAAAAAGATCGTGGTCAAAGGCCGGTCAGGCTTCACAGACTGTGGCGAAACCCGGGTTAACTCGCAATAAGGTGATGTTGTATGTGTGGTGGGATTGGGAGGGCATTATCAATTATGAGCTGTTACCACCAGGCAGGACTATCGATTCTGAACTCTACTGCGAACAACTTATGAGAAAACGGGCGGAATTGATTAACAGAGGGGGTGTGGTGTTTCATCATGATAACCTCACACATCTATAGCCAAGCCACCCAGCAAAAATTAAGAGAGTTTGGCTGGGAGGTGTTAATGCATCCGCCGTAGATTCAGATTTCGACCTGTTTAGGTCTCTTCAGAATTCTTTAGGTAGTGTTAGGTTAACATCACGTGTTCCTTTGTTAGGTTGTCATCACTACCTAAAGAATTCTGAAGAGACCGAAACAGGTCGAAATATGAATCTACGGCGGATGCATTAACACCTCCCAGCCAAACTCTCTTAATGCTGAGGACTTAATAAGAGGACTGCCAAATCTACTTGGCGCGGTATTTTGATTTTGAAAGGCCCCAAAATTTTTATAGCAATGGGATCATGTCCCTACCTACAAGATACAAGATGGCAAAAGGTTATCGAACAAAATGGTACATACATACTTTAGTTAAATATAAATAAACTACTTATATTAAAACATGTTTTGAATTTTCTTCAAAAATGCGAAGAATCTTTTTCTCTAACCTAATACATAACGTTAAAAAACGTTTACTTTTCAAATAGCCCAGGTAGGTGGGTAAAATGACATACGTGGGGCGGACAAAATGGCATACCAAATATGCACTCAAAATTAGGGTACGTTCATGTTGAATTCAAAAGTGAATGTGTTTTTAATGACCATTATGTGGTACTTTAGAAATCAAAAATCCCAGGTCTGTAGGCTTGTTTTTCCTGGCATAATTACGAGGTCTGATGTGTAATTCTCTGGAAGAAAAACAAGAGATGGGTCCAATAAAATGGTATGCCATTTAACTCGACCAAGAGGTATGCCATTTTGTCCACTTCTTATCCCCAAACATTATCAAACCCGATATAAAATGTCATAAGAATATTAAAATTTTAACACATTCTCGGTGTTTTAAGTAAGGTAACAATCAAATAAAAAAAACGACGACCCATTTGGAAGTGGTAGTGAACACCGTGGTAGCCTTTGGTCCAAGGTACTATTGTACTAAGGATATAAAGCTGTATCACTAGCTACGATTATTGTTGGTAATAATTACGGGGAATATCTTAACATTTTTTTCATGGTATCAGTGACACAACTGTTATGTCACTTGTACCATCAATGGTACAACTGACATTACGGAGAATGGCTTGCAATGATTCTACTTACAACAGACTATTATTATATGATTGACTTTCAGATGAACCTTCGGCATTTTTATTTGTTTTTGTGTTTTCAAAAATATGTCAAAAGTAAAAACAAATTCTGAAACCCAGTTCTCAAAATGTTTTAATACAAACTTATTGTACTATGTATTTCCAAAACACTTGTAAGAAAAACAATAAGAAAAGTACATGTACATCTTTATATTTTTGAAATTGATATTATATTCAAGCAGTTACGTAATAATTTAGATATACAAGTTCAAAACTAACGAGATTTTTTCATTGTGTTTGTTTCAAAACTACGTCAATTTGAAGGATATGGAATTATCTTCATTAGTTTTAAACTTCGCCATCTATTAATAAACACCCAATACAATTTTACAGGTACATTATGTACAAACTATGTCATCTAAAAAGTATTCTCGATCAAAGCGATATATAATACTAAATTGAAGTTATACTCTTGCTTTGACCGAGTAGAACTTGATGTAATATAATAAATAATGATATAATTTGGGTGGTATTCAAATATCCACCCAAATGAAGAGTAACTTTTATTAAAACAAATATCTAGCACATAAACTATTTTTGATATGGAAGACTCTTCAAGGATTTTTTAAATTATGTAATATAAATCTAAATTTCGTTTATGGAATTTGATATGCCAATATTTTTAGATAATTTATTTTGGAAGTAGTTGTTACGTAGTATAAATACATCATGGTATATATTTATAAAAATACATACAAAGGAGTTACGGTACTTATCGAGCTACACTTGATTATATTTTAAGACTTTGTAATATGTTTCATTGATATTTCAATCATTATATTCGTTCAAACTGGACCACAATAGGTTACTGTATGATTTTATCTTTTTATATAAATTTGATTGAAGTTTGTAAAAAACTTCCTATATTGTTTAGGGTTCAAAGTTTCAAAAAAAATATTAATACTACTTATAAAGAATTACTAATAACAAATATACATAAGCCTTATACTGGAAGCAAATTTAACAACTTTAAAACTATTTCAATTTGAGATATTTACAAGACATTTCGTGATCATATTGAAACAAAACACAATAATGTATATAATTAAAGCGCATTATTTTGTTTCACACTTCCGAGTCTAACCCCAATATGAATAATTACATCTTAAATAAACAACAAAAACAAATTGCACATTAAATATCCTACTTAATATATTTTGGCACTAATTATCTGTGGCACTATAATTAACTCGTGTTTCTTTATCATGACTTTCACTATTATCAATAGTCTTCATCTCACTATCCTTTTCACTGTCACATGTCTTTTCACACAGTAAACCCGCGTCGTCGTCCTCGGAGGAGTCCCTGCCAGGAAGGACTGCTGCTGACCCGCTCGTTGGCTCTCGATATTCCAATTTTGAGGGATCTTTTTCGTGCAGTTTTCGAGCGAGCGACTGTAGGCTTGCAAGTGAGCTGGCACAGTCTGTAGTATCTATATCCGTCAGGCTAACACCTGCGCGCTCAATTTCAGTAAATGTCCCAAAGGGTAATTTAAACAAGCATTCAAGACGCATGACATGCATTTTACTTCTAAGGTGTTTAGCTAAGTGTCCGTGTATTCTAAAAGCAATATTGCAGTCAGAGCAACGGAAAGGTCGTGGATTAAATGACGTTGCAGCACCAAATGTTGATGTCATCGATACTTTATTATTATGAGATCCTGAACGCTCATGTTTCTGCAGATGGCCTCTGGTTCTAAAACTAACCTGCACACACGCTACACCTAAATGGTCTCTCCATATAATGAATGTTAAGATGCAGTCTCAGCTGGGAAGGTTTCGTGAAAGTCTTGTTACAGAAATCGCATACACGGCGCCCGTCTTCCATAAGTCTTCCTGGTGGAAAAGAAGAGGTGCTGTCAAATTCTTTTCCTTTGGTCACTTTAAAAGTGACACCACCAACTCCAATTACTACTTTTCTAGCTACGGGATCATGATCCAAAGTTGGCAACTTTATTGTATCTGCTTCCATAATGTGGAGGTCTTCACTCTGCACATTTTCTTCATTATTAATTTTAATATTATTACTATCGTCGGTACAATTGTCCTGCCTGATTGTTTATGATTTCATCATGAGATTTTATGAGGTTAATCCTAGCTTGTTTTAAGTATTCGGACACTACATGCTTTGCATTTTCAGCATTCGAAGTAGTCATCCTTTTACTATCTACAGCTGGGGAGGGCGGTGTAGAATCCCTTACATTATTTGAGTTTTCTTCTTTAGACACCAACATTTGTTTTGTAGTATCATCGGTTTCACTTGTTGCTTTAGAAACACTAATTTTGGGTGATGTTATGCAAGTCGGCAAAACGTTTTTAATTGTTACAATTTTAGTATCGTTGTCTTTGAAAATTTTATTCTCTACGAAAACAGGTTTCTCTAGCTCTATTTTTCTCGTTTTCGGTAAGCTGCATGTTAACTGACTTTGTTTTATTTTGGAATCAAGTAGCGCTCTTTCTGTTAAGTAGGTATGCAACAGTGGTTCACCATTAGACCATTGGCTTTGATGCTGTGGAAGTTTAGCCGTGTTTGAAGCTAATGATGCCAAAACACTGGACTCCCGTGCAGTTGGTATTTCAGGTATATTCGGTGATATTTTAACGTCGCTTTTACTTAAATCCATTGGCTCATTATCGACATTTGAATCAGTTGAAGTGCTTCTTGAACCAAGTTTTTCAGGCGATAACTCTAGATTCGCATTTTCTAGCCCTGTCGGTGTATATGGATAAGTAGTAGGTCTTGCACTTGTTAGTAGACCAGGTGCCGCGGAAGTAGCTGGTCTGGAACCACCCAAAGATAATAAACAGTGGGCTGCTTCGTGTTCAGGCAGTCGTGATTTGCAAGCTTCTGTATCTGAAAATAAAAACAATACATTTTTTCATCTCACATTTAAGTTATTGTGATGAAAAATGGAAAGTAATTTGAGATTTTTTTAATTGGTGTCAATGAAACTAAACCCCGAAGCGCGGTTACATCTCATCATTCGTACTGCCAAAAAAAAGTTGCAAATTGACACTCCAAAAGGCACCTGCGCAACAACATGCGCGCGCAATGATTTAGTATCCGTGGCAAAAATGCTCGCACAGACGCATGGTCAACTTCGAACTATTTTGTTTTGAAATGTATTTAATATATTACCTATATGAGAGTAAGTAAAGTTATATTCATGATTTGACTCCACAAGATATTTTAGCAAAAGCATCAAGAGTTACAAAATTAGTATTTTGCCACGAAAAAGATAAAAAGTAGTGTATGAGATTGCACACAACTTAGTACCTATTAAAACACATGGGAATGTTATTAAAAAACTCGCCTAGGCTTTAAATTTAAAATCTCGCTCGTGTTTTAATAACTCTTATTATGTGACTGTCAAACTACAAATAAATTACGAATTTTAATATCTTACCACTGGATTCTGTTTCTCCTTCATTTCCTTCATCCCCTTCTGAATCTGTTTCATCGTCCGATTCGCCGAAACAATGATTCATTTCGCCTCCTTCGACATCGGTGCCTTCATTAGGATTGATTCCTAACTCGCAACACTTCTTATAGTGAGCTTTGCTTTTCATATGTTTCGTTAGATTTCCCTTTGTTTTAAAGCTGAAAACAATAATAATTAAATTTTGCAATCACATATACTTATCATAAAATGATCAATACAAAAAATCCAAAATACCTGAATGCACAGTGTACGCAGGTGTAAGGACGTACGTCAGTATGAGTTCGAATATGTTTCTTCAGCATAGATGGTTTTTTACAACGTATTCCGCATTCTGAACAAACATAACGCCCTCTCCCTCGGCCACGCACATAAGTATATTCTTCATTACTTTCAAATCCTCCAGTTAATTCTTTTTTCGCAATTGTTGTACTTTCACAGTTTAATAATCTATCTTCATCAGCCATTTTACTATCAACTGATGACACTGTAGTCTGAAAATATTGAAAATGATATCGTTCATAATTCTTGAATAAGGTTGAGGTTGCGGTGTAAATGGTGTAATGTAAATTCTATTATATTAAAAATAATAAGCGTCATTACCTGTTTACTGTCCTTGGAATTTTCATTCCACTGCGATGAATGAGTCAAAATGAGATCCTGTTTGATCACAGCTACGGTCGTATTTTGCGGTCGATGACGCGAGTCGTACAAAGACATCGCAGATGATGCTGACAGTCCAAGCGGGTCTGGCGTTAACTCAGATAATAGCTGTAAATATTATAGTAATATGTATAAATAATGATACTATATAATTACTATATAATTGGGGCATTCCACGCGAAGCGCACAGGTAAAAAAAGTCGATGTTTCCGATTTTATTAGTGCTTGTGTATACATATTTCTGATACGTGTACCAAATATTTTTATAATATAATGATTAGTTGAAAAGTTAGATGTCCATATTTCTACCATTGCTCTCGGCGGTAGTTAAAAACATCGTGGGGAAACCTGCACGTTTTGATACGTGTTACCATGACTCAGTCAGACGGTAGCTTCATTGTAATTGCAAGACTCCTAATATCCTGGATCATGGTCCAAGCGTACAACCAGCACTAAAGCGATGGCTCTGGATTTTTCAAATCTATGTGCGAATTTCTTTTTCATGTGCTCGGCGGTGAGGGAAAACATCGTGAGGAAGCATGCACTTTTAGGATTAGGATAGTTTCTGAAACGTGTAATCATGATTCGGTTGGTCTGGTTCCCCTGTTGTTAAGATTAAGGGTTGCGAAGGCCAGACGGCAGTCGCTTCATTGTGATTACTAGACTCCCAAAATCAAAAATCACGGTTCAAGCACACGCTGGGCTCCAGAGTGACAGCTTTAGACGCAACTGGGAAATACAAGCTAAGATGAGGAGGAGCTCATATCGTAAAAAACATTCTCGCCAACTTTCAAAATGGGCATAAAAGTGGATTAGGAGCTAGCTAGAAAATACTGTTCAAGTGGTCTTTTGTGAAAATAAAGAAATAAAATTTTATTGTTCATATCCAAAAGTGCTATTCAAAAGCTCAATAAATGAAGTAATAAATCCAGTGGTTCAATTATTTTAATATATCATTTTATGACTTGAAATTAATCAGCTTTGAATTCCTGCATGACCACCGGTTGTCGAAAATTTCAAAGTCCCACAACTCTTTCAATTATTATTATATTACAAAAATGTTTGGTATACTTATCAATAATATGTATAGGTACAACAACATACTCAAATAATCCTAAACTCGTAAGCACCGACTTATTTTACCTGTCCGCTTCGCGTGGAATGCCACATTTGATTGAAAAAATAAATAAAATATATTACCTGCCAATTGCTGTACATTGACAGAAAGTGTTGATTTGGAACATAAGTTGGCTGAGGACGGTTTATCGTACAATAGAAGACCTTAGTAGAGCATTTCAAGCCCAAATACGTGTATGCATTTCCATTTAAATAGAGTTGACCGTAAGCTTTTGCCGGTCGTGGCGTTTCAGGAGACACTAGTGACATTGTATTGGCATTAGGTGTAATGCCATGATGTCTTTTAGGTGTAAAAGTTCCAGGTTTTAATGGTAATGTAGTCGGCCTCAAGAACTTAGGCTTTGTTTCTTCTTGCGAGGATTTGGCAGTCACATTCTTTTGAAAATATAGTGTCTCTGATCGTTCATTTTGAATGGAAAGGACATTGTCTGGAACATTTATATTTTTTTTAATGTCTGTTGAACTTGGAAGCTGATTGTTGTAGATTTCTACTTTAGTTATTAAATTCTCAAAATTAAAGTTTCTTATTTCTGCTTCTGATTTTAAAGCATTGTTAATTTTAGGTGTCGGAATGATTCTGTCGCGGCCTTTAATTTTAGCTGAGTAGTTAATGTTTTCTTTTAAAACTGGTGTCCTCGGCGAACCATCTATACTTCTTTTCAAGCTTCCTCCATCTTGCTTA
Organism: Marasmia exigua; assembly: GCA_019059595.1. NCBI lineage: Eukaryota > Metazoa > Arthropoda > Insecta > Lepidoptera > Crambidae > Marasmia > Marasmia exigua. The sequence continues at coordinate 19,029,443 of CM032463.1, forward strand.
TGAAATATTGGTTTGAACATACTTGTTGGAAATGTTTTACAGAGAACGTCAGGTTCATCGACATTTTTCACTTTTATTATAGGAATAACTGGCATATATTGAGCTACTTCGCTGGTAAACATTTCTTGTTTTTGAATGTTTTCACTTTCTAAATGCACAGGTCTCATATTAGGATTTCTTGTAGCTACTAATGGGTCGTAATTAGAACACAATGCCTTTGAAGTCTGCATTTCAATAGAAGTCCCAGTATTAAGAATATCATCTCTAGGTAATTTTGTACAATTTTTAAAGCTTTCATATGTTTTAGGTTGTGTAGATGGATTCGCAACAAATACTCCCGGGGTATTAGGACCTGGCATGCCAGGAACATGAGGTATTAATTTACCGCCATGTAAAATTGTCGTAGCCCCGTTCGGTGAAGATGATGGGCTTAAAGGGGGCAAAGTTAAAGGATTATACGCAGTAATAGCACTAAGTGGCGGAAACTGGAAATGGGTTATGTCGTGTATATTCGGTAAGTTTGAATTGGAAATACCTGGCGTATTTGATATCGATACCTTAGGAGTTTGCGGTTGTGGTGTTCCAAGAACTTCCTTCGGCGTTGGCGGATTATGTACTATCGTTCCACCAGAGTGCAACCCAGATCGAACTACAACACTGCTTGCTTCCGAGTCGTTGGCTAATTTTGAAGGCGATAAATTTTGTTGAATTAATATAGGCGAAAGTTGGTTTTTGCTCGGTTCAATGCGTAACGTTGTTGTGCCACCCGAATGATCCACAATTTTCACTTCACCTCCAAACATCTGCAAGGATGTGGAATTATGTCTTATATTATGTTGCGACATTTCTTCCAACGTCCGAAGACTTGCAGCACTTGCGTCAATGCATCGTATTTTTGGTTGGGGATAGAACTCTGCAGAACGAGGTGAAACATTTTCTATCAATCGTGGACTGTAACTTTCTACTCTTCTTTTTGGACTAGCTACTGGTTTTAATTTTATACTCTCATTTTTTCTTGACATGTTGTCAGGTGAACTCCTTGAATCAATAAGTCTCGTATTTCCTAGCAATGGTCCAGGTGAGGGTAAAGGTGCTACAATATCATTAGATTCCGATTTCATTATTACAAGGTTGTCCGGTTTGTTTCTAAGAGATGCCATCGACTTATTACTTGTATCTGCTTTAGTAAAAGTTGTTTGTGTCTCCGGCATACGTACGTTAACAGAATTACTCCTTACAAATATATGTTCCGGCCTTCCAACTTTGACATCTTTCTGGATGGCATTAATCACAGTGGGATTATTAACAAGACCTTTACAGTAATAATTTCTATGAATTTCTAAATTATCTGCACTCTTATACATTATTTGACATAAAGGACAAACGAATAAGGGTCCCTGCCCGTCTATCAATTCACTTGTCACTGGAGTTAGGCCATTGGACTTTGTTTTTAAAAGAAGGTCTTTTATTATAGATCCTTCTGGATTCAGAGGATGTTTCTGATGATCAATCTGTGAAAAACTTTCGGAATGTGACCTTTTCCTAAAATTATTTTCAGTTTCGTTATTGTTTTTTGTCAAATTTAGAGGCGATAGTTCAGTTTTTAATTCAAAACTATCATTAAAAAACAGTTTACTTTCCGCGATTTGTTTAATCTTACCATATTTTTTCTGTAAAGGTGTCTCTATGACGTCTACGATAGCTTCATTATCTGATATAATTTTTGAGATATGTTCCGTAAGAAAGTCAGCGTTCGGTGAAATCGTTTTCTTTAGCTTATCTTTTTCGTCAGTGTCATGATAAAATGCAACTCTGAACTTAGGTTTGTAAATTGTTTTTGATTTGCTATTTTCTATTGCTGACATGTTGCTTATCTGAATTAAGCTTTCGCTGATTAATTCCGGCGACGAAAACTCGTTGGACCTTAAACTTTCATGGCGAATGTTAAGCGCTTCAGACGCTGAATCTGATACTGGTGTCGGTGGCATGGATGTATCACTTTCCGAACCTCCTGATAAATCATCGTCATTTAAAGAAGAAGATACATCTGTTCCTTGTAGTCTTAAAGCATGTGTTCTTGATCTCCGATGTTTATATAGGTTGGATTTTGTTTTAAACGCAAAGCCACAAGGTATACAAGGGTAAGGTCTCTCATTTGTATGGGCTCTGATATGTTTTTGAAGTACGGAGGGCTTGGCACAAGATAATTTACAATACGGGCAAATGTATCGCCCACCTACCCCTCCGTTGTAGGATTCCTTGATAAAATCATTTTCAAGGTTCTCAGTCTTATTTGAAAATTCTTCAGTAAAACTGGTCTGACCAGATACATGAATATTATTATTTACATTACTTATCCTACTGTTCTCATCATTAAAATTAATTTGTACATTTTCCACCACGTCTTCAACTTCAGCATTTTGTCTATCTTGTTTTATTTTAATTTTTTCTATCTCTGGATGACCAGCTGCAATACTCCCATTTGAAATGATGGTGCTGCAAGTAGATTGCACTACATTTGATTCCTTGTGTGCAGTTTCCACGCCCTTAGTTGAATTGGCTGGGTACACTGAAATGGTCGATGCCATTTTTTTAAATTTCTTGTGAAGGTAGCTCTGGTCATTGTTATTGGAAAAATTTACATCCAGTCGTTTTTCTTGTGTTAGCGGCATCGTATCCGGACTACGTGTATCTGAAACGAAACAACAGATTTTTTAAAATAAATTAGTACCTTATTCAAACATTCTACACAAAGAGCAATTTTCAAAATGTAAATTATCAACTAAATCATAAATACTTAATGAACCGTCTGATATAAAAACAATCAATACATTTTAATTAATTCTAATAAGACTTGACGTACTGCGCAATCATTATTTCTATTGGCGTACAATGTGACATCATCGTGACGTAGCGTAGTCGCATCCATCGTTAACGAATGAGGATATCCCCTCACCGATTCTTAATTTTTTGCTATACTAATTGAAAATAAGATGTAGTTAATGCTTTTTCCACGTATTAGTCATATAAATACTTTTGTTTGAGTTCCATCTTTTCAGATATTAATAATATGTAACAGGTATGTAGGAGAAGTGTTGTGATCGATTGCAAGTGTGGGTGTAATGTAGACACAGTCCGAATACGTGTGGAGGTACGACGTCGACCTCGCTTTGCGCTCACTAGTCGTTTGTGGACGGCTGCGTTGGTGCGTTCCAAGAAGGCGTTACAATTTCTGAGAAACGGAGACAAGCGAACCGCTCCACTCGCTAACAACGAGGCAGCAAGCGATACGCATTACGCACACATCAAAAAGTTACACAATCGGAATATTCTTAATTGCGCACCCGTTCATGATGCCTTATTGATTAAGAAAGTCTAAAATACAAGTTGGGTACTTAATAATATATTTTTGATAGAATTAAAATATATATCACCTATATTAAACCCGATTTTATTGAGTTTCGCGGTAATAAAAAAACAGTATTAAAATTGAAGGTGATTTTAAAAGTGCCTAAGTATATAGTTGTAGAAAAGCTTTATTATGGATAAATTCGAGCCAAGGAAGGGAATAAGACGAAATACTAGTGTTGTAATGAGACAAAGGAATCCCGGCGGTTGGCCGCCGCCCGCCGGCCTGGCGCCAGGCCAGGCGGCCCTGGTGACGCCTCTGTCGGCCGCCAGCGCGCCGCCACTCTACACTTCATAGGGACTGTATACTCTCACTACATCACACGATGTAAGTGATCCTAAGCAATGTATAATACACCTGAATCTTAATCAACATTCTCACCGTTACATTATTTACTAAATAGCTGGTATTGTTATACAATGCTACGTTATTTATGCAATTTTATTTTCTTATTTGTAAGATGCATAATGTTAAAGTTCCTATATGTTTTTAGGTACCTATGTAATAAACTTTACTAAGATATTATAAGAATCTTTATCTTTTAGGTAAAATTATCATTATATCTCTATTATTGTTAGAATTGTGAGGTCATAATAATTGGATAAGTAAAATGACATTTAAAGTAGTCAAGTTATCCAGGGAAGTGTATACCTTACAACTTTTTCCTCGGTAGGTACTTCAATTTTGATTGAGATTTGACGATTGATGATTTTGAGAGATGACGTAGGCACTAATAGGTATAAGAAGCCAGAAAATATTCGGTTATTTTTTTTTTTGAAATGCTCTGATATAATAATTAGTAATTTTGAAAAAATGTGCTTAACTCAACACTTATTAAAGCTTAATATCAATTCTAGCGGTAATTTGATTATAATCGTTACTGAATCAAATATAAAATTTACTTTATTCGTTTTCGTAGTTACAAATTTAGATAGTGTTGAAATGTTATAAGGTACTGACATAATTATAATGTTACTTTAGAAAAAGACTTGAGTTTTGGAAGTTATTATTTATGATCTTAATACAATCAAGTAATTATTATAGGTAACTTGCCTCATTTCTTTTTAAAAAATTGATGCAAATAATATTGCGTTTATTTATTAATGGAAACGTGGGTATCTTACCGCAATTTTAGAAATCAGTCCACCATTATATTTTGTTGTCTTGATATCATTTGTTTACGCTTCCAGAATAAATGTCAACAAGTTCGATAGGCTGCATTTCACCCGCGCACCAGTGAATCATCGTTAATAATTGCGCGACGATCCACGCCGCACATACACACACATACACCTGAATTGTCGTCACTCGCGTCTCACTCGGCCGTCTTGTACATTTGCCTTACCACACTTTCTTTATCTATACTAGTAAATCGAGGTATAGATAATAAGGTATCGTATTTATTTTGCCTTCTAATCTCTAATGTATCCTGCGGTCGTATACATTGGAGCAACGCAACGGACGATACAGGGTTCCACGCCGCGGATGACTGTACAACTGTTTGTACCAGTCAGTCGGTTCGTTTCGTTCCGATCGGCCCCTCCGCACCACCCGCGCATTACCCGCGCGCCGCCGTTCTGACTCTGTGCTCCCTGCGAGTAGTGATTCATGTCGCGTTTTATCTATCTCTCTCCTTCACCGCAACCGGATCGGTCGTTCTTCGTAATCTATTTATACGTATCTATGCACGGACTTTAACACCGCGATTATAGTGCCATCTCCTACTTAATGGTAATAAACAAGTTTACATAGTTCTTTGACGTTATTTGGTATACATTTATATACTTAGGTTCTGAATAGTCTAGGTATTCGTTGCTAAAGTAACCACAAATGTAATCCTTCAATTCGTGAACCATGAATTAATTACGGAACTTGGTACCCAGATATCGTGATTGCCTGCCTACGTATCTATCGGCAGCGCGAACGACGCAGTGTAATTTTCATGCAGCAGTGATTTCGTAACGGTTGCGCTCGACTAGAACGGTTATTGGCTTTGTATGCTGGCGTCCATTAAACATTCTCTAATTTGCGGCAACGTAGATTACCATGACTGATCTGACTGAAGTCATGAATAAATATTAAAGAAAGATTCTAGAAAAAAATATCAATAACGTTGGTACTTTCCTATATTTAACTTATCTCGTGAACTTACTATCAGTGAGACCTCTTTATCTAATTCTTCACTTACAAACAAATAAGCTGGGCGTCACTGAGTATTAATCTACTTGGTCGCTAAGCTGGTTGATGATAATATCCAGTGGAAACTCCGCGGCGCGCTCGCGCTAGATACAAATGTATAATAACACATTATATTTGCAATGATAATTGGTAGGCGCTTATCACTAGTGCGGAGGCAGTGACGCACGTATTTTGCTGATATGAGCCAGTCGCTCGATTGTGAATAACTTGCCAGGAAGCAGGCGATACACTGACGTGTCGAGCTTCATTGAAATTCGTACATACTTCTTTTAAAATGTTATGCTCTTCATAGGTACTTCTCCAAAATCATAACTTGTTAACCATCCTAATAACATTAAGTTGAAAGATAACCTCCATTAACATTGAACTTCGAAGTGCGTATTCTTCCTATTATTTTTTGCGATAATTATAATTAAAATTGTTATATGCTTACTAATTTATACATCTGCAATTGTAATGTAACATTATTTTTTATTCAATGATGCTAGTTCATAATCCACAACATAAATATCAGTTAATGCTGTGGTATGACAGCTGTTTCGCGAATGGCATGTAAAGCGCGGGGGTGCGGGGCACTTGTTGCGTTGTTTGGTTGGCGTTCTCGCCTGTTGCCGAGTATCTACGTCACGACCTTGAGCCACGGGAACGTCAGTTTCTGTTTCTTCTATATGTATTATCATCATCTTTTAATATTTCATAATTATTTGACTATGTAATTGATACTATTACTATGCTACAATGAACATTGTAGGTAAATTTGGAGTCATCACAGATAATAAATATAATTTCTTGTTATATGAATTTAAACAGTTTGCGTTCGGATCTATCAAATTATTACGTAGGTAACAATAGTAATGGACTTTAATAGTTAGTCCATGCAATAAGTAATTTATTGATCCTAGAAAAGAAATAATGATTTCAGCTTTTTATTAATGTAAAAGCAATAAAATACTTATAGTAAGGTATCTAATCAACAGGTTATTTTTATCATTGCTGGAGCTTTTGGCCACACAGCTCTACATACGTATTGAATAAATGTAGTAGGTATTGGTCCGACGGCCGGGCGCCATATAGTCGCGTGGGCGGGAAACCCGTCTTGGTGTCGAGCAGCGTTAACTATCGAAATGAACAGAACGTCAACTAGTACATACATACTTCTTTCTTAAATAAATATTTACGACGTTCGTAATAATAATGAAAAATACAAATTGACACATAACCAAGAATATAGTTTATAAGCAAAGCAACTAAACATTTATTTGTAGTTATTGTAACATTTAAGGTAATATGTAAAAAAAAATACAAAGATGGAATGGGTGGATCATCACGAAAGTATTCATAATCATAATCATTTATTCACATACCTACCTACCTACATTTACAACATTTGGTACATAATATAAAATTACATATGTATGTATGTAGGTGTGTGCATTATTCTCTTCCCGCCTCTCGTAGATAGTAACTGCAGAGAGAATGATGAAAGTGAAGAAGAGAAAGCCTTTTTGAATTAAAATAGTCACATTAACGAATCTATTGTAAAAAAATGTTGTTTCACTAGGATGTGTTAGGTTTACTTTGTTTTTGAAGAAAATATATTACAAGTAATACAAGTACCTACTCATTTATTAGTTCAATGTTTTCTGCGAGGAATATTGGCTGAAGTAGCTAGGTACGCCGCGGTTCGCGCACGGCTGTAACTACGGTCTCCCCACCTTGCTTGGACTTCCCTTGGAACCGGGTCATCGCCTGGCTGGCTCGACCGCTATGCCGACGCCGCCGCCTCGCTGCCGAGACGGGCCGCGCCCGTTTAACCACCAATTCTATCTCCGTGTAAGGCTTTCTATAGACTGACCACGTCACGCCTACTTATTTAAACTTCCATGCGTCGATTGGAGCGTTGGCACCAAAACAAAATATTTGTGAAACTACGGCCAATACGTTGCGCAGCAGTACCACCTGCTTTCAATAACTATTTTAGTGTTCGCGTATAATAAAATAGAACAGTCGGATTGATTTTGACAGAAACCGATTACAGGACTCGTAGGACTTTAGCTTCTGAATATACCTATTTATTTATTTTTTCAATTAAGAATAATATACATAATCACGGACCTAAAAAAGAGGTATTTTTTAGGTCCGTGTACATAATAATATGGTAAACATTTTTTAAATAATATTCTCGGGCATAAAGATAGGTATTTTAAGTTTACTTCATTATATGTCTCGAATCAATTTATTCAGATACAAGCGACAACACTTGTATCAAGAGAATGGCGTCATTCTCTGCGAATTCATCCGTTCGCGTATCAACGACCAAAATACGCCATATGTATGAATGTGACAATAATACTTGTGAGTCAGACAAAGCTGTACCACTTGACCAAATAAATAACTATTCATTGTTATGTTATGAGTCTTTCCTCAATGATGTTCATTGTGATTCGCTTGCAATTTTTTTTTTATAATGAACGCAATAGACCGGATTACAATTATTTCCGCTTCCACCATTAGTAATATCTTCTAGATACTAAAATAAAGTCATGTTAGTTAACTCGAGAACCAATATCGGAACAGATCTCGGCTTTTTGGATTCATCTCCGTCCCGAGTAGCAGATTACTTATTAAAATTTTGAAGAAACTGTAGTAAACCTATTACAATAAAATTATAGGATTCAAATTATGGTAGTAAAGTAAGTATTTAAGAGAACAACTAAGAAAAACTAACGATATCGATAGTTTTTTGGAATCAATGTTTGGATAATTTCCAATGTGCATTCCCTCCTCCTACACACGTTTCTATTTTGCACTAAATGAAAATAAAAGATGAAGATCTTGTTCAACGAGCATAAAGTTTAAATGTGTAAGAGTTATTACAAGTACCTTATGTCTCACGTCAGCCCGTTCCAACACGCAATGTTAAAACGGGCTGGCGTGAGTTTTGTTCCCGGACAATCCTTTGTAATATTGATTTGTAATAAGGGGGTTATAGATTAGTATCAATAATACTAATCTATTACTGTTACACATTTATACTTTATGCTCGTTCAACGAGATCTTCATTTATTACTCTATCTTTCCATCATCTACATCATCTCAACGTTTTGTCCCAGTTGCGTCCCAAGCTGTCGCTTCGGAGCCCCGAGTCCGCTTTTCTACTTCGACTCCTCCACATCGCGCGGTCTTGTGCATCCGTAGTGGTCACAAAATTCCAATGTGGACCCTCAATGGGAACGCACACTATTAGCACGCATGTCATCCCTTACGATGTCAAGCCACACCTTTTTAGGTCTACCCCTTCTGCCGGGACCCGGCGGTGGTGCCATGGTCAGGCATACCAAACGTAGGCGACTCTCCAATAGTTTACTCACTGCTATGTCACGGATATGAAGGCTCCCACGTATGCGTGAGTTTCTCACGCGATAACTCCACACATCCACCTCAGCATGTTCATCTCCGTGACATGCAACTCCTGCTTGTGTCGCTCAAGTACAGGCAAAGTCTCGCAGCCACTTAACAGGCATTTTAGGGTCACAGATGACGCGTGTCACCTTACGCTATTCGGTCCACTCGGCAGCAATACGTGCCTTGACGTCGTAATCTCCGGACGAATGGAATACCGATCCCAGGTACTTAAAACTGGTCCATGCGTTCGACCTCATCATTGCCAATACGGACAGGACGTGAGATCAGAAGAGCCGCTCACTATGTACTCTGTCTTCGCCACATTAAATTTCAGACTATCATTCTCAAGCGACTCCTTCCACCCATTAACTCGTCTCACCAACCTGCCCTTATCCGAATCCACCAGCGCGATATCATCAGCATACGTCACCACCCAAGGAGGCTGCTCATGAGGATTTTAATGCTGTCTGACAGAACGTCTAGTATCACGCTAAAAAAAGGACGGAACTTTGGTGTACGCCAACAGTAATGGGGAAGGGTTTGGTGTCGCCAACTGTAGTCCTAACTAGAGATCGAGAATCGCGGTACATGTCTCGGATGATGTCGATATAAACTTCAGGAACTCCTTTGGACCTTAGAGCCCACCAGATCACCACTCGCGGAACACAATCAAAGGTATTCTGCAGGTCAAGAAAGAGGAAGTGCAGAGGCGTATTGTTCAACCTATACTTTTCCATGATGATCCTTAGGGCAAAAATAGATCCATAGTCCCTTTGTCGGGACAAAATCCATACTGATGGTCCGAGACTGTACTTACACTCCTGTCTGATCCTGGAATCTACAATCCGCTCAAAGAGCTTCATGGTGTGGGACATGACCTTTATTCCGCGGTAGTTTCCGCACTCCAGTGCCGTTCCATGCCTTTGAAGACTGAGGTAATAATACTCAATCTCCATTGGTTTGGGATTTTCCCCGTGAGGAGTATGTGGTTGTTTTCTTCACTCTTATCTGCTTCTGGACAGTGTCGTTCCACCACCAGGTCTCCTTGTCACATTTGCGACCGCCTTTCGACAAACCAAGCACCGCTTTTGCTGCACCAGTGATGGAAGACTGGATCCTATACCAGTAGTCTTGGACCGATTCGTCTTGTGTGCCAGCGCACTTGTCGCCGACAGCTAAGACGAATTTTTGGGACGTAACTTCATCAAGCTTCCATCACCTTATTTGGCGTCGGCTCTGCTCGATATGCTTGTTTTTATTTAAGCCTGACACAAAGGTCCATGACAAGCAGACGGTACTGTGACGTGAGACTCTCACCGGGTATGACCTTGCAGTTAGCTACTTTGCTGATAAGGTGTCTCCGGGTCAGCAGGAAATCGATCTGGGTTGCGTGCCTTCCACTCTTGTACGTGATGAGGTGTTCGGGTTTCTTTTTATCCGAAACCTCCGTGTACACGCACTCCTCGCACCCTCACCCACAGAGCCATTCAAATCTCCTCCCAGTATGATTCCCTGCGCCAGTGGGATGCCCCGGAGAATTCCACCGAGTTGATCCCAGAACATCTTCCTCTCAGTGTCACTACAATCGGCCTGCGGAGCATAGGCGCTTATCAGATAAGTGATTACTCCTTCGATATGCAAGCCTATGACCATGATCCGGTTGCTTATGCGCTTCACTTCCAGGATGTCACCCTGTAATCCCCCAGCAATCACCACGGCAACCGCATTCTGGCCACTCGGAGCACCCTTGTAGATCAGTTTGTAGCCATTCCCCGATGTTCCCGGAGCTGCTGCCTTTCCACCAAGTCTCCTGCAAAAACGCCACGTCCACCCTCCGCCTAAAAAGTACGTCAGTTAACTCTCTCTCTATCTTTCTATATCATCTTTTATTATTATAGGTATAATATACATAATTAATATACAAACTCCAAATCATAATAGATCGCTTACCCTACCTATTTTAGCTCTATAAAACTAAAAATAACATAACCAAATAGCCTATATAGCTAAAGAATTCGTCTCTCTCTTATTTTCGAGCAGTTCTTTATACAAAATAGCCATGTTACGTAATCGGTTTGAAAAGTAGGCGATTATGAGTTAGTAAAATTAAACGCAATAAAACTCCCTGTTGTACCGTTTTAAGTTATTGTCTAATTAGGACCTTAAACTAAGACGTTTTGTATGAAAATTGTTGCAATATCCCTAGATTTTGTTGATGAATGTACCTGCCATTGTATGATACGGAGTTTAGTAAGTTGATTATTCATTTTGAGGAATATAAAGATATATTACGTTGATATTACTTCTTCGCTAAAAAAGTAATCGTATGTAGGTACCTATCTTTTTGATGATTAATATTCGATAAACGATATCAAACATTAAAGCAACACCAGTTTTAATCTTTAAGGCGACGCGACGGTTGGCCCTAACTAGCGACTCTCGGAAAGAATATATACTATTTATTTAATACTTATAATTAACTTTTTGATCTGTTTTTGCACTCGAAATTTATATTAACGCCGTAAGTTGCCGTTCTTGGCGATAATTCATATTTCGAGTAGAAAGCAGACCAACAAGTTAATTAATAATTTCAATCAAATGGCGACGCTAGCGTGCCCTACCCGTCACCTTAAGATACTAGGTCCGCCCTCACTTCTATTTTTTAATGGCTCTACCCGAAGATCCAATGTCAAGTGTATTTTTGAAAATGAGTGCAAATTAACTGTCGAAGTCAGTCAAAGTCACAGTCACTCAATAAAACGCCGGTGTTTTACGTATTATTGATATATAGCTTGACACATGTCATTTGACCTTTATTTCAATGAGCATAAGGTGGATCGTTTTACCATGTTGTTTTTTTCATAGATTTTTGTTATTGTTGAACTACAGATCTTTTTTATTATTACTTGTTATTATACACATAATTGTATGACTAAGTTATATTTTCTATTCTTCTCACAGTGGTGAGATATATGAGCCATGGCAAGCAATTTTTTTCCCATCATATTTTTGGTAAAATTATTCATAAGGATCAGAATGGACAACATTTCATATTTTTAACATGTCCATATTGTTTTTTTATATGAAAGTAGACATAAAATGAACAGACCCATATTTTTTCTTTTTTCAAAATTTGTCCATTTTCATGCATAAAATAATTATTGAAATTATTTTTATTCTAAATAGACGTAAGCGCCAAATGACGTCATCGGACGGCTGAATACAGCGATATTCCTTTGCTTATCATTGTTTTAATAAAAAAAAGGTACTACTGTCAAAGGTAAATAATACTAGTGTCAACATTGTCAACGTCATTCATACATTCAACGTTGTCAAGTTGTCTTCTTTTTTTGACAGTTACATGTCATGAGTTTGGCATTACGTAAATTTAAAACTATAATGTGCTAAGCAAAGAAATATTTTACATTCTGCCGTCCGATGACGTCATCTTACGTTTTTTAGTTTTAAATTTTTTTCTCAGTAAATAAGCAATATAAAAAATGAATAAATATATATTCGAGCAGCGGAAAAGTAAACAAAGAATTGGTATTTTTTGTTTCAGAGCTTAGCAATTTTGAAATGTTGTCCATTCTTGATATATGTAATTAAATTTAACAATAGGAACTTTCATTTCGTCATCTTACCCCTAATATGCCACCCTAATAAATTTTGTTTATATAATTTTGCAATTGCAATATTTACCGATAGACTTATTAAGACCATTAAACATATTTTTTTTGTTACAACCCTTTCCTATTTGCGTAAAGAAATACCTACACAAGCGGAGGTATTGCCAACTTCATGGGTGTCGGTCTACTGTAAGGAACCCTCTTGCTATACTGTGATAGCAGTCACTTGTTAAAAATGATACAATTCTTTTATTAGAATCACTTCGCCGCACTTCACTCATCGATTATAACCTCGCTTCACTGCACAAATAAACACCTGTACAATAAAAACTACTAGATATTAATTTAAAACCGTTGAATTGCATCAGACGGTACGTTGGGTTTGGTTCAGAATCCCGCCCTCACTTCGTTTCGGGACTTCGTTTTGCACAGTGTCATCATGAAGTGTCAAAAAGAATTTTACTTCTATTTGGAATATGGCGCCGAGGCCCGAATAGACTATAACTTTGAACCACCGTTTTTTTACCCCCTTAGAGGATGAATTAAAAAAAATGAACTGAAGAGGGAAAAACCAGTTATCCTATTAACTTCCATACGGTGTCAAACGTAATTTTGGTTAGATTCAACTTTGTATCACTACGCAATTATTTGTTTTTATATTTTATTATTAGCATAGTATTGTTATTTGAAACATACTTGTGTTTTATTTAAGCAGTCGGGTCTTTGTTCTTATAATCATTTATTATTTTATTTCAGTCTTTTTAATTTTATTAACGGCCAAATTTTAAATGTTTCTTTTTACTGACTTTAATTTAATACCAATATTAATAAGACAAAAATAAAATAATTCTGATTTTTTTATTGGTACCTTATGTCACACTCACTGCGGCAATTCTACGAAATTTTAAAGACACCTGTCATGTCATCCATCCAGCTGTTTGAGTTACATAGATGTAGAAAGCAAGAAATGGACATACAATGAAAATTGTACAAAATAAATGTCATACCTGTTATCAAATATGAAGAAGGCGCTCGTTATATGTATATGTATCGGCAAATCTGGCGTAGCCGTCATTGTGGTATTCTACAAAACAGGTGATTTAGATTAATTTACGCTGTTACTACACTCAGAGATTTCAACTAACCTAAATGTTCACTAACTTAATTATGGAAAGTCTTTATGCGTATTGAAATAAGTGTCAATATTTTTTCTTAAGTACCAATTAAAATTAATTTGACGTCTCTGAGTGCGGCAGTTAGGGAGAAGAAGAGCTAACTAGTAATATTATTTAGCTAGCTAAAGCTATCAATATTCTTTATTGAGATAATGAAAATCGGGAATTTTTTGGAAACTTTTGACAATAATTAAAGGTTCTCAACTCAACCAACTTCCCAAAAGTAATGAAAAAATTGGATTATCATTTTACAAATCAAAGTTTTTGATTTAGGAATAAAACTTAATTAAAAGTATCACAGTAACAATAAACACCATAAAAAAACCAACATAATAAAGATAGTTGATGCTATTTGGCTTTTGTATGTTTCGAAAAGTATCAAATTTTCTGGAAATTTCATATAGGTACACAACGTGTAATGTATCTTCATTCAACAACAACCCTTTTAAGTTAATGTGATCTTTAACGACAGACAATTCCTCATTAGTCATTATGAAGTCGTTGTATGAAAGGTGGCGAAGACCTTTAATTTTCCTCGAAACCTATTTATTATTTCTTTGAGCTTCTTTCAACGAATTTTGTATAAAAAGTCTTGCAGGCTCTCGATTTAATGATGGCTAGACTTTGCTATGATGAGGTCCCTTTTAATACTACCCTTATTTCTGTTTGCTTTCAATTTTAACCTTTACGTTGAGTATACACAAAGACATGATTGGTAGTAGCGAACCAGTGTAGCAGCAGGCAACAGAAGTTCTTTATACACAATGGTATTAGCTAGCTGTTTGTTGGGCTCGCACGATTCTTGGAATACCGTCGAGCACGCGCCGCGCTCGACGGCTGCGACGCGTCAAGCTTTTTCACATTTACGATTCCTATATTTCCAGGAAGTTTCCTCGTTCCCCCACAAGTACTTATCTATATACTTACTCAACATAAATAGGTAAGAACTTATTCAGTGTTTTATCTAAATATGAAATATGTACATGGTGAATATTTTGTGGATATAGTTTCACTGTGGTGTTTATTAATGCAATAGGCACTTAAATTTATTTGACTGTTAACATTATCAAGTCTCATATGGTTTTAGCAAATAGGTTAGAAAATCTTAATCTTGGATCCAAAAAATGTTTCGATAAGGTCACGGGTCACACTACTACTAGCGACGTCAATCGATTTTAATTTTTAGCTACTAAACCGGATCTATTTTAAACAATTTCAGGGTTACAATCTCTCAGCAAACACTATTTATTAAATAACCATGCACAAATTTTGGGTGACTCAATTTTTCGAGTACGCGTTGGACCCAACATTTTTGCATGGTTATTTAATAAATAGTATAAGTGTTTGCCGAGAGGTTGTATCCCTGAAATTGTTTATAATAGATCCGGTTTAGTAGCTAAAAATTAAAATCGATTGGCGTCGCTAGTGTGCCCTACCCGCCACCTTAAGTAGATCTTTTTTAAGATAACCTAAGTGCTTACCTGGTATATTTTTAGAATGACTTACTAATAAGAATTCTATCCAAAATAATTCTACTATACTATTTTAATTGAGTATATGTATAACAACCGCAGACTCAGTGTCCGTGTCTTTTTTGTTAGTCTTTTTATGAGAGTCCGATAAAATTGCTCCGCGTATGTAAGTAGGTATGTTTGTGCTCTTAAAAAATATTTCTTAGTAATAATCCTAAGTTATAAAAAGAAAATATATTAAGTTTTTATTATAAAAAATAGTTTATGTTGTAATTTTAAGACTGAAATCCTACATAATTTCCAGAGCCTCAGGTGTATACTTACTGTTGGTTTGGAAATTAGAGGAATATCCCTAGCTAACGTTGAGGTATATAAATATGTAAAGGAGTAGATACGTCAATCAATACATTGATCGACGCCGGAAGTAAGCTAACGGGGCTGCTGTCCGACTAATAAATAAAATTCAATAAGGGTCATTTAGCATTGTTTTGGTTCACCTCTGCTATACTTACATAATTAATTAAACATCATACATTACGTAGATGTTCCTTCGCATGTATCACGACCAATGCGAATGATACATCCCTAATGTATCATTCGCATTGGTCGCAACTAGGTAGTATTAAAATTATTATTAAGTATTTTAATGGCAAGCGTGGTGATTAAGCCTAATCCCATCATAGTAGCGATGATGGAGCTTGTGCCCTGCAGTGGGACAAAAATGCTGATACTTTATTTGAGTTAACTTTATTGAGCTTTAGATTGATGGTAGCTCAATGAAGGGGTCGTTGTTCGAATCCATGCATTTTTTCAAATCTATGTGCGTATTTCTACCATTAGCTTGGCGTTGAGAGAAAACATCGTGAGGTTATTTTGAAACGTGTCATGGTTACTCCAGTTATTTACATTCAGTTAGTCTGGTTCCCCTGTTCAAGGGTTGCAGGTTCAGACGGAAGTCGCTTCATTGTAATTACCAGACTCCCCAAATCTTGAATCATGGTTTAAGCGTACCCTGGTCTCTAAAGTGACAGCTTTGGACACAGCCGGGAATCACACGCTAAGATAAAGATAAGACTTTATTTTAATTGACAGAGAGCAATCCTGGTTTTTAATTTAAAGCCGTCCCGCAACGAACGAGAATGTACCTGTAGTATCCAAACAAAGGAGACACACAGCGCGTGTGAAAGAGAGGGAAACTCCGATTCCGTCGTAACGTCTGGCTGAAATTAGGCCCGCATACTAACAAAAAGTAAGGAAAAATGTTTTACTTAGTACCTACCTATTAAAAATACTTCCAAACCTTATTTTAAATTCTATTGAGCAACATTATGAAACAAATTAATAACTTCCAATTCTCTACAAAAGTAACTTCGGGCGTGTTGTGTTGATGCACCATTTATACGAAATTGTAAATTTTTCATCTAAGAGGTAATTAATATAAGTAACTCGTTTAGTACGACAACCCGACATCAGGTTACCACAATATGTCAAACTTTTAAATTCATATTGAATCGAACGTTTTTGACATTAAGGTGAGAATCTATTGAAGAAATTTGACAGATTTTTATAGGTACACATATGTGTGGCTGTCCGTACTAATCAGATGTATTTGTCCGTTTTGTATATGTGTGCTACGTAACTAAGGCTCGCTGAGTAGGTAGCTATTAAAAATATTAAACCTCCAATATCTACTTATACATATGTACAAATATACGCGAACATGCACAGGCAACATACTGCGTGTCCACCTGCCCGGTGACCCGTCAGTTGGATAAAATTGCACATTTCGTTAAGTGCTGTCGCTTTGGGTATCAATATTTTTTGTAACCATAACCCACCTATTGCAAAAAACTACTATAATGGTATCAGCTTTTATCCTTAACTAGCAAGTTCATGTTTATTACGATATAAAGTTAGTTTTTAATTGTTTATTACTTTAGAATATAATAGAAAAACGTGTATTTGGCACCAATAATTCAATACATACATTTTATTCGTTCATTCACTCTTATTTGTTGAGCTTGTTACGAAAATAAAGTCACGAAGTAGTATCCTTCGGATATGTTTTTTTTTTTGTATAGCAATATTTTTGCAATATATTCATCCTATCCTGCGGATAGTTATCCTCTCAATATAATTGTCAATTTGGTCGAAGCCGAAAATGTATCGAATCATTCAATTATTCTTTCAGTGACCTTTCGTTTTACATAACCTTGTTTTGTTGTCTGAAGTAAACATATTCTAGAAATGTTTTTAGGCAGTAAATTAAAATATTGTATTATGTAACGTGTATAACAAATATAGTGTTGAGTATCGAATATATCGATCAAATCGATACTTATTTTGGGCCAATATAATCAATTGTTATTATTTATTAAATTATAATTGTTTAGATTGACTATACTAATGATTAACTCGATAGCGGAATCAATTAAATTTACTTTTCATAAAAAAATAATTATTTGTAGATATAATTGTCATTCATATTATTATGTCTTCTTAGACATATTTTCTATATTTGATGGATGGATGGGACAAAACCGTTATTTCTACCATTATTTTTATTCACAAAACTAGTAGTAGGTAAGTAGGGTAGGGTACTTAAAGCAAAGTTGGGTTTATACTTAGTACCTGAACTGTAACATCAGGCCGATAGGTTAATTAAATAGATTAGGTAGATATTATCAGTATGGGGTCATGGTGGTTTAACTTTAGTATTATAGTTGATCCACTATCATTAAACTTAGTTTTATATGGATGTTTATTCTTGTTTTTAGGTTATTCCTAGTATTAATCCCAGCACTTATTTACTTCAAACCACGTTATGCAATACGGGGATAATAGTTTTAATTGCTATAATTAAAGAAAGGTTGCCAGATAAATAGATACCTACCTATACTATATGTACCTATATCATATTTAAAAATTAACATAAAAATATATTCTGGCAAAAGAAACCTAATCATTGAAATCTCTAAGTGGTTTCACAAATTTTAATAACCAGGGTAAAAGACAAATTGAAAGTTGTGATATAAGCAAGAGAAAATCAGCAGACAAATTATACGAACAATTGTAAAGATGAATGGAAGAGGATAGCCTAAGGAGCGCGGAGGCTGATGAGGAGAACCTGCGGGACCGGTCGCGGAACTCGCGGAGCAGGCTACGCTTTTTGTTCCCGCCTGATGTCGCCAACCTGCCGCGCCGCCCGCCGCGCCGCGCTAATAACAGATCTCTACTGAATGGAAATTGACGATTTCAATCCGAAACACATAATCATATTGCGTCTGTTGATATGCTATTCAAATTATATTACTAGCTTCGCGTAGATATTTTACGTAATTCAACTTTGGTTTGTAAGAAATCCTATCGAATATGGAGATTAAACATGGTATTTATTTTATAAATACTTAGACAAAAATTATAATAAGTAGGTATCTTGTAGAAGTAGGTATTGTGTACGAAAGCTTTATCACACCAAAAACATTTTCATGAAAAATGTTGCCAAGCTGAGCTGTGACCATTATAACTCGTACTCTAAGCGTTATCTTAGGGCCTATTCTCGAGCACTCGACATTGAAGTAGGTTTGTATGGACGAATTGTATGAAATCTCTAAATTCGACTTCAATGACGAGTTAGAGTTTGTATGGACGGATGTATGAAATCTCTAAATTCGACTTCAAAGTCGAGTAAGAGTTTGTATAGATAAACATAGTCATTGAAGTCGAATTAGAGATATATATAGTCATTGAAGTCGAATTAGAGATTTGTATGGACGAACGTATGAAAACTCTAAATTCGACTTCAATATCGAGTGTGCGAGGTTGCCCCTCTGATATCATGTAGACCCGAGCTTTGAACTCTACAAGACTAACTTACAAACTCCACACCTTGGGCACAATTTGTGGCGTGGCTATTTCGCTACATTCACATGGCCATTACTTTTCTGTTATACAATAGATCTTGTAATAAGGAAACAGCCAAGCTAATTTCAAATAGACTCCGCATTATTAAGTAGGTACTAGATACCTACCAATTTGAAGTGGTAGTCATATTATAGTATATCTAATAAAATTTGCAATATCATATAGATTTATTGTAGGTTATAGCATATTTTATCACTAGCTCTTTGCTATCTCAAGCATAATCATAATGTACGCGAATTTGTCATTGATAAGATTTCCCATCCGGCCCCGATGTGTTGTTTTGCGTGCGCGTAACGCTGCCGTGTCAGCGTTGAAAGGTGTGGTGTGCGAGATGGGCCGGAGATCGGCATGCGGCGGGGGCGGGCGGACGTGCCAAGGCAGGCAGGCAAGCAACATATTTACTCATACGCCCGAGGCGTAAATCACCGTGCATCTATTTCGAGTTGGCCGGTGCGGGCACGGGCGGGCAGCGGGGCGCGGGCAGACGCCGATGCCGGTCTGGCGCCAGAAGGATTCCCCAGCGCCCCGCGCCCCTCGCCCCTCCACTCGAGGTCACCGCGCACCCGTGCCTTTCCTTACTGTCGCGAATGCCTAATCTACAGTGATTATATATATTATTTAGCATAACCCCGCTCTAGTGTAACATGGCGCATATAAAATTCTGTCAATGAAAAATGTTTTCAATAAACCATTGTTTTTCAATTTACGTAAGTTTGTTTTTACATTTAGGTTTATTAAATTATTATTTAAATAAGTTTCCACAAAACTTAGTAAATATTAATTAACATCTCATCAAAGTCTAAAAATAAAACGTACCTAATGTCTGAAAAATACAAATCTCTAATTTAAAGAAAGTATTCTTAAGCGATGAATAACGATCATCCTGTATCTTACCTAAACCGTAAAAAAAATGTTTCTTTGTATTTGCGCATTTAAACAAATAAGAAATTATTTACTTGTTAAAAAAGTAAGTTTTTATTAATCATCTTAAAAATCGGGATATTATAATAATTAAATAGGTAAATGAATAATACGTATACATATTTTATTTATGCATCATCATTACCATATCAAGTAAAAATATCAACAAATAAAAAATAAGGTGATGTAGATATCCATAAATATATCTTAACATAATATTAAAACATATACGCAACCTTATTGCATAATAGACATAGAATGTATTTCAGTACTCACTTGTCATTGTCCTCTGATCCTTTGCGAGACGAGGCAAGCAAGAGCCAACCGTTGTGTAGTGAGCAATCTGATCTTCCCTTCCCCCCGCCTTGCCGCGCCGCGCAGGGATGCCCTGCGGTCATTGGTTACTCATACATCTTGCAAAACCTGTACCCGTTCCATTACACCAATTTTAACATTTGTTTACATATTTTAAAACACGTCACTGGGTTTTAATTCAACTCGGTTTCTAAAGCGTTATGTTAAAAAAGGGGCTATTGAATACATGAAATAAAATAATATGTTTATCGAAAAATATACATATGCACATGTAAATACGCGCAGCGCGCGTACGGATCACAGATAGCAGCCGAATGAATAGATACTCTTGTCAACAGAAAGTATACACACCACCCACACACGTAAGAACGTCTACGTTTACTAATACAACACAGTGACATAGCAGTAATCAACGAACACGCAGGTAGGATTACATTCTACATTGTTCCTTAAACAAACGAAATAAGTCTTATATTGACTTGAATCAAATCACGACAACGCAACGTTCTTTCTGGATGCGTTTACTTTTTAAGCTCTGCCAATGCGTTAGTTTCTGTGATCCTGGGGTGCCTGGGGTGTTTTATTGGTATTTAATTTATATACCTTCTTAATCAATTATTGCAGATTCCTTTTAAGGATTTATTAAATATGTAGGTAAGATATATCTGTCGGATTTTTTGAAGATATTTGGTAATTTTAACTAAGTACCAAATATTAGAACTACTTACGAGTGTGTAATTAGGGGTAAAACATCGAAGAAAGCGGCTACGAACTCGTAGTAGGAACCTAATAGGTATTTACTTTTATTCAAGTAAAAAATGTTGCTACGTATTTATAAGACCACTAACGCCATCTAACCCAATTAAATGAAACTAAAAGAAAGAGTACTCTTCAAATTTAATATCACCCATGCATGCTCGGAATTGGAATGCTAAATACTCAGCATTAAAGCTATTGTCTCTTCTATGGGTTTGTTGTAGGTTCTAAATCAATATTTTCTACATTTACAGCCAGTAACTACAATAACAGCTACTATCAATAATACATTCATTATTATAATAAATCACATTCGTTTAAACATTCGGTTATTGTTTCTAGACGTGTAAAATTTTCTCCTGTAGGTAATAAGATGTTTGGGCGCGCAACTTAAGTGAGAGAGATACTTTAATCCACGCCACGCCAAAACGGCGGCTGTCCGCTCGTACGTACGATATAAATAATTAAATAAATAAATATTTCACAACGTCACATACATTGATCTGACTCCGAGATAGGTAGCTCAAGCACCTGTGTTACGAATATCAGAATCAACAGTGGGATTGCAAATATATACATATACTTTTGTTTTGTAAATACATACTTATAATACATACAAAACACCCAGACCAATACAAACAGACATGTTCATGCACACAAATGTTTGTTCTGTGCGGGGATCGAACCCGCAACCCTTGGACCAAAGGCAGCGGTTCACTACCACTGTTCCAAATGGATCGCCAAGCTTGATTGTTGCGTGTCGGCGAAGTAAAGTAACGCCCACAATATTTGTTGTTTGCCGCACTTAAGACGAGGCGTTAGAATGAAAACTCCAACTAGGCGTTAATATACTATGTATATGATTTGGGTGTTTTAAGAAAAATACCTACCCTGTGTTATATATGAAGTACAGAGGACTTCAAAAAGATGTAGATGTACATTTGTAGAAATCAAATAGCTATCTATTATGATGATAAGATAAGGTACTAAAGTGTACCTACACATCTTTTCGGAGTCGACCGGAAAAGGCACATTGACTCATATTTTTTTTAGTTATGCAGTTATTGAAAATTAAGAGACATTTTATATCAGTGATTAAATATTTATTCAAATTAAAACACACCCTAGTTAATTTTAAGCCCAAACACACTTAACGTTTTCAAAGACATTTTCAGTAGGTACAGTATTAATAAAAATAAATTATATTTCATGTTACATTATTTGAATCCCCTTTTAGAGTCTGTTTTGACCAATCCAAAAACAGGATTACGTTTATTTTGCAGGGACAAAATAAATACAGTACGGTATGCATTGTCCTTTTGCCAGATTGTATAAAAACTTGAGTTAGCTATATACTATTTAGTCAGTTACGGTAGTGCAACCCGCGTAATGCATATTGGACATTGACATATCTAATATCCCTATCTGTACAGAAAGTAAGCTCACAAAAAGTTCAAATAATTATGTAATGGTTCATAATAATTTCAAATTAACAGTTACAAACTTTTTATAAAACGGAGAAACATTAATTTTTCGGGACTAAAACGGAACTTGTATCTATCTCTCTGTCTACTTGAGTTAGATAAAATTGTACAATTTACAATCGTAACCATTCTTGATATTATAATATTGATAAGATCGCTTTGATTCTTTAGAACTATCGTCAATATCATACCTAAACTCAATATACATATTTTATTATACATATCTCTTTTTTTATATACTATGATTTCGACAGAATCGAGTTTTCTAATAATTAAAAAAAACCATTTCAGCATTCTCAAGTATATGTGGTTATAATGTGGTTAGTTCCATTAATAAGTAGTTTCCCTTATTTTGGATGTATGAAAAATCCGTTCGTACTTTTAAAAAAGTATTTATGTTTCAAATATACCTGGTAAAAGTTTGAAAATAAAAAACACTTAAAGAAGAAAATATGCTTCTGGTCACAGAACAGAAAATCCTCCGGAAAATGTTTGGTCCTAAACAAGAAGCGGATGGGCAGTTGGAGGATCCTGAAAAACTATTGGCGGTCCCCAACATAATAGGAGAGTCAAAGGCTCACAGACTCCGATGGCTTAGCCAAATTGAAAGAATGATATCAGATCGAGCCGCCGATCGGAGGCTGGAGATTGGCGTCAAGCTGCACAAGACCGAAACAAATGACGACATCTCGTATCAGAGACCATTTTGGGTCCCTGAGCTATTGGAGTAATTAAGTAAGAGTTATTAATTATATGTCCAGTGAACACATATGTTAATTGACAAAAACTTATAAAAAAAATCTGAATAACATTGATAAAATAAACATTTTACGCGTTGTAGATAAGTTTAAATCTGATGAATGGAAATATTATGTAGTGTAGTTATTAAATCTCAAAATCAGTCGAGCGACATTCCAGCGTCGCCATCTTTTTTATCACTGCTGTCATCTTTCGGATTTTCATCTTTCTTCTTGTCACTTTCTTTGGATTTCTCTGAAGAATTTGAAGTTGACTCTAGTGCCTTGAAGAATGCTTGCATATCGCCTGTATTCGCAGCTGATGCTACTTCAGGTGGTAATCCAAATTGAGACATCACAGGACCCATTTGCCCGGAAGTTAAGGCTGAAGAAAACTGGTTTGCGGCCTGAAAATTATATTCATTTAGATATTATATGTCGTACATTATTATTATCATCCACTTTCACCCATATCGTTTTTATCTCTACGTACAATAAAATACTCAAATGGTTATTTTGCAAATGTAAAACTCAATGAAGATTCTAACATTAAGGCGACGGGTAGCCCTAACTAGCGACACCAATCGATTTAAAGCTACTAAACCGGAGCTATTTTAAACAATTTCGGGGTTACAACTTCTTCTAAAAACTAAAATCGATTGGCGTCGCTAGTCTGCTCTACCCGTCACCTTAATAGTGGTGTTAAAAATTTAAAAAAATATATATTTATGAGTTTTTTCATTGATTACTACTATTTCTGTTTATTACATTAAATCATCTAGGTTTACGCGGGGACGATCCAGAGCGCACCGACCGTGCGTGGCACGACCAGATTTTATCGGAGCGCAATCGATCGTCCGGTGTGAGGAGCCACCACCCGGCTAATAAATATAAATAGCATGTAAGATAAAGCCATGCAAAATATTATAAGTGCAAGTAGCTGTATACTTATAAACCTTCATAAAAGTAATAAGGATGAGAAATACTTATGTAATTAGTTGTGAGAAATACTTTTAAAGGCCCCTTTTACAGTACATTTTGTCTGTGCGATTCCGATCAAAAATCAAAAACAAAGACGATATTGGGGATCGCATTAAATAATGCATCGAAGAGAGAATATCTTGAACGATAAATCAGTATGTAGATTTTGTGAAAGACATTAAGGATTGTAATCCGCATATCACTCTTGTTACTAAAACGTGTTAAGCTTCCGTAATGAAGTAACGTCAGAGGTTGCATGATTTCCCATCCAATCTTTTAAAGCTTGATCCATGATCGATCATGCAAAGTGGCGTCTTAAAACTTGTCCTTCCTAAATAATAGCTACACAACACAACGGGACCGTGTAACATAAAAGAAGCACAAAAACACTAGTGTGGCTACGAGTTAAGGGCCATTTTAAAATATTTTTATTGATTGTAATGAAATAAAGACTATTAATGAATAATTGTTCAAGACTTTTTAAATAAAAAAGGATTTGTGATTTTTCGATTATTTTGCACACGCTATTCTTATCAAAATAATCTCGAGTATTAAAAAAATCAAAATTATTTATTCAATAGTCGCAATCCCCTTTTATTTAAAATGGCTCGATTATCTCTTCATTTATTATATTAATTTCGTTACAAGTAATAAAAAAAACTGGTCGCGGCGCCACTGATCCGTAAAAGGGCTCTTAACACAAGATTAATTATTTATTAAACAAAAGTATAATACTTTCATCATGTAGGTAGGAAAATGATTTAGTAGGTAGGAGGTTATTATGCATAATACTATGTATTAGGTCTTCTTATTTCGGAATAACATCCATAGTATACGATAAATAATGGAAACACATAATACACGTGTACAGTTAAACTAAAAAAAATAGTAAGTAATTAACTTAAGCCCATCACCTTCTCCACGCAATTTTTTGGATTCAGTCGGAACATACATACAAGAAATAAAAGAACCAAAAAATGTGAAAACGTAACACAACACCATGCTATAGGTGATTTTACATGCAAGGAAAAGCGTTCATCGGGCATCCATCGTTACTGCACACCCGCAACCTTAACAAGCCCAAGCGTACACCGTCTATCATCCGCAGACTAGGGAAGGAGACGGGCAGAAGCAGGTGCGCAATACGTGAGGGTTCACCTGAGCGAACTGCGGTGAGAGCAGTGTGGTCCTTACATCGTCCTGGTTGCCATTGGGCGGCGCGGGCGGCAGGTGAGTTGCCAGGCGCGGCGCGTTAGTAGGCGCCGTGGCGGCGGCCACCACCTCGGGCGAAGCCAACGCCGCCGCCAGGTCCACGCGAGGGGCCGCTGCCCCGGCAGCCCCCGCCGCCCCGGCAGCGCCATCGCCCTCCGGAGGCGCATTGCCTAGTCCCGAAAAGTAGCGTTGCAAGTCCGATAAGAAAATTTGACCACCTGAAAAATTATTGTGTGTCTCAGCATATTTGCTGATACTTTCTCAGAGAAAGATGTACGTACACTCGTTCTTACGAGAGCCATTTTTGTGTGTACATCTAAGTAAACTGAACAATAAATTGAACAAGTAATTTGATTTTCAATAATAAAGCAAGTGGTCAAAAATGCTTACGTTATAGACAATATAATAATAATAATAAAAAACAGCATTAATGCGTAATGATAGAGTTAGTTAAATAAATATAGTATCTGTAAAGCAGTTAAATATCCGTCGTACATTAAAATATGCTACGATAACCGCAGGTCACATCATGTAGGGTTATCATAGCATTTATCTTGAACAATATAGTGTGTCATTGACTAATATTGTGCTTCACTCACAAGGAGGTACCTATCTTGCGGATTTTTATTATGGAAAAATTAAACAACAACAACGAATCAAAAAATAATAAACAAAAACACAGCCCAACATCAGGTTACTATAATCTGCAAAATTCCTCAATTTAATGTTGTTTGATATTTAGATGAGAATCGACTGAAAAACTTTGACAGTTGCAATTTTGTTGCAAGTTGAAAAGTTGTGCATGCAAATGAATTCTGCACTAAGTATTGATATAACTCGAATGTGGATTATTGGGCCTGAATAGGTACTGCGTGGCGAGAACTGACTAAGTAAGGAAATTATGCACTCAAGGCATAAGTAAATTAATTAGTCTAGTAAATCAGTTTACTATACAATGTTGTATAGAGTCAATTAACAACATTTCATAGAAAAAATTAATCAAATAATCAAAACGAAAAAAAAATCACAACTTAATGTTGTCAATTAGTATCCTTCTATCTTTTGAAATAACATTGTGCTAAACTATCATGCTTAATGCAGTGCATGCATGGGAATTGGCTATTTGTAAATTTTTGGAAAGAAATCTTTAAATACACCTCAAAAAATTATAGTAGGATTTTTAAAATTAATTTAAGACCTTGATATTCGCGCCTAAAACAGTCACTCACGTGACATAAGTGTGGCTGTGAGGTCTTGTTCCATAAAAAATGCACAAACTGTATGGCGATACTGACAGCACGATGATATAATTAGTATTGAAATCTGACGTCATCATGGAACTAGAAAACACGCTTTAAACGAATTGTGACATTTTTTAATATATGTGATAGGTGGCAGAAGACAGACGGATACGGATACTGATGGTAAGCCATTTTCGGAATAAACCACAGATAGTGTGAAAGAGATAGAAAAAAAAACAGAGACCACCGAGACATGACAGGGACTGACCAGCCTACTTAGGCGCGGCCGCTGAGGAGGACCTCGCGGCCCAACCCTAATCCACCCTGGACCCGGGAGGGCCAGGAGAAGAAGCCCGGGTAAAGAGCATTGGCTCGAGGTCCGTACTCTCGCACCACGGCGAGAAAGACCGCAGAGAGAAAAGAGATATAACCGGCCCTGACGCAGCTTTAATGCATCTCTATATGGGTGCGGTAGAGAAAGAACTGGACGTCCCAGTACTGACGGCTTCGTGCGATTTTTGTACTAATGGCTTTCTAAGTAAAAAGCTCACTCAGTCTGGTTAGGGTGCACGTCTGTGGACGTCATACGATGCTCAATCATGGCCGCCCGCAATTGGGTTCTCGTAACCATAAATAAAAAAATTGAAATTTATTTTACAAAAATAAAAATATTTACAATTTATTTTCATAAAATTAAACGTATTATATTATTATTTTTAACTATACGCATATTTAACTCATATCATATGATCTTTCCGTGATAACAGTCAAATAGCCATTTTTTTTTAAATAAATGGACATGTAATTAATGCAATGCTAAATTATGAAGGGGGTTGTGATGTTTAAACAATTTGTAATGTGCAGTGCATAGGTAAATATAAAATGTATGTGGTTAATAAAATGATCTAGTGAGTATAGGTGTTGTCCAGAATTGTATAAAGGCATGGCTAGGACCTGGTACACTTGTTCAAAAAAATTGGCAATATACCTACAAGAGGTTATCACTATCCAATTTCTTTATAATGGCTTCGTATTATATACTCGAAACTGGAATTCAAGACCAAACAAACTACGACAGATACGTCACTGTCAAATCTATCAACGTCACTTATGTCATTGTCAAATCAAGTTTTCAGGTTTTGCCAACCTTTTTGTTATATGCTTCTTTTCTTAATATAGACTGGCCCAATTCATGATAAGGATTTTCTCAAAAATAGAAACTTAATAACAACTTTATTTTCAAGTCAACTATCATCAACAAAATTTTATTGTAAAGAACTTAAACAAATTGAATTACCCATGAACACCCACGAAAGTGAGGCATATTATTTATTTAATTGTTCTGTATAATCTTCATCTTCAACATAACTAATATCAGAATCTTTGACAACGAAATCTGAGTCGGTCAATTGTATAAAAAAAATCCACCACTCCAGTAATTAATTAGTCCATTTTTGCACATGTTTTAGATTTTAGGCGTTATTAAGCGAAATAACTCGAAAGGGACATTGTCAAGTGATATTTCGACAAAGTCAACAGTCAAAGTCACTCAATAAAACGGGGACGTTTAGCGTTTTAGCAGCCTACGGATTCTGCCGAGACTACTTTGAACGAAATCGCAGGTTTTAAGACTCTCATAGGTCCTAACAAGTTATTCACATAATAAGTCATTCAACAACACACAATAGCAGTATTAAAAACGATGTAATTCAAAGATTCTTATATTAATATCACTTTGCTGCACTCACTGGACGAAACAACATGTAAGTTCACATGTTGTACCAAATGTTATTAGCACCTGAAGTGACACAAGCTCAATACCAGCGTTTCTACCAAACATTACGGATTATTAAGTTTTTAATAAAGAGTATTGTATTAATGGGAAAATAAGTCAATAAAATTACTTCTTTAAATTATAGAATTGAAATTACTCATATGTTTTTAGAAAATAGGTATATACTATTGTCCGATCATTTTATTGCAGTGGCAACATTGTAGTAAAGTTGGTCTTGTATTCCAGTTTTGGATATAGTGCAAAAATAAAAATCACTTAAAAATATAGCAATACAGAAATGCGAAATCCATCATGGCGGGAATGACATTTCGCTTATGACGTATGTCAACTGTGAGGACCCCAATTCTCGTGCCCGTGACATTTATTTTATGACATATATCACTAAAACATAGTTTTTTTTTTGTGTGGATTTCATGAGCCCAATTCTCGGGCTCGCGACATTTATTTTCATACGACATATATCACTAAAACATAGTTTTTTTGTATGGTTTTAAGTGATATGCGCCATGTTCTCAAAATATCACAAGCACGAGAATTGGGCTCCAAGTGTCATCCGCCAGGAGCCCAATTCTCGTGCTCATGATATTTGTTTTCATACGATATATATCACCAAAACATAGTTTTTTTGTATGGTTTTCAGGTGATATCCGCCATGTTTTTTTCATATCGAAATCCCCAGAATTGGGGTCCAAGTTTTCAAAATACCACGAGCACAAGAATTGGGCTCCAGGTTTGACAATACAGTCGAAATATTCTCCAACCGATTTTAAGGCTATGGTGGCTAATCTCAACGACTTACGCAGGATGGATTACTCACGTTTGGCCAAAAAATGTTTCGCAAAATATCACATCGCAAACTATTTTACGCAAATTTTCATTTAACAAAAAACATTTGTCAAAACAACTTAACGCAAATGTTTAATTAGCAAATCCCTTTTTTGGCAAATTATTGTTTAACAAATACTTGTTTGGGCATGTTTCATTTTACCAAATATGCAAAACATACTCTTCCCAAAATATGCCATGGCAAACGATTTACATGTCATGCATGGGTTCTGTCACAGCTCCGGTGCTGCGGGCCTCCGGCGGACCCACGCGAGCTTATCGTCGCAGATGATTTTCACTCACCCACGCAGCTTCGGCTTTCTGGCCGGCTGGGCCGGCTCAGCCGGCCAGCCTCAGCCGCGGCGGCAAGCTTTAAAACCACCTGCTCCTCAGCTCGCGGGCCGCCTCGCCCCTTCGCACCTACGCGGGCTTGAATTACACTCTAGGGGTAGGGCAGACAAGACTACGTGAAGTCGGGTTTGCAGCAATTCGCTTCTGTCAATACCGTTTACCTAATACCCAAGAACTACTTTAGAAAATCGTTTCTGTTTCTACAAGCTGTTCCTTAAATTATTAGTTTAATAAATACTAATTTCGGCAATTTATTTGTTGTTTAAATTTCTACATTCCTATATCAGCACAACTAATCATTTTCCTCACTACACTGTAATTTGCGAAGAGACGCCATGGATAGATCATGGTGGCGAACAATTGGAGAGGCGAGAGAGAAGGACGTAGGTCCAGCAGTGGACTGCGATAGGCGATAGGATACATGTTATGATGATGATGATGACTATAATTTGAGTAAGTATGCGAAGTGATATTTTGACCAAAGTATTTTTGGCATATCAGATTTGACTAAAGAAACCATTTGCCATATAATTTTTTTAGGGTTCCGTAGCCAAAATGGCAAAAACGGAACCCTTATAGTTTCGTCATGTCCGTCTGTCCGTCTGTCCGTCTGTCACAGCCGATTTACTCGGAAACTATAAGTACTACAGTGATGAAATTTGATGGGAATATGTGTTGTATGAACCGCTACAAAAATATGACACTAAATAGTAAAAAAAGAATTGGGGGTGGGGCCCCCCATACATGTAACTGAGGGATGAAATTTTTTTTTTCGATGTACATACCCGTGTGGGGTATCAATGGAAAGGTCTTTTAAAATGATATAAAGTTTTCTAAAAAACATTTTTCTTAAAGTGAACGGTTTTTGAGATATCAGCTCTCAAAGTCGTAAAAAGTATGTCCCCCCCCCTCAATTTTTTTATAACTACGGGGTATAAAATTCTAAAAAAAATAGAGGTGATGCATGCTAATTAACTCTTTCAACGATTTTTGGTTTGATCAAAGTATCTCTTATAGTTTTTGAGATAGGTTGATTTAACTGTAATTTTGGTTAAGTTATTGTGCTTACACTGAAAACGATGGCTGAGGCAAAATATCGGGAGAGTTTAGGCTCCATTCACCAGGTGTATAAATTGACATAATAAGTTTATTATATTTGCTGCTACGGAACCCTTTGTGCGCGAGCCCGACTCGCACTTGGCCGGTTTCTTTCTAAATAAAACTTGTCAAAGTAAGATTTTGCCAAATGATAATTTGACCAAATAAATGAATCTCGAAATGTGCATTTGCTAAAGATTCATTTGCGAAATGAATCTTGGGCGACAAGTTTTTTGGAAAATGAATTTTGACAAAAAATAATTTGGCCAAACGGAGGGATCCCACACAGGATATATTATAGTGCTCAAGTGCACAAACACATTGCTTCATGTGGTAATCATTTGTTTGTTTATGGTTCATGTCGGTTTTCTCTGTCCCTACTAGTATTGTATGCTTGATAAGGAGTAAAATTATAAATTGTTAGGTAAGTGAAAGTTCATACTGTTGCACTAGTCACTAAACAATCATAGATACAGGCCTAGCTACATGCATGAAGTAATGGATATCATGGACAAAATAAACTTAGCGTCAAGGGTCTAATTCTCGTGCTTGTGATATTCATCGGAAATCGATATACATCGCTAAAACATAGTTTTCTTGTATGGTTCTCATGTGGCATATGCCATGATTTTTTCATATCGAAAATACCGAGAATTAAGCTCCTAATTTACTTTAGGTCACAATCAGTAGAATTGGGATTAAATCTACTTAACTCTGATTTTTAATTCGGCGAACTAAACTGACAGCTACAAATGTCAAGTTCCCTTAGTTTTTGACACTTTGCATCTGTCAAAAATAGAAAAAATGTATGGGAATGACACATTGACACCTGTCAGATTAGTTCGCCGAATTAAAAATCAGAGTTTAGATAATGCTAAGACAACTCACTTCGCGGCTGAGGGGCGGTGGCAGTGTTGGGCGGTGTGGCGGTGGGCGCGACGACGTCCCTGGCGCGGGAGGGCGTGCGCGCGGCCGGCGCCTCGGTGGTGCGCGGCGCGCTGCCGCCGCGGGAGCTGCTGCCGCTGCCGGCCGACGGCCGCGTGCTAGTGTTGCCGCTGGTGCTACTGTTGTTGCTGAATCCCAACATACCACCTCATACATATAGAAATGAATGGACTACACTAAGGTACAGCCACACACTTGGCAAACATCTAACAGAAATGGGAATCCTCATGCTTGGCAAATATTTATAGTATTACTGCTCCAGATTTACGTTTGCAAATCTCTGGAAAATCATAAACAGCAAAAACCCCCATCTACACAATTGTTTGTTGTTTGAACTTGCTGATTGTTTGGCAAGTGTGTAGCTACCTTTACAAGTGCTAGCTCCATAACAATTAACTCTCTACTCATAAAAATACATTGCGCCCAATTCTCATGCTCGTGATATATATTTTCATACGATATATATCACCAAAACCCTTTTTTTGTATGGTTTTCAGGTGATATAGCATCACGACTCATCGATCGGCATCTACGTATTGTGAGGGTCGTATTCAAAATGTAGCCTTATGATTACTGCGCTAAAGCGGGTTTTGATGGAGTGAGACTCGTGCCCAACTAGGATTCACCGGTCACATTACGTGCGGGTTCACTTATTTGTATACTCAACTTTGTATAAAATTAAACTATTGTTTGTATAAAGTTATTTTAACGGATTTTATCGATATTTTGCCTTGTTTTGTTTTAAATTAAAGCTAGTGTATAGTGTTTGCATTGAATTAAGTTTATGTATGTTTAAAAGTATTTCATCTGCCAATCAACTAAAATAAAGTTACTGTTTTTAGTGAAGTGAACTAAATGATTTCAATTTTCTTGAAATTTTAAGAAATGAATTTATAATTAATGATAAATTTAAATTGTTTAATTATTATTTTAACAGAACTATTTTGTATTATTTTAATGAAATGAAAGTAATTTAAAATAATTATACTCTAGAATACATTGTTCTCCTCTGTTAAGCACCAGAGGAAGAAGCAAAATTTTAATGTATGTAGTTGTAAATGTCTCATTTTAAGTGAAACTTGTAGTTTTTTATGAAAATAAAAATAAAATCTTTAAACCTATATCCGTCATGTTTTCAAAATGTCACGAGCACGAGAATCGGGCTCATTACATGTTATGATGTTGACATAGATCATTATTGAACTCACAAACTTAGAGATTTAAAACCATATTAATAGTATCTTTAATGAGGTGTACACATAAATTTCAAAACAACATTTTTTAACTATAATGTAACAAGATGGAAACGACATGGAACATCTACGAACTAGGTTTATCAGATCACTCGGCACAATCACTCATGATCCCTATTAAAGAAAGGAAGATTCCAGAAGTGAAGTGGTGGTATGAACTACAAAGAGACTATTCTATAGAAAATCAATGCAAATTCCTTTCATGTCTGGAAAGTATATCCTTTTCTGAAGTTTATAATGAAGCACTGAATGCCGCTGATTCTTTTAATGAATTCTATAGTTTGTATAAGTTGTTCTTTGATTTATGTTTCCCTGTGATTAAATTGAAAAGAACACCGAATAGGCATACTTCTAAATGGCTTACAAAAGGCATTGCAAAAAGCGTCTGTACTAAACGTTGTTTATATCTAAAGTATCGGAATGATCGCAACAATTATATTTCTTTGTACAAACAATATGCATCTACATTAAAAAAATGTATTAAGATTTCGCAAAAAAATAGTAATCTGAAATATATAAATACATTTGATAATAAGTGTAAAGCTGTATGGAATGTAATCAACAAGTATACCAAAAATTCAACAAGAAATTCAATAAATATAATATGTGCGAACGGAACAGACGTGTGTGACCCACAGAATATATCAGAATTGTTCAATCAATATTTTATAGACAATATTTCAGGTTGTAGCCTTAATGATATAAATTGTAAGCGTTATGATAAGAAGATAGAACAGGTAAATAAAACTATATTTCTTAATCCTGTTAATGAGAATGAGTTGATTAAAATAACAAAATCACTACGAAACTCTAAAGCAGTTGGTAACGATGACATTCGTACTGATATTTTTAAAATTAGTATTCTTGCAGTAATTCGTCCATTGGTACTCGTAATCAACAAACTCATGGCTGAAGGTATATTTCCTGAAGCCTTAAAGAAATCTATTGTTAGGCCGCTATATAAAAAAGGTTCAAGAAAGTCTCTTAACAATTATAGACCAGTAACTCTAATACCCATTTTCTCAAAGATTTTAGAAAAGGTTTTGTACGAACGGATTTTAAATTTTTTGGACAGCTATAATGTTATAAAAGACGAACAAAATGGTTTTCGAAAAAATAGGAGTACATCTTTGGCTACGTTTAAACTACTTAAAACAATCACTGAATGTCTAAATGAAAACATTCCTGTCTCAGTCCTTTTTTTAGACATGTCTAAAGCGTTCGATTTTGTATATCATGAACGCCTTCTTATGAAACTTCACAAGTATGGAATTCGTGGACCATGTTACGACTGGATTAAGAACTATTTGTCTAGGAGGGAACAGTGTGTGGAAATCCAGAGATACTGCCCTGATTCAAAATGTCTAAAAAAATACAAATCTTCTTTTAAAGTTAACAAATTTGGTGTCCCTCAGGGTAGCATTCTGGGTCCACTACTGTTCCTCTTGTATATAAATGATTTACCTAATAGTATGTCTCATGAGTGTATCTTGTTTGCTGACGATACAACTATTATTATTAAAGGTGATAGAAATAAAAATATGAAAGATTATGAAAATGATATAAACTTGGCCTTGTCCGAGATATTGGATTGGCTTAGCTGCAATAACTTAAAAGTTAATATTGATAAAACAAAATATATTCAGTTTGGCAGCTATAAACAAAAAAGACAGGAACTTAGTGTTCATTATAATGACCAAGTTATAGAAGCGTCTAAAAATACAAAATTCTTGGGTATTACTTTGGATTGCTACTGCGATTGGAAACAACATATCAGTGAATTATGTTCTAAGTTAAATAAATTTGTATTTGCCCTCTATCGCATCAGCCAAATTGTTTCAAAAGAGGCTGCTATTACCGCTTACAATGGTTACGTAAGCTCTTGTTTAAGATATGAGATTATGATATGGGGGAATTCTGTTCATAAAGATAGGATATTTATCCTACAAAAAAAATGTATCCGCGCAATATTTGGCCTTCAGCAAACTGATTCTTGTCGTCCTTTTTTTAGAAACTATAATTTACTAACTTTGCCCTGTCTATACATTTTTGATGTGTGTCAATTTGTTTATCAGCACAGAAACCAATTCGAACAAAATTGTGAAGTAACCACTCGTAATCTTCGTACGATGTATAAAAATAAATTCAGAAAACCTAGATGTAAATTAACTCTTGTATCTAATAATACCTTCATTATGTGCATAAAAATTTATAATAAATTGCCAGATCATTTTAAAGAGTACACACTTTCAAAATTCAAAACTTTACTTAAGATATGGCTTGTAGAGAAATGTTTCTACAGTATTCAAGAATTTATGCAGTATAGGTAATAATTGAAAAAATGTAAATATAATAAATAAATAAGATAAACTCATTATGTACTCCGTTACTGATTTATAAAAAATTTAAAGTTTTCGCAGTTTGTGTATACACCTGAAAAGGTAGAACGAAGTGATGCCTGAAATATAGTTGTAACAGCCTATGTAACCTTTGTTCCTACACAATAAATACTTACTTACTTACTTACGAAACGTCGAGCCAAATATGTGAGTACACAATGTTGTTTCTCATAATAAATATTGTGTTAATTCCCATCTTGATACATTATAGTGATAATGCAACGTGAAAATCTAAAAAACATTTTTTAAGCTTTAAGTATATTGATTTTCATGTGCGATTTTTAGTGTGTTTAGCTAGAACCAAATTACATCAGAAAAATTGTAAAACAGTCCAGATTTATTCTTACCCCATTGTTCCCAGTAGTGATGAGAGGCCACCTATCTGGCCTACTCCTCCAAACAGCTGCATTAGTTGCTGTTGGGACATATTGTTCAATAAATTCTGGAGCTCTCCATCCTGTGCTCCACCACTCCCACCACCACGACCTCCCGATGTGGGGGGATTGTTTAGAGCTTCATTTATGCGCCTGCAATAGTCATCATCCTTGTCCGTCTTAGGTTCCTGTCATAATTTTTGTAATCATGTAAGTATTTTATACAGACAAAAGTTTTTATAATGACATCTACAACTAACAAGTATTTAAATAAATAGAAACAACATGACATACATTGTCCTAGTCCCGAACTAAAAATTTCTCTTGTACTATGGAAACCAGAAACAACGACGATACCACAAACACCCAGACCCAACACAAACATTTGTATCATCAATAAACATTTCTGTTGGTGTGGAAATCGAACCCACAACAATTGCGTCTCAACTGGTGGACAAACTTCTGCTGTAAATCATCTGGATCAACTTAATAAAGAGTCATATAAGCAGACTGAAATAAATAATCCCTTATAAGTTTATACAAATATATTACCTGCAGCCAGAAAAAGTATTTCTTAGAGAAAGACTTAAATTTCAAAACGTAAACTCTTCCGGTAGTGCACTCATTAACGCGTACAAACTCGCAATCGTCAGGGAAAATAAGCAAGTCATCTTCTACTTCTCCAGTAGTTCTGTCTTTCCAACAAAAATGCATTAAAGAGTCATCTCCTTGATAAACGTACAGAAGTCCCTTCCTTTTGTCTGGGTGAACCATACGACCTTTTAAAGTCATTCTTCCAGCACGAAATTCAACTAAATGCTTATTGCCTCCAGAACTGCCTCCAAGAGCCGACGTATTCCCAAATAAAGCGGTAGCCGACATGTTGATCGCCTGTAAATTGACAATAAAAATCTGTGTAGAATAGAGATATTACGCAACTAATACTACTGTAAACATACTAAAAATTATATGAATGGAAACAATATTTACTTACAAACTGCCAATTACCCCGAGTAATCGATTTTTTCAAATAAATTTCACAGGAAATGCCAGGGCAGACAGATAGGAACAAAAAAAAGTACCAACCAATCTGCAAAATGACACGACAGATTTGATTTTGTTTGCTTGACTGACAGTCAATGACACAGACCAGTTTGACAATTCGATTCGTCCCTCCATACAGTTTCTTTTTTGGTTAAATTCTTCTTTTGAAGGAAAGGCAAAGGGTACAAAGCCCATAGAGCCATCGACGTCCCTCTGTCCCTTCCCGAGCCCGAGAATTGGGGTCCTGAAAACTATTCAAAAAATCTATCTCGTGCACTGGAGCCCAATTCTCGTGCTCGTGAAATTTATTTTCATACGACATATATCACTAAATCGCCGTGTGGTCCCGGCAGAGTAGAATAGGCCACCCTCACTCTTACCGAGGTGTCGTAAAAGGCGACTAAGATAAACCTGCTGGCATGATAATCAGCACCCAGAAAAGGAAAACTCTGCATTTATATCAAAACCCTCGCCAACCCGTCTGCCAAGCGTGGTGAGTATGGCAATTACCCCTCATGTGATTGAGGGAGACTCACGGGATTGGGCTACGTGCCAAATAAATAAATAAATAAATATTTCACAACATCACATACATTGATCTGACTCCGAGATAGGTAGCTCAAGCACCTGTGTTACGGATATCAGAATCAACAGCGGAATGACAAATATATACATATAATAGTTTACTTTTGTAAATACATACTTAATAACCGTGATC
The DNA here is from genome assembly GCA_019059595.1 of Marasmia exigua. Lineage (NCBI taxonomy): Eukaryota > Metazoa > Arthropoda > Insecta > Lepidoptera > Crambidae > Marasmia > Marasmia exigua. The sequence continues at coordinate 19,067,105 of CM032463.1, forward strand.
GGACTATAGCGCGCTCCTGACTTTGCCACATGAGTTCGCTGTGTTTTTACACCATCAACATTGACATAGAGCTTTATGAACATAGAGACAAAGAATCTCAAATAAAAGTCCGTGTTTTTCTGCGAGACTATTTTCGTGGCGCGGACTCTATTTGGTTAATTTAAAAAAATCTGATCGCAGCCATATCAAATGACATTTAAGTGTCAAAGAGATTTTAGGGATGCCCTTTAACTAAATAGGTAACGATAAAACTAATTGCATAGTTAAATAATAATAATTTAAAAATGTATCTATCCAAGACACAAATTATAAAATTCCAAAGAAGAACATAAAATAATATTGATTTAAATGTAGATAATCAAGACATAAAACTCACGGAAGGTAAAAGTAGTAAATTATTGGGACTGTTTATCGACAAACAATGGGCTATGGTAACACATTTTTACGTATGTTTTTAATATGTTTTTCTAATGCCTTTTACTATTTTAAGCAACATATTAGAATATTTTTGTAAAATAGCAGGTAGTTATTTTTCAAGTTAATTTTCAAACATTTTGAATTCGAAGCGTATTTGTGACGTCATAAATTCGCTTAGTGTTCCCATATAGCATTTTCCCCAATTTACGGGAAATATATCGTAAAAAAAATAACGTACTTCTAACAATGCCTTTTGATCGGGGAAAATTCAAATCACTATCTGGTAACATTACGGTAAAACAAAATAAAGACAGCCCGCTGTCTTAGTTTTGGTGTCACCCTGCAAATAAACGTCAAACTCGCGCTATCTGTTACTTGGTCCGGGTGAATAAGTCACTGAGACATTGTTGTCACCACGAAATTATACTAATGTTATCGTCTGAATACAACACAACTAGCGTCATCTATTACTTGGTCCGGGTGAATAATTCACTGAGACATTGTTGTCAGCTATATGTAAATCTTCTGAATACAACCTGTCTGAATAGCTAGCGTATCTAGGGTCAAATGAAGGCGAACGCTATTTTATTGAAAATATCCTTGATCCAGTGGTTTTATCATTTTAAAATTATTAAAATATGTTATGAAATACAAATGCCTCGAAACGGTTTTTTGATTAGAACCTGTTTAGTTTTTTTTCCTTTCCACAGACAAATAATTTATATTCAAAGTACAAAAAACGTTACGTAAGAGCAAAGTTTAGACTAAAACAAACGCATAGTTGTAAGTCAGTTCTTTAAAAAATACGAAATTCTCACAGTTTCGTCCATGTACATTTTGGAAACCTCGATGTTTGTAAAAGCTAATCCAACATTGTTTCCGCGTCTAGCAGATGGCAGTTATCGAAGCCGTCTGTGTACAGAGACACGTCAAACTTATCTCGTCGATTTTTTCTCGGGGGTTAAAAAAATAAAGCTAAACAAATCCTCACTGAGCTGATATTTTTAATGATAATTTTTGACGGAATCCTAATTGATGTATGCAATTTAATTTAATATCTATTGACATTTCTAAATACCAAACTAAAAATAATTGATAGTAGGTACCTGTGTAAAATTTAATTCAAAAATGTTTAGTAATAATATCTGTGTTAAATCAAAATTGTACACGCTAAATATTGGTAAACATGTTGAAACTATATCTATCTGCTGTACCAACCCATGTTATGCTTTGTAATATGTTCTTAGGCTGCCTTTCCACTGAAGCGGAGCCGGGCGGAGCGGAGCGGAGAAGAGCGGCGAATAGTGGTGAGTGTTTCCACTGGAGCGAAGCGGAGAGAGACGGTGAGGGGTGGAGCGCAGTGGGACTGAGTGAAGCGGAATGGAGCACAGTACAATCAATCTCTTAGAAAGAAGTTTTAAGTCAAGAGTGAATAGGCTTCTTCTGGGTAAGCACGCTACATCTTAGACCTTATTGTCACTTTCCATCAGGTGAGATGAGGTCAAGTGCAAACCCATTTAATATAAAAAAAGAGCATACGTCGACACAATCAAGGGCCAATTCACTCATGAGCCGCGTGCCTTGGTTTGGCCAGCCTTGCCTTACTGGATATATTGTGACTATACACAATTTTCCGCACCGCACAACCGTCCTCCGCTCGGCGCCGCTCCGCTGTTCTCCGCTCTGAACCGCTCCGCTGCTCTCCCCCGGCCTCCGTCGGCATCGGCTCGCTGTTTTCTATGGAAATCCGTACAGCTCTGCTCCGCTCCGCTCGTCCTGTTTCCACTAAAACGGAGAGGAACGGAGGATTTCGAGCGTAGTGATTGGTTAATTCATGCGCCGCTCCGCTCCGCTGCCCCCGCTCCACTTCAGTGGAAACGCAGCTTTACACAAATGTTTTCGTAAATAAATATCTTTATCGTGAACAGTCTCACGCAGAATGTAAAATAAGTTCGATAAAATATCGATAGTTCGATATTGCCTGTACTGCCACTACACTAAATATAGTCGCCTGTCGCGTTTTTTTGTGACATTGTGTGTGGCTTTTTTTCTTCACATTGCATTGGTGAATAGTGACTGAGTGAAAAGAAAAAGTTTATAACTTCGTGTTCTAACTAGAATAGAAATTATTTATATTAGAAAATAATAAATTATCTGAGACTGAGTCTTCTTTGTAAAAATAACGGACCTATAACAAAATGAGTGGAGTACAAACAGGTAAGTCATTTTCCAACTTACCTACCTACCTAACGTCGGCAATTCTTGCCACATTCATTGTTTTGTTTATATTTCATTTCTTATTACACCCGTATGTCTTGCATTCTTTTAAAACTTGTAGCTAGACTACATTTTGCTATTAACGAGGTAAGTTATTATATATTATATAGAAATGATTTCGGTGTTGGTTAGAGATAACAGTATCTGAGTCACATAAAAGTTAAATGCTGTTGCATGCTATACCGTTAATATTATTAATTTGGAGTATCTCGAATTAACGTAAGATAACTACGTTTTTAAATTTTCAATCACTTATTGTAAGCAAAATGGCAATGTTATGATACCCTGTGTTTCTTTGATACTACAGCAGCCTACAATCCTACCAGTTTATTGGATTAACCAATTAGCGATACCTACCGATAAAGTGTACCAATGTTTAAGTATGACTTTATCATCTATTTCATTGTGTAGCTTCTGTATTAAATTAAATTGCAACAGATAAATAAATGATATTGTATTATTCACGTTTCTAACAAAACTTATATGACATGTATAAGGCTTATTAAGAAAGAGAAATTAAGAGTTACTATTTAATAATAAGCACCTACCAATAATTGTATTTTTTTTGTCAATGTTGAATTGCATGTGTGTGTAAATGAGTAGTATGGTATCCAAATGTAATGGAGTTTGGTATCTAGATTAATGCCTTAAATAAAAAGAACTGTAGATATTTCGTTTTTACATTGATAGTAAAAACTTAATTTCAATTTAAATTGCAACAGCTGTTGACCTAAATTAATATGACTGAGACTATTACAAAGATTTTGTGTAGGTATTTTCAATTCTATAAATTATGGGCCAAAATTTTTCTTTTTGCACATTGTGTTGGCTTTTAAGCCCAGGATTTAAAATAGCCTCTCATGTGGTTAAAAGGTAACTAACAACCACTTTAACAGTAAGAATTACCCTTAATGACATGTATAATTATACTGAATAGATATAATTAATAACATAACCACCACAATAATGCAGTGGATATGGTGTTGCGCTGAGGGTCTCGGGTTCAATCCTTTGTTAGGGCAATATAAGAAACCATTTTTTCTATATTTAGTAGATCCTTTGTTAGGTAACTAGTCAGCTAGTACTCATCATATTGGTGTGAATTTTTTTGCACTATTTTATTAACATATGACATTGTTATGTAGGCCATTCATTTTAGACTGTTAACATTGCAAAAACAGAGTCTCCAGCTGAAGAAATGTTAATTTTGGGGAGCTAAAATAGCACACACCACCTCACCCACCTAAATCACTGTAAGGCTCTGATTTTTTTGTTTCATCCAATCAGCACCCAAGCTTTATTTTGACTCAGTACTAATTTCGCATATATCTTGAAAATGCATCAGTTCAGTTGTATGAATCACCTCTATTTACCTATTAATTTTTAAGATTGCTATAACAGTATACAGAAATCTTAGATGTTGAAGTCATATGGGAATGATAATTTATTAACTCCACCCATCCCAAGCTTTTTTTTAATTAAGTCATTTACACGGACACTTGGTGTGTGATTTAATTGATTAACGTTTTTTTTTTGTTATATTATGTTTACTCCTACTTAAGGGCGATAAGGTAAAACCGCTTGGGTTTAGTCGGTATGTTTTAGGCCAGCTTATCGTTCCTGTTCCCCAACAGGAAGGCATGCAAAAGGTTCCGGCGAGAGGCGGCGACGACGGCCCATTGCCGGCGGCATTCACCAGCGACACAAAAAAGGGGGGGGGGGGGGGGGGGGGAAGTGAAGGTGACTACATTGAGAGTGCAAATGAGATGAAATGGTTAGGTTAGATTAGATGAATGACATCATCATCAACACTAAGAAAAAGGTAGGACCTAAGATATTACCCCGAGGGACACCATACTCGATTGGAAGATTAGGACTGATTGTACTGCCCACAATAACTCTTTGGCTACCATTAGTTAGGTACCAGATTTGGTTTTCCCTTACCTCCTATGGTTTCTAGTTTCCTCAATAACAGGGGACTAAGAGAGTATCAAAGGCTTTAGCTAGGCTAGCCAAAAAGTCCCTGCCACCTCCTCCTCCTTGCGTCGTTTGTCCTCAGTGCTGAGGGTCGTGGTCTCTATGAGTAATTTTCTCCCGGACTATCTTCCGCCAGCTCACTATATCCTCGGCCGCGTGGATCGCATCACAGACTGGTGTTTAGGGTTGAGCTGATTTGATCGGACCAGCGCATGGGGCTTCAGCCTTTTTCCGTTTACCTTTTCCGTTAGAAGTAGCTTCTCCAGGTTGTCATCTCTCTCTCTCTCTCTCTCTCTCTCTGTGTGAAATCATATGTTGCATCTGACTTTGCTCTGCTCGAACGAAATCAATATAGCTTGAGGCGATAGAGGTTACAAAAATGGAATTATTGAATGAGTCATGAGTTGAAAATTACACATGATAAAGTATTGTGCCAAACCGCGGGTTTGATTCCCGGTCTGTTCAATTTTGGAAATCACCTTTTCAAATTGACTTAGTCTGGATGTACTGACAGCTCCCCCCGGTTGTCGTCAACTAATACTCAGGTAGGTAGGTACTCATAGCAAAAATAATGTCGTAGTTTGAGATTACCTGATCAGTGTAAATTGTGTCTGGCATATCATTTCCTTGAAAAATATCCACCTTTTTGTCTTTGAAGGAAGATCACAGCCAAAATAGCCCATTTTTTTATTGATTAAGAAAGCTAACAGTCTGGAGAACTTTTTAGACTTGGTTAGGAATCATATAGTTACCTTCTTAAATTTAAAATTACGAGTTGAACATTTAAGACATAATTTCCACAACATAATTTTTTCACTTTGCACTACGATTTTCAGTTTTTTTTTAAGTTTTTAACCAGTTGAGGTAGAATTTCCAAAATTGAGAAAAAACTTCATAACTAACTAAGTGTTAACTAAAAAATCGTAGAACATACATGGATCCTGGTACCTCAAAGGGTGGTGTATTCATGGTCTTAGGCTTGACACCCTAAATGAAACCCTATATGTATATTGTTGGTGATATATGATATCTCAGGTGCAAATTAAATAAACTGACCTATTTTTATAGTTAACAAAATAATGTCTAGTTAAATACCTGTAATTTTGTATAATAAATTATTATTTACTACCTTACTCTAGGTTTAATTAGTAAAACCTTCACTGCCACAGTTATAATCCAAGAAAAAAATGAAATAGCAGGATCTGTTTGTGGTAAAGTCTTTATGAGGTATAGAAATACCGGCCAAGTGTGTCTCGGGTCGGACCACGCGCAGTTTTTAGCATTTTATCATAAAACACGGTGATAAGACCATAGAAGGTGACCTCCATCTCATGGGCAACGAGCAACTACGGAACCATACGCGTGGCCCGACATGCACTTGGCCGGGTTCATTTAGGTCTATGTATGATACATACATACTTAAAATCAAAGATGATATACTTTATGTTAATACAAAGTGAATACAAATTATTTCTCTAATCATAATGGATTTTTGTATTAGTTACATTGTATTAGTATTTATATCTCACTTAGATACTCATGACCGACCGAACCGAACAACACGTCAAACGTTGAACTGACATTAGTTACCACTTCTTTATTTCAAAAACTTTATTACGTAATCTAACATAATGACCAACAAAGCGAAATCTAAAACGAAAAGTAAATTGCAGCATTTGATGTGGCAAGCAGAGATGTTTTGCTCAACAGCAATGGAAATAATGAACCTTTCACGTCTTGTCACGTAACACCAGGAAAACTTAGTTAGACTTTACGACGAATAGGTACTTATTTGCTGGCTATTTAAAATCTAGTGTATAGGGACTTAAAAGCGATAGGTGACTCATAGAGAGTTTCTTGCTATGCTGTTTATTTTTTTGCATTTTGAATTAGTCTGGGAGTGACGTAACTCTTCTGGCCTAACTCAGGCCACGCGCCCCGTCCATTTGCCTCGGGCGCTGTCAATAAACTTTAGCCGTACAAGGTGAGCTCAGGCTTGGTTGTTTTGTTCCTTGCTGGTCGGTCCGAAACCGGCACCACCGCGTGTATACGCGGCACATTTATCATCATACGTTTTTAAATGAGCACGCACGGCAGTATAAACTGGTCAATCTTTCATATTAGATATTTGCTGACAGTATTTTTAAACTTTTATATGAAATTGTGTATATGAATGTCGCTGATTTGTTATCTAAGTCAAACAGTACCAATGATCATCAAGAATACCTAATACTTATTCACGCTTACGCTACTGACGTGGGGACACATTGAAAATAAAAGACCTGTAATATTTATGAAGGTCAAGATCATACTTTAAATTTGTAAAAATTGGAGCTCGCATGATTGTTGGTGAAAGTGGCGAACACGATCACTCAGGCAGCGGCGCGAGACGGGCGCGGGCGGGTGTGCTTCGCGAGGCCCGACGTGGCGGAAGACACCAACTCCGCTGTGCGCCGGCTGCGCACACATTATGCCGCTCGTCATCAACACGATTCTGAAGTCGCGTTGTTTTAAAGTGACAGTGATTTCCTAGAAACATCATGTAACGCTTATTGCATCTATAAGTGATCTCATTTTTGTTTTGTTTTTGATGTGATAAGTGGTGATATTATTAAGTGCTCAGAGCCAGCCTATTGTAGTGAACTTAACGTATACAATTGAAATATGTTACATTGTCGTGGAAGAAGAGGCAGATAGAGGATAGGGGTATGGCGAGCGATGGTCGGTCGAGCGGCGGCGTGGAGCCTGCGAGTTTGGAGTACATGGAGGACCCGTACTTCGTGCCGCCGGACGATGACTCCACGCCGAGCTTCGACGTGGCGGTAGATGAGCTGGACGAGCTCGAGGAGATCACCAGCTGGCCCCAGGACGACCCAGACGCTGACTGGCGTAACCTCCCCGAACTCGCAGAATCTAGTTTGTGCATAGAAACGGAATTTTATATTGACAATAGACGCCGCCGCTTACGAATATTTAGAAAAAAAATGCGCGAAGTGCGAGTTACATTTCAAGATTTATCGAAGCCGTATCTTGCCAAAGTGTCCAGTAACACAAATTACAAAAAGTTTTTAGGACTTACTCTTGGAGGTTAGTGTGGTTTAATGATTAAAAAATAACATATTTACGTGTAAGAATAAAACTTCTACGATTATAAAAGCAATTAATACCTACCTCAATGATATAAGCTAACAATTAGATATCATTCAATTACTTGGTCAAACGTGAGGATTGCATGGCGGTTGTTGGCCGACGTTTGTGGATAGATATTCTTTATTACATATAATAAAACAAGGATACAAAAGCCATAACAGATAGCTGCTTCTTCCAGACAACCTTATGTTAGGAGAGCAGCTGCCGGCGTATGTAATATACTTACTCTAACGACCCGTTTGGAACAGTGGTAGTAAATACTGCCTTTGGTCCAAGGGTTGCGGGTTAGATCCCCGCAAAGTACAAACATTTGTGTACATGAACATGTCTGTTTGTATTGGTCTGGGAGTTTTCTATGTATTATTATAAGTATGAATTTACAAAAGAAAAGTATTACATGTGTATATTTGTAATCCCACTGTTGATTCTGATATCCGTGTGAATTATTTGTTCATTTATTATATTTATTTACCTACTATATGAATAGATATGATTCTATATATATTCAATCTTCACGCGTATGAAAGTTCTAGTTGTAGCATTTACGTTAGACGTACAGGTCTCAAAAAATGTTGTCGATCTCGGTAGGCAAACGTAGTGCTGGCAAAGATGAAGACAGCCGGCAAATGTTTAGCAGTAATCAAACAAATACTGTTGAACAAATTGATTATTTCACATTTTGACATCACAAATCTATTTAAAGTTGTGGGCATGCCCAGCCCACAGTGCCCACAACGGTTGATCAACACCTACAGACGCAAAGCAACAATAACATTTTAGGTAAAATCAGGAAATGTATAACATACCTGGAGGAATATGGCTTCAAATTTAACATTCCATTATTGTGTTTTAGGTTAGTATGTTTAGCTGTTTTTCTCTGTTTAGTTACAAAACGATACCTACATAAGCCTTCATGTCCGTGAAATAGCAGACAAACCGCTGAAGAGTCCCCTTCGTTGGTACGGTCATCTCCTGCGAAAACCGGACAGTTACGTTGGCAAAAATGTCTGTCCATGCCACCACCTCGCCGGGTCCCGGCAGAAGGGATAGACCTAAAAAGGTGTGGTTTGGCGTCGTAAATGTTGATATGCCTGCTACTAAACTGACAACAAGGGCTGCAAAACGGTTGAAGCGTAGGAGTCGAAGTAGGAAAGCGGACCCCAGGCTCCGAAGCGACAGCATGGGATGCAACCGGCGCTGAGATGATGATGATGACAGAGATGATAGTAGCACATTTAACAGTGAACCTGCCATTCTATGACAAAAATAAGTATGACTTAAATTGCGCCATGTTTATTACGTGCCGATTTTTAAACGACTATGTATTATTTATTGAAAATTATTGTATAACATAATTTTGTTTACGCTAGCTGGTATACGTTTTGTCGATCGCTATCTTAATGTCTGAGTTTGTGTGTATTTCAATGGGGAAGCACGTGCGCGCGATTACGTACCTAATAATATTGTAAACATAAAGTAATTTTATTTCAATATTAGATGTAGGTATGCACTACGGTCCTTTTTATGTTGTCCTCTCAACGCATTGAGATCGGTCTGGGATGTTTTTGACCCCACGATGGTCGCCATTTAAATAGCGATTGCTGGCTATGTAACCGGCGCATTCCCACTTTAATTTGTTTCTCTTATCATTAACCCAAGCAGTTATCTCTACAGCGGACGCTGAGTTCTGCGGTTCTAGCTAATGCAGGTTAGTGTTTGGTGAAAACCTACTTTTGGTGGATTTAGAAAATCTGTTAGAAAAAAGAGAGTCTTATTGGTCGGAAGTATACAATACTAGCGGTTCCGCCCTCACTTTGTTTCGGGACATTCGTTTCTCAAACAGTATCAATAGATGGCATATGTCCCTGCATTTTAAATCTCGAATATCTGCGAAAGTACTAATTTAATTTGCATGCTGTAAATGATCATATTGATCGATAATATAATAAATTCACAATGTATTCGGTATGGGCGTTTAGCAATTTAATGTAAGAATCTTGAAAATTATTCTTTGGGCTCCTAATATTAAATTTGTCTTAACATTTTTATAAATTCAACCCTTGAGGGGATGAAAAAAGGGATTGAAGTTTATATGACAGTCTGTCGTCTTGAATGTTATGAATGTGAAAATTTGTACTTTTTTTTTATGATATAGGTGGCAGACGAGCCGACGGATCACCTGATGGTAAGCGATTACCGCCGCCCATGGACACCTGCAACCCTACCCCTGGATTGGGCCTCCGGTACCCTCACTCACGCAGCGAAACACAGTGCATGCACTGCTTCACGCCGGTTTTCTGTGAGGACGTGGTATTACTCCGGTCGAGCCGCCCCATACATGCCGAATCGTTGCTCTCCCACTGTTAAACTTCGGTTTTGAATAAAAAGACTTTTGTAATAAAGATTATACATGCGTGAGTAACGCCCCGGGCACAGTCTAGCTAGTTTATTATATTATTACACACTTGAAAACTTTCTTCTTGATTGACTCTACCTATTTTAAATCAAAATCCGTTGCATCGTTTTAAGATCTAGATCTACCTATACTTCGAAAGCGACTTTGTTTTATATACAGTATGGAGTGAGTGTGTAATATATAACAATGTGACAAAGGCTACTTTTTGTCTCTTTCTAACGCGAGCGAAGTCGCGGGCAAAAGCTAGTACTTACATATTATAAATGTCATATCTTTTGCACTTAGATAAAAATAAGGTCACATCAAACGCAGATTTGTGTACATACATAAAACATCGCTAGGGATATACCTAATCAAATTACAGAGGATGTTAAAATAACAACTAGATTTTTCGTTGAATGAAAGGACAAACAATATTCTGCATTGGGTATTTCAGAGGATTCTAAAACGTTTCGCCGACAGTCATGTGACCCATGAACGTTTGACTAACAAAGTACTTTACCCATTAACCTTTCGTCCTCAGAACATTAATATTTGTCCCGTGGATGTTTCGCCAAAAGAACAGTTTCAAACATTCTGTTGTTTGACTAACATCAACTTTTACCATCTTCTTTGCTCTTCTGGCGGTGTTCGTGGTGGAGGGCGTAACCAGTTCTATCCTAACTGAGACTTATAATGGCCGGCCTCCATTATCCTTACCTTTTACATTAAATCAAAATAGCGGAAGATAGGTAACTCGTCTCTACCGCGTGGACCCTTAGACAGTGTTTAATTGTCTAAGGCGTGGACCGCATAAATTAGCATGCGCGTAGCACGTTTTATGACTCCTTCAAGCATATTTCAAAACAATTGCCTGCCTTGAATGAAACTGTTCAAGTAGGTACTTAACCGATTCAGTATAACCTCTGCAATACCTACCTCAGAATACCTAGATTTCTTTAGAGAAATGTTAAAATCATGTTGTTTTTTTTTAAATCGTAATCGGGTAAAACACCCATCACCCATTACTCAAATCGTCGAAAAGCTGGACTGGACCTGCACCCCAATTCCCGGGCTCGTGACATTTATTTTCATACGACATATATCACTGAAACATAGTTTTTTTGTATGGTTTTCAGGTGATATCCGCCATTATTTCAAAATATCACGAACTCGAGAATTGGGCTCCTGTCCCTCTACACTGAATAAATATTGTTCTTTTTTTCTTTCTTCTCGGTTCGGGTCATCTAATCTAAGAAAACGGGACATTCCCACCAAAAACGAGACATCTGGCAACGCTGGCCCAGGCCTACTAAAGAATTCACGGCGACCGAATCTTTATCTCCGTCCCTTTCACATGCGCTGTTTGTATCTTTTGTGTGAAATGGATTAGGATAAAAGTTCTTTCTTGACTGGTGTAGGACGAAGCATGACGATTAGCGCCTTTGGTAGGTACCTCCATCCATCCAGGCTTGGTTGGGCTTGCCAATTCCTTCCAATAAGTACGTCTCCAACGCATGATCAGCAACGCGCTTTTCTCAGCCGGTAGGTAGGCGGAATGAAGGATAGAATGTCTCGTTTTACAAAACCCTGTCAACGTAATAAGAGCCTCCATCTCAGCCAGTTTTGCGCCAATCCCTGCCAGTCATCTGAAAATATCTTTCGACCTCATCTTTCCATCGCATTCGTAGGGCAGCCGACTGGGCTTCTCCCATTTGGGCGTCCCCGGTAGTTATGCCTCTTTACCACAAGATTCTCTCCAAACATTACCAAAATGATTGCGATGTTATTTTTCAGCGGAAGAAGCGATGGCTACGTCAGGCGCGGCCGGCGATGCTCAAACCCCAGACGAGCTGGTGGGCTTGACGCCGGAGCAGGCGGAGCAGCTCCGCGCCGAGTGGAGTCGCGAGCTCGCCCGTGTGGAGGATGAGATCGCCACGCTTCGCACCGTACTGCAGAGCAAGGTTATCTTATATAATAATATCCTCCCGCCGATTCGGCTACGACGGATTTCTCTACCCTCATATTCCAATGGGACCCCAGTGAGACACGACAAGATATGTATAGAGCGCGGCGCCAACGGCTTAACGTGCTCTCCGAGACACGGTCTTATACTCAGTCTACCAGACTCCGGGCTGACACAGAGATTTTCTTACCGAATCACTCCCGACCCGGGAATCTAACCCTAAGAGCAGCAGCAGTCATTTTAAAGTGCGACCCATTAAGGTGACGGGTAGGGCACACTAGCGACGCCAATCGATTTTAATTTTTAGCTACTAAACCGAATCTACATATTTTAAACAATTTCGGGGTTACAACCTCTCGAAAAACACTAATACTATTTATTGAATAACCATGCACAAATCTTGGGTCTGTTTTTGTACGCGAAAAATTGATTCATGGCAAAAGTGGCCGCTTTAGGCGTGAATCAATTTTTCGCTTACGTATTGGACCCAACATTTGAGCATGATTATTTAATAAATAATTTATGTATTTGCCGAAGATTGTAACCCCGAAATTGTTTTAAATAGATCCGGTTTAGTAGCTAAAAATTAAAGCCGATTGGCGTCGCTAGTGTGCCCTACCCGTCACCTTAACTAATGCTCTACTGAGGCAGTCCCCCTAACCTAATATCTACAACAAAAAGTTCATAGTTACTGTTCTCTCACTATGAAAGTCTCAATACTCAATAGTTTATTTCTTTCCCTAGAAGATTTATATACTGAGTACCTACATATGCATGCATGCGTAAACATAAACAGCAATGTATTTGCAATAATAGATACACTCTGACACAAAAATACTCTTGTAAGTCGACAGCACCAGTGAATGCTCGCCACCACCGTCCCCTGTCTCTAATGATATTCGTCGCCCTAAGTATCTAAATCACCTTTACGCCAAGTCATCCTGATGCTGATGCTGTACGCAGTACCGTTTACTCCGGCACGTTATGTTACATGTAATATAAAGTAACGGCCTAATTGCGCCAGACAGTGCCGTAAACTGAACTAAACGATGTTATGTAAGCATACTCATACGAACTTGACTTAGACCTTACCTAATCGAGTCCTAACCCTGATCTAAACTAACTACTATGTTCTATAATTTGCCAGATTCGTCAAAGTTCAGAACTCAAACGAAAACTTGGCATCACAGTGTGGAGAGAAATTACCGAAGATGTAAATCAGGGTTTGAAAAATGTTAAGGAAAGCCAAGTGTAAGTACAGCATTAACTTTGTTATGTTTACTGAACACAATTGCACTTTTATGTTCACTGTTAATAGGTATTTAATAGAACATTCTAATATTATTTCAATGTGAAGTATTTCTAGAGGGTTAGAACATTCCATGCATTTATAAATCTTGTAGTGGTGTGTGACCTCGCTTTCTTGTATTGATTTTGCTTTAGCTTGACAATGAGTGATGTAAATGGTGGCGTGCTATTTTAGTTTCTTTTGATTTCACTTTTCGTTTGTTGTACGACAGCTATCAGTCGATAGAAACACGCGTGGCTGCGCTTACACAGGCTGTGACAGAAGCACCCATGTGAGTACCGCTTAGGATTTCATGCATTGTAAATACCTAGCACCATTGAATGAATGATCATTATTAATTAACAACTATGTAGGTATATGCTCAGTAAAAGGCGCACGAAGAAAGGTAGCATTGTCTTGACCATTTTTGTATTATGTATTTTCAATTATGTTTAAATGTATTGTATAATGTGAGTAATCGTTGAGTGCTTCATAAAAGACGGTGTGCTGCCGTTCCGTATCCTTGCAAAAAAGAATCTGTAAATATGTATTTGTATAATGCTAAATGAAAATCAGCAGCTAACGGGCATAACCTACTTCAAATCCTAGCACAACCTCGTAAGACCTGCACTAACTTTGTGGTACCCGAGAAACTTTTTTGCTTAAGGACCTCCGCTAAACTATGCGCGTGTGCCCGCCTTGAGCGTGTACAGTTGTTCGCGTAATAGATTATTGGCTTATTTATTATTTGGCAAATAAACGTAGCAATTAAATAAACATAAATGCTTTTTTGTAACAAAAGGCTACTACTAAGTCGACAATTTGTAATTAAATTCTCAGAGTTGAGTGAAAATGAGCACAATTTTTTAAAGTGTTTTTCATATGCTTCAATTAAAGCTAAATAACTCTACCGCTAGAGAGACGGAGACGGAGAAAATATTTGAGCGAATCCTTGTCAAATCACTGGCAGGAAGTGGTGTAGGTATATTTTGTTCGAACGCCCACACTAAAATTATTAAATTTTAAAAAAAATAAAAAAGGCTTATTCTGAAGAATTAATTCTAGAGATCAACAGAGTGGAAAGATATCTTGGGTTTTTCGATTGTATTGACACGAATCGAACCGGAAAAAATTATGATTGGAAATGTTATTCCTCCAAAGATCCAGTCATTATTAAAGATGAAAATAACTCTTCAGAAACGTTCAGATCCAGGGTCCAATGTTTTTTCCACCCTGTATAAGTCAGAGTTACAGAGTTGGGATTGCGCAACGGTTGGTAATTTTGACTTCTTTAAAAGGGTGATCGATAAGTTTTCCGTAAAATTAAAAGTTTCAGAAGTAATTAAGCAAAAAACTGAAAAAAGTCTAAAAAATATTTCGGTTTTTCGGGCACCACAAATTTAGCGCATGTCTTTTGAGGTTGCTATCTATTGGTATCTATCCTAAATAAAATACCGAATAATCATAACTATTACAGAGACGATTAACGTGTTTACGGCTACTGATAGATATGTTATACGAACAGAGCATGAATAGATCCAGTTACCCTTTTCTCTCAGACAGTACTTTTATCTACTGCGCTGCTTAGTAGGTGTAGACTGTAGAGATTTTATTGTTCTAACCCAAAATGAATGTTTCTAGGTCTTTATACTTGCTTTTTGAAAATTAAAGTATTTAGTTAGTTGCCGCATGCTTCTTGCATATAACTTAGGCGGGGTAACCTATCTTACTTTCGAAACTTTAATATTCGAATTTCGAAAATCGATGTTATATTTTTTGACATAACATTGTATGCGATCAATTTATTTTACATATGTTTCATTTTCCAGAAAAACTAATAGCCGATTTTTAAAACCTATTTTTTTCATTTTACAGGTTGTATTACTTACAATATTTTTTTATTATAGACATAATTAATATCGAAGTAACCTTTCTCCTATTATTGCAAACTAACTTATTTATTTAACATTATTCATTGAAATAAAAAACAAGTGTAAAAAAGATGTCTATTAATTCAGGTTATAGACATTGGTTTATTTGGTGCTCGATTTTGCGCTACAAAATGTATTGACAGATCGAATCGCTGCAAAACCGACTCTACGTAGTCTTGTCTGCCCTACCCCTAGAGTGTAATTCAAACCCGCGTAGGCGCGGAAGGGCGAGGCGGCCCGCGAGCTGAGGAGCAGGTGGTTTTAAGCAAGCCTCGGCTTATTGGCCGGCGAACCTCAGCCGCGGTGTCGAGCGAGAATCATCTGCGCCTGTAAGCTCGCGTGGGACCGCCGAAGCCTTGCAGCGCCGGAGCCGTGACAGAAACAATGCATGCTGCATACTTGAATGCCTGCTTGCATGCATGCCTGCTTGAATGCTGCATGCATGCATAATAAGTAATTGTTGTATAAACTTATTTCTCTTTTAATAACATAGAAAACTATTTTCTGGAAACTAATTCGTCTAAAATATGTTGAGGAATATTTAAAAACGTATAGATTTAAAAAATATGTTATTTGAAAATCGGAATATCAGCAATATGTCAATCGTTTTTTCGGTCAAATGAAAATATGGAAAAGAAAAATGTGACAAAACGTTTTCGCTATAACGAAATTCGCACTAAAAACATTCGAATTTAAGATAGGTAACCCTTAGCGGTTTTGGAAAATAACCAGTGTGAATTACTTACTGAAATGTGTATGTAAATATTTATAACATGATTTCATTAATGTATTTATGAATGAAGATAGATAGATATTCTTTATTGCACAAAAAAAACACAACTAAAAAAACTAGGCATTACAGAAACTTAATTGTACAATTTCGGCGGAAGATGATTCGTTTTAAATTTATTGTTACTTTATTGTCATTTAAAACAAACAGAACATTGTGATTTAACTTGTTATAAAAAAATGTGTACTCAAGTGACGATCGGCCTTCCACATGTCATGAACGAAACGAAAGGGTGGGTTATAATAGGCCGCGGGTAGGTCTATTGATTGAATTGAGAACAGTCGTTAGATCGACATCGGTCTTGCGGTCATTTTCAAACATACTTCTCTTGATTTCTTAATATCTAAGTATAATGGAGGGAGGGAGGGAGGCCCGTGCCCCAGCAGTGGGGACTTAAATGGGCTGATGATGATGATGATGATGAAGTATAATGTAGTATACTTTCGTCAACATGAAGCCTGCGTGTGAATAGATTGTTTACACAAAAAGGTACTTGGGTACATACCTACGCCTGAACTAATTTAACGGACCCACTGACACGATTTTTTTTGTTTAAAAAAAATGTTTGGTGTTTTGTTGATTAATTAGCTTGGCGTAGTTGTAACAGCACAATGTTTGCTAGAGAGACATACTAACTTACTTACTTACCTACCTGCGAAAGACTAATGTATGTAATTGTATTAAAATCTGAGGATCGGCTGCGGATCCGATTCATAACGAATTCACGACTGAATGTTTATCCCCGTCCCTTTTACACGAAAGATACCTACAGCGCGTATGTAAGAGATGGGGATAAAATATTCAGAAGAAAATTCGTATCCAGAGTAAACCCCTAATCTGAATGTACCTGAATCTCATTTCCGATTGGAAGGAGGGCTAAGGTAAATAAAGCAATATTTTTATTGATTTAGATACCAAAAAACTGAATCTGTGATAAAGTCAACGGCGGAGAAGACGACCTCGATCCTAGGCGGCATCACCGCGGGCGTGTCGCACAAGCTGGGCCAGATGCGCAACTCGGACTCCTTCCGCTCCATCGAGGAACGTGTCGGCACTGCCTATGAGAATGTCAAGGTGATCAACATTTGTTATTAAAATAATAGGCCAGCTTCTATATATAACTGGAAATTCCTACCTAGATGTTCATCGGCGGACATGGATCTGTTGCACTAAACACGAAACATTCGCATATCCGGTTGGTGAGAACTCTCCATCAACATGTCAGAATCACCATTTCACGGGTCTAGAAAGTCACTAAAAAACCTCACCCCCTTATTACAATCGCGAACTAAGGATAGGCTCGGAACAAAATTCGTGCCAGCGCCTTTTAACATTGCGTGTTAGAACGGGATGACATGAGCTTTAGTACGGTAATAACTGTAGATCGCGATTTATAATACGGTGGCACGAGATTAATAGGCAGTTGCCTCATGTCACCATTTATAAAAGAAACTTTTAATTCAAATAGTATTCCGTACCTTTTTTTTATCTTGATTGAAAACATCGTCCGCCATGGTTCTACGTCACCATTATTGTAAACAACAAAACGTCAAACGCCAGTTTCAGGTTAATCTTGGTCTTGCTTTCGTGGTTATTACAGTCATGACAGTCCCGCGTATTGCTTACAATAACAATGACGTCACGGCACAGATAATGAATAGACCATCATGGCCGACGGCTTCGAAAATGTAATTTAAAATATATTAGGAAAGGTGCTTCAAAAAGATTTCATATTTTTTATGGCGTAATATAATCGTAATGAACCGTTCTATCAAATAATAAAAATAGTGGCAACTAGCCTATTGACTGCCGCTTCGGCGTCAGGTCTTATATGACTCGCACCCTTAGTAAAACACCGACCTAACTCAAAATTTTAATATAGATGCTAAGTGAAAATAGAATCGGCTAAAATCCAGGGATGAAAGGTCATCTAACAACAATTTTGAGTTAAGTAAATAGGTACACTCACATATGAACACGAGATCAAATTTGAAGTGCGTTACTTACTCAACACTACTCAAGAATAAATTGCAAAAAATTGCTATAAAAATATCAACAATTTTGAGTTAGGTCAGTATTTTACTAAGAGTGGTGATGTTGTTTTATATTTATACTTACTTAATGATGTTTCCAGGGCAAAGTGGCCTCCCGATCGAATTCAACACAGAGCTTTGACGAGGCGCTGCGCGACGCGAGCCGCGCGGCCAGCGGCGCCACGTCGCCCACCATCCCCGAGAACAAGCCGCTGCCCTAGACCCGGCCCGCGCTCCGCCCACGCCGCGCGCCACCAACGAACGCTCACGAAACGACCGACCACAACTATTTACTACAGTAATATACCAATAGCTGTATTGATTTCATTGTAATCCCTTCTAGGACTGCATTGTGACTGTATTGATGTCTCGGTATTATTTGTTATGAAGTTAGAGGATTCGTAATTGACTTTTTGTTTTTGACAGTAAAATGTGGAAATGAATAGGACCATTCAACTCCCATTACTAAAGTTAATTATTACCTTCTCATACTAGCGTGTCATGTCATTTGAAACGTCTGAAACACTCGTAACTGTTAGACCAGGATACAGTTATGTTGCATGAATTAAAATAAATCTTAATTGATAGTAATCCATATTCAGCTGTGCCTCGTTCTATAAAATGTGGTAACTATACTACGAAGACGTTTTGGTATTATAAATTAGGCTTTTGTTATTATTTATATTAGTTAATACGGCGGCGTGGTTAAATGTTAATTGTTTGTTGTGTCGAATGTATAACAAACGCTTAATTACCCACTTCACATAATCACGTTTCTTTAAAGTTTAGGTAATCTAAATAAAACATTGCATTCCAAAATATATGTCACACTATAATTATTGTGCAGTGTCGTTTGATCGTTTACACTCTCTACGCGTATCTTATTGAAGGTTGAGAAAGTCGGAAGTAGGTATATCGAGTTGATTTGAGAGGTTAGTTGACACTTTTATATTATTCTTACACATGTTGTAACCTTGTTGTGTAGCAAATGTGTATGTATTGACACGATAACTTGCCGATGCCTGTTAGGTCCATGAAAAAATGATATTTTTATAAGATGCTTAGCTTTCCTTTACTTATTAAATATTTCCACTATTTACATTAATTACCTTTGAAGATGGAATAAATTTATGTATTAATATGTTGGTATTATTTACAAAAACCGATCTGAATGACCGCATCAGAAATGATGTAATCCGACAGAGAACCAGAGTAACCGACATAGCCCACCGAATTAGAAAACTGAAGTGGCAGTGGGCTGGTCATATTAGCCGCAGAACTGACAGCCGTTGGAGCCGTAAAGTCCTTGAGTGGAGACCGCGACTCGGTAAGCATAATGTAGGACGCCCTGCGACAAGATGGGATGATGACATTCGAAGGCTGGCTGGTGTGGGCTGGATGAGAGTGGCCGAAAATCGGGAGCAGTGGCGTGCATTAGGGGAGACCTATGTCCAGCAGTGGACGAGTGAGGGTTGCTGATGATGATGATGATGATGATTTACCAAAACCTTTAAATCATTATTACTCACACTATTAAAAAGTATACATGAATGGAGATGACGTGACTTTTAAAGATTTTTTAGATAGAATCGCGTCTGCTTGTGTTGGGAAAATCCCCCGGCTAAGTTAATCATCATTAACTTGAGTTAAATAGAACGAGATTTTATTTTTCGGAATTGTCGGCGAGTCTAGTGCGAATCTGCGAAGTAGCCCCCTCTCGCCCACCCCGCCATATTTTTGTAGACATATTGACACTACAACCACAACTAATAACTTAAGTTTCGACGCCACTTACAAACTTACCCCTTATCACTTAACTGACAGATCTTTTAAACTGGCTACACTGTAGGTACTTGTACAGGAAGACTAATGCGACAAGAAAGGAAAGTACATACCTTAAATCTTTAGTCAGATTTTTACTTAAAGGAAACATCACTTTATACTTTGAAAGAAAATAAAAAAGTTTTTTGGATTGTGCTTCTATTGCACGGGAATTGAACCGGAGAAAGTTAAAAAGAACAAAATTTGCTTTTTTATTATACCAATCGACACAGTCGTTATTAGTTATTACTAACGATAAAATTTATCTAAGAAACTATAGGTCTTACACTGTCTGTCGTGAAAAATACTCTTAGTACCGAATAAAAAAAGCCAATTTTTTTCCCGTGCAATACAAGCTCAATCGATAAAAGCAGTTTTTCTTTAAAAAATATAAAGTGATGTTTCTTTTAAGTAAAAATGCGTAAGTACTTAAAATAGTCTTGGGACGCCCTGTATAGTGAAGTGTAAATCGCTCTCTTAAGCCTAGACTACTACTACAGTATTAGCACAGTGACTGCGCGTCACTCAGCGTCAAAGTATAATTTGTATGAAATTAGATGGTAGACATATCGCATTAGAGCGTACTAACTGACTTGATTTATTTGTACCTATATCTAGACGGGATACATATCCAACGAGAAGAGGCACAATATTGGAAGTGGGGCTGTGTAATCCTAGTGGGTGTATGTAACACATCTCTGTCAGTACTATAAAAGAGATATAGATACATATATAACTAAAGAAAGCACCTACCAGGATCAAGTATTATTAGTATTTACCTACACGATATGTCAGGCTCGGAATTGGTATAATAATTGAAAAAAAAAAGAACAATTTTTTTATATTTAGCTGGTCGTTTCCAGCTGCTTGCTATAGCTGGAAACGCCTTGAAAAATCCTTGCACCTAATACAGTAGGATTTTTTACTGAAAATACATTCCTATATTTTTCCTGCGAGTCTTCATAGTATTAACTATGTCCGACATTTGCAATATTTTTCTACAGGGCGTCGAAAATTTCCACCCTGTCCACTTTATATCCATTAGTAAGGAAATATTCAGTTTATTGACCACAAGCTTGAGGGAAATAATTGTACTCATAGTATTACAATACGGTATTTGACTATTTTTTTTATTTTTGTAATCAAAAGACTTCTCAATGATAGAAACATCGTTGAAAGAATTACTTGATTCTCATTTATACTACCTGAGATATCACCATTTTAAAATCACATTTTTTTGGGCAAACCCAAAATGCTCCATACAAATGGTTACTAAGATGATAAATGTTTCGTTTATGTCAATGATTATATTATAATAGTTGGTGCAAATTTTATGGGTTACATATTCAATGGTATAATATTTTTTTAATAATTTCATACTTTTAAAATGGACTTGCCCATGAATCTTTGAATGACCATAAAACCGGCTAGACGTTATATTTTTAATTGAGATTTTTTGCTATTGGCACATATTTACATATATTTTGATAAAATATTTATATTTTGTAAAATATCGCCTTTAGTCAAATACCCTATTAGCCCTGATACATAGATACCAAACTGCTAGTTGTTTTAGAAAATTAAGTTGTAGGTACTTATACGGATTTTAGAACAAGTAGGTCAATTTTTAAATAGAGTAGGTTACGATGAATTTCTGAAACATAAGACTTCTAAATTATTTATTAAAGTATTAAATGCAGAAAAACACTTTACGGCCAGTTACGTGATAGTGTATTTTAACTATTACCAGACAATAACATTATAATACGAATGAATTGCAATTGCTATTATATAAACAAGTCACTAGATACGATACCACTATACGAATCATGGCTATTGTTGATATCTATCATTTCCACAAACATCCAGAAGCTTAAAACTTCAATACTTTAGTACAAAATATAATTTATCTGTAGAGACACGTTCATTATAAAATTCTGGTATTATTTTATTAACAGCGTACATAAATTGCTGTCAAGTCTATATAAAATAAACTAGAAATCACAAAAATATTACTTATTAATTTCATTGTCGTAATAATTGCTGAAAAAGGGCATAAGTATCATTGATTTTATACTATAGATATAACCGCGTGTTGGCAACATAATATATGCCTTCATGTCTTTAATTTAAATCAAGAAATATTGCTAACTAATTCATTCTTGTAATACACACAGCTTACATAAATAGCTATTAGTTAAACGATTTAATGATACTTGCAAGAATAGAAAAAATACGTATAATGGGATCCAAACATGGCCCCTAGCCCTGGTCTACACTTTTTACGGGGGGAAATATGGGCAATTTATATTTTGTATAAATATCACGCAAAAATTAAAGTAATTAATCACGATACTGACACAAAAAAATAAAACGTTATAAATAAAGCCAGGAGAGACATGAGCTCGACTCGTATAATATTAAATATGACAGAGGAGACAGCTGCTTAAAATAAACTCTCCTCAGGCCGTGCAATATGCTTGCAAGTATCATAAATACACAAATCGACTGCCGCCGTAGACGAGACCTATAGGTACAGGGTGTCACGTAAATAATGGATCTAACTGTAATGGTACATAGTTCGTTTGGGAGCCCACAACAAATTTAAACTTTAGGGCTGTCAAGAAAATAATATTAATTTTTTTTTTAAGTCTATTTCCAAATATTTTTCATGTAGCTGTGGAATTTTGAAATTACGAGATTTTTTCTTTATTATTATTGCTGGATAAATTGCGAATAAATTCTCAAATCATTTTATCTAGGTATTTCCATCAGCAGTTTTTAATGGGTTTTTTAAAGTTCAATATTTATTTTACCTGCATGTCAGAACTTTAAAAATCTCTCTTAAAATGACAAAAAGTGTACCATCATTTTAAAATTCACTCAAAGTCCTGACTTTTCGCACCCTAAACAAGTTCCTGCAGACATTTGAAAGTTACCATTTCACGCACTCCACACAAATTTTGGCTAGTCGTCTTATTATAAACAAGATAGCTAAATAAAATGTAATTACAGCTGTACCACGTTTATAAGTTACATCGGCAAAATTCGTCTACGCAGAAGAGCAAGTTAAATCCGATTGATTGCGAAAGCAATAAATCCAGAGAGGAATGCTATCTCTCTCTTAACCACACTCGCATCGAACATGGCGCTGACGCATCAACCAATCAGAAATTCTAGTTTCGCGTAAATGGAGCGTTGTAATTGGTTAAGATTATGCCGCAGATTACGAAAATAAGACTTCTGTGCAGGTACATTGGTGTTACTTATAAAATTGGTAAAACTGTACATATTCATAAAAAAAAATTAAGGCGCCGTGTATACACGGGCATATCTATAATATAAACCAATGATTGGAATATAACCAACTATTTCATGTTTAAAAATGTATTTGCTGAAGATTTCTAGAGTTACAAGATAATGACAATACTAATAAATGGGTATCATATTATTATTTTTTATTAAAACTATGGAGCTTTAAAGGCGGATTATGATTTTTTATGGTCACATTTAAGAACATACTTATAATGTTAACAGGTTGTCAACACATAGGACGCTGATAAGCAATTCAATTCAGATAGTTACATTTTTATTACATAAGTAAAAAATAACAAAATAATTATTGATATCCGCTGTAATACAAACAAAGCTACTAAAACTTGCCTATAGACAAACGCATGTATAGTAAGTAGGTTTTCAATAGAAAAGTCAATTCAATCAGAATCGCCCGTGTAGAATATTACTCTCTAATTTACACGGGGTAAGCGTTTGAACTTTCTATGTTTTTCTACCTTAAATAACTTTCATTTCATCAATAGAGTCACCGGCAATTTGATGTTCATGCCAGTTATATTTCCATACAAAAAAGACTTTTCCAGTGAAACTAACTTTACAGCCTTTCATTCATTTGTCCAAATCCCTCTTTTTCTTGGATAGTAGTAATTAGGTTTTTAATCTTTTTTACAAATTTATTAGTTACGTAGAAACACAATAATGAATGAATAAGAATTTCCAATAAAAGGGGATATTACAGAACTTATTGCTTATTTGCGTCCGCCATGAAAGCGGCGATCTCATGTCCACCAGCATTTATTTATTAAATTACATAGTAATTATATTCAACTTGGAAGTCACATTAGTGGATACAAGATTGCAACTCTAGAATTAACAAACTATTTATCATAATAAGTTAGTTGGTGTTGGAGACAAATTTATTTTAGAGAGTTGTGACCCCATTTATTACAGAATATTTTAAAGGTTTAAAGACCTTTCGTGCATAGCGTAAAATACTTTTCTTTGTTCAGATTTTTGGTGTTATTCTTTTAACGTGATAATATTTTCAAAGCACTTCATGCCACTTGATCAGCTGTTGTGCATGGTCGATTCATGTAAATTCGCCGTAAATAAATAATACCTTTATAATTGTAGCAGTGACTTTAAAGGACTGAATATATTATCACATTATTAATTTATACAAAAAAACAAAGGACGTTCCTTTCACAGTTTATCTATTAGACCTACATAGATACACTCTTGCATTTTTTCATATTCGTGATTATAGAACTATGTTTTACTTTTAATATGGGTCACTGGTTATGAGTAAAAAGTTTGTATAAATTACCACAGATTACCACAAATTATGTTTCATAATATTTTTGGGACCCTTCTATCTTGCTCTATCTACCTTGAATCTGCCACTGAGATGACTATTATAGTACCAAGAAGCCTGAACGTTATTATCACATCTTGTGTATTGAAGTCCAATTTCCTAGGAGATAAATATGTATGGCTTATTTTTAAAGTGATCACGTTAAAGGCCACAGATAAAAGCGGGCATTCTACAACACAACTACGTAATTTGTAAACTATTATTATTGTAATAAATATTTATTATACACATAATAATTTTATAGGTACAATAGTTCTAACACCTTACCGATAAGAAGCGTGAATATAGAATGATAATAAAAGCCATACAGGGGTCAATGGACACAGAAAACGGAGTGTTCAAAGAGTAATAACATCATACTAAGTAATATTCTTTAAGATCTTTTAAATTCAACGATGCCTATTATGTTGTTATTTCAGAAAATCCTAGAAGAAACAAGTACCTGAATTATTATTACACATCCTAACTTTTTCAACGACTATTAAACGATGCATCTTATCCTGAGGAAGTAATTGGATGAATTATGTTTACAAAACAGACGATTATTCTCAGTAATCCGTCTAACATTGGCCCAAGGCCCGGGGGACGACCACAAGTTTCCGCTCTGGGGTGACATTATTTCCCAACTGTCCCCTTCCGATTTGTACCAAAGGGGAGAACAGGTATTTTTTTCTCAGTTGTCTACCCGAGGCTGCGAAGAGGTGACAACTGCTACGATTTTTCCCAGTTGTTCATTCCTACCAGTTTTGAGTAAGAAACTTCTCTTTTCTACGAAATTGAACAGTTTTTCAAGGTTAAAGCTCCTTCGTGCAACGACGTCGTATTCTACTAAATACAATTATGTACCTCATAAAAGGCATTACAAAATATAGGTTTTCAAAATGATCTGCTTTTTTTTTACTTTCTAAAAGCTGCATTGACTTACATTAACAATTTTTAAGAAAGAGCAGCTACTTATTAAAGACACATCGTAATAGAGAATACATCGATTGACCCTTGAATGGAATTTACTGGCAGTTGCTTAGCAATCAAAGTAATGGGTGATACATTTTGGGGTCCAACACGTAATATTCAGTTTTATACATAATTAGTATATTTACCTCTCAAATTGAGCTCTACATCTTTGACTCGTCCACAATTATACCCTGCACGAAGAGTTCTGGAGACTATTTTACTTTATACTCTATATAGAACCTTACAAGGTGGACTCTACACAATTAAAGCGATTTGTGGGCAATACAGAAAATATATTACACATATTTTTTACATACATTAAAAGCAATGTATTATGGTCCGATGTTAATAATATGCGATAAAAAACGAATGTGACAAACTTAAATATCATTAACGCTATGATAATTCATTTAATAAAGAAGCTCCAACAAAAAATACTATTAATTACCTAAGTGATACGTGACTTATATCTATTAAAATGTAATTAATTTGTAGTTTATTCTTCATAGATTTCAAGCAAATGTTACCATAAAATAAATCTAAGTACTTTTTTGTTCGAGCTTCCACTAAAATGACTTTAATAGTAAAGAATCTTGACAAACAATTGAAACAATAAAAACTTAAAACTAAAAGGCGGTAAATAACCGGATTTTTGGCCTCAAAGATTGTCAGCAGTTTGAACCTTAGTTGTATAAATGGACTAAAAATTCTAATTATTGCATAGCTTACCATTTAGAAAGGTGTTCTTCAAAAATCTACGAGCTACAAATATAACTATGTATGTATATGAATTTCTTAGTGGGTAAAACTCATGGTTGTCCCAGCAATCTTATTTTTAGTGTAAAACTTGTTTAGCGCCAGCGACGTATTAATGACACAAGACCGCACATAATACTAATCCTTACAATCACTACAACATCATCACGCATGTTTCTATAACGCATACATTACTTAACTTCCAATGTCAAATTAATATTATATTATTTTACCTTGTGCTCATTATTATTCATCGACGTCGACTAGTATCATATCGCAGCCGACAGAATTCCCCACCGCGCCGCGATTTGACGAGCAGCCGTCTAAGCAACGAACTACAAATTGACTTTGACCTTTGACATTGACCCTTTTGTTAGGTATTTAGCACTACCAGAAAAATAGTAGGTACATAAGGAAACGGTCAAAATAAGCATAAAAACTTTACATTTCACAGATCATTTACACAAATTAATAAAGAGTTATCACAGTGTATGCATTTAGCTATAGGTCTTTTTAACAACATTTAGTTTTCGTGAACT
The DNA here is from genome assembly GCA_019059595.1 of Marasmia exigua. Lineage (NCBI taxonomy): Eukaryota > Metazoa > Arthropoda > Insecta > Lepidoptera > Crambidae > Marasmia > Marasmia exigua. The sequence continues at coordinate 19,094,068 of CM032463.1, forward strand.
TATTAGGTCGGCTACGATCGGCATTTTTTTCCGGAATAGGTTTATACAGAGCATAATACAACTTCAGTTGCAACTCTATTTTTTTCACTTGGTATGACGCACGTGCACTCTACATTAATGAAAGACATGCAGGTATGTACTTTATCATTTGTGAAAACATTGTCCATCTTCTAAAAAACTATTTCGTTCCAAACATAGAAGTCGTTTTAGTCGGGTTTTAGAAACTAGCATAAGGATTTGTAACTTTATGAAATAAATTTTAAAGCAGGACATTTCGTCGCAAGAGATCTTTTGCCGATTATAGCAGTAGTACTAAATGAATTCTCTTGTAGTGAACCATAAAAAGTTTTTCGGCCATTCGTCAAACAGCTGGCTATTGTATAACGATTTTGTCTCGCAGACTTGCTAGATGAAATTTTTGCGGCGATCATAAGAATCGGCTGTGACATAATACATAAAGGTTTAACAGTTTGCAACCAGCAAATATTATCCATAATTTATTACTACAAAAACAAGATTACCTTGATAGTTCATTAAATCTCATTTACGATTTTATTCACTCAATCAACTCTCTGCAATTTATGAAGTTTTAGTATGTTCATGTGCCATTTTTTCATCACGAATAGGCAGGCAGATTTTCATCTGAATAAGAATGATACTTTCTGTCAGAAAAATTGACACACTGCAACACTACAACTGGATAAAACATAGATAATATACGATTTCAAGATTATAAAATAATTATATCGAATGAACACTTATAAAAATATATTCGGCGCATTGTATTGTTACAAACATCCCCATCCAGTCCATTCACGCGGTTTGTAATATTAATTACTTGATTTTGAGAAGAAAATCCTTACATTTACATTACTTTTAAATAACTATACAGTTGAAGTAGATTTGAAATATGCACTTATATCTATAAAACTTCCTTGTCCCTTGTTTAGATTCATAATTATGTTAAAATAACTTATTATAAAACGTTTTTATTACCTAACGATGTAAAAATACGTAATTTTGATGTTAAGCTCCCCGATTCGATTTGTGGTAGGCATTAAGTAACAAAAGAAGCAAAGATTAAAAACGTTAACAGTGACCGCGCCGCGCAGCAACACTGCGCGTGCTCAGTTCATCGTTACACCAAACGCAGATACCATTTGCACAACAAAATAGTTAACTACTTAAACTAGTGAATAGTTCATTATGAACTAGACTACAGATAACGTAGCGATATCTTTTGATTGACACTAACATTATACAAATGACCGGCATCGTGCGTCTTTATTTTATTAATAAATACTTTCTTTGATATAAACCGAATTTTAGTAAGATTCCCTATAATTAGTAACATTAAGTGTTCCATAATTTTAAAGCATAGCCGCACCGCCACATACAAATTACACTAAAGGCTATGATAACCTTAACGGACTTGCTGTCGAGAGGAATATAGCAATGAATTATTATCATGTGTCTTTATCAACAACATAGTCAAATGTGGCCATTTATAAAAATAATGCAAAATTAGTTTTTATGATAGATCAATTGACATTTGTAAGCAGTATTTCAGATAATAGCTAAGCACTTCGATTGAACACTTCTGACCACTGAACAGCTGCAAGTATAGAACAGCTGCCTAACACTGTCGCTGCTCTCTCAACACCATCATCAACATTGGCTAGATTACGCGTCTAAGTTAAATGCGTCTTTTACATCGGAACCACTCACACAGATACCTGAATGAGTGCTATAGACATATCATTTTTCAACTTGCTTTGGATGTATAAGGGACCGGTTTAACCGTTCACACAATTTGTGCAGCAACACTTACAAATAACAAAATTTGGGAAGTGCAAGCGACACAGCTAACACAAAATTTCCTCCATTTCTTATTAAACGATTTTTCTTTAAGCAGTGAATGCTATATGCGGTATGCAGTGAACAAATCAAAATATACCTTTATGTAACTGCGAACCCTTCCTATAGACCTGTAACTCTATGTTAGCCAAACACCAACTTAAGTGTGTTATAAAGAAAATAATTTTGTATAGCAGTTTATGTGACTGTCACGTAATAAGGATTAACGGAACACGTGCGAGATTGTTAAAAACCGACTCTTGGTGTGATTTTTAATAGCATTCGCTAATGTTTAAATACCCGGTTATGTGCAGTCTCATACACTACTTTATCTACATTCTTGTTATAATCTTCAAAGCAAGAAATCATAGGGAAACTATTTTGACAAGCTTTAGTACACACATACCTGAATAATGATAAACTAGTTGATTTAGATAGTAGCTTTTGCTAAAATATCTGGTGGAGTCAAATCCTGAACATACTTTCCTTCTATTTTCTCACTCTCAGACTCTAAATAAAAAGATAAATTATATTCTATTAAATAAATTACAAAACAAAATGGCGCATTTTGGCAGTATGAATGATGATAACTTTTTTGTGTTAATATTGTCATTTAAGAAATTTGGCTGTCGTATGAAGTGCTATGCAAGTGGTGGCCAAAGTCACGGAGTAACTCTGTGACCACGGAGTAGCTCCGTGACCATGGCGATTGCAACAGTGCCGAAATATCGGAAATTCAAAAATAGGGTATATGGTAGAAATCCCGTCAATAACTATTCTAAAGTTAGTGACCATGGAAGTTTAAAACAATATGAAGTAGGTAGCTCTTGCATAAAGTGTGAAAAAAAGATCATTATGCAACACCCTAACTTTTTAATTTTCTTTAAAGCTATCAATATAAAGCCTGTCAAAATGTGTTTACATTTGATTTCTTAATTTAAAGATTCTGACATGAACGTAGATAATTACAATAATTACTAAATACCTTCAGCAGGTCTGCATGGAAAGGTATTCAATAAAATAAACCTATTCATAAATAAAATTAGAACTTAAGTAGTTCCATCAAAATTATTTCAAGCGTCGTTCTCAAGTTAAACTTGTTTTATTGAAGTGGTAAAATAAATGTATGATCTGTGATAAATGATATATGTAAGTCAGAAAACTTATAATGACGGTAATATGATAAACATAAAGCGAAGTACGACCTGAGAGTATAATTTTATGAGTTTGAGCTATTGCACAGAAGATTACTATTTTTTAATTTGCTTTTTGTTACTTTAAGACACTATGACCTTAAATTAGTAACGGCATATATGCTGATATGATAAATATAGACTTATATGTACTGTAGTTTTTGGTCACTTAATATAAGAACGTTTACATTGATTTTTGATTGTAGTCTTCTACCAAGAAAGACCACGACCATACCATATAGAATTTACAGCTCACTCTCATGTAGATAAATTATTTGCGATAAACAACACCGAGTCTCATCTAAGATGGTGAGGTCATGATTTTCATACAATATTTGAGTATGTCGAGTCACGATAACTATATCATTAATTATAACATCACGATGATACAACACATTAGGTCAGTAGTAAGAGATCTAGCATGCAAAGTTAGGGAATCTGAGTTAACACAGTGACGCCGGTATCCGCCTCCCGCCTTGGGCACTACTGCGCACGCGGAGTAAACCTCTCGCTCTATACAGAGTGTAACATTCGTTACTTGTCAACAATGCCAGAGCCCGGCCCGCTTCCTCGGCCGCGCCCGCGCGCCTGTGCCGATACCGAGAGAATAAACGAATAATGAGCCGTTTTGAGATCACCATAATTTATATATTATATCAGCATTGATTTCGAAAAATAACCTTAGCTGGTTAATTAAAATAATTATGTTTCAGCCGAAGGCGGTATACATGTTTATTTTCATCTCTTCCCCCCTTCAACAATTTCTCAATAGCCGACGATTGCATCAAGTCAACCGAAATTTTAAATAAAGAGGTAGTTAAGTTATTGTAGTGATCAAGCTAACACATTCAATTCAGTGTACCCTTCGCAATAGAGAAAAAAATTACATTTTGTTGCAAGCTCACAGATCAAAAGACAAAGTGCCTATAGATCTTGCTCACATACTAAGAGAGTGGAGGAGGAGATGAGCGAATGTTAATAATACATTAGAATGACACTCTAATCAACTGTTAAAACAATGCGATCGAAATCGAGTGTTGTTTAAAGCCATCACGTCAATAGGCGGAAACTTGGGGGAGTTTTGGGCTTATATGTATATACAAGGTGTTTTGAAAATGGTATAACAAACCGAAAACTATTTACATGAGGTAAAATGGGTAGTATAGTATAGGGTTTTACAGGTAAGAATACCCGGAATTTTTTTAAGAATTAGCCGTATTATATTTTACGATTTCGAAGTTTCCTATGCCATTATTCATTATGCTATGTTACACACCGCGAGATTAGCTAACTTTGTTTGGCCTAAGTCACATAGATGACGATGATTGTTTCATACAAAATGGATTTGTCAAAGCTACTTGTTAAAAAAAAAACAATGCGTAAAAACATACTAATGCGAGCTAAACTAACTCTGTTAAACTCGCGGGTGCAACTCAATATTAGGATGGCTACGTTTCGGTTCGTAGTGTAATCGCGACCGTCGGCGTCTACTGTCATTTAGCGAACACATTGTATATACAACATCAACAAAGTTCCCGGTAGACCACTTTTCGACCTTATTCCAATACTTTAAAGGTCGAAAAGTGGTCTACGGGGAACTTTGTCGATGTTGTACATACATTCGTTCGAGCCTTAAAAATAGGTAACGACTAACGATCACTCGTCAACCACACTTGCCTCGGGACAGGACGGGGCCGTCGTCGTAAGCGGCACGGGCGGCTCGGGCGGCTCGGGCGGCGGGGGCGGTGGGGGATGGACGCTTAAGCAAAGTACATGACCTTCTTGGTGACGGCGTGGACGGTGATGGCGCGCGCCATGGCGCCGGGCGTGCGGTCCTCGCTGCAGGCGGACTGGTGGCTGCCCTCGCCGGAGTCGTGCTCCTTCTCCACGAGGTGGTAGCGCGCGCGGAACGCGACCAGGTGCGCGTAGTACGCGGGCGCGGGGATGGACACGGAGCGCGTGCAGCGCACGTACGTGTGGCACAGCTGGTACGTGAGGCACTGCAGCTCAGTCCGACCCGAAAGTGGTTGTCGTCCCACAGCACGTGGTAGTGCGACGGCCGCGATGTGCCCTGTTCGTCCAAATACATACACTCGACTCGGCTTTTTAAACTGAAGGGTCTTACGCTCGTCTGTCGTATAAGATACGCACGCAATACGTAAAGTAGTCTTATACTAAATATTTGGTATTACGAGTATCTTACACGTCAGACGAGTATAAGATCTAAGGTTTCTTGGCAAGTGAAATTTCTTTGATTATGACCTTATCGATTGGTAGAATAAAAAAGCTAATCTTAATTTTTGATTTCACGGTCGATTCCCAGGCAATACAAAAAAAAATCGGCTGGGTAGTTTAGGCAGAATCTTGGAACATACAAATATATTTACATACTTACTTACTTACATACAAAAAATGCTAAAAAATTATAACCCTTTCTTATTGACTTTTCCGTAGTCAGGTAAAAATTAAAAAAACTTTAAATGCAGTTTTAATACTTTAAAAAAAAGAGTTTGCTTGTTTAAGGGAAACCGTTAAGCAAAACGTGCTGATGGATTTAAGGTAGTTTCTCTCAGGGCCCAATATTTTTTTCCACCCTGTATACAACTTTAGCTAGGTCTGTGACGGGCTTTAATTCCAATTTGCCTTCGCCCAAGACATCTGTCGCACTACAAAGTTGGCCAAATATGCAATAAAAACACTATTGCAATTGGTTACTAGTGCCCCGCCTTCAATTCGTTTCGAGAAATTCGTTTCACAGTGCACAATAGGTGACGCAGGACGCGTCGATTACATGCAAAAGTGTTTCGCTATTTCGATTTACCTACTTAGTTTAAACGAATGGCACCTCCGTCGATGCGCACGTACCCTATAAGCCTTTTCATTGTCATAAGAATTAACCTCTAAATAAATAGTATAGATTTGTACAGACCTGGATACCCTGGTGACTGCAGAGGTAGAAGTCGAACTCCGTGGGGTGCGTGATGCCGAGGTCCACGGTTGTACCGGCGGGGATGTTCCCGGACTTGCCGGACTGCTCCTTCTTGTCGGCGCAGAACAGCCGCGTGTGGTGCCGCTTCTGCACCACGATGAACGTGATGCCCGGCTTGTACTCCGCTTCCAGCTGGAACGGTTATGGTATAATTTTGCTCGAGAGCCTATTAGTGAATAAATACGTCAAAAAATGAAGGCAACCGCGAATGACACTAGATGACGTTATGTAAACGTGAAGTTTATCGATAGGAAATTGGTAATTTTCTGACGTGACATATCAATATTAGAGTTGTTGAGGAAGTGGTGATGAGGAAGAGGAAGGGGAACGAAAAGAGAAATAGTATACGAGGGCAACATATATCAAAATATATCAAAATAAATAATTATATTAAGAAAACTGAAAAATTAGTTAAAAGACAAAAATGCCACCAGAAGAACATATTATTGAGAAAACAGCGAGTAGACTTACTTGATAGTTTAGAATTGTATAGTAAGAAGTTAGATGAGAGTAGGCATAAATATGAAAGTGACACACAGGAGCTGCAGGCTGACATCTCGCGGCTGCATAGGTCATTACAGCGTATGACCGACAAATATAACTCAGCCCAAGGACAAATAAGCGAACACATCCTCGCTGCTACCCGATTTATAGAACAGTGTAACTGTCAGCCTGGTACAGGGCCCAGCATCGCTGACCTGCAGGTGGAAGATGAACCTCCGCTTCTGGACCGCACTACCAACAATAACTTATTGACATCAATAATGAACAATACTAATAATAATGTTACAATTTTTTCTGATAGGATTGGAGTTGGTTGTGGACCTCTTCTAAATGAGAAATGTAAATGTATGGTAACAAATTATTGTATGCCTAACGCTACACTAGAGCAAATTATTGACAAGATGAGTAAGTGTACATTTAGTAAGGATTCAATAATCATACTAATGATTGGGAATTCCTTAGAAATAAGGAAAAGAGATTTTCTTCAGAGATTCTCAACCATTTGTGAGCTTAATGTAAAAAAAATATTTTTGTGTGCCTTCCCTTTTTCTAGGTACTACACACCTAGCCAAAATAACAGTATTCATTTATTGAATACATTATTATACAACCTGACCTTTAGTCATAGTGACAAATTTGTGTTTTTTGACACAAATAAATTTATAGATAATAAGTTTTTGTTGACTGGCAAAACTTTTTATTTGCCTCATAAAATTAAAAGAGAAATAGCTACTCTGTTAGCGTTTAATATTAATAATATGATTACCCAAAATATGGAAGTTTTTATTCCAAATAATTTAAATTACAATGTGAGACAATAGAGGAATCCTCTTGCAAGCCAATGACAAAAGAAACCCTAAAAATCTAAACCTTATTCATCAGAATATACAAGGTTTGTCTGGCAAATTACTTGAATTGGAATTATTTTTTAAATAAAATGAATGTCCATGTATTATGTATTACGGAACACTGGTTAAGACAGTATGAATTAATTATTAATATTGACAACTATAGCGTCGGTAGTTCGTTCACGAGAAAGTCTGCAATCAGAGGCGGGTCACTAATTTTATTAAATAATTCCATTAAATATAAAGAACGCAAAGATGTCGTTTCACTTTCACTTGAGCGAACTATTGAGCTAGCATGTGCGGAGCTTGAACGACATGTCATTGTTTGTGTGTACAGGCCTCCATCTGGGAATTTTACTTCATTTGAATCCATTATGGAAGAGGTATTAAGAAAAATATGTTCATCTAATAAAAAAGTGGTTGTGTGCGGGGATTTTAATATAAATATTTTAGATAATTCACAGAACTCTGTTCGGTTTCTGAATCTTTTCAGATCATTCAATTTACATCATCTTTTTAACGAACCCACACGAGTTACCCCCACCACAGCTACTTGCTTAGATAACATATTTTGTAACTGTGATGTATTAGAAAAGTCCATAATAAACTTTATAAACTCAGATCATAGTGGACAGCTAGCAATGTTTGAATACAGTCATGCACCCTCCTCATGTAGCTTTGTGTTCAGGCCAATAACTGCAAACCGTAAAGAAAAATTTCAAGATAATATTTCTAGAAAGGTACCTGCATTATCATGTCACGATGGAAATGCTAATCAGCTTTATAATATGCTTTTTAATGTAGTTGAAAAAGAATATAATCAGATTTTTACTAAAAAAACAATTAAATTAGATACTTCTAAAACTAAATTCAGTGACTGGGCCACTACAGGCATCTATAAAGCAGAAAGAGGCTATTTGAATTATATGATATCAAAGCCAATTCAGAAAACGCTAATTTAATTGAATATGTCAGAACATACTCAAAATTATTCAAAAAAGTATGTGCAATGGCAAAATCAAATTATTTTAAAGACAAAATAATAAAAGCCACTAATAAAAGTAAAATCTCATGGAAGATAATAAATAAAGAGACTTGTAAAAATAAAACAAAAGACAACAAGCTCTCTCTTAAAATTGATGGCAAATCACTTGTTTCTGACTCTGAAGTAGCAGAAACATTTCAGTCTTTCTTTTCTAATATACCAGTCACAACAACCAATAAATTGAATTCCAGCCCGCATCTCGCTGCTTCTCTCCTCAAGTCTCATGTTGATAAGTGCAACACGCCTTTTAGATTCAATCATGTCAATTCTAATATAATTTTAAAAACATTCAAAGAATTAAATATGAAACCGACTGAGGATTTATGGGGCATCTCGGTAGATATAATAAAAAATATAATACATTCTATCGCACCCTACTTAGCAATAATATTCAATAAATGTGTTGACGACGGTCAATTTCCCGATATGATGAAATACAGTAAAATAATACCATTATTCAAGTCGGGTGAGAAAAGCGACCCGTCTAACTTCAGACCTATTTCTATACTGCCTGCTCTCAGCAAAATTTTTGAAAAAGTAATATTCACTCAGTTATTGTCTCATTTAAATCTGAATAAAATATTGCACAGTAAGCAATTTGGATTCACAAAAGGGAATTCCACTACTGATGCTGGAGTGGCGCTTATCAAACATGTATTTGATGCGTGGGAAAAAAAGCGAGATGCTATTGGAATATTCTGTGATTTGTCTAAAGCATTCGATTGCGTCAATCATGAAACATTGCTAATGAAGTTACAGCATTACGGTGTCATAGACACCTCACTAAGTCTAATCAAATCTTACTTATCAGATAGGATTCAGAAGGTCAATGTCAATGGAACTAACTCTTCTGGCGCCCCTCTAACCATGGGTGTGCCCCAGGGCTCTATATTGGGGCCCTTGCTCTTTTTAATCTATATAAATGACCTTCCTTACTATACCAAAGATCTATGTGAGATAGTGTTATTTGCTGACGATACATCCTTGATTTTTGAGGTTGATAGGCAAAAGAAAAATGTTGACGAAGTAAATAACACACTCTCTCAAGTACTACAGTGGTTTACTTATAATAACTTGGTTCTTAATTCAAAGAAAACTAAATGTGTTAAGTTCACAATGCCTAATGTAAGGCAGGTCAAAATAAATATTGTTATGAATAACGAACCTATCGAAGTCATAAACTCCACAGTTTTTCTAGGTATCACTCTGGATACAAAATTGCAATGGAGCCCTCATATTGCTGTCTTGGCAGGAAGACTTAGTTCAGCTGCATATGCAGTTAGAAAGATAAGGAATCTGACTGATATCGGGACAGCGAGACTGGTTTATTTTAGCTATTTTCATAGTCTGATGTCATATGGTCTACTACTGTGGGGATCCGGTGCTGACTTACAAGCCATCTTCATTTTGCAGAAGAGGGCCATCCGTGCCATCTACGGTCTTAGATCACGTGACTCACTCAGAGAAGTATTCAAGGAAATCAATATTTTAACCGTATCATCTCAATACATTTTTGATTGTATTATGTTTGTACGCAAGAACTTGCACCTTTACTCGCAAAAATCAGATTTTCATAGCTTTAACACGCGAAATAAACATAGGCTTGCTGTTCCAAATCTAAGACTTCATAAAATTGGAAATTCATTTGTAGGATTGAGCATTAGAATGTTTAATAAGTTACCTCAAAATGTTATTGATTTACCGGTACATAAGTTTAAGTTGCATGTAAAAAACTGCCTAATGCAGAAAGGCTACTATAAAGTAGAGGATTATTTGAATGATAAGGATTCCTGGACATGTTGATCTCTTCGGCTGTCCTCTAATGTATAATTCATTTCATAATTTTTCATTGACGATTTATCTAAACTATTGATTATAAGCATTGTATATCATACTGTCACTGTAATCATAATTTGTATAAGAATGAAAATTGTAATTACCATATTATTTGGAAAGAGTAACTACTGAGTTTTTTGCTGATTCTTCTCGGTAGAAATTGACATTCCGAATCAGCGGTAGATTACATAATATTTGACATTCATAAATGTTCTTTATTGAATAAAGACATTTTTTATTTTGACTGTATAAAAATTGATTTATATTGATTATTCAATAATTGACAAGATGCTAACCACCTACTATTGTACACCTCGTCCTGCAGTTTATAAGTCTGGATTAAGTAACTACTACTCTTTGTGACCTATGAGGGGAACCTAAGTAGTCATGCTCACTCAAATGTCTCTGAGGTGGTGGCGCTATGTGGCGGGTCATTACATTCCCTCTAATATGGTTGAGTGAAATGATGGCTGACACGTACGTCATACTTGTGAACAGGTGCCACCTTTGGGGACTGGTCTGCTTCGGTTTACCTCATAATATTTATTTTATTATTATTTCCTTTATTTTATTTTGTGTAACAATTAAACTGTATGGCTTGGTATGATGATGACACAACATTGTATGAAAGTTTGGCAATTAAAAAGAGTAACTGGCGAGTTTCTTGCCGGATCTTCTCGACCAGAAACAACTTTCCGAGCCGGTGGTAGAATCGCATTATGTTTATTTATTTCTTTAGTATATTTTATGTATCAACATATATATGTATTAACATGTAAATTATACATAAGTACTCTATAAATAGTTGTAAGTCATTAAAATGTATGACGATTTGTAAGTGCTGTGTACAAGCCTATGCAAATAAAGAATTATTTGATTGATTGATTGAACACTGAAAATTTTTAGAACTGCCCCCTTGTAATTGATATTTAAAAAAATGTTAAATTTTTGCAATAGGAACTCTCTTGTCTATGTCATTCATTCGACAGTCGTTTTTAAGGTTCCGTAGCCATGAAAAAAAAACTATAAGAGATACTTTGATCAAACCAAAAATCGTTGAAAGAGTTAATTAGCATGCATCACCTCTATTTTTTTTAGAATTTTATACCCCGTAGTTATAAAAATAGAGGGGGGGGGACATACTTTTTACGACTTTGAGAGCTGATATCTCAAAAACCGTTCACTTTAAGAAAAATGTTTTTTAGAAAACTTTATATCATTTTAAAAGACCTTTCCATTGATACCCCACACGGGTATGTACATCGAAAAAAAAAAATTTCATCCCTCAGTTACATGTATGGGGGGCCCCACCCCCAATTCTTTTTTTTACTATTTAGTGTCATATTTTTGTAGCGGTTCATACAACACATATTCCCATCAAATTTCATCACTGTAGTACTTATAGTTTCCGAGTAAATCGGCTGTGACAGACGGACCAGACGGACATGACGAAACTATAAGGGTTCCGTTTTTGCCATTTTGGCTACGGAACCCTAAAAAACGGACCCCTTATAGATTAAAACTTGGTAAAAAGACGTATTTTGTTAAATGCATTACAATTTTTACAAAAAAATAGGAAAAAATATTTTTTGAGGGGTCCTCATACTTAGAACTGAAACTATTTTATTTTATATTATAATAAAAGAATTATAAAAAACAAAAATATTGATATACATTACCATGAAAAGTAACAACGAAAAATTGGTTTGAACTAGATCTAGTAAGTAGTTTTTTTTTTAATACGTTATAAACCGTAAACCGCAATCTACCTTCCATATATCTTACTTGCTGCTACGGAACCCTTCATGGGCGAGTCCGACTCGCACTTAGCCGGTTTTATTTTTATTTGGTGGCAAAATTAAAATAGTCTGTATCACGTCGGCATGATTTTAATGCAAGAAAATTTTCGTGAAATGATTTTCTATAAAATTCGATGCCATTTAAGGCAACAAGAAAGTTATGATAGACTACGATTGGTCTTTCACGGTGAAGCCTGTCGTGACACTATTTACAACTGGTTTAATGAACTTAAACGTGGTCGCACTAATCTCTCCGACGATTTGCGTGAGGGACGGCGACTACTGGAGATAACATCAATGTTATGATAGAGGCTGACAAAAGATCGACCTACCGGCAGATTTGGACAAGCTTAGGCTTAACGACGTTTATAAGCATAGGCTTATTGATTCTGATATCCGTAACACAGGTGCTTGAGCTACCTATCTCGGAGTCAGAGTAATGTACGTGATGTTGTGAAATATTTATTTATTTATTTACATATTTATTAGGCGTTGGGGGTCAGGAAGCTTTGTGCTTGGTGGATGATACTTCATAATTTGACAGAGGCCTAAAAACTCCGTCGTGTGGATTGGTGCTGTGAAATGGTTCAAAGATGTGGCGGCGGTAACTCAAATGCTTTGTTCGATATACTATCATCATCAGCCCATTTAAGTCCCCACTGCTGGGGCACGGGCCTCCCTCAATCACATGAGGGGTAATTGCCATACTCACCACGCTTGGCAGACGGGTTGGCGAGGGTTTTGATATAAATGCAGAGTTTTCCTTCTCTGGGTGCTGATGATTATGCCAGCAGCTTTACCTTAGTCGCCTTTTACGACACCTCGGTAAGAGTGAGGGTGGCCTATTCTACTCTGCCGGGGACCACACGGCCCCCGATATACTAACGGGTGACGAAAGCTGGATTACTGTTATGATCCTGAAACTAAAATACAGTCAGCTGAGTGGGTGTACCTTTGCGAGGAGTTTAAAGCACGAGAACGAACACAAAACGTAATGGCCGCTCAAGGATGCGTCCTTGAGCGGCCATTACGTTTTGTGTTACGGCCGCTCGCTCGCTCGCTCGCGGTCACCTCTCGGGGACCATAACCTTGGGCACTTTGCGGCTCCCACATGTGCTCACGCGATTCGTTGAAGTTAATTCAATAATTTTCGACGAATTCCCAAAAGTCGTAAAACAAATGTTGTTTATAAACGGTCGATAGAAGGCGTAGTTTGTTAAACCTACTTGGGTTCCATAGACAAAGTCCACGCTCACACAGTTTTGAGAAGACATCCTATATGTCAATCTGTTCGGTGTTCAATTGTCTGCTTACTAAAAATATATGTCGTATGTAAATACAAATATGCCTGTTTACTTTGCCCCTCAACCGATATAAATAAATTAGATTAAGGGATAAAAATGTCTACCGATACACCCTGTATAATTATATCTCTGTACGCCTAGCTTTAAGCTTTGTTTGTTGTGCAATAAGTTTATTGTATCAATACATACACAAATGATACAGTTGTATCTATCCATTTTCTAGCATTCATTTCAACTCCACTGTTATCCACCAGTGGCGTTTGATTTAGATATTACTAGCTTCCGCCAGCGACGTTGATGGCGTAGTATTCGTTTTTGTCCCACAGGAACCTAAGAATTTTCAGGATAAAAAGTGTTCTATGTCCGTCTTCTGGTTCTAACCTCTGGTAGAGAAGTCTACCAATTTTCAGCCAAACCAGTCCATCCGTTCTTGAGTTATAAATAGTGTAATTAACACAACTTTCTTTTGTTACGTACAAAAGAAAAAGATTTTACTTTTACGTACAGGTGTACCACATTAACAAGTTACATCGGCAAAATTCGTTTACGCAAAATAGCAAGTTAAATCCGATTGCTTACGATTGCGAAAGCAGTTGAAATACAGACTTTATTGCATTACGTTAAGATTAAATACAATAAATCCAGAGAGGAATGCTATCCCCTCTTAGCCGCACTCGGACCGAACATGGCGCTAACGCATCAACCAATAAGAAATTATAATTAATTTTTGGCGCTCGTAAATGGAGCGTTGTGATTGGTTAAGATTTTGCAGCATTTATTGAAAATAGGACTTCTGCGCAGGTACATTGGTGTTATTTATAAAATTGGTAATACTGTATCTACCTACCTTTTTTCCTACCTGATTGCTGTCTATAAATGGACTAAAGGATCAGAAATTAGAAATCATTTATTTGCCACTGTTTAATTTCTTGAAACGCTTCGGAATATTTGTGTACAAACCTGTGTGCTGCGAGTAGTCTATAGAGAGACTTCTTGGCCAGTTAAAAATAGAAAAGCAAATGCATAGTAACATGCAAGTCTACCTGGCTAGTTACCAATGTCCTCTTAGTCTATCGTGATGACTCAAATGGTAAAATATTTTTGTTTTCTGACAATTAGACAAAATAAACCAACCTATTGTTATTATAATCGAGAAACGGACAAGGTGCTATTTTCCCGACATCCCACGTTACGTCATGTGGAAGAGCCACGCTTCGGCATGAATAAGCCGGCTCGACCGGAGTGATACCACGTCCTCACAGAAAACCACTGAATGAAGCAGCACTGTGCTGTGTTTCGATGAGTGGGTGAGGGTACCGAAGGCCCATTCCGGGGGAAAAGGGGGGTTATAAGGTTGGCAGCGCACTTATGACTCCACTGGTGTCGTGGGTTTTCATGGGCGGCAATTGCTTACCATCAAGTGATCCGTCTGCTCTTCTGCCACTTATCACATAAAACAAAAAACAGCCCTCCTTCGCTTTGTAAAAGCCAAGCTTCACTTCCGAGTTATGCGAGTGCTAGCTACTTAGGCAGAATGAAACTGAAACCAGGGCACAAAATATTAGATACAGAAAGTCGGCTCTAGCTGGCTAACCTTGATATCGCAGGGTTCAGTTTATAATAGGTCTTTACTTATTAAATTGCCATTTTTTTTCTAGACACAATAACATGTATAACTCTTTTAATAAACAAAAAGTCACCATACTATAATTTTATTTTAATATAAGACTATATTTTAAGGTTTACATTAAATAGAGGTCAGATATTATTATTATTTTCATTTTATTTCAGGCTAAGAACCCATAAAAATTGTTAGTAACAATGATTGTATTTGTGAAGCAAAAAAATCTGGAAAAATTTAATGACCCCTTTTTTTACTTGGCAAAATTTACGTTCTCATCAATAATAACTTCTTAATTTAAAAAAAAACTGAAAAACTATCCTACACGTTCCGAAACGTTGTCCATTAAAGCACAGTTCATTATGGAGTAGTAGCATTATAGTAGTAGTAGCAATTATGGAATAGTTACCTTACAAATTAAATAAGTTATATGGAAAATACAACTTCTAAGAAAATCGCCATACAAAACGGCAATTTCATAGGTAAAGAACTAATGGTTATGGCAATATATCGTATCACGTCATTCACGCCAAGATTACTGTACGAGTGCATGTATGTACACACAGGCACAGGCCTGTTTAGATCGTGATGTAGGCAGCCGGCATTCTGGATCTGTTTACTTTGTAACCAGGGATTATCTACAACTGACACGATAAGAAGTGGTTAAAATGTGTCTAAGGGAGTTACCACACTGACGGATTGCGAACGGTTTCAAAGCGGAGCGACGACGCAGCGAACATGTCGCGGGTGCGCAACGGATTCGCCAGCGTTTTTCTGCGCGGCTGCCCACATAAAAACAGTTTCGTTCAGACTTATCTCCGCGGCGAATCCTTTGCGCATCAGCGGCGTGAACGCTGCGCATCCGCGGCGTGAACGCAGCGTTCACGCCGCGTCACGTTCACAGCGGAGCGACGACGCAGCGAACACGTCACGGCTGCGCAGCGTTCAGAACGCTGCGCAGCCGTGACGTGTTCGCTGCGTCGTGGCTCCGCTTCGAAAACGTTCGCAATCCGTCACTGTGGCAACTCAGGGGAAATGAGCTTGCGTGTGCGCACCTTCAGCAATCATTACTTACCGTTAGACAGAAAGCTAAGCGCTTCTTCATTGTGAAAAAAAAAAAGTATAATGGTGTCGTTCAAGCACTACATAAGCAGAATTGTAGTAATTCTTCTCTATGTTATCGTGATGCTTATTTTTTTAGTATGACCGTACCTAAAGCCTTCTGACCTTCTGTGCGCCAGAGGGTACCTCATGATCAAGTAGAAGATTGAAATATGTATTCACAGAATATTAAATATGAAAAAAATTGTTGCTTTCTTACAAGGAAAACTCGTTTCGGAACCCGTCTTGCGCGAGTCCGACTTGCACGAGGCCAGATTTTTTCTCATATTGTGGGTAGGTAAGCGAACATGCCTTCACACTGAGTTAGAGTTGAGAAGGAGCGCGATGGAGCGAGCTTGCCCGCTCTAGCTTTAAAAATGTTGGGATTGTAGTCATTCATTCATAGCTTATATGAGAGTGAGACTGGTACCCATTGTCAAATAATAATAAGCTTAAGTATGTTTATTTTTCTCATAATGTAATTTTTTGTATTGATTATATTGCCTGCATAATGTAACTTTAATTTGACAATAAAGCTTTTATTTATTCTGGAAAACAAGCACAGGCAGCGCGTTCCTTGAAAGTGCTTATTACGAAGGAGGAAGAAAAGCATTTCGTAAGTGGAATATTATCACCAAAAAGTGGTTACAGCCCACAGTTCGTCTGCATTCTCGATGGTACAAAGAGGATGGCGTAATGAGCTCAAGCAACTTTAGGGCCTTAGCGCAAAGACGTCCCATAACGAATAAAAATATACCTGTCGCAGAATCAAAGGAGAAACACAGCGCGCGTGAAACTCCGATTCGGTCGTAACGTCAGGTTCGCATTAAGAGGGCCTAATTCGTCAAGTCTTCTCGTCACCCATCCCTCAAAGTCTTAAGTCGAAGGTCTTCGACCAGTGCGTCCTTCCGGTCATGACTTACGGTGCCGAGACGTGGACACTCACGGCTGGACTAGTCCACCGGTTCAAAGTCGCTCAAAGAGCTATGGAAAGGGCTATGCTCGGAGTATCTCTGAAGGACCGCATCAGAAATGATGTAATCCGACAGAGAACCAGAGTCACCGACATAGCCCACCGAATTAGCAAACTGAAGTGGCAGTGGGCTGGTCATATTAGCCGCAGAACTGACAGCCGTTGGAGCCGTAAAGTCCTTGAGTGGAGACCGCGACTCGGTAAGCGTAGTGTAGGACGCCCTGCGACAAGATGGGATGATGACATTCGAAGGCTGGCTGGTGTGGGCTGGATGAGAGTGGCCGAAAATCGGGAGAAGTGGCGTGCATTAGGGGAGACCTATGTCCAGCAGTGGACGAGTGTGGGTTGCTGATGATGATGATGAATTTAAGGCAGACGTTACCACCGAATCGGAGTTTTCCCCTCTTTCACACGCGCTGTATGGATGCGACAGGTAAAATCTCGTTTCTTTTTTATGGGACGGCTTTAAATTAAGCCACAAGGCCCCAGTGATACACTTGAATTCTGAACTTACGTAACACTCGAGCGGCCCTACAGCGCCAGTGGCACGTACCTTGATGCAGGCCTCGCGCACGGCGGTGAGCTCGTGCTGCAGCACGTGTATGAACTGCCCCTCGGAGATGCCGTCGCGGTACATGATGATGCGGTGCGGCTTGAACCCGCCCGTGCTCTTGTAGAACATTAACAACAGCTCCTGCACCATGCTACTCATCTCGTGTACTATTTCTTGTCTGCAAGAATTTGCACTATTATTACTTGATAGCTTCGAAAGTGACACCGGTTTCTAGGGAGGATGTTATGCCGACACTGCACGATTGGCGTATTATTTAGCACTAAAGTCACGGATGTTTTACGAATAATAATAATAACAATTATATTTCTCACAACATTTCATACATAGACCTGATTCCGTACTAAGTAGCTTAAGCACTTGTGTTACAGATATCAGGCATCAGAGGAACACAAATATATACTTAAATACATCTATCACACCCAGACACTGAACAAGGCAGGGCGAGGCGCTTGGCTGGCTGGTTCTGATCCGTAAGGTACCTAATCAGACTTATGAAAGATAATTATCTAGGCACTATCTACAATACTTCAGCGCATTAGTTATTTCAGACTGCTGCTCAACCCTGAACCCGTAGGCCGCCCCACCCTAAGTCCGTGACTGCCCCACCCTGAGCCCATGGCTGGCTACGCCCATGGTTCTACGTCTTATCTGTTACAGACATTTTGAAGAAATTTGCCGTATACATAAGGTGTTCTAACCGTTTTGAATTCGGAATTATACATAATAGCGAACTATTATTCTAAACTGACACCCCGCATGTAAAGGGCGGATTACTTCAATATGCCTGCGTGCGACATAACTCAACTGGTCCTGATTTAAGGTCCGTTAGAAATATTATCTATGATTAGTAGACTGCTCCTAGCAATAATAATTTTGGACTAGCTCTGGGTCCTATCTGGGTCAATAAGGTCAAAAGCCGGGTAACCGGGAACTTCTCAAGTTTTTTCAACATATTAGTTGGTCTTGTATAACAACCGTAACTCAATGTGCTCATAAATAAAAGAGTATTGTATTAACAAATGGCTTCACGTGGAGTTACCCTTATTGGACTTTCAACCGTCCTTATGTCTGAGACACAAGTTCTGTTTTTGCACTGACGGGGGTAGCTCGACCTGTTGCCGTCTGTACAGTCACGAGCTTTCATTTGGGACCCATTTCCGTTAAATGTCGTTAGAATATTCATAATGCAATAAGGTCGAAACTTAAGTGCAATAATGTTGAATGTCAAGTTGAGGCATGCAATTTCTTAATCTAATCGACGACCCTTGAAACGATAACCTCTTAGCAAAAAGCTTACGGTTTTGTAATTAAGAACATATCATGTGTCACTTGTGTCAGTGTCAGTCAAGAAAAATAGTTTATTGTTACTTTTTCACAAATAGTAATATAGCAATTAATAAAATGCTTGCGGCTAATCGTGACCAAATATGAGTTCAAATTATTGATTTGCACGAACAAGAAGGTTTCACGAATTCACGAAATATCACGACAAATAAATGTGACAAGAAACACAGTTCACCGTTTAACAATTACTGGGAAAACATCGGTAATAATCGTATGCCCTCGCTCAAGTTGAAGTTTTTGCACGGTTGCCCCTAAAAAAGTAAAGTTGTCGTTGGAAAATATTATGACTTTCGACACGTTAAAATATGAGCTCTTAATAGCGAAAGTTTGCTACATGACAAGAAATATCATTAAACCTTGGATGGGTCCCAAATTAAAGCTCGTGACTGTGCATAGATAAAACAAATTAAAAAGATTCTCTAATTGACATTATTTAGCCGTCGTGCAGTGTCAGCCGTAGAATACCTAGTATAAGAAGAGGACAAACATTCATAGGGGCAGATAAGATCAAATAAGATATTAAAAATATGTTATATCGAATTAAACACATATTATTCAGAATAATAACAGCTTTCTTCTTAAAGTCTCGTAGCCTGGATGTTTCTTAATACCTGTTTCTGTTAATAAAACAAGAAACAGAAGCAATAATCCCGAAGGGTAACTAAAATTAATAATTATTTACATTATTCATACATAACTTACATGACAAACATATAGGCACAGTAGATAAGTACGTTAAAGAAGTATCGACACTCCGCCATTTTCGACAGAAAGTTACCTAGTATAGGGTTGTCCTCTTACTTTTGTAAAATATTATTCTCACCTTTCCATATTAGCATGAAGTTTAAAAAATTCATCCCCATAACAAAATCCTCCCAAGCCCCACCACCCCAAAATTATCTTGTTGGTCTACTGGTTTAAATCCCGGACCGTGATCGCGGGGTCTTAGGTCTTATAGAATACTAGCATACCAAATTCGTATACAAAGGTACATAAAATGATTGCTATAGTTGCAATAAGCTACGCAAAAATATACACAAAATTACACATTCTTTTCATAACGTTTTGTTTCGTTACTTGGAAACCACGTTAAGCTATTGGTAATGCACCCGATCGCTATAGCTAAGACATAGTGAGGTCCCACCATCGCTCTCATATCAAAATCTCCCCTCTCCGACCCCCCAAAATGTAATTATGATCGTAACTCGTAAATTACAGCAGACACGTTAATTTCGACTAAAATAGGAAGAACGCCCTTTAGATACACCACTTCCCTCCACGGTGGCGGCGTAGCGCGAGGGGTGCGCGTCCATGGAGCCCACGACGGCCGCGATGGCGGCTTCCTGTCGCTTATAGTCTAGGGGGAACAGGTGCGACGCGGCGGCAAGGGTCTCAAGGTACCTGTGTTGCTGCACGCGCACGGTGGCGGCGTAGCGCGAGGGGTGCGCGTCCATGGAGCCCACGACGGCCGCGATGGCGGCTTCCTGTCGCTTATAGTCTAGGGGGAACAGGTGCGACGCGGCGGCAAGGGTCTCAAGGTACCTGTGTTGCTGCACGCGCACGGTGGCGGCGTAGCGCGAGGGGTGCGCGTCCATGGAGCCCACGACGGCCGCGATGGCGGCTTCCTGTCGCTTATAGTCTAGGGGGAACAGGTGCGACGCGGCGGCAAGGGTCTCAAGGTACCTGTGTTGCTGCACGCGCACGGTGGCGGCGTAGCGCGAGGGGTGCGCGTCCATGGAGCCCACGACGGCCGCGATGGCGGCTTCCTGTCGCTTATAGTCTAGGGGGAACAGGTGCGACGCGGCGGCAAGGGTCTCAAGGTACCTGTGTTGCTGCACGCGCACGGTGGCGGCGTAGCGCGAGGGGTGCGCGTCCATGGAGCCCACGACGGCCGCGATGGCGGCTTCCTGTCGCTTATAGTCTAGGGGGAACAGGTGCGACGCGGCGGCAAGGGTCTCAAGGTACCTGTGTTGCTGCACGCGCACGGTGGCGGCGTAGCGCGAGGGGTGCGCGTCCATGGAGCCCACGACGGCCGCGATGGCGGCTTCCTGTCGCTTATAGTCTAGGGGGAACAGGTGCGACGCGGCGGCAAGGGTCTCAAGGTACCTGTGTTGCTGCACGCGCACGGTGGCGGCGTAGCGCGAGGGGTGCGCGTCCATGGAGCCCACGACGGCCGCGATGGCGGCTTCCTGTCGCTTATAGTCTAGGGGGAACAGGTGCGACGCGGCGGCAAGGGTCTCAAGGTACCTGTGTTGCTGCACGCGCACGGTGGCGGCGTAGCGCGAGGGGTGCGCGTCCATGGAGCCCACGACGGCCGCGATGGCGGCTTCCTGTCGCTTATAGTCTAGGGGGAACAGGTGCGACGCGGCGGCAAGGGTCTCAAGGTACCTGTGTTGCTGCACGCGCACGGTGGCGGCGTAGCGCGAGGGGTGCGCGTCCATGGAGCCCACGACGGCCGCGATGGCGGCTTCCTGTCGCTTATAGTCTAGGGGGAACAGGTGCGACGCGGCGGCAAGGGTCTCAAGGTACCTGTGTTGCTGCACGCGCACGGTGGCGGCGTAGCGCGAGGGGTGCGCGTCCATGGAGCCCACGACGGCCGCGATGGACGGCTTCTTGTTGTCGCCGGCCGGCGGGTGCGTCACGTCCACGCCCAGGAATATCACCGGCTCGTTGAACACCTGTAATAGTACATACTCTATCAGTACACAACCTTGTCAGCATTTTTTTTTAAATATAACAGTACCTTATGAGGGTAATTTTGCAAATGTCGAGTGAAAAATACTAATAACTTTATTGTGTATAAGTAACTACAATTTGTACACACTGTAAATAGTTTAATAACATACTTATTAGGTAGTTATATTCATCTTATTAGTTTAATTATTGTCTAAGCCAAAACAATGTATAATATAACATAATGTAGGTAGGTACAGAGACATAATCCTTTACCTTCCGTACTAGTACAAGACTTTTTATATAATTCTTATATGCTTTAAAGTCACAGTCATATTCATCATATGAACGCGGCATTCCCTTTAGCGTCCGGAAATGACACGCTGAGATAACGATTATTATAACACCCTGAACGAACACCAGTGTTCACACGAATGTTTTTATAGAGTGGGGATCAAACCCATGATCCTTCGATTATCAGGCAGGGTCACTATCAAACGCGCGATCAGCCAATCAGAATACACTAACAATGTCCAATGAATATGTAACGTACGCCTTGGAAACACAAAAAAAAACAGGATTAAAGCAAGTTCTTGTTTGTACGTAGGAACTCTGATAAGTCCTCGCTGTTGTGAATCCTCGCCTTGGTCTTGCAGATATCCTTGAACGGCGAAAAGATTAACATTTTACGAAAAGAATGCTACCTTGGGACGCAGCGAAGGCACCAAGATAGAGTTGATGCCGCCGAGCTTGACGTTGATCTTGAGGCAGAGGTTGCTGAGCGTCTGCGGGGAGGTCTTGTTCACGTTCTTGGCCTGCACGCACTGTGTCGCCATGCCCAGCACCGTGTCGCCCACGCGTTTCACCTCGGCTGGATCATAATAATAATAAATTCATACAACATCTGATATGTTGACCTAATTCCGTAGTAAATAGCTTAACACTGCATGTCTATGCATATCACAAGAACATGCAAAGATCAATATGGCGTTGATTACAAGACTATGGCGTAATTATACGTCAAATATTTTCGTATGCGTCAAATTTTTATAGTATAACTAATGCGGAATGTTTTTTTCAATAACGGCACATTTATTAGTACTCGAGTGGAGTCTACTATAATTACATACATAGTAGACTTTATGCATAAACTAGTGGCCCGCCCTCACTTCGTTTTGGGACATTAGTTACACTTTATACCAATAGATGGCGCGAGGTGTCGATTACATCGCGCAAGAGTTTCGTGTTTTCGGATTACGTAGGTATAAGCTGTCTGTAGGATTTACCTCTTTATAAATAGTATAGATTACTACAAATAAGACAATAGTTTTATATTGAGAATACTCTCTAATAATGTCCATTACACAATCACGCCGGAGGCTTTTACGGCGGTCTGATACTCTGACAATAGGACTGCTACCACACCATTGAGAGAATTTTATAAAAATAATTCAACAAAAATCTTACCATAGACGGGTGTTTTGCCAGGTAGCACCACGACCACTAGCTGCAGCTGCACGAAGGTGGACTTGAGGTACTTAAACATCGGCTCCACCTGGTCGGGCCCCGTCGCGTACTTGCAGAAGCACGGCTGCCCGATGATGGGCATGCCGGCATCATTTGAGATCTTTTGGAGTTGCTGAGTGAAGTTTCTGCAATTTGGGAGAGACTTGTGACATAGCAATTTCGTTGATTCCTTTCGTTCTCGTCTTTTGACTTGAGTGACAACAGTAATCTATCTATTATCAATGTATGTACGCCAGTAGCACGTGTTTAAAGCACTGTGCGAAGTGTAGGAATCGTAGTAGGAAAGATGTCCCCGGTCTCCGCGAAGCGACAGCTTGGGACGCAACCGGGACAAAACGCTAATATAATGATGACTAAGTCATATCATATACGAGGGGAGGTCAAAAAGTTCGCGGAAGGGAGGTGTTGGAAGGGGTAGCTTTTCTCGTCCAGGTAGGTACTAGTTAAGCAACTCATTAACACTAATATATACCAAGTTTGAACCTAATCGGGTCATTAACTTTAAGTTATCGACCTGTAAACAACTAAATCGGGAAGAAGTCGCCCAGTATGGAGAAATTTGAATATCGCGCCGTCATTAAATTCCTTACCAAGCAAGGAAAATCCGCTCAGACAATTTTTCAAGAGCTGTTAGCGGTTTACGCGGACTGTGAAGACTACTGATCGACTATAAAGAACGCGGGGTTTCTATAACGGGATCAATACTACGCTTCTTTACTAGAGAGATTGAAGGAAGCCATTAAGGAAAAAAGAAGAGGAAAACTGTCAAAAGGTGCGCGACAACGCACCCGTTCATACGTGCCATGTTGCGACGGCTGCCATTCATCGGTGCGGCTTCGAACAGCTGAACCATCCGCCCTAGAGTCCAGACTTGGCCCCTAGTGACTTTTATTTATTTCCGAAAATGAAGAAAGAGCTACGTGGAAAACAGTCATACAGTGGATTTTTGAAACAGTGATACAGTGTTAGTTGTTCATTCTAGTAAAAATGTAAATGCATCTAAAGGCTGTGCGCAGAAAATTTGAAAAATATTTCAGGATCTGATGATGGAATCTTAGAGAAACCGAAGTCTTCAATAACTGATAGCAATAGTGAGACATTTATTATTCATTCTTTCTATTACTGTCACAACACTAATCAAAATCGTGCACCATCGTTTTTTCGTACCACGATATCGCCTATTGTTTATTGGGGTTATTTCTGTCGTAATATGTGTAGATGAAAAAGGTAATTATTTCATGAAATAACGTTTATTTTATTAGAACATTACTTATGAATCATAAGAAAGATAAATTTGATTTTTCTGATCGTCGTTCGCAAGTAAAAAATTCACAACAACCATTTTGACGAGTTCCGCTCAGCGACTGATACGAAATCGAAATGGCGATTTATCGCGCCGATCTAGTTTTAATAAACGTACAAGATCGTTGTTCATGTACTATTGGCAGAGAGGAACGCGTCCACATGCCACGTTCCGTATTAAATTGTCTACGGTGTGGGGTATCAAATTAAAGAGCTTTTAGCACATTTTAAATATGTAATTTTAGTTACGTAACTAAAAATATATTAAATAAAAATAAAGTTTCAAAACTAAAACCCCACTACCAAAAAAAACGCTCTAAAAAGTACGAAACAAGAAAATTTTCTCTACTGAAATGATTATGCCGTATTTCCGTGGTCGTATGCCACCTACTATAGCAAAACAGATTCATTATAATAATAAAATAAAATCAATGTGGCATACGACTACGGCAATACGGCATAATAATTTCAGCAGAGACAATTTCCTTGTTTCGTACTTTTTAGAGCGTGTTTTTTGGTAGTCGGGTTTAAGTTTTGAAACTTTATTTTTGACACTAAGGAAAAATCATTTTTTTTTCGATGGTATAAACAAGTTATTTGATAGATCCGAAAAATGTAGGGTTAAGGGAGAATATATTGAAAAGGAAAAATAGTTGGTTGTTTCATTTCTACCTCTTTCCCCTCATTCCGCGAACTTTTTGACCTCCCCTCGGAAGTGAGGCTGAGTCCCAACCAAACGCATATCCTCTGGCTAGTCATATTAATAAAGGCAAGAAAATCATGTACTCGTATATAATTTCTATCTATGCTGAATTGTACTGATTTGCGTAAGATAAAATTTACGCACATAGTAAGATTAGTGTATGTGTTGAACTGTTGAATAACTTACTTGAGGGCATCTTCTCTGACCGTTCGCTGAGGCGCAAAGCAGGCGATGGCCCAGACCCTGATCTCGACGCCCATGAAGAATTGCTTGCCGCGCATATCCCAAACGCCTTGATTGGGTAAAGCTTGCTGTGGCACACAACATCATTATTGTTAAGTGTAATATTATTAGGCGGCATTATATAAAATATTTATAATATTGTTTTGTATAACAAGTCGAAACGTATCAAATTCCATACCCAAGAACATATAACACGAATCACGATAGAATAGTTACAATCTTCGAAATTTCGTAATGAACACAACTAAAACCATAAATTTTACAAAATATTTTTTTACAATACATCAAAATATGCGGCTGTCAGCTTCTGAATTTTGGCGCAATGCACGTGTTTATCTGCGGATCCACTTAGCTAAATACCATATGACAAAGAAAGAAAATAATATTATAAAAATGATAGCGAATACTTACTTGTCCACCGAGCGATGAAACTCGGCCGCCGTACTGCAGCTTGGGGGGCGGCAGCACGCGCCCGCGCACCTCCATCATGTTGTTCGATATCGTCAGCCCGAACTCCTTCACGTACAGATCTGTGTTGAAGTTCGCGCGCCGCACCAAATTGTTGATTTCTCGTTCCCTAAATAAATAATTTGCGTATTTGTTTTATACTATCGCGCCATAGCCATTTCAGACTTATACTTGTACAATTCTCCAGCTGTAGGGTTTTTTATATGAGTAGAACATATCTCGCCATCGTCAGCGTTTACATAATATTATTTTCAGATTATAGACTCAAAAGATACCATTCAAAGCTAAGGAAAATATTGGTTGTGTGTAGTGGAGAGGCGATACATGAATAGGACTTGAAGCTATCATTTATCTGAAGGTCAGGCTATGTTTTGATTGTAAAGGGAAAGAGACAAAATGTTAGCAATTTATAGATTATAGTTAAAATCGATGTACGAAATACACTTATACATAGTATAGGTAGGTAATGTCCTACTTTGATAACAGTGATCTTAATAATCACCGACGTAAGTACTTTCCAGCCTATAAATATTTAATACAATCACATTTTTAAATGACGCAATGACGTTTTTTAAAAACAGCGTAATCCAATAAGTTAAAACATAAAAACATAAGTAATTGAGACTGGTCTATGAAACAAAAAGTATGTAAAATTTTAACACTTCATAATGTTCATAAAATTGTAATATAACAGTATTTCAATCAACACTTTTCCTCAAAATAAGTAGTGATATTTTCCTGTTTCACAATAATGAAAAACATTTGCACAAGTAAGCAGGCTTTAAAACAATGCATTTGGATACAACCAGGAGGATATGAATGATGATGATGATAACGATAAGCATAAAAATAAGTGTTGAGTACATTACCTATCGGGTGCAGAGCGTGCCGTAGCTTTGATCATGGTTGATGTTTGCATGTCTGTCAGTTTTTTAATACACCTTTGTCCTGGCACTATGTTACACACTTCCAAAGGCAAATATGTGTGTTTATGCTCCTGCCCCACTTGCAAGCAGGGCAAATGAGGATATCTCAGTTTCATTTTGTATTTGTCCAAAAAGTATTTTGCTACAGTACATTCTACAGTTTGTCCATTATCCAGTTGAAGCGGGAATCTGAAATAATTTTTTTATCTAAATAAGGTATAATTATTTAAAGGTCCCATCGCACTATAGTGTCGCGTCGCGGCACAGCATAAAAATATAATTTATATGATTTTGGATGGTACTTATCGCATTAGAGCTAGAAGATTATATATCTGATATGATTTACTTACGATTGCATTTGTGCAGGTCGTCGCGTAACATTACACACTCTGTATTTTCGTTTCATGGTACCGCAATGAGTGATTTCAATTTTCAAGCCTTTAATTTCTTTTGTAAACTTTACTCTTTGAGAATCTGTCAATGGTTTTCTTTGATCATTGATGTCCCGAATGTCAAGAACTTCACACATGAACTCTATAACTGGCTGTGCTTTATAAAAGGCAGTTGCAGAGACTGAAATCAAAGGAAAAAGTCAGTAAATGCCTGATATTACTACAAAAAAAATATACAAATTAAATCTAAATCTGAGCATACCATCAATATTTAACATCATCTTCCACTGGCTGGGTCTTACTGACTGATGGAAACCAAACCAGACTTCTCTACCACCACCAAGTGGATGGTAGTAACCTTCAGGTGATGAGAAAAATGATCTTCCAACAGGTGTGTACATCATAGATGGCAAGTGTCTCATAACAACATCAAGAGCCAAAATGGCGTCATAAGGAATCTGTCTTGTACGACCTTCCAACGCCTCCTCTAGGGCAAAGAGTGACACCTGAAAATGTTTACTCATTATATGACAAGATCTGCAGAATTTTAAATACAACACTACTTTATAAAAATCTTACCTGAGCCACCCATTTGATTGTCACACGAAACACCCTGTCTTTTCCTTCTCCTGGTAAAATCACTTCAAGCTCAACTCTATCATTACCAATAGGCAGAGGATCTCTTGTGTATAAATTATTTCTACCGTCAAACACTGGCTTTAGCGCACCAAATATTTTATTGTAACAATGAACCATAGTTTCAACAATTTCTCTATTCACCTGAAATATTAAAATTGTGTTAAAAAGTTGTAATCAAAACACAACATTAAAAAAGTTTTTTTTAATTCTCAAACCACTTTGTTAGAGCAGCAATAGTAAAACAAATATCTGCTTTTGGATATGAGCCAAGACTAAGAAAAAGTTATCTAGCTTATTTATTAATACCTATTCTGATACAAGAAATAGATAGACATTCAAGACCATACCTTTCTAGGACATTTATCAGGTTGGATATTAACATCGTAATGATGCACATATCCTCTAGGCATAGATATTTGGAAGTGATTAGCCCGGAGCATAATTGGACGACCCTCATGTCCAAGGTTGGGTCTTCTCGGACACGTGAGGACGGGGAGGTCTGGTGGGGGGGCAGCGACTGGGGAGACGAGGGAGATCGGACCGGCGGCAGCGGCTGCGCCAGTGGGCGGAGCGCCGGTGGTGGGGGCAGTGCTCGGCGCCGTGGGCGGCGCACCGGTCGTGCCGGCCGCTGTGCTCACCGTGGCCGACACGCCCACGCCGCCAGAACTTGTCTCCCCCGCTGGAGCTGGAAGAATAATTTAAGTAATTCAAAACTGGTGCATATCAACAATGATCCAGTTTTAGTTTGGCTCAAAAATTACTAAAACAAATGAGAACATTATGAAAAAGGTTTGCTAATGCAAATGTAAATGAGTACATATAATTTTCAACAGTTTAATTGTTTAAATTTAACTATTATTGGGTACTCAATTGTGATCTGTATGTATACAATTATCAAGCAATAAACTATTCAGTCTGAGTTTAAGTTTTGAATCCTACTAAACTAAAAATGCTTTAATTAGTTCAAAACAAGTTACAATTATCAGATTATATCTATTAATTTCTTAGTATATACTTTTGTATTGACATATATGTTTAATTCCATGTATAATTTACATAATTTATAACTTATTTTTCATGTATGACGATTTGTAAGAGCTGTATACAAGCCTATGTAAATAAAGTATTTTTGAATTTCGAATTTTGAGATAATCTCAATTAACTTAATACTATACATTCCTGCAAAGAAACTGCAGAAGAAATAAATTGCTTTACTCAACAAGAAACATGAATGGCTGTTACAACAGTTAAACAATGCCAATGACCTCTGTTTAGGGTTATATTGACCAATTGTAAAATTGACCATTGAATTATTTTTAAACCAAATAGACGAAAAACGGGACGTTGAAGATGGATTTAACTGAAAAATACTGATATTGCCTAAGCAGAGTAAGATTAAATCTGAAGATAATAAGGTACCTAACCTAAATCAATGACACACACATATTGTTAATAGATATATTAAACTTGGGTCTTAGTTAATATTAATCCTGAAATATAGTTCCATATCATATTCTAGATATCAGGTCAAATACTCTGTCCAGCACAATGCCATACTATATAATTTACATAAGATGAAAATTTACTTTGTTTATAGTGGAAACTTAAGTAAGCCTGATCAGTGCACAGAGAAAATAGTACTTCCGTTAAATTATCAAATTGGAATTCGATTTACTGTATTTTGGTATCAAACAAATTATTTAGGGCACAAAGAAATGATGATGCTGGTATGCATCTTTATCAGTAGACGATAATTTCTAAGTATTACTTACGTTGACCAACGGGGTACATTTTGTCTGCTATATGATTTAAACCAATAAAAAGCGTAAAATTAAGAAATTATAAGGTCCTCGTGTCGAAAATGTTAAAATGTGCTAATAAAATACATAGAAATAGGTGGCCTCTGGACTTATTTTGACATTAATTATTACTTTTTAAAGTCAATCTTCTTCCTATTATTCACCAAGGCAACAGAAACAATCATATAAATCCGAAGGAATAAATTAATGCCACGATTATATCTGCGAATTTTTAAAGGTACGTGCACATTAGGACGGGACGCACGCATGGGCCACATTATGCCCCGAAACGCAAATATCCGTCCGTGGCTTGACGGCTCGTCCATATGAGTGGCGATGGCGGGCGAGTGACGCTATAATTTATTTTCACTAAATATCTTAGTATGACGAGCCCTATTCCGCCATGTTTTTTCATATCAAAAATCCCGAGAATAGGGCTCCAGGCGTAACGCGCATTTACAAATGGTTTTTTTTATTCTCATATCATTTTAAAATTTATTTAAATTGACATTATTGCTGATAGTGTAAAACTATCTTTAGGAAAATCTGTGACAGTTTTCCAGGTATAACCTGTGGTAATCATATACAAAACAAGATAGGTATTTTGGTGGTCAAAAGCGGAAACTTCAAAATTCCTACGCAAACACGTAGAAGTGGCGCCCTCAGCACATGCCATCTATCATTTGTCGTATTGTTTTCCCGATCGAAGAATTTATCCCGAATTTTCTAAAAGAAAATGTCTATTCCTTACAGTGGAACATTTAAAAGATCGGGTGGTGTAGTTTCAGCTATTGGAAAACAATTAAAAAGCGTAAATTTAAAGGCAGCAAAGAGGATAACCGTAAAATTTGATCCCTTTGGGGATAACGTAACCCATACAAGGTGGGATATTTATTTTTAAAAACAATTTGACTCCACAATGCATTTTGCATAATAAATAATGCTCTTTATTTTATAAATGTTTTTACTGTGTGGTAAAATAATACTACTAAACAGTTAAATAATTACGTTCCTAGTTAATAATTTTGCCTATTTGTTTCAGAAACTTTTTGCACTATCTTAGCTCACCAAAAATAGGCCTTACAAACCCAAATTGCGCCCTGAAAACTGAAATAGCTTGTGATCGTAGTGAGCCAACAATAGACATAGCTATATTACCAGTGATTTCAGGTAATTTTAATACTTCCATTTTAATAAAATAAAATGATCTAAACTTTA
Organism: Marasmia exigua; assembly: GCA_019059595.1. NCBI lineage: Eukaryota > Metazoa > Arthropoda > Insecta > Lepidoptera > Crambidae > Marasmia > Marasmia exigua. Next base: position 19,124,946 of record CM032463.1, read on the forward strand.
ACTATGGATAAACAATAATACCTTTACCTAAGTACCGATTTTATTTAACTATGATAATTATATTCGCAATGAGATGTTTTTTTTTTAATAATTATTAATAAGTTTACATTTGTAATGTAAGGAATATCATTAAACTATTTCAGAAACAGCCAAAATTAGCAAGATTACCTTTAAAAGTGGAAACCTTACTTGTTTGGAGCTCCTGCAGTTACTAAATAAACACGTTTCAGCACTAGCACCTGCTGAAACACCTGTGTCTACAGTTCAAACAAAATCTGGGAAAAAGAAGAAATAAATAAATAAAGATGGCGCGATCTGGTAAAGGCAACCTACATGTTGTAGAAGAAATATACAATTATGTTCCAGCATTTACTGATATTTTCTCAGAAGATTCATTTTACATATTTGTTTTTTGCTTCGTTATTTCTACAATAATGGTTGCTTATATCCTATCTAGATATATTACTATAAAACCCGTAGAATAGCTTATGAACTATTTGTTAATATAAAAAAAATGTAAATATTATGGCCATTTTATTTTTAAACTTAATACCCATAGTGATATGCTGCTACAATGAGAATAATGAAAGTAGGAGCTTTATTGTGTTATAGGAAGAAACTGCATTGCAAATACCTACATAGAGTATCAATAAGTTGGAAGTAATTTTCCTTTTTTTACCTATACCACACAATACATTTTCATCTTAGTGTGCAATTTCCCAGTTGCGTCCAAAGCTGTCGCTCTGGAACATGGCGTACGCTTGGACCATTATTTTTAATTTTGGGAGTCTTTACAACCCTTTCCAGGGAAACCAGACCAACTGTATCATAGTTACACGTTTCAATAACTGTTCGAAACGTGCAAGTTTCCTCACAATGCTTTCCATCAGCTCCAAGCTAATGGTAGAAATACGCACATAGATTTGAAAAATCTATAGGTGCATGCTCGGATTCGAACCTGGACCCCTGTATGGTAGATCTAACAGCCCGGCGGCTTCTTTTGTCGAAAGGAGATCGTTTCATATTAAGTATAAATTATTAATTAAGTCATTATTTTAAATGTTTAATGTTATTGTTATACACTGAATAAATATTTTTCTTTCTTTCATATCTTTTTGTATTACGAAAGTGCCTGCCAAAAAAATTATTGCTACAAGTATTCTGTTAGGACTGATCCCCCTGATAGTCAAAAGTAAAGATTTGAAATACCGAAAAAAACATTTTTGTTAGATAATTCTTTAAAAAAAGTATCTTCTACTTTGTACTAAAAATGTATGAAGATGTTGATTTTTGAACTCAAATAATGACCCTACAGCTTTGTTGCCATAGTAATAATATACTCAGGGATACAAGTCCTACATACTACAGCAAAAAAAAACTTTCTGGCCTGCACTTTGTGTAAAAAAAAGAATGTCCTTTGGGGCAAAACGAGGCATGTATGGGACGGGATGATCAAAGACGGGACATTTCCCACTTTTTTTTTGCCCCAGTGGAAATAGTTCGCCGCGGCGGGGGCAGACGGGTTAATTCATCCTCTTAATTTCATATAGTTATATTCTAAGACATATCCAGTATCAGCGTGAGCACACTCCGCATTCGGTTGCGATTTCCGCGGCCTAATGCGGAGACAGGTACACACCTGGTATCCGATGGCCGCCGCCCATTGACACCCGCAGCACCAGTGGAGTCACAGGTGCGCTGCCAACCTTTACTGAATGGGGCCTCCGATACCCACTCACGCAGCGAAACTCCATCACGCCGGTTTTCTGTGAAAGTCATCCTACGAGTGTTGTGGTTCCTTCCGGAACCGCTTCGGCAGCGGATAAAAAACGCGCCATGAAAACTTAGCCTACGTAAATAAGAATGATGTATTATTATTTGATATAAATGGGGTGAGCCCTGCGTCTCATAGCCACTGCGACCAGTAGATGATTTATTGTGGCAGCCCACTAACCTATTACAGCACCTCATGTAGCTCCAGTTCCAGGATAAATCCGAGAATGGAGCTGATGGGGGAGCTCTTGATCTCGTCAGCTGAGATCATGTGTGCTCCCAGGTGCCGGCTTCTGCAGCGGTGCAGCGCTATGCACTCGCCGAGGACGTGGATAATCGTTTCCTCGTCCTCGCGACAGAACCTGCAGATTTTGGTATCTGAAAGGCCCATGTTGTTCTTTTAACTCGAACCTGACCATGCAGGCTGGAACGCCATTTATTGGTTCCGGTCCGAGTAGTGGGCTCTCTGCCCCGGCCTTTGCTAGCACGTCAGCGACTTCGTTGCCTTTTGATATTGCAGTGTCCCGGTACCCAAATCAGATTTACGATGTTGGCATTTCCAAGCTGGTTTAGGAGCAGGACACATTCGCTAGTGAGTTTGGAGTCAAGCTCACGGGATGTTAACGCCTTGAGGGCAGCTTGACTATCTGAGAAGATGAATATCTTCTTGATGAAGAATGATGTAATATTTATCCTGTTCTTAGGCCTTTGATTGTTGATCAACAGCATGGATTTGTGAACAAGAGATCAACTGAATCCAATCTTTGTGAGTTTGTGCATAGGGTGGTGACATCAATGGATCGAGGTGGCCAGGTTGATGCCGTCTATACTGACTACTCAAAAGCCTTTGATAAAATTCCCCATAGCTTACTAATTAAAAAAATTGCTGCTGTCGGTATACATGGTGATCTGCTTCGATGGCTTGAGTCCTATTTGAGAGAGAGGAGTCAAGCGGTTACTATTAAAGGTTTTTGCTCTACTTTTGTTCCGGTCTCTTCTGGCGTACCCCAAGGATCTCACCTCGGTCCTCTTCTATTTAATATTTTCATAAATGACGTGGTTTCTATTTTTCAATACTGTGAAGTACTTATTTATGCTGACGATATGAAAATTTTTAAGAAGATAGATTCACGTGCAGACTGCATACAATTGCAATGTGACCTTAATAAACTTTTAGTTTATTGTAAAAATAATTTCTTTCTACTTAATTCTAAAAAATGTAATATAATCTCTTTCACTCGAAAATCAAAACCTATATTTTGTGACTATCACATGGACAACCACAAACTGACAAGGATACACGAGGTGAAAGATCTTGGAGTTTATTTAGATTATAAATTGACCTTTAATAGACATATTGACTATGTAACTGGTAAAGCTCTACGCATGCTTGGTTTTGTGCTCAGAATTGCGAAGGATTTAAGGCTGTGCTCTACACTGGTACTTTTGTACAACTCATTTGTTCGATCAATTTTGGAATACGCGTCAACTGTTTGGAGTCCTCATTACAAGGTTGGTGTTGATGCTATAGAAAAGATCCACAGGAAAATGGTTAAGCACCTCGGTTACAAGGCTTTACGTTATAATCAAATAACACCGACCATTCCTTCATTAGTCCATCGTCGTCAGGAGAGAGATCAAGTGTTCCTATTTAAGATCCTAAAGGATCATGTAGATAGCCCATTTCTACTTCAAAATATCTTTTTGAGATGCCGTCGGACGGGTTCACGCTCCCAGAATTTGTTTTGTCCTCCAACATCCAAAACTAATTATGCTAGGAATTCATTTTTATCTAGAATATCTCAGACCTCATATAATAGTGACTTTAAAGACATCGATCTATTTAATATTAATAATGTGTGCACTTACAAAAGGCAAATAAGAGAAAAGTTACTTTCATGAGTGGATAGCTCGTCTTGATTTTTTTTTTTGACTTAATTTGACTTAATCGATTTCAACCTTTATGTTTTTATTAATTATGCTTTTTTATTATTATTAATTTTGACATTTATATATTATAATAATCTCAATGTAGGTGTAGGTGGTTTGTAAGTGTGTTTTGTTCTTTTATTTAATTTTAGTTATAGCTTTGAAATTACTTGAATTTTATATTGTATTCTGACTGTTATTATTTATTTAACTATTATTATTCGTCTATTTTTTTGTTTTTTGCATTTATTTTATAATTTTACGTTTGACATGTTATTTTCTGTGGAAACTTTGCTGATTTGTGTACTATTTAATTGTGTAAATTATTCAAAATTACTAAATTGTTTGTTTCCCAAATAAATAAATAAATAAATAAGTAATTGTAAATCAAACAATGCATTCAAATCTCGGATAATGTAAATTTATTAATACATACATTTGACATTTCGACAATGTATACTTCTTAATTATTTCAAAACTCTTGAGCTCCCCAACGAATCTGAAAAAAAAAGTCGTTATATAATAAATTTTGTTGCGAATTTACTGAAGTTTTTGGTACTTATAGATAAATAGATACCAGTACTTTTTTATTATAAATACATCTTGGAAACTATGCTATAATTTTATACCGCAAGACATATGCCTTAGTCTGTCACCATTTCCTTCCTCTAGGCCCTAGTTTTAGCCCTGAGGGAGGCAAGTTTTTACTAACACTTTTCACGGACGGACTACAGGCCTGGGTGTCTCGGCATGCGCCCGATTTGCCACGTACAATTGTGGTCTCGAGGGCAATATTGAGTTTTGCCATGTATTGCTAACTAAATACCACAACACTTACGTCTTGATTCCTAGCTTTATGCTTGCGTTCAACCAGTGACGACAGCGCTTCTGATCGTACGGCGAGAGAGTCGATCCTTTCAACTAGTTGCTGGTAAGGCGAGAGGGGCTGCGCCCCCATCACCACATGGCCCAGTTTGGAGTCTATCTTTGCGTCTAGCCGCGCGTTGCGGATCAGGTTCACAATCCAGCACTCAGCTTCATCCGGCTGCATGTTTAAGTTCTCGGCCAACATGCTGTAGAAAAAAAGAGCGTTTAAATTATGCGAGCTATTCATACTATAGAACCCCATCACATCACAGTCATATGTATCAGAGACATTTTCAAAGAGGCTTCATAGCCGTTGTTAAAAAAAAATAACCCAACATAAAATTAGGTCTTTATAGGAGTTAAAACATATCAAATTAATAAAATTTACTGTGTTAAAAGTTTTGCTATTCTTACCCGATGCTGATAACTTGATGAATTCGGCAGAAAGTTTCAAAGATCATCAAGCGGGCGTTTTCAACGAATTCCTCGAGACAAGCAATCAAGAAGAAGTCTGTCAACAACACTGCCTGACACTGGTTCAGTTTTCTACGCGCAGCTTCAAAATCAAAGTTAACATATAGATGCTCTATAAATTCAGTTATCGGGTCTCTGGAACAATACATAATATGAATAGTAAAAAAATATACTACCACATACACAAACAGCTAGTAGCCGAAATGTGCAACCAAACCATGATTCAGTTATTTTGGTTCCATTGCTTACGGGTTGCGAAGGTCAGACGGCAGTTGCTTTATAACTATAAAGCAACTGATCTGGTTCTTGGAATCTGAGCTGGTTTGGACATGATCCAGTAATTGGTGAGTTTGTTAATAACTATTACCAAACTCACCAATTACTGGATCATGTCCAAACCGGTGGCTTTGGACTCAATCGGATGACACGCTGATGATGATACAAATAGCCAGTAGCAAGAACTATATCTTCGACAAGCGCAGCGCTCTGGTGACATTGTAAACGAAAAGAGAGCGTTCCCAAAAAAGTGCATCGGAAATATGATTAATATCAAACTGCGTGCGCGCGACGAGATTCGGAACACCGGCATCTGCGCACAAGACACGACAGCCTTCCAGCCCTATTCGCGCGGACACTCCTTCCCAATCATCACCTCATCCATGACACTTGAGAGTACATATATAATGTCTATAATGTCGATGTGAGAGGTTTTACAGGAAAGTTACTGCAAAATTTACCTGTAAGTGTAAGCTTCTTGCTGGATTACTTTCACCAAATCCTTGAGGGCATTTCGCCTAGATCTGTTAATAATGACAGCTGTAGCCAAATAACGTAGAATATGGGGGCACATTGTCTGGATGGCATTCAAGTACCTGAAAAAATATTGAATATAATAATAATATTACAAAGAGATTTTGAATACTTGTAACAAATAAAAAACCTAAATAAACTAAGGATAGATTTTAAAAATCCTTTCCCCAATATAAAGCTATGTGAATGAGCAAGATTATAAAGATTAGATCCAGAAACAGTATAAAATTTTAACAACTTACAAAGGTTTGTACAAAAACATCTCAATGATCAGATCACGGCCTTTAACGTGATTGAAAAACACGAAAAGGGACCAGTGGACCAGCCAAGTCCGTTGCTGCAGCGCCTGCATGTTGTTTGCTGTTGCTCCAGCTGCCCCATTATCGATGAACTCTCGCAATTTCGTGAGGTCATCCAGAGCACCATCCCAGTTTTGAACTAATATCTCGCTGGCCAGTTTCCCCCAAAGAACCGAAAGGTAATTCTGGAAACAGTTCAAAAACAATCCTTAATGAAACCAAGATTCAACCCAAACCAATATAAATTATTACTGCTGTTTAAAAATGTTTCCAATCGTTTAAGAAACATATGCTCAAAATGTTAGAAAACATTTTCATGCTAGATAAATGTTAGTGAACATTTTTAAACTAGTTATCAAGTTGTAACAAAATAAAACATTTGTTAACATAAAGGGTACATTCGTAAACATGAACATCCCTTCAACCAAGTGTTCTATCAACCATGCCTCTATCATTATATTGATGGTGGGAGATAATCCAAAATTCGAGAGAGCTGATTTTTCAAATGTTATAAAATGTTTGTTGTTTTACCATAAGTGTAGGAGCACTTGGTGAGGAATCGCTGCTAATGTAAGATGTACTTGTGTCATATTATCTTCGTACAAGTAACCATAATTCTTATTATTGCCTAAAGTGGCCACTTTTAACAATTACAAAAATTATAGTTACTTGTAGGATGAAATTATGACATAATATTGTCTCAAAAAAATTCTTAATACTTTCCTTTACATATGAATTCATCGCAAGACTTTTTTTAAATGTCTAATAATCGCCACAATACGGTACATGACTATTTTTTTTTTATTTTTGCAATCAAAAGACCTCTCAATGATAGAAACATCGTTGAAATAATCACTTGATTCTCATTTAAACCACCTGAGATATCACAACTTTAAAATCACATTATTTTGGGCAAACCCAAAACGCTCCCTACAAATGGCTACTAAAATGTGACGTCACACTTGAGTATTTTGTATGCATTTCATTTGAATTTTGTATGGTAGCTATATCAAATGTTTCGTTTATGTCAATGGTTTTATTATAATAATTGGTGCAAATTGTATGGGTTATTTAATGGTATAATTATTTTTTAATAATTTCATAGTTTTAAAATGGACTTGCCCATGAATCTTTGAATGATCATAAAACCGGCTAGACGTAATATTTTTAATTGAGAATTTTTGCTATTGGCACATATTGACCTATATTTTGATAAAATATTTATATTTTGTAAAACCTTGAGCTTAGTCATATACCCTATTACTACAAATCTATTGGCGGCGTTTCGTCGATGCGTAAACTTAAAACATTGTTGATATTAGTGTTAGAAAATGTTTGCAGCACCTTTAACAGTCTTTACCTTACTCTATGATTCAACTTAAACTTTGGAAGAGCGCAAAACCTTATTAGTACTCGTAAATTGAAGGAAAATTGTGTCATTAAATAAAAATAAAATCGCGACGTCAGATTTGTGTCAGAATCAGAGGTTTCAAGATGTCAGCAAAATTAATAGTTCATAAATTTGAAAACGGTCTTGGTACCAAATCTTTATTAGTCACCATGGCGGAGGAAGATAATGATTTATCTCAAACTAAATTCGGCGAATGGCTAGAAGTTAGGACTTCACAGAAAAAGAAAGAAAACGAGAAATCTTCTCGATTGGTTGTAAAAATAGTCACAGGGAACGAGGTCACCCGTTTTAATCTCGACACTTGTGCTAAATTGATAAATAATTTAGAAAGTAATGCATTACAAAAATTAACTATGTATGACTACAACCAACCTATGGCAAATGATGGAGAATACATTTCAGAAAAAAAATTAATGAGTATGGGCTATAACATGCGATATTATGATTGTTATCAATCTGAAAATGAACAGCAATCAAAAGAACAGCGCAATAATACTGAAATCATGAATTTGTATAATTATAATTCAAATATGAGCCAAACTACTTTAAGTACATGTCCCCTGGAGTACAGTTTGGAAAAAGTAAAGGAGAATAATGCGCGTATTATGGAAAACATACACATGCTTAATAGAACATTGAATTACACTAAGAAGAAGGAAATTTTAGATATTGTGTGTCCTAAATCGATGCGATCATATCCATGTGAAGCCTGTGGGAAGTGTTTTGTATATGAAACAGGTCTTAAAAGACATTATGCGATGAGACACGCTATAACAGAGAACCCTCCACGTTGGCAAGTGGTATGGACATGCATAGAGTGTTTTCAAGTTTATCCCCAGCAAGACTTAGCCATAAATCATTCTAAGCAGTGTTCACAATCAGATAGTGTCGACAGTGTGAGGGAAATAAAAACCTCTTCATTACTGCAATGCGAATTTTGCGAGAAAGTGTTTACAAGTATCCCAAGACTTGTATGGCATGCTAAAACACATACAACACAGAGAAATTATGAGTGCAATGCTTGTGACATATCTTTTTCATCATTTAGAGCAGCAGAGGAACACTGGCTGTTATGCCCATGGCTAAAAATTCATTACTGTTTTTCTTTACCTAAACTGTTACTATGCAATGCTTGTGACCGCAAATTCAAGAACTATGAACAGTTGTACATCCACAGGTAAACTAAGATATGTTAAAACTGGTTGTTGAATCTTCTCTTATTATCATATACTACTTAAATTGTATTATCATTTTTCAGGTACAAGATTGGTCATTTTATGGCTAAGAGTACAAGTGACTCTTTGGATACACCTGCATATCAGTGCGAAATCTGTGCAAAATGCTTTCTATCTATACCACCACTCCAAGTTCACAAGCAACAGTGTCACCCTCTCCATGATATTATGACTAATAGCAATATGGTAAAAGAATTCCATTCTATTTTGAGTCTAAGGAGGTATAAGCTAAGAGAAGTTCCATTAAGAGCCATTTTCATGTGAAACACATTTTGTCCCCATTGCAGCCATATTTTTCGATACATGCATGTGGGTCGGGGATAAGTTGCTGTCATATTGAACGCAATCGTCCTGCGTGCAAATTGCAGCGTGATTAATACGCGGGCCGAATTCCGTCTCACACGACAGTGGCTCTTATAGTAGCTAGTCCTATGTAGTGCTCTTATAAAATTAAGTCATTTACACTGAAAAACTGTTTCCAGCGTCAACTACACAAACAGCAAGCTTTGAATACTGAGACTATTATTCCTCTTCAGATTTACAAACTTCTTTCTTTACAGATTCCCAACTGCAATGACTTTCAAATCAACTACTATGATGATGAATCACATAATGTTACAAGAGAGTAAAATTATAATGCAAGTTTTGGTGTACGAAAGTAAATGAATGGTGTATTGGAAACATGTTAAATAGTAATTAAATATTAGAATAAATAAATAGATGAGTTTTATTTACACACACATTTTACCATGGGAAAACACTATTTAATACACACAGGCAACTTTGCATGAAACAGTAAAATATTACCTTATCAGTTGGAGACATGACCAGCTGACAGAAGTACAGGTATGATGCAGATTCAACATAGTTTCCACACTCGTATCTATATTTGGCTAAGCGATACATGCTGTCAATCATTTCAATTTTGAACTGAAACACGAATTACATACTTGTATTATTTTTTTGAAAATTAAAGTAATGCTGTGGTGTCACCTTAATGGTCACCTGCAGAGTGGGCTATGTGATATTATGTATTTGTTACTTACTTCAAATTCTTTGTTAGTCGTAAGATAGTTGATCAATGTCTTAGGATCCCTCATAGTTTCAACAGTCTTCATTACATCGTCTCTCTGCATGAGCCTAAGGACCGGCTCTACGGCATCTTGGAGAACTTGCAGCTGTGAGAGGACTACACCTCTACGAGATTTAATTTCCTGAAACATGATGTTTAAATATATTTACAAACTGTCAATATTTAATTTAAATAAAAGAGAAGTTTGGTTAAGAAAGTAGCAAATTATTGTACATCTTGCACAAAAGAGCTTCTAAAAACCAACTAGACTATAGTAAATAGGTATAGAGAAATCAAGCTATAAATAAATGTCACATCATACCTACACACAAATATTTAGTATAAAGTTTAAAAAACAAAGTATCTATTATAAATGTAAAAGGATGTCTCTGTGGAGTGAAGGATTGATGTGAGTTTTTGGTGGAAATAGTTTAAGGGGTGGAGAGTAACATAGGCTAGTTTTTGTCTCTATCTAAGGCGAGTGATGCCGCAGGCTAAAGTCAGTAGGTAATATATCAATTTTATAAATATAATTATCATTCACGTATAATATAATTAACTAAAGCTTAGGTAGGTACTGTTTCAACCAACCTATGTAAATTTACAGAGATAAAAAACAAACACTTTCACTTACTTCGGGTGTGTCGTCATCGGGGTAAAGCATTCCTCTAATATCAATAACATAGTCAATCATGTTAGTTTTGCTCAATATTTCCAGTTTAGCTTGTAGTAGTTCTGACTGGTCGTAAGTCTGAAAATATTCGTTTAACTCAGTTTGGTATTTTCAATACATTTCAAATTGTAAATCAAATTATACGCTTTCAATATAATTATTACAAGATTTGGCTAATTAGGTTTTGTAGTTGGTTTACTCTAAAAATGATGGCAAAATAAGATGACGACGATTGACCATACCTCTTTCGCTGCTAGAAACTCCAGTAAAGGAAACACGAGATGTCGGTCTAAATATTGACCTATTTTAAAGGTAAGATCGAATTTTGAATAACTCATTTTCAGGTTTTATTCACAGTCAATAACAAAAAACTTTATTACAACTTTTAGACGTGAAACAACCTAACCTCAAAAAGAATGGGCTAGTTTTTGACACTTGATTGGATTGACAATGTCGATTGCGGATACGGAAATGGTAGCGTAGGTGCGTCTCACTGCACAGATAATTTTATTAGTTTCTGTCTATGATATGTTCAATTGCTCGAATATCAATAATCGATAGTACATTTATCTTTCTCCTCGGTAAAATGTTTATATGATTATGTTACCAAGTAATATGGAATATGGATGTTCTATTTATGCTTGCTTTAGTTTTTTTAAAGAAAATCTAATGTGAAATGGTTAAATAATTGAGGCAATTGATTTGATATAACCAATTGATATAAAACAACACTAGTCAGGTTATTGTCCATGCTGAGTTAAAAATAATATTTTTGGTTATAATTTGGGTTTTTCCAGACATAATATTAATAATCTCAGTTGAATAATATTTTTTCTTCAAGATTTATAGAATTAAAGGATTTGTACCACGTAATTAATGTGAGAAAGAGTAACCGCGCCTGGATGCGCTTCCAAAATCTAAAATGGCGTCGGGCGTTCTTTGATAGGATGCGTCACAAATAGAAGCGGTGCATGCATGTGTTTTATAATGGCTATAAATAGAAGAGTTGCATTTTTATAGCTGCAGTGGATTAGTGGATTCTTATTCAAAATGTCAAATACTGTGATTACTAATTATACGGACCTCAATGGGCCTTCTACAAAGGCTGATAGTTCTGTTGTTGTTATTGTAAACAAGGATGGATCCCTCTCTGTTGATCAGAATTTACTTGGTACTCTGATGGGTATGTGGTCTTCTTTATTTACTAAACAACTATTAAGTAACACTCACTGAAAAAGGTCGTATCATAATCATAAAATCTTTAAACAACAAGTGCCCGTACAAGCAGACACCCAAGCTATCCTATTCCTTCTTGGATTTCATTGCCTTTATTAATATAAGTAAATTCTTCCTATATACATAGCTCAGTACCTTTATTATTAATTTACTTTTTATAGAAGGGAATCTCACTAAAAATTTTTTGGCGCCAAAATACATTTCTTATAGAAATATGTACAAAATTTTCATTTTTGAATATGTATGTACATGCGTACCTACATAGAATAATTGTGTATTTTTCGCGTAAAAAAGTAAAATAAAATTGTAAAGAAATCCTTTACCTATTGATGAAAATTAACATTCCTAATAAGAATTTGTAATTTTTTATAACAAGAATTGCAGTAGGTGCCTTATGTTAAATCATGGAAAGTGTATTGAATAATATTTACTAACCATTGTATGTACCAGGTACTGATGGATCCCAAGCAGCCGGTATTAGTGTGGTGAGAGTTGGGCATGAAGGAAAACCTGATGATGCCACAGACTCGGAATCAGATGATGATAAAGTTCCTCATGTGACACTTTCAGTGGACAGCTACTATGATGAGCCTAACAGCATCATTAAGTATGGTAAGTTGGTTAGGTATTTGTGTTAAAATGGAAATGCCATTGAAGCCTTATTTAGCATGTTGTTTTATTAAATGGTTTCTGTTTTTCAATTTTAGATAGTGGAGCTGAAATGTTGCAGTCATTGCGTATAGAAACAAGAGAGAATAGTTTGATTGGCTTTCAAAATGATCACTGTTACACACCATTTACATCGCCCAGCCAGGCATTGCCACAGAGCAGTGACAGTTACCCTGGCTATGATGACCCTGTTATTGAAATCACTCACACGCCTCCACCTAAACCAGTTCCCAATTCAAAAAAGATTACTATTTTGGAACAGCAAATAATTCCCAAAGGCAAAAAGATTGTTTTAAATCCAACAGAGTCTCCAATCATATTGAAAGGCAATGATGTTCTCAGCAAGCCATTGCCTGTTGTTTCAAAAGTGAAAAATACTGCTGAACAGGAAAAGAAAGTGGATAATCTGCAAAAAACTGATGACACTACAGAATCCTCTTCGATCAGTTCTGGTGACAGTATTCCTGATAGAGACTCTGATTCTGATTATAAAGATACTAAAGACCGGAGTGGTTCATTAAAAGTGAAAAAAGCTAAGCTGAAACCTCGAATTTTAAAAAATGCAAGTTCAAAATCATTGAAATTAGATTCAAAAGTAGCATCCAGATTGAAATCAAACAAAGCTGTTTTGAAAAGAGAGGTGAAAGAAAAAGTCCAAATAAAGAGTGTACCTGAGAAAAAAATGCCTGCACAAGGTCAGCAAAATGTGGATTTGGAAAGCCTTATTCCTTCCTCAGAAATCTCACTCAATATTCCTTCTGGTAATGAGCAAACTAAGATTGTGCTCAAACAAACTCCAAAACCTGCCAGGAAGGAGAAAAAGACACCAGCACATGTAACAGCACTTCTGTCTGATATGACATCATTATTTTCAACACCTGATGTTATTAGAAGGGTCTCGACTGATAACAAACTTCCAAGCAAGTCTGAGTCTATGGTGAGTGATAAAAAGTTATCAGCCCTTCCAAAAACACCCGATGCAAGTGATACGAAGACAGTGGAAAGTATTAAAGTAATTGAGGAGCACATAGAAAAGACAAAGAGTATTGCACAAAAATCCTACTCAAAACAAAAAGATAAAGCTAATGTTGCCAGTGACAAAGTGTTTATGTCCTCCCCAATACCTCAACTTGATGATGCCAGTTTGGCCCAAATTTTACAAGATACCACAGGTATATCAAATCCTGTGAAAATTCAACCAAGTATTTCTGCAAGTACTGCTATGAACAGTCCAGGCCTGGCTGGTCCACTATCACCAACTTTAGATTTACTAGGTGGCTTGCAACCTGAGGAGGAAGGTTTAACCGAGGATTTGTTGATGCATGTTGCACAGTTGGTAGAAAGTTCTGAAAATTTACAAGAAGTTATAGATAAACAGGTTCTGGGCAAAGTGGACACAACACCAGCAAAAGCACCTGTTTCAACTCCATTCCAGCAGTCATCTAGTAGTTTATATGCCCAAACACTTACAAAATCGGCAAAAAATATAGTCACACGAAAAGACCCAATAGAGATAGTTCGTCGCGATGGAAGAGTAATTACCTTGCCACCAATTGAAGCACCAGCCACTAGAGCATCTAAAAGGAAAAGTCAGATAGAAATGTCTAGCAATGCAGATATATTACCAACTCCAGTAACTGCCCCTGTTAACCCTGTGGCCGTCACCCCTGAGCCTCAGGTTCAGGCTGTATCTAAACATTATGTGAACAAGAAATTATCAAATAAAAAGCATGAACAAGTGGTTCAAACTCCAGTTGTTGATAAAATATCTGCAGAATCTCAAGAAAGCTGGAATTCAGAAGATGATCCTTACAGGTATTCAAATTAAATACTGAAATACTTTACTTTGCTGCTCTATATCTTAACTTAAAAGTTCTTAATGTTAATAAATAATATTATAATTTTTAATTAAAGGTTATGGTGTATCTGTAAACAACCACATAACAACCGATTCATGATATGCTGTGACGGCTGTGAGGATTGGTTCCATGGGAAGTGCGTCAACATCACAAAGGCAATGGGTCAGCAAATGGAAGAACAAGGTATAGAATGGAGATGTCCCAATTGTGTCAAAAAAGCGCCAAAAACAGCAGCTAAGAGTGCATCAAAGGTAAATATTCCCATCCCATTAACTTTTCTATACATCCTGTTATCGGCAGCAGTAGTTGATGGTCCATGTTAGTTCCATTTGATTATTTGATTGTACAATTAAGTTTCTGTAATGCCTTTTAAAGTTGTGTTTTTTTTGTGCAATAAAGTATATCTATCTATCTATCTATCTATCATATTTTTTTTTTTTACTTTTTCTGATATCAATCTCTTAATATTATGTGTATGTATGTAGTCTATTATTTAATTTTATTTGAGCACAAATTATGTATTCGTTTATAATAAGACTTGTATTTTATTTATGTATAAGGGCCGATTTTTGATCTGTAGTTACTTTTTGGTAAAAAGAACTCCAACTGTCGAACCAATACTCACAGTGACGGCGTGAAAGTGACGTATTTCCTTGTTCCTTCCTCAAAAATCACATTTTAGCTATATTTGACTATTGGTTACTATTTTTAACCCCCGACGCAAAGACGGCGGGGTGTTATAAGTTTGACGTGTCTCTGTGTGTGTGTGTGTGTTTGTTTGTGTGTGTATGTTAAGTAAGCTCCCGAACAAATGAACCGATTTTGATTTTGTTTTTTTGTTTGAAAGATGAATAAGGAGGGAGTGTTCTTAGCTATGTTGGATAAAAATCGATCCAAGATGGCCGCCGTCACAAAAATTTGGATTTTATGTTTTAACACAGCTCCCACAATATGGGTATCATATAAAAGGGCTTGAGTAGCAGAATATATTAATGAAAAATTTCAAATCCAAGATGGCCGCCGTCAGAAAATGACGAATAACCTATTTGTTCCAACTGCCTCAACCTTCTTTCATTTGATACCTATAGTATCAAATGAAAGAGCTGTAGTTGTGTCAGGGGTTTTTTAAATTTTCAATTTATTCGTTATAAACGTTAGTTCAGTTTAATTACAGTTCAAAAAATCTGTGTTATATGTATACTTTAATATATATCTTTTTCCTTATTCAATATTGCGCCACCTAGCCCTCCTCTACTATTAAATGACCTTTACCCGAAGGCTTTCTGGTAGAAATTGCTTTCGGCGATAAGACCGCCGAAATTGAACACACAATTTCTGTAGTACTTAAGTTGTGTATTTTGTGCAATAAAGTAAAGTATCTAACTGTGTATATCAAGAAATCATTTGCCTAAGAAACAGGACAAAATACTATTAATTTTATTTTGCACCACATAATAGATTCTTCCACAAAAGAGAAATGAGAGTGATGCAGGAACTTCTTCTCAGTCTTTATTGAAAGATACATCATCTAAAACCAGCTGTATAGTGTGCAAGAAACCTGCCCGGGCCAGCAGTATATATTGCAGTGACGCCTGCATCCTGAAACATGCACAGGATTCACTGAGTAGCCAAAGCCCATCTAGTAAACCTGAAAGTGACATGGGTAAAACGCAAGAAAAAAAAACAGAATCAAGGGTAAAAAAGATTTATTAATTGGTTTACTGTGTTTGTGTTAATGTTTATGCAATGGTTTCTTTTCTGAAAAACCGTTATAATATTGCAGGTCATTGTATATGAAAGAAAATCTGGACGGCTTTTGGCTGGACCAAATGCACCTACTGCAGAAAACTTAAAAGCTTGGCTCCAAAAAAATCCTACATTCGAAGTGGTACGGCCTGGAACTCTGAGTACAATCAAACCAAACATTTCAAAAAAGAAAGTTTCAAATGAACCTCATAAAATCCAAACTACCTTAAATTTTGAAAGAGTTCCCAAAAAATCTGTAGACACTCCAACATCAAGTAAAATTCATCCGGAAATAAGAACACGGACTCCTCAACAAGAGGCCAAAATTAGAACCCCTCAACCTGGAATGAAACTGAAGATAATAGCACCTGAAGCAAAACCCAGGCCTCAACAGGAAAGGATTTCTAAAACGATTATGTCGCCCAAAGAAGAAGTACGGATGTTATCTCAGCCAAAAACACCAGTTTCGTCAAGGTCTCAAGCCCCACTATTCCCGGAGACACCAAAAGCGAGTACTTCTGCAGGAAAACCTACCAGTGAACCACGAAGATTGGTTCGGACAGCCAGTAGATCACAAGTAGTACATGAAAAGGTAATTTGGTTTAATTTTCTCTACCTAACTCAGTTAACGATAACAAATGTTGCAAACATAATTACAAATAATTTACAATATATATTTTATAATTATTCTACAGTGATTGATAGTGTAAAGGTTGTTAAATTCACTAACCTATGATGTAACCATTTCTGATAAAAATTCAACACATGCCAGCAATAGATCATAAAGGAAACTTTGTCAAAAACTGAATGGTTTTATGTTGGTATCAACCTTGGAATTGTTTGCTCTTTGATTACTAGCAGATATTTGTTAATTTATTAGCCATTGCTCTATACAGGTAGCATCAGTCTCGCCTTCAACATCGCGCCGAAAGGACTCTCAGGATAACAGTAGAAACAAAATGGATTCGTCTGACTCGATTCGTGATAATGTGAGAAAAGCGTTACAAGAACAATTGAATCAACGGATGGCAGAATATGATGGACCCAAGTTTAGTGAAGAGGAAATAATAGACTTTGCCAATGAAACTGAACTTGAATTACATGAGTTGTTTAGAGATGTTGGAATGAAGTATAAAGCTAAATACAGATCTCTGATGTTTAATATCAAGGACCGTAAAAATCTTTCATTGTGGCAAAAAATCTGTGACAAAGCTATTACACCTAAACAACTTGTGAGTATAGCTGCTAATTGATATTTTATTGCATTTGTTTGTTTATAATCAATTGATTTTCATTGTATTAATATTTCGATTTTTCTCTACAGGTTCGCCTATCTCCCGAAGAACTAGCAAGTCAAGAGTTAGCACAATGGAGAGAAGATGAGGCAAAGCATCAACTGGAGTTGATAAAAAAATCTGAGTTGGATTTATTAGCTGCAAGCAAAACATATGTTCTTAAAACACATAAAGGAGAAGAGGTGAATAAGTTAATGACAGTAAATTAGATGCTATGTAAATATTGAATGGCTTCTAAAAAAGATAAAAAGTTTCCTACTTGCACCTTGCACAAATATGCCATGTTTATTAAACCTTGTAAAAATGGGCTTTCAGGTAATGGAAACAAAAGAATCAGTGTCAACAGAGTTGGACCCTGACGCTATACCAGTGGAAGATGTTGTGCATGCATTAAATGAAGAAACAGGAACAGAAGATACTAAACCTGAAGGGGAATTGTAAGTAAATAGATATTTAATTTTTCTACAGCAACCACATGGCTAAGTACAGTTACGCTGAATACGTCAGCAGTCTTTGAACAAATAGTTCAATTAGCAAGTTCATACTTTGGTTTAAAGAAATAAAAATTTTTTTAGGAACAGTAGTTCCAGCAAAGTCGAAGTCACAGAGAAGAAGCAGAGTCGAAAACGAAGTAAAGATGAAAGCAGTTTAGAATATTCCAAAAAAGATAAACGGGATTCTAAACGGGACTCGGAAAGTAGAAAGTCACGTTCCTCGAGACGTAAATCCGACGTCAAAGACAGAAGCTCGAGAGAGGAGAGGAGATCCACAAGAACACAAGACAAGCGGCGGTCGAGTAGAACGAAATCTGAGTCCAGAGAAAGATCCGCCGAGGAATCTAAAGAAAAGACTGAAACCGACCAGTCTCGATACAGATCGAGGTCGAGAGTAAAGTCCAAGAAGCGATCTAAATCTCGAGATCATTCCAGGTCCATTTCACAGTGCCGGGAACGTTCGCGTTCACCAGCGCGCTCCAAGCGAAGATCGCCGTCTCGTGAAATCAAGCGTAAACGCCGGTCCCGCTCCAAGCATTCGAGCAGTACAGAGGAGAAAGTCAAGCACCGTTCCAGATCACAGGATAATGTTTACACTAAAAATAAAAATGAGTATGTATTTAAATCTCATTTGTTATTTTTATGAATTAATGACATGTAACTGATCATTTGTGTTTTGTTTTAGTTCTACAGATTCAGATTCTATAGAGAGACCCAAATCAGCCATGCTTAAGGAAGTACATCCAGAGTATGACCCTCACGAACCGATGATCACGTCCGCGTTTTCTGAAGAAGATTTGAGGAAGTCTAGGGAGGATGTTTATGAGGATGCATTCAAAAATGAAATTGATGAGCTAGGCAACAACTTTGACACATCTAAGGCTTTTTCTATCGATTCAAATGTGATAACCCCCACAGCAAAATACCCAGGAAAACAGGATAAAGTTTCAGGTAACCAATAATAAATAATAATGTGCCATTTATTAAAAACGTGTAAATTATTTTACATTCTTGTTTTTATTATTTCTAGTTTTTTAAACATTCAAATGTTGTGAATTAGTTTTTATGAGCTGTTTATGTGGAAATCGCATTAAATTCAATATACCGTTTTTCGTGTTATAGAAGCAGAAAGTGATCAAGAACCTAGTAGCACAGTTGACAATGCGGCGGCGACTGTATGGAATGGTTGTATCAACATGGTAGATGTGGCAAGATTTTATGTTGCTGCACATGAGGTATATATGTCAGCCATCTGCTTAAATTAGCCATCCAATCGACCCCTTGGCTAACTTTCAATACGCCAAGCTGTTAAACGTTGAGTGATTTTAGTTCTAACAACTACCAGCCTAGGCATCCTAAAGGATGCCGGCTTGTAACGAACGCCTCAGGCGTCCAATTGGATGGCTAATTTAACCAGATGGCTGCGACATACACATTCTGTTGACTTGTCAATGAAGTCACCTGACTTCAAGTACCCAAATGTTATATTCATTTTTACTTATTATTGTTTAGGTATCTGGAAGTACCTCGGACTTGGAGGATGATTTGAGTGCAGAGTTGGACATCGTTGGAAGGATAAATCCTGACACAGTATGGGATTACATTGGAAAAATGAAGAGGGCCAGCAATAAAGATATCGTGATATTGCGATTACAGGCCGCTAATGACGAGGAAAAGATGCAATATATTGCATTGTATAGTTATCTTAGTAGTCGTAATAGGTTTGTAGATTGTTTAAATTATAGTATTTCAATAAAAAATATTAAGTATGAAATAATGATTACCTTGATTTATTTAAGTTTGGGTTTTTATTTATTTTCCTTATACATTCTCCTTTTGTCAGTAATATTTCAGTGTATGCGCATGTTTAAAATTTAGGTACATACAATGAATATATATTTTTGATGCTGTTCAAATCTTACTGAAATAATGAGATTGTACGAATTTTAGATTAGGCGTGGTGAAAGTATCGAACACGACTTCAGTAAAAGACATCTACATTGTCCCCCTGCCCGCCAACACCGACCTGCCGGCGGTGCTGCTGCCGCTGGATGGGCCCGGCTTCGCCGAGATCAAGACGCATTTGCTCATTGCTATTGTTATACGACAGAGGAAAAGGCGACTTGTCCAACATGTAGCGCAAGAGGTTATTCCCGCTAAGGTTAGTTAATTTTTATAGGGATATGATAAAATAAACGGTTGTTTTTTGTTTTGGTATTTTTATTGTGAATACTGCTCCAACGGAAGAAATGAAAACGAAATAAATGGGCTTTGTTATAGCTATAAGTAGTAAACTATTGATAGATACATCTAAACACCTACCTACATTAGTTCACTCAGGAAATATCTACGTTCAGTCCAGACTCATCAAGTACTTATTTTGATTCCAATCATTGCAATTGTCTTTGATGTTATGCAATTAGCTATGATGCAAAGCTATTCTGCTGATTAACAGGATTAATGATTCGTTCTGATGAATGAATTATTAAAGTTGACACGTATTTTTACTATCTACTTACATCACGGAATTCGGATAAAGTGTAACAAAGAATATATATATGAGATGCATATATTTCTGGTTTACGTGACAAGTATGAAATGGTTTTCATAATTCGTACAGGTGGCGCGAGAATCTCGAAAGCGGTCTTACACTCCGCCCATCGCTTCTAAAAGCTCGTACACGCCACCAACATCGCCGCGCCGGCGCCTCCCGCTGCCAGCCTACACTTCACCAGCTCTTTCTACTTCGGTCAAGGACAAAATTGCCGCTTCTTTGGGTATGTCTTAACATATAAGTGAGCAAACAGTTTAATAGTAGGTATATAGAATTATCACCGAATGCTTTTTTTTAATGGATCCCATTGAATATAATATAGACTACTCTTAATTGACTAGTTCTCTAATAAAAATGGACCACTGATTGAATCATCATCAAAAGGCCCGTAACGTAGTTGAGGGGAAGGGGTCCCCCGGTGGGGGACCCCTTCCCAGAACGAGATTGGGCAAATAATTTTGGTATTGCGTTTGTATGGGAAATACGTGGTTCGCTGGCCCCTTAATAATGTTGAACCATCTAACTTTACAGCGTCAGCAGATGACGATGAAGCATACAGTCCCGGTTCTTCGAGCAGTGGAGGCAGTGTTCCAACTTCCGCTATACAGCCGGCTTCGAATACTTTGCGATCTAAAATGGAGGAACTCAATCGACAAATTGAAGAACAAAAGCAGCAGATTCTCAAAATGGCTAAAGCTGACTCATCTGTTGGGGAGGTAAAATTTTATTATTATAATTTAACTAGCTTCGCTCCGCGGTGTCCGTCAGCAGCGTTGTAATAGGATTATCGTTATATTTTGCTTAATTTACGATTTAACTTTATTATTTGATTGTAAGAGGTAACGCTTCCGCGGGTGACCTGATCTACATATAACGGACAGCCGAAACTACAGCACCGAAAGTCATGAAATTTGGAACATGGTAATTTTTATTATGTAGGCACGCACTAAGGGGTTTTTATAAATTCAACCCTTAAAGGAGAGAAATTGGGGGTTAACGTTATTATGAAAGTCTGTCATTTTTGATGTTAGAGTTTTGATAATTCCATTTTAGTTTATTAATAAAATAATAAACTTCTAATGACCATTATAACTGGAGCTGTTTAGGAGTGGTCAATTAAAATTATTTTACTTACCGGTGGAATGTGATTTTTTTTTTCTTGAAAATTTGATGTTCTTTTCGATTTTCCACACCATTTTATAGCACATGTTGCCATTATCGTACCCGTCAATCACCGAAAAGTATTTTTTAGAGTATTTAAATACGCGTAACGCACGGGTCTGTTACTTGGTCACGCAGCGAAGTAGCGTTCCCAGCCATCGAGACTTATAGTACCAAATGCAACTATTTATGTATGGTGACTTTTTCCGGCCTCCTATGCGGTATCTATTGGGGGTGATCTGTGATGCATTGTCTGGCGGACATATTTTCTTATTCATCACATTGTTTCAGGATGAAGCTTACTCCCCGTCGCGCCCCATGACACCACCTTCCGTAAATCCTCTTGCAGACATTTCGTTGCCCTCTAACTTGCAAGAGATCCTTGCAACCATCAAGCAACGTTCGGAACCAGCGAATACTGCAGACGTAGACATGCGTACAATGCCTTTACCACAGTAAATAGTTATCAATCATAATAATATTATAATTTTAGGATTTTTTTACATACTACAATAAGCACAAGAATACTTTATTAGTAGACAATGCATTGAAATTATAGTTAAATTACTCTTTTAAGTTGTACATAGTTTTGTGTGTTGATTGATTGATTGATTACTTTCCAATCTGTGGACAAAATAGAACCCACACGATCTCTTGCTGTACCTTCAAATACATAATGCCTTTATTTAAATTGGAATACTTACTAAGTAACTGAATTGAAAAGTGTAGTTTTCAGTATTTTAATATCTATTTGTGTAGTGAAAACTCTGCAGCTTTTCAAAACTTTAGAATTATAAAATTGCAAATTATATTTTGTAAGATGGGATTTAACATAGTACATAAAAATGTGCAAAGCATATTATAAAATGTGTGCAATAAGTGAATGCCATGTAGATGACAGCAAAATAAATCAAAATGAATGCTGAATGTATAAATTGGATGGAAGTAAATTGACTATGTTTCAAAATATGTAGTAAATTGTACATAAGTATACATTGTTCTAAATCATTTGATGTGGTGTACAAAAATTAGTTTGTAATGTTAATGGTTTTACTTAGTATATTGTAAGAAAGTATATTTTATCTCCTTTCTCATGAAAAAAACATAAATATGATGAAATAAAGACATGGTTAATTCTACTATTTCTTTCATTTTATATTTCATCATCATCATACAATGATTTCTTTGATTTCGTTTTCCTTTGATTGAAAGATAATCCCTTTGTTTTAAGATTTAGTTTAAGATTTCGAAATACATCTTCTCTTAATGTGTTGTTACTGATCTTCTTCTGCATTGCTAAGATTTTAGTTTCCATCAATTTTCTTCTTGGGACATGCCTAAGAGCAAATTCCCAGTCATCAGATATTTTAAGATCACCAAGTATGGGAACCATGTGATTTATGTTTAAATTCTTCTTTGAACCTGGTGCCCATTCGAGAAACCTATCAAGAGGTAATTTGGCCATTTTTATTCCATCTCTTTTGGCTTTAGCTAATGAGAGTGGTTCATTGTTAATCTGAAAAAAAAAAGAGTTATCAAATCTAATCTGAACTCAGGTGGTTAGACTGGTTTTAGAAAATTTCCCATTTGTTCATTATTGCATAATTTTTTTTTTATGCTAGAGGCGGATAAACGAGCAAACGGTGGTGGGGGGGGGGGGGGAGAACCGAGGGGAGCCACCCTCCTGTATCAATTGATACAAGTGGCCGGAAGACCCCTCATAGGAATACGAAGAGCCTCCCGGCAGTATAGTCTGCCCTAAAGCCAACAACAACAAAAATAGACTATACATATACCTTATCAACCATACATCCAATGACATACACTGCATCATGATCATACTGTGTCAATTCTTCTCGACAATGTGGTGTCAGATAGACTAATTTGTCCTTAGGGAATACCTCTAAATAGCTTTGTGTATGAATATTTAATGGAAACCAAGGATCTTCTACTGATGGTATATTTTTTCGTAATTGTTTCATGAAATCTCCATTCAGGTTAACATTGCAAAGGTGAATATTAAATGGATCTTTATGAATTCTGTTGTCTCCAAACACAAAGGTCATCTGTTTAGCAGCATTAGTGGTTTCACGTAATACCATGTTATCTTCATAAGAGCAATCAATAACAATGGACTGACCATACTGAATAGCTTGAAGTGCTCTAAAAAGTAAAAAATTGAAATTGTTGAAAAAGGTACATACACAAATATTTGTAAACGGAGGTAATTAATTTTGTACTTTACCTATAATTGTCGAAATTATTGATTGATTGGTCTCGTATTCTTAAAAACAATGCACAAGTTGTTAATCCATAAAGTATATCATCAGGAAATTCTTTATTTTCCTCTGGTTTAAATTTTTGTAACTCTTTTTTTCTTGCTTCTTTTTTAGCCTATTAAAAAATTATATTTTTAGAAGATTTGTTAAACATGATAATGCAAAAACACAGAATTGTATTAAAGTAGTCTAAACTGACTTTCTGGTTTTCTCTTGCTTTTTCAGTTTTCCATAAATAGGTGAGGTAATTACTCCTTTGGTTTCTGCTTGACAAAGTCATTAAATTGGACCACTGGCTAGTATTCAAGGAGCTAGGTGCGTATCGGCCATCCTGACGCATTACCTCTACTTCTAACATTAATATTCTCAACTTTTTTTCAAGATCTGGACTATTATTACAAATTTCTTGAATAATTTTATCTATAAAATACAATAATATTGGTTTATTAGTCTTAGATACAATAATGAAGTATACATGTGATTAAGGTTATAAAAAACTGGGCATAATTTATCTTAATAAATTAAAATAATGAAAAAAATACCTGATTCATCTTCGATTTGAGACATATAACGAATTGGTTGAGTCAGAATGTTATTTATCCAAGTATTTCTAGAAGAAACTATGTATTTATGGGATTTTCCAATGTTATTAAAAATTGCACGTAAACAATACATATTTCGTCCTTTTATAAGATCAGAATGTAATTAGCTATATATATTTTAAGAAATATTTTTACATACAAGAGCAACAACCCATCAATTAAATTAAAATTTTTGTTTATTTACGACACGAATGACGAATGTAACAAAACCGAAAAATAACCTCGAAAAAGTAGAACGTATTTTTTTTTATAATGTTTTTTTTGAGGCTTTGGATTCCGTCCATACAGCCCAAGCCTAAACTAGAACGTTGTGATTACCCACTACTCTTTGGATTACCCTATATTCTCTTTGAGTAGAACGAAAAATCCACAGACAGAGCAAGTAAAGTAATCACCACCTTTTTCTTGGTCTGTAAGTTCGATCACGCTTATTTGGCACGTGGCAAAAGTCGGAACTAATGCTGCTGTTTGCCTGTTTCGGCATTCTCGCATAGAAACATCGTTTACAACGTCTCCTGTCAATGTCACTGAAGTGCCTTCATAAGGGATCACACGAAAAATCTATGCATTTTCTTTATACCTTTGCTCCGGTTCTAAAAAAACCGGTACAAAAGTTCCCTCTGAGAAAGAGTGTTCTCGACGACAGTATACTTGAAAATAATAGACACTGCTCTCTAATGCCCGAAACCTTAGACATGTTAAATTGTCTAAGCCCGAAACAGTGGAAATTATCTGCTTTTGATTTTTTAAACTCATTAGTATGGTATTAATGAAAGCCCGCGCACAATAACCATAAATATGAAAGGACAAAAAGGACGTATGTGCGGATTTTTTTTTCTAAAAAACTTCGTCTCCGGTACAAACATTTCACCTCAATGGGTACAAAGCAATAGTTTTCAAGAAAAAAATAATTCCCGGTTCCAGAGACTTTTTTCTTGGTCTTCTGTGTTCACCACAGCTCGTCACAGTATGTATTCTATGGTTCACCAATCAAAGCTATTAAAAAGTACTCTGTGAAGCTATCCTGAAGCTATCACTTTGTTTTTTTTTCTTGGTCTGTGATGGTTTGAGTGTTGTTGGGACAGCGATAGTTTCACTATCGATAGTTGACCTTGAAAAACAGTCGATAGCGCGAATATTTTATCGAAAATATCGACATGCTGCAATACTATTGATACTATCAATACTAAAAATAAGGAGATATTATTGAATATTTTCGATACTATCGACAGTATCGACTGGAAATCAAATGTCACCAACATATAAGATATTCAATATTTATGAAATAGCCTATGAATAAACAACTGTATTAACCGGATTGAGCATTCTCATGTAAATTAAATAATGTTATAATAATAATATTCCACTAACCTAATCCTATTTGTTAAATTAGTCATAACAATAGACGTAGTTTTAATGGCACTGGCCGCTTTGATTAATAGAAATCATAATACGAGTAAGAGTCATCCATGAGGTTTCGAATCTAGCTATCAAGTCAGTTTTTAAATACATGCAATAGTATCGTAAATTTTTTGACTAATTATAAAGCAAAACTAACGATAGTTTCAATACTATCGATAGTATCGAAACTATCGATAGTTTTTCGCTGATACTATCGATAGTATTGAAACTATCGATTGTGTTCGTGCCGGTTGTATCGATCTATAGGAACAACACTATTACACATGTTTATCAATCGATACTATCGATAGGGTAATATTTCCGATAGGGCTATCGATAGTATGACTGATTTTCGAAGTCACGATACTATCGATAGTCTATCGCTATCGCACAACACTAGTTTAGTTTGTTCATGTATAAATGTATAGTACTCTGTGCATGTGCTCCTCTTGCCAAGAGGTTATTATCAGGTTATATTTTTGAAGAAAGTGTTGAGAAGAGATACACAGTTAGCGGATTACTCTATAACTGTCTGGAACGAAATTAGAGATAGAGCGTCATAAAATGGCCATCCACGCAATTTTACGCCGTTCTATAATAAATGGAACTCTATATTCAGCCGCAGCATTGCGCTTTGCCTCAACTCAAGCCGAGACAAAGGTATTTTTTGATGTATCAGCTGATGGGGAACCCCTTGGCCGCATAATAATGAAACTTAACACCGATGAAGTGCCGAAAACTGCAGAAAATTTCAGGGCACTTTGTACTGGGGAAAAAGGATTTGGTTACAAAGGTTCCTCGTTTCACAGAATCATTCCTGATTTTATGTGTCAAGGAGGGGATTTTACCAACCACAATGGCACTGGTGGCAAGTCCATATATGGACGTACTTTCCAAGATGAGAACTTTAAGTTGAAGCACACGGGCCCAGGCATCCTATCTATGGCCAACGCAGGCCCTAACACAAATGGCTCACAGTTCTTCCTTACTACCGTAGCTACTCCATGGTTGGACAAGAAACATGTTGTGTTTGGTGAAGTAGTAGAAGGAATGGATGTTGTAAAGAAAATGGAGAAATTAGGTTCTAGAAATGGAAAAACATCAAAGAAGGTTGTTATCTCTGAATGTGGTGAGTTAGATTAAGTGTTTACTAGTTGTATTTAGCATAGTATGTAGAAAAGTATATAATTATGTATGTATTCTGTATTAAATAGATTAGCAATGTATGTGAAGTATTATTTATTGAGTGAGTTCAGTATCTCAACTAGAATAGTTATGAACTTCTGTTCATACAGACAGATCTTAAATTATCTAAATAAATAACTGGCACATCTTATATCACAGGTGATTATGAAAAAGCAATTATATTGAAGTGAATGGATGTCAGACAGTTTGTGAAGAATTATTTTGTTTTATTGTAATAATTAAAACTGATTGATTATGTTTTATTGTGTTATTAATAGAGACGCACCGAGTACTACTTTTACAGAGTAAGCGAGTACCGAGTAAGCTCGGTTCAAAGTTCCTCAAACCAAGTAGGTACTTGGCAAGTTATTTTCAGCTTTGGGACACAAATCAAATAATCTAAAACATATAAGGTATGTAAACTGATGAGCAATGGTAGGTCAGTGGATAAGAAGGCGCCTTTTATATGGGGTTCGTGGTTTGAATACAAGGATGTACCTCTCTGGATTTATCAAACCTGTGTGCACATTTCTACTAATCTGTGTAATTAATTACGTTATATGAGATCACAATGAATGAGACTATAATTAAAATTGATATGCATATGACCCCCAAAATATGGTTAAACAAACATGCCAGTGACAAACTAGGTGATATGTGATAAGAAATTTATAATACATACATACAAGATATATCTATTTAGTTTTTTAAATCAGCTATCAAAAATAATATCGGGAATTGAAAGGCATGTTAAAATAAGTATGCAATTTTTATTAATCACTAAATGCAACAAATTAGTTTAGGAGTTGCTGTCATCATACAGTTTCATCTGTGACTGATGTAACAACTTATACAGCTAAGTCAGTATCAAGTCTTATGAACTATTGTAATAAGGCATTTTTTAAGATAAAAACACTCTCTTCCATATCAAACTATTTGTCTCTCTTAACAAATATATGACAAAAATTTACAGTGACAACTTACTTAGTCTTTTTAATTTTAAAATCTGAGATAAATATATTGCTTTTTCTATATGTGCATATTTTATACTAAAATAATATTTCTAAGGGTCAATCTACAATGTCATGCTAAAATATACTTTCATATTTGAATTCTGGCATATTGACCTTGTCTTGATGTTTTTCAGCACTAACACTGTAAATATTGCCCTACTAGTTGCTTAGTAATTGCTTTCTTATTTCAAAGAGCAGCCCAAGAATTGACAATTTTAAAATACAATAATACATATGTATGATAAATGCTAAGGATTCTGCATTAATCAATCACCACATCAATGAGGGTTGGTCATTTTCAGCACTTTGGAGAGGATATCAAATGATAATAATAACATACACAATTATTGGGTAATCATCATTGTTAGGTGACAGGTATTAATAAGTAGGATGCTGAAAAAGCAATGGCAAGACACCAATATCTTACAAAGAAGCCTATTTGCATTTTAACATATTATGTTATTTTTTTATTACACAACACATTATTTTCCTATCTTCAATATTTATTGAAATGGTGATTGATATTTTTTGTTCCCTTTAAAACATTTTTACCAAATGCAATGTAATAAAACTTTAAAAACCATAAAAATATGTAAAAATAAATATTTACAAATTAATCTTGCATTATGAAAAGTAAACAATCGTCCTTCACGCATCTGGCAAAGACATTATTTGAGATCATAATAAATACAGGAAAACTTTTATACACAAAGTGTACTTATTATATTTTGCTACAACTTTTTGGTGGTTTTGTGCTTGTCATTGAAAAACAAATAGGTAGGTAATTAGTAGGTACTAAAGGAATGTTAATTTGTATCATTTAAATAACACTAAATTATGTTTTAACGGCAAATACATGGTGCGCCTGTGTGTTTAGAAATATTTTTGTGCAGTTTAGAAACTAAAAGTGAAAGTTGTACTTACTTGATTTATTATTTTTTTATTATTCTGGCACTCTAAGATTCTATGCTATTCATAATATTAATTAATATTTAATCCAATGAACAGGAGTCACAATAATTATGTATTTTTATTGTTTGTATCGTAGGCCACACTTTGTTTCTTGATATCATATTAACTGACAAGGAAACCATTATCAAACACCAAATTACTTACTGGTATGCCAATTTCATGTGACTGATGTGTGTGTGTGTGATGTGATTTTGTTTTACTAATGAGATTCTAGTGAAAGTAAGTTATTCAATTGTGATATTACAGTCATATGCATAGGTACATAAAAATCACTAACTGCTACATGTAATATAGTTCAGATTCTTTCTTAATACTTTATGGAGAATGATTCGAATGACATAAACCATCAAAAGATTTTAATATAATATCTATTCTTGCCTTTTATCAAATTATACTTATACAGTGTCTTATTTCTTACACCAGAACAATCAGTATTAAGTACATTCAAACTGAACAGATTTACTTAACAATTTAACATTAACATTTATGTTTTATAGATTTCGGAAAACTCAATTCTTATTGTTGAATAATGCATTTTCTAATCAAAAGCTACCAGATTGACGCACCTCATAAAAAAAAAAAACACAGTTACTATTACTCCTAGTTAAAATAATACAAGATTTTTATAATTGACTCTTTTAAGAAACGTCAAATAAACTACACGAATCCAAATGAATTCGGAACTATGAAGTTTGAATAAGCGAGTTTTATGAAACTTCAGTAACTACACGAAAGCGTCAAGACTACCTACGGTAAGATATGATTCGAAATCACTCATTTATTTACTCATCACTAGATTCCGACCGAAGTCGATCAATTTCACTAAAGAGTCGGTCCCGACAAAGGCCGGGTCCGTTCGAACGTCTCGCACCGCTCGCACAAGTTTCATCAGGCTGCTCGACGCGTATTGATTCGCTCCGAGTGACGTCGGAGAACGTCGGGATTAGCGAAAATGTTTAATTTCCGATCGGAGCCGACACCGGAGCGGGCTGGTGGAAGGTTTAGCGGAGCTGGTCCACGCTGCGGCCCTTGTGCAGCTGCAGGCTGAGGTCGTGCGGCTCGAGCGTGATGTAGTTCACACGCGCGGCTCGCGCGGTGCGGACGCGAGCTGGTCCACGCTGCGGCCCTTGTGCAGCTGCAGGCTGAGGTCGTGCGGCTCGAGCGTGATGTAGTTCACACGCGCGGCTCGCGCGGTGCGGACGCGAGCTGGTCCACGCTGCGGCCCTTGTGCAGCTGCAGGCTGAGGTCGTGCGGCTCGAGCGTGATGTAGTTCACACGCGCGGCTCGCGCGGTGCGGACGCGAGCTGGTCCACGCTGCGGCCCTTGTGCAGCTGCAGGCTGAGGTCGTGCGGCTCGAGCGTGATGTAGTTCACACGCGCGGCTCGCGCGGTGCGGACGCGAGCTGGTCCACGCTGCGGCCCTTGTGCAGCTGCAGGCTGAGGTCGTGCGGCTCGAGCGTGATTTAGTTCACACGCGCGGCTCGCGCGGTGCGGACGCGAGCTGGTCCACGCTGCGGCCCTTGTGCAGCTGCAGGCTGAGGTCGTGCGGCTCGAGCGTGATGTAGTTCACACGCGCGGCTCGCGCGGTGCGGACGCGAGCTGGTCCACGCTGCGGCCCTTGTGCAGCTGCAGGCTGAGGTCGTGCGGCTCGAGCGTGATGTGGTGCGAGGAGGTGCGCTTGTGGCGCGCGTCGGGCGGCTTGAGGTCCTTGGAGCCGGTGCGGCGGTGGCGCAGCTGCCCGCCCTCGATGAGCCGCTTGCTCTCCTCGTCGCCGCACTTGGTGAGCGGCAGCACCGTCAGGTCCAGGCTCTCCATGCTGCGCAGCGCCAGCTGCTTCAGCTGGTCGAGGCTGAGGTCGCGCGAGTCGGACCGCGAGTGAACCTGCAACGATGCGATTATTCAGTGAATGTGAAGAGCGAGATACGTTGCTCGTGATAGTTAAAACACATCTATGTCCCTTTTAATCACTTGACATGTGCAAAGTTATTTCATGTCTGACACGTAGATATGGAACAAGAAAAGGCGCGGTTTAAACGGAATGTGCCATTTTCGGAAAAAACTTCACAGAGTGTGAAATAGATCCAACCCTGACACAGCTTTAATGCATCTGTAATGCACCATAAGGGTGCGGTAGAGAAAGAACGTCACCCCAGTGCTAACGGCTTCGCGCGGTTTTTCATGTATGGCTTTCTATGCAAAGGCTCAGTCTGGTTAGGGTGCTATGTCTATGCACGTATACGCTAGAATAAAAAGAAAAATTGGACCGTACAGATTTTAGACTTCGTGCCACCAAAGATGTCCCTTAATAGGAGCCACTTCAATTATTTCTGACTAAACTTCTGTGTTATGTTGTGGGACTATTTTGGTGGCGCGGACTTAACAGACTATAACTTGACGATGCAAGCAATAGCTCAGTGAAGAACGCGCCTTCCATACGAGGGGTCATGGTTCATTGGCAGTCGCTTCATTGTGATTGCCACACATCCCAAATCCTAGATAATCAAGCATAGCCCAGGCTCCAAAGCGACACCTAAGGGCGCAAATGCGAATTATACGCTAAGATGAGTGAGTAGGAGTATATGTTAACCATGACGAACGACCCTATTTAGCCGCAATGGACAACATTTCATATTTTTGACATGTCCATATTGTTTTTTTATATGAAAATAGACATAAAATTAACAGACTCATATTTTTTCTTTTTTCAAAATTTGTCCATTTTCATGCATAAAATAATTATTGAAATTCTTTATATTCTAAATAGACGTAAGCGCCAAATGACGTCATCGGACGGCTGAATACAGCGATATTCCTTTGCTTATCATTGTTTTAATAAAAAAAAGTTACTACTGTCAAAGGTAAATAATACTAGTGTCAACATTGTCAACGTCATTCATTCATTCAACGTTGACAAGTTGACTTTTTTTTTGACAGTTGCATGTCATGGGTTTGGCATTTCGTAAATTTAAAACTATAATGTGCTAAGCAAAGAAATATTTTACATTCTGCCGTCCGATGACGTCATCTTACGTTTTTTAGTTTTTAATTTTTTTCTCAGTAAATAAGCAATATAAAAAATGAATAAATATATATTCGAGCAGCGGAAAAGTAAATAAAGAATTGGTATTTTTTGTTTCAGAGCTTAGCAATTTTGAAATGTTGTCCATTGCTATATCCATGCAATTAAAAATTTTATTGCTATTCCAGAACAAATTAGTCACCTCTAAAACAGTCAGCATTGCAAAAATGGCATTGTGGAATGCTTCTACACAATTACTGATTTTTTGAATAGACCAAAATCGTGAGTAGGTAGTACTTAAATATTTATATAATAAACTGATATTTAATTTAAATAATAATTATGTAATAATTAAAATTGTGCGTAATTCTAATGTACTACCTGTGCGGATAAAGAATACTCGCTGCGAGTATAGACGCAAATAGTGTGCGAGCGAGAAGTGAATAGATGCGCCGCCATTTCTGATCCCATTCTTTATCCGCACAGGTTGTAATAGGTAATGTGTCATAATAGAGATTGGTCTTTGTAGGCTATAATTTCCTTTAAATTTGCATGTCTTATATTATGACAAAACGTGCTGTATTTTTATACCTGTCATTCCAACTTTTTCATCATGTTTTACGCAAATAAATTTAATTCATTCATTGATTCACTGCTGCTCACCTTGAAGTCGCGCGAGTCGCTGCGCGAGTGCGCGTGCGCGTGCGCGTGCGCGGGCTCGTCGAGCGAGCGCTGGCGCGCGCGCGGCTCGAGCTGGATGGTCTTGGAGTCGTTGCGCAGGTGCCGCGACGCGACCAGCACGCGCGAGTTGCGCCCGCTCGACCGCGTTTGCGAGTCCTGTGGGGGCGCGACAGATTTTAATTTATGTGCTCAATTTTAACTTTTTACCTGACTTCAGTAAAAACCGGCCAAGTGCGAGTCGGACTCGCCCATGAAGGGTTCCGTAGCAGCAAGTAAGATATATGGAAGGTAAATTGCGGTTTACGGTTATAATGTATTAAAAAAAAACTACTCACTATATTTAGTTTAAACTAATTTTCGTTATAATAAAAGTAAGAGGGGGAAGAGACTCACACAATTTAACAATTTGGGAGCGTCTCTTGCGCAAAGTATTGTGTTTAGAAAGACTGATTTTAAAAACCTCAACATCATTTTTAAAGACTTATCCATAGATACTCCACACGTATAGGTTTGATAAAAAAAATATTTGTGTTTCAGTTTCAAGTATGGTTTATGTAAAAATCGTAATGCGGTTAACAAAATACATCTATTTACCAAGTTTCAATAGTTTAGTTCTAATAGTTTCGGAGAAAAGTGGCTGTGACATACGGACGGACACACTGACGGACAGACATGACGAATCTATCCTTATAGATTCGTCATGTCCTGTGTTTCCGTTCCGTTTTTTGCCATTTAGCTACGGAACCCTAACAAAAAGGAGGGTTAGGATTTTAACCTAAACATGACGTCACGTCAAATTGACTATAGCGTCCTTTAGGACTTAAAAGACGGTATCGTGTCATGTGGAATATCAAATCAAGTTTTGTTTGCACATTTCAAATCTGTAAAAAAATATTCAAAAAACTCTAAGATAAGTTGTTAGGTATGCTAGTAGGGCGGCACGAGTAAAACACAAGCTAGCTAGCAACGCACTGACGCTTTATTCTCGCGCGGGGGCGCGCTAGCCGGGACGCAGCCCGTGCACACACGCGTCGAGGGGCGGGGAGTGCCTGGTGCGGGGACGCAGCCACACGCACGCAAACATGCATACTCTACATAAGTTAAATGGACAACATTTCATATTTTTAACATGTCCATATTGTTTTTTTTATATGAAAATAGACATAAAATGAACAGACCCATATTTTTTCTTTTTTCAAAATTTGTCTATTGTCATGCATAAAATAATTATTGAAATTCTTTTTATTCTAAATAGACGTAAGCGCCAAATGACGTCATCGGATGGCTGAATACAGCGATATTCCTTTGCTTATCATTGTTTTAATAAAAAAAAAGGTAATACTGTCAAAGGTAAATAATACTAGTGTCAACATTGTCAACGTCATTCATACATTCAACGTTGACAAGTTGTCTTTTTTTTTTGACATTTGCATGCCATGGGTTTGGCATTTCGTAAATTTAAAACTATAATGTGCTAAGCAAAGAAATATTTTACATTCTGCCGTCCGATGACGTCATCTTACGTTTTTTAGTTTTTAATTTTTTTCTCAATAAATAAGCAATATAAATAATTTATAAATATATATTCGAGCAGCGGAAAAGTAAACAAAGAATTGGTATTTTTTGTTTCAGAGCTTAGCAATTTTGAAATGTTGTCCATTAAAATAAAGTTTGAAAACTAAAACTTAATTTCTCCAAAATACGTAAAAAAACAAAATGCGTCTCACCTGCGAGTACTCGGAGTCGGTGCGCTGCAGCTTGTGGCGGCAGTCGGCGCCGAGCGCGGGCTCCAGCGGCGTGGTGGTGGCGGAGCTGGGCCCCGACGTCACGGCTGACCGGAACCCGCTTGCGTTGTCCGCCGACGGCAGCTCCTCGAACACTGAAACAATACGGTACTTGACTATTTTTTTTTGTTTTTGTAATCAAAAGACCTCTCAATGATAGAAACATCGTTGAAAGAACCGCTTGATTCTCATTTAAACTACCTGTGATATCACAACTTTAAAATCACATTATTTCGGGCAAACCCAAAACCATAGGCTACTAAGATGTGACGTCACACGTATTTTGTATGCATTTAATTTGATTTTTGTGTGGTAGCTATATCAAATGTTTCGTTTATGTCAATGGTTCTATTATAATAGGTGGTGCAAATTGTATGGGTTATTCAATGGTATAATATATTTTTAATAATTTCATACTTTTAAAATGGACTTGCCCATGAATCTTTGAATGACCATAAAACCGGCCAGACGTTATATTTTTAAATGAGAATTTTTGCTATTATCACATACTATTTACCAATATTTTGATAAAATATTTATATTTTGTAAAATCTTGAGCTTAGTGAAATACTACCCTATTTGTTGTTGTGAAATGTCTTGGCGCCTTCAAGGGCATTACTGCCAAGGTGTTCCTGGCCTGTCGTAAGAGGCGACTATTTGGGCCTTCTGAGTACGTGAGCGTACTGAGTGTCTGGTAATAGACTTTAGGTGAAGGGGCGGGAGGGAAAGGTTGCTAGCTAAACACCTCAGGGAGGACTTGTAATATTACGTCAGTAATTAGGCAATTGGGGATCACGGGGGTGGAAGAGTGATAGCTCACCACTAGCTAGGAGGACCTGTACTATTGGGTAATTATAGTCTATATGGACCTTGTGTCTACGAGATACCAATTTAATCCAGCGCGGGAGCGTCACAACCCGCGCCTGCGATTGGGTAATTTGGTGAAGGCTGGTTAAACAATGGTATATTGAGCTCACGCTTACGCAATATTATGTAATCCGTTATTTCACTGCCACGACAATTACGCACTACCATTGTGAGATAGTAAATAAGACTTGAAATGTGGACTTTATTGACAGAAACTAGGAAGTTATCTTTCTACAGTGAACACAAGTATAATCTCAAAATATTGGCCTCTGAATTGATAATGTGTCATTTTCAGGCTATATGAATAGGTAAGGAACAAAACTTACATTTATCGAGACTTATAATGGAGCCAGCGATGTCCTTGTGCGGGTCGAGCGGCGGCGAGGTCTCGAGGTTGCGGCGCCGGCGCACCAGCCACCAGTCCGCCAGGAAGATGCCCAGCGCCACTATCTTTATGCCTCCGCAGAGACCCACGTATCTGTAAACATGCTCACCATTTTATACAGGGTAGAAAATACTGGAAAATAAAGCTGCAAAATTCAGTTTCTTTTCATTTCACTTGTATTACCCGGGAAACGAACCCGAAAAAATAAAACAAAGATTAAGATTGGCCTATGACGAATACGTTATTTCTGTCCTCTACCCAAAGGTTGTCTGGAAGAAATCGTTACAAGCGATAAGACCGCCTTATTGTACTGTCTGTTGTTTTGTATCATACTTTTATTTTGTTTTTGTGCAATAAAGAATATCTATCTATTGGCCAATTTTTTTTCCACCAGTCGATCCTGTCATCATTAATTTTTTTTTCTAAGAAACCATAGACCTTACACTCGTCTGTACGCTTTGTTCCCTCTTTGAGAGTTAAGAACAAAATATCTAGAGTTTGCAGGACAAAAGAAGCCTGGAGTGACTCACCATCTCTAACGCAAAAAGGGCGCATTGATTGAAGAATATTGTTTGCAAAATCCTCACGATAGACTTAAGCTTGAAAGGAGGTCCAACTTCAAATTGTCATTGTGACATATAACCTTCAAAAATAGGTAACCAATCACCTTGGCCCTCAATCCTAGTACGCCATCTAGCGGATTTTGCCACCCAGTCCCCATTGCATGTTGAAGGTACACAGGTAAAAGTGGTGTCCAACCTAAATCGGAATTGTTCGATGTCGTAGAGCAGACAGCGACCACCCTTCTCCCCGTTGCAGGACTGCTTCCACAGCAGGCACGTGGAGTCGATGAGGTTGCCGAACACGATTGGCGCCGGTATGTAGCCGAACAGGCGGAATATCACGAACTGCATGCCGAGCGCGAACGATCGCTCCTCTTCACTCACCGATCTGAAACAATAGCCGGTGTTAATAACTGAAGATTAAACGATATTGGTGACGAAATATTTAAAGCGATATATTAAGAGAGCGGAAACGAAAACATCGTGTGCCTTCAATTAAATATCAAAATTCTACGAAAGATTCCACGAATCCGTGCGTAAATATTGCGAGCACTTAATTTTTATAATATTTTACAATGAAGTTTATAAGTAACGTTTTGTCATAAAGCATTTTCCAAGGTTGCCAATCTTTAACTAATGCCGATTTTAATGAATGTTTCTGCGATTGGGCTATTGCCAGAATAGCGATGGGTAGAATTAATTTGTGTCCAAATGTAGAAAATTCATAAAAGCTTAAAAACGTTAATAAACCTTGAAGATCTTATGCCAATTTTAAAGTCTCGGCTACTGGGTTTAAGTGATGACTGTAAACGTGATGGGCTTCGGTAACGGTATATCAGAAGGACTGCCTCGGTGGCAGAGTAGTTAGTGAGTCGCACTTTAAAGCGACGGCTGCACTTGGGGTCCCGGGTTCGATCCCCGGGTTGGGCCCAAAATTTGTACCCGAGTGTTTCTGTTAAGAAATTCTTAGTGTCAACCCGGAGTCTGGAATTTGGCGATCCTGTACCACCGTGCCTAGGAAAGCACGTTAAGCCTCTTCGGTCGTGTAACACTGGTGTCCCATCGAAATATGAGGGTAAGAGAATAGAGAGTACACTGGTGTCTGCGCAAACACTTGTGCACTATAATATGTCCTGCGTCGATGGCCGATCTCTGAGATTGGCCGCCATGACTGAAATATCGGTTTGGAGGACATTATTATTATTATTATCAGAAGGTCTACTTTGCCGTCTTAAAATATAAAATTATTGGAACTCATCATCATCATATCAGCTCACATCCACCCACTGCTGAGTATAGGCCTCTTCTTTATCACGCCATTCCCTTCGGTCCCTTGCCAGCCTTATCCATTATTCCCACTACCGTCACAATATAGTCAGGTCCATCGGTCTACCCACAGGAATAGAGGAGGAGGATAGTAGACGTTGGCACGCGACTGTGTGAGCTAAAGTGGAGATAGGCAGGACACCTGGCAAGGCGTAAAAATTATAGGTGGAATATAAAGCTTACCAAATGGCAGCCAAGAATAGGGTATTGGACTAAGCTCGAGATTTTACAATATAAATATTTTTATCAAAATATAGGTAAAATATGTGCCAATAGCAAA
This sequence comes from Marasmia exigua, assembly GCA_019059595.1. Classification (NCBI taxonomy): domain Eukaryota; kingdom Metazoa; phylum Arthropoda; class Insecta; order Lepidoptera; family Crambidae; genus Marasmia; species Marasmia exigua. The sequence goes on from CM032463.1 coordinate 19,162,859, forward strand.
CATTCTCAATTAAAAATATTACGTCTAGCAGGTTTTATGGTCATTCAAAGATTCATGGGAAAGTCCATTTTAAAAGTATGAAATTAAAAAAAAAACTATTGAATAACCCATACAATTTGCACCAACTAATTAGAACTATTGACATAAACGAAACATTTGATATAGCTACCATACAAAATTCAAATGAAATGCATGCAAAATACTTGTTTGTGATGTCACATCTCAGTAGCCATTCGTATGGAGCGTTTTGGGTTTGCCCAAAATAATGTGATTTTAAAGTTGTGATATCTCAGGTAGTTTAAATGAGAATCAAGCGGTTCTTTCAACGATGTTTCTATCATTGAGAGGTCTTTTGATAACAAAAAAAATATGTCAAATACCGTATTGAAACTCACCTGAGCACAATCATGAGCAGCGGCATCTGCGTGATCGCGACGACGAAGGTCATGAAGAACAGCAGCACGAGGAAGGGGAAGATGGTGGTGCAGGGCGGGTTGCAGGCGCCGGCCGTGGCCACGGGCACCACGGTCACGTCGCCGCTGAACTCGCGCGCGCCCGACGCCGTCAGCGCCGACGCCGACGCGCCCGACACCACCGCGCCCACCCCGCCCATGTCGCGGTTCTCGTGCACACCTACACGATACATTATAAGTCAATCAATGATGGAATTTTGTGGATTTAGGTATTTTAACTCTACCTTGCATGTACATAATGGAGGTAAGCGTCTTTGTGAAAATGCATCCGCAGTTATTTACCAAGGCTAAAGATAAATATCCAAGGAATTCACGTAATCCAGATAGATTGGTTTTCAACTCTGTACCAAGGACTACCTTGTTTAAAAAAAAATTGTTATGCAATGTGTATAACGATTTATAATCATTTGCCAACTCATATAAAACATTTAACTTTGTATCAATTTAAAAAGCACCTCAAAGAGTGGCTTATTAAAAAGTCCTACTACGCAATTAATGACTTCTTAAATGATAAATTTAGCACTATAATTTAATTTGAATTTAATGAATTGTAGTAATGTACCTATAATTTAAATTTGATTCAACGTATGTATAAATAAAATGCATGCCCTTTTATGTAATATTTCACATACCACTAAGTGGTTAAATAGACGGATATTATTGTTACCATGCCATCTCATGTACTCTGTTTTTTGTGAAATAAATTATCATTATCATTATGGTTTTCGAGAGTGAAAAAGGGTTCTTTTTTTTCTTTTTCTCTGCGTAAGAATGTATAAAATTATTGTATTGCGCCTTGGTCTTGGTTGTGAGCTTAGACAATTTGACACGGGACGTGGAATGTGGACGATTTCCCCTCTGCCAAAGTACACGATCAACGTAATTCAACGTACGGGTATTTTTTTAAAATCGCCATTTCGAATTCGTATCTGTCGCTGAGCGGAACTCGTCATAATGGTTGTTTTGCACTTTTTACTTGCGGACGACGATCAGAAAAATCTACTATATCTATCTTATCACGCATAAGTATTTTTTTAATAAAGTAAACGGTATTTCACAGAATAATAACATTTAACATCTACAAATTTTGCGACAGATATAACTCCAAAAGACAATAGGCGATATCGCGGTACGTTGACAAGATTTTTCACGATCTTGATTAGTGTTGTGACAATGATAGATAGAATGAATAATTAATGTCTCACTATTTGACTTTTGTATGTTACTACCTGAGCAGATGGGCTTTTCTTTTTACTCGACTGTACTTTAGGAGGTAAAATAGAAATTGAAAGAAAAGAGACAAAATGACAAATGCATTGAAAAGATACTGGTCGTGGCGAGAACTATTAAGTTAATTCGATTAAAATTGGTTACAAAACGAGAATCGATACCGCTAAGTATCGATTTCTAAGGGTACTAGTAGTACTAAACTATTAACATATTATGTTAAAAAGGACAACGAAAAGGAGGATAATTGGAATAGACTATAGAGTCCGCGCTACCAAAGAAGAAAGTTTGAAGAACATTCAAATTTGAGCTTCAAATTTTAATTTCGTAATTTTCTGCGAGCGTTTTTTCGTGGCGCGTACTATACATATTTCTACGCTATAGGATTATACAATCCTCAAAAGTCTTGCCCTGTACGTGGTTCTTGTGGTACTCACAAGCGCAGTTGGTGAAGTTGTATCGGGAGGAGAAGGCGGCGCAGCCGGCGTGGCAGGGCGAGAAGTACGTTAGGCCGTTGTTGCCGCACACCGGCTCCATGTCCGTCTCCGTGCACAGGCAGTTGAAGTTACACGCCGCCGTCAGGTTCACCTTGAACGGCTCGAGGTTGCTGCAAAGTTTTATTGCGGATTTATTACCGTACCTACCTAAAAATTATCCTTTTTTAAACATGACTTCACCTCATCAACTAATAACTAACCTCAAAAATGCCACTCAAAGTCTCTTAAGAGTAATTCTACGCCTAAGTAAAGAGTCACTTAGGCGTAGATTACCTAGACTCTTTTTCTTCGAACAAAAAGCAAACAAGAGTTGTCGGAAAGCACTTAGCAACACATAGAATGTGGTGCACTGTTAGGCTGGGATCTATGTATATTACTTTGACTTAACAAGACGTACAACCAGTGTGAGTCAAAGTAGGCCATATTCAACTATCTTCATCCTCAATAGAGAACAAAACAATTCCATAATGTAGTTGGTAACTACAAGCATGGTCAGTCTGCAAAATTCCCGGGAACTTCTTTGTTTCTGGGCGGTAGTTTTTTAGAAATCAGACCCATAACGTACAAATAGAACCAAAGAAAGCCTAAATGCGGAGAAAGGGATATAAAGTTGCAAAAAATTGCTATACCCAAAAGTTCATATGATATAGACTATACCTGCTATTGGTGTAAGGAATGGTAGTGCCGGCCATCTTGACGTTGTCGCAGCCGAGGAAGAACAGCAGCGCGTAGCAGGACAGGCAGATGGTGTTGGAGATGAGCACGAACTGCACGGCGCCCTTGGGCCGCAGCTCCAGCCGCTTCAGCAGGCAGCCGCCCATGAATATGCCGATGCACGCGCCTGGGATTGCTATGGAGCCTGAAAAAAAAACATTTAGACTTCAGATACTTTATTCTACACGGTCTGGTCCTACTGTTAAATTGATGCGAGCGTAGGTCACATGACAGTAGTTTCATTGTAAAGACCAGAGTCCCCAAATTCTGAATCATGGTCTAATAAGCATACTCCGGGCACCAGAGCGACAGCTTTGGACGCAACAGCGAATAGCACGCTAAGATGAGAATACTTTATCCTAGACGGCATCTTGGATAACCCATACGGCCCTTGGCCAGTTGGGCGTCTACTCTATTGCTGACGAGATATAGTGACCGCGGACTTATAAGAATTAGAGGCAGGAGATTGGCATCAAGTTCCACAATACCGGATGAAATGGCATAACAGCGCTGAGCCATCAAAAAAGTAAGATTTTCTGAAACATGGGTATTTGTTGGAATTCATGTCTCTCGATATTCTAATTTACGATCAGTTCAATGTTGGAATCGCACTCTATTTCGAATACTCAAGCACTGGGGTTCAATTGAATAGAGTGTGGTCGTGTCAGTTTTAAAACCTACATAAGAAGGTAAAGAAGGGCCTCGAACGTAAATAGAGCAGCGCATTAGCAAATGGTTAATTTCATGTCATGACTTTATTTAGGTAGAAAAACCACTGATTTCCATCAAAAGCCTGTGGCCATGGACTCCTTCCAACATGGGCGAACGCTCTGGCCGCTTTCCAGTACTTGGAAGCAAGTAAAAGTGCATTGCGCAACGCGGTACCGCAATGGAACGTATGCGTAGTAAGTATTTGCGGAATTTATTTAATACTAGAATATATGCCAATAATGCCAACAACGATATAAGAATGGTCCTCAATTACACGTGGCAATATTTATCTTAAGGATCAGAATAAAGCAAATGAGTAGATACATACAGTCGCACATCAAGTTACTAGTTACTCAAGTTCTTAGTTACTCAATTGATATTGAACCAAACGTCTTTGACATTATGGCAAGAACCGATTTAAGAAACTTGACAGATGTGTATTGATAAGCGGTTCTCCCTACCTACAGACCGATCGCGGTTATTTGGCACGTGGCAAAAGTCGGAACTAATGCTGTTTACACATTTTCGCATTGAAAATACGTTTTACAACGCTCCTTCTCAATATAACTGAAGTGCCTTCTGATCGTGGTCGCACTGTAACTGCCATCTTTATAAATATAGGATCCTAAAGGAAAATTCAAAGAGTCCCATCTTGCCGGTTATTACCTATCTAGGACATCCTGGATAGATTTTTTTGGGTTCTTCTAAATGCCACTCCGGAAAGTCTCAATATTGATTTCACGCAGAGCTTTTCCCATCGCCTTATCAAAAAAAAAAATCGGGCTACTTTTCAAAGTTTCATGTGCTTAAAACTACAGGTAAGTAGTAGAACAATAGGTACTTCGAATTTCCAGCACTAGACTGACCTGTGAAAACGCTGGCCTGACTCTTGCCGAGGCTGAACTGCGTCTCGAGGTACTTGGGCAGGAACACGACGAACCCAGAAACGATCATGAGCTCCATGCACGCGCCGAGGCAAGTCACCACGTATACGGGATTCTTCAGGAGCCGCCACATAGACACTGGTATATCTGGAATTGTAAAGAGTCAATCGTGAATATATCAAACATAAATTAGGAACATACATACTACCAACCTATATTTGCAGAGAATTCAGGTTGGATGATGGTGGTTTAAAAGTCAAAAGATAAGTCGTTAAAATCGAATGCCACCTTCATTTTTCTTTTATGTGATAGGTGGTAGACGAGCAGACGGATTACCTGATGGTAAGCGATTGCTGCCGTCCTTAGACACTCGCGACACCAGTGGAGTCACAAGTGCGCTGCTAACCTTCAAACCCGCCTTTCCCCGGATTAGGCATCCGGTACCCTCACTCACGCAGCGAAACACAGCACAGTGTTACTTCACGCCGGTTTTCTGTGAGTGCGTGGTATTACTCCGGTCGAGTCGGCCCATTCATGCCGAAGCGTGACTCTCCCACGGTCATGTATTTATAAATCTAAATAGCTTTGCCCAGTTTAGTTAATTATCTTAACACTGATATGTAATGCAATGCAATTTGGTTTGTATTAAACCAACTTTAATATTAGCTTCTACTTTCTTATGGGAAAGGAAACATGACGATCTTAGAAAAAGTGTATTGAAGTTTGTACCTTTTATGTCTTTCCCATATCCAGTGTCTTTTATATCAGACTGTGGCTTAGGAGGTTTGGCAGTAGAAGAGCCGCTGGCAGCCGCTGCCTTCTCCACGAGCCTGATCTTCTCCTTTTCCCTTACGAGCACCTTGGGGAACGAGAAGAAGGGAATCGCGACCAGGATCAGAAGCAGCCCGCATAGGAGAAAGCCTCCCCACCACATGCCGACCCATCGATGGTCTCCCGGATCTGAAATTAAAAAAAAAAAACAATATATTACATAAATACAACAGCATCTCAAACATTGGATCAATTGGATTTGATTCCGTGCGTAGCCCTAAGTAATTCAAGAAATGTTTGTCCAAGGTGGGAATGGAGCCTACGGCCTTTCGTAAAGTTTAGGACTAGTATTTTTATCCTTGAGTTTAACGCAATATTAAACTTAAGTTTATTCCAATCTTCCTTTTCAATTGACATTAATAAGTACTTTATTTAGGATAATGTTCTACAGAGCATTGTTGAAGAATGCAATTTTCGCATTGCCATTACCATAAAGGTAACAAATACATACCTACGTAGCGTTTTATGCCTTATTGCGTGGCTACTGAAGAATATTAAAAATGAATGAAGCCTCCACTACTGCACTTTGAGCAATTGGAACTCTTTCAAATGATTCTGGCAAAAGAATAAAAATAACATTTAATACAAAACAGAATTATCTAAGTACTCTCTTGCCAAAAGTGCTAAAACTGGAGATTATTCGGATAGGACTTCATCACGATTTTAAAGTGCCTATGTTTTCATTTCACTATCTGTAAGCATCGTTCTATTTTGTTAGTTCATTTAGCAGACTCATGTTTATTCGATATAATTAGTTTAATCTAGAACACTAAATAACACACTTAAAATTTCATCTCATGTTCAGGCGGGCTGTCGATAGTCTCATCAATATTGTAGGTATATTTACAATATCCAGCTCATGTCGAATCAAACACTTTCAAATTTCGTCGGCTCAGTAACGCGTTCAGTGGTCTAATTGGTAGAACATCCACCCGGGTTGTGGTAGGTGTGGGTCCCGCCTCAACATGAGATGATTTTTTTATGTATGTTATTTACTTAAGAATAAATTGCAAAAGACTGCTATAAAAATATCAACAGTTGATATTTAATTCAATAAGTGCATTATATGTATAGTTACTACATAATGCGCTTATTGAATTAAATTAGAATGCTAATCTTACCTATAGAAATGATTTGTCCTGAGAAAGAGTCCATGTGGAAGGACAGTAGGTAAGCGCCGAGCAGGAAGCCGAGCACCGGCCCGAATGCCGCCATACTGTACATACAACCTGAAAATAATACGCATTATTGCAGATTTTGTCTTCTTCAGCAAGGACAGAGATGGGTTCATCCATACATAAGTACTGTCTGTTTTAAACTATTATAGGTCGGTTCACGAAAGATGACCACAAATGGCCAGCGTTTATGCACGTAATCTCATGAAGTAAAGACTTAAGACAAGAAACATTTTCAATTAAACATAGAATGTGTTTAGTCTAAGACCTTATAATGTATCAAATTGGGAATGAGCCATTTCTTCATGAGATTACATGCGTAGACGGTCGTCATTTGTGGTCATATTTCGTGAATCGACCTGTACAGTATTTACTGTATTCGTACTTAGATATGTATTCCCAAAAAAATGTTAAGGTGACGGGTAGGGCGCACTAGCGACGCCAATTAATTTAAATTGTTAGCAACTAATATATCTTTTTGACAATTTCTAAGCTGCAGCCTCTCGGAAAGCACTTATACTATTTATTTGATACTTATACTTAAGTTTTGGGTCTGCTTTTGTACTAGAAATTTGAATTACCGCCATAAACGGCCACTTATGGCAGATCAATAAATAGTATAAATGTTTCCTAAGTAAAGTACCTATCAGCCTTATTATACCTACTGTCCCACTGCATACAAAGGTCTGCATCTTTGAAAAATGTAGCGTATCCAGGACATCTGACCTGGGACAAGAATCTTGGTTTGTTTAATTAATGATTTGATGACTCATGAGAACATAATAAGATTTTACACATGTATCATATGATATTTTTTTTTTATACGATAGGTGGCAGCCGAGCAAATGGATCACCTTATGGTAAGCGATTGTCGCCGCCCATGGACACCCGCGATACCAGTGGAGTCGCAAGTGCGCTGCCAACCTTTAATCCCCCCTTTCCCCCGGATTGGGCCTCCAGTACCCTCACTCACGCAGCGAAACACAGCACAGTGCTGCTTCACGCTGGTTTTCTGTGAGGCCGTATTATACATATAATGAGAATCTAGATTACCTAGACCTACTACGTTTTAGCGATGGTGGTAATTAGAAGGGACTTTAAGAGACGAATACTATTTTATCATCATATATCACACATGAAGAGCGTATACCCGCCTATATTAATAACTTATCAGACCCTTATATCGTAATTGAACACGTGTAACCTAGTTCGTATTTTACTGTAGACACATTCCATTACAGTCAATATTTAAAATAATTGTACTATGTACACTACATTAGTGAATACATGAATTTTACACGAAACAGTCTATCAAAAAATATCCTTTGGACTAAAAATTTTTAACACAATAGTTTGTAAAATTTGTCTCGATAAGCCGTTTTGATATTATCAATAAAACCATTTGATTGAAGCTATCACGGTTAGGATATTTTGTATGCAAAATTATTTTTACGAGTAGATTTGCGGGCTTATCCAAACTAAGTTAGCTCGCGGTGTTCAATTCCTACCATCTAAAATTATATTACAGAGTAGAATGCCAACTGAACTAGTAGCTAGAACAGTATAGTATATGCAAAGATATTATGTATAGGTACTCAAAAATGTCCTATACATTTTCTGCATCGAGGTTAAACATAAGGCAATGAAACAGGTTGGTCATATTCTTCTTAATTGCGTTTTATCGCGACACCGCCCGCCGACATGCGAATCAGCCAGGGAGGAAAAAGGCTGCATGCAGTAACTGCTACTCGCTTCGTTTGCCGACATTGCGGCCCAAAACTAGGTCACTCTAGCCATAATGAAATCACTGACAGTGAGATGACTTCGCTCTACTAAAACATTTACAAGCGTATCAAATGACTATTTACCCGAGTTCGGCGAAAAAATGCATAACATTCAAAACTTCCTCATATAGTACCGCGACAAAAGTCAGGCACAATGTTAGTGCTCAGTTGTTGGGAGAGTGTTTTAACTAAATATAATTTCCTGACTCGCCTGGCTAATGAATTGACTAATTTAATTTAGATAGTTTACATAGCCCGTATCAGTCATGCGTCGGTTTCAACTCGGACTTTTGACGTGCGGTCTACCGGGAACTTTCACCTTTGTATGATTTTTTTATGTAATAGGTTGTTATAACCAATACAGACCTACTGGATTAAACGAAATCACCGTATTTCTGGCTGAGTTTCTGAGGATTCTGAGGGCTGAGTTTGGTCTAGCATACTGTTTCATTTAACATCAAGTAATATAATGATCAGATGCTTGCGTTGCGCAAAAACGCGTGTTTTTATTGATCAGATTTTTTTCCTTTAAAATCATTTCGTTAAAAAAGTAATACATAAAATAGCGCTTTCGTTTTTTTGTTGTTGTTCAAAACAAACGCGTATTCCCACGAAATGAAAAGAAACATCAGGGCTGTTACTTTACTGGCGCTTATGGAACTGTGGGCTTGTTTTGCGCGGCTGCAAATGGCGCGGATTTCGCGGCTAATATCAAAGACTAATGGACTGCCAAATTCACATCGCGTGTTGGTCATACCTCAGTGTCCCATTAAGCTCTTAATTTAATTTGTAGATACCCTTGAACTCGCAGACAAAAACTACATTGCGACATTGTTAACAAGTGACGAGGTGCTTTCCTTGGATGGGGACTGCGGAAATACTTTTTATTTAATAGCCTCGCTATAACAATCTCATAATATCACGAAATGCAGATACAGGTAAAAGTTTATGATGGCGCATGTTCTCAAAGGTATACCTACATAATATAAACCTAACTTTACTTATTATGTGATGATGACGCACCATACCAGAAAGTGCAAGAGACAGCTTGAAAAGTAAAATAAATAGCGATAGGTACTTAAAATAAATAAATAATAATGTATTTTTAAATACATATATGCATATATCATCATGATAAGCCGTTGTTCCTTCGGTCGTGGTATGAGTATACGTGTGTTGCACATATTATGTGCACTATAGTATACTAAACATACATACGTTACGGCAGCCGTAGCCGAATCGACCGGAGGACTCGACTAGAGCAAATAAATGGACCACGTATTTGTTAAACTAGTAGGTAAACTAGTGAATGTGACAACAACAAGACTGTTGATGTTGAAAGATCCTTTGTTACACACCTAGAAACAAGAATGCAGAAAGGATTCTGCAATTAGTCACTTACGTAAACAACGTCCTACTGACACAAGGAGTAAGGTACAAGTTGATTTCATATCATAGGTACTACACGAGTTAACACCAATATTACGAATACGTTATTTCTTTCTTCTACCCAAAGGTTGTCTGGAAGAAATCGCTACAAGCGAAAAGACCGCTTTATTGTACTGTCTGTTGTTGTTGTATCATACTTGTATTTTGTTTTTTGTGCAATAAATAATGTCTATCTATCTATCCACCTATTTCACATTATTATGCTCTGTTGTTGCCAACCGATTAGATTAAGTATCGAAAGCATTATAAGGATATTCTTGAATAAGTTATTCTTGTACTTAATGGTACAAACACACATCAGGTTACTCTGATCTGACGTATTTCCTCAACTGACATTGAACCAAACGTGTATAATTAAATTTGATTGAAGAAATTTGACAGATTTGTATACATTATGTCGTGGCCATACGTACGAGTACGGCGTAGATTTGTATGCTTCAGGAAAAGCACGATGGTTTCATGAAGTGATTGCATTCAATGATATGGGCAACTTAATTTGATCAGATCATTATATTGTTAACGTTTCACGATTTTGTCACCCTCGTTTGATCAGATCGTACCTCTCTTCGCAAATATAGGTTTTATGTCAACCTTTTTTGTGTCTACCCGTACGTATTCTAAATCGTTGCAAGTTGTGATAAAGGTGACACGTATACTCGTAGGTACGGATTGAGTCATACAAATGTATTATACCGTAGGTAGGTACTTGAATTTAATGAAGGCCTCTGTAGTTGCACTTAAATAGGGTGATACTTTACATTAATTGAATGGCGTGATAGCTGCAGCGCCCTTGACATTTGAAATGAGAGCAAAAGGAAGCAGATGAGAGACAATCCGTCTGGTGCGACGAGAGGCCCCTTGGCTATGGCGCACCTGCGCGAGCGGTCGCATAAAGAGTCCTACACTACCCTCCCTAATACCTCGCTCGAGGTTATGCTATCATATTTCTACGGCGGCGGCGAAAACATCGTGAGGAAACCAACTACACGTTTCGGATAGTTTCTCAACCTGCGGATGAGATTAATCAGTATCTTCATGTAACCACGATCAAGTTGGTCTTCCCTGAAAAAGGGACACGAAGGTCGGCAAACGATTCATTGTAATTACCAGACCTACCAAATCCCGGATCCTGGTCTAAACGTACCCCGGGCTCAAAAACGTCGGCTTTGGACGCAAGCCGGAATGACACGCTCGCGCTGAGATTATAATGAATTAAATTAGACTCTCGTTTAACAGATTAGCTCGGGTTTATTAATTATCGGCGCTGTTCTACCAATATGGCCTTATCTGAACATTTTTCCATAAAATTATTAGTTCGATATAAATATCAAGATGTTACTACTATTTCAGTTAGTCAAAAATAAATAAAGGCTTTATTGTCAAATTAAAGTTACACACAAAGTTACATTTTACAGTGAATATAATCAATACAAAATTAAATATAGTCTTATAAGCTGCATTATCGCCCTTGACATTTAGAATAAGACCAAAAGGAAGCGGATAAGTTCAAATCGTTCTGGCTGGTGAGAGGAATGGGCACACCAACCAAAGTAGTGCCCACTTTTAGAGATGGCTAGTTAAGGCAACAAATTTTGTTTGTAATTTTTTTTTGATATAGGTGGCAGACGAGCCAACGGTTCACCTGATGGTAAGCGATTACCGCCTTCCCTGGACACCTGCAACACGTGGTGTCACAAGTGCGCTGCTTACCTTTTAACCCTCCTTCCCCTGGATTGGGCCTCCGGTACCTCACTCACGCAGCGAAACACAGCGCATGCACTGCTTCACGCCGGTTTTCTGTGAGGAAGTGGTATTACTCCGGTCGAGCCGGCCCATTCATGCCGAAGCGTGGCTCTCCCACTTTTTGTATTCATAGAATAAGTTACAGCGTCATAAGTAAGGAATCTAGTGAAACCGCGGTATTACAACATCATAATTCCGATGGGGGTGCTCAAGTGTGCGTCAATAATATGGAAATTTATCAGGCGTGTCTCACTTAAAGATCAAAGCAACACTTCATAAGATGCAAATTTTAGTATTATTTGCTTGTGCCACTGCGTTTGCTATCGACGTTTTATGCAGTGCATTCTAGGTTAACATTTCTTGAGAAAAAAAGGAAAATATCAGATTGTTATCGTCGATGGTGATCGAATGGACCTATTAGAACAGAAACATATCTAAGTAATTGATTGCTACAGCACAGCTTAAAAGATACTTCGGCTACTGTCTCGAAGCGAGATCGCAATAACGCTTTTCGCATCGAACAAACTTTACAAATGGACTCCAAACGAAATCTGACTGATTTCCTGTGCTTGATTGCGTACTCATTTTACGTCAATGGGTAGGTAAATACTGGCTTGATTGACAACGAAAACATGTACTGCCATTTCTCACAATGGAATGGAGACAAAGTAAAATTTATGTTTAAAGGTATTTTTGATATTACGTCAATGTATTGCGAAATTCTCAAACAAATTTTTTTTTCTCTCAAACATTTTTTTTTTAAAAGAGTAACTGCTGAGTTTCTTGCTGGTGTCTTCTTGGCAGAAAACTACATTCCGAACCAGTGGTAAACATGTTGACATTCATAAGTGTTCTGTATGGACCTAAATTGAATAAACAATTTTCATTTCATTTCATTTCAATTATAACATTAATAGGATTGATATAAAGTTCTTATTACATTACTGAGGGCCAAATCGAGCAAACTTAATCCGATAGTAAATCTATGGAAAATTTATGAAAAACTAAATGTAATGAGCTGTCATTCTATACAAATCTGATGTTATACCATAGATATATCCACGGATAGAGATTGGTCGAATCGGGCCTTTATGTTTTAAAAACTTTGTTTATTCAAATGCCACCTTTGAACTGTGACTCCGAGATAGTGCAACTTAAACACAATATCGAGGTTCCGACTATTAATTATCTGACTGAACTTGCAACATTGATGTAATGTTGTGTTCCCGATTCCACAATTTCCGCGAATCTTATCAAAGCTGTGATATTTATTGCGTATTTTTATAAAATTTTTTGGGACCTGTCTTGAAGGCAGAATGGAATAAGCCTTAATAAATAGTATTTCTAAATATTTCACAACACAACATCACATACATTGATCTGACTCCGAGATAGGTAGCCCAAGCACCTGTGTTACGGATATTAGAATCAACAGTGGGATTACAAATATATACATATAATACTTTTCTTTTGTAAATACATACTTACAATACATAGCAAACACCCAGACCAATACAAACAAACATGTTCATGGACACAAATGTTTGTACTGTGCGACTGGTTTAATCATGTTTAGGTACTCGATATCGCGAAAATGCTCTTTTATAATACTGCTAACTATAGTGAACTAACAAAGACTGCAGCCAGCATTAGTTTTAGTTCCGATTTTTGCCATCATTGGCCAAAAAGAGGCAGATGATGGTGATCCTTCTAAATAATGACTTGACAATTTAACTTCAACAGCAAGCGCGTGCGGGACGTGCTTGTTGACCTAAATTATTAACCTTCACCATGTCATATTATAGGTCACGGGGAGGGATTAGTAATACGAAAACAGCTGATTGTACATACATCCACACATCAATGTATACAAAACTATTAAATTTCTTCATTCGATTCTCGGCTTAATTTCCAACAAGTTCGGTTCAATATCATTAAGGAATTTAGACAGATGTAGTAACCTGACGTGTAGCTGTCTGTCTCGTCTATTATAAAAACAAACCTTATTCCTATCAAAGAAGGTACCTATGAGCTAGCGGTTTTCTTATCACTTACATAAACATAATGCAACAGACACAGGTAAGAACTAGTACAAATGGTTCAGGAAGTTCATGTAGTTTTTATGTGTAGTTAGTGCAGTTCATCCGTATACAGATATTGCCACATTCATTTAGTGCCTACCTACTAGGTAGCTACTACCTATAAGTCTAACGCAGGCCGCACAAGGACTTTTAACTTCAACTATTTACATCCTGCTGTGTAATTGTATACAAAATCTAAAGTGACAGCAATAGCTATGGTAAAATAAAACTAATCGTTTTGCACTGGCCGAGACAGCTGTTTCCTGCGACCATGGCGAGGGAAGTTACGTTGGAAAATCGATACCGGTGACAAATGGATATAATTATGGCCGTGGGGCGTGTGGTTAAAAAGTGTTCCCGATCTCGAACGGCCGCCCAAACATGACCTATTTTTTTTTATTAGCCCATAAACTGTCCCACTGCAGGGCAAAGGCCTCCATCATGGAAATCAAGTTATGGCTACTATGATGGGATTAAGCTTAATCACCACGCTTGCCAAATGCGGATTGGTGATCACAAAGCCGAGCTATGTCCGAAAAATTCGAAACATACTTTTCGCTCGACCCGGGAATGAACCCAGGACCCTGAGATCACGGCCCGGTACTTAAACCACTAGACCAACAGGGCGTTATTTACCTATTACATGTACCTTTATGATTGTTTATTCACCTTAATACATTTAGTATTTCATTAGAAAATTGGAAAACTACACCAATTTATCATTCTGTACAATCATTACTTTAACCGGTTACTTATATTGATTTTGTTGAATGTTAGCCAGACATCGATCAGGTATCTATAGCGTGCATAGAGAAATAGTTCTTTCGATTCGTGCCATTAGGGTAAGCAGGGAGGTCAAGGGCGGAGCCAACCTGGAGTTATTAGAGACTGGCTCGGGCCTCGGGCTCACGAGAGACCGTGCTTGGCGCTTGCAGTCCCGCAGTAGAGGCCACCATGCGATTCAGCACTTAATACTTTATTGCCGCACCTTTCTAACTTTTACGACTGCGCGATATAGCGAACCTCAGACGGCGAACTACAACATATCTATGCAGGTATATCAACGATTAGGTAAGAGAACGTCACCCAACCTAGCAGCGGACTGAAATTGAAAACCTACATACTAATGTTATACCTACTGTATTTGTTTTTTCAAGATTGAAATGAATTTAAATTAGAATCTGTGAATTTTTACATGTATTCGGTTTTCTGAAGTAAAAAACCCGACCCAAATTCTTATGTTTATCAAACGGATGGATAATAAGCGATATAAACGAAAATCTTGATTAAATGGTTAAAGTAAACGGCGAAAGAAAGTTAAGTTTCGCAACATTCTAACCCAGTAAACTGTTTATTGAAATGTAACGGTGCGTATGGTAAGGTGAAGGATTACAGTTAGAACGCGAGTATTCGTGCTAACTATTATTTCCTAAGTTAAGGTGGCGGGTAGGGCACACTAGCGACGCCAATCGATTTTAATTTTTAGCTACTAAACCGGATCTTTTTTAAACAATTTCGGGGTTACAACCTCTCAGCAAACACTTATACTATTTATTAAATAACCATGCACAAATGTTGGGTCCGTTTTTGTACGCGAAAAATTGATTCATGCCCACAGTGGCCGCTTTTTCTCGTACGCGTTGGACCCAACCTTTTTGCATGGTTATTTAATAAATAGTATAAGTGTTTTCCGAGAGGTTGTAACCCCGAAATTGTTTAAAATAGATTCGGTTTAGTAGCTAAAAATTAAAATCGATTGGCGTCGCTAATGTGCCCTACCCGTCACCTTAACAATGTATGTATCATTCTATACATTATACTGTATTATGGGATTAGGCTTAATCACCACGCTTGCCTAATGCGATTGGTGATCACAAACCCGAGCAATGTCCGAAAAATTCGAAACATATTTTTTCCTCCCCAGGACCCCGAGATTGCGGTCCGGTACTTAAACCACTAGACCAACACGGCGTTAAGTGAATAAAGTACTTAATTTCAAATATTACTTAGAAAGTGATAAATAAATGAATGTTTCATGGGTATGCTGTCTCAATAAGGCTGAATATAATACAACTTAGCAAATGTATATAGATCCATTGAAAGTTAATTATAAGGAGATACTCATTTGGATATTTATATTGAAAATAGGAGAAATGGATGTACATTAGTACAGTCAGCGTCTTAAGTCTGGGTAGGTATATATTATTAGCGATTCTTTTGTAGGATATGAATGCTCCAACAGAATCGCTAATAGCATTGTTTATCAAAAAAGTTTGCTTACTGGCTGTTCCAAATATGTATGTAGGTACTATGTGCTAAATATGAGGATTTATGGTTTTGAGGTTATTGGGAAATTAAAAAGTCAGTAACTTTTAAAAATACGTTTTTCATCTGCTACTTTTGAACCCTACTGTATGTACGTTGGAAAATTCGTCATAGGTACACAAACACATAGTCATACAATATAAGCAGACTAAAATAAGTTTGCAAAGACAGCATATGTACCTACATAAGCTTAATAAATAGCAAATGAAACTTTCACAACTCTTTCTTGCATTAACAATGATTTCACGTATAGTTTAAGCTGCAATAAGAATGCAACCCGTAAGTCCCCTAATACCATTGTTATGAGAAGTTAGACACGAACAGATAAGAGCAGCTACGTACGGCGACACGCGAAGAACAGCACGTGCGGGTTCAACAACCTACGTGATGGATTCAATTATTAAATGGATCCTGCAGTTTTCATATACTCCCCGTATCTGAATCGTACGGCCACGGCGCACACACCGCACATTTGTTATGTTAAAAGCATAGATAAGAGTGGTTTATTAATGGCCGCAATTGCAGCATACTCTCATTACTGGAAAACATCAATTGCCATAGTAAATACGAATTTATTATTATCGGATTATCATAGCTTAGCCTTTTTATTTTAGTATCTTGATCATAAATATTGCGCTATTTAGGAAAGTTTGCTATTTATTAACCCCGATCTGTTTTGGATGACTATATGGGCGAAGGCTTGAATTATATGTTGAGATGAAAACGATGATGTTAAATGTTTGTTAACCACGGACAGCCAACTGTGACTATATAATATTAGTATAGGATCCCGCTATACAACGACCTTCACCGAGATGCTTATTTGATGAGACGTATTTTTTATGTTATTAAATATGCCAATAAATATATCCTATATGGGTTGCCTAACAAATTTCAGTCCAGAGTATTTTTAATTAATAATTAAAAAAAATTTTTTTTTTAAACATTGCACCGGTGTGATTATTTAATAAATTTGATACCAATCGAAAGTTTGAAGCCCATAGAATATGCAAACGTTAGGTTGCCTATTTTTATCCGGTCACAACCACGGGTTGCCAGGTGTAAACAGGTAAATCCATACAAGCATTTTGCAACGTTCTGATTATTGAATCAATTTTAGATAAAATGAAAGATTATTTCATAAGGAACACGGTGGTATAGGGTTGCCTGCGAAAAATCAGTCCCGAATTACGGTTGTCGAATTTTAAATAATAAAATATCGCTGCAAGTGAATGTGTGTGAGAGAGAGGTCCCAGACCAACCATCCCATGCGGTAGAAAAGGACGCAGCGTAGCAGCTGTTTAAAGCCGCCCATTTAAAGAAGGAGAGTGCGCATGCTATTTGTGCTTGGAAATGAAAAGGATAGCGATAGACTCGTATATGCTATACATTATTTTGGAGTAGTTTGTCGCTATAGATACAAGTGAAAAAACGTGCTGCTATTTACTGTTGGAAAAAATGGCCAAAAAGTGTTTTTTATGTGATTCGGATGACGGAATAATTGATTTTGATGATGAAACTTTTGAAAACTGTGCATTAAAGTTAGCTTTTCGTAAGAAAAAAAATTTTAAATACAGTTTTATTGAGCTACCCAGTGCGTCACTCCAATTTGTAGGTTATCATACCACGTGCTACAAAAAAGTGACTGTTTTGAATAAAAAATATAACGAAGAATTTCTTAAATTTATCGCTGAATATACAGTAAGTACATAATAATTGAATCTTAAAAATTATCTAAGCTAATACATTTTCTATATTTTTGTCATGTTGAAGTAATTGGTAGTAAAACTCACTTATGGTTTTTACCCGACTACGGCAAAGCAAAAGGAGGGTTATGATTTTGACAGGCTATGTATGTATGTATGTATGTATGTATGTATGTATGTATGTTCATCTGTTTCCACGTAACTTCTTAACTACTTATCAGAATTCGACAAATGACATATCATCATAAGCGTCTTGATCGTCCGCTGGTTATAGGCTATATGAAGTTTCACAAAATCTAATGTGGCGCCCTCTAGCGGACAAAACATACAGAGTAAAAAAATAAAGTTATGATAAATATGCCGTGTTTGGTATCATTTGAAAGCGCTTGACTTGTACATTTTGAATATATATATATATATATATTACTAGCACTTGGACACCAAAATAGTACAAATAAAATAAAAGTAAAAAAACTAAAACCCAACTACGACAAAAAACGTCGCTGAAAAAGTATAAAACAAGCCTTCGTTGTCAATTTATGCAATATTCACTATGTAGAGATAAAATTTCATGTTTGGAAAGGCGTAGTCACACGTTAAATATACTACCCTTTGACAACGTGTGACTGCGGATTTCCAAACATGAAATTTTATCTCTACATAGTGAATATTGCATAAATTGACAACGAAGGCTTGTTTTATACTTTTTCAGCGACGTTTTTTGTCGTAGTTGGGTTTTAGTTTTTTTACTTTTATGTTAATTTTTGACACACATATTTTTTTTGTAATTTACTTAAAAAACGGTAGTTTTTTTTTTTTTTTTTCGATTCGACAACCGTAATTCGGGACTGATTTTTCGCAGGCAACCCTATACCACCGTGTTCCTTATGAAATAATCTTTCATTTTATCTAAAATTGATTCAATAATCAGAACGTTGCAAAATGCTAGTATGGATTTACCTGTTTACACCTGGCAACCCGTGGTTGTGACCGGATAAAAATAGGCAACCTAACGTTTGCATATTCTATGGGCTTCAAACTTTCGATTGGTATCAAATTTATTAAATAATCACACCGGTGCAATGTTTAAAAAAAAAATTTTTTTTAATTATTAATTAAAAATACTCTGGACTGAAATTTGTTAGGCAACCCATATAGGATATATTTATTGGCATATTTAATAACATAAAAAATACGTCTCATCAAATAAGCATCTCGGTGAAGGTCGTTGTATAGCGGGATCTTAGACTATATTAAAATCATTTCATCAGCAATAAATACCGTAAGTGTCCAACAAAGGTGTCATAAAGGTTCAAGTGGAAAGAACAAAACAAACTTAAGATGCGTCATCATAATAAGAGGCAATAACTCAATCAAAGACAAAGGGAAAAAATAAGATGTATGTACAAGAATATTTATAAACATTTCCACTTACGTAACCCTGGCCTCTGAAAGCTTTGGATGTGACTGGTAATGTTCATGCTATGATGATGATGATTACCATTTACGTAACGCAAATATACTCTTAGATACATGTTATAGGATGTCAACACGTCTGGTTGACCGCTAGCACTACAGCAGCGGCTAGATACTATATTTGGAAATCTATATCGAGTGAAGCACATTTATTTATTTTCACTTGAACTCAATCAACTCGGAATATACTCTTAAGAGTGGCAGTGGTTTTATTTGTTTGACCCAAATTTAACGAGCGAATTATAAATAGGCAATAAAAGGTGTGTCTGGTGTTTGGTCACTAGGTTCAATGACTCGACTTGAATCACATTAATAAATAAATAAATCCATTACGAGCAGTTTACGAGAGAGACATTACGACATCGCGATATGATGATTTACAGTGTACAATTAAATAAAATCATGAAAGTAACCCAATTTGGTAGGTATGAACCAAATCGTTAGAGAACAAAACAGTGATAGAAATTTAAGGAAACCCAAACTATGAAGTTTAGTGGCACAATGCTTACCTATGTACATGCTGGAGGATTCAGGGCGAACGTGATCGTCAACGTAAGTCGTGCCGAGGGTCAGCAACGGCGACCCGCCGCAGCCGAGCAGAAGTTGTGCCACCACGAACACCATCACCGGCATAAAAGTGCTTGGAGAACTCTGTAGACGGAAATATTTAAGTGAGTGACGTGTTAAGCTAGCTAAAATAACAAACATGAGTAATTCAATACGTACTTTAATACAATTGTCTGGTCTCAGATTACTTGGTGGTAGGCCTTGAGACAGACGACCCAACCCACCCATATCCTGGTCTAGAGCTCTTGGCAACCGACAGATATTGTCATCTGACTTATTGTTCATCAGTGTTTCGCTATTCACTTCCGCTATGAAATGTGGAAGAACAAACACCAAGGATCCGATGCCCATAATGACAGCACCTAAAGCAGCAATCATAGTTACAGGTTGAATGAATAAAGTTATACGGGATTTAGGCAAAAGAGTACTTTAATTAAGGTAGCTTACCAACTGCTATCCAAACTGGAATGTGTCTTCTGCTGCCGAGATACGAAACAAAGATTACGGTGATAACATTTCCGATTTCGTAGCTACTTGCAATAAGTCCCGAGAGACTCGAGGGGATCTCGAAGCGCTTCTCGATTGTTGTGATCACAGAGTTGATGTATCCTGAACTTAACGCCTGTTGCAGCGTCACGAGGAACGAAAGGAAAAATACAAATACCTAAAAAAAAAACGAAATCGCGTTAGCTACCAATATTTCTAGATTCAAGGGACAAAATAGGTAGTATATACTCACTTTAATACTAGAAAATCTCTGGATAAACAGCGGTCTCCAAGACAGGATCCCGCAGTCTCGTGCGTCATGAGGAATGTCTAATATTTCTGGGAATATTTGACGGGGTTTCTCTTTTTCTCTTTCGCGATCTCTGGAAACGGATTAATTTATTTTAGTACTCTAATGCAGCCGCCTAATAAAATACGACCTTTCTAATTGGCAATTATTACCTGTCGCAGATGCCCGCTGAGGGGTTTCGGCTGTGGCATTTGCCGGGCTCTCTCGGCGGATGCGAGGGAGGCGGCGGAGTGCTGGGTCCTGCTGCGTCGTCCCCTCCACCCTCGGTACATCCAGATTCGGCATACAATCCCGTCATCGCATACATTGACTCTTGTCTCCTGTTAAAGACACGAGACATAATTTAATTTGTATCAGATAAGAAAAAAACAAATATACAGTCAAAGAAAATAAAATCATTTTTTTAAGGCAGTAAAAACAGTTCCCGAGAAATTACGTATTATTATGTATATATTATAAGACGACACAAATGGGGTAGCTGATTTTACAACATAACGAACATTACACAATCTCTCGCATCGGATGGAACTCGTTACGGAACTCATAATATCATCGAGAAGATTCTCTGCGGTGTGACATTTTTGCAAAAAGTTAACGTCGAATATTACTATTTCATTCGTGACAATGGTGTAGTCGTAAATTAAGTGTAACTAATAATACTTAAGTGTGATGAGGGGAAAGTGTTTAGGAAATCGTGGGAAGCATGCGCTTTGTTTACAAACAAATGTGTATCTGGTAATTATAGAACCAAAACATCGATTCAATAACATTTAATATTAATTTTACATTATTGTTAATATAGGTATAACGCTAGCAAGTGGGAAATATATTTCCACGATGAAACAAAAGTGATGCGCGTTCACCATATACTCGTACCTTGCTATAAAAACACGATGGTATGCATATTTTTCCGTCAGCTGTTTCCCAGTCACGAACATTTACACAGTCATTAGTAAACAAACCTTATTATAAACTTCCTATAACAAACGCCTACCTAATAATGTTAAAGTCACGACAGAATCTGTACCACGGCGTCAATGAACTAGTAAAAATGAATTAGGTAGGTACTCATTAAAACGTTCCTCTTACGGTTAATTTTGTTCGTTAATGGAAACAATTTTTTTCCAAAAGCACGTCCGAACAACACATATGAGTCAATGAAGAAAGCCGCCGAAAAGCTTGATGCTTTGTGTATGATATCAGAGACACGTGCGATGAGGCATAATTGGGGCGTGTGTCGCAAACTTGCTATCTGCGATACTATCACAGTCTTGACAAGACTTATCGGGTTCCTCGAGCAGAAAATTTTGTTTTTCGTGGCTGTAGTTTTCCCGGCGGCAATGACTCACACTAGGGAGTGTTTAGCTGCCTATAACAGTTTACAATTAGAGGACTAATTGACTACGAATTTTAACAGACAAATGCAATCTGTGCATGATATGTAATAATGTACATGTAAATATAATTACTAGTACAAGTGAAATTGCGCGTTTCAAAAGTTAATAAATAAGCCTCTTTCAATATTAAGAGAGTATAAAATAATCGATCTATTGGAGTAAATAAAAAAATTTTTTTTTACTAATTACTTCATTGATTTGCAATATGTATATGTAGATTTTTATAATTAACTTGTGAATGAGTGTTTCTAAGCGGTTTTAACCACGTGCAGTCGATGACCCCGACATTGGGGGTCAATTAGCTTCTCCGCGCTTGCTCTCGCTGTTTAACATCCACTCTACTTTTCGATGTCTTCATTAAATATTTTTTAGCGAAACTGTAGTACAGTAAACTATATGGAAAGTTTAGTGGCATGATAGCATCATGTTCTATGAGTTTTTTATTTATCTTTTCACCATTTTCCTATGGATTACTCTTTGGCTATGTTGGAGTATTACCCAACTGGCCAATTTCGCGGTTCCGGCTCAACTGGAACCAATTACGCAATCAGGTATTTCTTTGATTTTTATTAATGTTAATTTAAGTAGAAGATAAAGTTAAAAACCTTTTACTTGAAAAGGAAAACTACGAGTACCAAGATCTACTCAATATAAATCTGTGCCCATGCGTGGGTTGAAAACAATCTAATTTGGTTTGTATAAATTATGCCGCTTAACATATAGCTATTTTGGGCACTAACATTAATTTTCTTTGTTTTAACAAGCGTATCGATAATATAAAATCACGACGTGAACATGTTTTTCTAACGTAAGCAATTGGGTTAAGCTACGTAGATATCCTGGTTAAAATATCTTTTTACACAAGTAGTTGTGCTAATATTGTTCATCCTTTCGAAACTGTAAGACTTACATTGCAAAAACCGCCACAAATAATGGGAGAGATTTACAAACGGTTCTGCAATCCGGTATTCAATTTAATGTGTCGTAACTTCAATTAATCTGCGAGTAAATCGTTCGCTGTAAAACAAAAGGTCATTTCCTAACTGTAATCACCGTACCGTTGCGTGCGTGAGCCGATCAACAACTGTCAGTGATTGACAAAGTTTGCTCTAAAAATCTAAAAAGAAAATAATACTGAATCAATTTTAGGCCCAATCTTGTTAAATTATGATAAAAGGTTACTATGGAAGCCGGTCATGCTGCGTAAATATTATTGAAAGCCAGATGCGATCGAGACAGTATGCATGTTCTAAACATCCTGGCCGTAAAGATCAACTAAAACCGAGCATATTAACATTTTATAACAATGAATATAGCAGCGGTGAGGTGATTATATTATTGCGCCTAGACATTGTGAACGATGCTCTCATTAATCGATCGATCTTGACAACTAATCTAAAAGGATTTATACAAACCGAGATCCAGGAATGTACGTGTATAGACTTGAATCGTTATTCGTTTACGCAACGCGTATACGAATTACCCTTACTATATAATATCACCCTTACTGCTTCTGATGTGGATGAATTGCGACCCGCTATCAATGTATCGGGACCGAGGGTTTACGTGGCCTTTAGAACACGGAATAATTTCTTTCAATCAGGCGATGCAGGCTGCAAGGTCCTAACTAACCAAACTGGGGCATTGGCTGACAGTGGGATTGAACAGTGGGTTGTCTCTAAGACAACGCTCTTAAGCATTATTATATCAGGGAGGCAGATACGCTGTCTCCCTAATATTTAAATCTGTATAAGCGAAAACTGACTGACTGATCTATTAAAGAGCAGGGCCTAACTATAACCCCCTTATATAAAACGCGATCTAAGAATTATACTGGAACTTAACTCGTGCCAGATCTTTTTAACATTACGTGTTAGAATGAGATGGCATGTACTTTAGTATGGTAATAACTTTAGGTCGCATTTTGTAATAAGGTGGCATAAGTTATTTAGAAACTTTTGAACAGGTGTTCCTTATAAGGAACGACTGAGAAAGGGTTATTGTAAATTCACCCCCCAAGGGGGTAAAACGAAGGTTCAAAGTAAGTTAGTATGAAAAATAGGTGGCAGATGAGCAGACGGATCGCCTGACGGTAAGCGGTTGCCGCCGCTCATAGACACCCGCGTCATCATTCATAAGTGCGCTGCCAACGTTTAAACCCTCTTTCCCCGGATTGGGCCTCCGGTACCCTTACTCACGCAGCGAAACACAGCACAGTGCTGCTTCACGTCAATTTTTGTCACTTTGTGTTTTGGACACTTTATGTCACTACTGTGCAAAATGTAGTCTTTATATTATGACCTATTCGTTTCATGAAGATTGGGACTGAGGTTAATGATTAGCTTCATCCCAATGTTTATTGTGTTATGTACTAACTAACATACGACATGTGTGTGATTTATTTGTTTATTATGACTCACTTCCTATTATGATTATTTTGTAAAACAATTTAAAGTGGACACATGAAAACTAGGAAATCATATTGAGTTATCAAAATATAGGCAATATGAATCTAAGGCAACGGGCCATGAGTTCGGGTTGTAAGTGGGTCATAATAATTTTACGGGCGATGAACGGCTGAAATAATAACTCAGTACATTTTATTACAATTGAATGTATCTCATTCTGATATATTTAGATGATGTACAACGTATTTTCCGAAGGTTGTGGAAAAACTGTACATATTATTATCACAGTAAATAATCGTATCTTATTAATTACACTGATGCTGTTTTACTACAATAGTAAGTATCTCAGTATTTGTAAGCTGTGACTTATTCTGGCTAAACTAAAACCTTGATGTCAATTTATTATTTTCTAACATAACTGAACACAAACAATGCGATTTCATGTACAATCATAGTCTGTGCATAGTAGCGTAGGTAAACAAACAGTATCTTGAACTGTAACTTCAGATTGTAGAGAAGAAATAAATTGTAAAATATTATTAAAACTGATATGATAACAGACTCTATATAACGTTTATAAATAAAGATATAGCGCGTTTGGTTAACGTACTCGTATTTTAAGAAGTAAAACTGTAATATTTATTTCTCGGATCTCGATTCAATCTTAAAATTACATTAATTTATTGTA
Organism: Marasmia exigua; assembly: GCA_019059595.1. NCBI lineage: Eukaryota > Metazoa > Arthropoda > Insecta > Lepidoptera > Crambidae > Marasmia > Marasmia exigua. The sequence goes on from CM032463.1 coordinate 19,187,791, forward strand.
AAAAATGTAGATATTTATTATTGTAAATACTGATATGATAACAGACTCTATATCACGTTGGTAAATAAATATGTAGCGCATTTGTTTAACTAACGTAAACTTAAGAAGAAAAACTGTATAATATTTAAATATTTTTCACAACATCACATACATGGATCTGACTCCGAGATAGGTAGCTCAAGCACCTGTGTTACGGATATCAGAACCAGCAGCGGAATTACAAAATTTATACATATAACACTTTTCTTTTGTAAATACATACTTATAATACATAGAAAACACCCAGATCAATATTTATTTCGCGGCTCTTCGCTCTCGATTTATCTCGATTCAGTCTTAATTCCATTAATAATATTTATTAATACGAACACCGATTGATTTGGCCTTCATTTCGTAGGTTCAGTATATGTATTACTAGGTCATATGAAACACAGCGCAGGTGCTGCTTTACGCCAGTATTCTGTGAGGTCCGTGGTATGGTATTACTCTGGTAGGGCCGGCCCATTCATGTCGAAGTGTGACTCTACCACGGTTATTATAATAATTAATGTTATTTTATTGTTTAAGTTTCATTACCTGTGCCCTTTCCTGTGTTGGGGCGCGGCGTTGGTGCCGCCCGCGCTCTGCTGTCTCTCGCCCTCCGTCATCGTGAAGCACGCCGCGGCCGGGTCTCACCGCTCGCCCATGCCACTCACCGCGCCACTGCTCCACCTGGATAAACAAACGACTAACATCAGCTTTATAATTATACTGTGAGCATATTCATTAGTAGTAGTAGGCGCCAATGTATAACCAGATGATTTTTGAGACTAATAAGTTTGGAACTAACAAAATACCACTGTAACAACTGCAACTATTTAAATTGTGAAATATTACGGGATTTTCACGATATTTGTTTGATCGGAAGCATTAGAGATCCTACCTCATTTAGTTACATCTATGCAGCCGAACATAATGAGCACATACAAAAGTACTGTACAGATGCTCAATATTATGTCACCCTAGTCCGATGGGAAACAAATCCGTCACAGCCAAACAGAGAGATCAAACTAGAGGCACAGTATCTTCTAATCGACAAAGTAGGTACTATATACGATTGAAAACCCAAACTATGGGAATAACCACCAACAGAAGGAATAACCACAGTCCACTTGCATTTTTTTCAAAGAAGAAGATTCTTTGAAAAAAAAGATTTAATTTTTTTTGCACATTTATTTATTTTTGCCCTGGGGATCTAACACAGTCTATTACTATTTGGGTACCACTGAGGATCACCAGCACATTTCCTAGCCCCATAGACTTATTTTCACATTACAACCCAAGTGTTAAGTAAACATGTCGCACCTATGTATGTATTTTTAAAATTTCCTCTTTGATGTCATGTTCAGTCACTGGGAGTTTATTTACTGGTTCGAGGATGCTGACTGCCGAAGTTTATGACAGGTAATCATTTAAAGGTGTAGTATAGTGCAGTTACAGGGATTGGCTGTCAGTCAGGTGGTGTAGTAAAGTGATAAAATGGGAAAAACATTTCTATGAATGCAAAATGTGTTATCGTAATACATAACACGAAAAATAATTTCACTGACGCTTTGTAAGTACACGTGTGTACATATTTATGTATAGTTGAAAACGTATTCACGTTTTGCCTTTTAATTACCAAATTGAGCAGTTACGTCTTCAGTTTCGTGTTTTATAAATGAACATCAATGCTTCTGGTGTCGGAAATATTTCGTTCAAGTAGCTTTGGAAAAATCTCATAGCGAAAACGATTTTAATCCTCTATCAGTTTCGTGATGATGCCAGCTTTCCGCCAAACATAAAAAATATGATCAAGTCTAAAATATGTATTTAAAGTCGGGCCAGGATTACTCGGTAGGTACACAAACATGAAAGTCATATTATGGATATATTCTGAGGTAAAGAAACATCAAATCTAGTGATAATAATAACAAAATGCTATGAAGGTAAAACAAGTAGACACGGCAAGGTCGTTTTGATGCCAGACATCGGGGTTTGCGCCGAAACTTGGCGAGGGTATTAGCGTGGCAACGCCAAGGCCTCCTCACCGGTCTCGCTCGCTTAAAATGTTTCAAACTACATATTCATAAACTCTACACTATTAAACTTGTGGTAAACTAACATTCCATTATCCTGTAAAGAAATTATAAATACAAAGATTTAATTATTCTCATGTTATAATGTATTTATAGACGGTAGACCTCTTGCAAGGTTTCAAAGATTTGTTTATTATTAGTCGTCGCAAGCGCAAGCAAGAAGACATTTCTGACGCTTGACCCCCTGCTTGGCTATGTCTGTCATACAAACTAACACATGTCTGCTTATTGATGACTCATTCACGGTTGCTTATTCGTAACAAATTAAAATTTGCATACATTAGAAACTATACACAACAATCGGTGTATTTTGAGTGAATTAGAAAGTGTCATTCTTTGAAATAGTCCCTTGTCGCGTTTAACGCTTGTTAAGAAAAACTAAGTTTAGCGGAAATGTCCTATTGCAAGCTGTTTCACAACTCAGGTATAATACTCGTAATTATTATTGCAAATAGTTATAAGAGTGGTATAACGGGTTAATACACACGCGGTCATCTACCTGTATATGAAGTTATACTAATAGAAGATATACTATGTAAACTGGGAGTACATTGCCAAAATAATAAGTTAGATAATTTTTCCTATGTTTGACAAAGGATCGTATTTTCGTACGAGTTTATCGTATAATATAATTCTTTGAAGGCAGATATTATTTCTAGAATATTTCGATTATGGTATAAAGGCTCTATTTGATAAATATTGATAAGATATCCTAATTCATTGATTCACACTTGGATCTGAATCAAGGTACTAATTGTCTAAAAATAAGCTGTTTATGATCAGATGATCACTATTGTTTGATCGTAATCGAAAAATAAAATTCACGTGAACTGCTCAAATCCGTTGAATGTGGTCTCCCACGGTAAGTATGACGAGGTAACTGTCCACCTGCGACCGTAACCTGACCGCACTATGAGCGCGGCAGGTCCATGATTACATCAAACAATTCGCCGTTCTATGGCACACACAAATGGTACTCACGGCTTGACGTACACAAACTCACCTACACGCCACTACGACTGGAACTGGAACACCACCGGTATAATTACTAGCTGTATTGTATTCGCAAAGCTAACAGATCATTGACATATCTAAATCTACGCGATATTACAATTCAACTTGTTTTTCACGATCAATGAACATGTTACCTTTAATTGAAAACAATAAATATGTAAATACGGATAAGGTCGTTTACACATACGTAAATAGGAACTTCGCAATTTGTTCCACTGCAAAGTAAAATAACAATGAACATTGTAAGAAAAATACAGGAGACAAAAAGCCTTTTCTGTTATTATTACAATAAACACCTTCACGCACCAGATGTTACAGCGCCATTCGCCTTATGGCTTCTTGAAATGAACACGAGAGCACATCGGCGGTGTCGTGGAAATGAGCGCCCGACCGCTATGGATTAGGTATTTAACGGGATCACTATATGTATGTATAGAATGCCTCATTATATTCTAACACTAACGCTAACTCCCATTACTATGTTGAGATTGACGGGTATCAAACGCACCGTACGCCATACCGTTGTAGTGTGCTTCTGAGAAAATTGTCACATGCACGGTATCTAGCTGAGAAACTTGCAAGCACGATCGTTTACATAACAATGTACCTGATCAAACAGAACGGGAAACAATGAACGAGTTGAAAATATCAAATCATTTTTAATTGCCTGTTTAAAAATGTTACAAGTGATAATGCTGGTTAGATGTTTCGACAAAGTGCAGTGATTTATTTTATAGGAATAGCAGAAGACGTAATTACAATAATTATTGGAATCGACAAAACATCCCGTGTTGTAGCGTGGGCGCAAACCTGCATTGTTACGTAACATCTTTGCAGAGCAGAACGGATGCCAAAACTTCACTCCCGCACACATGCCGCTGCCCGGAGGGAGAGCGACACAACTTTAGTGGTGTATACCAAAATCCGTACGACTTTTTGCAGATATGCTAACATTTCACCAAATTTTATTAGAATACCATAACGTATTGTTGCATTATGTCATTTAGCACAAGTTTCCGCTTTCTAGATGCGATATAATTTTTGATTGAAGCGCAGATAGTGCGGTTAAACAGTAATAGGAAGTACGAGAACATTACGTAAAAACTTAAAGTGGTTATACAAATTGGTAAACTAGTTAACTAACTCAAATTATTTAACTGTTTGGTAAAAGATTTTTTTATGTGATAGGTTGCCACCTATGACGAGCAGACGGATCACCTGATGGTAAGCGATTGCCGCCGCCTATGGAAACGACATCAGTGGAGTCACAAGTAGATGTACGAAAGTCGTGTTAGTTATAAACACCCACATACTCGTAATTAGATCGAGAGTTACACCACTTATAACTCAAGTAAGGCTGGAGCGATAGAAAAAAACCGATAGATTGAAGTAATTTAAAGAACTTAGTTTCTCCTCATTTTAGCGTGTAATTCCCGGTGGCATGCAAAGTTGTCTGCACTTTGGAGCTCAGGGTACGCTTAGACCATGATTCAGGAATTGGGGAGTCTGGTAATTGCAATGAAGCTACTGCCGTCTGACCTTCGCAACCCTTTAACGTTTCAGAAACTATCGGTAACGTGCAGGTTTTCTCACGATGTTATCCCTCACCGCCGAGTTAATGGTAAAAATAAGCAAATAGATTTGAAATATACAGAGGTGCACTCTCGGATTCGAACCACGGCCCCCGCATGGGAGGCGCGTTCTAATCCTCTGAGATACCATCGCTCAATTTATAGAACTTAGTTACCTACAATAAATGGTATTATTGTCAGAAAATATCTAAAGCGTGTTTTTTTTTATATGAGAGGTGGCAGACGAGCAGACGGATCACCTGATGGTAAGCAATTCCGCCGCCCATGAACACCAGTGGAGTCACAAGTGCGCTGCCAACCTTTTCTCCTTCACCCCAATTGGGCCTTTTTTTCCCAGGGAAAACCATCATGGCCGTCACCTAGCTACATGTAGGGAACAAGGTGGTGTGTGGGACTCAAACCCTAACTAAAACCCCTGGGGTCTCCGTCTCCGCGCAATCGCGGTCGGAAACCCCACAGCCGGGACTACACCCTACCGCTAATCGCGCTCGCTGCTTCACCCCTATCTGGCGCAATACAGCCCTTAAATGCTGTACGACCTACCAGGACACCCAGTAATATCGTCCCCCGCGGAGTCATATGCTGAGCAAACCACTCCCCAGCAGTGGATATGCTCACGTACTCCGAAAGCCCGTTTAGTCGCCTCTTACGACAGGCCCCCCCATTGGGCCTCCGGTAACCTCACTCACACGGCGTAACACAGCGCAAGCGCTGCTTCACGCCGGTCTTCTATAAGGCAGTGGTATCACTCCGGTCGAGCCGGCCCATTCATGCCTAAGCGTGACTCTCCCACATTTAACCAATTTCATCGATATTTACTTATTAATTAAATTATACTCGTTAATGTTATATTGTATGTCAGATACGTATACGTTCTAAAAGTTACCTACATACAACATAAATGTCTATTTCTATAATTTCATTTACTAAAATATTATTGGGACGGTTGGTGCTTTTATTCCAAACAACACAATACCCAAAGTATATTTCTAACTCGAAGCTATCGCGTGGCAACACGACCTAAAGTATGTTTGGGTGAGGTAGGTATTATTTTATGAAATTGTCTCCTGTGTGAGTTTAACCATATGTTTTCTAAAGTGAAATCGGTTTTCAATACTCAAGTTAGTACTGTTTGAGTGGAGATAATTTATTTTTATGTGAAACGGGGCGCTGTGTCCAAGGTTAATGTCGTGGCCGATTGCGTTCGGTCGATATTAACAACTCTTCCACATAACAAAACGTACTTCCGATGCTCACATAATTATTATTTGTCTGAGTGTGTATGTTACCAAACAAACGTCTGCCACTGTTCCGCTTCTTGATTATACGGCGAGCCTGTACACATAAATATTTATTTCTGATTGTATGACTGGCCTACAAAGACGATGTATTTTTAACATATCATAATTTAACAATAAATTCATATTTTATAAGCATTTTAAGTAATTAGATTTTCAATAAGCATTTACAAATTATATTGCTATAAATAACCAAGCAGTCAATCTACAAACAATATACATTACAAGCACAACTCATATTCCACATTAAAATATATGATATATTTTGTACTTTTTTTTTCGATGGTTTGATGGTCATTAAGATTACGGCAATTCGGATTTCATGTTGGGTAAATATTTTTTTATGATTCAAAAATAATTGCCCGACAAAATTTAGGAAGTTTACATTTACATTAGGAATAGATTAGTTTTATGAACAATATTTCATGTGCTTAACATTTCCAGGTTTTCTTTTAGACAGTATTTAATATTAAGGAAATTATAAAACCAACAAGCTTAAAAAATTGCATCCTGATCTTACGATGATACCATATAATTAGAATGTTTACTTACTCATCATAATATTTTAGTGGTAGCATTGTATCGCGTTAATTGACTATTCTTTAATGTTACCATTACGTTAAATGCAGTATGTAACTAGGTTTAACCTTTTTTTTTTTTTTTTGTTTTCCCGGGAGAAATGCATTACGCAGACCCTGCCGCCGGGGGGCGACAGGGTACTGTGGGACTCACCCTCCGGGCCGCTTATTCTAACAAGAAGCGGCCTGAGGGCATACCCACTAAAACTCCCGGGGCTCAACCACCCGTGGGTATAGAATGGGGTCACGGGAACTGCACTAGGCTATTCCCCGCAACCCCACTCCCCCACAGGCCCCTACACGGGGTGTGCGGCCACGCCCCTCCTCAGACTAGGAGGAGGGGGGTTGGCGGGCCAGCCGGAAGAGCTGAGCCGTCCCCAACGAGCGGTGGAGGTGCCAATGGCAGTGCCGGCACAGGGACCCCCGTCCCTGTTGCCGGCTGGCCACCTCCACGGAGAGGACGGAGAGTTCTCCGCCGAACTCGTCCTCTCCTTGCTCGAAGCGGGCCTGCGAGGGGGTTAGACTCGCGCTCCCGCTCCGCCGCCTCCTTCTGCGCCACCACTTCCTCACAGAAGTGGGCGAAGGCCGACCACGCACTCTCCCTATCCAGCATAGCTACAACTATGCTGGACAACGAGAGGTCATGTCCGACCTCCGCGACCAGCGCGGACCGCTGTTGGTCGAAGGACGGGCTTACCACCAAAGTGTGGTGCGCCGAGTCCTCCGCAGCGCCGCACTGGTGGCACGAAGGAGTGTCCTCCCGCTGAATACGGTGCAGGTAGTTACCGAAGCAACCATGCCCGGTAAGTACCTGCACCGTCCGGAAGGACAAAAACCCGTGGGGGCGCTCGAGCCACCGGTCCAAGACCGGGGCGAGCGCCGCGAGCGTTGGACGGCCGTACCTCTCCACCTGGAGAGAGGCCGTCCATGCCTCCGTCATTTGCTGGCGGTCCTCCTTTCTTCTCGCCTCCCTTTCTCGGGGGCAGAAGGACTCGCCAGCCGCTCGCTTGGCCGCCGTCCACTCGTAGACGGCGGCCAGCACTCCAGCCTCCAACTCCCATGGCGGGGTGGAGGCGAGTGCGCAGGCCGCGGAGAAGCCTACCGTTCGGTAGGCTCTCGCGACCCGCTGGGCAATGGCTCGTTGCGGCCTCCTTAAGAGGGCCGCATTGCCCCTCCTGTTCAGGGCCTCCGCCCAGATCGGGGCCCCGTAGAGGGCCATGGAGCGGAGAATGCCGGCGTATAGCCGCCGACACTTCTCTCCGGGCCCTCCCAGATTCGGCAGCAGCCACGAAAGGTGGTCTGCTGCCTTTAACTAGGTTTTACCTATATTAACGAGGATAACTCGATTAATCTTGATTATAAAGACGATCTCGTATTATGTTGAAAATATTATTAGAATATTATTTATGGTGTGTCTACAATGCTTTTATGTCGGTATTTAACTAGTTAATAATTAAGTCTGATGTCACAGAAAAGGACTTTGTAATTTATAAGTCTGTCTGCCCCAGAAAGGCAATGTTCGTAAGGACGGACTTAAGGCAGATTAAGCAAGTACACGCGTTAAGAGTGTTAAGATCCTATTAGTCGTCCGCAGGAGCGGGCTGCGTGTGACATTAGGATCGATCGAGTGGTGTCGCCCACACGCGGCCTCGGAGCCTTTCCCTCGTGACGCAGCATCGGAGGTCGCAGCGCGAGCCAGGCCGACCTGCCGCGTTACCATAACGGAAACTCGAACGGAGTATTGAAGACAGCTTGCGAACCAAACTGTCAGAACGCGATGCTGGTATCTAGTTTACTCACACATACCCTATATGTATAATCAATCATTTGACAAATTATTGCAGCAACACCAGCAACGTGTAAACGCACCTAATTGCAGATATCAGACTATCAAATTCATAAGTGGATTAAAAAGTCAAGCAACCGTAGATTTTTTTTCTGACCTTTCTACTCTTTTCTATTTGTAAAATTCGCACTAAAAATGTACTTATGGGTGTAGTATTTACTTCTTACTTATATTTTGTTATGTCATTAAATGTTATAAACATTTAACTTTAAAATAAGAAAGAGCATTAGACATGTTTTGTTGGAACAAATCTAATAATGTAGTAATTTGACACCAAATTAAGTGATTTTTGTAAAAGATACCAATAGTGAGAATCGGGTGAGGGTCAGCTGTTGTGTTGTAGGGTGTGTGAAAACTGGTGTACATTGAAACAATTGATGTTTGTTATACCAAATGCAGGATGAATTCGGCTGCTTATGTGAGATCTTACGATGAGGAAACCTCAGCAGCCATTCATTAATTAATTCTGGGTATGCGAATATATCAGACATGTAAGGCATTAATTGAAGTGGATGTTAACGTTTAGGATGTAGTTTAATATTTATTTATTCAGTTTCGTACAATCATATAATCAACGAAATCCTTGCTGGATTTGAATCAAAATTGATAAAAAAGAACTTAGTTCACTGGATCTATTCTCAATAGCCATACCTAATGAATAAGATATGTACTATAAATCAAATATCAAGAGCATCATCCATAGGATATTGTGAACGTATATACTAGACCGTGTGGACTTGGCCTAGACTTGGCCGTGTGGTCCCCGGCAGAGTAGAATAGGCCACCCTCACTCTTACCGAGGTGTCGTAAAAGGCGACTAAGGTAAAGCTGCTGGCATGATCATCAGTACCCAGAGAAGGAAAACTCTGCATTTATATCTAAACCCTCGCCAACCCGTCTGCCAAGCGTGGTGAGTATGGCAATTACCCCTCATGTGATTGAGGGAGGCCCGTGCCCCAGCAGTGGGGACTTAAATGGGCTAATGATGATGATGATATACTAGACCACCACAAAATTAGGTAACTAAAGAGAAAACAATTACTTAGAATGTAAATAGGGTTTAATTTGTGTAATCAATCACACATGTGTTCGTTATACTTGCAAGACATTTTCGTGGTTCTTTTCATCAAATTCCAGTAAAGGGTGGATATAATGTGATGTTTACAATTACATACTGTGTATAGGAGAATGGACAACATTTCAAAATTGGTAAGCTCTGAAACAAAAAATACCAATTCTTTGTTTACTTTTCCGCTGCTCGAATATATATTTATTAATTTTTTATATTGCTTATTTACTGAGAAAAAAATTAAAAACTAAAAAACGTAAGATGACGTCATCGGACGGCAGAATGTAAAATATTTCTTTGCTTAGCACATTATAGTTTTAAATTTACGAAATGCCAAACCCATGACATGTAACTGTCAAAAAAAAAGACAACTTGTCAACGTTGAATGTATGAATGACGTTGACAATGTTGACACTAGTATTATTTACCTTTGACAGTAGTACCTTTTTTTTACTAAAACAATGATAAGCAAAGGAATATCGCTGTATTCAGCCGTCCGATGACGTCATTTGGCGCTTACGTCTATTTAGAATATAAAGAATTTCAATAATTATTTTATGCATGAAAATGGCCAAATTTTGAAAAAAGAAAAAATATGGGTCTGTTCATTTTATGTCTATTTTCATATAAAAAAACAATATGGACATGTTAAAAATATGAAATGTTGTCCATTGTGGGACAGGGATAGATTACGATGCCGAGGTGCGTGATTCACGGTCGCGTTGGATATTTCAGATGACTCACCGACCAAGGAATTTAAGCTAAAAACACAAGCCTTTGTAGCCAGACTCGCCAGCAGCCATAATGTCTTTTTGGGAAACCCGTATGTGGTCAGGTGCAACTTTCATTCGTGCATATAAAAGTAATGTCTATCTACAGGTAGTGCTTTGATTGTTCGTATGTATTGTATATTTTGATGCGAGACTGGAATCTCTAATGAATGGAATCCAATCTGCTCAAAGTAGTGTCATTGACATGAGCCTTGACCTCAGGCTTTACACGAGGTAGCATGAAAGAAACAAGATTTAATGATGACTAAGTAATTGCCAATTCTAAACAGTGACGAAAATGAATCAACCTTCCAAAATAAAAAAATATAATTATCTATACATGTTTGAACACATTTGACACACATACAGAAAATGGATTTCATTATATTATTTGTATATTTATTTGAGCAACATTTTTTTATGCTATGGTAACAATGGTTAGTAATCAACGCCGCCCATTACCATCTGCGAAATCAGATAACATACAAAAATGGAAGTAAGAACTGTGGGAATTTGACATAAATGTATTAACATCATACACAGAAGTCATTTGTGATTTGTATAGTAGCTTATTAATTATTTATATCGACGTCATCATTTCAATGAACTAGTCTTTTCTTTTGTAATTATCTTAAATTATTAAAATAATGAGTGTTTTACCTTTACTACGTTTGTTTTAGTGTCCGCTTTTCTATCATCCCCGTTTCTGAAACAAAGAGAAATTAAGATATCAGTTAAGAATCAACGAATCAAGTAAGAATATGTATAAGAGAAAAAAATAATTTTAGAAAGGCTTTTTCCGACTAGGTTGTGATCAAATCGTTTTTGTTCTAAATTGGTACCTACACTAAATAAGATATAAATAACCTAATTAAGACGTACCGTAAATGAAATAGCAAGTAACTCGATTGTATTGTAATATTAATAAATATTTATTTCCTCACAAAGAGGTTACAAGACTATTGCTATTGCTCTCGAGTCCAAATTTGGGACACGCACTAGTAATCGATAAAGTTGGTATGACTTAGCGGACATGGTCCGAGCGACTTACGTGACCTCAGATAGTCGCTGTCGACTATAGCGAACAGAACAGACAATAGCAATTACTTATGTATAGTGACCTAGAAAAGTAAACAAAACAAGGATGCCATAGGTGACTAGCAAATATCGCCTAGAGTCTAACTATAGGGAACCATATCATTTTCCGAGTGATATACCTACTTCATGTTCTTTAAACATAAACTATATATTTAGATAAAGATTAAAAATGTATTGTATATAAGTATTGTACCTATAAATTGTGTCCTCCTTATTATACATCGGGAACTAAGGATAGACCCGTGTGTTGGAACGGGATGACATGAGCTTTAGTAGGGTAATAACTTTAAATTGTGATTTAGAATAAGGTGGTTTAAGTTTGAACACAGTAAACACCCAGACATAATAAGCAGGTGAGTCACGTACTTGCGGAGTGTAAGTCTGCATAATGAATATCAAGAAAAATTCTGTCTTTTTCTTTACCGTAAAATAAAACAATAGGTAAAACGAATCTTTAGTAAGCAGCAGGGTTGCAGACAGGACACCCGTTTAGTGCCTCAGCAGTTATCAGAGTGTAAACAGAAGCTAATGTCGAGGAATAGTAAACAAAACAGCGACGGTGTAACGCAATGACGCTTCTATTGACTTTGCTGGTCCTACTCAATAAAAACTGATAATTATGCATCCAAACTCGAATTTTACGGATAGATACTTGTACAGAACTAGTGACCTTTAAAAGCATGCTTTCAAAGCGTAGGACGTTGTTTCGAACGAACAAATGTGCGATTTACTAAAGGTTAATGGTGTGTCCATTTAAATTATGTAAAATAGTATTCTTTTACTATTACCATTATTCAATTATTTATCAAATAATCTACTGTTAGCTAACTTTTAGACCTAGTGACAATTCAGGCATTCAGGTAAAAAATATCGAGGCTAGCCGGAATCGCGTTTGACCGAATTTTTTACAACTAGGTATTCATAATGCCGGCGAAAGTTTCCGGATTCACAGTTAGGGGTAATTTGCTGTTTTCAATATTGGCTTTGCCCTCGTTTGTGGACACACGGTGTTTTTCATGCGCGTCGCACACTGCGCTTGCAGATAACGATTTCACTCTCCGACACATATGGAACGGTTCATTGTTTGCATCTTGTATGGTATTTCTTGGCTCAGAATCTGTATTAAAATACCATTTTGTGGGTGAAAGACATTTTCTAAAACGACAGTGAAAATGAAACTGAGAACTTGGATCTATCTGTCTCTTAAATAATACATTCTTATAATCTATGAATTGAAATTATCTTGTACACTGAAGAATTATAATTAGCGCGTTTTAATTAACAACATTTGTAGGAAAATTAAAGAGGTTTACCTTAGACTAGAGTTCTAAATTACTAAAGTGACGTCGTAATTCTTTGTCGTAAACCGTAACTAGTGATGTAACAATCCTATTAGTTCTCAGCTAGAGGTTGTTACCAAGCATGTAACCTTAGTAATTACACGATGACAGACAACCGCAAGAAAAATACCGCAATTGCGTACATGATGTCCCGGCAATGTGCCAAATATTCAAACTTCAGTTGTTTGTTTTATGTGGAATGTTCCAATGTTATTTCATCATCATTCGACTGATAACTCGCCGAAAGATACGATGACACTTCGGTCAAATTTGATTGAACAATGTTATTGTAGATCATGTTATCTTTTGAATAAGAAATATTGAGAAGCAAACCTAATCAAAAATTAAATATGTCGAAATAAGATGGTAAATATTCGAGTACAATTTTATAAAGCTAGGAAAAGCTTACAAACAAAAACATATGGATTTTGTTAGTAAGCTTTTATTAGTAAGGAGGAGATTTGAATATTCTAGGTATATTACCATACTAGCTTTTGCCCGCGACTTCGTCTGCGTGTTTATAAATCTTTATGAATTATAGCCTATGTGTTATTCTGATCTATAAGCTACATTACTGTAAAGTTTCATTAAAATTCGTTTAGTAGTTTTTACGTGAAAGAGGAACAAACATCCATCCATACATCCATCCAAACAAACTTTCGCCTTTATAATATTAGTAAGGAAGTAAGGATTATCAAACCAATAGCTCACCATTTCGGCTTTAATAAGGAGAAAATTGCAATAGTACAGTAAATAGTTGTCTCCCATGATGTTAAAAAGCTCAGACTCCAAAAATTCGATTTATTTGTTGTGATTACATACATCGACTCTTCGAGTAATCACATATATCGACTTTTTACTAACCCCTCTTCAGATTCCGATAAAACCTATATCGCAACGTTGCTGCCTAGACAATAAAGCTAAGCAAATGTACGTTGAGTGAGGTACCTTTCCTCATCCACTACTTTCGTAACATAAAGTTTAAGATTAGAGTACCTTTTCAATGTCGAATGAAAGGTTTTTTTGCGAAATTTAACGGCAAAGACATCCCGTGGCCAGGTGTCGTTATCGTCACGCGCAGTCATAAAGTGGGAGACAGCAAGACGCGCAGGAGCAAGCGCGGGCGCATGATGACGAGGTGAGCGACCGCGCGCGGGTCATCGGCGCGCTCCTTGCCCGCACCCGACTGATTCATCTCCCGTTGTGCAACACGTATTGTCTCGGCTACTATTTACATCCTATAAATTCACAATATTAAACGGCGCAGCGCAGTACCTACATTTAGATACGCCAAATTAATAATTGAGTTACACTGTAATACAGTCACGCCAATTGCACCTTAATAATAAGTCTTTTTAATGTGCCATATTTATTTGCATGAATGCTTTAAGCTATGAATGGAGCAATGAATTGTGAAATATGGCTAGTGTCTAGTTATAAAAAGCGCCTTCAAAAATGTAAACTAGATTCACTAGAATGACGCAGAACTATGCAAGACTTAATATTCCTCTTCAAAATCCTAAATATCATGGTAGACTGTTCTGACCTCTTATCAATGATCTCCTTTAAAATTCCGCATAGATACCCAAGACATCCAGTAAAATTACTATCCCCCCTTTCCGAAAGACTGTCCAATGTAGCAATTCTCCGGTCTCCAGATTTTGTAAACTCTATAACAACTTTAGCTCATTTGGATGTATTTAATGCCAAAATCCGTAAATTTAGAAATCAAGTGATAACAGTAGCTAGATCATAAGTTTCTTCAACGATGTTAATAATTAGTACTTAATTTCGTTTCTCTTTTTTTAATTACACTACATATTAGTAGTACAACATTGTTAAACAACACTTTAGCATAGTGTTTGCCTTTATAATATTGTACATTTAGTTAGTTGTAATATGTAATAATACCCATAAAAAATAGTGTCATTTATGTATTGGTAATGGTACTCAAAGAAAGCGTTAAAAAGACGTTGGTACGTAAGCTTTTTCTCAATTCAAGGGTTCATTGTGAAGCCGAGAGCAAACTTATCAATAAAAAATATACCATGTGTGGATGTAGGTTTCTACGAGTACCTACCTATAGTGAAATAACATCGGTTAGAATGACGTAGAAAGCCAGTTCTTATCTGAAATTAATACAATGCTCAAAAATAATTTATGATGAAAAATTCAAGTGCATCGAAAACTAACCTACGATGCGGATGGGACTACAACATGTTTACTTCCATAATATGACGTAACTGCCCGCCACTACTACCACTCAGACATACCATACTAGACCTACTTAACGACCTATTCACTTACGCAATGAATTGCAACTCTAATGACCTCGTTATTATAATATTAAAAGATGATGATGTTGTTTCTTCTATGCAGTAAAACTGCTGAGTTGTATTGCTTTGTTTTTATCGTTTTTTACTCAACACTTTTTGGCCTTCACAAAGAAAAGACTTGCCGCTCCAAAGTTTAACCAGGCTTGAGGCTATTATATCATCCACGGCCTCATACCGTCTGTAACTTGCCTTGTCTATCGTTAATGTGGTGTTTTATAAAGAACACTTCAATGCAAGTATGAATTGCAAAAACTAATTACTTGTACATTACAATGAATTCTAAACCACCAATTGATTTGCCACCAACCAAAGCAAAATAATTATAACCAATAGTACAATCGCAAAATCTATCAGATTGAACCAACAAGACCCTGAAATCGATCAGAAATGCTCGAGTCAAACATTTTGCTATCGGTGAAAGTTTTTGCTTGTGCAACAAACCGTTATTTTATTCTTTCTTAAAATTGGATTTATAAGTGGATAGGATGAAAATCATAGAATTATTTAGCGTTATTTTCCAAATAATTTAGCTTTGGTCGCTTATTGGCATTATCACCATACGTTATTTTGTAGCTCTGGTTTATAGCGGTACGGTGTCGTCGTAGTGTATGTAACATGGGTGTCACATTTTTTTGGAAACTTGTCGAACAACGCGACGTTGTAAGATTTTAGGTAGAAAATTTATTCCCCTCCTACATTTTAGCGTGTAAATCCCAGTTGCGTCTACAGCTTGTCGCTTAGGAGCCCGTGTACGCTTGGACCATGATCCGGGATTCGGGAAGTTTAGTAATTACAAAGACCAACTGGATCACGGTTACACGTTATCATCTCATTATCTCAAATATATTTTGAGAAACTATCCGAGACGTGCAAGTTTCATCACGATGCTTCCCTCACCACCAAGTTAATGATTGAAATATGCACATAGATTTGAAAAATTCAGAGGTGCATTCCCGAATTCGAACGACGTATGGAAGGCGCGTTCTTATCCACTGAGCTTATGAGCTAATATCGCTCAGGTACGAGTAAGATATTTATTTATGTATTGCATTACGGCTTTTATGACGTTATCGGTCTAAAAAACTAGAGGCCTAAAGGTACGACCACATTATGCCGAGCCGCAGCGTGCCGGGGCGGAACACATCGCAACGCAAAATGCTTGCATTCACACTGTGACGGGCCGGATCGCAGCGCATTGTCGGATTTTGAATACAGCGTAGTACCAGATATTGCGTGAAAGAATCCGCATGTCATAGGACATTATGACGGGGCGTAACGGGGCGGTGGAGATCGCATTGTATTCTTAAAATCAAAAAATCAGAGACACCGCGCATCGGCATATAATGAGCGATGACAGGTAGTGCATATATAATAAATTAAATTGAAATTTTAAAAAAATCCCGACAAAAACAAATAGGTTATTTGTCATTTTCTGACAGCGGCCATCTTGGATTTAATATTTGTCACAATAAATATATTCTGCTACACGAGCCCTTTTATATGATACCCATATTGTGGGAGTTGTGTTAAAACATAAAATTGATATCTTTGTGACGGCAGGCCACCTTGGATTGATTTTTATCCAACATAGCTAAGAACACTCCCTCCTTATTCATCTTTCAAACCAAAAAAACAAAATCAAAATCGGTTCATTTGTTCGGGAGCTACGATGCCATAGACAGTCACACAGACAGGTCAAACTTATAACACCCCGTCGTTTTTGCGTCGGGGGTTAAAAATACATACAAGCGATGTAGGCCCCGGCCATAATGTGCGCGTATCTTTACTCTAAGAACGAATTCACGACCTAATCTCAATCTTCGTTTTCAAAATAGGAGCTTTACACCATTGAATGAACATGTAAGGGCTGTGAGAAATACTTTGGTCCCTACCATGAACAATCGGGCACAATAATTAGAATGCTTGTCGTGATCCGGTTCATACTGCACTTTCTACAGAACAATGAAGTCATAGAAACATAAATTATAGTCCGTATGACTTATGATTAAGGTTTTATTTTATATGACATTGAATTTAGAGAATGGTGGACTACATACAAAGAACTTAGGGCGAGTGGGCATTGCATGTGCAGCGCTACAAAACCGAGTGTACACCTGTAGTTGAAATCACATTAATATTATACACAAAACCACCATACTGATACTTACTTAATAATTTCACAGTATAAAAATGACCAGAATACATGAGAAGTTTCGACAACATGAGAAATTGCGCTCCCACGTGCTTGTACGATCACAATGGACGTGTTCGCGCTGTTCAAAGCCCTACCGAGTATACCAGTAACGTATACGTACGGATCGGCGCGTAGCGTTTCCACTATTATTATCCTATCACAGATGATCACAAACTATCAAGTCAAAGCAAGTCAATTCTAGCCGATATCGAAGAGTTTGTTGACCTACGCGCTAGGAAGTATATAGTATCGTATCTCTCCCCCACACGTTCAGTATAGTCTGTATCAGTCTCACGCCAAACACGCTGAGATCACTGTACATGTGGCTCTATCTACCATCAGACCATCAGAGTTGACCCTCTGAGAGTACCCGGCCGCAAAAAGATACAGTACATTATATTTAAGTAAATTGTCACAATAATAGAATAGAATATATTTATTTCACATAATGTACAGAACAGTATTAAACCACCTTAGTTATAATAATGATAATAAGCCTGTAATGTAACAAACCAGAATGCAGCTGACTAGACTGATAAATGTCGAGGTACTGGCTAATATTAACACTGTTCGTTTTGAAAAGAAGGAAATTAACAATAATCGTGCCAAATAAAATGATGCCGATTGATGAAAAAAAAGAGGAATGCTCTTTAAAAACACTGATAGGATAGGTAATTAATAATGATGAAACCGGATTCTACTGGCATTACATTGTGTTAGATTGTCCTTGAGACCCCGATAGGAGTTACGAGAAAAAGTTTTTGATTGACGAGTTTCGGTTTACGTCAGACTAGGCAAGAGGAGTGATCGTAAATCAATACGGTTATTATTAGGGTATTAAAACTGAATATTGTTAAGCTTTATTAAATTTTATTTTAGCGTTCATAGCAGGGGAAAGCACAGGAAACATTATTCTTCATATTTTTTAGCAGTAATGGAGGTCAATTGAGCAGCCGTTATCAGCGGAGCCCGTGAGCGATGACCTCGCCTTCTGGAGCGGCCTGTCGTCGCATTGCGCAGTATTATTTGAACTGCTGTTTTGCCATTTGATTTACCCCTTATTACATAGTTTTCACAATGTTACGAAAAATCGCGTTTCTAAGGTTGAGAAACGAAGTGCCTATACCACAAACGAGCTGTTTGTTATAGATGCATATCTAATGAATTACTTATTTAAATAAGACATATTATGTTACTTCGCGTTCTAAGGAAAACTTTTTTGGAAATCAAAGGCGTTTCGTTTCGTTAATTTGATTTTTGCAGTAACTCATGCTACTTCCAATCTACATTTATTTGATTCAATGCCTGGTATCCTTGTCAATATCATCTTCACTTAATTCAAGAAACCAGACAGAAGTACTTAACCAAATTCGGCACAAGCTAAAGTTAGCATTCAAGAATATAGATGAATGGCTGAAAACATAGATAGATAGATATTATTTATTTCACAAAAACAAAATACGCGCGTCGGTAAAATTAGTGTAGGTAGGTCGCCCTCAGGCCAGATTGAGTGCCGATCTACGCAAGATGGCTGGCAGGAGCTGGATGCAAAAATCGATCTGAGTGGTGAACATTTATACGGTCCATGTCCAGCAGTGGACTGCAACAGGGTGATAATGACGATTATCCGATTATTCAGTCATAGTCCCAACTTCTCAAGTCAGGGCCAGACCCTCTTCTGTAGCTAGCAAAATGTTGTCAGCACTCAGCATAATAAAAAACACCAGGGCGCGTATACATATATCTACGACATTAGAGCCTCCATTATCATAAGGATGATATGGTAATAAGGCGGATTTATCGTTCTTCATCCTAAATTTTGGTCATGGCATATTTAGATTACAAATCAGTAAGTTTATAGCCACTTGTACTATTCACATTTATTTTGCTCTACAAGGTTAAATGGCCTAATTTATATTGCCGCGCCTTTGTAATAAATTAGCCAAATAATATTGACCAGTCTTTGAACATTAGAACCTAATTCCGTGTTGTAGATAATGACACTTGACACGAACATGTTTTTTAGCAACCCTGGTAAAGGTACCAACCAACATAAAGTAAAAAAATCAATTCAAGACATTTAACTATGAATATGCACTGAAACTGTATAATTGGACTGAGTTATGAAGTTTTTATTAATAAAAACCTGACTGTATTTTGTTTAGTACCTACACGTATTGAATGTAGCATAGCACTTAAAGACTGACAAAATAAGTGTTCAGTCAGAATAGGCACTAAAAAGCTAACATTATGGGGTTTACTGATAGGGGTGCGTGGCTGCGTAGGTGCGTCAGTCAGGTATATTAGCAGCATTGACCTTGCAAGGTCGCGAATGTTAACCTCCCCACTATCAAACAGGCTTTTCGCGGCTGTTTCAAATTAACTTTATTACAATTTTTCATGTTAACGTAATACTTAGGCAACATTTTGAATAGCTTTTCATGGTAACTTAAAATTATCATTTACTTCATGGGAGCTTTTTATACTTCATCTTCATAAGATATTATGAGCTAATAAACATAAGATATCATTTGAGACTAATGTATATTTCTTAAACGGCTATGATGTTGTATTTCGTAAACATCCCTGCTTTTTATCTTCTTGTCACTAACCCGACATTTGTTGATTTTAATTGGCTCTACAATAATAATGTCACATATATTAATAAAATGTGAAATATGCAGGATTACTTAAATGTGGGAGCACGCACAAAAAATCGTACAACAAAGTGGATTGAATTAATAATTTCAGTCTCATTATTCAGATAAAACAATAAATGGAACATTGATAGATCTAAGATCATTTTCACGTTCAAATTTATACAATTTAAGGATAAACGAAAACTTACTACTTACTCCAACATTTAACTTATTAAGTACTTACGAAAACATTCAGTTGGAAATACTTAATAATTATTGCCTTTGCCCAAACTGCCAATCCAAATGACAATTATTTCAAGTTTTTTTATATAAACAACAAAGACATCTGAAGGTGAATTTATCTGATTTATGTTGTGCAACATTGACACATAATCTACCATTTTGATGGTCTGTGTGTATTTCAAATCTAATATTTTTAAGCAGTGCCTGGTATTGAGTTAGATAAGTAGTTAACTCAGTTATCTTTAACAACATAGATTTCTATAGAAAGAAAACAAATAGACACTATGATAGAGCCACGTTGTGCTGGGCCGGCCTTGTTCGACCTATTGTGTTCCAAGTTTCCAACCTGCGAATATGAATGGCGACTGTCCGCAGTTTTCCGTCTCCGTTGTACAATGGGTACTCTAACACTGGGCTTATTTTTATTATTGTGACAATGATATGGCGTGAGCTAACAGACTAAACAATAAAATAAAACATACTTAAATATTAAATGGTTAGTTCTAGATATTCTGGTTAAATTACGAGTAGAGATTAGTCAGTAAGAAGAATTTCGAGAGCCCTTATTAGTTAAATAATAAATATTTCCTAAGTCCCTAAGGAGGAGTACTTACTGAGGATATTTGTCACATTGACGTAACTGACACGGTAAGCAACTATTCTTATCAAGATTGTTATTATTGCACTTGCACAAGTACTACACTCGAGCGTAATAACCAGATGATAGAGGTAATTGAGAACGTTATTTACAATCAGCTTTAAAATAGAATATGTAAGAACAGCATAGACGGAGACCTGCCTCTGGGAACCTACTAACATTTTGTAAGTATCATCGAGATCTTTTCCCCAGACAAACTTGACGTGAATGTCAACAAAAACAAAATATCTATTTGTACTGTGCTGAGAAGTTTTAAGAGCCGAAAAGATCGCATTCCTTGCGAAAGAAAAGTTATTTTTACTTCTTTTCGGAACCATGGGCTGGATCAAAGGGATGATGGTAACAATTCCAAATGAAATCCCCTTATTAATGTGCAATGGGATTCTTTGTGTCCTTTAGAAGAATTTATTCGGCCAGTCTCAGATAATGCAAGATAGAACAAAACGCCATAGAAAATACCATACGGAAACAGAACTTGAAAAACTTCTTTAACGAATTAAAAAACTTTGATTGAAAGCATGCTGTCAGCACACAATAAATATTTGTACACAAACATCATATAACATCTATTGTAAATTCTGATTCATATTAGGTAGAATATATCTTTACTGAGAGATCATATTAAGGTAGGTTAGGTTAGATCACACTAGCGACGCCAATCGATTTTAATTTTTACCTAGTAAACCGGATCTATTTCAAACAATTTCGGGGTTACAACCTCTTAGAAAACACTTATACTATTTATTAAATAATAATGCAAAATGTTGGGTCCAACGCGTACGCGAAAAATTGATTCACGCCAAAATTGGCCGCTTTTGGCGTGAATCAATTTTTCGCGTACAAAAACGGATCCAACATTTGTGCATGGTTATTTAATAAATAGTTTAAGTGTTTGCCGAGAGGTTGTAACCCCGCAATTGTTTAAAATAGATCCGGTTTAGTAGCTAAAAAAAAAAAAAAAAAAAATGTGCCCTGCCAGTCACCTTAAGTTCATTCATGACAATAAAATGGCCTTCCTTTTAAACTTTCATAAATGAATAAGTGAGTGGACCTTGTGCAAAATGTCAAGTCACAATATCACCCCTCTATAACAAATTACATTTTCTCTTTTAAGATTTAGTTATTATATTTAAGTATTTCATGCATAAGACATCCAGGAAACGTGCAAAATCATCTTGGTGCTCTCTTATTTTCGACATTTTTAAAGAAAATATAAATAAACATCAGGTGCACATAGTACATTGTTAGCTCTGCTTGTTCGAGTTGGCTCAGCCAGAATGTTTTATTACCCGAGTTTGTATAGGTACTTAGTAGTAGCTACGGACATCTAGTGTTTTGTGACGTCAGTCATATCCATCACGTACGACTTTATTGTATTGGTAGACTGGAATGTTTTAGCTATTGTCAGAATTAGATCGCTGCAGCGGCAGACAGATACAATGAAAGTAGATTTCGAAGTGTGGTGGTAGCTTCGCTGGCGCTCGGTCCGTGGCAGGCGGCGCCGCTTGCGCAACCCGCTTGCGTCAGGGCTCGGCCCCGTCGCACTCGAGCATTTGAGACACACTGATGATCGACCACAATGCCAGAACGAAAACATCCCGGATGTTTACCACCATAAACAAGGCGTAGTAAAGAATAAAAGACAAATTATCTGTTTCAGGTTCGTATATCTAATTAAAATACAAAATGTCGACTGCTGGTGTCGAATCAAGCACTTACAAATTTCGTCGGCTTAGTAACGCGTTCAGTGGTCTAATTGGTAGAACATTCATCCGGATTGTGGAAAGTGTGGGTTCGAGTCCCGCCTGAACACGAGATTACATTTTTAAGTGTGTTATTTACATAAGAATAAATTGCAAAAGATTGCTATAAAAATATCAACTATTCGTATATCTAATGTATGATGCAAAAGAAATTATGATGTCCTCGACATTTAGATAGATATCCTCGATTAACTGAGCGTTTACTACATAGATAGATATACTTTATTGAACAAAATACACAACATTACAGAAACTTAACTGTACTAGTAGACCAGGTATTAGGTTACACTGACTTAAAATGTTTAATAACTTCCGAGAGAATGCGACACCCTTATGTTAAAATGTTTTAAATGCGTCAACTATTAATTGTGTCATGCCCAAAAAAAAAACGTTACGTTTTGGTTTTTGCGTATGAACTGAACATCGTAGAATTTGTATTAGTCTGTTTGTCATGGCTCAAATATATTACAAATTAGAAGTTTGCATTCAAATTGTAAACTTAAATGAATATTCACAAAAAATATAATGTCCTTATTTTAACGTATCTTCTATCTAATCTAATCTTTTAAATAAGAAAAATATTTGGAATTGAAATTATATGGGATTAGCCAGATACAGGTCATATTTTCTTACTTCAGAACTTACATTCAGGAACTCCCAGCTGCTACCCGCAGTAGGTAGGAAGAGTATGTACATATGTAGTATTCATTATAGTATACGGATTAATCGGACTTAGATAACGGCTATGCAACAAAGATCTCAATGAAGAGTTCACGGAGCGAGCATCAGCACTACATTGATTAGAATAGAACACAAGGCAATTGCATTTATGAATGACGTAGCAAATAAACAAGGGCCTGACCTGGCAGTAACGTGATGATGATACACGGACAGCTAAGTGTATAAGTGAATTATAACGAATTAGGCGCGATCATGTGGGTCAAGATTAACAGTACGTGCATAAACAAAGGTGAGTCGTAAACAATTCTTTTAAGACATCGCTTGCAAATTTTATAAATAGAATTTGCGCAGGAAGTTTTGTACTGACCATGTTTGGGGTCTGTGGTTTGAGCATCAACCATAACAAGATAATATGAGCAGGTAACTAGCCCTATCCTCTGCTACTACTAGAGATGCGAACCTACGTACGAGTAAGGTGGGTAGCGCGTATGGATGATACCTACCATAATGATTATGGGTGTGGGTACTACTAGCGTACAGGTAATAAGGAAATAGGTAATGTGCCTAATTGCAGAGGGCTTACAACGAAACGGATTTCACAACCGAGTCATTATTCTCGTCTCTTGCACACGCGCTGTGCGTCTCTTTTATTTGGATGCGAGATCATCATTCGTATACGGTGCGGTTTCATTGTAGGTTCTCGGGAAGCAGGGTTTTAGATGAATTACTTAATTAAATACCTAATTGTAGAGAGATAGTACATTAGATACACTTCATTAAAGCCAGAAACAGACTGACGACAGGATAAATTTGGAGACAATTTTGGTTAAATAGTTTTTATTATAGTGCAAATTCGACTAAATTATTTAAATATAAAGCAAGGTTTTGTTTGGAAAGTTATATAATTAAGTAAGTTATATAATTAATTAAGTAACTCTATGTCGGCATCATTGAAACGTCCATTTTGTAGGTAGTCAAAGACGGCACAAATAGTTGGCAAGAAGTGCACATTCTAAGCCGGCGACGCGTGCGCCGACACGGAAGCGCATACTGACCCACAATACTTCTTGTCGGCGATAGGCGATGCAAATACCCTCGGTAGCTAATGTGCTGAATCGAAGCTGAGATTAAAAACCGCACACGCACGTCCATCGCGAATTATGTGAAGGTGAATGTTGTGCTAACACCAGCTTACATACAACATTTGCATGCATAGGAAATTAAGTTATTCACATTTTCATTATTTAAATGCACTACACTTGTTACTACTACTTAATAATTGGAGTTCTAATGTAGTAGACTGTATTTGTTTTTTTTTAACGAGAAAAGGTTTTTTTTTCAACCGTTTGCTAGTATCTAATAGATGAATATGACTTCAGTAATAAAATAATAATTATATGAGGACAGAGACTTATTAGGTATCTACTGCAGATAATAAGGATGTTACTTCCTGTTTACAACTTTACTTATCTTTGATCCTACCATGCAGACACGAAGAAGAAAAGCAGTAAAAACTGAAACAACTAAATGTAGAACCAAATTAGCTCACCTGATGTGAGCGAATTTGGATACAGGATAAAATCCTCATTCTTATATAATAAAGTAAGTAAAGGAATATATACGACAAAAACTTATTTGAGTGTAAGAAACTGATTACTGTTTGGCTTAAAACTAAAAATTATATAGAGACGAGGAACTACTAAAGTAGAAAATAAAAATATTAACCTACAACACATACGAATATGTGCACACACACTCACTTGCACACACATATATGCACACAACACACACACACACACACAAACATACATGATATAATCATATATTAGCATTACCATCATCACATATTACAGACATTACTATAATTTCGTTTAAATGTTAAAACACTAGCTTATATGGAAGTGTGCAGACTTCTAACACAGGCTCTTGCTTAAGAGAAGTCTCACAGATCCATGTATCCAAGTTTTTTGATGAATAAAAACTATTTAACTTATTTATAATTTTTTATTATAACTATATTTTCAGGACCAACAAATAACGATTTAATAATTTTACCTTGTGCAAGTGCTGGGCTCTAAATAATAATTATTAGATACTTTACAGTACTCAGATACTTTTGACGTGATGCTTGCGGTCGTAGTGGATAAGAATTCGCCTTTCGGGGGTGTCGTGGTTTGAATCCGAGCGCGGATCCTATGGATTTTTCAAATCTATGTATGTATTTTTACAATTAGCTCGGCGATGAGGGGAAAACATCGTGAGGAAACCTGCATGTTTCAGATAGTTTCTGAAATGTGTAATCATGATTCAGTTGGTCTGGTTCCCCTATCAAAAGGTTTGCGAAGGTCACACAGCAGTCGCTTCGTTCCCAAATCCTGAATCATGGTCTAAGCATACCCCAGATTTTAAAGCGATAGCGTTGGACGCAACTGGGAACTACATGCTAAGATCAGAGACTCAGATATTTTAGATCTTGACGCTGACTGAATATAGGTATACACCTGTTTAATAACTGTTATTAAGGGATACTGATTTTGGAGATAAGATTGCATAACATTTAGGAAGGTAGATAAGTAGCGAAGAAATGGTTTAAATGAAATTAGACAATTTGTGGATTTACAAATTTCAATATTGATAAAAAAATCTTACATAAAT
Organism: Marasmia exigua; assembly: GCA_019059595.1. Classification (NCBI taxonomy): domain Eukaryota; kingdom Metazoa; phylum Arthropoda; class Insecta; order Lepidoptera; family Crambidae; genus Marasmia; species Marasmia exigua. Next base: position 19,213,682 of record CM032463.1, read on the forward strand.
GTAATGTACAACACCTTATAAATAATTCACTAAGAATAATGAAATACTGGACACTGTAAAAATAGATGGCACATTTGCTAGTGACTACTCACACAGAAAGGGCTGTAGGTTTGATAGATATCAACTCTGCGCAAACAAGTCACGGAACACTTGTCTAGGGTGTTATATTTGGGGTATCTTCATTGATTCAATATCCATAGTAAAATTAAGTATCTACCAGTTCAGCTACTTACTTATTTTGGGGTCATGTTATAGTACTTATGTAATCTTGTATGATTTAAAAATAGGGAAATAAAAAGCAGTCAGATCAGCAGACCAAAAAGGCATTCAGGGAATTATACTTACTTATCTTTTTTAGGTTGTAAGATGATCAGTATATTCGTTGAACATACAAATATGGAAAATCCATATAATGCATTTTTTAAGTATAGTAAAACAAGCAATAAGATTTCCAAAATATTACTAGGCAGCCAGAGCATTTAAAAATTGAACTTTTTTTGCAGTAGTACATAGATGGTTGGTATACAAACATTGAGCACTTACCTACATACTTTATACTAGAGATTTACAAAATAAAAAACCATTACATACTGAAAACATTGTTGGACAGTCTACACTGAGGCGAGTGAGATACTAAAGCATGTGAAAGAATCCACGTTAAATAACATTTTCAGTGGGTCTTCGAATTCAATCAATACGCGTCAGGACTTTGTGTCGTTGTAATGTAATGCGAAATGCTCTAAAGGTTTCTAGTAGAAAAAATAGGTGGGTACTTACGATTTGCACTTTATAGATGAGGATTAATCTTGAAATGATGCGCAGGGAAAACAGCCAAGTGTCCCGTTTTGTCCTTTGTGTTGAGAAAAGAGTCAGCTGAACACACACGAATTTCAATCACTGCAGAACGTATTAAAGCCTTTTGTTATCACACTTTTCGTAAAAATAAGTTAGATTATTTTAGATTTCACTGGCATATGAATTTGACAACAATATAGAACTCTTGTTTCATTATGAATCGACAAAGCACAACTCACAAAGGCGAACACGAAATTCTTACTGACTGGCTGATTTCTGGGTGAATGAAAGGTATGAAGTTGTCAACGAATGAAAAGCAAAACATCGTCAGTAAACAGCTGTTTTATCGATGCTAGTGACATCTGTACTACCAGTATTAATACAAGCTAGGACACCAGTACTGCTTATTTCCGCATCGTTAAACTAGATGACAGTAGTGTGTCGTCTGATACTTTTAAGTACACTTAATGCTTAGTTTTGGAAGTAACGACTAGATGGACGCGCTCTAGATAATTTTAAACATTTTGCAATACATAGGTAGGTATTTACCTATTGTATGAGGTAGCCTGTCTGGAACTAAGTGGGACCGCCCAATCGTTCTCCCTTCTGTTTATTCATTCTATAGAAGTGCTATTATTTTGTCACAGATTAAAATTCAAACAAATAGTACTCGGCTTGAAGAGCTTAATTTTTGTCATCCTTGGTCTGTAATACGAATAGCTCAAGGACCACTTCTTATAAAATTTATTTTCTAGAATTGAAAAGTAAGTCTTTCAATGAGTATTAAAATCATAATTATAGCTATGTGGATAGTGGATTAATATTTCGCACCTCAACGTCATGTGGCCTCTTGGTCTAGGGGTATGATTCCTGCTTTGGGTGCAGGAGGTCCCGGGTTCAAATCCCGGAGGGGCCCTATTTTTGCTACACTAATTTTTAATAGCAATTCAGTACAAAATGTGTGTACTAAAATGGCAATACTGTTTGGCTTATATCTAGTATCAGCTGAATTCACGCAGCTGCAGCTGTGTAAATATGTAGTGTACAAATATCCAGTTTCAAATAGAAGAGTACGGCATCAAATGTAGTGCTGCCAGCCTGCCAATTTCTTTGTCGTAGCTATAGTTTTATGTATGGAGCCCAATTCTCGTGCTTGTGATATTTTGAGAACATGGCGGATATCACCCGAAAACCATACAAAAAAAATATGTTTTAGTGATATATGTCGTATGAAAATAAATGTCACGAGCCCGAGAATTGGGCTTATGGTTTTCAGATGATATCCGCCATGTTTTTAAAATATCTCGATCCTGAGAATTGGGCTACTGTGCGATGCACGAAATGATGGGACCATCTCAGTACCTGATCTGTGCCTGTGCGATGTATTTTTTATTTATTTATTTAATAGGAACACCAACAGCATACATATAAATACATTGGCAACTTAGGTTTACAATCAAAAGTATGTAGTGAGATTTTCTGAGAAGCTGTGTTCCGTTATATTTTTTTTCAAATTTGAAGTTCCAAATTATTCTAAACGTACTACCTAATAATAGGTAGGTACATTTAGAATATGTTTAACAGAAAAAAAACAATAGGGTAATAATAACGTCAATTCTGCCTAACAAAAAAAAAGAGTCACATTCGAGATTTTTAATCTGCATAGAGATCGGATGGTTTCATGGTTATGATTTGTGAAAACAATATTATCTGATATGCACATTATAAATCGATAAAAATGTAGTTAGGTAATAGAGTATTTTTTGGTTATTATAGGCATTATTAATCTTATTGTGTGTAGAAAAAAAACGGCAGTTTCATATTTTATAAAAGTGTTAAAATATGAAACTGATGTTTTTTTGTATTTTCATGTAATGCTGTGTAGGTATGTGAACGAAAGAGTACTTAGTAGTGAATTAAGTTCTTGGGAATGAACATACCTAAACAAAGTAGTAAAACATGGTAGAATAAGTGTTATTTTAATAGTAGTTATTATACAAATAGCTACAAGTAGTAGCCTTTAGTGGTTTTTTTCTCGCATACGTAGGCATCCATCAAGGGGAAAACGTTAGGAGGCATTTTTAAAATATTACATTTTAATTTCTCCCCCTCCCCCCCCCCCCTCTTGTCTTGCAGCAAAATGGTTGATTTGGGAGATGTTTAAAAAAGAATTTAACAGGAAAACTATCAGGTAGACTTACAAGGTTAAAAGTAATAGTTGATTAACTTTAAGGCGTGCTGGCGTGTCCCTCTTCGCGGTGTGTATTTACTGACCCATATATTTTTTACCATTTTGACACCACGGTAAGAATCATAAGTCCTCAGAACAGTGGTTCCCAAGTAGGTTTTTCTACTTACCACTTCAGGAAAGACCTCAAACTTGTGTAGGTATCCCAAGGGCGGATCCAGCTTTCGTGCCAGGACAAGTCACATAGTCGTGGTGGTTTAAAATGTATAAAAAAATGATTTTGTATTCCCCGAATGGCAATTTTATTACATTATTTTCGACTAATTTCGAAAAGTCGTGGAACCATTGTTGGTACAAAACGTGGTTAAAGGGATGTAAATGTCCACAGATACACCCTGTATAGGTCGTATTTACAATGATGCAAAACATACACCCCGTTATTTCAAAACGCGGTCTAAGAAAAGTTCCGGAACTAAACTAATGCCCGCAACTTTTAACATGGCGTATTGGAACGGGGCGGCTTTGGTTTTAGTACGATAATAACTTTAGATCGCGTTTATAATAAGGTGGACGAAGTATTAAAGTAGGTATATTAAATTATTAAATTAATTAAATATATAAAGTATGTACTTACCTACTTATAAATAAAATCCCCCCTGCGCTGGGTCATGACCAACATGATTACCCCCAGGATTCGCCCTTGAGGTATCCCTTATTGCAGGCATGTTAAATTAAAAAAAACCGGCTAAATGCGAGTCGGACTCGCCCATAAAGGGAACCCTTCAGCTCAGTGGATCAGTACGCGCCTTCCATACGAGGGGTTTACCACGCACGACTCCTCTAATCTAATCTAGAGGCTAGATTACAGACAAACGAGAGAGTAACGTACCTACGATAACGCTATAAAGTCGGAAAGGACCTGGAAACCAAGCTTAAGGTGACGTGTACAATAGCGACGCCAATCGATTTTAATTTTTAGCTACTAAACTGGACCTATTGTAAACAATTTCGGGGTTACAACCATATACTGTTTATTAAATAACCATGCACAAATGAGGACCCAAATTTGTACGCGTAAAATTGATTCACGCTAAAAGTGGCCGTTTTTGGCAGTAATCAACTTTTCGCGTACAAAAACGGACCCAACCTTTGTGCATGGTTATTTAATAAATAGTATAACCCTCTTATTACAAAAAACTGCTCTGGTACCGGTTTTAATCCTAAACTAGCAAGTTCATGATTATTACGAAATAATGATAGTTCTTAAATTTTTATTACAAATCCTCGACTAACCATAGACCATTTAGTACCGCAGGGATAGTGTCAAAATTGATCGAATCATTCAATCATTCGTTAAGTGACATTTCATTTAACGTAACCTTATTTTCTTGTCTGAAGTAAAAATATTTTAAAATTGTTTTTAAGCAACAGTACCTAAATTAAAATATTGACCTAAGTAAGGTTTCCCAGTAATATGCATAGGAATTGCTTATATTTTTGGGATTTGATCCAAAAAATAAATTAACTACTTTTTCACAAATAACTTTGGTGTAAAACGGGATGAACTGTCACAGGGATAATTTGTCATGGTTACTGAATCGATATTTTGAGGTTATTATTTTAGTACTAATCTTAAACTAGGGGTCCGGGTGGTTAAAGTTAAGTATTATAGTTGATATTAGTATATCAATATCGTATTTAGTAATAACGTTAAACTTACTTTTGTAATAATGTTAACTCTAGTTCTTCAGCTATTCCCAGTATTAATCCCATTACTTATTTTAAACCACGATTTGGAATAAGAGGGCGTGTGTTTGTCCAGAGGTTGTAACTCCGAAATAGTTTAAAATAGATCCGGTTTAGTAGCTAACAGTTAAAAACGAATGGTGTCGCTATTTAGGGCTACCCGTCGCCTAAAGTTATTAAAATATCCATGCACAAATGTTGGGTCCGTGCACAAACGCGAAAATTTTATTCACGCAAAAAGTGGCCGCTTTTGTTGTGAACCAATTTTTCGCGTACAAAAACGGACCCAACATTTGTGCATGGTTATTTAAGGTGACGAGTAGGGCACACTTGCGACGCCAATCGATTTTAATTTTTAGCTACTAAACCGGATCTATTTTAAACAATTTCGGGGTTACAACCTCTCGGCAAACACTAATACTATTTATTAAATAACCATGCACAAATGTTGGGTCCGTGCACAAACGCGGAATATTTATTTATGCAATAAAATAAAAGTAAAAAAACTAAAACCCAACTACGACAAAAAACGTCGCTGAAAAAGTATAAAACAAGCCTTCGTTGTCAATTTATGCAATATTCACTATGTAGGCTTGTTTTATACTTTTTCAGCTACGTTTTTTGTCGTAGTTGGGTTTTAGTTTTTTTACTTTTATTTTATTTGTACTATTTTGGTGTCCAAGTGCTAGTAATATATATATATATTCAAAATGTACAAGTCAAGCGCTTTCAAATGATACCAAACACGGCATATTTATCATAACTTTATTTTTTTACTCTGTATGTTTTGTCCGCTAGAGGGCGCCACATTAGATTTTGTGAAACTTCATATAGCCTATAACCAGCGGACGATCAAGACGCTTATAATGATATGTCATTTGTCGAATTCTGATAAGTAGTTAAGAAGTTACGTGGAAACAGATGAACATACATACATACATACATACATACATACATACATACATACATACATAGCCTGTCAAAATCATAACCCTCCTTTTGCTTTGCCGTAGTCGGGTAAAAAGTGGCCGCTTTTGGCGTGAATAATTTTTTCACGTACAAAAACGGACCCAACATTTGTGCATGGTTATTTAAGATGTCGGGTAGGGCACACTAGCGACGCCAATCAATTTTAATTTTTAGCTACTAAACCGGATCTATTTTAAACCATTTCGGGGACTATTTATTTAATCCTTATATAAAACTTTGGATCGGTTTTTGTGCTCGGAAAATGGTTTCACGCCATAAGTAACCGCTTTGGCGTTAATCCATTTCGTGTGTTAAACCAGACCTATAAGTAGTGGACAATCATTGAATAAATAGTCTAGTTGCTTGCCAAGAGGCTGAAGTCACGATTTTGTTAAAAATAGATCAGACTTAGTAACGTAAAATTTAAATTAAAGACGTGGGTAGGGCACTTAAGGGATTATGTGACGGGATTATGTTATTTAATAAATAGTATAAGTGTTTACCGAGAGGTTGTAACCCCGAAATTGTTTAAAATAGATCCGGTTTAGTAGCTAACAATTAAAATCGATTGGCGTCACTAGTGTGCCCTATCCGTCACCTTAACACGTACTCCTTAGTTAGTAAAATGAAAGAAGGTTTGTGTCAGCGAACGGTCGGTCATATTTGGCCTGTTGAAATAAAATAGGTAGGTTATCGACGATTCCGCTCGGGCTAGCAATAGATCTTCGGGAACCTACTAAATATTTTATTCAGAGGCGTTTTGCATTTCGTCGCCGTAACTCACAGATGGTGACCGACCATTGGTATGGACGGCGGGTGCGCATCAGCGCTTATTTACAGTCCTCTCTGTCACTACCGCGGCCTAATAAAATGCAATAGCCTTATGTCACTTTGGCCACGCAATTGACGTAATTACAAATTGCATGAGCAGGCGCATCGTACACGAAACTGCGATCAAACAAGGAAACTAGCGTTACTTGAACATGTTAATTACTGCTCGCCAATATTGTGCAATAAAATGATTATATTCTGATAAAATGAAATAAAATGTATATGGCAGGAGTCTCCATTCAGTCTGTGAGAAAGCCTGTGTTTGGAGATTTAGCTCTTCCTTATCCTATTTAGATTTTGGTTAAACCTTGGTGGTTATTACCTAAATGTTGTTGTTTATTTGTAATGTGCCCGGCTTGCTCGTTTGTCGCATTTAGTATAAAAATAATTTTGAATTGGTAAATTAGATCTCATAAAATGGATCATTATTATTCGAAGTTCTGGGGAGCGTCAGTTGCCGAGTGGTCACTGCGACCATATTTGATCTAATGTGACCTCCGCTCCCACTTATAGATCGTCTCCGAGGCCCACGGTCAGATGATGGCCTTGGCCATCCTCCGGGCAGATGTGGTAGCTGCCCAGGGTGCGGCTTCTTGGGTGCCCGAGGGCATCTCATTGTCAAAGACGTGCATCGGTGTCTCGTCCTCTGCCTTACATAATCTACAGGTGGGTTCTCCGGCCCGATTCTATTGCCGTGATTGTTCGGCCTGCAGTGACTAGAAATGGATCCAACAAGCGATCTATGAGCTTAGCAGCAACGGTGAAGTATCTTCTTCAGTATCAGGGATGATTGAACGTTTAAAGGAAAGACATGTGTAGCGGCTTCTAAGTCGGATATTTATTGATTAAAAACGTATATCTCAAACATAATGTAAAAATACGCGACATCAATAGTTTTGATGCGCTATGTTGCAGTCAATTATAAAGTTGACATGTTGCGGTGCAACTTATAAATTAATATCTACATTTCATCTCCCCCGAAAAGTTTACCATTACAACGGCTTTGGACGCATCCGGGAATAGCACGCCCAGATGATGATGAAGTTATATATAACGTCTTAATATTCTACCCTTGCGCAGTCAGTACATATTCGTCATTCGTCTTTGCATGTTTGTCAAACACATCTGAACAGAAGCAGGGGTAAGTGCAAACTATATGTACCTACCTGCACAAAGATTGCAAATATATTCCAACAATGTGTACTGGAATGCCATTAGATTCTATAATAATCTTCCTGCAAGAGTTAGAGAACAGCCAATAAATAAGTTTAAATATTTACTAAATAATTGGCTTTTACAAGAGCGCTTCTATTCAATTACGGAATACTTAGATTAAAAATTAATGAATGCATGCTTATCTTATACATTTTTAGACTTAAAATATGTAATGTTTATAATAAATAGTATTAAAAATCAGCTATATCTGTTTAACGTTATTTTAGTTTAAGAACACATAGTATCTACCATATTCTTAGAAATAAACCATCTTTATCTTTATATAAGTATAAAATTATATACATATACTAGAGAAGTGATTTTGACTGAGTGTGTGTTTGTGTGCAAAAAAATAATTATTCTGACCAATTAGTCAGAAACAGATACAGGATGTACCCTCCAGGTCATATGTAGGTTATAGCTATTTAATCTTTCCTGTACACTCAGAAGAATGATTCAGCAGATTCAAATATTGGTAATTGTTGACCTTCGAGTTATTTGTTTGTATGTTGATCTATCGCATATTAGTGATAATGTGGTAAAATAAAATTGACGTAGGCAGCGTGCTCGCTCGAGGACAATCTCCAAAAAACCCAAGGGTTAAGTTGTATGCAGAGATTTATTTGTTTCTGCATTCCGAGAATAATTCTAGAATAGTTTACTGATATTTCTTGATTCACGGCCATTTATATCATAGATGAGTTCAATGACAATAGGGTATTTGACTAGACTCGAGATTTTACAAAACATAAATATTTTATCAAAATATAGGTAAATATGTGACAATAGCAAAAATTCTCAATTAAAAATATAACGTCCAGCCGGTTTTATGGTCATTCAAAGATTCATGGGCAAGTCCATTTTCAAAGTATGATTTTTTTTTTAAATAATTATACCATTGAATAACCCATATAATTTACACCAACTATTATAATGGAACCATTGACATAAACGAAACATTTGATATAGCTACCATACAAAATTCAAATGAAATGCATACAAAATACTGTCGTGTGACGTCACATCTCTGTAGCCATTTGTATGGAGCGTTTTGGGTTTGCCCAAAATAATGTGATTTTAAAGTTGTGATATCTCAGGTAGTTTAAATGAGAATCAAGTAATTCTTTCAACGATGTTTTTTTCATAGAGAGGTCTTTCGATTCAATGACATGAAACTTATAAATGGCCGTGAATCAAGCCTACATACTGTCGTATGTAGTAGGTACATAAGGACCGCTATTTGGCTTTACAGTTTCATTACATGTATATAGCCTTTAGAATACATGTATATCATTACTATAGACATATGCAAAGGCATGAATGTACCTACTCGAAGGTTTCTAATCTATAATCATAACTTTAAGAAGGAAGGATTACAAATTGAAAAGGTAGAGCTTAGTATCAACAAAAGGTATCAAGAAAAAGTCTTTTTAACGAGTAGATCTACAATACAGTCGAAAGATCTGATGTCCATATTGTATGAATGAAATAGCTAATTTCTTTTTTTGGATTATTAAGTTTTCCTATGATTTTTTCATCAGTAGGTACCTATCTGATACCGATAGTTTGAAGCTCGTGTAGAGAATGTGGATATGTCCATGGGCAACACCAATGGAGTCATAAGTGCGCAGCCAACCTTTGAACCGTCTGTCCCCCGGATTGGACCTCCAGCACCCTGACTCACCCAGCGAAATACGGCAAAGCGCTGCTTCAAGCCACTTTTCTGTCTGGTAGAAATCGCTTTCAGCTGAAATTGTACATAAAATTTCTGCAAACAAAGTACTTAGTACGATGTTGGTACCTGTTAAAGTAAACAAACCGATCACTTCATGATTATGTAGTCGGGGGACTGGACTGATCGCTCTCACGCTCTACATCACACCGGCGTTACCGTGCCGTAG